>JAWUZG010000071.1:8444570-9874141 GCA_036785705.1 Acanthornis magna | reverse complement strand
GCACTTTCCTTTCTGCTCCTTAACGTTTCCTGCCAAAACCATGCACCCAGCAATAGCATGGGTGGTATGGAAAAAACCATGTGGTCACACACAGAGATTTCGCCACGTTTCTCTGTAACCAGGACACCTAGGAGCTGCCTCTCATTTTTATTTATATTAATATTAATGCTCTACCAGTGGTCTTCTGCTACTGACTATGGGGAACTGGATTTCAAAATTAAGTACTACCTACATAGTTTTAGAATCTTGATATGGAAATTGTATTCAAAACTCTCCTTACACATTAGACTTGATGGGTTTTTGCCATTAATCATGGAAAAGGAAATAATATATATGTTACTTGCATTCAGTGCTTCATCTTGATTAAATATAATTAAGTAGTTAAATGTGGGAATTTCCTAGATTGTCATAGAAGCTCATATCTCTTTTTCTAGGCTGTATAGGACTTACCTACCTAAGTATATACCTGGGGATTGAACTCTGCACTGTCATACCATACAAATTAAGAGTGGCAGAGGTCAATCTGCAGACATTTCAGTCATTTAGTTCTGCATTGTTCTAAATTATTAGTTTATATCATTAAAGATCAGAGGAAGGGCTAGAAAGAAGTCTAACCAGAAGCTTTCAATCATTATTATTTATTTAAATAATAACACTTTCTTTAAAAGTGTTTTTGAGATACTGTCTGTAGTCTGGGGATTTGCCACAGGTAGTATCAAGACTTTATTTTAGATGGATGGGGAAAATGAACTCTAAAGATTCAAAATTCAGAAGATATCTTTCACATTTTCAGTACATTAAAATGGAAGACAAGAATTAAATTTAAGAGCATCCTCTCTGTAATGTCAGATATTTCCAAAATCTGATGAGCACAGAATTTGCCTGGCTGATAATACATTAAAAATTCACATTTTTTTTTCTCTATACTGAGACTGTTTAGGCAAATCTTGTATCAGAATCTGGGCCAGCATGTTGGTACCCTTACTATATGTGCCATATTCTTCACTTGTACCCTGAGATGTATTTCTTAAAGAAACTAAGTCATATCTGCTGCAAAAAAAGTATAAATACTATAATATTTCTCTTGCTTTATTTCCAAATTGTCAGAATTTTAATGATGATGACTGCTCTTACTTGATGCAGAAAAGCTAGAGATCCTCTATGTTGATCACACAGATCACTTTTTCTTTTAAGCAAAACAAGTTTGATTATCTAATTTTAACTGTCAGGACAGATTTTGCAATCCCTTTTTTGAGAGATACAAATACAATTCAACTGGCTACAGTTTAGACAACCTCTTGCATCCACTGTTCAGCCTGTGAAGGGCTTAGTCTGGTAATGTGATTTGTGGTCCTAATTTTTGAATATGCTACTTTAAAGACCTCCCTTTTCTTCAAGTTGTTTAGAATTCAAGTTCAGAAATTGTCTATTCTTACTGTGATTTTCACTGTTTAGTGATTCAACTAAGAGACAGAATTTTACCAAGTCTTTCTCTTATTATTATTATTATTATTACATAGATTATTATTACATAGATTACTTATTTGATAATTTGTTTATTAAAAATTTTAATGATCTGACTAGAAGAATTCTTTCATGGAATCTGCTATGAAAAATCTGTGCAACAAGTTTCATGTCAAATAAGTGTGATCATCTTCTGGGATTTGAAACCAAATATGACACAGTTTGGCATAATATATGTTGGCATAACATGATTGTTCTTCTAGACAATGTAGTATTTACTTTCTCCAGGCCCATGTTCATCTTAATTTCATAGGAAAGGGGAAGGCTCTGCTTTCATTTACAAAATGGTAGGGCGGCAACCGCAATATTGGAGTGACTCACGCAGATTTACAAAATGAAAAGAACAGAATTTTCCTGATGACATATTTTAATACTAATAGGTTCAATTTCCAACAGATTTATCAAATCAGTAATTTTTCATGAGTGTTACAGTAATTCCAATGACATATTCTTGTTCTTATCCTTTATGTACCTTTGTAATTTTATTTCCATAACTATTACATCCTGATGACCAGTCAAGATAATCATGTACCAACATTTTGTCATTTGCTTTTTCCAGGAAAGCACACCTTAAGTTGATTTATTCACCTCCTTTTGGGGTAAAAAAAGTCTCTTTTTGTACGTTTTAAAATTCTGAAGTTAGCAGTTTTGAATATTCTTGCTTAAGTGAGACTATTCCCCTATAGTTGGGTCTCAGACTCATAGATTTTCCTTTACTAATCTTACACAAATTTATACCGGCCCAATCATCAGAAGGAAGAACTTTATGATTCCTTACCTTTCCATTTGCTCTGAATGATGAAAGACCAGCTGACAGATCTGGTAAAAGAAAAAGAGAGGAAAGAACATGGGAGGCAAAATGGAAGTGGGCAGGGTAATAGGGAAGAAAGTAGTCAGAATTGTGAGGTACATACTCTGCATGAAGAATGGAATTGAAATGTGGGAACCTGATGACCCCCTGTCAAAAGCAGTTCAGAAATAGGATAAATATGAATAAATGGTCAATGATGTGGTTACGTAGAATCATCACGGACTTGAAAAAAGGGACGAAATTAAACAAGAATAGGCAACTTGAGTTCCGAAGATCAAGTTATGCAAGGTGAGGTCTACATGCATGACGGAACTGAATCAAAACACAGGTGAGTTAACATCAGCTCATGTACTGCAGTCCTGAAAGCAGAGTAACAGAGGTGTAAGGCCGCTCTGACTATGAAATACACTTTTTTCCTTTCTGTATTGGAAATAGCTTGGTCTCCATTGCCCCTGACAGTTCTTCACTATCCTCTGTTTAATGTGCAAATGGGACTAAAGGCATTGCTACAAAAATACTATTTTTGAGAAATCACAAATTTATTAAAATCATATTTATTAAATACATCTCATGAAAGGGAAGACCAATGAGACAGGCAGCAGAGGAAAAGGATACAAGTCTTAAAAGTTAATTGTCTGCAGCAGTTGAGCTAGATATCACTTTAGCTGAAAAGGGATTTTCTCTCTTGGCTGGATTTTCAAAGTGCAACCATGTGTACAGATACTTAAACTACAGTACCATTCCTTTTCTCAGGCACAAGTCACTGAAAAGCAGTACTTAAAGACGCTATGAAATGTATTTACTTAAAGGATCTGTCTAGAAGTTGTCATCTCTTTACATTCTTATCTTAGGTTTTGATAAGCTGTATCACAAGTCCAATATATTCTCGTTTCCTTGTGACACTGTGCTTTTATATCCAAGGGAGACTAGTGAGATAGCTGTATAAAGGTCCTCAGGAGGACATAATGGGAAAATATCTTTCTGGCTCTTCTTCTGGATATATAGAACAGTTTTATTTAGTTGAAAAATAAAGATTTAAAATTGTAAAATGAGAAAAAAGTATCATCTTTTCATGGCTAATGGTGGTATAGTAATATGCTCAAGAACACAAGTAGGTCATATGCTATTTTTCAACTAGCGGCATTATTAAGTAATGACCTAAAAATATTGACATTTGTAAGATATAAAAGGACATTCTTGCACCACAGACTGAAGTTGTGCATTTATCTCCTTTCACTCTTTTCTTCAAATGAAGTTGTACAGTGATAACATCCAAACGGCTATCAAATGCAAAGGCTATAAATGCTGCAATAACAAAGTTAATAGGATAATTCCAAGTTGTCATTCTGAAATACTGATTAAAGCAATTGTTAAATTGAAATGGCTATGCCTGTTTATAGGGCATAAATTTGAAGACAATTCTACATAAATACATTAAGACCTATACTTCAGTGGCAGTATAGCCTTCCAAGGATCTGAAAACTGGTAACTAGTAACTGATAGATAAATTTAACATTACTCAGACTCACAGAAACAAATTACAGTGAAATAAAAACATAAAATTTGATTCCTCTAAGCCTCTGAAATTTTAGCACATGTATTGTTTTTGAACAACTGGGACCTATTCATAAACTTTGTGCAGAAACAAATTTTTACAGCCCTGTGGTAAGAAAGGCATGATAAGCAAATAACTGAGACAGGGAAAGAACCTGGTTTCATTCAAATGCATGAAACAAAAAACTAGTATGAAATCAAAATTTGTATGAATGGAAAAGAGTTATTAGGGCTTGAATTCCTGACTCTCAAGAGAAGGTATGACACACCAGGCATTTTGGTTTCCAATACTTAAAATTTGTGCTGCTAAATCAATGCAACAGGCCTAGACTGAACACCGGCACTGCAGCACTGGTTGTGTATGTCCAAATCTCTTTTATTACATAACTTACACTCTAACAAGTGTATTTTTTTTTCATTGTAGAACATGATGTTTTCTCCTCTCAAATCACTCTATCAGGTAAATGGGAATTCACTGATGGACAGATGATAATTCATAGTCTCCTTCTTTAGATGTTGAATACTGATACTATTAGGATGCTTCTCCTTTCCTGCCATAGCCTGTAAAGGCAGAGAATAATTCTCGCACCACAGGCTGTGACTGTCACAATAAAACTAGCGTGGGAGCAAAAGCTTTAGGATTTCCTTTCTTTCTGAAAAATAAACATCAAACTGTGATTGCCAAAGTCACAAATTGGTTACTGTTATGTTACTTGGAATGTTTGGCAAACTGTGCAGTGCATTACTTAGAGCTCACCATGTATGTTATTTACCCTTGAGTTAAAATGCTGCTATGCATGGGCCTGCAACACTCATGGCTTTCAAATCTGATTATAGCAGCATATTTTAATTTTAAACTCTATGGGAATATGATGAGAAAATAGTGCAGAAGGAGCATAAGCATGGCTGCCTGCATTGGCAACAGGCAAACATACTGTGCATTGTACATAAGCTTCAATTTCAAAAGGGTCTTTGGGGATTACATTAAACCTTGTGCCCATGAAACTGTCCTTTGCTAGTGTGAAGAACAGAAAAAAGGCTCAAATCATATTATTCAGTATAAATGACAAGTTCCCTATTTATGTCCACGAAAACCACATTTAAATATGACCTGAAAATATTGTAAGCAGAAATTTTAAATTTCCCACAAATCATCAATAAATTACAATACTAATTCAGAATTCAGAAGAATAATGCTAGAACTATGTATCATGCTTCATTTCTATAAAATAATTTTCCCATTTCTAAGCAATTTTTAATTTATAAGGTGTTTTTAAACTTAATTTAGGGAACATTTTATTTTTTAATAATGTTTCTATTTTCACAAAAAATACAATAAAAAGTTAAATTAAATGCACTTAATAACTAAATCCATAATTTAATTTTAAAATATATTTGGTTTATTACTCACCTATTGATCATAAAAATATAGTTTAGAGACAATTTAGTTCTGTTCCTTTAATTCTGCACTTACTGCATCCTGTTCTACTTTTTGCATTGTTTGGTTGCTGATAACTATCATAAAGTTAATTGCATGTTCCAGATCTGTATTTTTCAAATAGTGGGACAGGAGGGTTTTGTTGCACTAAGCTGTAGACAGCTTACTCACTAACTACTTGATGATAATAAACAGTACTCATTGTTTGAGAGAGCTCACCAGACTTACTGACAGATTATTTCAATAGTTTTCACTTCTGATAATCCTTGCCTTTTTTGTTATATTTAGCAGTTGTTCCACCATGAACCCCTTGGTTACTCCTGTATCTGCTCTTCTTTGCCAGAGTTTATTTTGACTTCTTAAGACTGCTCTGAATCATTATAAACTTTTGCCTGTATTTGTGCTAATAGCTATAAAATTGATGGAACTCATGTCTGTATCCATGTCCTTTTTAAAGGAAATAGATTCTGACCACAGACTGGTTTTCACGAACACTTTTAACTTATACTCCCAGTTTTTTTCTCATTTGTTATTTTAATGACTACTTTGTCTCTTAACAGATAGCTTTAAAAAGAAAGTTACATCTTCTGCAAAAGCAGTATGTGTTTCATGAGGGATGGATGGTGTCTAATAAAATGTGTTCACTTTCTCTGTTCCATTAACATTCTTCCCACCCAACTTTGTTGATGTCATTTTCAGTATTAGGAAACTGACCCTGTTAGAGTAGACAGACATTCATAATAATCTGGAACTATGCTACATTTCTCATTACTATCCAAGCTAACCATCATTTTTAGTGTGGCAATCAATGAGACCTACTAGTTTGAATTGATATCATTACATTTTGTTGTTTTATTTTTTAGAAAATTCAAATATAGTTAAAAAAAAAAAAAAGAGGCTTAAAGTTGAGCTATTGGGGCTAAAATATAAAATACATTCCTCTTTATGTAATATGGACAGAAACTTAAGGAGCTGCTCATGCTCTTCTGTCTTCTACAGTGATAAATTGTAACACATCTTTCATTAGCATCTTCTCTAAAATGTCAACTAGAACACTCATCTATGATGATATCACAGGTCCTGTTCTCCTAAAAGGTAAATAACTCTAAAATGACTAGAGCTGTCTGATTTTTTTGTTTTTGTTTGTTTTGGGTTTTTGTTGTCCTTTTGGGGTTTTTGGTTTGGTTTGGGGTTTTTTTGTTTTTTACTCCAAATAATAATTCTGGAACAAAAGTAACCTTCTGCTATAGTGCTAATATATAATTTTAAGAAAGTTTCAGTTTTCTGTGTGAAAGAGACATTCGAATCTTAGACAAAAAAAATTATGGATAGACATGTGTGAAAGTCTTGAAAATACTCTTTAAAAAAAGCAGGCTTACATATACTTCCACATATAAAAATTCAGATATTTTGAAGAGTTGGAAAAAATCTTCTCTATACTCATGCATGCAAAAAATGTATGTTTGAAACTGCAAATGATTTTACAAAATAGAATTGTAATCCTGGCAGAGACATTTTAAAGATGTCACCATGATTACATTTTGGACTGCCCTTTTTCAGGAGTTATATTTTTTAATTTGTAGTTAAGATGTTGAAGGATATCTGAGCCTTGGAAGTGATTAGACAGTACGAGCTGAAGAAAAACAATATGCATTTTGAAATGTACAGGAAATGTGAAAGTCTTAGGGAACTCTTTCTAGAATATGATAAATTTTTAGTAAATGGGGTTATTTAAATAACTACGGATTATACTGAAATATGTATTAGCTGAAGGACCAACACATTGTGCCATAAATTCAAAACAAAAATTTATGCAAATATTTACTTGTATTTATGGTTTTGGGTTTTTTGGTTTTTTGGTTTGTTTTTTGGTTTCTTGGGGGTTTTTTTGCATTTGCATTTGCATTTGCATTTGGAAATCTACAATGTCATCCAGGAGCATATGTATTGAAAAATCAGTTTACAAAATGTAGGTTATTTGTTTGCCACGGGTGAATCAGAATATAAATCAAACAACAACAACAACAAAAATATTATCTATAGACTTTAACCTCTTGGAGAAAGAAAAAAATTGCCTGCAACATTTCACTCTTCCCATCATTGTGACTGGCTTAAATATTCTCCGTGTGTACCCTTTCTCACACACCACAGCATCCCACAGGTGCTGCTGTAGCAAGGACAGACACAGACTTAGAAATGCACAGTACAGAAATGCTCAGCAGTCTCTGGAACAGCTCTGAGCTGCAGGATTGTGAGCAGCAGCAGCACAGAGCAGTAGGCAAAGCATATGCCTTCAGACAGGCTTCCCAGAATAGCGACAGCAAGCCCAAAGAGCTGCAGTCCCATCAGAGCAGAGGAGGAAAACAGAACAGGATCACAATCTGCCTATGCATTTGAATAAAATATTGAAGTCGTTTAAGGCTGCGGCACGTGGTAGGTAGTGTAGAACAGTCTAATTGGACATGCATTAGTAGTGGAGGCACAGCCACGAGGCTCCCATTTCAGTCCAACATTTTATAGCTTTGGGGAAGCCATATATAGCCACATATAGAATTCTCATATAAGACTCTCTCTAGCTGTAAGTAATGTAAGAAAGGCAAAATTCCATCCTTATCCCAAATTCAAAGAATATCAAGAGAAAGGAATAAAACTGAAACATCATGCCCCATTTTATTTATCTGTTTTGTTTTGTCTTACTTATTTCTGAATGTGTGTGCAGACCACATGCCAGAGTGAAAATTTAGATAATAATGTGAAAGAAAAACATGTTCCAGAATTCCAAAGGTTCTTGCAATGTTAGATAAACGCAAAAGTCTCATGGTCTTCCAAAAACTGAATACACCCTTCTTTACTATGATACAGCAGTTCTCAAGACATTTGTGTGTTCAGAAGTCTTTCCCCAGAAAGTTATTTATCTCTTCCTATATTATTTGGCAGAATGATTCCTCAGAATATGAACTGATAATATTGTTCCCCAGAACTAGTTTTTAAGAAATACCTCCTGTCTGATATTCAATTCTAATAACTTTCCAGCTTTTAGTCAGTAGGAGTCATGGGCTTCATTCTCTTTAGCAAATACTTTTCTTATGTTCAGCAGAGTCTTATGTAAGCGCAGCAGAACTGTTTTTTGATTTTTCAGAGCTGGAAAATTTAAATAAAACATCACTCTTGTAAATTAGGTGCAAACTCTCAGTAAGAAAAATAAACCAAAAATATGAAAAATATAAAAAATTTGAAGTATGGTTCAAGGTGATAGTTTTTCAATGTGGGTATTTAAAATTTATTATCGCATTACAGGTACTAACTTTTTTTTTTTTCACTTTCCAATTTTTCATGTTATGAGTAAAACTAAATTTTTACTTTTAAAATGTTGGAATGCAGGTTTTGTGTTCTTTTTTTTATTATACTTTATAATGCATGCTTACAAACTGTTGCAAGAAAAACTCACAATTTTTTCACTTTTTGTAAACCCACATCTTCTGTCAAAAAGTAAAAACATTATCTTCCAAGTTGATTAAATACTTGAGACTTTACTTATAGTTTTATGCATTTAATTTCAAGGTAAAGGGCTGAAAAAATGTGTTCCAAAGGTTGTCCATCTCTTTACTTGTGTTTTGGGTTTCTCTGTAGGCTTGGTGAGGTTTTTTTTCTCCAAATAAGACAGAAAGGCAGATTTTCAAGGGCTGTGCTGCTAAACCTAGAGATAATATGATACTCTTAGACAACTATTACGGGCCTCTGTATCTAACAAATATTAAACATTAGCAGGAAACTAGAAACACAAGTAAGACAGAATATTCACTGATTACAACTTGATATGTATTGTCATATGGTTTTGGGTTTTTTGCTTTTTTCTTTGTAACTACTTATTTATTAGCTTCAGTGCAGTAGTATTCAAAGGGATTGAAATGAGTTATGGAAGAAGTTATAATGCATGAATTAAATCCAGAAATCCTCTTCCATTTTATGCAGATGGAACTCCTACACTGGCATGATTTTTGTACAGTATCTGCACTTTGTAAGCAGTGGATTTGCCATATCTGTTGATAATAGCTTTTAGTCAGTACAGAGTTGTTACTGTTCTAAAAGTATGCATTACCCATTAGGAATCTTTGAACAGTTAAACTGCTTTTTATCTCATAGCTTAATTTCAGAATTCTTTGAACGTGTTCAGTTATTTATTTTTATCAGCATGGAAAATATTTCTTACACAAAATAAAATGTTCTTATAAATATCTATTAATTTCCTTGGAGAATCATGACTGCTCACAGACTTCTGCTCCTTTGATTTTCTCCTTGCATGATTTAATGTATTCTTCTCTCCTTACTCTTAAAAATTATCAGTGAAGCTGGAATCATAAGGATATTTTTCTATGTGACAGCAGCAGGTGTTTTCTACTTTTCTTCAGGACTTAAGTTCATTTATTGTGTTGCTTAATATTTACAAAGTAGTAGCAGCTCTGAGTAATCATTAAAAATCAATTGATAACATTGCACAGTAACTTTTTGAAGGGTGGAAGTGAACTCCATCAAAGAAGGGTGATAAATCAATAAAAACCTGTGGTTGTTTCATGAGTTTTTTTTTAGAATGTTCTCACTTCAAATAGCTAGAGTATCCGTTTTTAACTACAATGACAAATTAATATAATGTAAATTTATGGGCTCTTCAATGTCAGATAACAAAGAAAAATAGTGCTGTTGGACATCTACAAAGACTATCGCAAGTGTAAAACACGTTTAGTGTAGCTATACTGAGTGTATTTTATAATCATCAGCAGTTTCAGAATGAAACAGAAATGAGTTCCATCATCTGTGATGCAAGAACTGCACTATGGATCATCAGTTGGGCAAAAAAAAGATTTTTTTCCCACACAGGAAAAACACTGAAAAAGACTAAAAAGTAATCTTTCTGTGATAGCAGAGAACAATTTTAGAGCACACTTTAGCCAGTCCAGTTAACTTACTGTTGTGGTCACATATTGAGAGGGACAGTAATAGATAAACTGAGGAATAATATCTAAGTCCTGATGTCCCAGAAAAATCCTGTGCCCATTTCTCAGACTAACAGGAGTACCCTTGATAATATAACCAGTCAGCATAGACTTGTTCTGTAATTAATAGAAATCGGACTGAAGAGCCGCTAAAGCCTTACACACCATTGATAAAATTTTTGAATGACCTTCAAAATAAGTCTGAGAAATTAAGCCTATTTCCACTTTGGCTCTTAAGAATAACTGTAGCATGCACACTTCAAAAGTTAGATAAATCTATCTACCTTATTGTCTGGGCTTTCCTCCAAACTCTACCAATGGTCTCTTAGGGAGCACAGTACTGAGCCACAGATATTAACAAAAAAATTTCACTGACTTTTGAGACATTGCGAACTTACCACAGCTTCTAATCTTAAACCAACCTCCAACTGAACAGCAAAGTGATGTACTCTTGTCTTACCTATCCCAGTTTAATAATTAACAATTGTCTTTAGAGGAAGAACTGAGTCTGGGTAGGGCTGATGAAAATTTTGGTGCCTGAGAACTTGGAGCAAATCTGACCATTAAGAAAAGTTTTGGACAAACACAGTGAAGAAAAATGTGCATTCATGATTTTGATAAAATATATGAACTTTCAGTAACTACTCAATATAGTTAAAATTTGTTTGATTGCCATCAGATTGCTGTAAACATTAAGTGCTCAATTAGAATGGTCAATCAGGAAGACTTGAATCTTCAGATATTTTGCAGAAAAGAAGGATAGGTGTCCCATTGTCTCAGGAAGAGCTTATTGTTGTTAAGAGATTTTTTTTTCTCTGAATTTCAAAATATTTGTTCAAATACATTAATGTGCCAATTGCAACACATTTCAGAAGTGCAATAAAAAATCATATTAAAGAAAGCAATGTTTTGTAAAATTAAGTACAGAGCATCCACTGATACATTAAAAATGTGTCACATTTTTAGTTATGGACTTTTTGAAAGACGGAGCACTTTGTGAAATCTTTGTGTCATGATGCCCTTCATGATAGGCCTGGAAAGAGGGAGAGGACAATGTAGCATCCTAGGAGTCCTCAAAGTCTTGCATGCTTTGTTCTACTCACATTCTAAATAATAAGATGATTTTGTTTCATGAACCAAAAATCAAGGGATGAGGAGATGAGTGACCCCAAAATGAAGCAAAATACACACAATCAAATTTTATGTCAAATTGAAAAGTGCACTTTTGTAGTAAATGTAGGCATGTTGTGCCTTCTTTATTTTAGATTGCAATCAAACACTGAGTTATTTTTTATAAGATATTATTTTAATTTTTATAAATTTTTTACCTGACTCAGCTGGTTTCTACCATGGCTTCTCAGTAGTTTGAGTCCTCTGAATCTGCATATTTCCGGTAAATTTAGATTTTTTCTTAAAGAGATCTGCCACCTCTGATTTTATTAGCTCTATCTTATAGGTGGAGAAACCTGAGATACCTAGAGAAGTGTCTTGCCCTGAATGAGTCAGCATTTTCCAGCAGACTGGGGAAAACATGAAAATCTCCTGGGGTGTTATTAACAGCTGTACCAGTGCTCTGCCTGTACATTGCCTTTCTGCTAGTGCAGATCAGAGCAATGTGGCTTACCAATACTAAGCAGCTAAATAAATTAAATCCATTCAGCTATTCTGAGCTAATCTCCCTGACAGAAATCTTAAAAATATCCCCAAGTTAAAATAAAAGGTTAGCTTTGGTTCCTGGATTTTGATTCTCGTATTAGTTACCCTCAGGTTTCATATTTAAAAGAAGGAAAAATTAACTTCCACATAATCCAGAAGTTAGTTTTTGAGGAAATAAGGCTTGTTTTGCTTCCAGTCCTTTGCAAGGGCCTTATTTCCTTGGTTTTGTTTCATTTGATTAGATTGTTTGCTTTTGGTTTGTACATAATACGCAGAAGCTCTTATCTCAAGCTTTAGGCAACCTTGCTATATAGTTAACAAGTAATAATGTATTAATTATAAAACCAACAATTTAATTTTTACTCCTATAACAAAAGATAACCAAATAAAAAATGAATCTTACTTTTCCCATCCTATGAAGATAATTTCTTTTCACATACTTACCAAAGAAATAGAGGAAAAAAAAGTTAATTTATAACAGATTTTTCTTCCAAGTTAGGGAGTAGGTGCAGAACAAAGCAGGGGACTTCATGCATACTTCTAAATTTTATTAAATTAAGAGAGATCTGTTCAAAGGTTTCTTATGAAGCCATTATCAATTTTGAAAGACACTCAGGGTCCTATATTAAAAATTACTCAGTGCTGGTCCAGATATAAGCAGAGCCAGAAATGCTATGTACTAAACTAAAAAAGTGTCTTCCAGGCCTTATAACAAGATGAAACAGATAAGAGGGATAAAACATTAGAAGGATAGATATAAGTCCGGCAAAGAAGGCAAGAAAAGACCTAGAGACCACCAGTGAAGCCCTCCAATGTACACACACAGCTTTGTATGAAGGGAGGAGGAAAAAGGAATAAATTTATAGGTAAAAATGCCAGAGTAAATTCAACTACTCATGGAATTCTTGGGATGATATCAGGCAGTTCCTGTAGCCAAAATAACAATGACCAAACCTCTCCAGGTAAGTAGTTTTGTAAAACCCAGGTTGAAATAATCTGTAAACTTCCATGGTACTTATTGGCACTTCGGTCAACACGAGTTTCATTTGAAAGGTAACTTTTTGAGGCAAACCTTGTCAAAAAGACCAAGCACCATCTGGTATCCTAAGACTCTATTACGAGGGGGACTAGATGACACTATTAGAATGTTAAGTAAATTCAAAGCAAAAACCTTGATGTGATTCTTTGTGCGAAAGGTAGCTGAGATATGAAACATTTTATGAAAGGATATTGAAAGTTACATAGGCTCAAGGCAAGGCCTGACTTTATCACGTATGAGGACTAATAAACAGAAAAAAAGTATATTTAATTCTGGTAGCTTTGAGATGAAAGTGTACAGGAGTTAGAAGAGTACCATCAGAGAAAGTATCGCATACTCTTGTCCAGGTCTTATGTTCTTACACTCTTACCTTTACACTTGTTTTTGACAACTTTCAGAAATAACCCTAGTCTAGATAGGCCTTTGATCTGTTGCAGCACGGTCATTCTAACGTTTTATACCTAAATTCCAGTGTAGGAATTAAGGGTAACTAGAAACTTTCAGAATAACAAACTGTAATTGAAAAAAAGAGGAAAATAATTCTGCCAAATGAGTGCATGACAGCAAAGACTGTGAAGTTGGATCTTCCACCTGAAAATACTGGAATAAATGTTTAATGCTTTGGTGTTCTAAGTCTACTTTTTATCAAAGTTAATTCAGAATTCTGTATTCAACTTGTTACTGTCTTCATTGTTTTTGCCCATGAAACCATACACATTGGTATAAAAAAGTTGTGGGTTAGGGAATTTTCTTCAGAATAATATTACTTTTAAATCTGTCAGCATCACCATTCAACTCACCTACAAAAAGGTAACAATGGTGCCCATGGAAAGTCACAGAAAGAAATGTACTTTGGTCTACACTTTGTCTGAAGTGTTTTTATAATACCTATGAATCTAGTAATTCATTAACAAAGGTTTGAAGAAAAGAAAGTGTAAATACTATATATATATATCTATGTATATAGAAATACAAGTTACCTCTTAAATGTGAAGATTTCAGCCAGAACAAGCCATCTTTGTACTTTAGTGTTCTAATGGAAATTGATTTTAAGAATAATGACCTGCACTTTCCAGTTTGATTGCTAACAGTGAACTCAACTGAAATTTCCTCATCTTTTGCTCCAGAAAGAATTCTTAACATGATGTTTGTTCCTGCTGTCTTTAAAAGACCCTGATCAAGTGTTCTGAAATGTCTAGATTCAAGAATTTATTTTTCCATTCATTATGAAATGCTCCCTTGTTGTAGTCAAATAAATAAAGAGGACGATGAGGCGAAGGGTTCGCAGGAGGGGGTTGTCCTCCCCTTGCTCTCCTTTATTTAGGGTATCAGGGTCGAGGTGTTTGGGAGGGAGAGAAGGGAAGGACAGGGGTATCCTATCCCAGGAGGGACAGGGAAGGAGGAATCCCCTCCCTGCCCCCGAAGGGACAGGGAAGAAGGAATCTCTGCTGTCCCTCTGGGGGAACAGGATGCAAGGAATCCCACCCCTGCCCTAGTGACAGCTGCTTAAGAGGAGACAGGGGTAACCAATCAGGGAAGGCACAAGAGGAGGGGATAAGATACATGAACCAATGATAACATAGGAGGGAGGGGTACAGTTTGAACTAACCAATTACATAACTAACAGAATGGAAGGATCAGGAAAGGTGGGCAGATCCTGAGCCCTGGGCAGGCCTCCAGGGGCAGTCCAAGGCACTCAAACCCCCAAGGTCCTCCCATGGCAGGGCTCCTCCCTCTGAGGAGTCAGCACCAGCCTGGGAGGCGGAGGCAGCATAAGGGGCGGATCTGCTTCACTCCCTGTATACAAGGAAATATGTTTCCTGTAGAGAAGCCTGAATGTGCCTATCACAGAATATCCAGAGAGATGAAAATAATTATGGCAGAAAGATATTCTGCCATTGGAGTTCTGCTGAATGTAGGCAAGAGATTTCTGATAACTACTTTCCCTAAACGAAGAATTTTGAATTTAATTTTTATTTAATGCCTCAAATTTTTTTTTTTTTTAATTTTTTTTTTTTTTTTTTTTTTTTTGCAAGACATAAGCTTTTTGTAGCATTCCAGCATCTCCCTATGTTCTCCTCACTACCTGCAACAAATAAACCACAAATCCTCTGGTAGGAACTGCATTACATAAGGATGTTTTTCCAGTCATGTTCTTAATTCCCCTCCCAGAGTTTAAATTGGAAATCACATAAATAATTAAATTTATAAGGAATGTGAGGAAGGAATGTATGTGGAGAGATTATTCCAGCTTTATACACAGAGGAGAATTTCACCAAATATAATGAAATCTGTCAGAACTTTAGAAAAATACAACTGTTAATCTTTACATTTGTAAAACAAGATAATTAACAAGTGTACAAAGCACAGCTGACATACCTGGAAAGAACAATTGTTTTCTTTGTTCTTTGTGAGTGAGTTGGGGGAGATTTCTTCTAAGCCTCTTTGCTTCATTAAGCATGTGGAAATTAATTTTCAGCTTTTTTTCTCTCACGTTTCCTGATTATATACCAACACCTGTTTAACATGGACTTTTTATATCAAATTAATTTCAGTGTTTATTTTGCATTTGCAATTGCTGTTTGTTAAAAATGTATCTTTGCACACAAGATTCAACTTTGCTCTATAATTTTTATGCAGTTGCTCCCACTGACTCGATTTTTTAATCAAATAAATTTAAGACCTATTGTAAAGTTTTCTTTAAAAAATAGCATTAGGGAAGTTAAGATATATTCAATTTCTTAATTTCATTTAAATTCCTTCTTTTCCTATATTCTGTATTTTATTTGTGGAATTGAATAAATAAAAATTAACAATATTACACCGACTTGTAGCAGCACTGAAGAAGATGCTGTTCAGAGGTCACTGAGTACTCACTTCTAAAATGAGCAAGGTGAAAGTGTAGCCACTACTTGAGACGATTTTGTTTTGGGAATGCATGCCATAAACATTCCCACACAGTTTGTTTTCAAGGCCAAAAGAAGAACTAGAGGGATTCAAAGGCATTTTTACTGTTGGCAGTTCTGGAAGTTTTTTTTTTAATCTTTCAAGACACTGAAAGTACAATAGTACTATATCACAACTATAGTACAATATCATAAAATATCTTGATATTGTATCAGTATTTCTCTGAATGGTGAGTGCTTGGTGAAGCTTTGTGAGCTGTGACTGAGCATGCAAATCTTTTAATCTTTCTTCAGTGCTAGCTCGTCTGTTGCTAGAACTTTCACCCCCTGGTCAAAATTGAAGCACAAAACCAGAATTGTTTTCTATTCCTCACAGCACACACTGAACCTCCTCCTCCTCCTCCATTCATCCCATGGAGAGGAATTAGGCCATCAGTGTTTTGTCTGTGTCTAAGTGGTGGGCAGAGTTGTGGTTGACAAAATTGTGTTGCTATTGGGCACTAAACAGTGAGCTGCTGAAGGAGAGGACTGTGAGAGGATTTGTGCCACAGAGCTGAAGAAGATGGAGGTGGAGGAGGCAGAAGACAGAGACTTCCCAAAACCTAGCAGATTGGGACAGTGTCTATAGCAAGAGTAAAGTCACCTGATGTCTTTAATGCTTTGCGGCTTCAAACACCCCAGGGACACACAGGTGAAATTCAGAAATAAAGAGAAATTACATAATAATTCAGTAGCTGAATAATGTAATTCCCTGAGAGACAGTCTCTTGAGTTTGGGTGTATGAGTCATGTAACTTAAACTCCTTGGTTTGTGTGCACTTTTCACAGTTTTAATCCACTTGCTATTTTCATGGATTTACATACTACAGTGGTAGGAACCTTATAAACACAAAGTTTTCATGATGAAACAAAATGAGATTCAGAAAGTAGAACAAAAGTGATAGGAATTCCTTAGAAAAATTGTATTTGATCACTCTTCCCTTCTCAATAATTCAAAACAGTTTCACCTTCTCGCTTCAAAATGAGTGTTCATCACAAATCTTTTTGCCTGGTTGCATTACTGCTGTGTGCTCTCTTAAGGTCAGGATTCAACACGAAGTAAAACAAAAAAGAGAGGGATTAGATCTTTATATGGTACCCGTCATGTGAATGAACTTCATTTCTGCTGTATTTGCTTAACACCTACCTTTTAAAATATTATTTCCCCCCCCCCACACACACACACTTTTAACTGTTGGATGTATTTAGATTTAGAAGACAAAGAGAATATGTCAAGATCTGTCAGGAATAAGGCAATTGAAGCCCTTTCAGAAAAGCGTGAACACTGCCACTCCTCTACGTGGATTTGGCAGGGATTGGCTAGCTGGAAAGGAAGAAGTATGGACTTTTTCCCAACAGAATGAGTGGGTGTAAAAGACAAAAATTGTTCAAGTACTATTCAATAAGTTATTCCTGTCCAAAACAATTTCCATGTTAATTACCTTTTTTATGATAGATCCCTCCTTTCTAGATGTATCATTGAGTTTATGGAAACACTGTCAAATTCACATCATTAAAAGCACCATGTTAATTTGGTTCTCTTTTTTATAGAATCTGCTATCATCATCATCAGCGTCATCATCATCATTGTCATCATCTCATCTATAGTTTTCTTTCAAAAATTCAGAACTCATTCCTCTCAAATATGTTCTTTGCAGTCTCTTCTAAGCCACAGCATTTGAAAAATACTGTTTTTCTAAATTACTTTATGTTAAGAACAGTTTAATGCAGAAATTGTATGTAATAAACAGTGATTTTTAATGACAACTATTTAAAAACACTTTATTCTAGAGAAATACTTAAGAGGGCTGCATTAAATCCTTTCTTGCCTTCAGCAATGTGAGTACTTGGGTTTTAACTTCCAGCTCAAAAAAAATCCCCACTTCTAACGAATCCTCTCCAACTTTTTTTTCATGTTCCAGCAACTTGTTCTGTTTTAATCTATTCTCTTTCACTTCTCTAGTGTTTGAGTATTGATGAACTAGACAATCTATCACAGTAGTTACAAAGAACCTAAATCCAACTCCTACAGCCAAAGACAAAAACCTAAACTGTTTTTGATCACCATTTGTGTGACTTTACAGACATTAACAAACCATTAAAATTACCACTAACTTACATTAACAAACAAGAGGTACCATGATAAGAAGATAATGAAGTGATGCAATGAGTCTTCCTCATTCAAGTTAGATTTACTCTAACTTGTGTGATTCAGACCTTTAGTAGAAGACTGAAATGAGTTATTAAACAAATAACACTGCATGAACTAAATCCTGAAATCCTATTCAAGCATATAACCATGTATGTAGGAAGCTTAATATACAAAATTTCCTATTTTAAAATATATTAGTGCAGTTTTAATGAGACATGTCAGCCCTATATCTAACAAAAAAAGGAATTGAAAACAAAGGAATTGTTTTCCACACGATGGAAACCTCATGGTTCACCTCCTTCTAATAATTTCCTCTCTTGAATACAATAATGATACTATCAATGACAAGATGTAAGAATTAGTTGCATGTTAAAAACTGATAATTTCTGAATGTGAACTCAGTATAGAAGACAGTAAATAATTTCCATAGGTTTCAAAGTTCAGTATAACACTAGAAAACAAGAGGGGTTTTTAATGAAACCACCCAGATACTGCTTTGATGTACACAAGACCAAATACAATTTCAATTATCATGGAAAGATGTTTCTATGCTATTTATCAAAATGCAGTGTAGAGAAATATTCAAGATCATATTTTGTAGAAAGATTTTATTGTCTTGAGACCATACCTGGAATATTGTGTGCAGCTCTGGAGGAAAGACATGGATCTGCTGGAGCAGGTCCAGAGGGAGGCCATGGAGATGATTAGAGGGATGGAGCACCTCTCGTATTAGAAAAGACTGAGAGAGTTGGGCTTGAGGATTCTGGAGAAGAGAAGGCTCCAGGGAGACTTTATTGCTGCTTCTCAGTATGTGAAGGGAGCCTACAAGAAAGCTGGAAAGTGACTTTTTAAAAGGGAATGTAATGACAGGACAAGGGAGAATGGGTTCAGACTGAAAGGGAATGGGTTTAGATTAAATATGAGGAAGAAATTCTTTACTGTGAGGGTGGTGAGGCCTGGAATAGGTTGTCCAGAGAAGTTTTGGATGCCCCATCCCTGGATGTATCCAAGTGTCCAATGCCAGGCTGGATGGGGCTTTGAGCAGCCTGGTCTTGTGGAAGGTGTCTGTGTCCATGGCAGGAGGCCTGGAACTAGATGATCGCTAAGGTCCCTTCCAACCCAAACCATTCTATAATTCTATAAAACCAAACATGAAATTTGTATACATGGTGTTTTATGAATCAGTCACTATCTCATACAGAAAGCTAAAAGAAGGGGAATTAAGAAGCTGGTATAAGGAAGCAAGTGACTGTATAGAATAAAAATAAACAAAATAAATCTTGATTTCTTAGATTTAAGACCCGATCAATGGTTGTAAAATTTCATAAAAGTAAAAGTACTGAAAAACAGTTTAAACGATTTATTCATATGGCGTAATGTTTTTATGAAATTATATTTTTCAGAAGATTCAAGTACATATGTCATTCATCACGGATTCAGGACATCACAACAAAATTCAGTCAATAAATTTCCAGCAATCTGAAACCATCCCACAAGAAGCAGAGGTTTAATGACACTTTCAAACATCCAGCTTTATTTTCACACTACAAACTGCCTGCAAAAAAGCATCTGTAAATACCTGATAAACACATTTAGAGAAACTATCCAATTTTGACATTCCATCTTAAAAAGTATGACAATCAAAGAGCACAAGCTGTTGCTTCTTTTCCAAAAAGGAGAACAAATGTGTTGCATTAAAACTCCTAATAAAATTTAAAGAATAAAGGAATAAAAAACCCCCATGTTTCACTAAAACTTTTAGAAACGCAAATATACATAAATAATCTTGAACTCATTTGTTTTCCTCCACAGTGCTCAGTTTCTCAGAGACTATTCACTATAGCTGGGAATTTAAGCATTGATCTATACATATCTAAGCAGTCTTTGATCTTGCCTTCTTGTCACAAGCATATTCTGCACACAGAGGCTAGGCAGTTGCCTCATTAATAACATCATACAAAAGTTTTATATACCACTCTAATGCATTTAACTGACTTACCAGTTCTTATCATCAGGAAAATATACCCATTCAGTCAGTTACCATACTCTATGTATGTTACTGTGCATTTATAAAAATAATTAACTAACATTATTAAAATCTGTGCTCAGATGAAGTCTGAGATTTTTGGCTTTGCCCACTGAGCTTTCAAATCATTACATAACTTGACTTTTATGAAGCATAAATCCTGACCTGAAAGCTCTGAGTTTCAAGCACTAATCTCAAAGATTAAATTCCAAGCTTTGACAGCACCTTTGGTTGAGTGAGGAGTCAGATACGACACTTTCCTCTCTTCCCTTCTGTAGAAACTGTCATTTTGTTGGCTCAGCTGAACGAGTTCGCATAAAAGCAAACCTGGAACATTAGCACATACAGGGAGGGCTCCCAAAGGCAGACAGCACCTCTACCACCGATAAAGAAAAACATTGCTGTAGTTCTATACACAACTGATGAACTACACAGGTCTACAATAAAAAACAACCAACAAAGCAAACAAAACAAAAAAAACCCCAACCAAACCAAAACAAAACAAAAAAAAACCTAGCATGATTTTGGTAAGAATTGCAAGTCTGGTTGTAAAGTCTTTTCCCTTTATACACCCTTGCAGATGTACAAGGTTTACCATGGTGTGCTTTCCCACTAATAAGACCAGCATTCCAAGGACATCTCTCTTTAAAGATGTTGACTATATCTTACATGCAGTTTTATCTTTTCTTGCTCAAACAAAGTATCATGGTGGGTTTTTATTTCCTCTGCTTTTCAAGGAAGGGGAACACACAGTAGAGTGCTGCTTGTATGTCACATCCACTTCCTGGAGGAAGACTCGGGATTTGTCCTGGCTTCTCTCAAACTCCCTTTGTCTCCAGCTTACCCTAACACAATTTTCCATAAAGAGAAACTAGTGCACTGTCAGTGCAGAAAATGCTTTAAGGCATAATATTGATAGTCTCTGTATGTATTGTGTCTTCAAGTTCTGTGCATAGTTTATTTATCTATGCAGAATCTTATCTAGAGGCTATATTTTCTATAATCCTTGAAAGTCCCTAGACAGTGTTTATGACAAAGCAATGAACATTAGGGCATTTTGTATTATTGTAATATTACCTATTCAAAGGATCCATTTACAGATAAAGAGTGTATAGCAGAAATACTTTCAATATTTCAAAATTAGAAAACACTGTGTTCCTGTCCATGAGAAAAATTACTATATTATCTGTAGATCTCATATGTAGATACTGAAGAGTCCTGTTTACAAACTCAAAAGCTACTAGTCCCACGGTCCTTTGATTATCCCTGAGGAAGTAAATATTTTCCTGGGCTACCTATCCACTGTTTTCTATTAGTGTATATTGCCACCTGGGATTCCACTCCACGTAGGAAAAACCCAAACAGGAAAGTATTTCTGTTGTGACAAATCTGTCCTAGTCTAAGTAGAAGAAACTGAAGATGTCTTGCATACATTTGTTGCAACCAAAATGTATGCCTCTTACAGAAGAGATTATGTCTCATTTGAGTAAGGGAGACTGGTGTGTGGAAACAGAGAGAAGCACCTGAACATCAGCTCCGTGCTCTGTTCTTCATCCTATTCTAGTGATCTAATAATCTGCCAGTCCCTCTAACATTTATTACAATGCATTGAGAGGTTATAGAAATGTGTTCAATGCTTCTTTGTGCAATGAAGATTTCCACAGGACTAATTACAGCAAACAATCTTAAAGAATTACACAATCACAAAAAAAGTTATTGAATTTGTTCACAAATACAGGACATGCACTGAAAACACATGCACTGTAAAATTCTGTTCCTCAGTAAAGATGTATTCATCTCTGCATAAATAGCTAAAATTACTTGTGAAGTCAACAGATGTGTGAGCCAGAACCAAATCCTTTCTGAAAAGACAGTAAAAGAGTGTTCATTTCTCCATGCATGCTTATTTTGTATTCAGCCAAGTGATTCAGAGGGGATTCTATGAGACTGAAGAAAGCTTTTTACTCTCATTTATGCAGGCTCAGACTATGGGAATTAGAGATACTCCTGAGAGATACTTTATGATTGTTCCTTGTCTATGGAAAAGGGGAGACAATAGAGAGCTTTAGTCTTTGAACAGATTACAAAAGCAAATCTAAATATTTTAAGGGATTCAGCTGCCATGGTAAGGAGTTACCAATTCATAAATCAAATAAAATGAAATTATTTTTACTCTTCCATTTGCCAATTCAATGACATAGCTACACAACACAGACATTACTGAGGAAACTTGTGTTCCTCACTCCTATCCTGTAGCCAGCTGTCCTGTCTCCTGACCAAGTCTATTAAGCACTGTGCATGTTCTGAGACAATACAAAATCTCAGCAGACACAGGTGAACACCTCACAACCCATGACTTTTTACTTTCACTTTCCAAAAATGCCAATGGACAATCTCTGGGAAGTTATCAAGAGGAATACTACAGCTGTAAGGCACACTACATTTTTATTATCAGGTCAATATCCTGTACATACCTGCTTATCTTTAAACTTCCAACTAGTTTCTGTGATTACCAACTTTTTTACGTTTCTGCAATTTTGAATTCAAAAATTCTTTCCATACTCACTTTACTAGAAATGCCTATGGCCTGACCTAAAATATTTCTCTTATCCTACTTCAAGCAATTTCTAACCCAACACTAATTTTTTATTACTTTTACTTTCTCCAGTGCTTCTTCCATATTTGCATTCATGACTTCCTGTTGGCTTTAATTCTCTGTCCTTTTTCCTCCAATTCTTACAGATTTCACCTATATCTCCTGCAGCTTCTCCCTAACCTCTATTACTTGGCTTATTTCCCCTCTCTCTCTCAAAAATGTTCAAAAAGATGTTGAAAAAAATGCACCCTGCTTATCTTCTAAACCACTCTGCAGGTTACTTGCTGCTTATTATCAAAATTTAAACCTTTTCCTCAACCTCCTCCAAATTTCATTAGAATTTTTTGAGTCTATACCTTCCATTATGGTTGGGGGAATTTTTTTTGTTTGTTTTTTGTTCCTTTGTTTGTTTTGTGGGGTTTTGGTTTGGGTGGGTTTTTTTCTGTTCTTATTGTTGATTTTTGTTTGTTTTTTAACAATCTGAACTTAAATATGCTGATCTGGCTACACGGTAAGAAGTCTGTGATCTACAGGATGATTGCTAGCCACCACCAAACCTTTCCAGCTGATACCATCACTTCAGATTTCCCAAAAGAATGCTGTGCATGAATCACATTTAGTGATCCTTACCTGCTTAAACACCTTAACAATGGATTTAAAACAAAATAAATTTGGATCATTTTGACAAAACCAGGTCAATTGCACATCCAGCTATGCCACTGAAGATGAGGAACGTCTAGCACGAGAAAGATGGGGATGCAGAGATAAATATCCATGAGGGCAGGGTGGGTTGGGGATGCAGAGATAAATATCCATGAGGGCAGGGTGGGTTACCCTGTCTAGGCTGCAGTCAGAGCAGAAGGCCTTCTGGTAGCCTAATTGTTTAAATCCCAGTCTCACATTCAAAGAAACAAAACTGAATTTAAAAGGGACGAATAAACTAAACATATCATGATAAAGCCTTTGCTCATTTCTTTATCCTTCTACTCTGTTATTATTTCCTCCTGAAACTTCAAACTCTTTTTAAAGCAGGGATCTTATTTTACATATTGATGAATCTACAGGAGTGTTTTCAGCTTTAAAAAGCTAATGACAATCCACATTGTAAAAACTCCTTACAGACCTTGCAGCAGTGGGGAAACCTTTCCTGCAAATTTTTAATAATATAGGTTGTGTTTACTCACAAAAGAATTCACTTCAAATAAATACTGTACTTGTATGAAGATCATTTAAATGAATGCTTGCAATATAGAGACTCCTGTTATTTTTAAGAACCATGGTTTCCTACAGATTTAAATTATTTGAATGGTATGTTATACTACTCTGTGTGTATTATGTATGTGTGCATTATAAAAAGAAAATGGAGATGTAAAAATGTATGTGCTGCTTGTATCAAAAGTTAAACTGCTTTTCATATTGATTTAGGGTTTTTTTATAATTGAAACATTTTAATAACAGATATCAATCACAGAATATGCTTCTTACATGCAGATGATTATGTTTAGACAGAGGGTGAAAATATTACTTTGTTGTGATAAATGAACATCACATTTAGAGGACAGAGATTTATTTATTATCACAAATTATATGTGTGAATGGTTATATTCTAATTATGATTCTAGGAAACATCAACAATTAGTATTTCCAGCAGATCGCTTACATTATCAACATTATTAACTTTAGCAGACTGGTTCATTTTTTCATTATTTCCTCCTCCTCTCCTCCCTCTCATTCTCAATCATAAAAATGGTCACCAGAACCCACTGGTTTCTCCTGGGTTTATATTATTCTTTCTGAGCTGCAATGCAACTCCCTATCAGCATCACTATAAACCAAGTATATATACTTCCTTTTTGAACGGTTAAGTAAGATAGGCTGTAGATGAGAGGAATGTATGAATAGAAATGCATTTTACTCCAACTTGCAGTCATGTTGTGGAATACAGAAGGGGAAAAAATTAGGCAAGTTTGAGAAAGTTTAAAAGAAAATATTACTGGGCTACTTATTTACTTTTACCTTCCCTTGATACAGCTAATATCACTTAATTATGATTTTCTTGATACTGATTCAAAGCTTAATTGTGGGATTGTTACATTATTGTTCCTACCAACCACACTGCAGGTTACCTTTTAGGCGCTGGCTATGAGCTAGGATTCCTGTAAAAACCTATAATTCTATCTCGAGGAATCAATAATAATTCGTCTTAAAATCTCTAAAAAGAGGACTATCAATAATTGTTTTCTCCAAAGTCGCCTTGGTGCTTATTGTTTATTTCTCATGTGTACCTTTCAGAAATGAAAAAAAAAAGTTCTCCCAGGAACAACTTCCAAAGTTTTCTGATAGCCATTCCTCTGTACTTGAGCAAGTCTGCTACAAGTCTGCTAGAAAAAATGATCCATGTCAAGAGTTTCAAAAGCCACAGGAGGAGTAGTTTTTTTCTTAAATGAAGTACTAATAAAGAACAGTATCTCCTCTAGAAATTACCTGTGATGTCTCTCCCTTTGTAATCAGGGGGTTTTTTGTGTTCTGAAATAAATGAAAATTATCTAAAATTTTCCATTAAAGTTGTGAGGCTTTTCTCAATTAGGTTAGGAAAATATGGCCTTCAAAATTTACTAGCAGGCAGCATTCACTTGAATACTTGATTCTCTTATTTTGCTATTATTTCTTTGGTGTGATTAGGCATTTAATTTGACATATTTCTGGAGTTTGCTTTAAGCTTATGCAGCTCACAATGTTTTCATTCGATGTGTGAAATGGGGGAATGGTTTAGCCAGCGGGGGGGAAAAAAAAAGAAACAGATAACAAAGCTACTGGGTTGGTGGGGAAAAGTGAAGTCTTAAGGCAAGTGTGAGCTACCCTAGCATGTCTTTTTGAAGAGTTATGCTATAGCTTGCATAAGGAATTCTGTTGTCTGGCATGGAAACACTGCTTATGTCAAAGTAAGCATACTCAAATACAATTAGCAATGAAGTGCTTGTTTCTTTGACTGTTGTTACAACAGCAAAGTTACCCATTACAGAGTGAGCACAAACTTGTCCCTCTTTCAGAGAAAGGTGTATTTTAACAGAAAAGCAGAAGCTTTCTTAATATCTAAATTGTTAATGCTCTTGAACAGCATGAGTTTGATTGTCAGAAGGGTTGGGGACCTATAAGAAAATTTTGTGATCACTTGGATTTTCTGAAGATCAGACTATAGCAGGTTCTTAGATGGTGTTCTCATGGACAATTTGTGATTTATTTATTTTTTTAATTATAACTGGAACACACACTGAAAATTTGCAGACTTCATTCTTTTGAGGGAAATGGTGTTCGGTCAATAGTTGGCAAGCAGAATATAGATTGAATTAAGCATCAGTGGTCTTTGCAAAATTACTTACCTAAAGGAGCTAGCAGATTTGAAGAATCTTGATTTTTCCAAGATTTATTCATGCTAAAACTGCTGCTTTAATCTCAAACAAAGCAACAGGATTTATTTGGATGGCTTTGTACATCTTGTCTCCATTTGCTTGTAACATACTCAATTCACATTCAACAAAATAACTCAGAGTTATTGGCAACTACCAAAAAAAGATTTTCAAAATTTAAAGTTTGGAAACATACACTTCAAAGACATTTGGCTTTAGAATTGTAAATTATTCTAGTTATATAATTTCTGTTAAAAGCAATTCCATTTTTATGTTTCATGATAACTGTATTTCAGGCTGGAGTGTGCCTTTGAGCATTATCCTGTAATGAAAGTAATTTGTGATGTAAACCAGAAGGAGGATCATTCCCAAGAACAGTTTTTCCGGCTTTCTCCCTGCTGGCTAGAGTGAAGAGAACGTGCTCTGTCATTTACAAGGTGCAAGGTGCTCAGAAAGCTGCACCAGTGCAGAGACTTAGCTACCAGACAGAACCAAACACAAACCCCCAACAATCTCAGCGCAGCTGCAGTGAGAAAGATGGAGAAAGGGAAATCTGTCTAGATAGCCTCACAAGGTGATTTAGCTCACAGGAGAGCAATGGGATGCTGTCCTAGAATATAAAACTTGACAAGTAGGAGATGGAGAAAATAAATTATGATTGTGAAAAAGAGTTTGTGTTAGGATAAAAATAAGAGAAGATAAAAGTAATAAATGCTACTCAGAATACCAATATATTTTTTTTCAAAATGACTGGCCTCAAGTTACCTGATGTAATTATAGAATAAGTCTTCTCTTGTCTAGAAATTCTCTGCATTTATGAAGGGCAGATGGGATGGCAGAGGTTAGAGTCAGACATGCTCAATTACAAATAGTCTTCCCATTTAAAAAAAAAAGTTAAAATATATATAATTTTATTTGAAGGAGTTTTTTACCTGTATTTTGCCTAGAGCCTGACACTGAATGCTTAACACTCTTACATAATGTTCCCAATCCTCTCCAGGACAACACATGAATAAAACAACATACACAAAAATCCTCTAGCCTCCAGCCATAGTGCTATGGACTGCAATCATGTCAGATCTCATTAATTGGCTAAAATTAGCTCCTGTTCACAACTAGAATGCAGGGTAAAAAAAGAAACAGGATATGTGATGCAGGTGTATCTGTATGTACATATGAATATACGTGCATTTTCTGCATGTAAAAAACTTGTTTTGAACAGCTGAATGCCAACCACAATTTCTTTTCTTCAGGAAAGTGCTGGATTAGAATTGTGTATGCAACCTTATTTCACCTCCTAGTGAACAACCATTATGATAAGGCCCAGCTGTATAGTCATATATTTATTTTTTCATCTATCCTTGCCTTATGCAACACACACAAATGGTACTCAGAATGCAAAACAATGCCCTGTAGTAAAGAAAGACATTGTGTGTAGCTCATGTCTCATTCACATTTCTGAAAACTGAAGCAGCTGAAGGCAAGAAGAACAGGGATTGTTGTAAAGTTTGGGGAGATGAATGCTTGGGTGGTAAACTGAGTTCTGACTCACACAAAGACACATTAGGGTTGCTGAATCACATTAAACTAAACTTTAAATTTTAATATATGTTTGTTCATTTTATATGTGGCCAGTTTGAGCATGTGGGATCTGATTCCCAAAAGACAAAGCTCCTCTCTCCCATTGTTTCTACCAAAGACAGGCTTCTCAGTTTAGACTAATTTTGAAAATATCTCCATTTCTCAAATTGCCAGAAATTTTTGATGTTCTTTTTTTCCTCTCACTTTTCAATCTTCTGTGCCACATATTCTTTTCTTCTTGAGTCACTACTTGTTCATGCAAGGGCACATTTTCCAGTGTTGTGTCTTCTTAACCCTATAAATGTACTCTCAGCTTTCAGCGCCATCATGTTCAACCATAAGTGCCAGCCATCAGCCATTATTTAATTCTGGCTGATACAACACAATTAAAACAAACAATCAAACAAACAATAGCCACACATTAAAAAGAAAACCAAAACCAAACCAAAACCACAAAAACCCCCTGAAAGTAAGTATGTTTTGAATTCTCTTTCAGTTGAAAGACTGAAATATTGTCATATAGACAATGAATGCATGAGAACAGATGGTGCAGACCAGTGAATTTGGTCATAAGCTGCCTTACCTCACACTGTTGCCAGATTTACTTATTGCAAAACTCACAAATCAAGACATGCTTATTATAAGTTCTACTCTTTAATTAAACCTTTCAGGAAAAGAACTCATTAAAAGAGCAAAAGGCAACAATTTTGAAATTAGGAAAGATGTTTGGGATACATGAGATTCCCACTTATTTTTAATGTAGATGTCGCTTTTCATTTATGTATATAAAATAGCATGTGAAAATAGTAGCTTAAAGACACAAAGCTTGTTGTCTGCTGTGTCCTCAAATCATGATTGTTTCAAAAAGCACAGTATACATAGGCTGAAAGACTGAACTTTACACAGAACAAAGCACTCAGCAGTTAAAAACTCCTCACTCTCAAAAAGCTCTCTCGTCTAACAAAAGTATGTAAAAAGGGCTCCTTGAAAGTGTTTCTTATTTTTCATTCCATTTCCCTACATAGTGGGTGTATCATTCAGATACTTTATCTGCCCCCCTTTAAACAGAGCTGCCTTGCTACTGGTCCTTCTGTCATTTATTACCAAACTTTTTAACCCGCATTCTGCTCAGACACTTGGAAATTTCTAATGAAAAGGTGGTAAAAGAGGAATTGAGTTAGCTTCACTGTATAGACAAATACAGTGTCTTAAAAGCACTGAAAGAGAAGTACGAGAACAAGTGCAGAATTTTGTTAAAATTAATACATCTGTAGAAAAAAAAGCAAGAAAAACGATAGCAAAGAAAAAGAGATTAGTGAAATTTCTTTCTAAAGTAGTATCTCATATTTATCACATGAACTGGAGTGTACTCTAAAAACGTGAAGTAATTCAACTTGATATTGTCTAAGATATAGCAATTTAATCAAAATAAAACCAACACATAAATGGATTTAAATGATGATAGTTAAATCTATAGCAATTTGAAAGTTTGAGAAATGCAGTTTTCTTTCTTTAACATTTTAACAATATAATATCTTGGCTAACTTCAAGTAATTCTTTCATTTAGCAGTTATTGTCAGTCAACTAAATTTCCCTTTACTATTTCCATGGTAGACATAAACAACATGTAGAAACAAACAAACAAACAAAACCAACCCTCACAACCTTATAAATCTGTAATTATACTGGATGGTCTCAAAGGGACTTCATACAAATTAGCCATTAAATCAGGGTCAGGCAGCACTATCTTCAAAAAAGGACCACTAATTATTTTAACATTATTTTTATTGTTACTGTTGCTGGTTTTGCATCTGGTATTGTTTTAGCTAACTTCTGCCAGTGCAATAGGAGATACCAGTAACTGTTTGCACCTGTTTACAACTTGAACTCAGGCTTTCAGGCTGCTGAGTCACAGTGATGGATCTGTGCAAAGCCAGTACTTCAGTGCTGGACTCCAACTATTTGCTTACTACCTGCAAAGAGAAGCTTCTTTATTTTAGGAAAGTGTAAGTGCACTGAAAGTGATATAAAAAAAATCAACTGTGTGTTTCTCCAATACCAACTCCAGTAGAAAGGGAAGAAAATTTTCTAAGCAACATGTATACACAGCAGCAGCATTATGCTGAGAGCACAGAAGTTTAATGCAATCAAGAAAAACAGATTATAGTCAATGAGGTAATCTCAGAATTTATTTATTTCTGCTCCTTTGGGGAGGTGGAAGCAGGGAAGGAAGTGGTACTCCAAAGGTACAGGAAAGGGATATGAAATACTGGGATTGCATGGCATGACTAAAGAATAACAAACCCAGCATAAACCACAGAGCACTGGCTGTGTGGTGCAATATTTTGGGAACCTTAGGAAGCATCTCTTTGATAGTAGCTAAGCAGAAGTGTAGAAGTGCTGGTTCACACACTTTCTGCCCAGAATTCTTTGTTACATTTAAGGATAACTCTTAATCACATTGCAGTGGAGCTCAGTTGCTGTTCTGCAGAATTAAATGTGGAAAGCCTAAAAAACGCCAGCAGACATATTATTTGCATGCATTGGATTGCACATGAACACATGCTCTCAAAATCTAAGTGATCCTACTTTTCCTTCTTTTTGAACTGCATTCTTTTACTGTATACTTTGTTGAGCACTGATCATAACCAAGCTACAAAAAGCACAATGTGCTGAACTTTCCCTCATTTTAGTCTAGCATCGAGTGTTCAACTGCTTTTGGATGAAACTTCCAGCAGGAGTGGTCAGAAAGCAGAAAGTAAACACAATGAATAAACGCTTCCTGGGATTCTGTGAAAGCAGCATTATTCCAAGCTCTTTTTTGCTTGTAACTTATTCTAAATATATTCTTGCCAAACCTCTTGCAACTCTTACGCCCTAATGCTTACTTAATCTTAATGGATTGTAAGCAGAAAAGTGACAGAAGCATACTTTTGTGATTCCTTAGGTAAAGCGAAGGTTAAGTTCTTAAAACCAGCTCATTTACACAATATTTATAATGCTAACCATAGCAGGAAATAATTTTTACATTTTCTCATCCCCTCAGCACTGTTCTGAAAGGTCCAGAAGCTGCCCCTAAGCACTACACCTTTCAGTACTTTCATCCAAATTTGCCAAGTGTATCATAATGATATTTTAATTCACTTACAGAATAACCAATCAATACATACACACTGAAAAGAATAACATACATATTTGCAAGTTTACCTTATTCCTGGTTCTTGGAATCTACTGAATAAATAATACATAAACCATATTGTTCAAAATGTACATATCCTGGTTTTTATATATGTGTCAGCAAACAATTTACAAGTCAGATCTATCATACAACTTTGGATTATTAAAGCACCATCCTGTAAGTTTTGTTGTTGTATTTCAGGAAGACATACATGCTCAAAACTATGTAAACAGTAATGGAAACTAAAAAGCCAAAGCTAAATAGGATTTTTATTTAGGCCCTCATTCTGCAATCTCATTTTGATGTTAAATATAATTTAAAAAACATCTTAGTCATTCAACTGTATTTATGCATGCAGTATCTAGTGCTAAGCAAAACTGAAGTGCACCACCATCAGAGGAAATACACCTCTCACACCTGAAATCTCAAGACATGATAATTTGTGATACTGTCATGACAATATGAGTTTATTGACATATGTACATGCATATGTTAAGTTGTTATATGTTATAAGTTGTGCATATGTTGTTTAGTTTTCACACTGAACATTTCAATTTCTTGTAAATTTTTGTATCTTTAAGAACTTCTTTTAGTTTGCTTGTTTGTCTGTTTTAAACCTTCTCAGATATACAAAAGCTCTTCTCCTGAGAGCCAAACTTAGCAGGGGGAGAAAATTATGAAATGCCAGAACAAGCCCAGTGCCAAAATAAAAAGCAAGCAAGAAAACATAATTGGTTATATATATTTTTAAAGTTTGGCCAGTGTTCTTTTTATGCTTCATAAAAGAAGCTGAGAACAAAGAAGAAAGGGAGCATTTCTTTTCATATTCTGGAAACGCTGGGGAAGAGATACAGGACAGGAAAGAAAGAAAGAAAAGAAATGGTCAGGGCAAGGGAAAAAGCTTTGTGTGAGGATGTGAAGAAGGCAGGCTGGTGCCCTCACCAGTCTTATATATAGCAGGGCATCCTCTGACTGGTCAGAGTAATTTTTGTAGAGTAATAACCTGACTGTATTTCCTGCCTCCTCACCTGCATGAAAAGAGACGGGCTCTTAAAAAAAAAAAAAAAAAAAAAAAAAAAGGGGTGCGTGAAGAAGAAGGGGGGAGGAGGGAGCGGGGCAGTATTGGAGATATTGATGGACTGCTCCATCACGGTGCCTGGTTTACAGATGCACACTTCTATTCCTCTGTTAATTTATCTCTTGTGGCTCTTGCTTCTACTGCTGAAGCAGTAAATAAGCAAGTTTGTGGGTGATTGTTAGCTGTGAACATTTTGGGGGCCAGTGAAGTGAGGACACAGCCAAGGCAGGTGGGTTGTGGCCTGGCAATGCTGAGCAGGTTCTGCTTCAGCTGGAGCCGGAGCAAAGCCGCTCTCAGCCCCAGCCGCCGCTCCCTGCGACTGCCGTGTTTGTTAATAAGGAGACAAGCCAGGAGAGCTAAAAAGGGAAAAGCAAGCGTCTTGAGGGAACTCTCAGCAACAGTAGCACACAGTCTGCTCCAGTGTATTTCTTGTACGTTAAAGGAAAAGGGAGAGAGAACTGCCATCCGGCCAGCCACGGAGCTGCTTCAGGGCCGCTCCTGAGTGCGGAGGGGCTCGACCACAAACACTTCCACCACTGCGGGCAGCTGTTGGCTTTGGTGCCGTGGGAGGCTGCACAGGCGGGGTCACCCCGCCCGGAGCGCGCTGCCCTGCGCCACGCTGCCTGCGCCTGCGGGCTGCTCTCGGGAGCGGACCCCGCGGTCCCGACCGACCACCTCCGAAAACACTTGTTTACTTCCCACCTCGGCCAGTAACTTTGTGATGGGAAGCATCAGCCCTGCCGCTGGAAGGATGGGAGGAGGGAGTAGCCGTGCAGCTGGGCAGAGGCCCGGAACCAGAAGCAGTAGCGGATGGGACCGGTGGTACCTGTCCTCTCCCCGCTCCACATGTGAGCCGCTCTCCGGAGGAAGCCGGAGCAGCGCTTCTCAGGCGTGCCTGGGCGCACAGTGACTGCAGCCCCGGCGCTCGGCACCCCGAGCTGCGCACACAGCGGAGCAGGAGTAGCACACGGGAACCCCCCCGCGCCCCCCGCTGCTCCGGCAGCGGCGGTGCCCTGGAGCTGCCGTGACAAGAGGGGATGCCCCCGCCTGCCTTGTCTGCCTGCCGGGGCACTCCGCGCACCCACGCTGAGCCGGAGCTGCGGGAGGGGCACCCCCACGCGCCCGCGAGGAGTCAGGGCTGGCACCCCGCGCAGACGACGAGGCGGGCGGCGGGCTACCCCTGCCGTGCGCGCACACGCGGTACCCCCGCGCGCAGTCCCCCATCCCCCGTCGGATCGGCGGCAGGGGTAACCCGGGCACACACGCCTCGGAGCCCGGCGCTGCGCCGGGGCCGCCGCCGGGGGCACCGCAACCCTCACCCGGGCCGACCCCGGCACCCCTGCGCTGCGCTCCGCTCCGCTCCGCCCGCCGCCGGCCCCGCTCCCGGGGGCGAGCGGCACTGCAGCGGTGGGGTCGGCGGCGCCGAGGCCGGAGGGCAACAGGCGGCCGGGCGGCGTCAGGCGATAACTTCGCGCAGCGCCAGCGAGCAAGTTGCGCTGCCGCGCAGGACGCGCCCGCCTCCGCACCCCGCCCGCGCGGCCGGCGGCGTGCCCGCGCTCGGCGGCAGTGAGTGAGCGGAGCGTGTGCGAGTGCGGGGGCGAGCGGCACCTGCCGAGGCCAGCGGCGGCCGCGGCGCGGTGCGGAGCGCGGGGCGGCGGCGAAGCCGGGCGGCTGCGGCGGGCGCGGAGCCGAGCGGAGCGGGCTGGGCTCGGGCTGGGTTCGCGCCCGGCGCCGCCGCTGCGCCCTCCCGGCTGCGAGTCCGCCCGGCTCCGGATCACGTGGCGGTTGCCGGAGGCAGAGACTAGAGAGGAGAGAAAAAAAAAGCGTCTCATTCCTTCTTCCACCGCCATACTGTATTTTATAGTAACTCTCATTTTTATTCCTCCCTTTTACTCCCGCTCGGTGAGTACCTTTCCGCTGACATTCTTGTCCTCCTTTTTTTGTCCTGTTTTTTTTTCTTCCTTTTGTTTTTTTTGTTTTCTTTTTCTTCTTTTTTTTTTTTCTTCCTCTTTGATTATTGTTTAAATGGATTTGATCTTTTGCTGATGACAAGTTTTTTTTTCTAGCATGCGATGGTTACTAAATTGTGAGCAAAAGGTGCTGCTGGGGCCGGGAGTCAATGGGAATGAAAAATGATCATATTAATAACACAGACTTGCCAGTCCAGCAACAACTGATATACATTTAGTAGCTATATATCTATATATGCAACTGGTTTTGTTGTGGCACGGAAAAGCGATGTGAAATATGATGCTTATTTTTTAAAGATAAGAGAAAAGGCATGTTTCTAACTCTTTTTGCAGAGGATTTTTTTCTGGTGTTTTATTTTTATTTTTGGGTGTTTTTTTAAGGGCTTTTTTTCCATAAAGAGATGGGAATTGCAAATGCATTTTACAGCAGTGTTTACACAGAGTTTGTAATCTTGCAATACTGGTGGAAGCCACAGAGCAAGATGTTAATTTTATTATTTTTGTTACTGTTTCTTTTTTCTTTTCTTTTTCTTTTTTTTTTTTTTTTAAACAGTGCAACCAGCAGGGTTTTTTTTGGTTTTCCTCTTCTTCAGTTTTTGATGCCTGTTTATAATGTGAAACTTTTCTTGCAGCATGTTGCAGTTATCATTTTTAAATACTTTTTTCTCCCTAAAGATAACAAAGCAAAACAGAAAGCCAAAGAGATGATCCTTACTTTTGCACATTTTGCACCTTCACTTTTTATTCTTTTGCCAGCAGTGTTTTATGATGGTTATTGTTATCGTGATGATGATGATGGTAGATATATACATATATACAAATAAATACATTTTCAAATGATGGCAGAGGAAGGTTTTCCTGGAGAATGAAGTGCGGTTTGGTTTCCTTGTCAACGGAAGATGAAGTGAACAACTGAACATCTCCCCAGTGCAGGTACTTCATCTCCTTGTAGGCGTTTCCACACTGTGTAAATTACATTGTGAGATTTTTTTTTTTTTTTAAGAAATCTTCTTCCACCCCTTTCTAAAGGTGTCTGTGCAATACACATGAGGACTGGACTAAATATCTCTGCCTTGTGATTGCTTGGATGTGTGCAAAATGTTGCACTATTTGAGCTTAGGTCGGCTAAGCTGAAAGAGAGGTGTTTTATATGCTGTGCTGTATAGAGGGGAAAGCAGCTAGGGGGGAAAAAAAACATCCAGACACCCCTCCTCTCCTCCTTGTGTTTAAATAAAACCCAAACAAACAAAACAACCAAAAGTAAAGCCTGAACCGAAACTGGATGGAACCGTGAGATCCACATTACTAGTACAGATGCTCACAGGACTTTAGACAAAAACAATAGCTCTGGCCCTGTATTGTGGTGGCTCATGTGTTTGTGTGTGTCTGTTTAAATTTATCCATTGGAAAATAGCTGTGAAACAGCAAAGGAGGCTCCCTCGGAGAGCTGGCTCGCTGCCACATGAGGCATATTTTGTAGCCCTAAGGGCAGAAAACCCTTATATCCAACTTCTGCTCCTCATATTAAAAAGGCGTAAACAAGGCAGCAGGTTGCCTCTTATGACTCTAATTCATTGGGATGGAGATTAATCAGAAGCTGATATTTGCTTGAAGGTGTTTCGTTTTGTTTTGATGATTAATAGTGCCACTGGCTGACAGGGAATGGGAAACTGTTACTTTCCATGATGGTAACTGAGAGTTCAGGATTGGAGGAGAAACTGTTACTTTTCATTGAGAGCACTTAAATGCTTAACAGAGGCTGCCCCTGATGTACAGACAGGATATTGGTTCTCTAAAATACAATTTGGAAAGATTTTTTTCCTGATGACTGGGTGGGTTGGTTTTGGGTTTGTTTTTTTGTTTTTGTTTGTTTTTTTGGTTTTGGTTTTTTTATTCCCCTCTAGAAAGAAATATGGTGAAATATTATGCTAAAGTTCAAGTGCTGAATGTTCTGCACTGTTCTCTGTTGTTTACTTTATTGTGATGGGATTGTTTACTGTATTTTATATAAACAGAATTTAAGGATCTGTAACTGACTAGAAAGATATGCCATGTATTCACATGTGGAAACTAAAGTAAGTTACAGGGCATATATTTCTTTTGTCACTGTCATGTAAGCAAACATAATTAATAGAATTACAAATGCATTTGGAAATTTGAGGCTTCTAATGCTTATGTTTAAATTCTTGCAATGTAACAGCTTCCTTTAAAGTAGAAAGTGTAAGAAGTGTATATATCATGCAATTAGTCATGTTCAAAAATAAATATATTCATTTGTCTTTGTGGAAACATAACTATTATGTATTTACACTGGTTTTTTTCCAGTTTATCTGTAATAAAAGTATTTCATGCATATTTATGCACGACTTCTGCTCTGACATGTTAAAATACTTTTGGCAGCATAACAGGGTCAATAATTCATGTGTCTAAAAACCAGTCGAGATATTTGCATGATAGATTATGATGACTTCTGTAAAATAGTTATGATCTGTTGGGTCATTACTCCACATTTTAAGAAGACTCAGACTGCTTATTTTTTCATTATTTAATTTGAAAGAAGGCTGTTAAAAATAAGAGAGATTGAAACTTTATTCTCCACCCCTCTTTTTTTTTCCATTCCTCCTTATATTTAAATGTTTTTCTTTAAATCATGTGCAACTCCCAGTAAGCAAAATATTTTGATACAGCTAAAGTATTGAAATAAAGTAACTAGGATAGCAGTTTCCAGAATGATCCTTTTGTCCTTTCTTTTAGTATTGCAGGTGTGCTGTGTGAGTAATTTTGTACAGATAGTTGCTGATTGAAGAGCTAATCCTGTTCACCTAGTTTTATCTTGAAGTCTGAGAAAGTGCATTCCTAAAACTTTCTGTTTGGCACCCATATTTCATCCACAAAACACCTGTTGTCTGAGTAGTATGGTAATTAATATACATACATTTCATTTGTAGCAGTCTGAGGTTGTATGAGTTCATATAATCCAAACACCCATGGGACTTTAAAACAAGAATAAAGGAGCTACTTTTGAAAAAGGATACTTCTATCTCTGTGCAGTGTGGGCACAGCAGGATTTAGGTTGGTGGAATTGGTTCCAGCTTGGTGCTTCTACAGTTATGCTATGACTAATGTTGAAAGTGTGTTTTAGAAAGCCATAGTTAGTGTCAAAGACAATTGTCCTTTTGTGCTTTTGAGATGAATAAAAATTTTGCCTACAAATTGCAGCTTTGTTTCTATAAGTGATATCATTATATTCCTTATATAGTATGAGATATAGTCATAGTGCCCTGGCTCCTGAATGTGATGAGTGTCGAGACTTAAATTACATCTATTTTTCTTTACATCTGTTTTGGTATTCAGGACATCATAGGGATTTAAGACACCTTTGTAAAGGATTGTAAACCAAAAGTTCTGGAAAGCAATTTTTCTTTTCTTCCTCCGTAACTAACTCTTATTATCAGTATTTACTTGCAAATGAAAAAGAACAGATGAACAGAAGTGAAAAAGTGTATAGAGCTCAGCGTGCTGACTCATGAATACATGGCTTTATCTGCTGTAGTGGCCTGAACTGGCAAAAGAATATCTTCTTACATTTTTCTGCATGGGAGATAGTACTAGAGTGGCCTGTGGAGTCATGAAGTCTGTTTGCTGTGATACTAGGCTGGTCTTTTTATTTTGTTCAGATTCAAAAAGCTCTGGTTTAAATTTAGCTGGGGTATCACTCCCACTGCACCTCTTGAAGGCGGAGCAGAGCCGCACTCTTCAGGCTCTTAGAAACACTATTTCTGTCCTAAATTTATTTTCAGATAGTTTATTCTCCTTTATTTTTTGTGCCACTGCTGACCTTAAACAGTAAAGCTCCTTCTCCATGTCTTTGCTCTTCAGAGTATAGTATATTTTTAGAGAGCAATTGCAGCTCCTTTTCCCTCACATTATCTGGGCTTACTGGGAGAGGTTCCCAACAGTGAGGCTGGCTCTAGGAGGGGATGTTGAAACTGGTTCTGCTCAAAATCATGCTGCAGCAGAAACAGGGAAGCTGCATTTGAATCCTCTTCTGCCCAAACTGGTCTGTTCTGATTTCAGCTGAAAATATGGCAGTCTGATTTCTGGCTCTCACGTCAGCCCGAACATTTCCACCTGACGCCACACACATGGACGTGCCTTCTTCTGGTGAAACAGGATTTGTGCCATGTGGACCTTCCCTTCACTCTGCCTAACCAATCCAGATTTCTTTGGTTATAGTGAAACAGCAAAGAACTCTTGTGAATTTTTTCTGCAACACTCTGATTTTTAAACTTTCAAGAGTTTCCTACATATCATCTTAGTATTTTTTGTTCATACCAGCACAGGGAATGTGAACAGGTTTGAGGGAATGATGTATCATGGACCATCTTCTATCAGGAATAAAGGTGCAAGTTGGCTACAGTGTTCTTTCAAATTTTTACCTTATTAGAGTCTTCGGAGGTTCCTTATATCTTAGCTCTCTAGTCTTCTAAAGCATTGTTCTATGAGCAGTTTGTTTCTCTTTTACCGTATAATTTTTCCTGTTTTCTTCCTTCCCTGCATTTTGGGTTTTAAAAGATAAAAAGATTAAAAAGCTTAATAGTGTTTAAGGTGTAGGATTATAAAGACTGATAGGTCTGCCCTCAGATGAGTGTTTGAACTTCCCTTGGTCTTCTTAGAGGATGTGGTGCTCTGTCAAATTCTGAAGCCAAATCCTGTACGTTTTAAGTCCTTACAGAATGTCTGAACAGAAGGCTAAAGTTGAGTATTTCCTGATGAAAAATTATGTAATCTGTGGCTCTGTGTACGTAGTTATCCAGTTTGTAGCTTCCTTAAACTCAGATCCAGGCTGACAGAAGAAAACAAAATACTGCTTTTAAGTGATATGAAGCTTAAAATGCAACATTTTGACCTTTTTTAAGGTAACAATCTTATTTTATGTTCTTTAAACAATTACAGGAGTAAAATGGCTTGAAGATTATTGTTTTGCACATTCAAGCATTAGAATAATTTCTACCTTTTTTCCCCCCTGTTTTTTTTCTCTTTTCTGTATTCAAAATGACACTAACCTCTATAATGTACTTAATCTTTCAAAAGCATTTCTACTGCAGCTTTGGAAATATTTTCTGAGAAATTTTATTTTCACACAATGAAGTGTGATTTTTCATCTCAATTAATCATCTGCCAACAATTTAAAAAAATAATCAAGTAGACCTTCAAATGACTAAGTAAATCTCAGGTTGCTTAGTGTGAATAAAATTAACATGTTTTTATCATTGTGGTATTCTGGAATAAAAATATAGTTATGTAGATGAATAGACAGAATCATAGAGATATTTTTAAAGATATTTTTGGTGTGATAGAGCAGTAACAAAAATCTTACATTAATTATACTTCAGGGCTTAACCAACAATTTTGTTTAATAACTAAGGGTTTAACTTGCTTAGTTTTAGATTTATACAGACCTATATTGTCTGCTGCCATTTGAGAAAAGCTATAGATTTAATAAATTGCCTCTCTGGTACATCGCTGTGTGTCTCCTGGCTCCTTGTGTCCTGGCTGGCCTGCCAGGATGTCAGGGCTCAACCATTCTGCAGTTGCATTTCAGTTTCAGGTAGAGAGTTGTTGTTTTGTTTCCTCTGATGTAGTTCCTTCAAGGTTATGGTACTAAGCATAATAATTTCTACCCTGACCTGACTCGTAGAGGTTTGAGGAAACAGAGGTAGATTTCTTATGGGTGATGACCAACAATGGGTATGAACATGGTGGAATATCAGTGATGCTCCCCAGGCTCTTTATTTCTTCTTTGCACGCTGACAAGTCTTTCTCCTAAAATACCCAAAGGTCTGATTAAACTTGATTTACATCAGTGGTCCTTCCCAGGTGGCATTCTCCTTATGTCAGTGATTATTACCTCTACTGGTGTGCAGTCTCTGAGCAACCAAGTCAATGTGGAGCTCTGGAAACAGCTGATGCTCTCTGTGGTTAATTTTATGGTCCTCTGAGAACAGCTTGAAGTTGGAGAGGCAATACTTACAAAAGGCAGTACAGGCCATTATTATTATTATTTAAAGAACAAGAGACCATAAAGGATACAGTGATAACTCTTGAACCTTGGTGTAATTATTGAATGACGCAGAGAAAGTCAGGTCCCTGCCTTCCCACTCTGCCCCATACTGACAGCCTTTATTTCAGCCTGTTCAGTCGCATTGGATGCCTTCTTCAAGATCCTCCTTTGAGTCAATCATGTGCTTTGTGTTGCTCAGGGTCAACAAAAAGGGAATATCTGGCACAAATCAAGTATTAATGAGATTCTTCATCTGATCGAAACAAGGCTAAATTTGTTCTGTAAAAAAGCTCCACATTAGCACAGTTCATTCAGTAAAAAGATGTCTGTTTTTGCTCAGAGTTTTGCACAGAAGATGAACAGTACCTATTGCCAAAGACATATGACACATCTTGTTAAATTAGGGTAACTACAATTTGGAGGAGGCACTGCACATGTATACCTTGCATGCACTATTTTTAGACTGACTGAAGAATTGGAGTTTCTGTCTCAAAGAGTTATATTTGCATGGTGTTGACAATGCTAGTTTTACTTTCCAATTGTTGTGTTATAACGGAGTGCAAAAGCACTAAAATGTTTGCAGTATCCTAGATGTGCTCTTTATTATAACAAAACAAATGAAAGTAATAAAGATACCCTTGTGAATTTTTGCACACCAGGCTTGTACTCAAGGCTTACTGAATGCTAACGACTCTTCTTGTGGGTAGAGGGAATTACAGTAATAACTCACTGACTTTTTACAATGAAACACTATGCTTTTAGTAATTGCTGAAAGGTGTTTCTGAGCTGGATCTATAATGCAGAGTTACTGTTTATAAAACAAAAGTTATTCTACATAGTTACAATATTTTATCAAAAGATCCTTCACATGATAAATATTAGGATAGCAGTAATATAAGACTTGAAAATGTGCTGTGCAAACTGTCATGCATTGTGTATGAAACAGCCCCCCTGAAGGTATAATTAAAACTGAACTTCCTCTTTGGGTACCTTTAAAAGGGATTAATGCTACTAAGACACACACACAATCAGTGCTACCCATTACTCATCTTTTATTTGCCACTGATTTCACAGGATAAAACCCAGCACTTGAGGAATTGCATAGTAGGTCAGTTTTCTAATGTGCTCTCTACTACATAAAGTCAAATCCACTTTGTTTTCTTTTTCCAAAACTGCAGAAGAACGTTGCAATTAAGTTTTCCTCCTGCCTATACAACTTCCAGTTAAATGGGAGTTCTGTAAATGATACAATTGTAAGATTGGCTCTGGAGATGTTATCATCTTCTACTTGGGCATTTGTAAGTTGTAGACAATTAATGTACTTATGAATAATGAAAAGAGAAACTGCATTTATGCCACTTTTGCTTTACAGGGGTAGTTTATCAGGATATTTGTGCTATTTTTATTGTTTATTATTTTATGAGAAAAGCATACTGCGTTACTGTTCATCAGCCTGTGCCCTGCTCCAGTAGGTGATGTAGAAATAGAAGGGTGCAGAATTAGACCCTGATGCTATTAAAATCAGTGATACATATGCTGGCCAAAATTTCCTGTCAAAACATTTTTTTTTTCTGTAGATGTTTGATAAAGTGGTTCACACAAAAGGCTCAATTCATCTCACTTAACCTTGCTGTTTAAAAAATAGGTTTTTAGAACTAAGCTAGTCATCATTTTAGCCATCTAAAAGTTAGTCATTGAAGTCTAACACAGTTGCTCAAGGCTTTGTAGTCAATGGAGATATATATTCTCTTCCTCCAGAGAATTACAGATTACATCCCAACAGAGGCATCTATGGACAGCTGAGATGAACAACCTTCCTAAAACACCTCTCTCTTTGCACTGATGAGAGAGAACCTAGATGGCCCATTTAAAATAGATTCCTAACTATTTGATGGATGAAGTTAAAGGAGATGAATCACATGCTCCCCAACCCTCCACTTCTTGAAATCCTAATTTCGCAATGAAATATTTGGGCGGAAAATTATTTTTTGGCCACTAGAATCTTCATGGCTCTAAGTTTTCACTTGAATTTATTTTCAGCTTCTCCAGCAATTCTTTTCACAGAAATACAAATGTGTTTCTAAATATTTTGAATCAACTCTGGCCTGTGACAAAATTCCCAGGGATTTCTAATGGGACCAAGATTTCACACATTTTTTCTATTGTTTCATCCAGTTTTCTGTCTTTTTCTAATGTAATCCAACAACAATTGATTCTTCAATGAGTCTTCCTCCCAGAATCCTATTCTAAAATCCAGGGACTTAAACTATTGTGTACAATCATAGACCTCATTTGAAAACCTTTGAAAATTATTGAAACATAAGGTTTATGTGGTTGGCAATGGAATCAGCTAATTGTACTGTATATGTGACTTAATGTAAGATATATATGTATATATAGTCACAGTGTTAAAAAGTCATTAGTAGATCAACAGCAGAAGACCTGAATTTGAAAGTTCTAGATGTCTCTGAAGTGGGATTTTAAAACAAGAAAATGGCTTTTTAGTTTGTGAGCTGTCATCCAGGCAATGTAGGGGAAATATTTTGCTATTGATAGCATGCTGCAAATGTCCTCATATATGTGCTTATTTTAAAATACTTCAGTAAAACCTGTACTTTTGAATACCAGATGGATTTTAGTTTTCCCTTTCTCAGGTAATTTTTTAGAGATGATTGGGATTTTATAATACTATTAATGTCTGTAAAGTCAGCTCTTCAGTAAAGTTTACTTCAGTGCCTTGCTTTAGATCTATCCCAAGTCATTGTGTGTAGCAGGATGCCAAGCAATGGCTGATTTGCGACATTTCACAGTACATTGTGATATCATCCTCTTTTTCCACAAATTATGAATTCTGCTATTTCATTCAATAGATATTTGGGCTTTCTGTAAGATTTTCTACAGTTACTGAATGTTACTAACATAGTGTACATGTTTCCACCGTGGGGTTTGTCTTATTCTTGGCCTGGCACTAGCTGGGTGCCTGTGCAAACGTCATTAAACTGCTCACATTAGGCCATGTTTTTCACTGACAGCATAGTATGAAACCAAACTGAAGCTGAATCCAAATTAGAAATGAACCATTTGGTATTACAGGAGTAAGCACAAAACTCAGCGTAGTGAGAGTTAATTGCCCAAATACCACAGTATTACTGCCATGATAATGTGAGCTGCAGCTGTAAGCTCTAACAGCTATAACGTAACGGCTTGTAGAGACTCAGAAATCTTACGGACTTGTAAGAATTGAGAAGGGAAGTTAAAAAGTTGGAGTTCTCAGCACTTTGAAATAACTGCTTCAAATAAGCACAGTAGTATTCTCTGGGGACTATAAACTGTTAGCTGCAGCTATTGTGTCACGTTACACACTTCACCACCTCTTGGTCTTTGTTCTTCACATTCTATTTATATTTCGAACTTAGGTTTTTGTACTGTCCCTCAAAAATGCATTGTCTGAGCAGTGTTCACATAAAACAGATTTACAAGGATAAAACCCTTCGCTGACTTCATGAAGTTTTCACCTCTTTTCCATCTTTCATTTGTGCACCATAACATTTCCTTTTTCACTCTTGTGTCTCCGCTCAGAGTTAGGAGCGCAGTGTTGTCACGGGAATATAAAGGTCTCATTACCATAGGTTGTCAGAACATGGATGGGCCCAAGTGAATTTCGCAGTGAGAGCAGGGCATATAAGCCAAACACTGTTATTTGGTGTCTCTGGTCTATCCCTGCCTGCTGCTCTGAGTGAGTACATAGGGATCTTGACTGAGGATTGCATATTTGGGGACAGGTTTGTGAAAGGTGAGATTAGAAGAAAAATAGTTACAGTTCAGTTGAAGGAAATAAACTATTTCAGGGATGCCACATTATTTTTAATTTGATACACAAGTTAATATAGTATGATGTTTCATCTCAGAAATTTTAAAATGGGTTCAGAAATTCTTGATACTTGGTCACAAATATTAATGAATGTTGTAAATATTCATCATAATCAGAATAGGACTGGCTACTTTTCACTCTCAGATCCTTTAAGATCTAAGTCAGCCCAGTTATAGGAATCTGTGTCACACTGATCTGCATTGACAGAGGAAAGTATATTTTCTAATGTTGGGTGTGTTCATTTGAATTTCTGGATCCTTTTTATTTTTTATTTGTAACTTTTTTTTAATTTTAGACTTGTTGGATCTTCCCTCCTCCTCTGGACCTTTCCCCTGGTGTCGGCACAGCTCAGAAGGATGAACAAAAAGGAAGCAATAAGAAAGGGATGGAAGAGGGGAGAGGAGTAGAAAAAGGAGGAGGGGCAGAAACAAAAAAAGAGAAAAAATCCCCAGTGATTCAGCTAAGGCTTCAGACAATGGGGACATTTTTAATCCCCACTCTTCCTTACCTTGCCCTCTAACTCAGACCCCTCTTGCTCTCTACTTTAACTTTCATCACCAGTGCAGATATTTCACTAATATAATTTTTTTAAATTAAAGAATGAAACCACAACAATTAAAGTGTTGCAAACAACAAAATATACCCATCTTCCCACAAAATATAGCATGACACAATTCATGTCAGTGGTTCTTGAAGTGGGATTATTTTCCTCCCGGTGGACTTACATCATTAACTGTGAAAGTATGAAATGGTTTCATAGTTCATGGGAGAGAAAAAGCTTAAATTTCTTGTTGCTTTCGTACCCAACTTGCACCCTTTAAATCAGTTTGCACATGACTCTGTGTTTCAGTTTTACTCATCTGGATCCAAAAACAGACTTTCTACTGGTCTTTATTTGCTTCTTTATGTTTTACCTCCCTTTCCTTCAAAAGTTTACTTCCAGAGTCCTTTTTACTCCTCATCCTCTTAGTGGGAATATAAATTAAAACCTATTCCTTTTCTTTCATTTAGTTTCAATTTTGAAGTGCATTATTCAGCTTTGTAGTTCAAATACTCCCACCAGAGTAAAAAATGCATCTGGTATTTTGCTGTGCATTGTGACTGTCAGACATAAAAGTGTGGGGACCCCATGGCTCACTGCTGGTCTGGCTTTTGGCTTGGTCCCAGTGTTGTGTCTTCCCAGCTGGAAGGTAGGCCACTGTGAAGGTGGAGGACTAAAAGGACTCTTTGGCTAAGCCTCTTTTCATTCCTTACATGTATTTGCTTCCTCTCAGCTCTTCCCACCAAGAATGCCTTACACCTGACAAGATGGCTTGGGGACTGTTAATAGAAAGGGTAGAGCCAGTAACTGGTCTTCCTAAGAAAGTATTTCCTAAATCTGGAGCTTGAATTGGTCCTGTGGCTCCCATATACCAATCTGCCTGATGCAAAAAAGCCAAAGGTTAGCTACTGAGTCAATACAAAAAAAGACCCAGCTGTAAATTCAAAGACTTAATTCTTTAAATAGAAAATACAAAGGATTCCCAATTGCTTTTAAAATGCCATAATCAATTATAGAAACTGAGAGAATAAAGGTGTTAGATTTAAAAATATTCTGGATGGAATGGTATTTATTACAGATGCTGGTGGAACAGGTCCAGAGCAGAACAATCAGGTCCAAAAGGCTGAAATAAATTTTATATCCTAAGAAGACTTTCAGAAAAAGTTCTAAGTACTACAGGTCAAATGCAAACATGCTATTTAATAAATGAATAAATAAAAATTACATAAACCTGCAAGAAAAAAATATACTTCTTTCAGGGATTTTATGTTTAACAATACGTTAAATTTTATTAACATTTAGGAGAACTTAGTTTCATGTTTTCTTGAAAGATGCACTACAAATCGAGGCAACGGACTATTGCCTCATTACTTGACAGGAAACTTTAAATTCTGCTGCTGTTGAAGTCTGCCTGATGTATTGCTTTCATGTGTTCAGAATCTGATTATTTGTGCCCAATTTACTTGAGTCACACACTTGAATAGCAGATTTCTGATGTCAGCGGGGTACTCAGAGCCTCTGAACTTGGTACTTTGGGTCTCTGGGCAGTCTATGGAAAGTGGGCAGCTTGAAAGGAGCCCTTTGCAACAACTTGGTGAGACAATCAGATCGTCCAGAGAACTGTACTGAGAGCTGTGACTGCCCCACAGGACGAACAGGAGTTCCTGCATGTAACCAGGAACATGCTCAGTAGGGACCATGTCCATCTCCCTGTGTGGTAGTTTTGCCTGGCCCTAGTGTTTGCCTGTGAATAGGGTGGGGTACAAAGATGGCTCCTGCATGTCCTGAGTAAAGATTCTGGAAATTTCTCCACCATGTCAAGCAGAGCCAATCTCTGATGGCCCTGAAGATGATGGACATGCTGCTGGCCAAACCTGGGCCAATTAGAGATGTTAGTTACGCCTCTGTGAAAACATATTTAAGAAGAAATCAAAACAATGTGAGCACACACTTCTTTTTAGCCAGGGAAGGAGGAGGAGGAGGTAAAAATATCTGAGGGAGAACAACATGGAGGCACCAAGCTCAGTGGAGAAGGTGAGGGAGGGGACCTCCAGGCGCCCGAACTAAAAACCCTCTGCCGGCCATGGTGAAGACCATGGGGGAGCAGGTGGTCCCCCTGCAGCCCATGGAGTCCAGGGGGTGCAGAGAACCACCCACAGCCTGTGGGGAGGTGCCCACGCCAGAGGAGCAGGTGGAGGCCTGCAGGAAGCTGTGATCCAGTGGGAGTCCCAGAGACTGAGAGTTGCAAAGGCCTTGCAGGAGAGAAGGAGGCCTTGCTCCCGGGATGGAAACAACCTGGCTTTGGCTTGGAAGTCTGCAACCTGGAGAGAATCTCAGACAGCAGCAATCGGGTGGGTGCTGCTCGTGAGATTGGACCCACGCCAAAGAAGTTCGCAGAGGACTGTCTCTCGTGGGAGGGACCCCCATGGCTAAGTAGAGGACTCTTTTTCCCCTAATGGACTGACCCTGACCAAAGGAAACCCCCATGCCCTGCCCCCACCCTGGAGCTGTTGGTTAGAAGGAAGGAGGGAGGGGGTGAGCTGAGAAATGGCCTTAATAGGGAGAGGGGTGAGTAGAGAAACAGCGTTTGTAGCAGAAGAATTGTGGCGTTGGACTGACTAACAAAAGCCACATATCTTGCCCCAGCCCAGATCTGTTGGTTGGATCGAGGGAGGGGGCGAATAGAGAAACAGTGTCTGTAGTAGAAGAATTGTGATGGACTGACTTAAGAAAAAAAAACCCCACACCCTGCCCCTGCCCGGGAGCTGTTGATTAGTTGGAAAGGAGGGAGGGGGTGAGCTGGGAAGCGGTGCCTTAAGAGGGAAGTGGGGTCAGTGAAGAAACGGTGTCTTGAGAGCTTATTTTTGCCTGATTTATCCTCCGACTCTGTTAGATTAATAAATCACCTTTTTGCAACTTTAAGTTTCCTGCCTGCTTTTGCCCTGAATCTCATGCATCCTGCTTATCAGTGATCTCAACTGATCAGTTATCTCAACTCATAAGTCCAGTGTTTTGTGTTAATTTTCCCTCTCCTCTGCATAGCTGCAGCAGGAGAGAGTATAGAGAGAAAATGTCATAGGTGCCTGGCATTTAGCCAGGGTCAAACCCACGACACCCTGCTAGAACCAGGGAACTGCTTTAGGCACATTTGTTTCCTGGGATTTTTTAAAGTGAGAGGGTTTGTAGAAGACTTTCCTGGGTCTTCAGAAAACTATAGTGTGAGGTGCAGCCTATTTTCTTTGAGGCAGGTAGCACTGGTGCAGACAGTCTGCCCTCCTCTTGGAGATTTAGGCCATGTTTTTCAACTTCAAGTGTTATTTAAGGTCAGTTAAGGGAAGCCTATCTTAACTTTAGGTAACTTCACTGACAGTACAAGAGAAGTTATGCAATTTGAAACTTGTCCTCAACTGCTGTTGAAATGTGATGGAATGTATCCCATGCTTCCGAATTTAGAGTCATTTGCAAAAGGGAGAAATCTGACTTTCTTGTTCCTTTGAGTAGATATTTTGAAAACACTGGTGTTGGTGAGCTCAGTAAGACTGCTCACACAAGCAAGATGAAGGAGGTGTACAAACAGATCTGAAGCAAGTATTTTGCAAAACACAGGTGAAGTGATGATGTCTTTCTCACTGACTCAAATCTTTTGCCTATTCTCAGGCCTACCATTCTATCATCTCTGCCACAACTAAAATAATGTCCTATTGAAATTGCCATTTCACTTTGAAATGTGACTACTGTATAATCCATAATCATTAATTTCTTTTATGACCAGCTCCTTGCTATTATATTTTACAACCTTTCAGTGCATCTTTAGTATCTTTGTAGAAGTGGAGTAATAGAGTTGGCACCTTTGAATCTAGGAACTTCCTAATGAAAACTTCAAAAGTTTTGATCCTTTCCTGAAAGGGTAGTGCTCTGTATGTGTGTTATAAATGGTCTCTTTCAAATTAAATACTTTGTGACCTCTGGACAGTGATATAAAATGTATCTCATGGTATTGGTTGCTTCATGTACCATGTATGTTTTGAAATAAATTGCTTTAGTCTCCTGGTATTATACTTCACAACTGAAATTTAAGGAAAAATTTCTGAATTATGATACTTGCCTCTCAAGTGCTGCTCACACAGAGCAACAAGCAATTCTCTCAACTCTTGAAAACTGAGAAAAATGTGAAAATTTTGAAAGTCAATAGAATTTTGGCCATCTCTACTAAATACAGAGTTAAATGCCTGACTTCAGCACCTTTTTGAATGATTTACTTTGTGTGGAATGTAGATTACTGTATATGATGGCATAGAAAGTCATCTATGTATCTGTACTAATTAGTGTATAGGCTGGAAACTTGTATCTGGCCTAGAAGACAGAATTGTGGTTAAAACAAGCGTGAATGAAGGTTGTCATCATCAATAAGATATTTCACATACGAAAGATACTTTAAGTAAATGTACTAAGGACAAGGCATACCAGGTACTCTTTGAACATGTAATGTGTAGCATTCTATGTGTGGCTTGTAGCAACTTTGAGAAACTGGGAGTCAGGTATTTCTCTTGTAGGCAGTTTTGAACACTTTGAACATTAGTCCACTTGGATTGTGGCACAAGAGTGTTTTATCTGAGGACGTAATTTCTTAAAAATGAGATATTGTGCACAGTATTTTCTCATGAAAGTGTCTTTCTTAGTCTCACGTATTTTGAGTAGTACAGCACATACCATGATGTGTAGAAGGTGCTCCTGTGTGGCTATATCCATGGATACTCCTGGCCTTGTAATTAAGCCTATAGCAAGTTTGTTATTGAATTCATTGGAAGCAAGATCAGCCTTCTGTTTTCAATACAGTAGGGATACAGCAAGCTGTGTTTCTTAAATGTGGAACAGGATATTAATGCAAAAGAGTAGACACTCTCGTTGGTAATGGATCAGGGGGTTGATGCTGACATTAGAAAAGTTTGATTTGATATAAAAAGTTCAATGCTGTTTTTCCTGTGAAATGAGTTAGTATATATTTTTTTCTGGTACACTAAAAGTGAAAAAGAGCTGATATAGTGGGTCAAATGCAATGTAGCTTATTATTCTGTTTCTGCTGGTAGTAAATAATAAGAAAAGAATATGTTATTTTCAGAAGAAGCTAGTTTGTAGTAGAATACACAGAATACTAGAATAGTAATGCAAGAACAAATTAAACTAAACTGGTTAGAGTTAACTTATAGTTTGTAGTTTATCAATATTAATAAATTGATGCAGGAATTGATGCCTTGTGCAATTAGACAGATATCAGGACAGGTCACGTGGTCATACCAATATCTATTAATGATCATATCAACTAACAGCAATTTTATATTCTGTAGAAAAAACCTTAATATATGCTGTAAAAAATATGCTTGAAGTAGGAACACATTTTCTAAAATGAAAATAAAAATTGCAATATATGTGCATGAAGGTGAAGTAGGAATACATTATTAGATCAGTATCAAAGCTCATATCAAACTCCTGAAATAATTTCAAGTGATAGGAGCTTATAATTTCTAAATTGTGGTATTTCCTAACTTTGTATTCCTTGACTTTGCTGACTTGCGTATTATCTTTGTCCAATATAGTGCTTTTTAAACGTGTATGTGTACAGTCTGTGTTTACTCTGTTGAGGGAGATTACATGTCTAGACATATATATTTGAAGTTTCATTATGAAATATGTAACAATGGTAGCATAAAAATACAGCTATTTATGAAAATTGGTTTTGGAGTATTGCCTTGTAACTTCTTATTGAAGCTATAAATTTGAACCATATTTTCTATTTGCACCATTGCATAAGCAAGTATAACTGCAAGATTTTAAAGTAGAAGCATGCTTTAATGAACAAAACAGACCATTCAAGCTTGGTCATATCTGTATCCAGCAGAAACTCTGGAAGGAAGTCCTTCTGTGACCTTCAGCTTCCCATATATGTTCAAGTATTTTCATTCAAAACAGTAATTTTTCTATAAGGACTTATTATATCAGTCAAATTTCATCCAAGATTTTTAAAACCTTACAAAGACTTATCATTTAAATAATGATAACATAGGAAAACTTTATTGGTTTGTGTTGCCAAAGTGCAAAGGACCCCAGCGATGGAAGAGAGATTAACAGTTTATTAAAACCATACAGGATGAGCTCCAACCTCAAACTCATGTGATTTATATGCAGCCTTCTACCCACCATGAGTGTTCAAGATTCTGCAGTAGAGTAGGTATTCATTAATAACAATTAATTTTATTTCCAAAACAATATACACAATGTAAATATTTAAATTCTTTTCAATGTGAAATAATCTAAAGTATTTGCATACATTACCCCATGAACTCATTCAGTCAGATCCTATCACCAGCAGTATATTGAAAATGTAATTAGTGAAAAGATTCTTAGGCATTTTAAGATGTTCTTTCTTGCTATTAATTTTTTGTCTCGTTCTAAGTATGTGATATATAATACTTCTGTTATCCTTGAGATATGATATCATTGTCCTTGTATTCCTTTTGTAAAGTCCCAGGAAGTTCTTTATCTTGGAGGGGTTTTTTATGTATCTATCTTCTTTAACACCTTTTAACAAATCTCAACTTAAAAAGAAGGAGAAAAAAAAATTAAAAGGAAGGGTCTTTATTATTAGAATAATAAGAGCATATTTCAGAGCAGGTGGCGTAGAAAGAGACATCAAAGCCAAGTTAATGAACAGTGAACTTACCATAGTGAAGTCCTCAGGAAACACCTACAGTCATTTTGCAGAAAAAGAAATTAAAGAGACATGCAGCTAATTTTGATTTTTAAATAAGCTGATTTTCATGGAAGTAGTTGTGTTCCAAGAGTTAAAGAGAAGCTATGAGAAGCTGCTGAATCATTCCTTCATATATCACACACTATATATATACATGTATAAAAACATCCTCTATATTACATTACTTTGTCTTTTATATGGTGTCAGATAAGATATAAATTTCTGCTTAAGACAGAGAAAGTAATTTTGTTTTTTGGCAAATCCCATGTATTAGACTAAAATGGAATCATTAAAAATGAAGACAGTTGTTTTCAGGTCTCTAATTGTAAGTATATGATCACTTAATTAAATTAAGTCAAATCCTAGAGTTCACTTCTTTTTCTTAGAATAATAGATACTTTGTAATAGATAGACAAAAATTACTGTGGAGTTGAAATGCAAGTGTTTCATCTTGGGGGAAAATACCCTTTCTTACTTTATTCTGCAATATTATACTGAAAAATGCTATAGTACCAGATAAGATAAAGTGTGATTTCTTGAAAATCAGTGTTGATGTTTTCTGTAGTCAGATTCCCATCCAATTACTAAAGTCAAACTTAACTGGCTAGTAATATATTTTTGAGAGTCTCAATTCAACTGGCTGCTATAGAAAGACATCTACAATTGCCATTTTTGGCATCCATAATTATATGTCAAGCATAGCCAAAATTTTATCACATTTAGGGTGCAGTTTAAAAAAAAAACCTTTTTGCAACATAAATCAAGCCAGAATTCTGTAAATACCTTTTCCATAAACACTTGGAGGAATCTTGCCATCATCTAAATTTTTATTAATTTACCCATTTCTGTTTTGTCAAATCCCAGCACAAGATATTTTCCCCATCTTACTATTAAAACTGCTTATAAATTAGAATATTTTTGATTGTGTTGATATTGGGCATCCAGTGTAATAAAAAGAGTCCTAATCCAAACCAGTAATTTTAAAAAATGTTACCAAAAGAAATTGATTTGAAAATTTAGGGTTTCGTTGGTTCTTTTTAGTTTTAGATAATAATCTTAATGGAATCGTTTATTTTTACTTTCATAATTATTTAGAAAAATTCACAATGAGAAGTTTTCTTGTACACAGCAGAAGGCAGCCAATGGGAGAGAACTTTGTAATTTAGTTTCTGGGCTCCAATTTTCCCCAAAGTCTTTTTCTCAACATTTTGTTGTTTTGGGTTTTTTTTGAGGACACTTCTACAGTGCTGGCATATGCAATCCCTCTGCCTCCCCCAGCTTCAATGTCTCTAAGATCTTGTAGAGTTTATATGAGTTTCAGAAGACTCTGGGTATGCTTAATTACAGCAAACTCAGTGCTGGGTTAGTGTGGTCTCAAACCCACAGCTGAAACGTCTCTTTCCAGTTCAGTCCTCTGTAAAATCTCCTGTTTAAACAAGTGCTCCCTAAACCCTTCTCAGAGGATCAGTCTTTTGGGCTGTGGACACAGTTTCTTCATTGGGAAATCACAGCATAAGAAATGTTGCATTGAACTAGAATGAAGGGCAAATGCTAGAAAACAGGAGACTGATCGAGCAACACCTGTATCTCTTACAAAACATATAATAATTAATTCATCTAATGGGGACTTTCCTATTAGTATCTTTCCCATGATCATTAAGGATGAAGGTGATACTGATTCGACTTTGGAAATAAGCACTAGCATTACTTACTTTCCTATTTGTTTTAAAGCACAAAAATAAAGAAAACCCCAAACACTGAAGTGCAGATATGGGTTATCCCATTTCCTTCAGAGAAAGCTGAGAATATGAAAATAATTTTCCTGTTGATGTAAATTACACATTATTATGGCTAATTTCTTCTACATGCAATACAGTTAACCTTCTTTGAGTTAAATGAAATAATCTAGTTAATTTTACTCATGGACTTCAACCTTTGGCTGCTGATGAGAGTATAGTTACATCTTATGGAACACATGGAGGAATCTTCCCTCCTGCAAATATGTAGAAGGATGGTGTAAGAAAGAAAAAACCCTTGCTGGAAGCTGCAAAGGTACTGGACAGTGAAAGGAGCATAGGATCTAAGGGGAGGATGTGTATTGCCAACAAAAACAATTGGTGCCTAGACCTTCATTATAATTCCCTTCTACTCTCCTTCTTTTCTCTAAGATTTCAGTTTCACAAGCAAATGTCCTTCTGTCAGTTATATGTGTCCCTCTACACAGCTACTAACATATCTGAAAATCTTTCACTTATCCTTTATAATTATATTATTGTTTAGGTTGGAAAAGACCTTTAATATCTTCCAGTCCGACTGTTAACCCAACACTACTGTGTTCACCACTAAACCATATCACCAAGTGCCTCATTCATATGTTTTTTGAACACTTAAATAAAATACATATAATTGTATAAGCAAATAATAAAAGGCAAGAAGTCTACCCAAAGCTAACATTTATATGAAGTTAAGGTAAATTTTAAAAAAAACTACCTATGACCCGGACATTTCATGGCATGGTGACCAATATTTGCAGCTGATATAAATTGGTAGGATGTCTCCACAAAATCAGTGGAGACTTGTTTACCTGGTTATACTCTCATAATTAGTTCACAGCATATGTGATGGGATTTACTTCCTTTCAGAGGTAAATTGTGTAAAATAGGATGGTTAGTTCTATACTGGGAAGGTCATTTCAGTCTTATTGCAGAATAACTAATGGAGTTTTGAAGATGTTGAAGTAATGCATGTGTGTGCTGTATGCGGATGGTGGGAGAAAATGCTATACACATGAAGCCCAAACACAGACACAATGAACTTGGAAACTATCTCTTCAGTGAAAGCTATTTAGCTCTAGAGCCTCTCCTTTGCATTTTGAGAGGATTTAGAAGAATGCATTATTCATAACGAAACAACAGTTAGAAAGTCAGTTGTTTCTGCTGGAAGGTGGTGGACACAAGCTTGCGTATTTTTTGGCCTTTCATGTTGCTTTCATGTTGCAGAAAAATCTGTCTCGTGTCTTGAATACTGTATTGATTATAATCAATCAGACATTTCAAATAGACTAAGGAATGCCCTACTTAGAAAAACTACATTGACAAAGAGAGTGTATTAATGAACCCTAGGAATTTTGGCATTAATTAGGCCTGCTGGGGTCTTAAATGTAAAGGATAAATCTGGTATCATTCAATAACCCAACTTTTAGGCTGATTATTAGAGATTCAATGGAGCATGCTATTATGTTAAATCTTGAGAAGGGTTAAATAACACAAGGATTTAAGTGATACAGTCATCAGAGGTTCAGCTGTCAAAACACCACTTTTCTGACTGTATTACTTTGGATCAAGAACTGCAATTTGTTCTGGGAAGTATGCTTTGGAGACATCATGTCTGAGAGGGGTTAAAGGATCATGTCATGCGAGACACAATTTTAACTCTAGGATCAGATCTTTTGAGAAAAGAATATGGGGTTTTTCTCTGTTGATAAAGAGAAAAATATCCATTGGTTAAAAAAGTCATTATTATAACACTTCTTTTTCTTTTTTGTGTTTTAGAACCAATATTATTTTTCCATCGGTATGTGTAATGAGCCATAGCTAATATATGGTATTGAAGTTAATACCTCTGATATTAACAGCTTTTCTGTGTGAAAGAAAGGGGGAGGAGGAGAATTAACATATATTTCCAGATTTTACCCATCATTTAAGTATATTTAAGGTATCTGAGACTCAGCTATCACCTCATGGATGAAGATGAGAAAGTAGGCAGATATCATTTTGCTTTTGACCTTGTGGTGTGGGTATACCCCATAGTGTTTCTGCTTCTTTGTTCTAGTTATTCTATTTATTTGGCTAGTTGGAACTACAGATCCTCTTGTTAATGTAAGGTACTGTAATAAAACTTCAATTATCAAAGAAGAGCTATGCAGCAAGAAATGATAAGAAGACAGGTTCCTTATACCTTTTTAGGGAATGCCCACACTGCTGGCAGCTCTTTCTGGGCTGATAGATATGGATCTTTGAGATGACACTGTAATATCTTTGAAAATAATAATACAAAGAAAAAAAATTGAATTTGAATAACTACAATGCCAAACCTTTGGGAATGTGTGAATGGGGAAATATAATGGCTAAACATTTTCACACCGAGTTTTATTCAGCCTCATTTGAATGCATTTCTGAGGCCTGAGGAAGCTGCACTTAGTGAAGGACCTAGGAGCTTGGAGAGTTAACTCAGAGGTATCTGTCAACTTGCTTTTCACTCTTGTAATTCCTCAGATTAGCAGCTGGTTTGATTTGTGCTAATGGCTCCCAAAAATAATTTTTTAGGCAGGAATTCTGAAAATACAGGACATTCTGACTGGAATTTTTCACGGTTCTGGCATGTATCATTGAGTAGAGGATTAAGATAGCTGCTGGTAGCTGCTGTTAATTTTCCCATATTTGTGGGATCCTTAAATGTTTTAAAAGGCAGCTTTTCCTGAACTCTCTTCACTGCTAGAAAAAGGCATGTTTGTTGCCAGAATGTGGCTGTTAGTCTGAAAATTTTTGAGCTCTTAATATCAGAGTGTTACAGTGCCTCTTTGCAGTGATTCAGAAATAAAGGGTATACAGTCAGGCTACTGAATAATAATGTTAGTATGGGATTAATAAAACTTATGGGTGGTGGAAATGTGGTATAGATATTCCCTGCTGTTCTTTGAAATTTTTTAAAAAGTGCACAAGAGGTCCTTGTCATGCTTCCAAAGGCTACGCCTTTTTTGCCTCACCAATGAAGACACCTGGAAGAGGATCCAAGATTTGGTTTCACTGATTTTATCATGAGAGTTGCTGTAAATGGTGCCTTTAAAGCTGATTTGCTTGAGTTTTCAATCAACCTAAAGCTTGAATGCAAACCCCATTCTGTGTTTACTAGATACCCTTAGTTTTCACTGGGGAAAGAGCTGGAATTGTAACTCAGTCTACATCTGTTGTATCTCCTGGTTGTTCTAATGCTTTTGAACTGTGCCTTTCTCTGCCTTGGTTTGTTTTTTTTTTCCATGCCTGAAATAGGAATAAAACTCCAGTAAAGCCTTCCATCATCAAAATTCTTCCTTGTAATTCATATATTGTTACCCATCATTCTAAGATTTGAAAGCTAATGTTTTAGCATCTGTTTTTTCAACCACTGGCACAGAGCTGTCTATAGATATGTTGAAAAGGTACCCTCCAACACTGGTAAACCTACAACCTATTCTGGATGTTGTGCTCAGCCAAAGGTCACTCAAACTGGCAGGAAGAGAAAATATAGGAACATGTGGAATAACTGATTTCTCCTCTCAGGGTTTCATTTCTGGCAAAGCACTTGCAGGTAGCAATACTGCCTACTTTTACATTGATGAACATGTGCTCTGAAAGAGGGGAAAGAAGCTTTTTCTTCTGGAATAACACATTAACCAGTTGAAACTCAGGGGAGCTGAATGGTTTAAATAAATAGGCAGTGGTCTCTGTGAGGATGATGCTCTCTTATATAAAGGTAACAGTTTTTTGTAGTTAGAATGTGACACAAGAGAGGCTTTGAAATGAATCAAAGGCAGATTCTGCTCATGCTGGGCCCGTGTCTGAAGTTGCTGCAGATCAGCCAAAAGCGAAAGACTGCTCTCCCTGTGTAATTATGGTTGGATTGGTATAGTTAGGAAAAAACCCAACAAACAATCAAAATTTTCCTACATACATATTTAAGGAAAACTACTAAATAGTTAGCTTCATTTTGTCACTGGAAATATTTTGTTATGTGATGATGGTTCATTATTGATCTTCACTCTGTGCTGATGGAACAGCTCTTGGGAGGCAAATATAATCAATATCTATCTTATTTGTTTGACCAGTCAAAAAAAATCAAGAAACAGACTTTAACTTTTGTTTCAATGATTTAAAGTACATTTTCTAACTTTTTATTTGAAGAAGCTGTTTGTAAATCTAGTCTAGAAAGATGCTGTTTTTATAAGCTTCAGGAACATCTTTCATTTGGAATGAATGAAATATTCCTTGCCAGCAGACAGCTGTAAATACATAAAATGTTCAAGTTTTTTGAGGTTTGGCTCAAATGCCAGCACAAAATCAATGACAAAAATCAATGTCTTATATGTGCAATACTTTACTTAATCATTAAAAAAAATATTTCCAGGGCCAGATCCAGAGCAAATTTTCAGAAATAGTTTAGCTTCTGTAGAGTTCTATTGATTTACTCCTGTGCTAGATCTGGCCCACTGTGGAAACTAAATTTAATATAACTGTATCTTTTAATGTATTTATTTATTAGTACTGAACATCATTGAATTTTACACTGCCACAAAAGTGGATTATATTTGTGGCAAATTCTTTACATACACGGAATGTGTAGTTGTATCTGACATGCAACAAAATTACACTTGACATTTATAAGCTCAGGATTGAATTTTCCATTTAATTTTGTGTAATTTATAAAAGAAGTTCACTGCTTAACTTACACTGCTGATTATAACTAGTAATTTGCATGAATGATTAGGATACCCTTTGTGAATTAGGGATTCTCAAGAGAATCTACAGGAAGGATGAGCTTTCAGAAGTTTTCTTTCTATAATGATTTGATATAGAATGTTTAGTTTTATTAAAGTAGTATAAAACACTTAGTATCATGGTTTAAATCTTTTCTAAGGATACATTAGGAAAGTACAGAAATACAAGTAGACACCACTGCATCTCTTTGCCATTGAAATATTGACAATAAATGGGGTAGAAACAGTTTCTTAAACTTAATTTGGTGTGTCTTGTGGTTACCCATCCACTCTATTGCAATACTGGGATTATTAGATGATGCAAGTGTTGTGGATTGCAGAGCTGGGTGTGGAATGAACCACAAGGTAAATTTTCTGGTATAGGTGAAGAGATAGGCTTTCAGAAATTATAACTATGATGCAATTGACTTGACTTGCTGCTGATGGTGCTCACCATCTCTAAAAAATCAGAAAATAACTCAAGTGGGAGCTAAAATATGTTGTTTCCTTATAACAGCAATCATGTTAATGTTATTGTGAATGTACTTTCTCAATTCCTGACATCATGCATTTGAAAATCTTTACTTAATACTTTGTCAAGGTAATTCCTGTCATTTAATATCAGTCAGCCCAATCCTCATGAAAAAAATCAATTTAGCTTAGTAGTAATTTTCAGCCAACTAAAAAAATGCAGACTGCATCGTATATACCTTTTTTCCTTTTTGGAGGACTGTACTGTTTTTAAGGTAAGTAACCTGACTTTTGCCATCTCTTTAACTGTTATACAGTTTCCTCTGGTTAATTATTAATACTTCCTTTAATTTGCATTCTATCTCTGACACCTCATTTTTTATACATTTCTGTAGCCTGTATTTAATAACTAGATCTATTATTGTAGAGAATATATTAATTAGGTCATACAGCAGTTAATACCAGTGGGTGAGAAAGCTGAAGCAGGGTAATTTATCCTGCACGAAAAGGAGGCATGGATCGTGGCCAGCTGTTGTTTGTACACAAGCAGTTAATGTGGATTTCCATACTTAAAATATGAAGTTGTCCTATGGTGGTTTTTGTCATACTTACAAGAAAATTTTTTTAGTAATATAAGGAAAATTGTGTCTATTCTTCAATTTGCAAAGCTCATTAATTACATAATGAGACTAACTCCAGGATCAGACATCACATTTTAAGGCATAGTCTTTTTGAGGTCTATTCTTATTCACTTTCATAGTTCTGTAATTAAATTGAGGTAATGAATAATACAATGCATTTCCAGGTTTGTGAAATATTATAGGCAGCCCCTTTAAAATTTAACACTGTATAACTAGTTTTTATTTTATCTATTATGTATTTGTCTATGCTGTTTATTTTTCCTTTCTGTCCTTTTGGAATTGTACACTTTTGTAAAAGATTGCAAATACAGAATGTTATCAATGTTAGTTGTTTCACTTCATAACACCAACAATACCAACCAATATTGCATTCAGGAATTTAAGACAACATTAATTAAATTCTGCCATCAAGAAAATGAGTATTTCTCAGCAAGGAGAAATTAATTTGTGATTAATAAGTACTGAAACTCTGTTATCCAAAAGTTTAGCATTCATGGTAATGTCTAATTCTTTTATGCCTTTAAACAGCACTGCAGTGTTATGAAATAAATAAATATATAAATCATGGACAGGCATTTTGTTGTTATTTATGTTTAAACCTTGGAATATAGTTGTAGGGTTTTTTGTTCCATTTGAAATAATGCAACTTCTTTAATATTACACTTGTATTCATCATAGGGAAAATAGTTTCTTTGTGGTTATCTAAATGAAGATTGTACAGTGACTAGAAAATACTCTTAAAAATGGAGAATATGCAGGGACCACTTTGAAAACTGAGGGAGAAATGTAATACCAATCATTTGCTTTATACCTGACCTTCATTCACAACAGCTGTGTGTGACATTATTTGTGTAAAAGGGCGTGTGCTTCTCTTCACACTCCTTAAAGTGGTTCTCTGTGCCATGGGGCTGTTCAAAAATTCTTCTTGCTGTCAGTAGCCAAAGAGTTATTACCACATTCAGAAACTGCCGGGAAAGCTGGGTCCTGTCCTATTTCCCCTGGCCATTCTTTGTACTACTTGTGAGAGAGGGAAATTGTGTCCCCCACTCCAAGGGCTCAGCATCACTGTGGGATCTCTCCACGCTGTGCTCACCACCCCTGCATCCTGCTTGCTGCTGTTGGCATGCTGTGAAGCAGCTGCAGTGCTCCAAAGCCTTTCTGTTGGATGTAGGTGAACATTTATTCACAGCTGTAAAATAAGCCGTTTAGAAACAAGTGTTAAACATGAGAGAGAGAGAGACTAAAATCCTCATCCTGGGTTAGTTAAAGGAAAGCTTTTCATTAACATCTGAGAGCCCCTGGTTTTGTTTTGGCTGTATTGCAATGATCATCCTGCCTGAAGCTGCTTCTCTTCTAGACAGACTTATAGCAGGATCAGTACATATAGCAAGAGATCTGTTGGCCAAATTCATATTGACTATGCCAAACCAAAGTAAACAAGAATGGCCATAACTCTTACAAAGCAGAATTTTGGGAATGGCATGTCTCAAGATGAATAGCTACAGCTGTCTCAAAACGTGGCTTTATAAAGAAGGAACATTTTTCACATTAGCTGTACTGAGCTAATTGCCATTCTCTTTACAGCTATAAAAACTTGCATTGTCTTGCTCACATCTGTGTTTTCTGAAGCACGGCATTCTTATGGTCTTCTAAGAACTGGTGCAAAAATATAGCATTGTATTTCAGCAGTTGAGAAAGACTTGAGTCTCAAGCCTTATTAGAGTGAAATTCCCTTTACATAGAGATTTGACTGATGCATGAAATAACCTGTATTTGATGAAACTGCTCTTCAGGAGGGAGTGGGACAGACTGCACCGTGGGTTTTTTGGCCATAAATTCAGCTTGATGAAGGCAAGGTAATGTGACAGATTGAATGGCACCACCAAACCCATTATTACTGTTGCTTTTCTAGGTCAGAATACAAGTTCAGTAAAGACAACAAATGCTTTAACTGAAAAGGAGACTACAGTAGTCCTGCCATAATCCCTTTTTTAGGAGGCAAGGGGGAGTGATTTCTTTCTCCCCAGCAGGTAAGAAAGCTGTGTCTCCTAAGGCTGGTTGCAAAAGAGTGAACGTCATCTCTGAGAAAGTAGGCAGGAGTCAAGTATGTTTGCCAAATATACTTAGATTAGAGTTGTCATTTGTCTTTGAGTGAACAGATGGAAATAGTGAATGAAGACCATAGCCTTCAAATGTCATTGGGAAAAAAAATCAGCTAGAAACAGAAAGCCCATCTAGAAGAAGAAGCAGCATGATAGCCCGAGGCCTCATATTTGTTTAAAACTGAAGGACTTATCAGTCAACAATTTCAGGTGGGTCGTGTACATGTATATGTTACTGATCAATAGTAATTTTCACAGTAAAAGTATTTTATGACTAAGAAAAAATTGCCAGTATTTTTTCATAAGTGACTAAGCTGTGATCTGGGAAGAGAATCCATGACAGCAGTAGAATATTTCTGTACATCGTATTTCATTTTAATTTGAATTAAAATGATGAATTAAAATTACTGACACTAAAATTTCTTCCATTGTTTTGGATTTTCTGACACAATTTCTTCCTATGAAACTGCACACAAGGTTTGAGTTCACAAGTTATTAGGTGCCTCAGGTTTTGTATGTACTCACCTTGAAAAATTTAAACCCGTATTTTCATCCTAATATTTTCATTGCAATCAAAACAAGATAGATATGCAGACTTGCAGAATGTTTAAATTAATGCATATTTTTAAATATTAAAATTTATATGGAAGATAATTTGTATATCAAGTACAAGGCTGGAAAACGTGGGGCATAATAAAAAAAACATATAGAAGGTAAGGAATTTGCAGATGACCATGACAGGTGTGTCAAATTGGGATGTATTGTGCTGCAGGGAGTTTACATCTGAAGCTTTTGTGGAAATGGTCCTGGGATATTCTTTTGCATAATAATTTCATTATTGATATTGGTAAATATTGTGAATGTACTTGTGAAATTTGCTCATATAGGCAGACTGACATCAATAATACAGAGAAGGAATGGGACATCATATAGGAAATTGTGAATAATGGGTGTTGTAATTGAAAGGCAGTTAAATATTATGTGAGGGTCACTTATTAACATCAGTTTTCTACTATAAGATCTCTTTGATTCCTGTATATTTTTGCTTTTCATTATTTTGGATAGTCTATACTTTGTTTAGCCAGTGGTTAATTTTTAACTATTTTTCAAATCACACCCATTAAGGAAACTTTTTCTAACACAACTGGAAAATGGTGACATTATTTTTTTCATTAAAAATAACTTCAAAACAGAATTACTTTAAACATGAAAAAAAGTATTACTCACTGAATTGTAAACCCCCAGAAGCAAAAATTTTTAAAGAAAGCTGAAAAATATTTCAGCTTCTATAACACCAGCAGCTAACCTAAAAGGAGTTGCATCTTCTAAAACAGATGCTGTCTTGTGATGGAAGATAGATTAGCCTGTGAGCCTGAATAAACTTTGTCTCTAATTAGTATGCAAATCTCACCTGCTCCAGGGCACTTCCTCTTTCAAAAACCATGCTCTATTTAGTTTTTCTGTGTTTTCTGGTGAATAATCTCACCCAGGAGGTTCCTTTTTCATTCCAATTTTCTTCATACCTGTAATTTTCAAAGTATGCTTTACTCTTTTAGGTCAATATTTTCTTCAAAGCATCAAGATGCGAAATGTTAGCATTTCTGAAATTTTAAAGAAAAGTTGAAACAAATGCAGATATTTAATAATAAAAACATTTTTATTTTAAAATCCTATGGGGTAAAATCCTCTTTTGCAATGCATGCTTATATATATATCCAAAAGCCATGCAAAAATTACAAAGAGGACCATAGATGTTGAATATAAATTTATCTAGTAAGCGTTTGACTAGATTAGCAGAATGTTTAATACCAGAATGTTAAATAAAATATTAAAATGCCTTTAAAATTCAATCTTAGATTATTAAAAATAGTGATGGCTTTCAACAGAAGTAGCCTTCCACTTAGTCAATGTCATTGGCAGAAACCATGTCAGCATCTCATGAAGTGTAGAAGATTTCTAAATATCTTTAAACTTTTGAGATTTAAACCCAATTCCTCTTTGCTTCCATCCCTTTCTGCTGATGCAGTTCCCTGTGTCAGCATGGAACATAAATGAAGCATCAAAACAGCTGGAGCTGTTTCAGGATGGGAATCTTTTGAGGGGTATATTCACACTATTCATCTTCAGACAATTCCTTTCAGGACTCTGCCTTCTAAATAAGCAGCCCTTTTTTCTGCTCTCCAGATAGGAAAGTTAGTTTTCTAGGCTTTAAAGGTCAAAATCTTCATAACCTAACTCCCTTCCACCATGGAAATAAGTCCCTGGGGCTGAATGCATGTGCACATACACACACGTCTGCACACAGGCTTATGATCAGGACCAGTAATGGCAATTCCTGCATGTTTAAAAGGCTCTTCAAGTGCAATGAATGACAAGACTGTACATTGCACCTTACAGTGACAAGACTGTACATTACACCTTACACTGTATATATTTAATGGGGTTAAGATCTCTTCTATGAAATGCATGAAGTGATTTAGCTACTCTTGTTCTATATGCGTAGTTCCTCTTTAGTAGCCTTGAAATAATGAAAAAGGATTAAATAAACCTGTATTTTATTTTCCAGCTATGTTCAGGGGCCATCCTTGGACAAGTCACATAGATGTAGACCCTGAAAAGTTTTTAAAGGCTCCAATTAATTCCAAAGGCATCTTTCAAGGTTTGGGCTTTAATCTTTCTAGCCTTTGATTTCCTTAGCTGTAAGATGAAAATGTTACTATGCACATGTCTCTGCAGCCCTTTGGAGACTCTTGGATGAAAGGTCCTGTAAAACTGTAAACCATGTTTTTAGTATTTTCTTATTGGCCACTAAAGGGAATTTTGCATTGAATATATAAGCATTTTGAGCTACAGGGGTTTGCAGAGTTTATCAGAATCAAGAAATTTGCCCTACATATTTATGTAACTATTATGAATTAAAAGCACCAAACATAAATAATGCATGAAAGTATTTAAACTTTTTCCCTACAATTTTCTTATTATTTGATCTGATTGGATGGGCAGCACTACTGAAGCTCTCCTGAGAAATGTCTCATTCTCCCAGGAATGGTTTCTTGGTAAAAGATAGGACCATTGTTTCAGCATTAGGGAGTCATCTGATTCCTTTTCATCACTCAGAGACGAGACCAGCAATCTTGTTTGCTAAAGACAATTCACTGAAGTATATTATAGGTGCCAAACTATAAAATTCTTTTGAGGCAGAGTATATAGGTCAAAGAGAAGCTATAAGCCCAAATAATCAAGAAAGAAAAAGTTCTGCGTCACCATTTCCAGAATGATCACTGTGATTTTGATTAGGGGTACAAGAATGCACAGAAATTTGGTGGAAGCTTTGTTTTTAGCACCATGTAAAGGTGAAGGAATCAGTCTGTGCTCTTCAGTGGCAGCCAGGTAGATGGCAGGTCCTTGGCAGGTGTAATTCACTGGCCTAGGGGAATGGGACTAGGAGACCTTGTCCAGAGCAGTGTGTGCTACCCTGGGGGCTCCTGCTGCTTCTGGTTGCACGAGTCCCTGCTGTGGAAGAGATTTATTTCTCCCATTTCACTCTCTTGCTTGCAGGTTAGCTCTGTGCTGCCTGTTTACAGGGCCATTTTCCTGCTGTGCTCACCAGAAGACGAAGTAAAATTTGAATCAGAAAGTTCTAATTCATCAAGTCTTATTTTAAGTACTTAGGTCTCTCAATTTCAGAGCCTTTCTCAGGCATGTTCAATAGCTCTTTGAAGAAAACAAGGCTTTCTCGAGATTTTATTTCAGTTAAGATAAAGATTCTTTAGATAAAGAATCTTTATATAAAGAATTTTTAGAGAATCTTTAGATAAAGATTCTCATCCAACAGATGCTAAAACTAGCATGAATCCCACCTGGCTCAGAAACAGAGCACAACTCAGGGCTGAGCACTGGGACTGGAAAAAGTCATGCTGCAAGAAAACATATTCACATATACTGATATATTTCAACTGAGCTGTCTGAAAATGCTTTGCAAACACTTATTTTATCACTGGAGGTGAAAATCAAACATTTCATATGAGACAGTGTCAATTTTAGCAGATCCATTGAAATTTATGTGAGAATTATGGACTAAATATAATGTCTAGAAGAAGAAATACCTCTTTCAGTAAAATAGAAAAGAGGCCTCTGGTTTGCTGAAAGACATGGACACTCAGAGTCCCACCAGATTCAACTCTCGACATCAAAATAACTTAAGCTTTCAGATAGTCAAAGTAGTATTTTAAAAATATTAATATGGGATTCTATTAATTTTAAAAAATTATTTTCTGGGAAAAACTAAATATTATAAATAAACTAATAGAGCAGAAATTTGTAAAAATGAAAGTTGATTTTTTTTTTCACAGTTCAGATTAATTTAGGATCCAGCTAACAAGAATCCACCCCAAATCTCAACATTTTTGTGGCATTTTGAGCAGTTTGGTACTTTTCATCATTTTGTTTCCTGGGTTAGTCCTGTATTCCTGTTTATCAAATTATTTGCATTATGGTAGTCTTTCATAAAAGAAAAAAACTTATAAAATCAGGTTAGGGCAATATGGATTTAAGAAAATCTAAAGGAAAACCAACAAGAACATTTCTACTGAAGGTCTAGGAATAATTTGCATTAATGCAGTAAAATTTTCAATATGTAACTAAGGACTAAAAAAAAAGAGGTTGAAGTAAATTTACCTCTCAATTTAATGCTGAAAAAGCAATATTCAAGAGAGTGCAACAAATTACCTTTTCAGTTCATTTTTACAAATAGATCTAAGGACTTAACATTATTGGTTATAATTCTGACTCAGCAGATTAAGGTAGTATATTTCCTTAGAAACATTACCAGCTGACAGAAGTGAGATTCTTTGTACTTTGCTTCTTCCATTCCAGAGCTGTTTTTATCCCATTCCTCTCCAAAGGGTTAATTGGAATTATAAGGAATACAGGAAGGAAGGAATAATAAAGTGTCCACACATCCTGGCAGATTTTTGTTTCTTTCCCTTTCTGTCTCACACAGAGGATTGAGAGAGAGCTGCTCTTGGGGCAGGTTTCTCAGGCATGAGACCAGAACAGGTGTCAGCAGACCAGACAGTGATGCATATACTTTTTTTTAATTACTATTCCTTTAAATATATTTTTTATCATGAAACAAGTCTTTGTCTTCAGATGACAATTAATATATCCTATCTAGCAAGCTGAGCCATCATCAGCTTTAAAGATACACAGTGGGTAGGGTGAGTTTAATCCACACTTCATACCTATTTAATTTTAATCTTCATTAATTTTCTATAGAAAGGAAAGAAAAAGTGAAATCCCCTTTTAAAATAAAAATTTCTGAATTTGCCAGTCATTTCTGTGGAAGTATAAAATAAAAAGGAGAATTAAAATGCTTATAGGGAGTATTTATTAGAGTTATTTATATCCAGGAAGAACTCAAAGCTAAGGATAATATTTGATGCAAAAGCAGTGAGACAAAGTAGCAGGTTTTGGTACTTAAAAAGACTTTTCAATTCACTTAATAAAAACCAGAATAAATTGTTTGTTGCCGAAAAGGTTTATACAATTCCTTTGCAAATGACTTTGAACAATTGTCACTTGGACAAAGTTTCAAAGAACAACATCCTTTCTGCTGCAGAACACACCTGCACCCCATTTGCTCCTACCAAAGCCAGAAGGAGACCTGAAAATCACATGAATCCCATTTCTGTCAGCTAAAGGTATTATGTGAAGATATAGAAGCAATTTCATTCAAAAGTTACCACAGTTTCTACTCTAAAGAAAACATTTTTCAAAAGCCTTGCAAGCCCTATAATTTTCCAGTTTCTGTTTGGGAAATGCTGACTTGAATATGAAAATTTAAACTTTCTCAAACAAATTCTCTCTAAGAAATCTACTTATATTTTCATCAGTAATGTCGTGGTCTAATTTGTTTGATGTGTTTTCCTTGTGTACTCCTTGTTTTAGATGAACAGTCAAAAAACCTGGCACATATTTTTTAGCTTCATTCCTGTTCTTTTTCATTCTAGCCAAATTCATCTCTATGATACAAAATTGTTGAACAAAGAAGCATCATTTCAAATATTCACAAGGGACAGAAATGTTGTTTCCCTTGTGTGGGCTTCTTTTTTGGTTTTGTTTTTTGGGTTTTTTTATGTTCTGGTTTGCTGTACAGCTATAATCTCTCCTGCTTTGTAGGGTGTGTGTAATAAATGGGGTTTGAAATTCCTTAAACACTTTAGCTTCGCTTCAGCTATTAATCTCAGCAGCCATTTATTGGTTTGCATGCTGCAAAGCAATGGAGATTATCCTTTAATTAATTCCATTGAGGGGTTCAGCTGCCATCATCCACTACAATATGGTTTCATAAATTAATCTTGTTGGGTAAGTATAATGCAATCTATTGTAACATTTATATTAAAATGCAAGTAATAATATGAGAAATCCTGTGCAAGAAAAGGATATATATGTGTGTGTATCTCCCAAATGCAGTAATTAATATTATATTAGTATAATAATATTAGTAATTGGCATATTCCATTTTCATATTTTCAAACTGTTTAAAATATATTTCAGAATTCATCAGAAAATAAAAAGATAATGTTTTCTAAACTCCTACATAGGTAGCTGTCTTAAAAAAGATGAAGTGACGTCTTACATCTAAATATATTAAAAATATATCATGGATCTTTAAAGCTCTGCTTGAGATCTAACTTTCTCATCAATTTGTTTGTACTTTTGTAGCTTAATCAGTAATGATAATGCGTATTTGTACATGTGAACTTTTTGATACTATGAGTACATGAGGGAAAAAATGAAATACTAAATGTAAAGTATTGCATAATGTTTTGATCTTGGGAAGCTGAAAATGCTGGGCATGGGCACCTTTTTTGTAACAGGACTGATTATGTTCGAATTATGTAATATGATTATGTTACTGTTAAGTTTGGTATTTCTCTAGCATGACACTTAGCTGAGCTTAGCTGTTGCTTTGGTTCAAAACTAATTTGTGTGCTGATAGTGTTGGTGTCAACACAACATGTTTGATGTCCAGGACAATGCTGGGAAATTTACTTTCTACGACACTGTTAAGTGTTAAGATTTCAATCATACCTAAGTTTTAATGGAGATAGCAGAAACAAGCTGGGAGGTAAGATGTTTCTTTTATGCTCACACAGACTAAAGTCAGGAGCTGGGCAGATCTCAAATTTCGGATCAGTTCGAGCTGGCAAAATAAGGTATCATTATCAGTGCTGCTTTTTTCCTAAAAGCTGCTTTCAGTAGGATTTCTTCCAGATTGGCAACTTTATCTGTGCTAAGCAATCAACCAGAGCGTGTGTTCTCTCTAAAAGTCTTCATCTGGCATTATTATTTAAGTTAATTAATTAAGTAGAATCCTCCAGACAATCTGCAAAAATAGCTTTATTAAATCCCTGAGGATTGTAGGATACTGCAAAGCACCTTTGTGGATTTGGTGTAAATCCTAACATTTCACTGATCTGGGCAAAGAAATGCAGAGTTTAAAATGGAAAAGTTCTCTATACTAATTATAACTTTTTTGGTTGTACAAATCAGAGATGGTGAGCTTTTTTTCATCTTAATAGACATTTTTGTGATTAACTCATTTGTAATTTATGGTATGATTCCAATATATAAGTTGACTTCTGGTCCAGCGTATCTATCAAGCTTTTCAAGGACAGAAGCAGAGTTCTGTGCTGACTGAAATAGTATTAAATGCTTTGAGAATTTGTAGTGGATAACAATAGAAATTGCAACTGCTCAGTGTCCCATAGAAGCTCACTGCATGGCCAAGAAGGTTAAATCATCACTCAGGTCTGGCATAAAAGCAGGCTCACACCAGCTACGCAGCCTCTCCTTTGCACTCTGCGTGTCACTGATGTGGTTATGTTGTAAACAGTGTTGCACTGTGGCAGCAAAATCCTGTTCTAGTGAAGACAGCCCTGGGAAGGCACATTTGTGCCTAAATAGGAGCAGAGCCAGGGTGCTGCCAGGATGCACTGTTTGGACACAAACCAGCCAGCAAGTGCTGCCACTCAGGTCTCTTCAGGAACTGATACTACGGTGTCACCACCCAGGCTGAATGTGCTCACTCAGCAGGAGATGCAGGGCATGAGGCTGTTCCCAAGAGCAGATCCACAGTTCTGCTCCTTCATAGAATCAATTAGGCTGGAAACGACCCCTGAGATCACCAAACACCACCGTGTCAACTCGACCATGGCACCAAGTGCCATCCAATCTTTCCTTAAACACCTCCAGGGACAGTGACTCCATCATCTCCCTGGGCTGTCCATTCCCATGTCTAATCACTCCTTCTGTGAAAAAATTCCTCCTAATGTTCAACCTAAGCCTCCCCTGGTGCAACTTAAGACTATATCCTCTTGTCCTGTCACTATTTGCCTTCCTCTGGTGGTTAACGTAATTTACTCCAGAAAAACAGCATGTACAGTGAAAACATATCCATTAAGACCTGTTTAGTGATTGTAGATGAAATTAATATCTTGATCTTTTTAATAGACAAAATACACTTTGTACTCTGTAGATTTAAAATTGGATTTATTTTTGGGTTTTCTTTTTTTTTTTTGTTTTTTTTTTGTTTTTTTTTTTTTTTTTTTTGTTTGGTTTGGGTTTTTTTTTAAATTGTTTTTCCAGTGTCATTGCTTCCTCTTAGACCTCCCAGTTCATGAAAAGCAGCAAGGTTCTTCAAGATATATTATAGAAAAATGGTAATAACTACTTTAGAAATTGAAAACTGCTGTCAAAGCATTGACTTTGTAATCATATTTCCATAATTTCTGTTTTATTCTTTGCAGTAGCAGTTATAATTTTTTGACTCAGACTGCCCATATATTTTCAGTTAACATAATATGGTGATATGTTGAGCTGAAAAAACACTGAATCTAATATACTGATAAATCTGATTCGTATTAAACTCTTAATGCTAGTATGTGGAGCAGGTCAGAAGTGTTGCCAGATTATCCTAATGACTCACAATAGCTGTGGGGTCATAATAACATATATATATATGTAAGTAATTTACCATCTGCACTGACTATTAATATTAATTCATCTGATGACTGGATAAGAAGCAAACCCAGTCCATTGAGTATGAGAAATTGGAAACATTGTTCAAAACCTCCACAGTCAAATTGTCCAGGAAGAGACACGATACACCCAATTTATTAATGCTTGGTTTGTTACTTTCTTTAACTATTTAATAGAAAAACTTTGACAGTTTAATTATAGTGTATAGTTAGACTTTAGTGAACCTGTGTATTAGGGATTCTAGCCAATAAAAAATAATAATTTCTTGTCTTATTTTTATATGTAGAAATTTGTACATCTGAACAAAAAGATAGTCTTTTACAAACAAAAGTTATTGCCTGAGAGGTTCCTATCCTTAACTGTGAAGGACTCTATAGTAGCTTGTTATCATTCTCATATTATAATATTGAATTACTAATCAAAAGAAAAATCTGATTGTTGCAAATCCCCATATAACATTCTATAATATAGAACTCTGTATAACACTTTATTTAAATCTTTAAAACAAGGTACAAGTTACAGCTTAATTTTTAATTTAGGAACTTAAAAGGAAAATGAACTTTTCTTTGAGAACTGTTCAGTGACAATTACGTTATCTGGGAACATCATAACTGTTTGTATATCCTTTTAGGTAGGGTCTTCACATGCAGCAGAGGTAGGGCACATGTTCCATTTTGGCTGAGAGACTGTTTGCCTGCCTTGTTCTTTTTTCATCTGTCTTGGACAAGCTCTTTCATAGGGCTAGCAGCAATTGTCACTCATGTGACCATTCTCCCAGTGTTAAGCAATGGGAGCACTGGGAAGGACGCAGGAGCATCACGCACTGTGGGATATCTGGCTTTTCACATCTCACTGGTGGCATTCACTCATTGAAGCACTGTCTTCAGCTTCTTCTGATAGTGTCTTCTCCTGCTGTGTTCAGTGAACATGAGCGGCAGCACTGGGGATCTTTTTGAGAGGGCAAAACAATTATTGAACCCCACCACATGATTGGAAAAGGTAATTTATGTTCTACAGAAGACAATAATGTTACATCGTGTCCTTCCGAATATGCAGTTTATAAAAACAGAAACCTTGGAAATGAGGAAAGTGGAGTTTGGGTGCACACCGAGGTACAAGGCCTTACCCTTCGTCACTGGCATGGGTACCAGGCAGCCAGAGGATACCGATTTTGGTGTGAAGTGAAGATACCTGTGCCACAACGGCGTGTAGCATGAGGCCCTATGAGCAGAGAGTTAAGGCTTATCATCAGCTCCATCTCCTATGTATTTAAAGAGTTTTGATCTGTCCGATGTTTTGAATGTGTACAATTTTCAACCAATCAGTGTAACATCACATCCATGACCAAGGATTTATGAGATTATATTTATCAGTTAAGATTGCAGTTGAGGCATGCCTGAGATTAGCTAAAGACAGAGATGTTATGTGATTCTTAAATGCTTTTTCCTTTTCTTAAATCATACTCCAGCATTCTGTTTGAACAAGCCATCTATTACAGACCAAAAAGAAAAATAAGAGAATCCTTAAGTGTTTAGACATGGTCTTTACAACCAGGCTGAGATGTGATTCTCCTTTTTATGCTTCTTCATCGCATCCTTTGACTGTTCTGTCACTATATTCCCTTCATCTTGTCTCATTTTCATCCAATTAAACCATTATACCTTAAGAACTGAGCTGCAAGTAAAAAGTCTGCTCTTTGTCCTCTCATTCCCTTTGCCTTGTCTTGAAACACAGACTACAGATCTGGCATAATAACTCACTTCCCTTTTAAATTTGCTCTTCCACTGCACTGCCCCCACTGCATCAGAACAAGCGCAACAACAAGCAACAACAGTATACCCAGACACCCCCCACCCAATTCTCAGTAAAAGGGCATGCTGTGGTAATTACAGACATTAAAGACAGTTAAGAAATTATTTAGTACAGTCAGGATTAGGGCTTGATCTTTATGCCTGTGGAAAATATAGTTGAAGGTGACAGTACTAAGATTATTTGTAAAAACTAGGTATCAGATTAAGATGAATAGAGGCAGAGAACCTCATCAGTATGGAGTATTTTTCGAAGCACACCAAATTATAGGACAAGCTGTTTTAACATGGATTTCAAAGTATAGAATTACCTAGCTTTAAGCCCAGAAGAAAACTCAGAAGTATTTTTTATTTTCCTATCCAAGTGCTGTTTTTAAAATAAATCTTGAATCAAGATGAAGTAACTTCCTGTAAGTGGTTCCCTTTCTTCAGAAGGCAATTATAGCGGTGAGTTTTGATATCAGTCCTGTTACTATTTCCATCTGTAGAGTTTATGACACAGGATGAAGAGCTGTCTCTGACTAGGGGATATACAGCCCTGCAGTCACAAGGTGAGGGTGGGAGAACAGCCTGACCAGCCCTGGAAGAATGATGTGCTTGACATCTAGAATATCTAACCTTTGGAATGCAATGGGAATGGGTTTTGTGTTGGATCAGGCAGTGAAGTCCTGGTGCAGGGCAATATTCAGGAGAGATGTTTATTCACTGCATTTTTCCTGATCTAAAAGCCACTATACAAAATGCAATCAATAAAAGGACTGATTAATTATGCCTGACAGGAGCACCATAAGGAAGGCCTGAGTACAGCACAGTTGTACACAGGACTGATTGCCAGCATTACATCTGGGGACGAATGAGGAAATGGGGACTAATGAGACCTCTACTAATGCCTCCTCCTGCCACCTCCATGGCACTGCCCAGCCTTGGTGGAAATAGAATGTTAATTAGACTACTGAGGAGCTGACTATGAGCAAGCATTTTGGAGCATTTTATCACACAGTTACTACCACATACACTACATTTCATATCGTCATGGAAGAACAAGGCGTATGAGAGCATGATGGACAGAGGAAATAATCGAAAATCAAGGTGTTATATTCACATGGCCAAATTGTACAGTAAACATAAAATTTAGCATCCAGATTTCCCACATAATAGGGTTAGCTATGGAAATTTTTTTCTTTTCAAAAAGGTTTATGTTTTCAAACAGGGTAATTATTGAAGTTTTGTTGAAATCAGTGTAATTATGTTGATTTACACAAGCACAAAATCAGACCTAAATAGAAAAACAGGAAAAGCATTTCCTCCGCTCTCCTGCAGCATTTAATCTCCTTTGAAATGTGAAAGGGTCCTCATGCAAAATGAAAGGAGATTTAGAAATAGTGAGAACATCTGAAAAAATAGGCAGCTCCACAGATTTGTAATAATGACTTCTCCTGACTATTGCACTGTCTTAATAAAACAGAAGAAAATTTTTACCTCTAAACAAAAGATTCAGTAGCTCTCTAGTAATTTAATTTTCAACACATAGCAAGAAATTTGAAACAGGTAAAACCGAGAGCTCTGAAAAATATAGGTTTCTGATGGAATGATGTTCTGTTTTGTGAACTACACCATTTATCTTTATTTCTTTGTAGGTGGTGCACTCTGTGAATGCTTCTGGTTTGAGCCATGATAAGAGTAAAAACAGATGCAGGAAGTCTGTATGATATAAATAATGATTCTGCTTGACAAAATACTTTTGACATTTTAAGAGGGGTACTGTTGAGCAATTTGCTCTGGTTTGTTGCTCTCCCATGAGAAAGCTAATATAGTCCAGTTATAAGCCAGCTTTCTCATTGGCTCTGAAAAAAATTAGTACTTCATATGCAGTCCATATCCACAGCTTCCTTGGGAGCTGGCATTATTAACCAAACACTAGTCCACTCATTTTCAGGCATGGAAAAGTGCTGGCAGAATTTTTTTCTAGCACCTATGTCTCCTCCTGTAGAAACACGCTCTAAATCCACTTGCAGTTAATAAGCCACTGATATAAAAATCTGCATGTCAAATAATAGCTATAATACTGGTGATTACATTTTTGCTTGCTGTTAGGTTTATGTGCTATATTTTTGGAAGTCACTACAGGAAAAAAACAAGCAAACAAAACCCATGCCAGCTGATCTATGGAAGGTATCCTGGTATAGTCTGGGATAGAGAAATTTCTTCTTAGTAGTTGGTGCAGTGCTGTCTTTTGGATTTAGGGTGAGAATAAAGTTGATAATACACTGATGTTTTGGGTGTTATTGAGCAGTGCTTACACTAAGGCAAGGACTTTCCAGTGTCTCATGGTCTGTCAGTGAGGAGCACCCAGAGCTGGAAGGGGGCACAGCTGAGACAGATGACCCAAGCTGGCCAAAGGGATATTTCATATCACAAAACATCAGGCTCAGTATGTAAAGTATTAATTGGGTGGAAGGAGACTATTCTCCACATGGAGACTGACTGGGCATCAGTCAACAGATAGTGAGTAATTGTATCGTGCAGCATTTGTTTTTCTTGAATTTTATCTCACTCCTTCTCCTTTTTATTGCAATTATTATTATTAATCTTATTTTACTTTGTTCCAATTATTAAGCTATTCTTATCTTAACCCATGTGTTTTACTTCTTTTTTGGAGATCCTCCTCTGCATCCCAGCAGGGATGGGGGAAGTGAGTGAGCAGCTACACAGTACTTAGTTGCCAACTGGGCTTAAATCAGAAGGAAAAAAAGGAAGTTTAGGTATCAACTATTTCAGCTAAGCTGCTAAAGTGAAACTTGTCAGTTCTGTTACCCTCCTCTGGACACACTCCAGCACCTCAGTGTCTTCTTTGTAAGAGGGGTCTGGAACTGGCTGAAATCCTCAAGGTGTGACCTCACCAGTGCTGAGTACAGGGGGGACAATCCCTAACCTGGTCCTGCTGGCCACACCATTGTTGATCCAGGCCAGGGTGTCATTGGCCTTCTTGGCCACCTGGGCACACACTGGCTCGTGTTCAGCTGTTGTTGACCAGGAACAGCAGGCCAGGAACCTCCAGGTCCTTTTCCTCCAAGCAGCTTTCTGGAAAGTCCTCTTTAAGCCTCTAATGCTGAGTGGAGTAATTTTGTCCCAAGTGCAGGACCTGGCACCTGAGCTTTTTGAACCTGATGTGATTGATTAGCTTCGGCTCATTGACCCAGCCTGTCCAGATCCCTCTGCTGAGCTTTATGATCCTCCAGTACTGCAACACTTCCACTCAATCTGCAAGCTGACTGAAGGTGATCTCAATCCCCTCATCCAGCTCATCAATAAAGATATTAAACAAAATTGTCCACAAGACTGAGCCTTGGGAACATCATTTGTGACTGGCTGTGAGCTGGATGTAATTCCCTTCACTACCACTCCCTGGGACTGCCTGTCCAGACAGATTTTTTACCCAGGAAAGAGTGCACCTGCCCAAGCTATGAGCAGCCATGGCCCTTTCTTAAAGAGGAAAAATCAAGAGAAGGGCCTGGTAGCTCTACCATACACAGAAATATGGAAAATACAACACAGAGAATTTAGCACAGTACAGTTCAGGTCTGCAAAAGAGATTTTAACTGACAGAAATTATAATTATTTATATAATTATATATAAATTATATATATAAATTATATACAAAGCTATATTATAACAATCAATCCCCCAAATATTGTGTTTTATCTTTTATCATCATCTCTTCTTAAAATAGATCTTTTCTTTTAACAATTAATTAATTATTTTGGTTTGGTTTGGTTTGGTTTGGCTTAGTTCTTTAGAAAACAGCAATTCCATCAATTTGCAATTCCGTAGCAAATAGCTGATATATTTGTAAGACTTAGTCTACTTGCCATCCCTCATTCTTATACTCTGATTATCAGGTTTCATTGCTGCTTTGTCTATAAACTACATTCATGCCCTCTGAGCATCTAGTCTCACTACCTACTAAAGTCACAGGGCTTATATAATGAAAAGACTGTTAGCTGAGGTGATTAATTTGAGAGATTTTGCCTCTGACTATTGTTAAGATAGCCTAAAGCCTATCCATTAAAATGGATTTTTTACCTCTTTATTACTGTAGATTAGTGCCATATCTTTAATATTTTGTGGGTGAGAAAATAAAGTGGGGTGTGATATTTCCATGTATCCTAGCCATTTCAGGTGAGCTACTGGAAAAAAAAGGATATCCTTGTGAGTGTTGGGAAAAATGGCTGTACAAACAAATGAAACACAATTTATTTGGATTTTTTTCCCTTGCTTTTCTGTAAATCTCATTTTCCTAGACTGTATTACGTCTCTGGCTGGTCCTGGGTATTATATTGCCATTTATGATGTTAATTTACAAAAATGAAAATTGTTTCATGTCCAAAGCCATTTTTTTGTAATAAGTATATATATTTGAATAGGACTTTGTTTAGTTTCCTTCAACCAGAAAATTTTCCTTAAAATTAAATTTGACTACAAGTTTATTGGGCTTTTATTTTCCCTTAAGTATTTTCAGCTAGTGTGTTATTTAAACTCTGACATATGCTAAAATACCACAGTTTCCAATTTATTTACAAAATGTCTGTGGGTTACAAGTGTCTCCCAACACATCTGCTGCTTGGGAAACAGCACACAAAGAATAAATTTGGCCTAATCTGCAGTCAGTTCTTGACTGTTGGATGAGACTCCCAGAAGAGTAAGTTACCTAGGGTGCCTGTGATAGAGATGCATGTCACTTAGTATCTAATAGTGCCATCAAATTCAGTAAGTTTCATTTCTTAAGGTTTCAGCTAGTAAGATATCAGTTAAAGGATGCTTTGTTTTAATAAAGTGGTTGGTACATATATCATAAGGAAACACCTTCTTTTTCTTTTTTTCTTTTTTTTTTAAATTTTTCCTGAAGTATGGTAGTGAAAAATCCAGAGGATTAAAAACACTATATTTGGCAATGTGAGTGGAGATAGTGACATACACTATAAATTACAAGTTTCAGTGGACTACAAGGGAGACTATGACATTCCACCTAAACATGCACAAGGAAAATGATAGGTAAGGCAGAATATCTTTAAGTGAGCTCATTTGCCTTTTCTCTTGAGAATTTTCAGTACTGTCTTTGTTTCAGCTGAATGGGGCTTTATTATTTTAATTAGCTTAATGTCTTTGGCAGAGAACTACTTTTGGAACAATACAGGAATAAGATGGGGATAAAATATAAGGAAATAGAACCTCAGCATCACTGAATTAGCCCATCTGGAGAAATAATTGCTGATGTTAGGTATGCTTGACAGAAAGCTTGCAGCAGCACTGCTGTGTTAGTTATCAGCCTAGATCTATATTCAATGCATCTCTAGCAATATAAATAATTCCTTTTGAAAGAGAAAAGGCTGGATTTTTTTTGAGAAAATCACTTATAAGCAATGGAAGTATCAAGCAGGATAATTGTAAGAAAGATTTTAAATGAGCATAAAAGGACTGTGGCAAGTTACTTTCATTTTACTGCTAATACCTTACTTAAAAATGGAGAATAACTTTATTCTTTGCAATGTACTTAAAGAACTTCTCCTCTAATATATTAGACATATTACCTCTAATTATTAGTCTCATCTAGATAGAGATTCTCTGCTGTGTCTTCCTGAAAAGCTCATGTAGAGCCGTTTTGCACTTCAAATAAATCTAATCTGTCCTAGAGTGCAATAGTTGAGGGTTTATCATGTGGTGGAGCAGATTCTCTAAAGCTCTCTCCCCTGAGCATCAGGGAGCAGTGCCTCTTCTTTGGCCTATATGCAGACGTACAAAGAAAACACTGTAATTTCTCCTGGAAAAGTGAGCAGAGCCCATGGCAAGGCAGAGGGACAGAAGCTTTGCTTAATTTGGGATAAGTGGCTGGTGCTGGGCTGATGTTGCTCATAGCCTAAAGAATTCTGCTTGGATGCAGATGGGAGCAAATGACTGATGTGGTCTTCCATAAGGCTTGGATGGGTCTTCTTGATGGGAAGGAGGAAGAAAAGTAGATGTATTGCAATGTTAGGAGACAATTTTTAAACACACACTGTCTTGCAGTCTTGTGTGTTTTCTCCCTCTAATTACTAGATAATTCAATTCCAAGCATCATGACTTTTTGGTCAGTGGAATAAAATTTACTAAAAACGCATTTTGGAAAATGATTGCTCTGAGTTATCCTCCTTTTCACTTTCCAGCATTTAATTTGATTTGTAATCTTTATTTAAAGAACAATAAAGATGAGAGTCTTTATGTATTGAAAAACTCATAAATTTTTGGTGAAAATCATTCTAGGAAAAAGAAGCTATACAGTGGAGATATTAAACTTGTTTTCAGTAGGATTTAGCCTGTGAAATCTTCACATTTACACAAACAACATTGGTAAGAGTGTAAAGAAAAAGTATTTTATACTGTGTCATGTTATGCACCTCATAAAAGCCCCCTACAAATTTCAGGAAGTTTATTGCAAGGTTGTATCATTAACCTTTTTGCCTTTAGTCTTCCTTCATACTCCTTATGTTTCTGTGAATCATTAGGTTTGTGCAACAGTGGGGAAGGTAGTTACACTGCGTTTGAAATCAGAAAAAAAAAAGTTTGATAAAATGTAGATGGTGCTCTCAATACAAGTAAATTGTAATGCTGTCCCAGCCAAATGTTACTTTTTTCAGTAGATGCTGTATAAGATATGAAAATATTACTGTACATAAACATGTGCCATTTTTCAACCATTATTGAAATCTCAGTTATTACATTAGTTATTTTACCCTTCTAATTTTAAAATCCTTAAACACTGTTAACTTTTCATGGTGGGATATTTCCTATAGAGGAACCAGGGCACTATCCCAAAGATCATCTTTCATTTTCTATGCTGTTAATTTATATTTCCAGGTCTCTGAATTTAGTTTTACTTCTGTTTATCTCCACTGATTTCATTTACATCACTATTTCTTCTATGTGGAGAGTATAAAAGATTTAAATACGTTAAATAACAGTAGAATCAGACTCATTAAGTTTAAGCCTATATTTTAATATTTGTACAAATGAAGGTACTATTCTTTCTTTGTCATTATCATGCTCCAGACACTGTGGAGTTCCTCATTACTTTCTAAAACTTAACATATTAAATGTGGCTTGATTTCCGATTATACCAACTCCTCCTTCCCTTTTTCTCTTCCATAATAGATTCAGTTTGGGCCAACCTGTAAGAGGTTTATTATATTCATGAAAATGCAGCAACATTACGTCCTCATACTAGAATTTATGTGCAAGAATTAAAAGAAACATTTGGAGGGCTATTTAAAATAGATATAAATATATCTGCCTTGATTAAAGATAAGTAATTTAATTTAACAGAAAATGTTAAATAAACAGCATGTTGTAATAGGTGGCAGGGTTCTGATGCCAGTGAGTGAGGTTGCCAGAAGCTTTCAATCATAAGTCTCTGTTTTAGGTTGCTGACAGCACTGCCAATTATAAACCACTGTGGCTCTAATACTGTATGCTCAATATATTCCTCAGATATTTTGTGAAAATTTTGATTAAAATAAACTCTTCCTCAAGAAAGCTTAAGAATACAAATTCTATTTTCCCCGCCATTCCCCCAGCCCCCACCTCACCCCTCCACCCCCTGCACTGCATCATCCCGCTGTGTAGGATGGGTAAAGGGGAGAAAAAGGGAGAAAGGAAATAGCTGGACAGCACAGGAGCAAGAGGAACTGTGACAGAGAAATACATTGAGGGGAAGAAAATAGATAGAAATGAAATAAATATTCCCAAGGAAGATACAAGAGATTGAATAGCAGCAGGGGAGAAATAATGGCAGTTTTGTTAGGATGATAAATATGGGGTTGCCTGCAATGAGAGCGAGAAGTAAAGGTGTGGGTAGGAAAAGGCAGACAGGAGTCATCAGAGGGAGCAAGAGTTTAGGAGCTACAGTGGGAGAGGAACTACAGAGGAGGTCAAACTAAAGGGATGACTGACAGGGGACTTGGTGCAGAATGATTAAAAACCACAGAATTTTTTTCCTTAAGATATCAAAAGTAATTACATCATTCATGTGTATCTACTTTCTCTTACTTATAAAATAGCAGACGAATTTAAGCGTGCCTTCATTCCCTGAGGATAAGACCAGCTGGAGATGAACAGCATTGCCAGTGTTGGCACCACTTTAGTGTGAATATCTTTGCTCAGTAAACAAAGGGTCATCTGCTTTCAACAGTGCTATGTGGTTAATTTTTTTTCTTGTAAAGCCTTATTATTGCACTGCCTCTGAACTGTGCCAAAAGAACCCTAAAGCTGCAACTAAAGGACTCAGAAATTATGTAACACCTGAATTAAGGTTACTCAGGCAACCTGAATTACCACTCCAGGCATGCATTCATTTTGGTTGTCTTTCACTCCACCACAAACACCACCACCACAGGCTTGTTTTTATCCTCCATCTCCATTGACCTCTGGATCTTTACAGGGCAAAAGGTCTTCTCCTCTGCTCTTGTCACATTCTTCCTTGGGACTGGAAACTCAGGTCTGCTTTGTGGTGATGGGGATTAAAGACTTCCAACTGGTTTTCAGTAACTGGTTTTCACAGTGAGCCTTTTTCTTGCTCACATCTGAAGATCCATGTGTGGAAATACAATTACATACCTACCTTGTTTCTTAATGAGTTTTGATAAATGTCATTGATCAAGTACAGCATTATGCTTTGTTTTCTGCCACAGACTTTTTTTTTAATATTACTTTATCTGGCCATAGCAGATAAATTTAGTGATAAATGATTCTGTATCTCTATTACTATGTTACTAAGGTACTACAAAGAAGGATTATATTCAGATGTATATATAGTGCAAATATAACACTAACCAGATTATGAGCATTTCACTGACTTCATCAAAGACATTAAAATTACCAAAGTATTGAAAACACGTTATGCTAACGTTTTGAACTCTGTTGTTAGAGACCTAGGCCATCCACAACAATGGAAGATGATTGTTGTTGATTATTAAAGTGCATCTGCTGGTCCATTTCTGTTGGTTCTTCTGGTAAGAAGAGGAGGAAGAGCCATGTAGTGGAAAGCAAAATATGTGTGATGCTATAGGAAATGCTATAGGAAATGCTCCCCCAGTCAACTGTGTTTCTGCACAGAGAATCTTTTGTGAAGATCATGCAGAGATCCTGAGTATTAGATTACTTTTAGCTGAATCAGTCTTAACCCTTTTTCTAGAAGCCGTCAACACACAGGCACTGGAATATGTTCTTGAGTGCTCCATTGCACTTTGGTGGAAAAGTTATTTTGCAAAAATGTCTTCTCCCAGTAAATTAAACCATTGCAGTGTTAGCAGGGATTGTAATGCTGCCTGTTCTCAGCTGTGGTGAGCATTTAATTGAAAAACATTTGCAATATGATGATAAAACCATCATCATACAATGAAACCCATTGTAGAAATCAGTGTCCTTGCCAAAAGTCAAATAAACCAACATTTTTTGCAAAATCAGCATATGTATTACAGTCATCCGCATTAATGAAATTAAGGTTATATGAGTTTATAGTAAAGTAACCCTTCTGATAGCTTGTTAAATAATAAAATTGTTGTGGCTCTGACTGAAAAAATACAGAAGTGACAACACTTCTTCCTACAAGCATCTTTAAATAGTTGCATTCTGTCTTCTTGACATCAACTTGTGTCATTCCTTGTTTTAATAAGCAAGCAAAAATAGTATATTTTTCCTACCTCACTAGCACAGCTGTCTAAAACTCTGAAAATGAAAATGACATTGGCATTATTTTTAAAGAGGCAAATTATGATGAAGGACAAATATATGTGAATTTAATACATCTCATATGCCTCGGCATATGTTAAAATAACATGAAGTCATGTTAAATACCTTCAAACTGGAGCCAGATCAGAACTAATTCCCATTTATTACATTAGTAACTGAGATTTTTAACATTTTGTGGTAGAATTTTTGAATAGTAGTAGCTTCCAAATTCTTTCTGCTGCAATGTTTAATTCATTTGATTTTGCTTTTTTATCATGTGAGATTTATATTGTGTAAAGAATAAGGATATGGAATGCCTGCAGAAATACCTGGAGGGAGACAAGGGAGTTCACTGAATTCTTGAATAGCTCAGAAATACAATAAATTTATTATTTATATTTTATTTTTTAAAATCTTTGGTACCCATGCGATTGCAAGTGCAGGTGAGTCTTTCCCCCTTGGAGCTGACCACACAGGACAAGTGCCAGGTGTTTACCCACCTCAAAAAGCTTATTACAGATCTCTCCACAGCAAAGTCTGTAGTGACCGTCTCCAAACAGAGGCTGCATTTGGAGTCTTCTTGCACCCACTGGACAGATTTATTTCTCCATGAGAGGATGAAGCTCAGGTCACACCTGCCCAAAGACATCAGGTTCCTGGGTGTCCTGATAAATTTAATCTCATTTGGCCCATCATAAATGCACATCACAAAACTGTAACACTGAAGGTATAGAAGTAGGGAAAACCCCGAAGCTTATAGTGAGGTTCTTAATGCACAATGTCTGACCCAAATGGTATTTATACTGAAAGAGTTCGCAGGCCTCTGGCCCCAAAACCTTCCTATTGCTTGTGAGCCTTAACAGATGTATTCTTCATGTTCACACAAAAGGAACCATCTCACACTGCAAGAGAAAGAAAAATCTGTTTTGCCAAGTGAGATCCATTTAACAAAATATTAGATAAAGAACTTGCAAAGCTGCTGGCGAGGTAACGAGTGACTCGTGGGTGATAAAGAAATGACAAAATGAACAGGAAAAACTAGTCAATGTTAAATAAGGTCCCCCCATGTTATTTCTCTGGAAGAAGAGAACTATCAGTTCCAAAAGCTTCATGAAACATAGAACTTAATAAATATTCTATGGCATATTTTTGAATAAAAGTATCATGCCATCTTTCATGAAGTGATCTGTAATTCATGAAGGTATTGCGAGCTGATGTCAGATGCTGTTTTCCTGTGGCTCTTCGGCAGTCATGTAGGTAGAGTATCTGAAAACAACTCGTCTTCTCTACCTCAACAACAAATTGTGCTGCCTTAGGACTCCTTTTCTGCTGTCTATCAGGGCTAAGAAGGAAAATAAAAATGGATCATATAGGAGAGGAGAAAGAATGAGATGGGAAATGGGCAGGAATAATCGGGAGAAACAGAAGGATAATTAACTAACATAATTGTTTGTCATCACTTGGGCAATTATATGTCTCAAAACTATATTTCTCAAAGTAATTGCATAATTTTTATCCAATAATTTATATTCAATTTGTAAGAATCGTGCATAAAAGGAGAAAATAATTTTGAGTGAGTGAAACCTGATTGTTTTGAAATAAATATTCAAGAGGTACAGCCACTGCTCTAGGAAAAATCAGCTAGAGTAGGAATTTTTTAAGGTTTAGCAACAAAATTGGTGATAAAAAATGTGTTCTATCTCTGATTTCTCTAAATTTCTCTCAAAAAGTAACATGAAGATTGCTGCATCTAAAGAACATTTTGTGTTTCTTGAAAGTCACCATTTGTTTTCCCAGGGAGACAGTATGGAAATTACAAATTGGAGTTAAATGTGAACGAAGATACTTGAGGCCATAATACTAGCATCCTCTCTTTTACCGAGCTGAAAGTGAATGAAATGTCCTGTTTAGCAAACCAGAAAGAAACATTTTGGGCATTGAACTCTTCAAATTCATATATACCCACTAGCAGAGATGTTATGTGCATAGGACAGTCATAAATGGATAACTCATTTTATTCTTAGCAAATTTCATTTTTTTTTTACTTTCTGTAGTTGACATTTCTGCTTAGGATTTGGAAAATAAATTTTAATAATATTTTACTGATTTACTGCTTCTCTTTGGCAGGAAATGTGGTAAAGGGGGTGACAAAGCAGAATTATTTCGGCACAATAAGACTGACACTACAGAACAGTTTGATTTCTTTATACAGGGCACCTCTGACTTTGAAATTTAATGAATTCTTCTCCACCTCATGCATTTTGTCCAATCTTGTACTGATGACTGCAGAACACAACTCTCCTTCCCTTGGTGGTGTGGAAATAAGCATGTATAATCATTCAGACACTCAGTGATTGTATGCCCAATCCAAATTTTCTGAAGCCTAGTGTGGATTCCTGCAATGGAGCAGACGTCTCTCTGAGCCTTGCTACCCTTCTGGGACCTAGAGCAGAGTTTTGGCAAAGTGAACTGAGACTGAACGATAATGAGTTCCCCGAGATTAGTTTTTGACATGTTCCATGGCCCCAGTTTAAATTTGTTTAGAAGGACCAGTCATCTTTATGGAAGACCTTTGGACGTTTCTTCTATACAATGAGCTCTGACTACACTTCTTCCTGGTGTTAATGCCAAATGTCATCTCACATTTTAACTACAGAATTAACTGGGAAATGTCATAAAACTACTTGAAATATTTCTCCTTGTAACAGAGATTTCTCCCAATGAGATTTTCATAAGTAGTCAAAGACAATTGAATGCTTGGTATAAAAATAACCAAAAAAACCCTTTAAAAACTGTGTAAAGGTGTTTGGAACCCACCTTCCATAGCTAGTAGATAATGCCAATCAGTTGCAATTTCTTCCTCTGAGCCTCTGGGAGCAAGAAAATTAGCATCACTAAGCTGAACACCTTACCTAGATTTTTGCACATTTTGAGCTTCCTGGTAGAAGTCTGGATTTTTAATTTGAAAGACTTAATAAATGCTAAAGATTTTTTTAAAAGACCCAAAGATGACCCTTGTTCTGTGCTAAAAGTGCCTGGAGCTTCCTGCTATAGGAGTGATTTCAAATGTCCAGACCTACAGAGAAATTAAGTAGCCTCTCTTCTGTTACAGCATCTCATTTTTTCAACACATGAATATGCATACAGATAGAAGCAAAATTAACTGTGTCATTAAAACAATTAATTGAGACTACATGCCAAAAAAAGAAAGTAACTCCATAGTGGTTACAGGGAAAAGTAGGTCACTTTGGCCAGCAGGTTCAGTATTCATTTCTGACCTAATTAACAAACACTTTGCTGGGAATAACTGTTACTTGCAGATTAGCAATCCAGTATCATATGTCTTTCAATTAATTATTTATGAAGGATATTTCTATTCTAGGTCATACAACATAGGATAAATCTCAGCTTCAGTGATGTATTAATGAGCAGTGCCAGAACATGTATTGATTCATTACTTTCATTTAATGACTTGGAAATGTTTAATACTCCTAAAGTATTAGGAGTGCTCTCCCATCCCTCCGTACTCAGATATCTAACATGTTTCAAGGAAAGGAGCTTGAAACTAGGGATCAATATTTTTATAAGCTTTAATAAGAAGCTGACTAACTTTTCAAGGTTAAATATGACTGACTAGATTATACAATGGAAAATGTACTTTTTAATTTTATATTTACTCAACAAGAAAATACTTACACTCTATGGGTTATAACAAAAACATTATAGGATTAAAATGGGCAGGTATACAATGGTGTTATTGCACAGATACTTTTGCATTTGTTGAATGTCTTGAGGAAATACCTTCTAATTTAATAACTAGAAAATGCTGATGTTAGAAATAAAATAATTCGATATTTCCAGTAGCTTTTTTTTTCTTTACTCCTACTGTGTATAATTTTAGTGAGGGTGTTTAGTTATTAACACGTTAATAATGTTTTTCCCGTATACCCTTAGATATGCATTGTCTCTTCTTAAAATTATTCTGTAATAATTTATATTATGTTGGCATAAAGCACTGATACCTAATAGAATTGTCTATTGACTTCTTAGAGCAACGAACAATGACAGTATTTTATGTTTCTAATAAAGATGAAGGAATAGTTTTAATGTGAATGTGTTTTTTATCATCTTCTTAATCTCACTATTCAAGCTAATGGAAAAAAATCCTTCTTTTATAAAAGTGGATTGGTGGTACAAAATTTCAAGTGATTATTTTCTAGAAGATCTGCAAAAACCCAGCAAACAAAACACCATAAATTAAAGTACCCATAAAATGGAATTTCTTGGACATATTTAATGGACCAAAAATAGATTTGTAGCAATTTTGCAACTTTTCCTGTTGACTACTTAAAAAGTTTATCTTCTTATGGATGTTTTTTGGTCATTGTTCTAGTTACTGTCGGAAGTTTTTTTCTTTTCATTGTTTCTTGTGACTGAATTTGCAAGTTAAATTTTGACCTTGTTGGAACTTTTTTACAGACTTTCTTGGGGTTTTCGGTTTTGTAAGACTTGAGGAGTTGCATGGATTTTGTTCTTAATTAAAATAAGTAATGAATCAGGCTAATCTCTAATTCTTCTCTTTGTGAAACCCATAAGAAAGTGTAGAAGGTGAGGAAATAAGTCAAGAGCCAGCTGGAATCACCTACTCCTATCAGACAGTTTTCCCTCAAGAGTGCGGCTGTCACCGGAATCCAGCCGTGAAATAGTGTTTGATATTGCCACATTACTTTTTATTCAGAAATATTTTAAAAGGCATGTAGCACAAGCAAGACTGATTTCAGCAGTCATAGATGTGCACCTAAATCTCGCATTATCTCTAAATAAGCAGTTTGCGTTAACTCTGAACGAAAAGTTTGTAACTGGAAGGAAAGGTAACATGTCCAGCTGTAACTGCAGCAAAAGTCACTGCAGGACAAGTGCTACCAGGATTACAATTTGCACAGGAAAACTTGGTCTAAAATTGTGAAACCTTTGCAATCAATTAAGCAGTTTTTTTTTCATTAGTACTGACATTCTTGTTAAAAGTTAATCAAGATGTTTCTCCCAGCTCTACTAAATCTCTTTTCTGAAACATAGGTTTCAAAAGATGATTGTATTTGTCTTTTTCTTATAATCAGCACCATATATATATACACACACACACACACATATATACACATATATATATGTCCATGTGTATATAGAGTTTAAAATTAGTCTGTTTATAACAAAATTTGGTCTTGATAGTTATATTTGTGGCTAAACCCCCTTTTATTTAGTTTTGAGGGGTTTTTATTAAAATCAGCTATTATTAATTTAATTACATACAAAACCAGAAAAAAATCAAGATGCTCAGTATCTCTGTTTTCATAGCTTACAACAGCAAAACCCTTCAGAATTCACTTTTTTTTCTCATAATCTTATTTATTTGGTGAAATTTTTCTACTTTTTCACTGGTTTGGATTTTTTCTAGTAAATAAGATAAAACAAAATATTTTTCATTTACACTTATTCATTTGAAACTGAAGGACTGAATAGAGGGAAAAAATACAGGAAAGTTTTGGGAGTGTTAGGATGCCTACTTTTTAAAACAAATAATCGCAACAAACAAGAAAACAAAGCCCCCAAACAAACTATGGTGGGAGAAAATAGAACATATTTGCACCCATTTGGTCTCTATTTCTGGCTCCTCACACATCATAGGGACAGATCCTGAAAGTGGTGTGCAGAGCAAATGCAGGACCCAATGGAAACAATTTTGTCTCAGAAGAAAAGGTTGACTTAAGCATGGTACTATCACCTATAGTAGTGGCAAATAGCTGCTTTCAATGGCAGTGTCTCCTGGTTTTCTCTAATAGAAACAATATAATTAATGTGTGAAAGAATTATGTTATTTTACAAGACTTAATATGTTAGATTGAAAAGCTAATCAAGATGAAATTTATGACCTGGTGACCATTTCATCAATGACTTATAAAGCACTTTCTATTGTAGCTGCAATGTATAGATCAAAATTCCGTAGAATATTTGCAGTGGAATGATTTACAAAAGTATCTAAAGAGGTCAACTTCATGAAGCAAGTAGAAAACTTATCAAGTTTGTTATTAATGAAAAGGACAAGCTCATATATGAAATCTTAATTCATTCTGTGAGTAAGCAAACTCTTTCAGTTTTGCCCTTTTAGCATTATTTTAGCCATGCTACTTAAATTCTTCTGCAATTATAAACCACATTTTGTCAATAACAGATAGATTCAGGTCATTAAGTTTTAATTAATAGCACAGACTTATTTGCAATGGTTGAATACCATCAAAGTGACTTCTTATATCTACTAAACCTGTATCAAACTCTCTAATTATTATTTTTGCGTAAAGAAATTTAGCACAATTAGGCAATACAACTTCATCATTTTGAAATCTTTGCAATATTGTTTTTAAAATATGAGTGTCACCAATTAGCTAGTATTTGTTTATTGATAATTTTCATAGAAGTAGGGATGATCCATAATAATACAACTTAAATATAAAACAGCAATGAAGGCCATTAACTTCAAGGGAATCTAATTAATAAAAATAAGTATGCAATGAAGGATCAAAGTAAGAATGCTTATCTGAAAGACAACAAATAGTTCCTGTGAATTTGCATAGAGTCACACTAAATCATACTATATTCACAGAGCTATGAATCTGTGAGAAAGTTTGATTCCAAACCTGCAAAAACATTTTTGTATTCTGAGTTTTATGCACAAAACTGTCCTCATGTACTGGACTTTGAACACATTTTACTGATCAGTAGGACTGGTTTTGTGCTTAATTTTCAAGAGCACTCTAGTAGCTATTTACAAGTTAAACACATGAATAAATATGTTCAGAATTCAGTTGAAAAATAACACAAACACAGCTTATACTTTTATATTTAGCTATATTATAGCTTTTCAGTCTTTGTGACATGCATGAGATTAAAATATTATTTAAGAAGAAATGCATGTTACTTCTATCATATTATTATAATCTACGTTTTGTTGGTAATGGCTGTATATAAAATGTTTTCTCTTGCTTAGAATGTTAGTGGAAGCTGCTTACTGCTGGTGTATTGATAGAGAGGTAATATAATTTTACAGCTAGCTAAAAACCCAGTAAAAGTCACCTTTATTTTGTCACTCTTTTTCTTCTCTAGTGTGATCTTGTGTTGAAAATTAAATAGTCTGCTAAATTTATTGGAAATCTGTTTATAAGGAAAAAAAAGATTTTATAAAATACTTGACTTAGTTTGGTAGCATTTAATATTTTTTAGCTTTCTGTAGGATAAGTTCAGTATTTCAATAAACAGATCTATTTAACAATTCAGTTCTGGAGTTTAAAGTAGAGAAAGGAAAATATTTATCATGGAAATGAAAATGTTTTTGTTGAAAGCATTTATTAAAATTCAGACCCAGAGAGGGAGTGTACTTGTCATTTTATAATTATGTTCCCAGCATCACAGCATACTATAGCCTCCAAAATAATCTGAACTCTCATTAGGGTTATGGTTGAAAAATATTGGATTCAATTAATAGGAATTCAAAACTTGAAGCTATTTTAAATTTCTTGGATATTGAAATGTACTCTGCAGGAAAACATATTTTCTAGAAATAAATTTCTTGTCATTTAACTGATGCTGTAAAATACCAAAAGAATAATACCTGAAATAACTTTCTAAGTTTTAAGATATTTAGGGTTCTGTTCTTATATTTTAGAAACAGCAGTCATGTAAATTTTTATTATTGGTTGTTTATGGTTCCAATTCCTCAGGCTCCAGGCTCTGCTGCCGTAACTTTCAGAAATATTTTGCTAAGAGACTTAGCATAAGATATGTTATATTGTTATCCAAGAATAAGTGATAGCTTTGGCTTATTCTTGGAGGAAATTAATGGTAGTAAAAGAAAGGAAAGAACATTAAATGGATCCTGGTGGCCAACGTTTTCTTAATCCCTAGGGCTGGGTCTAAGTATGAAATGTGGGAAGAGCTCAGGGCCCCTGTGAGGCTTGGCTCTGTCCAGGCACTCTTTGGCGCAGCTGTGTGTTAAAAGAAAGCTGCACATTGGGCTATGGCCATGGAGCTCTTCCTTGCACAGCCCATCAGCTCTGGGAGCAGAGCATTTGCAGCTCAGCCAAGTGCAGAGCGTCTGCAATTCATCTGCAAGCTTACCAAGCAGACATGGACCAAGTGATTGAGGTGAGGTTGGTTGCACAAAACTGTAATGTGCTGAGTAAATGTTCCCTTGGCAGTGTTTGGGAAGAGTTAAACACAGGGTTGAATACAGCCAGAGGTCATTACGAGCTGCAGACTTTAGCCAGTACAGGACACTGGATGTTACTGATGGAGAGCTGCAGGTCTCACAGCTTCCCCCAGTTAGGCATTTCAAAGAAAAGCATGAGAAAAATCATCCAAGAGAAATGCTCCCTGTTTTGTGGGGCTTCCCATTGGGACAGGCACCAAGATAGAAGAATATGTCTTACAATTCATTTCTGTCCTAGGCCTCATTCAGAATTTTCAGTAGGCAGTCTGAATTCAGGAACTGCAGCTGAGAAAAAGTACAGCTGTAGCTGTATTTATTAAATAATTTTTGACACAAAGTAATGAACTAGAATTACAGAATAGAATGAAACACAATTAAATGAAATAGCATTCCATAACATTGCTCAAGTTGTAAGGACATCGACAGATAATCTTATCCAAACTTTCATAGGAAAGTGGCCTAGATATTGGCCCACTATTGGCAGGGGATTCATATTTACCTCATCGTATCTAAGGAAACTGGACATACGTGCTTCAGAAAAATAATTATTTTGCCCATATTGCTATTGCTGGGTTATTTATTGTTGAGGAATTTAATTCCTCTGTCTTTTAAAACACACAATTTGCTTTTAATGGAGTTTCTGGGAATCAGGAGAAGTGTGCTTTTTGGCTACACGTGTGTGGGGTATGTGAGGACTGTAGGCATTTATGGTGGTTTCCATGTTGAAACTAGATTTAATTACAGTTCTTGTGTAACTGAGAAGCAGCACTCAAGGTTTGGTGACTGCTCTAAGAACAGACCCCTATATTCAGTCACACTCATATTTAGATTACAGGTGTTCAAGGACTTAATTTTTGAAAGTACTTAGACAAAAGTGAGACCAATAGCTAAATGCTTAAACTGTCTGATTATATTACATTTAAAATTCCCACTTGTGTTCAATTCATGTCTGTTGCCCCTTATGTACTATTATGCATCTGATTTCATCTATGGGTGCTTGGATGACTGTAGGCAGACTGTGTGTGTCCCTTGTTTTTCTTTAGTGTTTTACCTCAGTTTAAGAAATTGTGCTGGTGTGGGGGTCAAGAAACTTTGAAGAGCTAGACTGCACATAAGGAGAGCTGCTTTCAAAACCCTACCACAGCTGGAGGTTCAGTTTCATTTTGAATTGGGAAATTCTAGTTTTCTTTATAATCATGCTAGGCATTTGTAGTCAATATTATTTGTGGTAATGTCCCACAAGCGTGGGTCATTGTGTTAGTCTGGTATTTGTGACTCGAAAATATGTGTGCTGCAATAGCCCTCTCCCTAAGTATGGGAGACCTGCAGATATTACCCTTCATATGCAAAAAACCCAGAAAAATGACTGCTGATCTTTCAAGTTATATGATAATATGTTCCAGATACAGAAGGCAAGATTAACACTTAGAAAGAAATTCAACAGTATCTTAAATTAATAGTAATACAATCTCAAGACTTTAATATTAAATGCATAACAACATTCTCCACTGGTAATACAGCAGTGATAATGAACAGCAACAACAAATATATAATTTTTCCCCCTACTGATAAACCTTTACAAGAAAGGTTGCAATCTCTCTCTGCCTCTTATTCGCTTTTGCTTTTGTAGCATGCCATGTAGTATGTATAAACTCTATTTAGAGAGATAATTTGCCACAAAATTTTTCACAATGTAAAAGGTTACTTATTCACAGAAAGTCAAGCATTAAGGCAGAAAATGCCTGTTTGAATGAGATTTTTTTTTTTTTTGTATAATGTCATATTCTCTGCTTTACAGGAGGAAGTAAATGGTGTTAGAAGCTGTAAAACTCATTTCTTATTATTGCTTTAATACTGACCCTGGCATTTTGTGAAACAGCCCACCATTTAAAATAAAAAAGGAAAAAGAAGAAAGTGAATGCACTGTTCAGATTAGGAAACAAATGCTTAAGAGATACTTAGGGATTAGTAAAGAGGACTCTAATTTTCTGTGTTTTTCTGTCCTCTAAATGGAGTTTTGAAGTATAATACCATGTACAGCCACTGGGAATTTCAGACCTGTGGAATTCTCTACCTTGTTTCAGGCAGTAGAAATAAATGTTGGTGATATTACAGCAAAAATATTAAAACCACAAGTTCTCCTATGAAACACCCAAACCATTATGAGCCATATCAATATGGAAGAAAAAAAGGAAAATATAAAATAATTTTTAAAAAAACCCACGTTTACAATAGCCTAAATACAACATTTCACAGCAAAATATGCCCAAAACTAAAGCACACTTGTCATCCAAGGAAGTGCACTTTGTTTTCCTGCTTCTTGTAGGTCTTTGAAAGGACTGGATGTAGTCCCATGTGGTCAGTTGTGCTAACGTCATGGGTTTATCTCAAATGACTGAGAGGACTTACATCAAGAAGAAAAAAAACAAGACAGTGTGAGAATGCAGAAGGGTATGGTGTCTCCCTCTGTCCCCAGGTATAATTGCAGAGGTGAAAAAAAACCAAAGGGAAACAAATGTGTAAGTCTGATGGACATCAGAAGGTTAATGCTTTTTTATATGCACACTGCCACATTTTCAGGCTGAGGATAAGAACCTTATTTCACCACTGGTCTAGCTGAAAAAATTATTAGCAACTATATATTTTATATATTTTATGTTAGCCTTCAGCACTTCAGCAGCCTATTAAAGTAGAGAAACCTTTTATGGAAGAAAGCTGCAGGAAAACAGCATATGGAGAGCAATTCCAGAGTAGAAATTTAGCCTAACTAAAGGTGAGTTTCACCTCACAGATTAAAATATTCAAGTCATAATGTCTGCATATAGGATTTAATGTATTTTTCTGAACATAGGCATCTTGCTGCCAACAAGTTTGGAGCTATGAGGGAGCTGTGCCTTTCTGGAGATGGACTAGTACACAGGAGGGATGGTCCAGATTCATGGTACTGTACACCTATGTTTAAGGAAGTGAATCTTCTAGAAAGTGTCAACATAAAAAAACATTTGTCCTAACCATCATTATACCTAATGGTGGTCAGTCGTTGACAAAATGTACATCCGCTCAAAGTTGATGTGAGTATATGCGTAAGTTTTGCTGTCTGTGTTTAATGGGTACTTAGACATTAAGGACATAAACGAGAACCTATATGTAGACACCTAATTTAAGGGTCTTCATTCATGAGCTGAATCCTACCCTTTATCTATGGAGATTTATATAGAGCATTGCTGATATCAGAATGTGAAATTCAAGGTTTCAATGACACAGATAGAAAAAAGGACTTAATATAATCCTGAATTAACAGAAGAGATATCCATCACCTTTATAGAGGCCTGGTGACTTGATTTTATTCTTTTAATTGAATGTAAAATAAAGTTTGTTTGTGGGCTTAATTTAGGTTAAAAAAATCAAACAAAAAATAATTACATCAAATTCAACGTAACATTTCAAGTATAATGTGAGCTCAAATCCAATGTTAAATTACCTCTGATTTTTATGAGGAAAATGCGTGTGCAACAGTTCTTATTTACAATTCTAGATTTTTACGAATGATCCATTTAAACAAAAGTTTCTTACAAGTTTAAAAAAATTATGTGCTTATGTATGATGTAGTGATGCCTATAAAAAATTCTGTCAGGAAATTTCTAGTGTTTAGGAAATTTACAAGAGACCCCAGATAACTGATTGGGAAGTTTAATTTCACATGAAATACAGGAGAATTTAGTGAATGTTTCAGAGCTTCTCATTTCAGACTCTTATTTTCCAGATACCTTGCAAACAGTCACAGTTCTGGGACATATCATGTCCCAGATCAGGGCATCAGCCTTCAGGTTGGAGGTTGAAATGACTGAGTCTTACTTAGGTCTCAAATATGCTATGTATTTTTGCACTAGTCAGTATGGAGGATAAAGGATGATCTGGGATGAATACACCTCTAAAAGAAAAAAAACAAACTGAATCACACCAAAAACTTTTACTTTTTTTTTTTTTTTTTGTAATAGAAAGGCAAAATACAATTGATAAAAAAAATGCAGTCAATAAGAGCAATTTGCCATTGTAACATAATTCTGCATTAATAAAACACCTTCATTATGGATATATTTTTCTTTTGTCCCTATGGAAGCTGTTATACTCCATGAAGCTACTTCAATTTTCACTGGACAGAAGGGAGAGGAGCTGACATTAGCCACAAGGCAAATGGAGTAGTAGTTTTGAATGCCACAAAGCAGTGTTTATGCCCGTGGCTACCACAAAAACAGACAAGTGAAAACAGACAAGTTTGGGTTTCCCACTGTCTAACAGGAGAGTGCCTGTTCTGAGGTGCTTCCTCGGCTCATCCTATTTCCCTGTTGGTTTTGCTTCTGGACAGCCAGAACTGAAAGTGGCATTCCACTGAAAAGAGAGCTGATGTTTGAAGTGACAAAGTGGCAAAAAATTTCTAGACTCTTCCTGTTTCCATTGCTCTGGGAAACCTCTAAATCACATCCAAAGGGCAACATTTACAGCAGCAGAGCTGCTTTGTTCCCCGGACTGAATCATTGCTTATTAGCCTTATCTTTAGTAACAATTATAATTTCTCATGCTGTGCAGGCCCAGTGAATCCTAGGTAGTGTGGCTGCAGGCTGGGTACAGGACTTATGCACACACCCTGTGCTAGATTTATTAAGTACAAGAGGATGAATCTCAAGGGCAACACATAGAAGCCTAAGCAAGACCCTTTTACAGATTCCTTTTTAATGTTATCATTTCAATGGATCATTTTTCATATTGAGTCATAAATTACCAAAAGGTTATTTCACTAAAAAAAAAAAAAAATTAGATAATATGTGGGATTTTGGTGCCCAGTTATGCAATGTACAGCAGTCATGTTGTCTCATGTCAGTTATAAAGTTCATAAATTTGCAAGACAATGTGGACATGGAAAAGCAGAGTGAGGCATTTTCACCTGTGGATGTACTGGGTCTACCAGCTGTTATATAGCTGCTTTTGCTTTAAATACTACAGTGCCTCTTGATACTGCTGTAAAAATGACAAAGATTTTCCTCTTGATAATTCATTCTGATTAGGTATTTTGCTTTGGAATAATTTTTATTATTGAATTTAACAGGCCATTTTTATTGCTACCATTAAAAACCAATACTATTCTTCCCTTCTCTTGTTCTTAATGTTTTTTTTTTAAACCTACACCACAGAAAAAAGATTTAAACCTCATATAAATTTTTAAAAATTTAAATTTAGAAATATAAAATATGAAGTTCAAGAAAATATTTGTAAAAAAGATGAGCAACCACTTTCTGATAAATTCCCTGACTGGAATAGTGAGACCATGTTGGCCAACGCCTACAGGTTTATGCTGTAACTTTTTCTTTCTTGCAGCTGCTCAGGGGGCATTGGTTTCTTACCCACCATTGTTAACATTGATTTTCATAGGTCACAAATATACAAATTCAAAAAATCTTCAAAATCCTTAAATATAGACTAATTTAGATGGCAGAATACTAATACTGAACCTGCTGTAGTTTACGTTTATTATAGTCTAGTGTTGAATTTTCATGTAGTCTGGAAAAGAAACAGCAGAAACGTGTGACAAAATATGACTGGCAGTTACATGTTGAGGATGAAAAAGTAATTCTACATATATGAATTCTTTCTATTCTGGGAAATATGTGAATTTGTGATTAACAATATATTCAACCCAATTCAAAATTAAGGACGGATTGATGCAAAGATTAATGAGAAGGGTAGAATTTTAATTGTTGGCTTTTTATTCAGCACAGAGCTGGTCCTGAATATAATTACATGGATAAAGAAAGTCTGTCTTTTTGAACAAGTGATGGATTTTTAATTTATTTTAATGCCCCTGATTGGCATTTTTTGGAGGTTTCATTCCTGAGATGGGAGTTCTCTTCTACAAACAAAGAGAGCAGTATTTCACCATAGAGAGTCACCACCAGGTTGTTTGAAGCACTGGGAATTGTTTGTATTTCTGTTATGAAATGAAAATTGTTCTGAAACTATCCCCTTGAAAAGGTGTAGTGACTAACTTATTAATAACCACCTTCAAGAACTGGTGAAAGTGGCCAAGAATGTTGCATAGGAGAAGGAGAAATCGTCAAGCAAAATTTTAGTCAACTCTCACTTTTTACTCCTAGAATCTCCTCAAGACAGTAACAGAACTGTGTGAACTGCAGCAGCCCAGTGGCCCTCAGGAACAGTGGAGCACAGCAGAAGAGTTTATTCTGCTCTTCATCTTGACATTGCTTTCAGTGTGACAGCCAGGCAAAATATATTAACCATTATTCTAACATAGAAACAAGTAGAGAAAATTATGCTTAGATATGCACAAGGGTCCTAACTGGGATACTCAGGTAACATGAGACTTGTGTTGATAGAAGTCAGAGGTCATAGTAGTCCTCTGCCTCAGTTTCCCTATTTTTTACAGCAAAAGACAAGATCTTTATTTATTCCTCCTCAAAACTGTTACAATGATGACTTGACTAGTAATCACAGAGGACTATGAACAGCTAGAGGATTATGTAAATAAGATTTTTTTTTCTTGTTATTGTGCTGCGTAATACGTTGTTTTCTCATCCTCCCTCCCTCCCTCCTTAAGCATCAAAGGCAGTTTGTACAATAAATGTATTAGGGACTTAATCCATGCTATTATAACTTTAGAAGCCGTAATAGTGTGCCTTACTGTCTCCATAAATATACCTGTGTAGATAAATTCAAACTGTTTTTCTAATTAAAGTGAAGAGGTCCATAGCTTCCCTTAAGCTTTCTGGTTGTTTTTTAGCACAGAGCTTTCATGGGGTTAACTCATAGAGTAAAATTTTTCTTAGCACTGACTTGGGAGCAGCATTATCTCCCAAGTAAGAGCATTTTCTCTATTAAACCCCTAGACCTCCCTTTATGCTCAAGATTAAGCAGAATCTCCTTTCTACTGGGGTTAATAATTCCTTTTTATCTAGGGGTAAATGAAACTCAAACACTGTAAATACCACAGGCAAAACAATGCAATGCTGGCTTATTTGTATGTTTATAGCCTCATACAAATTGATAGGTCTGCACAGTTTTTAATTACTTCTGTTATTAAACCTCCTTATAGAAGCAATAACATTTTTTGAAGAAAGAAACCAAAGTTTAGCATTCCATAGCAAAAATAGACTTCATCAATCTCCTGACCTTTCTCAGATTGCCTTAAGGTTACTTCAAAGAAAAAATTCAGTGGCAAAACTTGGAAATCTCAGACGTCTCCCAGTTTTATTCCTAACTCAAGACTTAAAATACCTGGAAAGATTTCTGTATTCAGCTGACCTTGGTGGGGGGGGGTGAAAAGTATCACAATAAATCTGCAAGATTTTTCACCTTTTATTTTTAGGTTTCTTTGTTTTTTGAGAGCAGAGGGCTTTAAGCTTGCCTCCTCCCTGTGAAAAGTAACAATTACATTTGATAGCAGCTTGGGAAGCCCCAAAAGGACTTGGCATATAATGGTCTTGTGCTATGCTAGCTGAGATTCCTCCTCCAAGTCAGAAAAGACACTTACTTCACACCTTGCAGATAACTCCATTGTAAGGAAGGGAGGTAATGAGTGTGGTGACCAGAGACAATAACTTTATTAACAAGGTACATAGAAAGAGCCAGACCTTCAAAGTCATATGAAGACTTTATATAGTACTGCATCAAGGAGTATCGCCAGTTTAACACATAGACCATATTCCTGGCAAACTTTCATATGGGTTAGCTATGTACGTATCAGTCAGCACCAGTCAAGGGTCTCAGATTACTCACTTCATCGAATTCAGTTAGGACTTCATACTTAAAGCAGAAGAGAAATTATATAGATTCTTTACAAATTCATTAGAATTTTGTTGTTTCTCACTGATTTCAAAACTGTCTATCAGGACCAAAAATGATCAATTTTTATTTCTGCAAATATTTTTAGGACACAAGTTGAGTTTTTTGGTATGCAAGGTGATACTATTGCTACTTATATTGTATATCTGTTGAAATGCAGGTAAAAACTAATCAGCAGCTAATATTTGTCAAGAAGTACTCTTCCTCCTTTGTTTGACCTAAAAGAATTCTATCAGTGAATGCTTTAACTTAAGGAGATTTTAACTGAGAAAAATCCACTAGAGCAGACTGTAGTTAAGTATATGTTTGGCAGCTAAGATAGTGCTCCTGATGGTTAGGAGAATCTGCAACACAGATCCCTACAGATTTATCCACAAAATTGCTGAAACAATGGAAATTCTGTTATAATGGAGCAATTTGGGCTCTGCTCCAAATGAGAGAATTCCTTTCAAAGTGTGCATACTGCAACTGTATTAAGTTGATTATATTTTAAGTAATGTAGGTGCTTGCTTAAAGTTGCTTGCTCAAAGTTAGTGGTGTCACATGAAAAGTGAGAGAAGATTAGTGAGCGAAGAAGGGGACTAGGGCTTCCAAGGTAAAATGAACAGCACAGTGGTAAGACAGCGCAGGAAACAAAACTGCTGCGCCAGGGGGCACACGGGGAGTTCTTCAGAGAGGCCCACGGGGAGTTCTCCAGAATCAGCCTTAATTAATGTTCCAGTCCACAACCCTTGTACAAAAGCTGAGATCTGATAAAGATTGCTAATAGCATAATGCTATCCTTTATCATTTTAACTCAAAGGAATACATCAGAAATTAAATGAATGACATAGAAGACTGGAGTAACAGAAATGGCCCGGAGTATCACAGTGTAAAAAGGCAAGGCCAGGAATGTGTGGTTACTTAATGTAACCTCTAATCATAAAGTAGGTAATAGATTACTGAGGAAGGGGCGGACCTCAGGGCAATGCCAGAACTAAGATCAGACACAAATATTTTACTACAATGGAAAAGATGAGTAAATAACCAAAATTTATCAGAGATGTTTTCAACAGAGCGAGGGTATAACTACACTTTCCAGCAAAGCCTCATCTTAATAGCTTTGTTTAGGAAGTGTGATTTCAAATGAGAATATGGGCAGAGAATGACTGCAAAATTGATGATAGGGAGACAGAATCTGTGTAACCAGGTAAGTGTGAAAGGCATTGCTTCATTTAGCCAAATAAACAAGATTGTGAAGGGGGAGAAATGCTGTGTATAGTTAGAAGAGTATATGTAAACTCTAAGGAAAGAAAAAAAAATAAAATAAAATAAAACAAAACAGTATATTTAATCTATGCAGTACAACAAATGCATTTAAAATGACACAGGATAATTTCTGATGAGAATTTGGATCCTGGATCATTAAAGCATTGGGCTTCAGGAAATATTCACAGAAGAGAAGGAAGAAAAAACCAAACCTAACTGCTCCCACAGTGCTACAGTTGACATCTGCAGGGGATGACACTTGTTTTCCCCTGTGGTCAGCAGGAATTTGGGTATACTTTGGGGGTCAGACATTTTTGTCTCACTGTGAGAACAAGTAGGTGGGAGCTTGATTCACAGAGCACAAAATGATTTATATTTTGTATCCCTTGGGTTAGTTTCTTGTATGTTTTAATAGGGATTGAGAAGAAATTTCTGCCAAGGTCAGGTTAAGACTAAAATTTCTTATTTGTTTTCCTCATAGTATCAAACATGGAATATTTTAATTAATTTTTTCAAGCTGGAGATACTGCACTGTAGCAAAGTTCTCCAAAGGTAAACATCTGTTAATAAAATGGTGGAATATTGAAATCCAAGAAATTCAAAACATCAGATGGAGACTGCAGCACAGCAGATGAGATCACTTCACCTGTCATGGCCCTTTTCACCAAACAAGATTCATAAATGTACTGAAAGACTGCTGTTTTTTAAAATTAGTGCTTTCAAAATGGTCTGTACCATCCAAAACTGAACTTACCTTACATCTGAATAGTCACTTCTACAAATAAAAGCTCTGAGGTGATATTAAATTCCAGTAGTTCAGTGGTTATTGCATCCTTTCATCTATGACACAATGAACACATAAATTTGCAGAAATAAATATTTGCCCATATTAAAAATAAAAAAAAAAAAAAAAAAGAATAACTCAATAGTTCTGAAAAAAAGTGGAAAAATATGTCAGTGAAAGAGCAGTTTAATTTTAGATGGAGATTGTTATTATCAAGGTGGCTCCTTCCAGCAAGATGTGCAACAAACAAGAATGCACAATACTGAAAAATGGACACAGGTTTAATAGCCAAATATGGCAAGGTGATCCTGGCATGACCAGACTCATATCGGGAAATGTCTGGAAATTTAAGGTAGTCTCAACAAAAGAAAATAGTCCATTAATGCTTCAGGGATTACTACAGTAAAATAATTCTCTAGAGTTGTTCTTTTCTACACATTTATAGCTAGTAAATTTACCTCTCAATGACAGTTGGCTACCTCAGACATAAAAAGTCAATGTCAAAAAATGCCATTTGAAATTTTTTGAGAGTCCATTATAACTGCCTTTTAAGTTTTCTTGATTAGCACAGAAAATATGGAACAGCTATTAAACTGCTGTTCCCCTAATAAACATTAATTGCAAGACAGCAGGTGATTAATCACTGATAATGAGCTATAGATGACTTTTAATGGTCAGCTAATAGTGTCATGGGCCTTTAATGCTGAAAATAATTAAAATTAATATCAGATTGTATGGTGAATACACATGCTTGTGCTTACAGTTCAGAAGGCAGGCACCCAGATATGGAAAGAATACCTTTCCTTGTGACCATGACACATTTTAGCTCAGTGCCCTAGGCACTTGCGGGGGGTGGGGAATATTAATTATTGTTTTAAGGACTGTTTGAGTCAGGGCTTGGATTTGAATTATAATTTATGGCTGTTCTTTTTTCCTCTGAAGGTGAAAGTCCTAACCAGAATTTTGCAGTTATTCTCCTTTGTGGTTGTTCCTGGCAAAAGGAATCTTGAATTATAGCATGGAGAGTGAATGCATAATGGGAAAGAAATGTTTTCCATCACTTTTTCCACTTCTGAAAACCTATAGATTATTACTAAGGCAATCCCATGAAAATAGAGATATGACTTGCAAACTGTCTTTTCTGTGAAGAAAATGTAATCCTGACCTTTCCTTCCTAGATGGCTACAAGTGTGATGCTGCTCTGCAAGGCTCAGTCTTTAGGGGAGGAAGAGCAGCTCTTTAACAGAAACAGAGTTACAGCCTTGAAAGGAGTTCGAAAACCACCAACATTTTGCGCCTTAATATTGTTCAGAGTGAAACAATGTGCTCGTTTTCACTTCCTATCCCCTTGGGTCATGTCATCCACCTGGTGTTCATTTGCCTGCTTGCTGGGAACCAAACTCTGGCCTTGTACTTCTGGAAAGTTCTCTGTGTCCTGAGAGGTGCTCAGCACAGATTGCTTTGCTTCTTTAAAGTTATATATTCCCCCAGAACAGGTCTAAGCTTTGTGTTCAAACAGGTTTTATCCATACTGACTGGTTCCATCAATATGCTGTTTCCCAAACTGTGTTTGGTACTGCTGGGAAAGTGCTAATTTGCCAAAACCAAAGCCATGTCAGAAAGTGTGTGAATGATCATACAGCACAGGCAAATGTAGGATGGTGCCCATGTCCTGCTTCTCTTTATTTTCTGTTGTAGGTAAAGTCTTTGGTAAGTAACTTATGTCATTGCAGATTCTAGAATCAGGACCTATGTATTAAAGTTTATCAGAATGGTGTCAAAATATTTTTTTCAAGGAACCTCTTCACCTATAGTGGTAAAATTCAGATTTCTGTTGTTGCAGCCATAGAGAAAATCAATTAGCTGATTGTTATAAAATTAAAGAGAATTTGGGGAATAAAGTTTTACAAATTTTGGTTACATTTTTTTGGTATGTAAAAGCCACAAATGACTATTGGATTTTATGTGTCAAAAGCAAAAGAACCAGTTAATCAAGGTGGGAACAGATGTGAATTCAATCTCTAAATAGTCTTGGTTTTGCGATAATTTTCAAACTTTACTCTGTCCTTTTTAATTGTTTTCAATACCTGTCCAAATGCCATGTTGTCTTGCTCTGTCTTAAATCCTGACCAGTCAAACATTTACACAGGTGACCAACTTTATAAATGTCACCAGAAAAATTGAGCAGATTTGTCTGCCCATGACTAGTTGCTTTTATTTGCAAGATTTTCTGAGAGTTCACTTGAGATTGTAAGATCTTGGCATCTGATACAGCAATAGTGAAACTTTGAGTTTTATTCTAAGTTTACACCAGGGTTATTCCATTCACATCACTGGTAGAGTTAATTTCACTTTGCATTTTGAATTAGCAAAATATTCTTAGTAATTATAAATGAGCAATTTAAAAAGGTCATAGAAATTAACCGAGGAAGGAAAATAGAAAGAGAAAATCTGGGTGTAGAGATACAGGGAAGAAGAAGCAGGAGTGAAGAAATAGAAAAATATTAAGAAAATCGTGAAACGTGAGACTGGGAAAGGAAAGAGCAGAACATAAAAATGGGAAAGAACAGGTGTAGAAAGATGAGATCAATAGAAACCACCTTTCAAGCTGTTGTAAATTGAATTTCTCTGCTTTGTGTTTGTTTGGTTGGGTTTTTTTATAACGCGATTGTTGGGTTTTTTTATAACTCGATTGTTTATATTTTGCTAGATTAAAACAAAAATTAAGAGGCCAATGTAAAATATTTTAAAAAAATTTAATATCACCATTCAGCTGACAGTGTTCACAATTTCAGCTGGTGTTCTGAAAGCCTAATTATGAAATAATAATCTTGCATTTCAATATGCCTTGACAATACTGGCAAGTAATACCCTACCAATAACAAAAGATGGAATTTTTGTAAGTCGTAATTGTACATAAATGATAGAAAATCAAGTATGACATTTCTTAAACAGATGTACTATTTTCAAGGCTGAATATTTGGCAATACAATACTTAATAATGCTAATACTAACATTACTATTTTTATTATTATTATTATTATTATTATTTTTATTATTATTATTATTATTATTCCTTACAAGAAATTATGGGTAATTTGAAATTTTCAGGAAAATTGTAGAGTTTTGTAGGAGAGTTCATATGAACTTGCTTCCAGATTTTCAATAAGACATAAACCCAACTTCCTAAATGCTTGTAGTCATTAAAGAGCAGAAGAGAATTTCTGGGAAATTTGAACTGTAAAGCACCCACTGGGCTGGCCAAATCCCAGTGTGGAAAATTACATTCTGCTTACCGAAAATAGCCTCTTCTATTTGAAACATCAAGGCCTGTTTTTTACCTAGTTTCCTAGGCATTAGACATGTGGCTAACCTGGAACATGTTGCTAAATCCATCATATGCTTATCTACCTTGCTGAATTGTCACCCTGATCATTTATTAACTCTGTTAAAGAAGTGTCCTAGTTTTAATCAGTGTGATGGCAATTTAACTTCTGTACAAAATACAGGAAAGTATTACACATAAGATCCAGACCAGAATTTCAAAAGCTAATTTTTCAGGACAATGACACTGTAGGTTTCTTGTGTTAATTAGTCCTTTGTCTCAGTGCACATTTCTTGTATGCTGTGAAACACATTTAAACACAGAGGACACTCTTCCTTTCAACAGCTGACTATTTGCATAGTTTTATGCACCTGCAGAACCTCATCAACTTTGAGCTGCAGATATACAAATTGCATTTTTTATTTATAAAGGGGAAGGATGAGAATTTTAAAAGCTCAGATTACTTAATTGGTCTTCTGCCAACAATGAAGTTGGAGAAGATTTACAATAATGCTGAACCCTTCCACAAATACCTTAATTGCAAAGGCAAGTGACTAGAGCATCCTTAACTCTTTTTAGAGACAGTCATGTTGAAACAGAACCTAAGTCTTATCAAGCAATAAGGTGAATGTCAGCGGAAAAGATAATGTATATGTGCAAGATGATACTGTAATCAGCAATCCCAGAGCTCAAGAAGCAGGAGTTACAGTGGCTCACGAAAGCACTGTGGTATCCTGCAGGAGAAATGGTAAAGTACAGCAAGATCATTGCCATTTTAGAAATAGGGCTGCAATTAGGACAGGATTGCTTTTTCCTTGTTTTGCCCTGTAATTACGTATTAATCTTGATAAGATTAAGTGCTGCGATAAATTCTGCGTTTTTACTTAGCTGAAAATAGGAACTTTATGTGTTTTTAGATAAGCAGATAATTTAAAATCTCATCATCAAGCTCGTGTCAGGACTTATTCAAAGACTGAAATCAGTCAGATTCTGTTTCATGGTCAGGCATATAATTTTTTTGCAAGGGAAAGAGACATAATGCTTCCATAGCAACACATTAAATACATAAACTCTGTACCTTGAGTGCTACTGACATTAGTTACATGAATGTTCAAATGCAATTTTCTACCTATTTCTATGAAAAAAGGTTTTTGTTTATGTTTCATGTGTGTGTGTGTGTGTGTGTGTGTGTGTGTGTGTGTGTGTGCAAATGTGCAAGTACATCTGGTATTTCCTATTGATGATTAAGTGAAACTTACTCTACATACCAGTGAAGCTAAAGACAACCCCCCCTCGTCTCACATATTGTACAAAATCTATTAATAGATGGACATTTAATAGCTGTACAAGTGTATCTTAATGAACCTTAGGATGGTATAGCTTTCCTTGTAATTGCTGACAACTATGTTGCTTTACGTTTAAGATCATGCATGCTTATCAGAGATGCCATTGACTTGTACTTGTTCTGTTTATTGATTACTTAATTAGTTTCCAAGATAGCTAATCAGGGACAAATTCCAGTGTTTAAGCATCTCTTGCTGTGTCTTAGTTTGAGCACAACATGGTGGAGCAGCTGTGTTTCTTGGAGAAATAAATTAACCACACTGAACTGGTTTAAATCACAGGATAGGGTATAAAGTTGGTATAACAATACGAAATTAATTTGGGGGAAGCTGGTATGCTGGCTCATCCTCCAAAAACTTACAGGAAGGAAGGCTTTATTGGCTTTCCAAATGATAATGCAAAGATCATTTTTCCTTTTCCTTCCACGCTGTTTACTAAATGTAGCCTTTAACAGTCAAGATAAAAAGACTTTTGCTGACAACAACCTCTAGGGATTTCTCTGTCACAGAAATAAAATCAAGCAAATGTCAACATTCTTAGTAGGAAACATTGTACATCACTGGTGAAAGTGGGTAACTAATTGACTGTGGAGGGTGGTATCTGTCTGAAAAATTTAACTGTAGCGCTTAAGCTCACACAGTGTTTTGTTTTGACAAACCCAAAATTATTTGTCTGTAATTTGCTCTTTTAAAGTGATATTGAGTGTCTATCTGGATAAAATTTCAGAAAATATTGAGAAGAGAAACAGTTTCAAACTAAAAAATTAGGGTTTTTTAAACTTAAAAATTTGATATTAAATTTACAAGTGTTCTGAGATACTGTGTTCTTTAATTTTTTTGCATACTTGATGTAAATTCACATTATTTGGGTTTATTGAATCTGCTTTATTAAGCAAAGGGCTTGGTGTAAAAACCAATTTTTCTCAGGTTTTAATTAAGTATTTGATGTTAATATAAGACAGAACTTTTACTGCTACATAACTTTGTGCACAGCATTCATCGTAGAATCAAAGAATCATAGAATTGTTTCATTGGAAGAGGACCTTGAAGATCACCCAGTTCCAACCTCACTGCCATGGGCAGGGACACCTCCCACTAGACCAGGTTGATCAGAGCCCCATCCAATCTGGTCTTGAATTCACACCTTCCAGTGACCTCTGACAGTTTTAGCAGGCGTTCAGTGTACTCTTTACAATTCTTTTTGAAAGATGATCAGAAAAGCAGAGCACATTAGCAGGCATGTGTCCAAGTTTAACATATGGTTTTTAGCCCTTTCCTCAAAATAGGCTGAAGTGTCCAGTACTCCAGGAGTATATCTTTATTATCTGAGAAATTGTTCTGCCATGATACCCACAGCTGTTTAATATGAGAACAGAACAACACTGCTCAAGGCTCCTATTGTATCTTGTAGGCAAGAGAGATGATAAGATTCACTTGGCAATCAATCTCACATTTAAACTCAAAGGACACTGAACCAAGATAGAACTTTAATAGAAGTCAGTGGAGAGGAAAAGTGGGGGGAAAATAGAAGAAAAAAAAAGTTCTGAAAATCTTTACTAAAAATAATTTGTCACAAGTGAGACTTTGAAATAAGGAATATTTTAACTGTTGCCATAAAATCTTTGCATCACGTTTATTCTCAACAAATATACCAATCTATGTTAACTTAGACAGATAAATTTCCTTTTTTTTTAATGCAACCTGCAAGCTCATTTATATGTTAGTTAGTAATAGTGAATTGCTAGTAAAATATTGATTCCTATGTTAATCACTATTAAAAAAAAATAATAAACTTGGAAGAAAGCACACCAAAATCTAGTGTTTGAAAGTGGCTCTGCCTTCTAATTATCACTCACCAGTATTTTGTCTAATATTCTGAAGTCAGTCAGGATATAATACCAATACAATTCAGGATTTTGAAACTCCTTGAGTAATAATATTTTTTTGTTGAATCCAGTTTTTCCTGAATTATTCTCCTGCTGAGACCAGTAACGATCCAGATTTAATTCTGACTTTTTGTTTGCATGAAAGAAATTCAACATCTTTTATAGCATTCCTATTAAAATATATAGTGAGGATGGATAACTCCTACATATGGGTAATTTTATAATTTAACAAATCTGGCGGTTATTTTATAATTTGAAATAAAATTTCATATGAAAAATAATTTAGACTGAGTTCAGCAACTCTTAGAATGAAAATGTTTGGCTGTTTTTATTTACCTACAGCAACAGAGGTGAAGCCAAGATGCTTCCAGTGAATACCTCTAGTGGCTTGATTTCTTCATCTACTCCTCTTTTAAAATGAACAGGCATAATAAGTCCATAAATACTGACCTTACATTTAAATAAACATTAGTGAATGTGGGACATGGAGCAAAAGCAATTCTGTAAATACTGCCATTACACTGGTTTTTTACCTGGTCCCTTTTTAGATCAAGAGAATTAATACCCTATAACTAGTAGAAGAGGAAGATATTCTTAAAATCATATCTTTGAAGAAACTGAAAATTAAGCATCTTCTGAAAAAAACCAAAAAATATGTGTTGATTTTTCAAAAATATAATCCGCTACCAAAACTTTTTTGATAAAACACAGAGAACACAAAAACATGATGGCATTGAAGTCTGACAAAGAAAAAGAAGTAATGTGGAGGCTTAAGAATAGCTACTAATAGAACCAGAAAATTGGAAGACTTCAAGATTTGTTTGTTAGTATTTATGTGACTTGCATAGCCAGGTCTCATAGCAGTTTGAGGATATATAATGCAATAATCAGTGCAATGTCATTATGATCTTCTTGCATACCCTAACCATAGATCAAAATAATAAAAATTACTTGTGACAATCATTTGTTCTCCCCAGTATACAGTGCATGCAAAGCATCATTTTCTGTCAACACCAGGAGATCTCACAACAGAGTAAGAGATTACAAATTATCGTGAGGCTGTCTGAAAGCCATTGAATTTAAAGGATGGGATTAATGGGTCTACTTGTAGTAAACATGAGGTTCCAGTTCTGAATAAAACAAACCTAGATACAAGGAGAGTTTAGAAAAATTCACGCAAAGAGCTGGGATGTAGATGAACATTTGATCATTTTATTGCTATGGCTCAATAGCTATTTTCCAGAAAGACATCCAGCCAAAACACTGATTTCTAAAATAACCTGTTACTCACTTAATTTCTTGATGCCGTGATATCACACACTAAAGAGATGTTCTGAGAAGCTGAAAAATACTTATTTGTTTAAATGCCAGTCTAAGATGCTCAGTGTCATCTAAAGGAACCTGTCCGTAGTTCCCTTAACTTCATTGAAGTTCTTCAAATCTACAGGCTTAAAATGAACAAAAAAAAACGGGTTACTTAATAAAGATTCAACATTTAATTATAGCCAGTCTCAAATCACCTTAACCCGATAATCAAACCTTTTTTCCCCTAACCTTAAATGATCTACTCCTTGTACGTGGACAGACATCTCAAAAGGGAATGACTTTCTGTTCTCCCTAGTGCCACTCTGGAATCGCACAGAGGTGACAATAAGAGGAGTGTTTCAGAACACTTCAGGAACAGCCAAGAACAGCTCCTGGAGTCTCTAGCTGCACAAGCAGTAGCAGGGTAATGTTGCCTCTCTCCATTTGCCAAGAGCACTTCAAGAATGATATTCTATATCCTTGGAAATGTCAGGATTCGTGGATTGCCAACATGGCAAGACCATAGTTTAGAAAAAGTAATCTAGTGTTGCATAGTTTAATTTCAAATGTACCCCGTGTTTCCTGTCCCTGATAGTGGATGCATACATAGATTAGATTGCTCTGCAAGATGTACTTCATGTATGTCTGGTTTTAATGGCAAAAGAGGCTTTATTGGTAAGCAGCATTTCTCAGTATGATAGTTATTAACTCCAAAGCTTCTGGAAAATCAAACTATCTTTTCTTTAAGGTAAAAACAATCCACTAAAAGCAGATAGCTTGAATATTTATTAGACTTGATAAATTAAAATTCTTCAGTCTATGCCTGAACAGCTATATAATACCCTTACAACTCATCAAATTATTGCATTTTAAATATTCAAATACATTTCTTCACTCAGTGGGATTTTTAAAAAGCTAAAAGACAAACATCTATTTGCAATTTTGGCATGTTTTACAAAGATTTAATACTGAGGAAGAGCAGAATTAAAAAGAAAAAAAAAATCAGAGAATAATGCAGTTTCTTTAAAATCCCAAGCCTATTTTTCTTTGCTTTTCTACAGTGATGCAAGTAATTAGAAATCCACTTTGATTCTGATCAAGCAGAAATTGTTATCATGTGAAATTTACCTTTCCTTAGTAAAATTTAAAATCCCGATGTTTTACTGGAGTATATTAGCTATTACGGGCATGCATCAAAAATTTATTTTCTTAGTTAAGAAATTAATTTCAGGGGAAAAAACCCCGGATTTTTATTGAGTACTGTACCCTGTTGTACTTTTAGTTACTGCAGTGGATATGTATGGAAGAGACAAAACTGTTTTCAAAACTGAATTCTATGAAAATATTAAACTGTCCAGCTTCCCATGTCTGAAACCATAAATGTTTCCAGAGTCATGAACATAAATATTGGTTTCTGTATGTTTGGAATGAGAAAAATAAAAACTGTTCATGTAGTCGAATAGCTTTTAGTGGTCTGTATTTAATGTAATTCCATACGTTGCTTGCCAGGTGAAAGGAGAACACTGAAGTGTCAACATGAAAGGAAAAATCTCATTCCCTTCTCCAGTCTGCTTAACAAGAAATGCAGGGACAGCAGAATTAACACTTGTGTACAGGTGGTCCTGAGGCTGTTCCAGGCCAACTTGAGGGCTGCTCAGCAGCTGCTGCTCAGAGGATTCCACAGCACACCGCTGATTCTGCTTAAACAGACTTTAGCCCAGTTATCATGCACTGAGCTGTGCTAAAAATATGGTGCTGCAGAGAAAAACTGATTTTTGGCTGTTAAAGCCCTGTCCTCCTTTATGCTGAGAAAGCTCAGCTGAATACCCACGGAGATGCTTCTAAGGTCTATTAAGAAGGAACAGCATGGAACTTGCTGTGGCATCAAAGATACTGTATCAGATCAGTGCTACATAACAAATTACCACAGTCTTAAATGGTGAAGAAAAAACAGCGTGAATAAGGGAGGCTGATATAATTAATGTTTCCACTTTAATAGTTATCATTTGGAGAATTTTAGTTTCACAGTAGGTAAGTAGCTTAAAGAAATAGTTCTATTGGGTATTGTATTTTAGTGTTGACTTATAGACTGTTGTTTGATAAATCAAGTTCCAGCATTAATAATGATACACAAAAGTATAAATATGCCATGTCTGATCTTTTTTACTTGTCTGGAAACTATTTTTTTTATGTGTTATACTCAGTGACTTCTGAAAAGCTTGTTGGGCTCTGTGGAGTGCAACTAACATCCAAGCTTCTTGACAATATGTTGGGATTTGAGGAGTTTAGATTTAGGTTTAGGGGGGTTTTGTTTGTTTTGATTTGGTTTGGCTTGGGTTGGGTTGGTTTTTTTGTTTTGTTTAGACAGGAACATAGGAACAATAAATTTAAAGATCAAAAATGTTCTTTTCTTAGTCTCTGCTTACGAAAATGCAGATCTGTCATGCTGCAGGCACTTATGCCTGGGATTCTTTCAAAAAAATCCTCCATTTATACTACCTGTACGACAGGGGGCATGCTCCAGTCATGCCAGACTGTTCTGAGAGACAAGACAAGAGCAATGGGCACAAACTGAGAAATGTGAAAATCCATCTCAATGTCCAGAGAGATTATGGAGTTTCCTCAGAGATATTCAAAAGCCACCTGGCTATGAACCTGATAAAATTATCTAGCTGACCCTGTGTGAGCAGGAGGGGTGTACTAGATGATATCAAGAGATCCCCTCCAACCACAACAATTCTGTGATTTTTAAGTATCGTGAAGAATTCTAACTCCATGTTATGGTAAACCAGCTATGAGCTGTGCAGCTTCTAGGTACTGAAATAGTTCAGTGAGTACTTGCTTGGGATTGCTGCACCACAGCCATCACGCAACAGCTATTTAATCTTGCTTGTATTCTACTTCCATCTGGAAACTTGCTATCTTGTGAAGCCACATCTCTCTTTACATTACAGGCAGCTGAGATATGCAGCGGTATTTGTGTTGAAATACAAACATGGGTGCAAGGTGAAGGCAAGTGATATCAATCTGCTCTTTACAGTTTTTAAAAGGCATATACGGTGTCTGTGCCAGCGAGAGCCAAGAGGCTGCTTGATCCGTGAGGGAGGATGAGCAGGGAGTGGAGAGTAGGGATGGCATGCGTAGGGCAGTGCCCTCCCATGAGGTACCTTGGCAGAGTGGCGAGAGACAGGATCCACAGACAGCCCCAGGCAAGCTGTGGTGACAAGTCAGGTCCAAGGTGAGCCCAAGGAAAGCCTCAGGAAGGGAGACAGGACAGCTTAGAGTGTAGGTGCAAGGTCTATCTAGGAAACCCACAAACCAGGACATCAGGAGACAGGTCTGAGCTCAGCTCTGCAACTTAACTCAAAGAAGTTCTTCATTTCCAGGCATGAGCTTGAACAAAACACCTGTGCCCATGGGCAGAGGGGGTAGATGTTAGCAGTAAATGCTATTTTTACTTACTGTTTGCGTTATACCGATGATCTGAAACAATTTTCATTAAACCAATTATTTTTGTAATTGTGTTTGATAGTTGTAGTCAGAAGATTTTATCAACCATTTATATAATGTGTTTATCCTTTTCATTACTTTTATTTCCTCCTTTAGAAGTATATGCCATGCAGTGATTTTCACTTTTCCTTTTGGTAGGTGGCAGTTCTATTGCACATATGGAATTTTAAATAAAAATCCATATATTTCTTTGTTAGTTCTTTCTCTTATTATTATTATTTTGAAGCACAAAAGAAAGGAGGTAGGAATGTACTGTTTGTCTGTTTAAAGATTCTTCTCTGAATTTCTCAGAATCCCACACAAAAAAAAAAGCCTTGGAGATAAGAGGTAGTATATGAAAATAAACAAAAATCAGACAATGAAGCACACGACAATTTTCTATGCAGCCAGCAAGAGTGTATTAGGGGTGTGAGTTGAAATCGTCTTCAGTAAAAAAACCTTTCACTGATTTTTCACTGTCCCAAGCGGTGCACAGGGCCAATTCACACACCGAAGTGAGGTATTTCTATTTTATATTCTACTTTGTGCAAAATAGGGAGTTCAGTGGTAACCAACAAAAGACTGGCTCCCTGATCATCAATATCTTACATCATTTATACACTATAACAAAAAAGGCATCAGCTTTCCTTGCTTACATAACTTTTTTATTAATTCGTATTTGACCCCTTATTTGCTGGTTGTATCTCTTGCTCCTCATGCTAATTAGTATGCACGTGCAGTTCTTCCCTTCATTTGAGTCTGGGGTCTGTTTTGAGTAGGTGGCCAAAGAGTCACGATCTCCCAGTGCTGGAATTGCCTTTCCCCCAGTTACTGCTCAGTTCTGCTGACTTCACTCCTGGTGGCTCTCGTCCAGACAGCCCATTTGTCTTGGGAGTGTCTTCACTTTTCCTTAAAACAGAAGATTAGCCAAGCATACAACATTAATGATGCAATTGCTTAATCATAGCTGTCTAGCTAGGGCTACTAATGAACAATTAAAAAACAACTGCAAAATTTGTTTAAAATATTGAGGGGTTCAAATCTTGAGGGGCTTAATATCAACTATAGTAGACATAGGTCATGTCCTGGTGCAGCACAATGCAAACAAATATAGAAGAATGCGTTTGAAAAAGAGACACATAGATATAGAGGGTCCAATTAATCCTCAGATGTGAACTAAAAGGTAACCAGTGGGTTTTAGTCTCTTCAGTCAGATTTTTTATTAGAAATAAATAATTTTTTTCCACTGAACCAGCTTTTCAAGGGCTCTTATTCTAGTTGTCATGCAGTTTAAATACACAATGAACATTCATTACAGCAACATTAATCTGGCAGACATTACACTTCAAATAATGGCTGCCTGCCTTAGTTCCTGGTTTGTCCTTTTATAAGTGTTAATTACATATGTCAACAACAATTAGTTTAGAGTAAGATAATTGTAGGTATGGAAAAAGGTTACTCTTTGCAAATACATACTTGAAAGATAATGTCTTCCTAGAATTAGGATTTTATTTACTTCAAGAGCTTCAAGAATTTGTTGGACACCCCTGAGTTTAACTATATAAACAAAAAGGACTGTCCATTATAATTTTTTGTGTATATGCTTATCACAATAACAAATTTGTTTGGGGATTTTTTTCACAGCAAATAAGACGTACAGATGTTTGCTGGTGATTTGGAGCAAAGTTTAGACACAGATATTTAGATATGAATGGAGATAAAGATATTTATTTCACTCCAATATAAGAAATTAACTACTCAATAGTATGCCTTTTTGCAGATACATCTAATACTTTTTGTCTTACTGTCTCAATTACAATAATTTTGATAAAAAATTCTAGTGCCAATATTATTGCTTGTGTATTTCATAACATAAATGCTCAACATTCTGTTAGCTGTAGATCTTTTGTATTTTCCAGGGTCCAGAAGCATGCCCTCACCCACAAATTTGGCATGGCATATATTTTTTAATACTTCTTGTTTTAATTTGCCTTACTTAAAAAGTCAAATCAAGTGTGTCTTTGTCACCCAAGAGAGATTTATATAAATATTGTTAAAAATGAGAAGTGTTACTTTGATGCAGCATTTCATTATTTTTTATGGACCGAAAGCCTCTCCAAATATCTTATACTTTTGCAAATTAGAAATCTTCTTGAGCTATTTCTAACTGGCATAATGGAGAACTGAGCAGTATTTTGAAGTGATAATAAAGTTTTACATATTGGAAGACTGCTTTCCTGTCACCACTCCATCTCCTTCATAGTGGACTTTTCCAGTTTCTTCAATTTTTCTTCACAGGTCATGTTTTACAATCTTCTGCTAATTTCACATACCTCTGGTTGGTATTAACCTCTTAGATCCTTCCAGTTTCTCTTTGGGCATAGATTTGTCCAAGACACATGTCCTGCATGAAGGTTCACCAACATCTAGGAGAATGTTCTCTGTTCCTTATAAACCATTTCTTTAAATCTGTCAGAGTGCCACTAATTTGTCTTGAAACAATAGCATTGTTGTTTTTGGGGCAATATGCAGTTTGTGAGCCAGTATAACTCCTAGGTAATTTTTTTGCTGCACTGCTACATACCTACATTTCTCCAAATATTTCATCATCTGCTTTTTAGAGCTGATTTTTTTGTTCTTTTTCAGCTCAGCCACTTGTACAATGTGGTATGTCTCTGAAAAGTAGATCATGAATAGATATAGAGCAAACACAGTGTTCTTTAGAGGGAAACAGGGAATTGTAACTGGTTAATTTAAATTTAAAAAAAAAAGTCTGCAAGACAAAATATGCTTCAAACTATCACAACTGCCTCAAAACATAATTATATTTGTTGTATCAAAGTAAATTATGACTTTTTAAACACTTGTGACTATACTTATGATAATGTGTATAATGTTTTTTTCTTGCATACACTGAGTCAAGGCTAAATGTCAGGAAAAAACATAAGGAAAACTTTTTGAACTTTTGAATGGTAGGATATTCAAAGTAACAAATGGTGAGATTATGAGACCTTTTTCAGCAACTTAGTGAATACATCACACATCACCAGTACTAGTTTTATATTACATAAAATTTCCAGAACCTTTTTTTCCTAGAGCATTTTATTCAAATATTAACTATAGAGAGAGGAACATATATTGTTATAAATAACTTGTTTCCATGTGTCTTCACCCTATCAGTGTTGTATTTGGGGCATCTGTTTGATGAAAAGGCTGTTTGAAAAGTTTCTCGTATGACAACTTGTATTGGAATATCTGAAGCTGACAGTGAACTGAAGAACAGAGTAAGTTAAAATGGATAACAACCATTTAGCTCACATGTATAGTGACCTTCTCATGTAAGCTGCTTAAAGTATATAAATATACGGCAGTTCATTAATAAGACCTTATCTGATTTAAAGTTATGAAAGGATTTTTTAAACAGAGAATTACTTTTTATCTACTCATGTAACCTACCAATGCAGTGCATTAATAAAACATCTTGTACTTTCAGGAAAGTTTGGTAATTAGTTGTTGGCACTTAGCTGCTAATGACAGCTGTAAAGGATGTATTCTTAATTTATATTTTATGCAGGTACAAATGGTTAAAGTTAGAAGCATAATTAGCACAGTAGAACATGATGATTCATGCTGTTATTGATATTGTTGCAGTCAACTTTATGCTTCCATGCCAAAATTGTCATATTGATTATTATTTTGGCTAATGGTATGCAACCCTTACATCAGATTTCTGTCTAGACAGTAACAACTTTTATAAAATATTTACTAAGGGTCTCCATGACCCAGGATTTTTCTTGAAGCTTAGTTTTCTTGCTTTTTTTCACTGTAAAGACTGACAGCTACTGAAAATGCAGTGTGATATTCTGATTTGGAGACCTTGAATAATCTTCTCCTGGAGGCTCTATTTTTCTGAATGTTATTTTCAATATGCAGAGTATATTAAGGAATGGAAGATTTTTTGTATGTTTTGTTTATTAATCATAAAGAGGGTGCAGGGTATTGGGGCTGTAAAGTATATTTCACTTAAGCTGAAATCTAGCTGGAACAAAACCGCTTAAGCCAGACATCTCAAACGGAAAGAATGCTTTTTTTTTCTTAGTATATTTCTTCCATCACACCTGAGGAATTAAGAGCTAGATAATCTGTCATGTGAGGAATATTTGTGCAGAGAACACTGAAACCTTTTAAATTCTAAACAGGTTTTGCTTTCATTAAAAAACTGCCTATCCACATAGTTGAATATTGTAATTGTGATCCACCACTGTCATCTTTCTGGAAATGGGTGGTGCAAAAGATAAGAACACACTCCATGCTTCTGCGATGGTCTAATTCAAGTGTGATGCAGAGGGGTTATGTTTAGAAGCACATGGAGAAAAAGAGATAGAAAGGCACATCCTGACATCTGAGGCAACTGGTTGGCATCTAAAATAAGGGAATGGATAGACTGGACAATTTTTCAAAGAATCTTCATCTTTTAATAAGGCAGCTATCTGTCTATGTGATGATACTTGGACAGAAAATGCTATTGTGTAGGCATGTCTTTTGCATAGGCTGTTGGACCCATATTTGTACTGAGCTCATATCCTTGAATTTTCAGAGGAATGAAACATAGATACAATGCAGGGAAGGAACCCCAATAACAGGAGTGTACAGTATGTTCACATCACATCCAGAAAAAATAAGCAATCAGGACTTAATATGGCTTACAATCCACATCTGTCCTGACTGCTAGATGTAGATGTTGGTTAAAGAACTGGTAAATGGAGCAATAATTCACAATGGTTAGGAAATAAATTATGGTATATGGAATACTGGAGATTTTCTTCAACTACTTTAGTAAAAAAAAAAAAAAAAAAAAAAAAAAAGAAAAAACAGAAGACAATCCATTATTAGGAGCAGAAAAAAGAATATTTAAGTGTTTCTTTATTCATTCTAGGTAAACTGTGCCCAGGTAAGGTTTCTTACAAGAATGAAAATAGTAAGAAGGTAATTTTATATGTAGATTTGAGCCAAAGAAAACATCTTTCAATCTCATATTGTATGAGATATTGCTAGCACACTGTTTGTAAGCATTTGTTACAATTGAAAATGCCAGATGAATCAATACCCACCCGTGTTTCAGTAGTTATGGGAATTCACGAGTGTGACTTGCCTTGCACATGTTTTTTGGGAAGGTCTGTTTTGAATTAGTAACCTCATGTGCATGTAAATACATGCATTAGAGGAAACAAGCATATTTGCTATTTATTGCTCATCATTTGTCATTCTTAATTTTTAAAAAGTTTTAATCATCCAGTGAAGGCACCAACATTGCTATGTGCCTAAGGAGACCAATAACACAATGTAATGACCAACAAAAAGCTGAATTGAGTGACATCAAAAGACCTCGTAGAATGAAATATTTTCTTTTGTTTAACAAATACTTGCTATGCCTACACAACATGTACAGAAACTGGGCCATATTTGTAATGGTTTATTGACAAAAAGAAAGGATATCAGAAATTTTCGGAGGTTGCTTTCATTTGGGGTTTGGGCATTTTGTGGTTTTTTGGTTTTGACTTTTAAATTGTCTTTACCCTTTAGACCTTAGCCTTTCTAGGTCAAAAAGCTTTTCTTTACATTAAAAACATATGGCAACTGTTAACACGAAAGAAATAATAATCATAAAATTCAAAGAGGGACAGAGTCAATTGCAGGGATGTAGAGATACATATTTCCACAACGTTGTATCTAGTTACAGAGAGAGAAGTCCTCACGGTCAAACATCAATGCTGAACCACAGGAGGGGGTCTGAAGTCACAAGTCATAGCACTGAGATGTTTTTAGACGTACACCAACTTTACACTGCAATCAGACCATAAGAAATAGAAAAGGTTAAGCATTTGAATTCTAGCTTATAGCCTAGTAGAAACATTTTAAAAATAAGTGAGACCTTTTTTTTTTTTTTTTTATTTCAAGCAAACCTCTATCAAATTATCTTGCAAAAAATCTGGTGACTTACTGAGCTGATATGTGGTTTAGTTGCTTCCACCTTCTTCCTAGTATTTAAAAAAAATAACAGGATGGACTGAACTTCCCAATCCCACCAGAATTGCTTTAAAATAACAGGATCGTGAGAATCCTGTTTTATGCATGCCTTGTTTTATGAAATAAAAATAAGCTATAACCTTTCTGCTAGGAATCAGTAACTAAGAAGGCTATGTTCAGAATAGCTAGAGGACCCCCTAAAAATTTAATCAATGAATGTGTTTCAACCTTTACTTGGAAACCTGGAAAAACTAAATATCTCTACTGGGCAGTCATGAAAGCTGATGTTTTCTCCTCTTGTGAGCTCCCAGTCTGGAACAAAACCTTATTGATGGAAAAGGAAGAGAAAATGGATTTTGGAAATAATGGCCAAGGATACTAACAAATAAAAGAGATTTATTAACAGCCTTGCAGTTTCTTGGGCGGTGGGTTTTTAGTTTGTATTCCCATCTGTCAGATAGGGCAAAATAATAAAAGACCTTTCATGTGAATTGACTGGAAAAATGAGGTTTTGATTTAGATTTTTTGTTAATTCAGTTTCATTTCAAATGAAATTGACCCACACCCATCCTTTAAAATAAATTTTTTTTTAAATTGTTTAATTTAGCTTTCTAAGGCAAGTTGCTTAAAATTGTTGAAACACACATTTCCAAAATCAGATGAGTTTATTTCATCCTTTACAGATGCAGTATCATCTCAGCTATACCACTGTGGCAGAGATAACTTCAAAGGCATAGATGCAGTGGATCTGAGGACCTTTGGCAGGATCTGTTTCAGAGATACAAGGTTACAGACATCTCTTCAGGCTGAAAAAATTCAGATTCTTCAGCCTCTTATATCATCTCAAACCATCCTTGTGGCTCTCCGCTGGGCTTGTTCCAGTTTCATTGTTCTGGTTTGTACTAGAGAACTGAAACTTGGGCACAGGTGCAGCTTCACAAGCACAGATTAAAAGGGAAAAACCAGCTGCATTTACCTTCTCCAAATATCAATGGAAAGGAGGACCTTACCTGTGCCCGTATAAAATTGTGGCTGCCTTCTCCCATTTGGCCTCTGCTGTGCAACTTAAGTCCTTACGAGAACCCTAGAAGTCTTCCACATGACACAAAACATGGGTTATATTTTATATAACCCATATATTAGATAATTTTTTTAACTGATAGTTTTTTGCCTTTAGAATACTTCAGACTTTGACTTAATCTGTGACCTGTTCAAGACTAAGCAGCCAAGTTCTCTCCACAACACCACTGAAGATCTAAGTAGTCCCTATACTGCCCTACATCCTCAAATAAGTGTGTATTGCGTCTTCTCCTTACTTGAAATCCGTAATCTTGATTTTTTTTTTTCCAGAAAAGATAGCAGTTAATATGTATTGAAGTACTATTTATTCATTTTATCCCTGGCAGCAGTACCCAAACAGAACAAACTAACACAATTTTGACCATCCTTCTGGGAAAGGCAAATGCTTTAAGACAAAATAGCCCATGTAACTTTTAAAGTGAAGAAGCTTTCTGAAGATTGTCTGTCTATGTAGCTATTATACCTGGATATATATCATTTATGTCATTCCCTTTTGCCTATATGATACCAGTCTGGGATAAGAGTGAGAGGGTTTTGATAACTTTTCAGTACATTGCAAGAAAAAGGAATATGACAGAAGAACACACCTGATAAATTAAATTTGACATGTTTTTTATCTATATAAAATGGATCCTGAACAGCTGGTAATTGCAAATATTTTAGCAGTCATTTTTGATGTGGAATATTGTTTCTGTGCTCAACATTAATGAGATGTGAGTGGTACTTCATCAAATTGACAGTTCTTAGGTTTTTTTGATGAACGCATGATACATTACTCAGAACAGTGCATAATGGATACATTTACCTGTAAAGAAGAAATTTACCTGAAGAAGAAATTCTTAGTTTCATTACCTGCTAGTGACCTACTTTGGCCATGAATTACAAAGCTGTGCAAACAAATTTATGCACGCATATAAATAAAACAGAAAGAAAAACTTTGGGTAAAAATAAGTAGAAAAAATATTCAAAATAATAACAAAAAGAGACCATATTTCTCTGAAGGAACAGGAAATAAAATTCACATTTTTAAAAAAGTGGGTAGACCTAGAATCTATTAAAGAATTCAGGAACATTTTCCTTTACTGAATGACTAGGATTTCCTCTTCTGTAAGACTTTTTTCTGCTGTATTTATTTTATTGAGTCTGTATTGTTGTTGAAAAAACAAGCTGTGATGATACATGAAAGTAGATGTTACCTCATTAGAATTTTCAGAGGAAAGTCAGAGGGATTATTCAAATATTTAGTGTTATTCACCCACATAAGGAGTATCACTGCCTTTGATTTTGCTGTGAAAGGAATATAAAGAAACTATGACTGCATACTTAAGTCTAGGGAGATGATTACAAAGATATCCCCAATTTCCCCAGTCAGATGCATATATGATTTTGAAAAGATCTGCATAAGGTCAGTGGGTGAGCTTTCATATCTCAGCATTACAGTTCCTGGGGTTTTTTAGTGTTTTTTTAATTGTGAGTTATGGGTGAATGTGCACACACTAGCATGTAAAATTTATCATGCCTTACCTGTATCAGGGGGTTGAGGCTTTGAATTTCTTCTGGTGGTGAGCCTGCAAAATAGTATGGAAAACCCCAATAGAAGAAATGGCAGAAAAGAGTAGGGATTTATGAACTGATTCATCAACACTGCTGGTGGAGACTGAAAAGGTAAATATCTGATGTAATGTCATGCTCCTGATTTCCAAAAGTAAAAGCACAATAATATGTAGGTATTCAAATTCTATCAAGTAAAATTGGGAGTTTTGTATGGTGTGTGATGGTCGCAGTACAGGAAACTGGTAAATAACCAACTGCTAGATTTGAGACTCTGCAGCACCAATCTCCAATGGAATGAAATGGAAGTATTTTGAAGAATTTACATTGGTTTTCTAGAAAAAAGAATTCTTATTTTTCTGAACTTCATTACAATGTAATTATTAGAACTGTAAATGAGGAAAAATAATTGTGTTAGAGGGATTAATTTGCTGAAAACAAAAATTAGGATGTACTATAAAAATTCAGGTGACTCAGGAGAAACTGGAAGTCCTTTAGCCCTGGAGTAAAAGATTTTGGATAAAACTCAGTAGTGAAATCCCCAAATATTCTATTCTATTTTCTTTCATTTTCCTTTTTCTCTTTTTCTACTTCTTTTCCTATGTTCTTGGAGGCACAGCTGTTATAAAAAATCTGTGTACGTTACTTGATCACAGGTCATAGAGCTGAATCCAAATATTTTCTGCCTTTCTTTGTATTCAGAATGTAACCATACATGAGGGTAGCCTGACCCCAAGGATTCCATAGTCCAGTTCAGAAGTTAACTTTATCAGCATCTAATTTTACTACAACTATCCAAATACAGAAAAAAAAAAAAAAAAGCCCACTATGTAAAACTCTATAGGGAGATTATTTCTGATGTAGATGAAGGATTGGTAGTGCTGTAGTTCTGACAATTCCAGAAACTCAAGTTTATAATGTTGGTATCCAAAATATTACAAATACACAGCAAAAGTATCTTGGGCATTTTAGCCTAAGTGAAATCTGGTCCTTTTGTCCACATATACAATAAGGAATTAAAAAGATAATTAACAGCAGTGTTGATATATATATATATAAATCTATTCATTTCAGAGAGGTATTGGAAGGAGTTTCCTGAAAAATATTGCCATCAGGTTTTTGATTAGTTTCCTCAAACAAGTTATGAGGAGCCTGAATATGTTACAAAACGGATCACTGGCTGCTGGTGTCATCAGAGCATACTGTATTCTGTCATCCAGAAAATCTCCTTGGTTTAAGTATTCTTCATTAAAGGATGTTTGCACAGGAAAAAAAAAGCCCTGTGTTACAGAATATGGAAAAAATAATTTATTTGGCATTGATGGACTTAATGTTATTGACTGATTTAAGTTCTAGGTATAGACATTCCAATCATGTTTTCTAAACTTTGTATGTTCAGTAGTACAGCTCATTAAACACAGCCCTGGTAATTCCATAGTATCTATTTATTTTTTATCAATAACCTGGGAAAAAGGAAAAAAAAGTTATCCTGGGAAAAATCCCAGATATATCTCTGTGTGAAAAATAATAATAAACAAATTTTTTTCTCACTCATACAAATCTTTATTCTTTTTTTGTTTCTGGAAAAATCCATAAATCCTTCATAATAAAATAGGACTGAGAGGTCTTCCTTGTTATTTTGGGCAATCACCTTATTTACTGTAATACCATTAAAGGAATCTCTAAGATAAGTGACAGAAAAAAAATTCTGGACCTTGAAAGACCATGGGAGAGAATTGAAAAGTGCTGAAAGCCAAATAGTACCTTAGTAGCCATCAGGTCTGTGAATCAAACCACAACATAGCTAAGTGAATCTAAGCTCTCAGGATCTCATATCTAATTTAAGACCCAACAAATGGGAAGCATATATGGTTTAAACCTGCTAACTAACAGTCTAGGCTGTTACAAATCTGAAATCTTTATACATTTGCAATCTTTCCTTGTCATCTAAAATGGGGGAAAACTCTGGTTTGCTTTGATTCTCTTGGTCTCAGTTTACTTTAAGCAAAATTTCTTTCCACCTTCTACATCTTCACAAAGGTGTTAAGGACAAAAAAAGGCACTGGAGACATTTCCTCATCTTTGATGACACCATTGAAAATGATTGGTTAGTATCACAATACTGAATTTAATCCCTAAGACTGTGAGCTTCCTTGCAGGGAACAGAGACACAATCCCAAAGCTCATTGCATTTTTAAAATATGTTCTGATTAATGGGCACAATTTCACCCCATGAAGATCTGAGTTAAATCTATGGAGACAGGTTTTAGAAAACCTCTACAGGAGTTGACAAGTGCAGGTAATTATTTTCTAAGTCTAACATCTCTTCAAGCATTCTGCTTGTTAAACTTAGATTCATTTTTAAGCAAATGACAATGCTAAGAGAATATAGGTTTCTGCTATAAATATAGAAGAGACAAAAATTATAAATGCAATTTTAATTACTGTATCAATAACTCTATTTTCACAAGGTTTAAGGAGCATAAATATTTGATTCTGCTCCTCAAATGAATACAGCTAAATAAGCAGAAGCAATAATTCTGTTTCTGAACAGTGATTTGAGGGATCTCAGCAGATTACAGAGCAGAGTTCCAGACTGAAAGGTGAGATAGATGAGTTTTAATGAATCAGAAGAATCTGCTGTAACATTCCTTCAATTATAATAGAATTTCTGAACCTGTGTTTTTTAGACTAAAATCAAAAATTAACTTCCAAAGTCATGATTTTTTTTAATGGGTATGTAATGAATATTTTGTTTGGTCACTTGATGTGAGCTTGTATCATGTATTATGCTTACAGCTCGGCCACAGACTTTATCCATAGACTTCAGACAGGAATCCATTAAAACTGAAAACAAAATTTTCTAGTAATTTGCAAATATTTGTACTACAAATTTTAAGAGAAATAAGATATCATCAGACACATCATAAAATTAAGTCTCTTACAGTTGAGTGGCAGTGCTGCACTGTTTGGGACCTTTTTCACTTTAGGAGGTTGGCAGACTCCAGGTGAGACAGAGTTGTGCTTCTTTGGAACTGTGCTGTTGGAAAACACCTTGTGGTTGCACAAAAAAATAAATAACTACTGATTTTAGTACTATTAGCATTTAGTGCTTTATGAAACAAAGAAGAAAACCAAGAAAGTGGAAGAACTGAAATTTCAACTCTGAAATTTTCAAACTTTCTGTTGTTATGCTGCTAAAATCTTAGAAATTTAAATAATTTATCTGTAAATTTTTCATTCAGTTCAGAATGACTATGTGTTCCCAACCCTGCATAGTGTTGTGATCCTGGTATTTTGGCTAAAGAACTGCAAAAGTCAACATTTTTTCCTACAGGAAAATGATATGCATAACATATATATTACATAATGTCCTTCGGAAAAATGTTAAGCAATACCTTTATCTCTTGCCATATTTCTTCTGCTTTTAAAAAGAAGAGTTATAGCAATTCACACAGAGAAAGAATATTTCAGTCTGAGAACCTAGAATTCTTTGAATTCTGTTAGGAAGGCTCATACAAAATCTCAAATTTTGTAAGTGTAGCAATGAAGGATGATTTACAGAATGTTTAAATGCCATCTGATATGCTTACATTGTATTCCCACAAAGTTTTTCTTCTGGATACATTATTCAGTGAAACTGATGATGACATTCTATCTAACACCAAAATCTAATCAGTAATTCTGTATAACTAAACAGACGAAAAGAAAAATATACCTGATTATGGCTATTTTAGCACCCACCTGTCAGTAGGCTCATAGAACCAACCAGGTAGTAGTGTTTGGGTTACTACTTACGGTCATATTTTTATTTCACAGATATATACTCTCTTAAAATACTATGACAGTGGCTCTCTTTGTATTCTAATTTATATGTAGGTTAAACTTGACATCCTCAAATAGAATTTGTTCCAGTCCTTTTCCCACTGTGTGTTCTACTTTCCACATCTTTATGTCATGGCCGATTCTTTAAGAATGAAAGTTCACTATGTCATTTTGCCTGCATCTATTAACTTGACTGTAGTCCTGCCTGTTTTATCTGCAAAAATGTAGCTCCTCCTCAGGGTTTCATACCAGATGGACTACAGCTAGTACATTGAACTGCCAGCCAAGAGAGCTCATTTCTGACAGGAACAAATAAGGGTTGGAAAAGAAATTTTCAGATGCAGAAACTAAGCAGTCTTTTTAACAGTGTTGTTTTTCCCACATATGGCCTTAAAAACTAGGAGTCCATTCTTCTTTATTTTGCTTGGGAGACTCATAAATAGAATAAATAAGAATGAGGTTTATATTTTAAGTAGTCTATTGAAAATGTAGTTATTTCTCTGACTGCTTACAAACTTTTTTTTCTCTAAAAAAGCCTGAAAACTATGAAATATTATTTTCCTTGCTGTTACAGTCTTACCATATTAATGGCATGTGCATCATATTCTGCTCATCACCATCTTTTATGCATCCTAATTACTCATTTTTAAGGCTGCTGGCCTAATTTTAAATATGAGAGAATAATTATTTTTCTAGAATGATCAGTTGAGGGAAGATTGTTGGGTTTTGTTTTTTCTCTAAGTTCCTCCAGAAACAAATATTTTAAATGTTTCGAACAAAATTTGCTGTTTTAACTAATAAATCTTTACTTTGTCCTTCAGAGGAAGAGAATAATATCCTTACAGCTTTTAGATTTTTGCCTTTTAACTGAAAAAGCCATGCTGGTGACATGCAGTGCTCATATTTTTTCTCTTTCCTAAGAAGTTTAAAAAGGCATCACTCTACTCTTAAGTAGCTTAAGGGATGGAAGTCAAATCATAGAGGAGATAGGGAGAAGAGTAAATTCTTTCTTAGCACATAACATCTTTTCTATTTTGAACACAATCACAGTAGAATGTATGTATTTCAAGGCTTAGTAGTTTGACACTCAAATCAACAAAATTGCTGTTTCTCTAAGAAGCATCCCATTCTTTTTGTACCTCAACAGCTGAATAGGGACAAGAATCAATATCTAGAAGGAGCATATGATTGCACATTCTCTTCATGGCGTGGTCTCTGGAGTAAAATGTGCTTGCTGATATACTGTTAGTGGTCAGCCATATGTTCTGATTCTGTTTACGTAGAAATAAACATCCTGGATGTGCATTGACATTTGAAAGTTGCATTCCCACTTACATGTAACATATGCATTTCAGTCAAGCCATATATTCAGAGCATTTAGTGTATTCTCATTCTGATGCAAAAAGAAGATCCAAATTGTAATTTGATTCCCAGTATTGTTTTTGCTTCCTTCTCTATGCATAATAATTTTATAATGACAAGAAAGACTGACACTGAATCCTAAAATAATGAAAGTCTGTGTAAAATTACCATCAGAATTTATATGCTTTGCATTAAGTTGCAGAAGACCAAATGTAGCAGAAATGTGGAAACAAGCAAAAGTTGTCTGAGAATTAAATGAACTACAAGATGACTCATCATGAACCTCTGTTGTCATGGGTCATAACAGAATCATATAGGGGGTCAGGACAATAACAATATAACTTAATAGACAGGCAGGACTGATGGCTCAGAATGCCAAATAAATGACAACATACCAAAAATAGACATGAAATCACTATTTTGGAGAGTCGAGACAAATCCCTGTAGTAGGAAGGTCTGTCAAAAGGATTGTGACTAACACACTAAAGATTTGAGAGGAAAGTTTCCAGTCAAGATAATGTCAAAGGTTTGTACTATAAAAATAAATAAAGAGTCTGAGTTAAGATAGCAAATAAAAACTATTCCAGATTTAATTGTTCTTGAAAAATCAAGTAGTGCTTGGACTGAAGAGGTGTAATGAGGCTTTTGCTACACTTGATCAGGTCAACCTCTCTCAAGAATTGATGCAGGGCATTCACTAAAATTTTTAAGGGATCTATCTGTGTAATATGCTTTTGTTAAAGTATATTGATGATTACAAGTAGCTAATGTTAGAGTTAGAGATAACAGACAAAAAACCTGATGTTTAAATTGACCCTTGGCTCAAGGTGTCAATTTCCAATACAGAGAAGCTAGAATTTTTTGCTGTTTTCCATATTTACATGGAAAGATGTTAGGCAAATAATTCACTTACAGGTATTACTCTATGGGACAGTTTCCTGCAACTTTATGATTTGACACAGGTAAAAATAATATAAAATAAATTTTAAAAAAAGAAAAAAAAGAAAAAAGAAAGAAAAGATACTGAGAGAAGGAGCCTAAAGAAAGTTCATGGAGTCATTGTTACTGGCAAATTTTTCGGAGACAACAGTAGATGTTGAATATAAATACTTTGTATTAAATATTCCACTCACAGAGTTTGTAAGAGTCTAGAAAGTTAAGTAGAGGATATAAGCAAATGAGGAATGGTGGATACTTGAGGAGAACCTATACTTCCACGTCATGGCTTAAAAGAAAACTGTTATGACTGACGCAGGAACATTTGTCAAGAAGTCAGGATCTGAGGAGGTCTATGGGCAGGTGAGGATGTGAAATCAAACGAGGTGAAAAAGATACTGACAGTAGGAAGAGACTGTGCACACAGAAATAGAATAGATGAAAACTAAACATACCAACAGAGGAATTACTGTTAACAACATGAGAAGACTTCGGGGTATTTTTGTTAAAACTTTCAGAGAACTAGTTGCTTTTTGGCACTGTTTTTAATTTTTATGCATGTGTTTTTCCATATTAAACAATAAATATTTAAGTAATATGATTGCAGCTCATGCTGATCCAAAATATAAAAACAACCATGACTGACAGAGCCAGATGGAGTAAAAATTAACAAATGGGAAAATTTACCACTGTGAATAGTTGAAAAAAATCCAAACATATAATAGCAAAAAAACAGATTGTAGAATGTATAGGTTAGAAAACAGTGAAGAAAATATAACAGAGTACTGCTAAAGCTGTTGTGGATGTCCCATTTTCAGGTGTCCAAGTGGATACACATTAACAACCTCTAAATAATATTAATAATGGTAAGCACTATATATATATACATGTAACTAAGAAAAACTTTCGTTTAGTTTAGTCAAACACCCGTTCTAAAGTTAACTAAAGTTAAAGTTTAGTTTAGTTTAGTTTAGTTTAGTTTAGTTTAGTTTAGTTTAGTTTAGTTTAGTTTAGTTTAGTTTAGTTTAGTTTAAACACCCTTTCTGGTTAGTTATTTGGAACGGAAGTCACTTTATTTTCCAAATACACTCTGACAGTCTTGGCATGTATGTCTTAGCAGGAAAATTACCACTGGAATTCAAAGAAATGAGACCTGAAATAAATATTAAAATCTGAGTATTTGTTCAGACAGTTTAACACGAGGAAAAATTCCAGCCTAAAAGTTTAAAATCTGATAAATATCAACTAGGAGGAAATAGAGGGAGAATCCTTATAATAACACACTTCTTAATCCTGCATTGCTTTGCCTGACAATACATATTTCAGAGCATATATTTTTAGGTGTTGAACTAATGGGGTCATTTAAGAATGCAGCTTATCAATCAAGAGATACTCTTTTCCTTACTTCACAATGTTCCTAGAGATAGCTTTAGCTATATTGTCTGCTGAAGCGCTGGGCTTCTTCTACTCTCTTGTTATTGGCAATAATGGAAGCAAAATGAGCACAGAAAATCACTGTCGTGTCTGCCTTACTGTGCCAGTTTCTCACAGCCTGAAATCTGAGCCTGGCTAAAACTACCTATATGTTCAAAATACATCTAGTGGGGTGCTGAATCAATTTTCTTTCGTTTCCAAAGCAGAGATTCCTTTCAAATTCATCAGATAAATATGTTAAACCCTGAATTAACTTAATCTACCACCAAGCCAATTCCACATCCAACATTTTCTGAGTGAGAAAACTCCCAGTGTGGCCCAGAGGAGCAGTAATGTGCTCAGAGTGCAGCTGAGACACACAGGTTGTATACAACAGATGGTACTGAGCATGTGTTTTAGGCAGAGCTGCATGACATTTACTCTAAAAGTGCTACTTTTTCTTAATGTATTTCCTTGGTGTTTTCACTACGTTGTCAAGTTTCATTCAAAAGTTAGGGAATATTCGCTTCAGACAGGAAGTCTGGGAAGGAGTCCTCTTTGGCAGGAGCCACTTTTTCCTCTCCAGCTGTGCATTAGCACACTGCAGAGGCATTTCTGAGTAGTAGTTTGGAAATTATAACTTCTTATTCCTCAGTAATAGGTCATTAATTGAAAACAAGAAGTTGAAGGAAAAATAGTCTACCAAATTCTGTGCAGGAAATTGCTTTGCTAGTTGCCCATTACAAACACTTCTGAGACATCTTCACTCAGGCACCTGTGAAAGATTTCGCACTGCACAGAATAAGGAAATCATTACTCTCTGAAATCAGCAATGCATCTATGAAACTTATCATGTGGTGAAGACAAAGGACATCCAAGCCAGCTCTTTGCTGCTTGTGAGCACCAGGTACCTCTGCAGTGTCAGATACAAATGAGCTATTTAGCAATCTTGTCACACCTGCACTTATAGCCCTCTGAGTTTACAGCAGATATGCTAATGTGAACATAGCCTCTCCTGCTTTATGTTGATGCACAGTCTGCTTTGTATACATATTGAGGGGATTTTAGATTAGATTTTTGGGGAAGATTGTCTTTTAAGGGTAGAAATTGTGATGAATGCCAGGAAAACTTGAGAACAACTGTAGTGAGCAAAGCATTGTCACAGCAATCCTTGACCTTCCAATATGTCATCTTGCAAAATATTTTCATTGTTGTATGTGTGTTTCCTGCCAGCATTTCACAAAAACACTTATGTCTGAAACAGCTCCCTAGTGTGGCAATATATCAAGCTCCATTTAAAATGAAGCCAGATGTGTTGTTTATAGGTGTATTAGATTTTTTAAATTCTTTTTAATGAAGTTTTATGTGATAGATGGGAGAATTTGGTCTTTTATAACACAGATATTTCTGAGAGTAGTCATTGTCAGGGTCTTAAAAGCAAGGGGTTTGCAGTTTGAGAAACTTTTTTCTGCAAGTTTCAGATTCTTCCATTTATGTTATTTCACCCTCACAGGTTTCACTGCTAAAACCAAAGCAAAATTCCTGCTCTGGAGAATTAGAAAAGGCAGAGAAGAAACTTAAAATCCAGTGGCAAAACAAAACTAAATTAAACCCCAAAATATTTGCTGAAATTAAAATATCTTGCAAGCAGGGACATTGTCATGGAACACCAATCAAAACACTATGAGCACAGACAAAAGTTTATTCTTCTAACTTTGTGCCCTTCAAGAATTAGAAAACACTCCAGCTACTTCTCTCCCATACTCTCCACAGCTTTTGATCAGTGTCACAACCAGGAGTGGGAGTGGGACAGATCTGCCTGGGGTGCAGGAACTGACACACACCCAGCCCCATCTCTGCTGGCTTCTCAGGCTGCCACTCTCTTGCTTTTCCAAGAAAGGAAGACAAGGCATCACACCAAAGTCTGCAATTTTTTCCTCAGAAGAAAGTTTCAGTTTTCAGACAAAACCTTCAATCAAAAGAGTCTGGTAGGAACCCAAAAGTTTTATATACCTTCAAGGGCTATCTTCTTTCTCCAGGGGAACTTTTCTCCCTTACTAAGGTAATCAAGGATTAAACAAAGCACTGTCCAAGTTGAATCTGATAAGCAATCAGAAGTCCACAAATACATTATTGCAACTTAATGCTGCCTTTTTCTTTTTCTTTTTCTTTTTCTTTTTCTTTTTCTTTTTCTTTTTCTTTTTCTTTTTCTTTTTCTTTTTCTTTTTCTTTTTCTTTTTCTTTTTCTTTTTCCTTTTTCCTTTTTCTTTTTTCTTTTTTCTTTTTTCTTTTTTTCTTTTTCTTTTTTTCTTCTTCTTCTTCCTTTGAGAAGTAGGTAACTGTTGGCAGGGCTTGGGTATTAAAAGAGATTCCTTTTATTCTTCAAGTGAGTGTGGGAAAATAGTAGAAAATTTAGGTTTTTAAAGCTGCTTTTGTGGATTGACTTTTTGCAAAGCCAAAGCAGGAGGACTTGGTGCTACAGCTGAAGTACTGATGACCATGTCCATTGAAGAATTTTTTATCTGTACAATCCCTCTTAGATGAGGTCTGTTCCTTATTCCCGTTAGTTGGCTCATTTGTTTTCCTTTCTCACCCAGACATTTTTTGTTTGGGTTTTTGTTTGGTTTTTTTTAAGATTAATGTAATTATAACAAGAATGTTCTGAGCTTAAATAGTTCTTACACTAATTTGATGTAACCAATATTTCCTATATTTATTTTCTTTATAAAAAAACAAAAACACAAAAAATAAGAGAGCCTCTCATGGCTACATTAGTATGTCACTATATAGCAGACTCTGTCATTTCTAGACACAATTTAAAAAAGAAAAAAAATCCCAGATTGTCTAACCTTGCTTAAATCATGACAGCAAATGAGGTTAATTTAAATGAACTGCACACTGCTATAAATTAGTAAATAAGACAGTCAATTAAATGAATTAAATCTTATTGGAAATTGGCTGCTGCCATCTGGAAATTTTTTATTAGACTTTATAGCTGGCATGACCTTTAGAGTGCAACTAGCAGGATTTTTTATTTCTCTAAGAAATGCTTGACTTAGAAGGATGAAGTATTTGTAAAGCATTTTTAGTATTCCTGTACTTGATGGATAACTGTAGTGGGATATAAAATATTCCTGTCAGTGAAGAGGCAGTTGAATAGATATGGAGTTTCTTACTGCTAAATCTGAGTTACTTGTCTGTCTGATGGAATCTGTTTTTCTGTGGTTATTTCTTTCTCTCTTGTATTAATAGTACAGTTTTCTAGTGTATTCTGGAATCTATTACAGTAAGATTGGCCTTTATCTGTCAATCTCTAAGCTGCTTAATTTTTTTTAATTTGCCACACTTCTTTACCTTTAAAATGTCCTGAAAAATCAGAGTCATGAACAGTGATGTTTTAAGGTATTATTTCTGTGTTACCAAAGCAATTCTCTCTATGGGCAGCATTGAAGAGTGTTATCTAGTTGTGCTGGATATATGTACATGCTTTCCCTGCAGGAAAACAGCAGGGTGATGCAATCCTGGGGGATAACTTGTTTAGTGCTAGCTTGGGGTTCACTGCACCCTGCTTTGTGTGTATTATTTCAGGGCAGGTAAAATGTCTATGTTACTGCATGATCTTGCTCTTAACTTTAGTTGGTGGGAGCTTTTGTAGCTTGATGACTTCCTACAGGTGGCTTAACCTGCTGCCTGCGTCAGTTCGTAGACACAAACTTAAGTGGAGGTTAAGTCTCTTTGTCCTGGTGGCCTTGTTTCCATGGGGGCGTTAGTGGCAAGAGATAGACTGCCCAGGTGGGCTGCCTAGAAACTTTGTGGAGTTTCCATCCTTGGAGATATTCACAAGCCATCTGGATACGGACCTGGCAACTGACTGTAGTTGGCCCTGAATGAGCAGAGGGGGTGGTGGACATGAGAATTTAAGAGGTCACTTCCAGCCTCAGATACTCAGTGATTCTGTCCTTGAATAACCCGCGCTCATGGCCACAGCAACTCTATTATTTGTCTCAAAGTGCCTTCTGTCTCATAACCAAGGGTCACGTTCTGCAACTCAACCAGGTGACAGACCCTCTCAAAGAAATAAGGACAGGAAATATATGCCAAACTCCCAAGCTGTTGACCTAAGCCCTGGCCTTTTGCCTGGCTCTTAGAAGCCCCTGGGATAAAATTATTTGCTTCAAGTCATAAACTGCTTTTGACTCTGTCAAGAAATGTGCTACATGATGCTTGACTAATGCGCAGTAAAGCTGTCGCTGTGCTACACCCATATGCATGAACAGACGGGCTGAGGTGCCCAGATGTCACAAAACTGGTCATATGGCTTGGAAGTTCCCTTAACTGGAAGAAGAGTTCTGGTTTTTTTTCAGGCTGAAGAGAGCAGCAGAAATATACAAACACAAGTAGGGTTTCTTTTTGTTTCGTTTTATTTTTTTTCTGTTGTTTGTTTGGGTTTTGTTTTGTTTTGTTTTGTTTTGTTTTGTTTTGTTTTGTTTTGTTTTGTTTCTGGTTTGTTGGTTTGGTTTTGGGTTGGTGTTTTTCCCAGGGCTCTGCTAGAACCAGTTTGGGAAGAGAAGGGATTTGGAGGAAAGGGGCAATATTGTGACATGGGTAACAAATCTTTGTAGGCATACATATGTTTCATATATAGATGTTATCAAAGCTCAGAATAGTTTCACCACATTTAATTATTTAGCCCTACATGATCAACAAATGTGCCTTTTTTTTACTGTATTTACGGTGCTATCTTATGCAGTGCTCACTTCCCTAAAATAACTGCCAAGCATTGCTTAGTATAAGATCTCCAGCTTTCCATATTTAGAGAACTTGTGTGTACAAATCATGGACAGTTTGGCAATTATTTTGTATGCATCAAATTACTGGGGAACTAAAGACCTGGGTTGAGCAAAACTTCAATACTTACTGAGATCCAGAGTGTAAGAGGCTCTAAACAGTCTTTCCTAACTGCGTCCTGCCAGTTTGGCAGCTGCTGACAACAGGTAGAATTCATGCCACAGACCCTGGAAATGTGTCCCTCCCAGACCCTGAGTAACATCCTGGAGCATTTTTAAATAATGCTAAGAGAAATTAAGAGCTCCACTGTAGAAAAATTTATGCCCTCCTGGAGGGCACCAAGTGGCTGAATGATCAGGGAGAGAAAATCTGCTGGAAGGCCTTCATGTGATTTCTACAAGGAGACCAGGGTATGCTAGAACAGTTTTGATCCTTAGGTGTATCTATTTTTTCCTCAATTCCACATGGTTGTCAGCGTGTCAAAACAGAAACTTGGTCTGGAGGCACTTACAGTGTTGAGGGGTCCTAACCATATTTCTTAGGAAAGACTCAGATTTCTACTAAAACTACAGAGGTCAGATTTGTCTTAGTACTTTTTAATTGAGAGGCTGAGTATCTAGGGAGCCTTCGAGAGTGAAATAATGTGGTAAAAATGCTGGATATGGTGGTGGTAAAGTTTGTTTGAAATGAGGTAGGGATCCACTCCTTTGCATGCATTAGGTAATAAGAAAGCACTTTCTTGCCAGTGTATACTGTGTATACATGAAAACCAGGCATCAGTCTTATGCTCTTGCACACTCTATACTGGACTAAAATATTAGCTATTCTCTTGTAAAGGCAGATTTTGATACATAAATCACACTATATTAAAGGTAATGTGAAAGTACACTCCTCATGATTATAATGAAATACAATGTATATCAGAAAGGTGCGTCCAAAGCTTATAAATTCTTACTGTGATTACCTCTGCCAGGGGATTCTAATTACTCTTGGGCTCACATTGTAACATTTGTTTGTTTCTAATTGTAACAGTACTTCTTCTTGCTTCAGAATCTTGCCCAATCACCTGATTTGATAGATCTGTGGCACTGAATATATTTATACAGCAACCTCCATGCCTGGGAGCATTAGAAAGAAATAAACAGATTATCTGTCTCTTCAGCTCCACTGGTGTTTTACAGTATCTATGATGCTGTATCAGAGCACCAGAATATTAAACTACCTGACAGTCATTAAGTCCTAAAAGCTGGATATGCTAATAGGGTGTATTTAATATTTGACTTTAGCTGATGTTATATGAGCTTTGTCCTCATTCTTGTTTCTAAATTCAACTAATATTAAGTTTTAACGTATTTCTCTAAAAATATATTTTTCATAAAAGATTTTATAACAAGGACTGGATTTTTGGGGAGGAATGAAACTTTAATAGGTACCGAGCACAGATATGTTGTTTACTCCTAAACGAAACTATCCTTTGCAATTGGAATTGAGTTTCTCAGCTGAGTGGATTTCTCTCTGTTGTTCAGGAACCTTAAAGTAACATCTTCAATAAAAAGTTATTCTTCAGTGAAATATTGTATGAAATCATTCAGATATTTAACCTCCTAAAGTATAACATTGCAACCTTTTGAGTATTTATTTGAACACATTCAGTAGTACATTACTGTAACAGACAAAGTTTGTCTTCCTCTTTCCTATCTTTTTCTATTGATATTAATCATAAAGTTGAAGTTTCTGTTGCAAATAGTTCAGTGTAAAAACAAAAATAAAATAATTAACTGGCTTGAGTTTTTTCTTGTCAGGGCTGTGGAAATCAAAGTCTGCTGGAATAGGCATAGAAAGACTTTTAAAGTGAGATGGGAGTTCTTTGGCTTTTCAAAAGAAATTCTGTGACTGCTTTCTACAGGAGACAGGTCCTGACTCATCTTTTTCTATAGAGTTGTGATTCCTCCCCTTTAGTCAAAGAAGAGATTATAAACCGTTTTGCATCCCAATTTAGTTATCAATGAAAGATGATACCATGTACCTCATGATGCTTTCATACATTTTTTCAGTGTTATGCTATAGCAAACAGGAAGAAAATCTTACAAAGGAGGGATAAAGGGGTATATTCACTGGAGACTCAAACAATATTTCCATTAGGAAGCAGTCAGTGGCTCTTTTTATTCCCTAAAATTAAACTTTGCTTGCTTTGACTTCTGAAAAATCAAGGGAGCAGAGAAACAACCTGTCAATGTTGAATGTATCTTTCTGGGGAAAGAGTTTAAAATGAAAAGTTGAGTTCATCTATGAAAGTGTTTGGAAAGCCAAGCCAATCTTACTGGTAATTATACACTATAGAAGACCAAAAATAGTTATGGCAATTAGTTAATTTTCTCCTGTGTTCATGTGGAACTTTATTGTAGGAAACCTGTTTAAGTAATTTAGCTTCTTTGTATTACACGATGTTTCAGAACAGCTTGCTCAATATACAAAATTCTTTCTTATAAAGAAAGAATAATTTCCTTCTTATTTAGCAATTAGATACATTAAATAGAAGATAAGTTACTGAAGGCAGATAGAAAAAATCTTAAGACCATTTTAGATACTAAAGAGGACAAGTAAAATTTGTAAAACTAATTATCGCTTAATAGTTTTTGAGAGACTATTCTAACCTTTCTTGCAGGTATCTGAATTGCAAATACCTATTTTGAGATAATTGAGGGTTAAAATGAGTGCTGTGAGTGGCACTTTAAGTGTAGGGGGAAATAATCTGTTGTTTAGAATGTTCTTTAGCCTTTAAATTTTTCAAAATCTTTGTATTCTCTGCCTGAATTATCTCAGTATAGCTTTTTCTCTGAACCCTTTTCTGACTGGAGTTGTATGAAGTGGAAAAAGCATGTTTTGATAAGTTACCCTTGTGCCATATCTGTATCTCAGTGTGGTACATAGCGAGTTTTGCTTTCTTCCCATATTGTAATTTGTTTGTCATAAACTTCGTGAAATATCAAGGGAGACTATTACAGTTGACAGACACAAGTGCTGCACCACTGACTTAAATGGATTTGTGCCTGCCTACATCCATCATAAGTTTGGGTGTCTTCCAAAACATTTTTTCTGTTGGAAATGGCAATTTCAGCCTGTTCCACTAGTAGTGTTGTTAGCATTATGTGGTATTATGCAGTGAAATGTATCCAGTCAAATTCTGCCAATTGTTTCTTTCATTAGACAACCTTATTTTTGTTTATATTCAAATTCTTCTGTTTTATGAAAAATGCAGGGGGTTTAGAAATTAATTTTAATCCAGAAAAAAGAAAAATCAAACCTTTCTGTTTGCATGGTCTTACCCAATTGTCATTGCTCTGTTGATATGCATAAACACTGCACCTTCAACCAATATTTTGCTAGCCAGTCATTTTGACAATATTGCTTTCCCTGTCCTGCATCAGATGTTAAATTGCTGAATTTCAAGGCCCTTCATAATATCACTCCTCCCTGCTTATTTCCCATTTGGTGTCAAACGCCTCACCCTTGCTCCTAGACGACTCCTGATGTCAGCACCCCCCTATGTATTTCAGCAAGCCCTCCTTTGTTTTCCACCATCCCTCCTGCTCGAGAAGAGATTTCAGTAAATGCCTGTTGGGCTACTTTATGATTGCCTTCTAATCCCTCCTGCAGTCCCCTTTGCTCGGAAGCCTGCAGGGATCACACCGACAGTTCTGCTGGTGATGTGTTGTGACTACTGCCAATATGGTCCCACAGTTTCCGTGCGCTCCCCTGTCTGCATCCATCTGTTCTCCCTCCTCTTGCATTCAGGATGTGCCTGTGTGCCTGTCGCTGTTGCAGGGGGAGGCAGGAGAACTGAAGGAACTTGACATCAGCTAATGAGGACACAAGCAGCCGGGAGCTCAGCGTGGGGGGACCTCACTGCTCCTGGAGCGTGGCTCCTCACCAGCTGTCCTTCCTACATGGAGATCCTGCCCCATGCTCAGGATCCCATCCTGAACTTGGCCCTCTTGAGGTAACTCTCCCGCTGCTTTAAAAATCTAACTTTTATGAGATGGTCATCTGAAGTTTAGTAAGTGGTAGAGAAAACAGAAGGGAATATATTTTTTCTTATCATTAAATTGCTCCTAAGTTTCTGATAAATCACATAGAGACACACAAAGTGAAAAGGACATACAACTCCAATATATATCAAATAAAAAAGAGATGTTTTCAAGTCCATGGTAACAATGCCAACTAAAAACTGAAAAGACCACCACCATGTGTTGGTGTTGAAGAATAATATCTCAGTAAATGATTAAAGATAATTTCATTAAATCAGCAACATTTTGACATGTTGATTTTTTAAACAATCCACAAATATCAACAGAAGAAATGTTAAATAGATTTTACACCAGCCAGGTTCTACATCACTGGAGATATTTAAATGTGAACTCTTCTGGGCAGGATGTCTTGGCTGTGATCTCAGCATGTTTGAGTCTGCTCTGTGAGCCTCTATTAATTATGCATATTGCCTCAAAATTTTGACTACAAAGTAATCCTGTATGTTCTTGGAAGTTAGGTGTTCAGGTGTTTTTGTCTGAGAATAGGAGCCCTAAGCAGCTATTTAATAATAGTGTAACATGGATTTATTTTAAAGATTTGAGGACTAGATATTTTAAAGCTGCAGAGTTTATATGACTCTCCTTAATAACATAACAGTTAACTTTGGATGGACAGAGTTTAGAGAATTTCAGTTTCAGAAGACTGGATTCAAGGTTTTCTGAAGATTCAGTTGGATTATATTTTGTTCATAAGGTTTTGAAAATATTTTGAAATGTTTATTTTACTTAGCTTCTAGACAAGTAAGATTTTTATTTGAAAATTGTGTTTGATCTTCAGAGTAATTTCACCTAGTATCAGCCAAATTGTTTTTATAGAATTTTTTGATTTATAGGGGACAACAAGTAATTTCTGGTTTTGTAGACAGACAGCTTTGGGGTTTTCAGGAGAAAATAAATTACTGTTCATGACTAGATTAAACAAAACTTACTAACAAAACCAACCGAAACTTCCCCAAACTCTCCCTTCCCCAAATTTACTTAAGTGTAACTACATATCTTTGATCTTCTCTGGTAAGGATAAGAATACTTTTTCCTATTGCATAATTCTGAGGTCTTCTGATGCTGATATGATGACTGTGTCAAGTAAAAATGGAAAGAAGTTGCAGTCAATCTATTTCAAATGAGAGTTAGATAAGACAATAGAAAAATTGATCTCTAGAAAGATTACAAAATATCTAGACAACTGAAGTGTTACATAAATTCAATATGTAACCCTTCTTCTTAGCAAGAATTATAAGAGTAATCTGTTTTAAGATCATTAGTCTGAAATCTGAATGTTACTGCTGCTGGTGTTATTATCAATTAATAACTTGTGACATATGGTGGTAGCATCATTAGAGATAATAGTAGTTAAGGCTCTTATACAATGGTTGCAGTTCTGCAGTGCCAACCTCTGACTCACATGGGCCAAGAAAATGTACCTAACAGAGCTGAGCATTCTGCCTAGGAAAATAAAGCCCAGTGATGTGTAGAGTTATGGGCCTTTGTCTTGGTCTGGCACCAATATTGCCATTACTGATGTACCAGTTTCCAGAGTTGTTTTTTAAAATAAAATTTTAGGAAAGTGTTGATAGTTGGTACAGCAAAACTTCAAGATGTTAAAATAAAAGCGAGTTTTGAATGACTTCTCCAATATTTTTCAGTGGGATGTGGAGGTTTGTCTTATTAGTTGCAGGGCTTTTGGGGAAAAGTAATATATTAGGAGGAAGATTAGAATCTTAATAACAAGACAGAGAGCTGAATATGCCTGACTACAGACATAAGTATTTTCCAGGAATTCTTATTAAATATGAACTATTGCTGGAGTTAGAGACATAACTCACTAAAGTCAGTAGTTTAAAATGGAGAAGTCTGTCTAAACTTGAGGTGGTAAAAGCAGCACTATCAGTAGAGCAAATAAAGTGACTTGTAAAAAGACTCTTCTCAGATGGTCCCTGCTTGCCAATCCCTCAGTTCTTGTCTCAGAACAAGGATAACCAAGAGGTTATTTTTCAAGGGATAATATATCCTGGTGCTTAGCCGATTTCGCTGTCACATTGGGAATACTTACTTACACATGTCATCTTATCTCTTCTGCACTTTAATTAGCAAACATAAACTTCAACAGTCCATAATAGCAGTCTTTAACACCTATTTTACTACTAAGTCTCTCTCACTCTTTTAATTGTTTTCCCCTAGCAAATGCACAAATAACCTGCATAATAATATTCTACCAAGATGTTTCTAGGTAGTGCCTAGAAATAGCAGTAATAACTTCAGCTATTATGACTTACCACAGGATGATTTCAAAATGAATTTTTGGGCTATTGGATACATGTAAACTTGGAAACATGAAACTAAGAGCAAAGTTTTTTAAATTTGTTGATGTACTTGGTTTGCTTTTAAACAAAAGGGATTTTTGAGAAAGTAGGTATACATAAATGTCAGAAAAAGAATCAGTCATTTTTTGAAGTCAGGTAGTCCTATAAACTTTTCTCTTCTTTCCTGTTACTTACCAATAATCTCTAGAAGTGGTTCGTAACTAGGCATTATAAAATTCAAACATTGAACACACATTTTTATTTAATTTTTTCTTTTTTCTTTGCAAGTAAATGTCACCACTTACAAGACTTACTTCATTTTAAGAGCCTTGTCCAAGACACATTTTTGCTAATGTGAATTTTTCCATTGAGTTCTGTCAAAGTTCAGATGGTTTTGCACATTTAATTAATATGAGAATTTACTTATATTTTTTGATAACTTAGTCATGCTGAGGACATAAGTATATACTGCTGATACGATTTTCAGTACAATATTAATTAGCATAATATAGGTGGTATTACTCTAAGATTGAAAATCATCATCTACAATGTCTGAATGAAAGTGCAGGCTGCACAGCATTTCTGAATCTCTATATACACTTCCCACTATTTCACAAAGATTAATGAAGTTTAAACCTTTGGGGCCAAAGCACTTACTCTGACTCTGTCTAATTTAAAAGGCTTTAACCTAATTTGAAAAAAAAGCAACAACTAACTGAATGTGCACAGAGTTAACTCATAGGAATAGTCTACATGAAACTGACAAGAGTTTTCACCAGTGAAAGTTACATATCTCTAAAATATCTCTAAAATGTGAGGAGATATATTTTTAAAATTATTCATAAAAATTATTTGTAAAGCTTCTTCCCCCCCACCCAAAAAGGGAAAAAAAAAATATTAACTTAAGGGTTTTTGCATAACTAGACAACACAGCAAAAACTGTTCATGTGATACCTGTGGAAAAAACTAGTTCCTAGAGCTTGTCTTTCTTAATGGAATGCTACTGCAGCCATTTTCTTCAAGGGTCTGATAACTGCTGATTCAAAAATCTTAATTATAAAAAATGTTAATTTTTTTTATTGCAATTTTGAAAAGACTTGATGTAGATTGGTAGCTTACAAACTTGAAGTGACAGTTTCTGTAACACTTTCAGCACCATCATGAATGAGATGCAGGTTGTGTTTCAATTAGTTATTTCTACAGAAGTGCCTGTGACATTCATTTGGGAGGAATTCAGTTCTGCACGATGTCATTGAGAAAATGAAATTTCTTTTAATAAAGCTCTGTCTTAAATATTAACAGATAAGGGCTCTTATTTACTGTCATGTCAGGTTATTTTCTAAAGGAAATACATGGTCCTGTCTCCAGTTCTAACGAATTCTTTTTTCCTTCCTCAGTGATACATTATTCAACAAATTACAATAAAATTCTAATAGCAGAACTTCAAACAGAAGGATAGAGAGATTCAATTCTGTTCTAACAATTTATTCATAATTTACTGAAGGTTTTGTGCCTAAATGATTCATAAATTGTTTAAGAACACAAAATCTAGCATCAGCACAATAAGATAATCTCATGATAGACTGAGAAATATGATGACTCGAGTGTTATGTCATGTCCTATCTTATCTCTAAATGCTTTTATGTCTCCAAATTCAAGAAAATATAGATATCCCAATTTTCAACTTAGCATTCATTTGACTTACTGTAATTTTAGATCTCTTCAGATAGTTTTTATGTAATTACACAGAATTTACAAGATTTACAAGAATTACACATTACAAGATTTTTACATTAAGCTTTCAGCTGAACATGGACAAGATGCACCACTCATTTCCAAGGCAGCTTGACCTCACTGCAATCGTAGAATCCTTGAATCATTTAAGTTGGAGAAAACCTCTGTGATCATTGAGTCCAACTGTTAGGCCAGCACCACTGTGTTCACCACTGAACTATATCCCCAAGAGCCACATCCATGCATTTTGAATGTTCCCAGGGATGAATCCCTCACTTCCCTGAGCAGCATATTCCAATGTCTAAAATGTGCAAATTCCAATGCCTGAAATTCCGACATTTGTGACATAGGCGTTTCTGATGGGTACCTTCTCTTATTTCTTCAGCTTCAGGGATGACAGAGTAGTGCTGAGTTTCCCTGACTTCCTGCTGTATTTCTGGTAGAGCCGTGTGGATGATGCTGGATGCAAAATGTTGTCCGGCTCTCAGTAGGAGGTGCTGCCAAACCTGAACTGGGTCCATAGGCTCAGAGCTGTATCCTCCCATGTCTTTAGGGTGCTCTGAGTGGAGTTGCCTTTGGAGTTCAGTTTCTTTGCTTCTAGCCAGATCCTAAATTGGGACACAGGACCATTATGTGCCTAAGGATTAACTTGTTGTGTGCCTTCATCACCTTAAGGGTTATATTTTATAGGGTGAATTTAAATTCCTGGTGTTAAACAATAATTTAAATCAGAATGCAATATACTTTACCTTAAAGAATTCCTTTTTTTTTAATAGTCTTGATTATTTTTCTCAGCAGCAATAATTTTTTAAAAGCTGTTTTAAAACAGTGTATTGTAGCCCAATACAATGTTGGAGCTGGGTACACCACTACTTTCACAGACCACAAAACAATAATGTGTTGCATTTGGAAAAATGTTTTCCCCTGAAGAATTTATTCTTTCATCACATGCCATATAAATTCAAGCTAAAAGCACATAAGCTGAAGCTTTTATGTGCCACCACACATACACACACATGCGCACTCACACATGCATATACATACACTGGGTACATGTAATATTTTTATCAGATGTAAAATATCATCACTAACTCCACCAGAAATGCAAAGTTTTAAGTGTTGCAATTAGCTCAGGGATCAAGGCCAGTACTTAAATCCTGTTGGAGAACACTGATGTTTTCCCAGAACACTGTGCTTACTTCTTTATCAGTGCTCTAGATACGTATAAAATATACTGTGTTGGCATTTACAGTGTTTCAGTTAGTTAAAAATAGAATATTTTTGTATGTATAACTAGGGCAGAAGCACTTGACTTATACTACTTTAGGTGGAATTTCTGAAGACCTTTATAATATTGTATAGTTACTTTAACAACATAAAATCTATCCTAAAATGATTTATTTAGAGCAGAGTCGGCAATATATTTTAGTCAATTCCACCTAGCCATGTTCTTCCAAAATATTAACATGTATCATTCTGCTGCTGAATCAAAGTCATTCTTAGAGAAAACTATTTCATCTTTTTGAAACACTTGAATAAGGCAAATCATTATGCTAAGTACATAGAGATCCAGCGTGTTGGTGAATATAGAACTATAGAGAGGATCAAACACTTTACCTGTCTCAAAAATAGGCCAGGTATTTCAGTTTTGATGACTGTAGATTATCATAGTTCCCTTTCATTTGTTGATGTGTTTTCCTGTGGTGTGCATTATGGAGAGAAAATCAAGATTAATGGAAATAGCTCAGATATTCAGAAAAGGTGAAATAGCAAGGAAGGAGATGCTGGGTTGTACTTTCTTAACTAGCAATGGGTATATGCACTTAAAGCAAATAATATAGCTCATAATTAAATTGAATCAGAAATATGTTGAATAAAAGCACTAAATTATAGTGTTTAGTAAAGAACTGCACCGTACAGATATTTTTAAAAAGCTTACAGAGAATAGTGTGCTTACTGCATGGATTTCTTTCCAAAGAGAAAGACAACAGAACCAAAATAACACAATGTTTTGAAGACAGTTGACCCACATGGAACAAAGCATTAGTTACCAAATTTTCCCATTTGTATACATTTGTATATGTGCGTGTATGTGAAAGGACACAATATTGTGAATCTCTTTCTTGGAAATTAAACAGCAGTAACTCCAGCCAATGAAATTGGTAAAAATTATGATCTTTTTTATTTTCTGTATCTTTGAGTCTCACAACATTATATTTATGTTATAATATATAACGTTTTATGTTATATATTATAACATAAAAACTCCTAATTTTGATTCACTCAAATGGCTTTCTGATGTTTAAAAATTAATGCAATTGATTTAAAAAACGTTGAGGGGATGCAATTTTCATTAGGTGAATGGATTTTTCTTTTAATTGCTTTAATTTTTTTCCCAATCTTAACAAAACCAGGCTCAGGATATATGAATAATGTTTAATTTATATGATAAACCTGTGTTGGGATTTTTTAAGCCCTAGGGTGTCAGGTAATGATTCCTTAATACTTTTCCTGTCTCTAGGTATTAATTAGATTTGTTCTTGGGTGTATGCCATTTTAACCAATAAAAAATATAACAAAATCTAGGTATCAATGTCATAGGCAACCTTTTCTAATTCCATTCATACTCGGTGACCGGATTCCAGTACCCTGTTCATAAAATTCCTTGTTGATTGCCACTTATATGTTGTGTTATACAGATCTAGTTAGGTGGTTCATGTCAAAAATTACACTGGTACTGTGCAAAGAGCATAAATTATCTTCACTTGTAAATACGCATCTTTTTCCATCAGCTGGTATATAGTTTCATGAATTTAAATCTATCTTAAATGTTGGTCTCCTCTGGGAATAATAATAAGTTTATTAGGAGAAAATATAAAATACATAGTAATATGTGGGATTATAGTTATCTCCACTTATGAGTTATAGTCTCCAGTTTTTTAAAGAGGGAGAAGGGTTTGGTGGAATATAATGGTTACAGTAACTCTAGTAGGACACCAGTAGTCTGAAGAATGCAAAGTTTTTTGGGTTTTGCTTTAAGATGATACATAAAAAAGTGAAAAAAGCAAAAAAAAACCCCAAAAAACCTCATGGCTTTTTGTTTGGGTTTTGTTGGGGGTTTTTTGTTGTTTTTCGGTGGGTGGAGTTTTGGTTTGTTTTTTTTTCTTTTTTCTGTATGCGCAGCCTGATTAAGATGGCTGAAAAGGAACTGGGAGCTATATGACCAAAAAGGATTCAGGCCAGCATCATGTGGGTTGGATACCAATATGGCTTGTAGAGTAAGGAACAGTGAGGAAGATCATGTTGCTTAATATGAGCTTCAGGTGAAAACTGTATGCTGCAGACGGCTTTATTCTCAAGCTTTTAGCCTTTCTTGCTGAGATATGTCTCATTACATTGCAAAATTCTCCATGCTAGTCTACTTCCCCACACTTTATCCTGTCACTCCCTTCCTTCTCATATTCCCAGCCAGAAGGAGGAAAGCTTTATTTGGGCAAGTCTGCGTAGGGGAGAGTGTTCTGTCAGCGACTTGGAAAGATACACATACCGGTGTATAGGTATATAAATATATAAATATATAAATATATAAATATATAAATATATAAATATATAAATATATATATGCGCACATATATATATAAAAATATATATATCTACATACGTGTATGTGTGTGTGTAAATATATATCTGTGTCTGTGTATATATTTATTTATTTATTTTAATATTTGTCATTTCTATAGCAGTTGCCTCATGGATACGCAGAGGGCAAAAAGGTAGGAGTGAAAGTCAGAAAGAAGAATTTACAATACTTATAACTTGTGGTTTAAGGAATTGACCAGGACTTAGAGAAACTAGAAATGCGCCTGAGCCATAACCTTCTTCATTATTTTGATTTTAGGGATAAACTGACTAATTGCTGTCTGGAAGCTGCTCGTAAGATCCATTATAAAAACAAGATTTTAAAAGTTTTCTTATTAACTGTAAATTGACGGCTTTTAAAAAATACGGCAATATTTTCAGTGAACAGAACATTTTAGGAAAGCTGCTTCAACAGAAGCCGACCTAACAGTTATATGCTTATCTCAAGATGCAGAATGGGCTGCATGGAGAACTTTGTGATCAGTCTTTCTTGCAGGACCTCAGTTTGTAGGACCTGGCAGTCACAAAGGGCTAAGGGGATTTTTAAGTTACATAAGAGAGAAATTCTCATAGATCTATACTTTGCATTTTAAATCAAGGATCTTCTATAGGTACTGAGTTTTATAGTTGGAGTATCTCCTTATAAGCTTCCTAGGGCTTGTAAATGATTTTCTGTGTGCAATTTTTCCTGCCACAACAATGTGAGGCATGTTTCAGTGCTGTGCATCTCTTCATATATGAATGGAGAAGAAATATGGGAAGAAATATGAAGAAATATTGGAAAAAAATCTGACACTATTGAAATTGATTGGAAGTATCCCACTGATTCAGAAGGTAAAGATTTTAATTTCTTTAGTCTATACTGGAAAAAAAAAAAAGCCAGTGAAACAAATTCTTTGACATTTTCATCTTTGGAACTCCAATCATTATTAACATGCCTTTTTTTGATAAGTTTCTTATTCTCTTTTAAAATAAGTCTCCTAAGGTCAAGCTGTGCCCTTTTAGAGTATGGGATCTGCCTAAAAGAACACAAAATTCATGGCTGCAGCACTGGTAAAACAAAATGTAGCTGGGATTTTGGTCTTAAGACAAATACCTTTTACCTTCAGTATGCACATCTGTCAGCCTCTGTGCTCAGGTGAATAAGGATTCAATTATTTCCCATGATACTGTAAATAACCCAAACCACGACTCTAATTTCTAGCCACACACTGGCTTCTCTTTTCCTCTAATGTTGGTTTTACAGTTTTCAATAACTGTTCTCTCACCCTTCTCCTGAAAGTGAAATCTTAGTCTGCAAATGTTATTTGCATCCCCAGCTTTCCTCTCTGGAAAAGCAGATAGGATCTAACTGCAAGCAATGGCTTGTCATTGATTGTCTCTGAGCTTCCTTATGGCTGCAAGTGCAGAGTGTGTTATCCTCATAACTTGCCAGTGCTCTTGCTGGAGGCATAGAAATCTCTGCAATATGTGATGGCATATATATGGCAACCAGTGTGAGACAGCTACTTTCAAATAATCAAAAATAAAACCTATGAGAAGAGGAATAGGAAGCAAAAATAAAAAAAAAAACAAACCACAAAACCAGTGCTGATGCACTCTTCAGAAGTAATTCTGAAGCTAGGAAAACTGATGGCATGTAATAGCCATGAAAATGTTCCCCCTTCCCAATGAAATGTCACAGATTAGATTTTAATAAGTGCTGATATTTACTAGGCAAAAAATTCTGACTAGCATTATAAAATTCTTACTACATGGATGGCCTCATTTGATAATGTGTGGTTGCAAATTCACTGCATTTGAAAACAGAAAGCAAGCTCTGAAGCCATCTGGCATAAAAAGACAGTCTTACAAAACATGTACATCTTTTGTGGACAAGAGGCAAAGACGGTATTTACTTAAACTACCAGGTTTGGGTTTTTTTTAAATTATTAAACTTAGAAGTTTATTTGTATAATATTTAATACAATAATAAATATCACTTAGTATTTAATATTAAAACTGTACAAATGATTTAAACTTTAGAATGAAGAAAGAAGTCGCTGATACTGATTTACAGCATTCAGTAGAGGTTATTGAACCAACAGTAATGGCAGTTCTAGATACAACCTGTTTAACGTGTAATTTGATATAATATGATATAAATGACTGGAATGATAGATAGATAGAGATGATAGAGATGATAGAGATGATAGAGATGATAGAGATATAGAGATATAGAGATATAGAGATATGATATGATATGATATGATATGATATGATATGATATGATATGATATGATGGTATGATACGATACGATACGATATGATGTGATATAAAAAACTGGGAAGACCAATAAATGAGCAAACACAAGAAGGCAAAAATAAAAAAGGATATGTAAGTCTTCTTCACACAACCATAACACTATAATTCTGATTACTCATATTTTAGTTGGGAAACATAATGTATTCTGCAGCAAAATGGATGGGAACTCTTGCATTTCTTTTCTGTCCAACATTTCATCCTAACTGCTCCACACCCACTGAACATTATTTTCTCCAAAAATGATGGCTACTTATCACCAGGTAGCAAACTTCTAAATTTCCGTGTCACTAAGTTTGAACAGATTATCAAAGACTACGGAGTACCTTTTAAAATATTAGGATACACTTGGACCTTAAAAGGAAAAAAATACAAGGGATAAAAAAATATTCTCTAGTGATTTTATAGTCAATGGACTGAAAAACAGGTGGGATTTTTTTATTGTGATCCAAAATATAACTAAACAGCAGGATCAATTAAATATAGACTTTCCAAATACTTGAACTTTGTTTAAGCCTGATATGTTAGATTCTAGTTTTCAATAACATTGAATAATGCATAAAAAAATTATCTCTTTTTTTTTTTTTTTTTTGTACAAATTAACTACAAAGCTATAATGGAAGACATGTATTAGGTAAACTTTGAAACAGTGAGAATGTTCACAGCATCTTCTGGAAACATTATTTCCATAAAGGTTTTCTATTTCAGGATTTGTCATGTCTAAAGCTTTCAATTTGCCAAATCCCAAATATCATGCGTACAGATGAACAAGCAGAGTGTGTTAATGAGGCAGATCCCCCTGATAATGATACAATTGGTAACAACTGTAAGCTCAGACTTTCAGTGATGCTGAATTTAAGAGTTATTGCATGAATCATACATAATTTATTTGATTCCTTAGCGAATAATAAAATCTAAGAAGGCAAAATGTGCATACAGATTTATACTAGAAGAATTATCAATTCCCAAATTTGCATCATAAAATCAGTGGTTTCCCAGTGAATCACCATTTTCCCAATACATGATTGGAAAAACAGTTCTGGATCTTCTGAAATGACAGCTGATAAAACAAAATTTCTTTAAAAGTACATATGGGTTTAAATCTTCTAAAATATTGAATATGCAGCAGCTATAATATTTAAACATTATATTTCACTTCAGATCAATAAAAATGAAATAATTTTTAGAAACTGAGAAATAAAGTTCAGTAAAATCATTATTAACCTTGGATGCAGAGGTAGAATATCATTGTCACTACTGGAGTTTGTTTCATGATGGCAGCCCTGAGATCAAGAGAGTGGGAGTTCAGGCCTTGCTGTATTTTAAATCCTCAGAGATTTGCAGGAAATCAGAGCAAATAAATTAACATCTCTTGCTTTGAATTACTTACCTATATGTATAGATAGAAGATTTCTGCCCTGAGGGGGTTTAAAGCACATGAGTCATTCATGTGAAGCATTGTGGGGGGAGAAGAAGGAATGTTTCAGGATGAGAAAGTACTTAGTGTAGAAACACTTTCATAAAGGGATTATACTGTTATCAGCTTGAAAGCTGTCTTTGTTTCTAAGGTAATTTCATTTGGTATTCTAATCCTTTCAGGTGATGATGTTTGCTTTGCCTTATTGAACCTAGAATAGGATTTTTGCATGCTTTCTTGATTTTTCTAGCCATTAAAACAGTCTGTGCCAGTGACTTGGCATAAAACTAGTGTTATCCTGCCATACTGTTCCTTGCATATTCCTGTGAAGCTCAGCAGATGCCTTCTGTAGTTTGCTTAAAGTGTGGCTGCAGTTGATAAAGTGTCACCATGTGGAAGAGCAGTTTGAGAACAAGTTTCCATAAACAAAGGGTGTAAAGTTGGTAAAACTATCTCCTTGGCTTATTCACACTCATTCTAGACAAAACAGGCTGATAAACTCGATATCCATAGAGGGTATTTTTTTAGTTATACTACTGATGTGAAAGGTATGAAATAATAGGCAATAATCTATTGCATACATTATCTGAAACTATCTTTTATGATGGTTACTTAATTGAATTTTTCTAAAGTTATATCTCACCCATTTTGTTCCTTTGTTTAATAACATGGACTGGAGATGCAAAAACCAAATCTTGAAATACACTTCAACGATCATTTAGAACATTACCAATGAATGTGAGCTGTGACCCCCAAGTAATCTTTAATGCTGTTATGTATAGAAAAAAAAATATGATAAAAAAACAGTAAACTGTAAAAGCTATCAGTCAGAAAGATTATTTACCTTTCATGAGGAAATACTTCTACTTTGATAAAACATGGTTAAGAAAAGTTTTGAAACTTTCTTTAGCATGAGTTACTTCTAAAGGAAAACTGAAAGATAAACCCAAATGGTTGTAGAATAAATGGGGGGTTTTTTTGGGTTTTTTTTTTGAAATGTGGCAGTTTCCCAAAAGAAAAAGAGCTAGGAGCGGAGGGTGGATGGCACCATTTTTCTGCTTTTGTTCACACAGGCTTGTTCTGGTTTTTCTCTGAAGAGATGTTATGTAGTTTAACTGAGTTTGAACACGGGCTTTTTTGGTAACTGGTGGCACTTGGCTCTTAAAGCACAGCTACTTGGTGAGTTATGCTTGCCCCTCTGCCCAGAGCTGGACAGGTCAGGGGTCTCCCTTTGCAAGAGTTCAGTCCAGTACATGAGACTTTACATACCACAAACTGGACAGGAAGGAGTGCAAAGTAACACATTCTCTGAACTGGCCTATAAAGGGTACATTAGCGAGCATGTCCTAGTAGAATACAAGGTAGATTCACAAATGCATCCCTTTGCCAGCCTATGATATGATACAGAAATTCCCAACACAGGCTGGATAATTTGAGTGACTGAATTTTTATTTAAAAAGAGAAAGTGATGTGTGTTGGAGGAGAAGAGGTGAGCATGTCAAATTAGAATTCAGAATTACCAGAAGTTAGTCAGAGTTTCTTTTTCCTCTCCTTTTTCCCATGCATAGCCCAAATATGATATCATTCATCCTCTGTACTCTTCATGTTATTTATACCATTTTCTGCATTGGGTTTTGCTGCTGCTAGGAATTCCTTTATCCCATGAGTTAATCATGGAGGGTGGAGATGGTGACTCCTTCAGGAGAGTAGACTAAACAAACTTGAGAAGCAGTCCTGCCTCAGCTGCCCAGTTTATTTCCATCTCATGGAATTACATTTAGTCCTCCATTTCCTAGACTTCAAGGCACAGAGCAGATTCTTAAATGAAACTTCTTATCATCAGCACTGATGTTCATTTTTCTTGACCTGCAACAACATAGATGAAGCCTTTGCTGTAAAAAATGAGGGTATTTCTGGATCTTACTCTTTCAGCAAGTCATTTGTTTACATTGGCATAAAAAGGAATGGGACTTGAAGATTTTGACGGGTGTGGGGACAGACACATTTTCAGAGCATCCCCATTATGTAGTTATTCCTCAGTCAAGATTAATTCAACTATGTTTTCTACACTGGACTCCTGAGAAGAGTACCCCTCTTTGCTCCTATTGCTGCCAGATAATTTCTACTATCTAAGCATAGGGAGCAGAGGCGCATTTCAATTTTATGTATATTATGATAATTCTGTCCAAATATCTCAAAAGTAGGGGGCGAAAGTTCACTTAAAATAAATATGTTAATCCATAGGTAGCTCTAGTAAGATTTATCACAAAAGATCACCTTGATGCTAGAAAGGACTGTTTTGTCAAGTGATTGTGATTTGTATCTGCTCCTGAATAATTTCATAATCTTTCTGTGTTTAAAATGCTTGTCTCTCAACAGCATTATTTACAATGAATGTTACTTGACTTGTATCTGTAGTCGCTGTTAACAGACGCATAGAGAGGTTCCTTATCCTTTCAGGATTCCAAGAAATATATACAAGAGTAGGGAAATAAGACCTGAAAAAATGAAGTGACTTGCCTTTTGAAAGTCTTTGATTTTAAAACTTAATTTACATGTCCCAAGACGGAGAGGTCTTATTAGAAATCCATCCTCTTTCTCCATAATTGGGCAGGCTTCTGCATGTATCATGCCTATCTGTATCATCAAAATCCACTAATCAGTGAACAGTTTGCATACATTGATACTCTAAATGTATACAAAAGTGTTAGCTACATTGCTTTGCTACAGTTGAGTCAGACTCAGATAATAAGTACCTCAAAACTCAAAAATTCTTCTCCAGTTTGCCTTTGTAGTAAACAGTGCTATATATCGACGCTTTGTGTTGTTTAGGAAAATGCCTGTTTCTTAGAGAATTTCATACTGCTTTCCAAAAGTAAGATTTATACTCTCATTATTGAGGTAGAAATTTACTTTTAGTCAGCCACCAAGTTTATGAAAGAATGCCATTTTTCCATTGTGTAAAAAAAAAGAAAATTGCTGCAAATACAATCTGAAGTATATGATCTGATCCTCCACACACACACACAAAAATTTTATTTACTTACTCCCATTGGTTTACAGTAATCAGACTGTCTGTGCACCTATGTTGTTAATCAGTAACGCAGAAGAATGAACTCATTATTTACCAGCAATGCAGAACTTGGTTGAAGTCACCAATTGCCCTGAATTTGTGACAGGTAAGGCTATTGCCAGCTTTTTTAGTTCAGAACCCCTCTCTCTGTCTCCTATTCACATTTGTGGATAAGTGGTTAAGATGAACTAAATTCAAAATAAATCAGCAACCAGCTTAGAAGGCAGATTCTATTTGATGACAGTGCTGGCTTGTAACCAATATCCCACACAAATCAACCATTCATTTCAGTAGTATCTATCTTATAAAGAGGATTGCTGAAACAGGAAAATACAAAACCTTGATCCTCACAGTAAAATGACATAATAAGTGATTTTTTTGCCAGGTCTTAAAGAGTCAAAAATTCTTGTTAGGTAAGTGTCATCATAACATGCCCTGCATTTCTGTGAGTTTTCTTGACTTTTGTACTTTATTCTAATTGAATTGCAGGTTCTTATAGCTATTTTAAGGATCAATACTCCTTCATAGGGGCTGGATGAATAAGAATCAATATGAACACTTCTGCTGCTTCACCAGGAATTGTTTCAAACAGCAGCTCTTTCTCTGCAGTAATCTGTGTTATTCTGTTGGCAGCATCAGTCACTGACAACAAGACACCTGAACTGTGTTTCTTTCCCAGCTCATTGGGATCTTTCATTGTTACAGAGACCAATATTCTTTCTTATAAGGTTAGAAAAGATCCATAATGGCTTTTATACCATTATATTTTAAACTCTAGACTTCATTAACACACTCTTCAGCTCATTCACTTTCAGACTCCTTGCGGCTTATGAATTATTCAGGATAGATTTCACTTGAGGTAAATAGTTTGATTTGAAGGTTTTTGTATCTGGATTTAGATGCAACGAGAAGAGTTAAATGTTCAGAATTTTAAGTGAGGAGAATTGCAGAGGCTCAGCTATTAAGATGGAAGACATTTGCTGTTAGTGCTCTGGGGCTGCCATTGAGATCTCAGCACGGTGCTATTTGTCATTCTGAAGTAGGTAGGCATTATGATGCCTGGAGTATAAATCAGCCTTTACATGGTGTCGAGTCCTGAAGCACTTTGAACACTCTAATCCACTTCTGAGTTAACAGAACATTTTTGGTTTTACAAGCTTTAAAGTTTCCCTTTTTAGTTAACCCTGTCATCTTGTTATTAATCATCATTATTTTCTAGAATTTTAAGTAACTCCTAAAATGGGATTCTTAATATTTTGCTTCAAAGTTGTGGTGATGTCACTGAGATGAACTTTAGTTTTAATCATCTAGTAGAAATGGAGTTTCAGCAAAGTTAATATTATTAATTCTGTTCATGTAAAGAGGAATACTGCCCTGTCCTGATAGCAGGCTGGGCAGGTCAGCATTATTTGGATGCTGCACCAAAGAACAATGTCTGTACTTTGTCTCCTTCACTTGCTTCTGTGTAGTATCATATTAGTGTTACCTCATGGACAGAGCTGAAATAAAAGTAGATATTTCCCTGTGGCTGTTTTCACTGTATGTCTGCAGTCCAGAAGTCAATATTAGCTCGACACAGCAAAGCAAACTCTTTTAAATGCTGATTATCTTCTTTCATCTTGGAAGATAGTGTACATACAAAGGGTCGGTTCAGAAACTATATGTGCTTTAGGTTGTCAGTTCATTGAATCTCAGTTTCTGTTCTTCCACTGGATGAGTAAACATTTTAACCATCAGCGACCATTTTGCTGATTGAATATTGCTATATATAGCATTGTATAGACTCCAGTCAGAGAGTACAATTGTGCAGTCAGTTGAATTTACAGTGCTTTTACAGGTGGAGTTGTTAGCATTAATGAAGTCCATTAAAATCACGTTCTTTCCCTGCCAGGCAGCACAGTTTGCATGCGCTGGCTGATGCTTCACTTGCTGAGAGGCAGGAATGGAGTCAGAGTTATGAAACAGGCAGTTACTCCCTGTGAACTGACAGTAACCCCAGCTCAGCTCTGTGTGCTGCTGCTGTGCTGGGCACAAAACTCCCCTCTGGTGCCGTGGTGCTAGGAAATCTTTGCCATGCAAGACAGCTGGAGGGAGGGGGAAAGATTCTCTCAGATCAAGGTGTTACCACTGACTTTGGAGAAATGCAAGCCATACTTTTGATTCCTTAGTCTGTGAAACAGAGAATCCTTAAAATGGAAGACATAATTGAGGACACTGCTGTCAGATTCATTTATTTGTCTATTTATTTAATGCTGCTTCTTAACTTTCATATGGTGGAACATAAATATTCCAGATCTAATTAATCTAAATTAGCTTAGCCCAAAAGTTAAGTCACTGTGATCTCTGCTAAAATGCTTGTTTTCTTATACAGTCACCCAAAGTTGTTATTTTCATTAAAATGTTCATGCTCAGTAAGGAAATATAATAATCCAGTGGCAGAGTGATTGCTTGTGCTAGCAGTAGCACATTGAAGTTATATGACCTCTCATTAATCTGTACTTTGATAAGGTCCTGGAGTGGTAGGATTAATGACATTCTATTTTAAATTATTCAAATCCCTGCCTGTGTGCAGACTAGCTCTTTGGAGAAACACACAAGTGATACTGAATCTTTTACTGCCTTGGAGAATAACTACAGTGGTCCAGAGACAGCAATTTGCTCATCTGTATTGTGGATCATGTGAATTGCCTAAAAGCAGGCAGCTTTGCTTTTCTCTTATTATTTTTTCTGCATGTGATTTTACTTCTAAAGAATTCTACTTATGCAAAGGCTGCTTTTCCTGTTCCCCCATCCTTTTCATTTTAACTTTTGGACCCCATACAACACACTGAGAGCTATGTACCTAGGCTAGCTTGGTGACATTAATTTTATTTGGTCCACAAGGCTTTCCTGGCTGCTTATGTTTCCCTTGTGCCACATCAGCCTCATCAAATCCTATTTTTCCTCTTGGCTCCTTTCTGTCAGCCTGCATTCTTCTGAGCATTGTCTCTTCATCCATATCTCATCCCATGCAGAGCTTTCAATTCTTGTTACCAACATTACCTCCCCTGTGAGGATTATAAACTCTGCTCCTAGTGCAGCAAAACTATGTGGATTTCATGGCCGGGACAACCTTTTTCTATGGAAAAGAAAAATGAGCATGCCACTCTCACATTTTAAGATCTATTCCAGAAATTCACGGACCTGAATGCCAGAGGGACTATTAATGTTTCTGGTACAGCCCTATATAACAGCTCACAGAATTACTTCCTCAGACAACCCTCTATACAGCTGAGTAAGCTCTGATTAAAAGGTATCCTAGATCAATTTACGGGAAACAATACATCTAGCAATGGAGAGTTTTCCACATCCTTTAACCATCATTGATTAAATGTTTATCAAGTGTTCAGCTGGGAGTCCAGCTCCTACTGATGACTTTCACAGCTTTCCCTTAGACATAAGAAAAATTGTATTTTTTAGTTTCACACAGTGCTTTTCTATGTACTATGCCATATTTATATCACTTGGATTTTTTTCAGGTCAAAAGCAAGTTCTTACACATGCAAGCCAATGCTGATCTATTTAATTTTTTTCAATTTTTAAGTGTATAAACTGGATGCAGTACAGACTGTTGTCTCAGTGTTGTACACAGAGTCATCCTGCTGGAAAATTTCTTTTTCTATGTTGAGAAATTGCATTAGCCATTGTTGTGGTAGCTTTCTGTTGATAGTTAATGTTCAAAAGAGAAAAGTTCAAAAAAAGCCAACTGGAAAAATCATCAGGAAGTGATCTTCCTGCAGTGGAGTGCAGGGTTGACCAACATCAATTGATAGACATCCCAGGTTAAGGGGTGTTTTTTCCTTGGGACAACACCATGCCCAAGCTCTACAGATAATTTCTACTGATAGAAATCATCCTTTAATTTGTCTGTGGATGGTCCTAAGGTTTCTGTGCTGTTCTGGTTTGTGAGTATCACTGTACAAGACAGGATGGCTCCCCAGAGACTCTACCTCACCTGCCATCCCTGGGCTTCTCTGAACCCTCCTGTAGAGCATATTATGGAGTAATCCTGTGCTGGGTTGCACTTCGGCATACGGCGTGTGTGCTGCCTATGCTGCTTCTCAGCACTCTGCAAAGCACTGCTATCCCTTTTTCCAGTCCACAGCAAGTGACACTAATGAAGAGGTTCACAAACCTTATCTCTATTGTTCACCTTCCTACAACTTTTAGAGTGTTACCAGTTACTTTTTATTCTTGATGGTGTATTGTTACTGGAAATAGGGATAAAAAAAATTTAGTTTTGTTGTCACATAACAGTCTTTAGAATTAACCACTTATGTATGTAGAAGTTGCTGATAGACTTTATATGCCAATGTCTTTGGAGTCCTCAATGTTCTGTAGTCTACAAGAATATTGCTGTTTACTAAGCTCATACTTCTCAAATTATATTAGCCTGTTTTAACAGCACAAAAACAGATTTCAGGAACTTTGCTTGAAATCTTTTACAGCAATTTGCCTTTGAAACTGCTACAAAATTGTAATGGCTTTTCATTTTGATTTGCTGGCAAGAAACAAGTTGACTGCCCTTTCTTTGAAAAACTTAAAGGCTGAACAGAAAATTATTTTGCTGACACACTAAATGCTTTTTGCAACTGAACTGATTTTCTTCGGTAATAAAAGTTGATTGGTATAATGAAAAAATGTTTTATGTAAGCATCACACTACTGCACCAGCGCAGCCCTCCAGCCTTCTATGAGACACTCAGGCCACACTCATTTGAATCAACAGGCTTATCCACATGGTACAAGCTCAGAGCAGATAATGTCATCCTCAAATAATTTCTCTTTGATTATATACACAGATTAGGGAACAGCATGTTAACATGCTCTCTGAAACGTATGTGTGTGTATATATTTGCATAAAGAAATGCATATATTCACATATGAACAGACATTTATATATTATTTGTACCTTTTAATTTATGTTCAGCAGTCTTGTTTCTATTTGACTGGAAGCCTGTGGCTGCTTTCTTACTGTTAAGTGGTAGTTAGTAGGTGGTAGTTTCTGAGCAAGCTTTCTGAGAAGCAAAAAAGTCACTGTTAACACTTCCCAGAGTAAGGCAGAAGAGGAGTTTGCTATTGCACAAACTATTGCTATTTTCTTACCAAAACTCAAGAAATCACTGATGCTCTATATTGCCAGCTCCATACCATGTAATATAAACTTAAGCTAAAGATAGATGCCTTGATAACTGCTTGTTCACTAATGGCTTCTACTGAAGCAGTTTAATATTGCTATTCATTCATTTATGTACACACTCCTCTTTTTTTCTACAGCCTTCTTTATCTTCTGTTACTGAAGCATTTAAATCTAAGAACTTGTACTCCAATATGCTGTAATTGAGTTTAAATGTTAATTTTCCCAATTTCCTGAAGTATATGGTAAACAGGATTTCATATCTTAGCAATAATGATATTTCTTTTTACAGGAACCACAGAAAATTCTCATTGTATTTCTGTTTCAAGTAACCCTCTTCGTTTACATATTAACATCCCCCTCATTTTCTTTATTGACCTGATGAAATGCCTCAGAAATCCCCACAGAGATCTAGAGAGGGCTCCCCTTGCCTGATGCTGTAGAACAGAGGTACCTGATACCGGTCTCAGTTCCTTTCTTTGCTTGAAATTTACCTTAGATTATTTGATTCTTCTTTTTTTATTTTCTTAGTTTATTATCAAATTAATTTCTGCTGTGTTTGACACCTTAAAAACACCAAAATAGGAGGATTTCCAGACTAACCAAGTCTAGTTCCTTACCACTGTTATAACCCTCTTAGCCAGTCAATAAAGCCACTAAAATCAGTATATCTGTTGCTCAAGGAGTTTTGATTTATTCAGGATTCCAGACTGAGCTTCCCTTATCCATGTACACTGTCTTTTGGAGTTGTTCCTGTTTACTGCTAGTTTCCGCTTCACAGAAGAGAAAATATCTGCAGGAGCTTAAGAAGGTTTCTTAGTCCAATGAATTTGTCACAAACCCCATAGATTTTACTCAGAGGACCCTACATTTAATAAACTTAATTACTCTCTCCACCTGTTGTGAGGGGCCAGATGTGCCACTGTTGTTATTTCACCCTTTCTAGGGGACAGAGCACTTCCAAGAGTTTCTGTATCTGCACAGAGGATTTGGTTGTTTTTCATGCTGGTCACACACCGAAGGCGGCTCCTTTAAATAGGGCTGGCAGAAGTCCATGCTGTCCCTCACTGTGGGAGCAATTAACTCTGTTATATAGATAACCAAGCTCATGGAAATGAGGTATGGGTACCATTACATGCCCCTGCAACATTTGTTTAATTGCTAAAGCACTTGTTTACGCACTGCTTTGTTGGAAGGAAATGTATTAAACTATAAAACAATGATCTGTCAGGTATAAAGCCTGCAACCTTGAGGGGATCATTATGGGGCTCAGATCAAAAGAATTTAAGAAATTTTGTCGTATATCAAATGTCTGAGACCTAAGCTTCATCTTGCTGTTAGCTATAAGGCAGTTTTATGGACTGACAGAATGAAGAGAATATTTACATATTTTTATCAGCAAGTAATTGGTTTTTTATCATTTGTGTTCACTGTCTTCTTGTATTACACTATATCATGTTGTTCATAAGAAACTGCAGTACTGTCATGTTAAGTGGCATTTCTATGTTACCTCAAAGCATTTGCTTTACTTCCTTACAGTTTGGTAGAACAATGAAATTAATGAATTGTGTTCAAGCCAGTGGCAGCTTTGATGCTTTTTAGCTGGCAGATATATCAACAAAATTTTATGGTAGATGTGAGTATGCAAATATGTGTAATACAATGGAGGTTTAACAGATCAATGTTGTACAAAAAACCGCATAGCATATGTTACTCATTATCAAGCTAAAACTAACTACAGAAGAATAAGTGCCACACACAAGTAAAGATGAAAAATGTTCAATACCTTGTAGCTTTCTCCTATTTATTTCTTTGCTAGCCAGCCTTGATTACCACATGCTTGTTCCTACAGTCTTGGATATAGACAGTGAAATCACCACTGAAGGCTGCTGCTCAGGTTTATATGGAAATTCCAAGTGGCATGTTGTGACCCTTGCATTTCACAATTACTTCTGGAGACAAGTAGGAGAATGTTGCAAGGTCCTTTGAAGGTAATGGTCATCCTTCACCATTCTGCAGAATGAATTTTAAAGTGTTTAAGGTGTTTCAACCAGGGATTGAAAACTTTGTACTATAGATAAGGGCTGTCTCTGCCTCAAACCTTATTAAACTAAGTTATTCATTCTTGGAAAAGTGTGCCAAACTCACATCTTAAATTTTGTGTGTAATAACCTACATATGTATTGATAGTGAGATACATTTCTCTGCCTTACATTTATTTAGTTAAGCACATAATTTTAATTGGTGCAAGGCAAACAATAAATTTACTGCTTTATGATTTTTGATAAACCTTTGTGAATCATAAGCTGCTGCAGTCAAGCAATCTAGCCCCCATTATGTGGCAGTTGCATCTACATTAGCATAAGCTGTTGTTTAAAACTAAAAGATCTTTATTAGTAGTCCATTCTCCTTTGTTATCCTGTATTTAGATGCAAAAAATTTAAAAAGTGAAAGAAATAGCATATTTTCTGTCCCTGTGGGCTTACTAGAGTAATCAAGTAAGTTCAAGCTTCTGGAAATTAAAAGATGATCTTAAGTCAAAACAAATTTTCTAAATTATTATCTTTCAGAATATTTTATAATATGATTTTTAAAAATACTGATTGTTCTTGGGAAAGTTGAAACAGAAGCTACTTCTACTGGAAATCTAAACCCATACCAAAAATATTAATTTATTTCAGTCTTCTTGAGGCATTATATCTGCATTCTGTTAGTGCTTGAGGGTTAAGGATAAAATACCATTTTCAATCTATCTAAAGACAGGTATTTATGCTAATGATCTTTGGAATGAAACAAAGGAAGCAGTCACTTATTGAAAAAGGCAAAATATGAGAATAACATTTTTAAATTATGGTATGATCTGCTTTAAAATCCGTTGTTTTAAAATCTAATCTGAAGACTCTAAACTTCTTGTTGAAACTCCAGCACAGTTCTGAAACATCCAAATAATTTTCCACGTTGCTCTGTCACTCAAGTATTGATCCTGGCTGCCTCTGACACTTTGAAATCTAATGAGGTGACAGTCCAAGGTCTTGTAGCTGCAGGCTATTTCTTCCAATATGTCATAATTTTCCTGCTTGTTTTTAAAACTACCTATATCTATTTCTCATTTTAGGTCAGATGACCTTGGACTATCAAACTGTAAGCTGTTGAAATGAATAATCCTTTGACTTGTACAGTGACTTTCTCAGAACTATCAGCACTCTTGATATTCCACTTTTCTCAGTGTGACTAACTTTCTCTGTCTGTATATTTCAGTTGTGCAGATATGAGCTTTAAAAATTAATTACAGACTTTCTTCAATCCAGAACATAAAATTACACACCCACAACCTGGTTCTGAATTTTTTACCATCTTTTTTCTCCTCCACTCACAATATGTTTTTTTAGCCAACTCTCCACAAATAGACATAGTCAGTACTAGTATGAACCATCAACTTGGTACTGATAAATGATCCCATATATTCCTTACAGCTGCGTATCTCAGAGCAACCCATTCAAACAACTTTTGGAGGTAAAATGATAACTAGGGAATACTGTCACAAGTACCTGAGGCTTTTCTGGTTCTATAAGTTCTTGTTATTCTTTTATAACAACCACACATGCATTGAGCTGAATTTGTTAGTAGAAATCTATTTCTGCTACCTGGAAGCCACTTGGACTTCATGACTTCTGAGAGTTTTCTGACAGGGAAATTGGAGAAACTCTTGTCTGTCTGCTATAAAAGCTGACTGAAGTGCTGCAGATACAGTGCAAAGCTTTAGGCCTGCAGGCATGGTTTCTCAGAAAGAGAACAAGTGCTTCTCTGTGAGGTCATACCTGATCTCTATTGCAGGGTGTTCCTTATACTGAAACAGACCTTTTTGGTTCTTGGTGAACAAATTTTCCCTGTGTCGTAACACAAGCTTCCAGAAACAGGCTGCTCTGAACACAAAATTGCTTCCCCCAGACTGCTCATCATTTCAATGAAGTAAATCTTTAGGCTGATCTAGAGAAGCTGGGATATAGTCTTTAAGTGGGATAGTCCAATAAAATGAGCAAATACACCTGAATAATAGATTAGGTGTTTTTTATAATAGTGGTATTTTGAGTTATTCTAGGAAATGTGACACACTATACCTTCATGGCTTGTTCTGAAGTAATTGATCAAGTATGACAGAAGTGTTACTCGATAAATTCTGCATGCTTTGGGAGCCTCAAAGGATAGATGGAATTAGATATTGTTCTTAGGCATTTGTACAATATATTGCTGGTTAATAACATTTTAACCAATGCGATACTAGTGGTCATTTTTTTGGATGAACCCTCCCAGGCTGTCCTGCCATGATCAATCAAGCCATAACCTGAACACATAATCATTAGGAAAACAGAACTTAATTACTGACCTATTAGTCACAGGTTTTTAGGCAGAGTGAGTGTTCAGGAGTCCACAGACAGTAAAGAATTGCTCATACTCTTCTTTGGATGTCAGTAGCACAAACGTCATAGTGTGAGTGCGAGACTGTGCAGGCTAGCAGGAGTGCAGAGCATTTTTCCCAGGGAGGGGATCCTCAGCATCGCCGCAGACACAGTGTCCGCAATGATGAAGCAGTCCTTCAGAGCAGGTGTAGGGAAGTTAGCCCAGGGCATGGCCCTATTTCTATACTGCCAAAAATGCAATACTTGTTTAAATATCCTTGTGAAGGGCATCATCCATGCTTTGATATGTTTAGCTTTCAAACTGAGTCAGGAAGTAAACCGTGACTGATATTTTGCTGTGTATTGACTGGTAGCCTCTATTGATTTCTATATTTGTCCTTGTGACAACTAATGTTTGTACATTTTTAGATCATGGGATTCTGTTCAACTAGAAATGATTGCTTTTTCTGATGTTCAGGCTTTATTCCTCTGGATTTAGTACCTTAACAACCAAGCTATCTTCTATGTGAATGTGTATTTCAAGAATAGACATTTTAGAAAGCTTGTATCTCTATAATCAGTTCTCAAAGTACTTGCTTAGAACTATAATGCAGTGCAAAACCAATAATCATGATGATTATCATAAAATACAATATAGGTTGAAGAACAAGCAGCTACGGCTGCTGTTCTGCTTGTTGGCTTGAGAGTCTTGAACATATTATGTAGCTTACAAAGAGGTCAATGCAATCGTTTCTTTCTCCAAATGAATAGACACTGGTGAACATTTGAATTAGGGACTTACTTTCCAAGTGTGCTAATAAAGCAATTCTAAATGCTTGTAGTTATTGGCGCATTTTTATTTCTTTAGACTAATTTTAAAAAATTCCACCTCTTCCATGAAAAATACTGAGAAACACAAAAATGTCCTTATTGACCTCTCTTAGTTCTTTGACTGGACCTTGCTGAACTCATATTCATTAAGGAGGTAAAAGTAACCTTGAAAATGTTAGTCTATTAAACTAGAACAATCTAATAAGTTTGTGTGTAAATTATAGAAGACTGAAACCTGCAACTAGTGAGAAGTTAAAATCACTGGCAGAGTAACATTTGCCTGTGGCAAATCTTCAAATAAACACTCTACTCTTCTTTGTTGTTATAACCTGTACTAATACAAGATGGGAAGTTATAGCTTCTCATAATTTAAAAGAAAGTTTGTGTATTGTTACGGACCCCTAATGGAAAAGAAAATTAGCAAACTATTCAGATAGAATAAAGAAAATCAATTACCCCATTCCCATTAAATTACTAATTTCCTCACAATTTAATGCTTTATATTTAAAAAGAAGCATCTTTCTCTTCATCAAGCATAATTGAGAAAATCTATTACTAGAAAATATTTCTAGAAAATTGTTTCCTAATTAATGGGTCCAAGTCTTTTTGGACAAAAAAAAAAAAAAATGGAACTAAAAGAAAGTGAACAGTCAGATGTTTGCATGTGCTGAGAGAGAGGATATATTTCAGCATAAATCTGTCCTGCATGCATTCTGCGTAACATCTAGATCATAGATGTAAAAAATTAATTTTTTTGCCCAGGTCTTTTGCACTTCTATCCTCTGCTCTTAAACTAAACAAGAAAGTGCTATGGAATATAAGACTGGTTCTAAAATATTTCCATAAAGTTGTGTAGACTTGTTCATACAACAAGTTTAATCATATCAGCATATATGTTGTATATTTAATCATCTAAAGGAATAGAAAAAACTTGACTACTCTCAGTGTAGCTCTGCAGTACAGTGAGAAACCAGTGTAATAAAATGGTATTAACAAATTACTTAATTTCCACAGAGTGAGTATAACTAACGCCTTAGGAATTTTTGTTTATTTCCCATTTCTAAGATTAGCCAGCTAGAGCAAGAGGACAGAAATAAATATCAAATGTAGTTCTTATGTTTTTATCTTCATTTTATTGATCATAATGAAGCTCAGTATATTTGGAGGATAAATTCTATTAAGAATAAATAATCAAGGGGTTTAGAAAGGCATTCTTGGAAAAATTTCACCTTTTTACTACTAGTTCATAGTCAGCATGGAGGATATTGAAACACTTATAAGTAATATGAATATTACTTGCACAAGAGGAGGAACAAGAGAGGTCTTTGGTCTTAAATTGCCATGAAGTCATGGTATTTATTAGAGGAAGTATTTCACTTTATCTAAGACAGGGTAAGAAAACTCATTTTTTGAGTGTTTTCTCCCTTCAGAGGAGAGAAGAGAGATGAGGAAGAAAATATATGGGGAAAAGATATAAAGGAGAAAGAAAACTCAGACAGGGAAGAAAAAAATCCTCCTTTTTCACTGACATTAGGGTCTTGGACAAGATGATATTGACAGGTCCCTTCCACACGCAGCTATTCTCTGACTTTCTGTTTAGAAGTGAGGGGCAGAAAATGAGATCCTCAATTTTCATTTATATAGTAATTTCTTTTAAATGGATTTTTTTTCTTTGCAATGTAGTGATCTGATCATTATGTATTTCAGATTAAAGACGTGGCACACATTTGGACATAGTGAAAGTATGTCCAAATAGAATATTTTCTGAAATTACTCAATTCAGTGGAAATATGAGTTGCCTCATAATGATATAATGATGTACTTTAATTTGTTTCAGAAACTTCTGCTATTAGCTAGTGTTGGCTACTGGAATGGGCAAGCCAGTGGTTTAAATCAGTACAGCAATTTTATTAGGAAATTGCAATATAGGAGCAAGGTGAGAGCTGATGTGCTTCAGATTAGGTTACTTTTTGCATGTATTTAATGTCTTCCCCATCTCCTGGCAATGGTAAGTTATAGCACAAAGATGCTTATTTAAAGGTTTTAAAGATGACAATGGAATAAACCAAGTAAATTGGGAGGGGTTAGAACTCATAAAGATGTATCCTACCTAAATTACCAGCTTTTGTCATGTATGAAAAAGGAGCAAGAAGATATGGAATGAATTGAGATATTCTTGTGGGGATGAGAAGTGCATATACATAGATTTTATTTTTCCTCTGAGTCAGAGAACAGTACAAGCTGGTTATTGAGGGGACTTTATGAACATGTTTATATTGTTTAATAAGCAGTATTATATGGAGAGGGAGCTAGCAGCTGTCCTTTTTTTCCTTCTACCCATAAATCTGTCACATCACTGAATCTGACAAAGTGAAAGTCTCTAGCTTTCAGTTTGTGCATAACACTGTTGCCAAACTTCATAAAGATATTTTATGGCCTGTTGAAGTGCTAAGATGCTAGACTTCATGAAAAATGAAGTCTCTAAATGGATTGGAGCTATATCACTTGAGGAGTTTAAAAAATATCACTGAGTCACAGTTATTAGTGACAACACTGTGGAGAAATCTCACCCTGCTTATCACATGGTTCTGTTATAAAATATCCAAGCACCCAGTGTCACTAATGATGAGCAATTTTCACCCAGACACCGAATTATGGTATCTACGTCATTTAAACTTACTTTGTGTGACAAAAAAAGTAGCAGCAAAGACTTTTTCACTGCCTTGGTCTGTGTGAAATGCAGGATATGAGCTGTGTTTATCCATCAGCATAAATTCACCAAAGCAGGAGCTGTTAACACGCTATGCTTTTTACTGTCTCAGACTTTTCTAATTTTTCCTTTACAGATAGCAGCTTTGTACCACCAAGCAATGAGCTGTTTCAGAAAGATGTGATCACAAGTTCATATCCCCAAAAGGTGAAGTCTTGGATTAGCTTCTGAAATGTCCTTGTGTGCAGTGTCATGAATATCAAGGCTTTCACAATGGAAGGGATAAGAAAGCACATTTGGGGAGATAGTACTCTGATCCTCCCAGTATATCTTACCTTAAGCACTGTAAAACCTCACTAGTAATATATTTGTTGCTTTTTCATGGTCTCATAGCCTATGTCCCATCAGTTCAAGTCATCCAGCACTGATTTCCACCCCTCCATCCCCCAGATACATGTTTTCAATATATAACCACTGCCATAATTCCACCTTTGTAGGAAGTTCATCTAGAGTTCACCTTTTCAGGAACACATACACAACAAAGGAAAAGTTTATGTGGTTTTTGGAGATTTTTTTGCACTTAAAGCATTTTTTGCTGCAAGTCCAGCATACACAAAAGTCTAATTCTTCCATTACTTTCCTGTAGGGAGATTTCTACTCTAGGGCATGGATTCAGCCAATCCCAAATTAATCAATCAGCTAAAACATGTTTTTCCATCCTTGCCTCCATTTTCTCATGCAACTATTTGCAGACAACTTTGTTCTAGATTCTTCAGTAGTCTGTTAAATACTAATGTGGAGATGACCAATGGTCCTTTATGATGTCATATGTTGCTCCTTTGCCTGGTATTCAGGCTTTGAGTTAGTAGCTACCCCTGAGTCCTGCCACACATAAGGGGGACCATCTGCAAAGTTTAGTAGCTTAGTTACTTGGTTTGTATCAAACTTCTAAGGAATCTGACTTTTGTCTGGCACAGATATTCTTATACTAAAATTAATATCTTTTTCTAGTAGTTTGAACTTATTTTAAGAAGTCCTTTGTTGAAGTGGTTGATTGTTGACTTTGGCTTGTTGTAGGGTACATATGGAGTCTCCCTTCATCAAGAGGACAGCTGCAGAAAATAATATGAAAAGCTTGTTTGTTGAGATAAGGACAAGGAGATCACTCAGTGGTCAACATTATAGGAAAAGCAGACTTGACATGGAGAAAATTAAATTAATTTATTGCCAGTTAATAACATAGTAGAATAATGAGAAATATGAACTAAGAAAAACACCATTCTTCCACCCCCTTCCTTATTCTCATCTGTCTTGGGGCCAGCTGGAACTATATCTCTCCAACATGGAGGAAGCTTCTGGTGCCTTCTCACAGAAGCCACCCTTGCACCCAGGGTAGCACCCAGTAGCCCACTCCTGCTACCAAAAACTTGCAATTTACAAAAAATATTAATCCAAGAAATAATAACTAGAATAATAGAAAATTATTTTCTGTAAAATAATAAAAAAAATCCTAAAATAGAATTCCAGAAACCCTCCAATTTGATTTAGGATGCTGGGTCATTTAAATTTAAAATTTAATGAAGCCATCATGCTTTTTATTTTTGCCAAGGTACTAGAACTACGAAAAGTATTTGGAATAGAGTTTCATTGCCATCCCAATTAGATGAGTAGCCAATCTAACCTAAATTGTCAACTACTCCACCAGCATCCTTCATCTTTGGTTTGTGCAGCAACCTAAGAAAAAATAAGTATGTGTTTAAGTTCTGGAGAGCAAAGGGAGAAATGTTTGCATTACTTCTGAAAGATAAATCTAAAATTCCTTTCACACTGTCTCAAAAGTGGTGCTAGGTTCAGCAGAGGAAGAGTGGAAATTCTGTGGAAGAGTGGAAAGTCATTGGCTGTGGCAGAGGCTGACAGAAGTTCATCTAAACATGTGAGTTGTTCATACTGTCTCTACCAGAAGCTGATCTCCTAATAGCCATGACAGTCTAATGGACATTGTCAGTGTACATCAGCCCTTGAAAACATCAGCAGAGAGGATGCTAAAACCTTCAGGAGCAGCAGAACTTGAGGGGAAATAGAGAAAAAGGAAAACTTGAATCTGAAAGTCTGTGAGGGTTGCTACTGACAGCTTCCACAGAGATGTGATGGTTGATGCCATGTATTCACTACATGGTTTAATATTTAAGCAAGAAGAATCCTCCTAGAAATGGTGAGCATAGTCTCGTCCATGATCCAAGCATAGTCTAGCACAAAGCTGTCTTGTGTAAGGAATTCTGCAGTACTTCAGCTGAAGGCTGCAGCTGCTAAAATCATGTGCCCATGCAAATGTGAGTACTTCACAATAACACTGAAACTCTCACTCAAGTGTGCCATGTTTCCATCACTGCTGTCTGTCTATCAGTCAGAGGATCAAAAAAAATGGTTGCATTGTGGAATGGGCTTCTCAGAGGTTTTTGTTTACATTTGGGGGAGTGGGTTCTTTTATTTTCTCTCTTCTATCATAATCCTGTTCTTATTTTCACCTGACTAGCTGTCATGTCTAGAGACAATGTAGAGAGCAAGTAATATGAGAAATGGCTGAGGGGGCTGGGGTTATTCAATCTGGAGAAAAGGAGGCTTGGGAGGGCCATATCACTCTCTACAACTCCCTGAAAGGAGGTTGTAACCAGGAGGGGTTCAGTCCCTTCTCCCAGGCAACCAGTAATAGGATGAAACAGCCTCATATTACACCAGAAAAGGTTTGGACTGGATATTAGGAAAAAACTCATTACTGAACAGGTGGTTAAGCATTTGAATGGACTGCCCACATGAGTGGTAGAGTCACCATCCCTGGAGGTGTCCAAGAAATGACTAAACGTGGCACTTAGTGCTATGATTTAGGTGGTGAAGTGGTATTTGGTCAAAGGTTGAACTTGATGATCTTGGTGGTCTTTTACACCTTTAGTGATTCTATGATTTGAAAGTTTTGCATCCTTGAATCAGATATGTTAGCTTGGCTCATCACCAAAGGCGGAGTTATGAGGCAGACTTTGTCAATGATCAAAGAGGAGCAAACAGTGGGGTTATTTTGCTCATATTTGTGCATTCTGTCTGACTTAACTTCCATAGCTATTCCTCACTTATTTGCTCTTTTGTTTCTGGTTGCCTAGATTTTGCACTGCAAATGTCAACGTATGATAGAATATGTCCGTATTTTTTTTGCCCTTACCTGAAGAGAAATAAAATTGTTCTTCAGCTTCAAGTTTTTGAACAGGCTTGTATGAAACTACATGCAGCTTTTTTGACTTATGTTTTTATTCACTGTCCAGAAATTCTTTGGGTTGCTTTTACTTGCTCTCCTCCTAGGGTCTGAAACCTATTTCCTAGCTTTCATCCTTCCAGTCATTCTGTGACTCTGCAGGATTAGGAATACACTTATTTAAAAAGGAGTTTTTATCCATAAAACTCTGATACAGCCATTCACAAACTTGCTTGGAAGTAGCTTAAATTAGCTAACATTGAAAAGGTGATAACCATACTTCATATACCATTGATATAATCAACATCACTAATGTCCTCTTCCATTACTCTTCTTCTTGTGCTTATGCCTTTGCACTTCACAGTTGTACAGGTCTTCATTTACACAAGTGTTTTAAGGATATTTAAGAATATCTTTAATGCTTTAAATTTATCTTTTGGTTTCTTAAATTTGCTAAATGTTAATAAGCACAAGCTAGGCTTCTCTTGACATAAGTCTGAAATAGAAAAGAAAATCAAGAAACATTTACACTGACAGTAAATGGGTATTTAATTATTTGTTATAATGGTGAGGCATACTAAGATAGTCAGTATAATGCTCATTATCCAGTGTAGAGAGTGATTTGTATTCATTAATATAATCACTGGTTCATATTCCAATATCTCCATGAGCTGGAAAAGTTCATGCACAAAGGAAACAATAAAAAATTTATTTAGAAAGGGTTAGGTGAGAAATAAAAAGTACTTGAGGGAGGGTAGAATTAATTTTAAAATTTGTTTTAACTGTTTGAGACATAGCTCCTGCATTACATGTGCTAAATTAAAGGGACTTTTCATTTAGTAGAAATGGAGAGAGTTATTGGTTATGATTATTATCCTGGTTTCAGCTTGGATAGAGTTAATTTTCTTCTTAGTAGCTGGTACAATGCTGTGTTTTGGATTTAGGATGAGAATAATGTTGATAACGCACTGATGTTTCAGTTTTTGCTGAACAATGCTTACTCTAAATCAAGGGCTTTTCAGTTTCCTGTGCTCTGCCAGAGAGCAGGGACACAAGAAGCTGGGAGGGAGCATGGCCCGGACAGCTGAGCTGAACTAACCAAAGAATTCCATAACACAGAATGTCAAGTTCAGTAAATACTGTGGGGGGGTTTTCCAGGAAGGGCCAATCATTGCTTGGGGATTGGCCGGGCATCAGTCATCTCTCTTATTCATTATTATTATTATTATTATTATTATCATTATCATTATCATTATCATTATTATCATCATTATTATCATCATTATTATCATCATTATTATATCATCTTCATTAATATTAGTATCATTATTAGTATATTCTACTTTGTTTCAATTATTAAACTGTTCTTATCGCAACCTGAGTCTTTCCTTTTTTCCCTGAGTCACCTCCCCATACCACTGCAGCAGGAGGTCAGTGAGTGAGCATTTGTGTAATACTCGCTGTCTGGGGTCAAACTATGCCAATTATCTGCCACACTATTAATCACTATCAATTATTTAATTATTATGATGAAAATAAGAAACTAGTTATCATAGAAATAGAGGTGGAGTGGCTTTAAAAATAAATAAATTTGAGACAGAGTACTGGAACCAGCAGCATGTCTCCATGTTTCCATTGCTGACGCAGCACTCCAGAAGGACTGGGCCACTGTGGCAAGGATGTCTTTTCTTATTCTGCTTCCAGCTTTTCTCTCATCTTTGTCCCCTCCAGCACTTCTGCCTTCATCCCCCCACACCTACTTATACTGGAGAGCAAGGGAAAGGCTTCAATGACCTTGATACATTTCCATTTCCTTTTCTTTGGAGCAGAGAACAGACCTTATAAAGTTCATATGTGCATATTAAGCCTGTAACCATCTGCTGCGATTATGAACAGTGCGGTGGTTAAGTTTAGCATTTGGAGAGGAGGTCTGAAGGTCAACTGTGCTTCAGCTCTAGTGTAGCATCTTAGGTTGACTTGAATAAGTGAAAAATAACATCAATAAATGAGCAGCTAAGTTTTAAAGAGGGTTAGCATGTGGGATATTTAAGATCAGGAATATAACACCAGAGGATACTGTACTCATATCTCAGATAGAACAGGAACTGGAACATTCTCAATATCCTTGGGATGCTGAGCTAGCTTCTTGACAGTTATTTTTTTTCCTTCTCAAATTGCAAGACTTAAAAAAGAGTAGACTTATACCTTAGCATGCATTTGCTCTGTTTGGAGCAGAACTTCATTATTTAGTTGATTTTTGGAATCTGACACTTCCGTTCCTGCCTGAAGAGATGGAAAGCTTGGAGTAGCAAGTACTCCTGATGGGTTGTGGGAGCAACCAGCTCTCCAGAATACAAGTGCCTGTTGTGTAAATTCTTGGTGCTCATAACTCATGTTTTAGAATTCTGTGAAATCATGCACCTAGGTAATTCTGGTGGTTTCAAATGCTTTTTTTCTTTGTTTAATTGCTGATTGCCTAGATGCTAGTAAATTTTTTCGAAGTTTCAACTCAGTGGTGCCATTGCATGTTTTCTTCTAGCCATAATTATGATAATGAAGTACATTCTTTCTGAAATGTTTCTGTTACTTAGATTAAAAGGATATTGATAATTAAAAAGTAATCTCCCTATGGAAATTCCTTGATTGGCCAGGGATTGCTTTGTTCAATGGGAATGTTTAGTGTACCCACTCAGTTTGGTAAATTAAGGGAAAGTAAATCTATCTCCATCGTGCCCTGATAAACTCTTCTTTCAAAGCACTCTGTGCTCTTGTGAGCAGGTGGTCAAAGTCGGGGACTGCAGCTTAGGGACAGGAGGATGGGGGAACGTCCAAACAAGTGAGGGAATGGTTCAGGACAATGTTTAAACTCAATCTGTTTCATGTTCTGTAAAAGGATGAAACACATATGCATGAGCAAGGGCAGTGTACAGCAGGTCATTATCCTAAACAGTTCTGGAGTATCTAAAGTACAGTAGGGAAGCTAATAGCACTGCAATAATTTCTCAGACTTGAAAGTGACAGTGTTCACTGACATGATGTCAAGGACTACAGAAGGGTGGAGAACTTGAGGAGCAGCCTCACCCATAATTTGTAGGCAGTGTTCCTTTCATTAAATGGAATATTTAGAAATTAATAATAACTTTATGAAAATATTCTTAAAAGATGCTAAAGTTCACTAGAAAATATTTTTATTGCAAATGCTCTTCTTTTTTGCACTGGAAGGTAGGGGATCATCTGAGGAAGAGGGAATTGTTTGAATTTTTATCCCAGCCCTTCTGATGTCCATTGAACTTGGCTTCTGGTTTTATAAATCAGGACAATTACAGATTGTTAATAACTTCAAGATATTGTTTTTATATGAGTTTGCCACTGAGCTGTTTGATGAGCATGATTCCACGGATGTTTCTTGATGTACATTTATTTACTTACATAGGGAGCTGTGCAAATATGACTCAATTTGTAGTGTTTTATCAGGGATTTAGAGAACTTTGGATATTTTGAAATTAATGGGTTTCTAAGACTGCACTTCTGGAAACTTTGTTCAATTCAGCCCAATGAATTGTGTTACTAAGCTGTTTCACGTGCCTTCAAATCCATAAATATAAAAATACCTTAAATTTCTGATTATATAAAAAATTAACTTTTAATAAACTTTTAATACAAAAGGAGAAAATCCATTCAGAAATCCTATTCTATCCAGTTTATTAAGTACTGAAACATTCCTACAGATGTTTTATATCTTCATAAATGATTTTTTATATTTATAAGAAATTTTCTTTTTCCAAAATGAAAACCCAAACACAACCCCCTTGAAACTTTTAAATACTTAACAGTTCTGCACATTTTAAGAAGTTCTTTTCAAACCATGATTTAAGGAGACCACAGGCAGTAATTGTGTTATTTTATGTTTGCAGGTTTAATTAATTTTGAGTGGGTCCTATGCTGGTCTTTATATGTTTTGCATCCTCATTTCCAGCATGAAGAGTACATGAGATAATCGTAGGTTATAACTTGGAAAAAATATTGCTTAGTTTATTAATATTGAGTATTTTAGTGTTTCTATAATGGGTCCCAACTGTCATAAGCTCTAGCAAGAATTTCCTAATAATTAGTTTCAGCAGTTAAGATTTCAGTACTTGCTTCATTATTGAATATTCATTTCTATCTCAGCTGAGGTTTTTGTTCTGATCTCAAGGGAACAAAGCTTTCAGACCATTACTCCATTGTTTTTATTTCTTTCAGGATAGAGATTTAGGGCATAATGCCAAAATAATGCTCCGTGGATCCTCATTAGTATGCTTTACTCAGCTGGTCCCTCCCACTCCCTAATTAATCCCCCCCAAAAAATCTGTGTAATGATTAAAAAATGTTTAAATTAAGAAATAAATGTGAACGTATGCAAGTAACAAATACTACTCTGATACTCCATGCCTAATATTAAGTAGTGGCTTAGGTTACCTGGGACTGAGGAGAAAAAAGGGAGGGTCAGTCCAGCTACTTACAGGCATTAGGAATTGTGGTTGATATTAATCCCCTAATAATTGTAGCAACTTTTTTGCAATTCTAACTGGTACATGGCTGGCTCATGTGAGTAGCTGACAGTATATATCATTGTTGCACAAATTTTCTGGAAGAGCAAGCTACTGTATCAATTACAAATGAGCTATTGCATTTTAAATTAATTACTAGCTGTGTAAACTGATACGTGTGTGGACTGAGGTTGGGAGACTGTGAATTTTTACAGTTCTGAGAATTTGGTATTTATTCTGCTGGGGTAGGGGAGCTGCCTTTATATAAAATGAAGCAAAAGGGAGTCAGTAGAAATAATGCAATGAACTATTTGTACATTCTTGATCTATTATTTAATGGTAAATTTAACTCACTGAATTATTTCTGAAAGATTGCAGCTATTTCAACTCTTTAAGTAACCTGGGAGTAATGATCATTGCTAAAACAGTTAAAAAGGTAACGAACTTGAAACTCACCCTGTAGTATTTACGCTTCCCTGCTGACTTTGTGATTCTGTAAGTATTAAATGAGTGACATCTTACCCTTCTCAAAATGCCCATTTTGCACTTCTCAAAGTATTGCACATACTCTGAGTGGAGAAATCCATGTGTGCCTTCAGTGATGTGTGTGATGCATGATTTCAGAGTTGCCCCCTTTGTAAACAGGTTGACTTCTTCAAAGTTATGTTAGTATCTGCTCTGTGATATTTTTCTATTGCATTAATTCAATACTAGTATTAATATTATCATAAAAGTAATAGTAATAATGAGTACTCCTCAAAATTGTGCTTTGTAATTGGCACATGGTATTTCTTAACCACCCTATTAATTAGCTCACTCACTGCTTGAAAATATAGGTATTCTTTTTGTTCAGCTATAAGCAATCCCTTGGACCTCAGATTGCTGAAATTCTTTATGCAGCATCCATTGACATTCTGCTGGTGTCGCCTTGAAGGAAAACCTGTAGGAAACAAAGGTCACATGAAACCTTCATCAGAAATATAACTTGGTGGGTTTTTCCTTTCAAAGTAAGAGACAAACTCTCCCAGTAGTAAGAAACAACAACAGATTGTAAATTGAATATTATCTAGTGCCATAATGTTTCTGCTTGTTTTGGCATATGACTGGAAATATTACACGAGGAGAATCTTCTATGTTTTGTGTAAAGGTATGAATAATACAGATCAAGGAATAAGAAAAGCCATGTAGGTCATCCCAAACAGGATTCAGACCTTAAATGTTCTCGACTTTCATGAATGATGTGTGTCCTCTATATAATATAGGACTAGAAAAATCCATCAGTTACCTGCAGATACCTGCAGCTTTGCCGGACTTCAACACTCAAAATACTAGGTATTTTCAAACTGTGAAACTTTAAACTGCTGCTTTTTCCAAAGTTTCACCCTTCAGATATTTCCTTTCAGCCATGAGAACTAAAAAATCAGTAAGATTTTCAGTAAAAAAATTGTTAATCTCAATGGTTCATGAAAGGAGAAAAATTTCATTAATTTTAAAATGTCATTATTTTCTAATATTTTGTGATTTGAATATTCTTGATTAATAAAGTTCTGACAATTGCAGTTAGTGCATTAATGTTTGTTGATATTACTCTTATTTCTATCTTTCCGTCTTTTTCAATTAAACTATAGTGATTTGTCCAGAGATGGAAAACTAAAGCAATAAATTTTGAGGCAAATCCTTCAGTAGATTCTCAGCCCTAATTATGTTATTTATTCCTTTGAAATTTCCCATAAATATTAGAGAGTTAGTCATAAAAAGTAAATAAAAATTTAAATTCAAAATAAAAAAATCCTGCAAACTGAAATTTCCTAGAAGGCTGCAGTTTTAAGTTCATACACACATATGTTTGTTTGTTTGTTTGTGTATGTAAGGATGAAGTTCAGATGAATTTTTCTCAGGAAAGAAGTCCTGCAAGTATGTCTGTTTTTATGCATATCAATTCACAGTTGTGTAATTAGAGTTCATAGATATATGAAGTTTTCATTAAAACCTCAGTTCTTACAAGCCAAAATCACATGGATACATCATTTTTTTAATAATCCTTTTTTTTATTCTAGAACTACCAGGGGCAATGATCTGGACTTTGTAAAGTAGCATCTTTCTCAGGTTAATGTTTCAGGTTAATGTATCCAATACTTGAACTTTCTGCAAAATTAAACTCATGTTCTAATAATAGCAACTCTTTAGCCATTCTTTTCTAAATCTACTCTAAGAGCTGTGATTACAAGCTTTGAAGTGCCTACTGGAGACAGGATTCCGAAGTCATGGTCAAGGACAAGTAGGGAATCCGTACATTTCAAAACTTCTGGTAGGTCAAGTTGCATACACTTTTTTCCTTTGGAGAAGAAAACAGAACATTTTTCCCCTCTTCAGAATTGAGTTAGCAATATAGCTTTCCAAGGGAGATGTCTGGTGGTTTTAGGATAATCTAACTCGATTAATAAAAGCATAATTACCCTCTGTTCATCTTTGACTTTGATTATTTAGTTAGGAAAATATTTGGACTTTTCTTCCTTTTGTATTGTTTCTTTTCCTGTCAGCAGTCAGTGCTGCAGACAGCTATTATAACACTTGTCTCCAGAAGCTTTCACACCATGATGTTTGCCCATGCTAGACATGTTATATTAGATACAAGACTGCTATCTCTGCCAGCAAGCCTTGCTGTCTTGGAGACTGCTTCCTTGATTTATGCCGAACTAGCTTCCCTGAAAATAGCTTGCTTGTGCAAGCTTTCATCCCCTCTGGAATGCTCTCTGTATAAAAAGAAGGCAAAGATATGGTAAGAAGCTGTATAATGGTAGTGTTGATGTGGCAAATTTCTGATAAGTTTTTGCTAAACCTAACCAGGGAAGTCATAGATCCCATGGAGGCTGGTGGACACTGAAATGCATAGCTACAGCAGGAAGCTGAACTGATAAATTGATGTACGTGTCAGTAGCTCAAAGCTATTTGGTGCCCTTTCTGTGAATATTGTTCTGATTGTGCCTAATTCTTTGAAATAAAATTTTTATCAAAACTCCCTAGCACAGGAACCTTGATAGTTCTGGTCCTGTTTGTAAGTGAAAATTTCTAGCAAAGTTAACAGAGAACAGTCCTCCCTTCAAGGACATGTGCTTTTTTTACCTGCTAAGAATTTAACTGGAATTCCATCTCCTCTTTTATAGAACAAACAAAAAAAAAGCCCCAAACAACAACAAAAAATCCTTACTTGTTCTAGGTTTTACCATAGTTTATTCCTTATAATATTTTTACTAGCAGAGTGGGAATTAGAGGTTATAATTAATAAGGATACAATAATTATTTCTATTTAAAAGCCTTACTAACTTTATTTCTGTCTTTGCTCCGTATTTAGTAGAAACAAATATGAAGTGAATATTTACTTTTTAAAACCTGAAGAGTTCTGTGAAATCCAGCTATAATCGGTGTTTAAGAGATTAAAGAATTTGTGTTTATTTTTTATTGTGATCATCCATTTTGAAATGAAAAAGTTACACAAGGATGTTTTCTTTGAAGTATTTTGAGGCTGGAACTGATGCTGAAAGACAATATTTTAATGAAGTATACTGAGCTTTCCTCCACTGCCTGATGTATCTGCATGTTGTCACGCAAAATTGGATACATTACAAACTTTTCCTTCAGCCAAATGAAAGAGCAGTCAAATGCTGAACTTGAGAAAGTAGGTGTCAATCTTTGATGCAATGCTGCCATCATGATGTTTTAAATATTAACAGTAGTTGCATTGGAGTTGGATTTAAATGTGTTCTGAAGCAAATGCAGTGTCATAAAATCATAAAGTGACACAAACTGAACTCTTCGTGTGAGCTTTGATGTTTCTTTCTACAAATTAATATATAAATAGCGGATAAATTGATGTATCTTTGTTTATGCAGCACTTGCAATCAAATGAAGTAGGGTTTTATATGAAATATGTGTGAATCTTCATTTCTAAATACAATAGATTTCAGTCTATTGAGATTTTAAAAGCAGCGTAGAAAAGAATACACTTGCAGTGCTGGATGGGGTGCAAAGTTAGGAACTTCAGATTTTTTGCATGACAATTATAGTATTCTGATGCTGACAGCATTAATGCTTGATGCTATGGGGTAATTTTTAGACCTCTTAGCGAGAATAGCCTCCTTAATTTTTGAAAAAAAATATTGTGGAAAAAGGAATTATATTTTAAGCCATTTATACTTTTACAGGGTAAAAATAACATGAAGAGCAATGGTTAACTATAGATTCAAAAGCCACTATGCTTCATAGATGAAAAGTTCATCCATAAGCTGTCTTTAGTAACCCAAAATACAAGCACTGAAAAATAGAAAAAGTAAGAATTATTTAGTTACAAAATAGGAAAGAAAATTTACCAGCTTTATCTAGACAACTGGATAAAAGCTTTTGTTGGATTTTACATAGTATACGATGTATATATTTATACTAAAAATATTTCACTTTAACAATCTGGATTCTAATCTACTAGATACAGTTCTGGTACTGTGCTCTCTTGGTGTAATGTTTAGGTGTGTTCCCTCCCCTGAATGTTATGAGATTGTCCTTTATTTCACTTCTTAAGGGCAAATTCTGTCTTTAAATACATACTGGGCTCCAGCTGCTGAAGCATATCTGAGGTCATAATTTCTGCCTTCAGTATTTGTCAGTAGAACCACACATTTAAAACCCGAGAGGAATTCTTCTTTCATAATTCTGTTTTCATTTACAATCATATGGTTTAATCCAGGAGGGGACTTTAGAAATACAGATGCTTTTTAAAAGTTTGTTTCTAAAAGTGCCTTTTGTTGTTCCTTTCATTATTTTGCTGTGCTCAGACATACAGTAGATTTAGATGAAGAATAAAACCTGACAACATTTAGAAAATATTTCTATAGAAAGTTTTAAACGCTGAAAATGCATCTTAAAATCTGCCACCAAAGTAGTAAAGTTACTTTTCTGAAACAAGATTATTTTATTACAGTTATTTAAATCTCAGAAAGTGAATTTGTGGTCCTTTTATCCAACTTATGTTCTATAAAACCTTTCCTTTGTAACTGTGTCTAATATATGATTTCAAGACTCAGTGAAGATAGCACAAGGTCTCCAAACATTTCCATCCCCTCAGAGTGGGATTTTCTTCTGTTCCCCTTCCTGTTCCCAGGAAGCCATGGGACAGAACTAGTTGCATTCCAAAAGACACCAATTGTGCCTTTTTTTTCCCACCACACAAGCTTCCAGTGGGAACTTCACTTAGTAGGAATTACACTTCCAAGATTACTATGTAAGTTTTGTTATGCTGCTCTTAGAACAATGTCATCACAGGTTCCATGTACCCAAAGCCTTTGGGTGTTGAAACACCCAAAAAGATAAGGCTGGTTCACAATGTAAGGCTGACACCATACCGAATTTTACATATTTTACATCTTTTTGTAAAACACAGTTAAATGCATGAAAAGGCATGAGGAAATGGTTACCAACTGACCTGTGTGGCCAGTGGTTGGAATATAATTTAAAGACTCATTACACAATAACCTTGGAAATAGAGACAGATGGTTTTATCATATTGAGATCTTGTTGTAATTGTGGTGGCATAAAGTTGTGGAAAGAAATTCTGCGGTTTTAAGATGAAACTTAGCTTGAATTCACATCAGGTTAGAACCAACTGCTGCTGGGCTGGCATTGTGGAAAAGGAAATGAAAAAAACATTTATCCTCTTCAGCCTTAATGAATCTCAAAGTTTAATTTGATATTTGAATAAAGGTTATGGCTATGCTTTAAATGATAGTGTATAAAATGAAGTTCACACTTAGGAACAATATTTTAGAAGAAACATTTACTTCCATTTATGTGTTCTCTGGATGCTTTACACAAAGATGAATCTAGAGTGCAATAAACCATAGTAATTTGATTATTTCCAGGATTAAGAGATGCCACAGGCAACAGAACAATTAAGGGAACGTATCTTTCCTGCAGGACCAGACTGGATGCAGAGGCGTAGGTCAAGACTAACACAACACTGTTGAAATCACAAAGGTAGAACCAGAACTAAAACTCATACATTTCCACACACTAGATTATTTCCATATTTAACATGCTTCTGCTAAGGTTGTTAGAACACTTAAAAAATAATTTTAACATTTGTGGATTTGTGTTCGTGTGTGCACGTTTTGTAGAAAAGTGTACATATGATACCTTTTTAAACTTTTTTCAGGATACTCCTGTTCCAAATTTATATTACAAGTCAATGTTTCTTAATTCATGTAAGACTGACTTTTGTAAATAAATAAGTTAAAGTGAGGAAAAATAATTATTAATTAGAAATATGTTGTGACCTAAGTGTTGGGTATGAAATCTACTATCACTTGATTGAAATGAAACTAATTTTAATAAAAAATATGGAGAATAACTGAGGATAAAAACAGATTAAATCTTCATACTTGTGGAATGTGAAGACATGCAGATATTACATAGCAGAAACATTAGTTGTTGGAGCTATGGAAAGCTTGATAATGAGGAAACTACTGCGAAGAAAGGGGAAATATGAATGCTGTTAGTGAACATTAGTACCCTACCTCCATTTTTTCAAGGCCAGCCTTGTAAGATATGCTCCTGGGAATAGTCCTATTCTCACCAATTTCAGTGAAACAGCCCACGGGTGCGCTACTCAGATCTTAGGAAGGAGTTCTTTGATCAAGAAGTTGCAGAGGTTTTTATAAGATCAAAGTGGAAAAGCTTTAACCCATCTGTGTGATGTGCATTTTGAATAAAAATGCCCTAATTCCTCTTTTGATAACAAAAAGAGAAGGCAGGTTGAAGTGAGCAGACGAATAAAATAGAAAATAGAGAGCTTCAAATTTCTTGAAAGAATATTAGTTTTTGTAGTAACCATTTGACTTCAAAAAGAATGCTATAAATTATTCCACAGAAGAATTACATAAAGAGAAATTGTGGTGAGAATAAAGGCTTGACATTTACGGCTGCACAAATTTGAAAAATTGTCCCATGAGGACAGCTAGTATTGTATAATCACAAATTTCATCTGTGATGCATTTAAAACTTGTTTCTGGACATCAGCTTTTACATAATGATTTAGTAATTCTACCTTATCACCATGCTTTTTAAACAGTGAGCAAAATGTGGGTTCTTGGGAAATGTAACAAAAATATACAAGTGAGGTTGAATTCATAGTTTCTTGAAGATGTGCATGGCAATGTGGAACTCATAATTATTCCAAATAAAAATTTATTATTTTACAATTCCAAAGCTGATTTATTTTTTGCAGCATTTTGCTAAAGAGAAATTTCAGTAACCTGCTAAAAACCACTTTTCAAAAAAAATTGATTGGAGAAAAATTATGTGAATTCAAAATTCCTTCTTTTTATCACTAATAACAATCCAGTTAAAACTATGTGTTTTCTGAAATGCAATGTATTTGTTTCATAATGATAACAACAAATAATCTGATTTATTTTGAATTCTATATGTGCATCTTCATAGCCCCAATGAATATTTTCAGGACTAGGGTGCTAGCTTCTTAGATGCTATTTAAATGAAATGATCAATGTAAATCTACAGTACAAAGCCATGCAACCCATAGTTACGGTGCAAGAAAACTGCTGTCATAACTCCTGAAGCCTTAAGTTCAAACACAACACATCTGCAGGAGTTCTTGACTAAAAAGAAAATACAATAAAGCTCTCTCCAGTTTACCAGCTAATATGCATATGTAGATGTTTCAGGTTGAACAGTTTTGAGAGAGAGGGATTCTTTTTATTTAAAAATAACATATTCTGGAATCGAAGGCAACTCAGATTTGGTTAAAGTAAACACTTTATTCAGAGAAGGGTACTACTGCCCTATGGATACTGATTAAAAAGTAGATGTAATTCATAAAATCTCCTTTCTGTTTTTTAAATGGAGCATCCTTAGTGTTGCTGTCAGTGTTTTCTCAGCCAGGAATGCTAATTTGGCACTAAATTATGTTAATCTGTTTGTGTGAATGTGGACAAAACAATTATGTGCCAAATACTGGCCTTTGTAGAACCACAAAAGTAAGCAAGCAAATGATGTGATGAAGAACCCATCCACAGGTAGGCTGGTCAATAGCCCTGCCTTGCAATTCTCCATTTGCTTCCACCACAGCAGCAAACAAGTTTCAAAAGAAAATAAGTGTTGTCTAAAGAAGCGGGATCTGCTCATGCCGATATGTGAGAAATACTGTTTATTACTTGAAAATAGTTCAGATGATTTCTGCATTGTTGCCATCTTGTCAACTCATAGCTAGGAATTTAACCTTGGCAGCTTGGGATTAGACCAGATCCCTACAAGTCAGGACCTGGTCACTCCATAAAAATTTGAAAACTCGGTAGAACCCTTGATAGTTGTTGCAGGGCTTCATAATTTTTTTTCCTATAACTCCGGATGATGAAAGAAAACTTAAACATTGATAATTAATAATTTATTAATATTATTTATCATTATATCTGATATTAACATAATAAATTATAACATTTGAAGCTCTGGAGTTTTCATATGAGAGTAGTACTTCCTTCACTACAGAATTCGGCTTCCACCGGCTCTTATAAGTGGTCAGCACCTCTAGTGATGCATAGTACTAGATGGTCCTTGACTTGTGCAGCAAAAATGCGAGAACATTGGCAGAATCTGACTTCCATAAAGAGATGTCCAGTTGAACTCTGTGATCTGTTCTTGCACATGTGCACGTATAAAAACTGAGCAACATTAAAGGCCAACAGTAATGGAAAGCTTGTGGCAATAAGTCATGAGGTCACTTCTCTTGTTCAGCCTAGAGAAGAGGAGACCAAGGGGAGACCTCACTGTGGTGCTCAACATCCTCGCAAGGGGAAGTGGAGGAGCAAGTACAGATCTCTTCATTCTCTTGACCAGTGACAGGACTCAAGGAACTGGCATGATGCTGAGTCAGGGGAGATTTAAGCTGGGTATCAGCAGAAAGTTTTTCAGCCAGAGGGTGGGTAAGCGCTGGAACAGCCTCCCCAGAGAAGTGGTCACAGCACCAAACCTGACAGAGTTCAAGAAGTGTTTAGACAACATTCTCAGGCAGATGGTGTGATTCTTGGGGTTTCCTGTGCAGAGCCAAGATTTGGACTTTGTCACCCTGATGGGTCCCCTTCAGCTCAGCTTATTATATGGTTCTGTGATTCTCTGGCTGAAAATAAACTTTCACATTCAAAGACAAAGTTAAAACAGACCCCAAACAGAATGTATTAACTGAGGAATCTAGAGTCTCAGTGCTATATTTTTTTCCAGATAAAAGCAAAGCTTACTTGTTTTTTGAAGCTTTTATTTCTTGTTGTGAAGTGTGGGTGTTGAACTCACTGTAAAAAGAATGTTTTTCTCCAAAAGTACATTCGGTCAACAGAATATGTGGGTGTGCACCTTCTTAAAAGTAATTATCTGTCTTACTTCCCTCAACAGTCTCTGGACATGAACTTTTTATGAAAGCCCTCCATTTTATGCTGTGTATAATTTCCAAGCACAATAGAAAACATGATCTATAAGACACAGCATATGTTCACAGAGACAACAATACAATGAAAATTATAAAAGAGCCATGTAATTTGATTACGTTGCAGTTTACATTTATAATAAAGCCAAGGAAGAAACTGTGAAGATGATACCTGCTAAAAGAGCACAGGAGATCAGATAAAACTTTGACAGGAGAAATCAGAGTTGTGCAGTCCAGTGAAGAATTAAACTACTGGGAGTAATAATATGGGCTGATGCACTCAATATAGCATTAATGCCCTCCGAGAAGGGTAGGAAATAATTCAGTTCCTCTAGGCTGCACAGAAGCTAAATACAGTATGACAAGAAATAGTAGCAGTACTCATTATGTCTGATTGCTAATTACCCCTTTGAATGATTCGGTTATGCCTGCTACTAGATAATTAGTTTAGTAATTTATGGCTGCAGCACAAACTAGTATTTTAATTTTCACTGCACAGTTTTCACAACACCTACAGTTCAGTTAATATCTTCCTTTTTACTCAATTTCAAATTGCTTTTTTTGATAACTGATGGAGGAAAAAAAACCCAAGCAATTCTTTCAGTTTTTCAGCATAGTTTTAATGGTAAATTGAGTATTTTTATGTAATTCTATTCAAATGTAAACTATATAATTGTAGAAAATAACTCTACCTGAGCTTTTAACATGGTTTCTTTATAGATTTGGGAATTAATCCTGGAAACCCTTTCACGGGAATATTTGTTGTAGTAAAGTTATTCATTGTCTCTATTCAGAATAAAATAAAACTACTCTTATGTATGACTGTTGCTAGTATTAGACCCATGGGATGAAGTAAGTTTATTTTTTGCTTTTTTTTTTGCAATTGCACAGATATTTCTGTACTCCCTGATTATTCTGCTTACAGGCATTGAGTCTTCTATATAAGGCAGGTACAGACTGCAACTGGTAACATTTAGAATGCTGCTTGTAGTGTATTAGTTGGTGGGATATTAAAGAATCATCAGTTTTTATAAATATTTATATTTCTAAAAAATCAACTACTACTTAGTTCACTCAAGCAAGCATGAATTCTAAAAGGTAGCCAGAGGTATATGTTTGGCAATTTTTGAGTGGTGGTGTTGTTTTCCTAATAAAACTGCCACATGATAATTTAGACTGCCAATGGAAAATGAATACCTGAGTAACACTGAGGGTCAAGGTCATATTTTAATTGCTTGTAAAATGCTTTTAACTTCAATTCCACTTTGCTGGTTTAAGCAAAATACTTTTATTTTGTCATTGTGTGATTTTGCATGTGATTCATGTGAGTGTTTTCTCCCTTTTTGTGAACTGACCCACCGGTGCTTGATTCCCACCATCACTTGTTGTCAGCAGGTTTATTATTTTACACTTCTATACTCTTTTTCCTTTTGGAGAGGAATACTCTGGCAGTGCCTAGGGACTAGTTAAAATGAGGCTGCCTGTGTGGAGTAGTTCACAAACTAAAAGTCCAAGAGACTTTTGATCTAAATACACTAGATAAGTATGAGATTTGTTTCCATGTGTAAAACATGCAGCATCTGAGTCACAGTAACCTGTTTGACTTGTCCGACTGGGGGGCACACAGCAGCAGGGAAGGTTGTGTGGCCAACAGGGAATGTAGAGTAAAAGGAGGATGGGAGCAAACATCCAATCAGGAGAGCTAAGAAAGTCTACCCAAACAATATACGGATTCTCATGACGGAAAACTCTTCTCAGAGATCTCAGCAATTTTTGGTTGCTGTTGCTCACTCTACTATTGCAATCACCTAGATTCTAAGTAAACTGCTGCTGCTTCACTTTTCACCTGTATATCCCTCTTTTCACAGTGACTATTTTTCTGTCTCTACTAGGAGAGCTAGATTGAACCAAGCAAGTTTGCTTCCAAATTTACTATTAATCTGTGTCCTAGCTAAGAATTGGGTGGATAGAGAAATGAAAGATGGCTGTGTAGGATACATCTCTTTTCAAACAGCACAACAATTTCTATGCTTCTCCTGGCCTCAGAGGAAATCAGAGAGGTTTTCTTGTGTCCAGTGATGTTATATTTCAATGGCACTTTGTCCTCCTTCAGAGGCAGATGTCAATGCCATCTTTCTTCTTTACAGGAATAACTTTCTGTACAGAGCACTCTGCTTCAGAGGCAGTTTGGGAAAGGCATCCTTGAACTTGACTTGCAAGTCCCTACTTTTCAAAGACAGCGCTGCTTTTTGAGAGTTTCGTTCTCACAACACACAAGAAGCCAAGCACAGCCGCAAAAGAGTCAGGAATCCTTAGTCGATGGTACACGCCATGCTGTGCTGCATTGCATGTCCACCTGCACCTCATTGCTGGATGCAGCCTGCAGGCAGCTCAAGGCAGGAAGGAAGGAAGGAATCGAGGAGTTGAGGTAGACGAATGAGAGCTGTGCAGCGTTCCTCACCTTCAAGGTCTGAATGTGAGCCATGGCAAACTGTAATTTTATTATAGCTCAAACCCACAATTCTTCAAACATGAGATAAAGCTGGCAAAAACATCTGCCTGTGCAGGATTTGTTGATGAATTCTTAATTATTTATTTTTTTTTTTTGTGAACAGAATGTATTCTTTGATATTTTGGGATACCTTTTCCTTTTCAGTTTTGGCTTCTCACTCTTGTTTTACCATATCCCATGTGTTCCATGAAGCTGTGCAGTTTTGTGTCTTGTTCCATCTTATTGCTAGCTGCTGAATCATAGCAAAACTTGGTGTTATAAAGAAATGAGTCTTATCTCAAGATCTTTATTATCTAGATTTTTATCTGTTATGTAAATCCTTTCCTTTATAACAGGAAGGTTCACTTGCAGTATCACGTTTTGGTCTCCCAAGGCTCAGTAGTTTGTGGGAGGTGAATATCTTGGAAGGAGAAAGTAGTGAAGCAACTGAAAATTGGTGCTGAGAAACTGGGAAATTCGTGTTTCTTGATTTCATATAAGCAACCAAATAATTTGAATGGAGAACTTGAGGTAGCCAACGCAAATGAAAAATTCCATGGGAAAGTTGCACTGTTCAGCTTTCACATTCGCATTTATCTACCTAAGAGGACCACTAGCAGGCTATGATTTTATCAGCACAAGACCAGTTTTACTGAAAACTGTGTTTGTTGGCTATTTTTTATTGTTTCCTATTGAGTTTAACATTTCAGAATTCACATTCTAAAGAAAGAAGAGGTCCATACTAAACATTAGATTATGACAAGTCTCTTTGCAGAAGTAATTATGCAATTTTCTTGTTCAGGGACAGCAATTGAGACACTTGGGATATCAAAGGAAGCATAAAAGTGTGTTCAGAATCATTGCATTGCTATTCCTAGCACATTAGCACTGCTACTGACAAATCAGTTGGGACTAGCAGGCAAATATTTAGATTATCAAAATGAGTTTTTCCTTATGAGCAGCAATGCATATTGTTTGCAGGTACTGTGTTTCAGAGAAAAATATTTGGCAATATGAGTTTATCAAACTTGTTTAGTTCCTGTTACTTTGTTTTCACTGCAATTCGATGACATAATATCCCTGGCTTGTACTTGAAGCAAGCTTTCTGTCCTCTTTCTGGTGTTTACCAGCTCTGGATCAATGTTCTAAAGGGCAACTCTGACAGCATTTCTGTGAACATCAAACTCATGTTTATTATAAAATGAATCTACTCCCATTACAGACAATGGTCTTAACTTCTGAAATATGTATTCTCTGACCTATTTGATTAGTGGCTTCCTACAGACTGAATGTAGTAACTCTTCTCCATTACCAATTACACAAAGAAGGGGCTGCTCCCTGCAAGGCAAGCTGTCTCAGCATTAGCTTGACCTTTCCAGCTTTGTTTGAAGCAACACTTTAAGTTTTTTCTACCTGGCAGAGATTTCCACTTCCACAGTCATAACAACCTATCCTTCTGTTCTTTCTGTTAGCTGTCTGTTGCTTGCCATGAATATTACATGAGAATAAATGTATGCACAAGTATTCCAATCAAAATTTTCCTTGCTGTGTACCACTTTACCAGATGAAAGCACAGAAGTAGCTTGTTGCAAGACTGCATCCACTGCATAGTTTCTGGGAACACGGAGGAAGAAGATGAAGCCGCTAGGGCCAGTTCTGTGTTTAGAGGGTGCTGTGGGCAAAAGCAGTTTGGGAAACACAATACGGATTAGACTGAACATAAGGAAGACATTTTTTACCATGTTTTGTTAGACACTGAAACAGGATGCCCAGAGAAGTCATGAATGCCACATAATTGGAATTGTTCAAGACCAGGTTGGATGGGGCTTTGAGAAGCCTGATATAGTGGAAGATGTCGCTGTATGTGGCTGGGGTGGTTGGACTAAGCGGCCTTTCAAGGTCCCTTCCAATCTAAAGCACTCTGTGATTCCATGATTCTATATGGATACTCTTTCCCAGTACTGTAGAACTTTTGAAGAGCAATGAAATTTAGACCAGCCATAAAAGTAAAGTCACGGTGGTACAGAGCAAATCTAAGGCAGTAAAATGCCAAAATGTTAAAAGATTCTTCCATACTCCTGACTCAGACTTAAGGACATTGTTGACTTATTGTTACCAAAACATAATAAAGATATTTTGTTCCACAAAAGCAGAGAAAATAGTGAACCTTGATTTCTAGGACTACAGTCTTCATTTTTGGTTATGTCTATACACTTGGTAACTCTATTATGATAATAAAGTGTTTGATGGTATATCAGCTAAAAAACCTTATTAATATTTCATATTTGAAGAATAATCCCTACAATGACTCATGAACTTGGGCACTTCCTGCCCTGTAATGGTGGCTATATAACGAGGCGGTTAAGCTTCAATTCAGCAGTGCTGAATGTAATTAATTAAGTGCTCTAATCTGGATTTTAGGCTATTAATGTGAGATTATTGGCCCTATGGGTCCTCCAGCTGATTTGATAGCTGTGCTGGAGGTGAGTGACTTAGCTACACAGGCAGGGGCAGTTCTGGACATGCTCCAAAGGCAAAACTTCACAGACCATCACCGCACTTTGAGTCATAAAGTGATTCAGGAGATGATGAGTCACCGTACCAAAACACTGAAAGTCAGAGTTAAACACCAGAGAAATGGATAACTGTGCATATCAGCTGCAATTCTGTCATTATGAGGAATAAACTTAAAAGAATTAGATTACAAGTCACTGTAACTGGAGAAATAAAAAGTCTTTGATTTACCTGTACTGGTATGGGTGCAAAAATTAATTATTACTCTGCAAGATATTTCTGCAGCCTACAAGTTACGTGATTGTATGGTTTAGTATGCTGCCTTTGAGATTTATCTGTAATCTGAATGCATGATTGACTATGTCTTCACTGTTACACTTGCCTTGCATACCTCCCTCAGCGTGGGCTTACCTCATGGTGCCAGTTTTGTGTGAACTCCAGATCACAGCTAGGATGGTGTAGAAATAAGCACCACCTACTCTTTCTCTTCAGCTAAGCCCTCACTTTCCTGTAGCTCTGTGCCTTCTGACAGGGTACCATAGGGGCACTGCAGAACCAAGGAATCAGTGGTTTTGTAATTTGTCTGTTTAAGTTACTCTAGAGAAGTCACTAGTAAAAAGGCTTTCTCAAGACTGTGCTTCTGGGCTAATATGGGCAATAGCCTTTAAGCCAAAGAGAGAAAGAGAGAATGCAGGATGGGATTTTTTTACTGCAGCTTTGTATCGAAACTCATATATCAGTCTTAGATCCTGTTTTTTAAGTCATTTGATTCTGGGCCAGATCCAAAGGTCCTCAATTTATTGCTACTTTTAAAGAAAAATGCAATTTAGAGGAGGGGAAAAAAAGTACTCTGAGGCAGACAGGCTTTAAAATTTGTTATTTTTTTTGCATGCTCAGAGTAGAAGTTTGCATAGTAACAGATAACAAAACAGGTAGTTCTGAGTTCTGAATTCCAAACAGTTTTATTTTTTGGCACTAGCCCAATCAGATAAATATTACTGGGAATTTAGAAAAGTATCTGAATAAGTCAGCTGATATACAGAATACCTAGACAAAAAATGGTTTAGGTTATTGTCTGGGGAAAACCCTTTGTATTTATATACCATTTTCTTTTAGCTGTAGGAACAAAAGCTCTAATTTTATGGCCATTAAAATGTTTGCCATGAACATTTAGGGCTGAAAACTTTTCCCCACAATTGGAAATTCCACTGAATTTCAATTTCCATCTGTTTAGTTTAGATGCAAACTTTGTAGTGAGAAATAAACACTGCCACTAAGGAATTTAAACAATCCTGGATGATCATATAGCTGCTGGAGGAAGAGGGAAAAACAAAGCTGTAAACCAAGGGGAGAATGTGACTTTCTGTCCTGGGTGACTGGACCTTGGAGAGCCTCTGGGGACCATTGCCATGTGTTTTCTGGCTGAGTTGCCGTTGCTTTGTGGATAATAAACAAACCCTGAGGAAGGTGCTCTCAAAGGATTGCAGCTTGGAGCCTTGCGCTGCTCCCCTTTCTGTGCCAGTGCCCACCGGCACCAGGGCTGCTCCTGTGCTTCTGCTCTGCACATAGAGAATTTCTCATCCCTGTGCCTAATCAGGAATCGGGAAAACCAATTAGGCTGAAGGATAAGGACCTGACAAGGCCAGAGATAAAGATAAAAGACAGATGTAAGATAAAATGTCAGTGTTCTGCGTAATCCTGCAGAACAGGGAGGCTTCAGCCTCAGAGGTCAATCTAAGATGCCCACATACATCTCTTCAAAAATTAAATTAATGTGTGTGTTCTCTCTTCAGCTAAATTGCTCTCTTCATGATCTCAAAAGACTGTTTGCATTTGCAGTATCTTTGTTCCATAGTAGGCTGAAAATAGTTGGAAAGAGCTAACAATACAGAAAGCTTCTGAGATCAGGACTGTTGAGGCATTTTTGGATTCACCACTGGGTAATGGTATAATCTATCCTTTCATGCTGTCTCAGTTCTTGGAAATCAGACAGGTCTGGTTTTGTGAGTGTTTCAGGGTCTTGTGAAAGAAGTGAAAATAAACAGGTGAAATTAATTGATGCTGTTGTTACATCCATAACAGAATACTTTTTCTGCGCATCATGTAATCTCTCAGTGGTAACAAAGATGGTTTGTCATTGTTTCAAAGATTTATTTTCTAAGCACGACTCTTAAGGACATTTGTATTATGATGTCAATTACTCTTAGAATGTAAAATAGGATGATAATTCCTTTATATGATAAATATTTCAAACTTGCTTTTGTTCAACCTGCACTATTTTTCATTGTACATTTGCTTGTAGCACTACCTCTACAATATTAATTTAATTTAGACCAGTGGAGAGAAGTTATTTATAATTTCCAATAATATCACTTAGTAAGTCATTCTTTCAGCAGACTGGTCTTTTGGAAAAAGGTACCATCAAAAAAGAATCTATATTTTTTGCATCTTTATTGTACACAGTTTATAGCCAGTGATATTTGTGTGGGTCTGTGTGTGTGTGTGTGTGTGTGTGAGAGAGAGAGAGACTGAGAGTGAAATGCTACTGTGCAGTGACATTTTGTGTAATGCACTATAAAAAGTACAAAAAAGGAAGAAATCGTTTGGAATTTAACTAAACTGGAATTATTTTAAATTACTAAGAATTAGGGTGAATTCATCCGGAAGCACATTTTGGTCTGACATTTGATTTTGGGAATTAGAACTGTTCGTTCCCTCTTCATCTACATCAGGGATGAAAGCAAAAAGAGAGAGCTGGAAAAAAAGGGAAAATAACTTTTAGAAAGACAGACAAAGGGCAGAGAAGATGCTATTTGCATTATTTCATGGTGAAGGTTCAGTAAGGAAACACTAATCTACAGAAATTTAAATCAGAAGTTAAAGATTATCTAGTCTGGTTGCCAGTGACATGGAAAAAACCTGGACTAGGTAAAGCTAGGGAGTTTACATTTAAAATTCCTGTCCTCTAAAGCCCAAGAGGAGAGTGTGCTCCCAGCTGCAGTAATGTGAGTCCTTCTGCCGAGGACTGGGAGCACCTGGGGTACAGGTTCCATGGTGTGTGCTGTGGATGTGTCTGTGCTGGGTTGGATCCTGTGCCCTGGATGTTCACCTTAACTGCGTCAGTGGCTGCAACTGGAAATGTGGTGATATACCATAATCACAGTGCCCATTCTTTCATTTTGGGGGGATTTAATGACCCAGTGTGGAACCACTTAAAATGTATGATATGCAGTAAATGGTTTTCTCTGTGATTTACTAGTCCATACAGAAGAAACCAACGTACTGAGCTATGGATATCAGTAATGCCCTTCACTTGAACTTGTTGTATGAAGAGAAGAAGGTCAAAGCCGGGCATTTTCTGTTGCCAACTTCAAGTCTACTGGATTTCCATTGTGAAATATGTTAGGAGATTGTTGTTAGAGACTATTTAATCATCAGCAAATTAATTTAATGTCTGAAGACTCCTTTGAATGGAGATCTTTTTTCATCTTATCTGATTGATGGTCAGTGTTTCTCCCATCCAATTTCCATAAGGTTCTGAAACAGGACTGAGGATTGCTCTGAGACTATAATTAGATTTTAAATGGTAATATCTCTCTACTATCTTCAGGCAAGGAATTCGAATGGCTTCTTCTCTCCACTAACACCCAATTAACAATGCAAAGTACAATGGTGGAATCTGCCTGGCAAAGTTTTTACATGCTTTATTCTTTCATTCACACAATAAAAGAAAACGCTGTCCTCTTCAAAGGTGACATACAGAAAATGGATTCGCTTATCAAATGTCTCTGTGCAAGAATGCAGAATTTTGCCTGTGTAGGTGTATTTAATTTTATGCATATTTTATTCCTGGAGCTCACAAAAGAGCAGAGTTCAATTTCTGCTAATATATTCCCAAAGACATAAAGAAAGCTTTCTTATTAGAAAAATCTGCACACTTTTATTAATCTCAAAATATTGATACAAAAGTATGTGAAAAATATAGGGACAATATTATTTGCAGCAAGACTCTATTTTAGACATTGATTACTGCACTTTAACTGCCAGTTTCTAAGCCAATAACAATGAGATGTTTACAATGTAAACTTAAGCCTGTTTGGGATCTAACTGATGGCTTTAAGATAAACACTGTACAAAAATAGATACATGGAATAAAATGTCAATTGATTACTCCTAGAAGAGTTATAGCTCGTATTTGAGAGTTCTTAACCTACTTCACCTCTCCCCATAAGAGAGCTTTAAGTTACAGCTCTTTTAACTCTGTGGTTTTATCTTAATGCAGAATTTCAGGCAGAATTTATCCTTCTTATTTCTTTTGGACACAATTATTTGTACACTAAATCAAAAGTATTTCAGACTTCATCAGAGTCAAACTAACATTTTCAGTTTATACATCCAAAATGGTAAGATTTTCTAATTTTCTAATATACCTTCTGATGAATATATATATATATGTGTGTGTGTGTGTGTGTGTGTGTATACTCTAGAGATACAGATCTGTAACATTTTCTCCCTTTCCTACACCGGAAAAAGAATTTATTGTGCTGACTGCATGTGTTGTCATTGTTCTGAATGAATTAAAGAAAAATTATGTGCAGTGCACTCAACTCTATACCCTTAATTGGAAAATGAACATGGATTGCCTTTGGTCTAAATAGATTATGAAAAATTCTGTTTGAAAACAAAGCTTTTAATACCAGTTGCTATAATTCCTATTTTCATATTAATTTCACAGTTTATTCATACATTTATAAATTTCTACTTTGAATTGATGAATCTATTTTTTCTATTCAGGGCCAGAAAAATCCAAGTATCTTAGAATGGAAATTCAATTAGGCCATATTTATAAATTGAATATATCAAAGATGTAGATCCATCCTACAATTTAAAAATAATTGTGTCCTTAGCTGCTGGATGGTGTGGCCTACCTTTATGGAATTTGAGAATAATTAGATCATTTTTTCTAAACAGTAAACCTGATATATCTATATCTGAAATTATACCAGTCTTTAGAAAATATGCCTTATATAGAAGAGAAACTAACAGTCAAAGTATCTGGCAAACACAGGTTGCAAAATCTTTGATGGTTGTGGCATTTTAGTGTCTGTATATGTATGTATAACCAAATGTATATATTTCATATATGTATATATATATGTAGTGTGTATATATATATGCACATATATATGTGTGTGTGTGTGTGTATATATACATATATATATATTTAAAAAACATGTATGTGTAATAAAATTTCATTGTTTATAGTTTTAGCTGCAATAATTCAGGAAAGTTTTTATACTTTGGAAAATACCTTTGCAAAAGGCTAATACTCTTGTGTAGCAGCTCTAAAAACCTCATAATCCAGTCTCCATAATTAAATACAAATCAAACCCTTTTCATATTTTTATGGAAATAGGATGGAATGCATGTGTCTACCCACCTGGTCAGGTTATCCATGTGAAGTTCCACTGTATAGCTGTACTCAAGGGAGACTAAGATGTTAATAGGCAAAATGCTTTTCCTTTTTTCCACAAGTTCATGGTTCTCTCCTCTTGGCTGTTTTGCTGTGATTTCTCTAAGCAAATCAAGTGAATTAACTGAAACATTACCATTATTTTTATGCTCAAAGAAAGACATTTTCCTTCTGAGATGTCCTGTCTGCTGGGACAATCTGAGTTATCTTCTATTGGTTTTTATTATTATCAAGGCATTTTTGAGTGTGTGTATCAACATGTGGCAACTTTGGAAGATATTTCTACAACCAGACTAGCAACAAGAGTAACACCACTCTGACAGGGTTGTCTAGGGTACTGAGGAATGTTCCATGGCTCACCGGTGCTCCCTAGTTCTCCTGCCAAATGTGCAGAAATCGATGGGAGCCTGGTCTGTAGCTCAGAATTAGAGCTGCTGTGGCCATGCAATAAATGGGAGTATTACTAGAGAAAACATTAATCCAAAAAAAAGAAGCTTCATCCCTGTTTAAGAAAGAGTAGATAAACATTTTTTTTTATGTGCTTGTAATGTTAAATTTTGAAGTGTGATGGTAGTTCTGGAGTATTCCATATGATTCTTGCAGATAATAATCCTAAATAGAAGGAAGAATGCATAGTAAAGCCTGATGAAGATGAAGAATGCATCTCAGACACCTCAGAGCCTCTATAGGGACCAGAGTTGCTGAGATACCATCATGTCAGCTACCAGAGAGATTGTGAAAAAGGCAGTGAAAAACCAAATATCTTTCATATGGTAAGAAAAATGTCGTATTCATACCAATAGATGCAATGAGATAAAGATAACCATCCAATTCCAATGTGCTCATTCTTTAAACAAAGCAGACTTATCAATGGAGCAAAGATTTGGACTTTAAAAAATATGTTTGCTGACAGATATGTAAAATTAGTGTATTTCTTTTGTTTTATATTTCAAAATCAACCTTAATAACAGTTGCCACATTTAAATTCAAGAGTGTTGCAAAATCTCCATCCAATCCCTGGAGATAAGTATCAGCAGAATTGGATAGGTAGTTATTCCAAGATAAGGGACACTTGATGGTTGGATATATTCATTTCAGATTTCTCTCGAATATTTTTTTCCTTTTGATGTGTGTGTATATGTGTATATGCAGTGGTACTGGAAACTCTACTGTTTTAGGATCAATTTTTTTTCAATTTTTTTTAAAAAAAGCAAAACCAAAACAGCTCAGAGGTTTAATTCCCTTTCCTGAAGTGAATAAACACCTAAACAAAAAGGTGTATTTCTGGGTGAGGAGTATGAAGAAGGGAGCGTTCAGCTAGCAAGAGAGAATAAAGAGGGGAAAAAAGAAATTAAAAAAATAAATGAACAAGTATTTCTTTCTCCACAGGCTTTTAGAGAAGCAGGGAGTGATGGAGTGGGTACTCAAGAAAATCATCAAATTGGCAAAATAGAAGCTAATCAGGCAAGAAGGAGAAGATTATGGATGATTAGGGAGCCAGGCAAAAGCTGCTTTTGTTGCTGGAGAAGGGGGCTAGAGAGCAGATGTGGTCTATAAATGGCAACTTCTTTAACTCTCCTGTATGACAAAAAGCAGCAAAACTGTAGGTGCACTGGATAGAAGAGCAAGTGGTGTGGTGTCCACAGTGGTGTGGACATGGAAGAGCTGGGGCCGGGAAGGGCACTGTGTGGTTCTGGAAGGACTGAAGGTGTGGGACATTGCAGACTTATGAAGAACAGGGATTTGCTTTGAGTAGCACTCTGCAAAAAGCAGCCATTCTGGCCAAGCTGTCTGACTTGCCTGAAGCAGAGCCATCAGAGGCAGCCTGGTGACAGCTTCTCTCAGAGGCAGGAAATATGGAGGAGGTTGCAAATCTGGGAGGGAGATTCTCCCCTGTCCCTCCTACTCCGCTAACAGTGGGTGTAGCAATCCAGACTCCATGTCTCGCACTGTTTTTTTCTGTCTTGCTGCATATTCATATTCTTTTCTTTCTCAGTCCAACAGCAGCAAGGTCTGTCCCTGAGGCAGCAAAATTCAGACTCAAAAGATGAGGGGGAAAATCAGACTTGGTGCAAGATACAGAATAGGAAAGGGTTGAAAAGGGAACTGTAAGACTCAAGGCAGAATCATTGTTAAATGTCCAATAGCCCTACTTTGGGACAGAGAACAAGAGATCACTTCAGGGGAACATTTCCACTCTCCTAAGCTAAATGTTCCATGCTTTCCCTAAATCCTTCAAATGCAAGTTTGACTGCATTGTTTGCTTTCGGAGTTTGGAAGGTAATTGATAAACAGATTTTACTAATCCTTTCATGATTCCATATCACCTCCAGGTGATAAGCATGTATGGTTTCTAGTTTCTGTGTGGTGGAATATCAGCTGTAGACTGCTTGTCACAAATAGAAATTATTAACAATTTTAAAGTACTGTTTCTTAAACATGCTTTAAACAGATGAATCAAGTGTGTTAATTCAATAATTAATCTTTTTGCTGCCTCTCACCATTTAAAAACCTCCCCTTGTGTCTTCATTGTAAATAAGACTCTTTTCCTGCTGAAACTCTCCTCTTGGACATTAATAGTTCTCCTCCTTTCTCAACAAAATTAAACTTGACTCAAAGATCTCAATGGAACTTTATATAGATTGTAAACCTTGCTTTTTAGAGTTGCAGGTCAAGCTGAAAGTAAAGGCAAGAGCACATGTCTTGTGAGTGGGCACAAGTGAAAGTGTTGATTCACCACTTAGCTGTCAGCAAAAAAATAAGGCATGAAGGAAAGCCAAAATTTTTGTACAGTTCACAATTCTGTTGCAAAATCAAGTGTTTATGGGCTTGGGATTTTTTTTTTCTGAAATTACATGCTTTTTTCTGCCCATTTGATGTAGGTTATGTTCTTAACATGCTCCTTATTTTTTCCCAGTAACTTGAAATTGTTGTTTCTTTAGATCTTTTTGTTGTATGCCAGCAGTATTACATTGAATCACAGTTCTCACCAATCCTCTCACCTCTGATTTGTGTTCAATAGCCTGCTTTTCCAGGTCTGAAAGTTATTTCATGTTCTTTTTCTTTGCTTCTAATTCAACACTCATTGTGTATAATTGCAGGGTAGAGTGATGATTACTCTCCAAAGAATTACAATCAAACTTGGCTTGTTAGTGTATAAAGCCCTGACTGTTAATCACAATCATTTAAACAGTAGCTAACTCTCACTGAAACACAGATGGCATATTCTTAGCATTTCAAGCTACCCAACTCACGGTCCCAGAGAGGACTTTGTTATGCTTTCAAGTTCTGTTTCTCTTCCATGATGCTGAACTGTATCTGCTGGATTTGATACCCTCTTAAACACTGAGGAGGAACACAGAAACACTGTACAGCTGTAGCAGCTCATGCAAATAGAAATGCATAATTTTTTTTACTCAAAATGAAAAATTCAATCATACAACACAGAATGAATACATAAAGAAGAGCTATGAAGTAAAACCCTCAATATAAATAGGAAGTAATCTTGATTAAAACTTGAGAGAAATTTAAAATATGTGCATATTTGGCTTTAAAAAAAGTCAGTAAGCTTGATCAGTAACTGAGAGGGTCCCATGATCCCATTAGAGTCCTACGGTCTGGTGATTTTCAGCAAGCTATGAAATAAATAGGTAACTAATTTTTCCAGTGCTACTGACACAAAAGCTCAAAGACTGTATATCTAGGAGTAGAACAAATCACATCATCAGTTCCAAGGCCTCAAGCAAGGATTTTTAATAAGAATTACTAAATTCTTGATGCAATATGACAATCCACTTCATAAAACACTGTATTTCTTCAAAAACATGTGTTTTGAAAACGTTTAAAATAACTACACACAGAAAAGTTTAATTCTTACACTGTAGAAAAGGATTCTCTAAAAGGCCAGGTTACAGTATTGTGAACAAAAGACAGAAGACAGACAAAGGTTTTTGCTACTGCAGATTCAGTATGCACTTGTCTCCTTTCAAAAGCTTCCCTATCAGTAAAATAGAGATTAAAAATGCCTTATGCAGAAGACATGTTTGGAAACTGAGTTGCTTTTTTGAAAAAAAATACTATCATTTTAGATAAACTCTGGGGAATAGGAAAAAAGACAGTTCTCAATGGAAGAATGTATTATTTAACTGGAACTAACTGTGCATGACTTTTCATTAGTATGCACCAAGTTAAAAGCTCAGGGGTCTGGATCTTCGTGTTCCAGTGCTGCCAGAGTGCAGGAGCATTTTCACTTTATGCCTCCCAGGGTGCTGTGAGAAGGAAAGGCTTCACCAAGGAACACAATGCTACCCAAAGACTCTGCTACATATTAGATGTTTCATTTGTGAAATGAATAAGGCTTTTCTCCTTACCTCGTACCAAAGTTTTTTTTTTTTCTACATAAATTCCATTCCATGGTGAAATATTGGTTTATAAAACCAAAATTTAAAAAGAAATAAAATCATGATTCCTGTATTCCTTTAGACACATAGTTTGATAAGAGGTAACTAGTCTCTTCCCATGATCAATTTCCTTCTACCACCTGAAGCTTTTGTGCATCCTTCCCTAGAGACTACTGCTTAGTTGGAGTAGGCAGAGAAGATTTGAATAAGTATCTAGACCTAGATGCAATTTTTATCACTGACCAGACACATGTTCTAGTAGGTGGCATCTCTGCTGCAAGAATGGGAGAAAATTTAATTCTCATGATTAACTCCTTTAGCACTTAAAATGTCAGAGACATAATTTACTTAGCACAAAAAACGGTGATGCCTAAGGTAAATTGTATTTCCAAAGCAGTCTTTCTGTGTTATTAGCCATTCTTCAAAATACCAATAAAATTGATATTAATATCAATGAAATTCTTTACAAAGTTCTAATTAAAGTATTTTATAAATACCTGCCTAAGTAATACTTTGTAAAGATTTCAAGGCCAGATGCTATCTTCCACTTGTCTTTCATCTTTAAGATTTAAATGTGAATTGTCCATAAGGAAGTTTGTATGGACAAGCATTGGAATAAATACTTGCCAGCTCCACATTGTGTATTTATTTGTGTTTGTTACATAGATACAAAAGCCTGTTCTCTTTTTATTCTGAAGCATCATATGTGCAACAAAAAAATGCACACATAATGCTCTGAGGAGCATTTACTTAGGAGCTGTGGTTTCTGGTCCTACATCACATCATTCTTCAGTGGATATTCTTCCAGATCTTTATATCATTCATCAGAAATACACCTTCATTCCAGCTCAAATAAGGTGTAGCACCCACACAGCTGTCTAAAAAGATATGCTATGTGTCATATATTGTAGCCTATCCACTTGCATCATTTCTCTGTTGTGCTCAATGTTCAATTTGATTTCTTTGATTTGAAATGAGGCATGATTTTAATATAAGATGACTTTAATCCAATATACTTATAACACTCAAAGAAAAAGTATTCCTTGTCTTACCTCAGCAATCAGGGAATTGAAGCTTTGAGATAAATTCTGACCTTCTTGTAACATGCTTTTCTATGTCAAACACTTGGGAATTGAGTTTATTTTTACAGCAGCAAGTTTAATGTCAAGCGCTTGAACGAAAATTGAATTAATTTGTTGCTTTCATTAATTGACCTCCTTTAATTTTCAAACTTTACATGTTTGTTTAATCTTAATACCTTTTGATTTATTCATGAAATGATGCTCTTCTGCGCTTTGTAATAATCTCTGACTATTCAAGCATTTTCAATGTGATATTCTCCATCCCAAGTTTTTAATGAGGTTTCTTATGTATGTATTTTTTAAATAAAAATTGTGGAGGTTTTTCCTTTTTATATTCATTAATTTAATATTAGAAACCATGCCTGGTTAGGAAAATCTCATCAATTTAAGGTTCCAGAATAGGTCACCAAGTGTCATTCCAATAAAAATGAAATTTGCATGCAATGCTTCGTTTGCAAGGTGTTCTTGTTTATCTTCTCTGGCATTTATTACTGTGATCAAGCAACTGAAATGATCTGCATATTATGCAAACCAGTCCATTTCTCAGGAAAGTTTTCAGGCTTTTTATATTAAGAAAAATTTAATGCAAAGGCTTTTTGTAAGATAGCATGAGAAAAGAATTGGATCTTGTCACAAGAAATTGTTGTTACTGTCATCTCAGGGGACTAAGTTATTTTGGGAAATTAAAGGTTCTGATATTATGGGTTACATCATCAAAATGTTTTATTGTGGGTGTTCTTAGCAGCATGAAGGAATGTTCTATTTTGCTTCATGGCTAATTGGATTATTGCCCATTCTACCAGTGCAACCACAAAGATGATTAAGAGAACTGGAGCTTTAGAAAGTGGAGATTTCACAATAAAGTGGGTTTCTAGCCAAAGATAATTTCAGAAGAAAAGGTTAGATCAGCTGGGAAAAGAAAACACTCCCTGTATCTTTAGAGTAAAGGAAGTGAAGATAGTGACAGAGGAAAAGGTAGGTTATAGCAAATTGTTGAAAATCACTGTCTATAAACATGCAAAAGGCTCTTTTTAATCTTGATTTAGAAACATCTGTGGAAAAGTTTTTTCCAAAGAGATAAAATTATTAGCTTTAACTTTACAAAACAAAACTCAAAGCTTAGCACAAGAAAGCAGATTGCTCCCAAATTATGTTTTGATGTAGATGTTTAATAGTGGAAATTGTTTTGGCCAAGCTTTCTGGAACTGGGCTCATTTTGTACAGTACTTGCTGCAGAATCCTTTCTACATGAACGTTGTGAGTCACAATGGCAAGCCTTACATAACTTTTCAAAGGAACAGGCCTTTAATAGGTAAAAATATACTTTTTAACAAAATGTAGAATTCACTTGATATTAATTATAACAAAGAAAAGAACAGGATTCTAGCAGTTGAACTTTAACAAATGTGGAAGGTCTTATTGTCATTCTCTTAGCTTATCCATTCAGTAATATTTAGATTTTATGATATTGGTTGGACTTCATAATCTTTCCAACCTAAAGAGTTTTAGGATCATATGGAGAGGGAGAGTTCCCTACAGCAAGCAATCCAGAGCATTAAAATTGATCTTGTGATTCAAGCTGCCCTCAGGACTGGGTAAGGAGCTTAGGCAGACCAGTGAGACAGACAAGGTGCAGATGTGTGGGAAGAGCAGGCATATTTCTGGCTGTTGTGATATTACAGCAATAGAAATTGGTCCCTCCACATTCACCACACTCCTCAAGCTAATGTGTCTATTTGTCTGAATAGGTGCTTCCAGAGTAACCCATCACTCAGAGGTGCATGATTGGCAGATCAATGGCTATTTCATGAAACAATCTTTTTTGGGGATCTTTTACATGATTGAAAGCAAAAATTGCACTTTGAAAATAACAAACTCTACAGTTATTGTCTGTCACTGTTTTGCCATCCGCCATTCATTTGATTGTTATAGCATCTCCTTGTGTTTTATCTGAAATGAAATCATAAATTCTCCAAGGAAGGATTTGTTTCTTAAAATATCACTTGTACAGCAATTAGCACTTTGGCTTGCTGAACTTTAACAGTGTTTTCTGATCTTGCCATAACATAGCAAATAATCACTGAAGTATGAAAAATACATCCAGAAGGCATTTTAAGACTATATAATCTGTTCCCTGCTCTGAAATACAATTTAGATATATCTGTCAAGAATGACATTGATATATGTCCAACCTTAAAGAGCTCCAGCAACGCAGGTCCCACAACCTCATAAGGCACGTATATTTAGGAGCATTAGTGTACGTTTACGCTATATTTACTGTACATGTTTTGCCACTGTTTTTGCCTGCATTACTTTCTGTGGTTTAACTTAACATTTTTTTGTTTCTATCAGGAATATAGAGAGTACATTATTTCCTTTTACAGCAGAAACCTTTTATGTATTTGAAGTCTGGCCATCTTCCCACTTTATGTCCACTTGACTATGAATTACGTGAAGATAGCAAACAAAAACCCTATATTGCTTTAAAAAGCATCAAACCCAAAACCCAAGAGTTAAAGAAGTTAGGACTAGGCAATATAAAGACACCAGATGAGATGCTGAGATTTTTCTTCTGACCCAGAAAACTACAGAAACACAAACTGTGTGGATAATTGTTTCACTTGCGCAGTTACAATAGAAGGTGCCTGGCAGTGCTTTGTGGACTACAGAGGATATCACAGGAATGGTCTCAAGGGCTTTAGAACTAATGTGGATGTTTCCACTTCATTACTTTCAATGGGCCACAGTCTGACCTGTCTGCATTAATGAATGGTTACCCCTCTGGAAGACATGCTACTGGTTATATTCTAATGATGACATAATTAGGAAGTAGAAATAGATCTCTGTGAGAGGACGGCCTGTAGCCATGGCCCACAGGCTCCTTGGTTTGATTGTGCACATATCCAGGTTTACTGAAGCATGGAAAGATGGACTGTATGGTGTCAGAGGAAGCGTCAGAGTAATAAAAATTATTATCTGTGTATTTTGGGAACTATTTTATTTGTTGCAGTTTTGGAAGTCATAGAAATTTTTGGATGCTGATTTTTCAAAAACATTTTTATTTTAAGATAATATCTGAAATGTAAGTTGGAGAGCAGTGCAGCAAGCTGCACCAGTAGCTCTAGCATTAGAACTATAAATTTTATTGAAGTATTTTAATAGTAGGAAAATAATGGCGTATAGTATAGTGTAGTATAGCATAGCATAGCACAGCATAGCATAGCATAGCATAGTAAAGTATAAAGAGGAATGGGTGAGGTTTTCTGAGGATTAAATTTATGAACAGAAAGACCCCATGTCTGGATTGTAAAAACGAAGCTGAAAGCAAAGTGTTGCTTTGAGTAAGACTTACAAATAAGCATTAGAACAATTATGTGATTGACAGAACAAATCATAAAACAGGAATAATATGTGAAATATCTTCTATGCTGGCTGTTAAGAATTTGGCCAGCAAGAAAGTAAGCATAAGGCACTTGTACAGACCACACCATGTCTCATAATTTTTTTGTTTGTGTGGCTGTGCCAACTTGCTTACAGTCATTACTACTTACAGAAAAATAAAATCCAAAACCAGAAACTGCACCAGTGCAATGCTATACTTTGAGACTCAAATGCCCTGCTGTATGCTATCATATTATTATGTAGCAGATGATAATTCATAAACTGTCTTAGATTATATGTAACCATATTTTAGTTTTCTTTAATGCAGTAATCCAACAACAATTTAATTGACACTGTGGGAAATTTAAAATACACTAATTCAGTATATTAGCCAGGTGTTTGATTTTGAGATGATATTTTAAGTTATTTCTATTATGGTGACATAATATTCATTCATTTGCAGCCAGACATAGGTGAAACAAGTTGGGGTTTTTTTCTGGTCAAACACATTGACTTTTCTGCTCTATATGGGAGTACATGGGCTATTTTTCTCCAATGTTTGTGAAAGCCAGGAACCAAAGATTTGAGCAGCTTATGCAATATGAGTTAAAGTGCATTATCCAGAATAATTAGCACTACTAGTTTTATGATTATGATTAAATGTGATTTAAATGTCTGTTTAAAAGTAAGCAACAGAAGGCTCCTACCAGAATTAGCCTTCTAATAAAAGCAGAACAGAACAGAATGTCATACCAGTTTGCCAGTTCTTTTCAGATCCATGTCTAAACTACATGTCCTGACAAGGTGTCCCTTTTTCTACAAATAACATATTGCTTTGGATTTGAAGTTTTTATTTTTACATTTACAGATACGATACTATTAGTTGAATAATGCCAGTAGAATAAATGTGATTATTCCATCTCTGTCTTTAAAGTTATCCATGTCAAAAGTATTGTTCACTTTTTGCTGTGATTTCCATGTTTATGTATGATACAGAATTTTCCAATTTTTTTATTCCAGTTTGTGAATGCAACTTCAAGTTTGCTGCTTGTAAGCGGCTGTTTGCTTTTCCAATTGTCTACTGTAGTCACATCATGTCATGTTTGATGCTATCTCCCAGCTCCCTGAGCAATTTCTCAGCAAAGCACCAGCACAGATCCTCAGACCAGTGCGGATTCATACACATACTTAGGAAAGCTTTTTTGCAGACAGTGATCACAAAAAGAAAATTGTTTCCAATCCCGTTTTGAAAAAAAAAAAAAATATTAATGCATCTTTATGAAAGAACAACTGGATTTATTGTCATGTTATGGCTATTCTGTATTCTCTGTTATGATACCTCTGCATAGAAACAGGAATTGTATGATTTATTAAAAACAATTATTTCACCTTCCTTTTATGCTCCACCACCCAGCCCTGGTTCCTGGAATTAAGTAATTTAGCTAGATCTTGCAGCTTGTATTTCAAGTACTGTCATACTCCATGGTCCCATTGAAATTGCAGGGATTACTGGTGCAGTGAGCTTTCATTCGGCTCAGCTGAAGGTAACAGAACTGATCTCCTAGTTTTTCTAAGACAAATTTGTGTATGGATGCAGAGGATTTAGTGGTAGCTTATAGAAGTTACTATAACCCCTTGCTACTTGCAGGTAGAATTTAGTACTTGCAATATCAGTTTGTGACACTTAACCTGACACTAGGATTGCATTTAAAGCAGGGGAGGGTGGCATGGCCTTCACCCACCCAGGATGTGTGATTAGGGCACTGTGTAATTATTTGGATCCAGAGGCTGAGGCGAGACTATAAAATGGAAGAGGGACATATCCCTCACCCTGTTGCTCAAAGAAATTGAGGCATCGGCAGTATCTTGTGAGCTGCTTTCAGTCATTGTCCCACTGCAAGTTCCCTGTGATCACAGCATGAGACAGGCACCCATCGCTCTAGAGCAGGCACTACCTGTGGTTCTGATGATTATTTATTTGCAATGGCACAGCTATGCTTTTGTAAATTTGTCTCCACTCATTTTTTTATAAAAGCATTCTAAGCTCTTCTACATATTTGCAGGCAGCATTCTGCTTACCACAAACATTTATGTGTGTCCATTATTTCACTTTTTTGACACTCTAAAAAGCAAATTACTCCTATTTTTCTGACATAAACAATGAGGCTGGGAGAGGGGAGTTTAATTTTCTTCCTTTTGGAGTATAAAAGTAGCACAGACGAAACACAAGTACTTTCTGTTATGACCAGTAATTTTGGGGAATACCTTGTTTTCATCATTAAGGTATGTACAAGTAAATCTGGCCTAACTTCAGAGGTGAAACTACATTAAGATGTGGACTTTCTTCCAGTTACAGCTTAGTAGCTGTAACGAGTTCCTACAAATGCTTTAGAGAGAGTATATACTTTATTCTTTCTTAATTTTCACTTTCCGTTGTTTACAGGGTAAATTTGTCAATAATAGGGATCATTATGAAAGAGGAATCTTTAATTTTTTCCACTTCTCTTTTCGAAGTGGTGAAGATCAATAAGGGATATTTCATTCTGCCATGTATATTTAAATGGAATCACCCATTTTAGCCTTGAATGTCCCCTGAATCAAGCTTTATTCAGTATTTTGAATATATGTCAGAAGCTGTCTGATGATTTATGAAGGCCACAGATATAGAAGGAATATTGCAGTTTATTCTCTGTGCTTTGCTTTTGTTGGCCATTTTAGAAGAATAAACTCTAGAAGCAGATGTGGTTTTTTAACAGCTTTTAATAATCATTTCTGTAGTTTGTTACTCTTTCAATGATGAAACTTATAGAAGTTGGAAGTCTAGAAAAAAATCAAGGACACTTTTTTCAGGAGAAAAGAATTTTGAGTAATATCAAGATTTTATGGAATTTATTTGAGACCTGTATTCAGAAATCACACCCAGCTCTTTGTACAACTTCTACCTATATGGTGAAAATTTGATGTTTTCATGAACGTATTCTTCTCCCCAGTATACTGATGTTTATTTCATGAACACATCCTTCTGCCCAATATACTGGTATGTAATATCTGAAGAGTGCCTTTCCAGATCTGACTAATTTTCCAGACATATAAACCGAAATAAAATTATTAACTACAAGTATTTCATGAACACTGCTTTTTAAGTGCTGGACAGATGTTCTGTTATTCTTCTGTGGAACAAGAGGTAGAAGAGGAAAATGGAAGGAGTTATAGACTGAGCTTCTGAAAGGAATGTCAGCGAGCTTGTCTTGGTTTGAAAGACAGGTGTCTGCCAAGGAAGGTGGGAACCTCCCTTGGAATAGGAAATACGACTCCTTTTCCTTCCGAATTATTATAACTTTGAAATCAAGGGACTCTCAAGCAAAAGATATGGGGAAAAGGAATAACAATTCTTTACTAATATTTAGAACAAGCCAATAATACAGAAACAATGATTTAAATAGACAAAGTCAGAATACAACCTGCCACCCTGTTAGGGTAGTGCTAGTGGTCCAGTTAAATGGTGGCTGCAGTACCATTGGAGTGATGGATGTGGTCTTGTTGAAGTGGTGATCTCATGGAAAGGTCTCATCAGTCTCTGGAGGTCCAGTGGTGGCTCTTGAGCTCTTCTCTGGGAATCCAGTGGAGAAGGTAGTCCAGTGTTTCAGAGTCTCACTTTATAAGCAGGAAGGAATATTCAGTTCCTCCTCTCTGGGCGGCACGTCTTACAATGGGCTGATGTAATCTTATGAGCCACTCCCGGGAGACCTTGATGGCCCATTAGCAGAGATAGCTCCTCGAGGGTGTTATCAGGGCTGGGTCATGCTGAACACAAAGAGCACTGCCCCACCTATTTTTAACAGTTTATGGAGTGTAACTTTTGGTTACACCTTCCATGTAACCTAAGACAGAGGTTTAGGCAGATAAGTGAAGATTAAAATAAATTCTTTTACTTTATGAGTTGTTTCCCCAAATGTGCAACTAGCCTCAGAGCAGCTCTTCTGTCTTCTGTGAAAGTACTATAAAATTTGCATATTTTTTTTTTATATCTATCATGAACTCTAAATTTACTTAACTTTTATTAATTACCAGAGACAGCTCAAAGTCCACTAGATAGCTTTTTCAAACTAGTCAGGTTCATTTTGACCCTTATTAGCATACATAGGCCAAGACCTGAAAGATTTAATTACTCTAGATCTTTCTAGGCTTGTCTCCTGAGAAACAAAAACTCATCTAAATTTTAATAATATTTTCTTAAAGACTTTTTTCCTTTGTATTTCAGCTTACAGTATGAAATGACTATGTGAAAATATTGTTTCTTCTTTTGAATTTTTTTGTTTTAATGTGTTCCCAGTACTACATATTATGGAGAAAACAAACAAATAAATAACGAAAATCTCATCACAAAACCAACCAACATTTAAATTGCAAATTATGAAGTTTAAAATTTTGGAGGAAAAATGCTTTAAAATATTCAAGGGATTCTAAAACATTTAAAGACCCTTTCATATTGAAATAATTTCCTTTTAGCAAACCACTCAGAAAACTTGGATTCTTTCAGTTTTCATAGTTTTTGAATCCTGTTGAAATAAACATTTTCCCCAAAAACATTAATATAATCAAAGAAAAAGAATTAATTTGATTTCAGAAGTACAGAATTCTTCTTGTAAAGATGATTTGTGGCAAATATTCATCAGTATCTATGTATTTGGAGTTGGAAGGAGCCCACAAGGGTCATCAAGTCCAACTCCTAAGTGAAGATCAAACCCACAACTCTGAGTGTTATTAGCACCATGCTCTAACCAACTGAGCTAGTCTCAGGGTCTGCAGACATGTTCATATTACCTTTGGGTATCAGGTGGTGGTATCTAGGTAAAGGTTTAAACAGAATAATTTTTAAGAAAACCTGCTCAACTTAAGTCTTGGGGAAAAAAATCAAAAAATCTTTTTATGTTGACATAAAGTCTTTATACTTACAAACCATATATGACTATAGAAAACACCTAGAATAAATTGTTAAGTGCAGTCATCCATGAGGAGTTCTGAGAACATAAATATTTTATAAGGAATTGGTATGAGTGCTTCAGTGATATTATTTGAAATAATAGGGTCTTCAGAGATCTATCACAGAAGAGGACCACAGCACAAAATGTTCTCCTGGCATGTGTAATGAATTTATACTTGTTGGGTATTCATATGGGTGATGAAAAGTCCTCCTTGTCAAACCTGATTTCCTTTTATGACAAGGTAATCCACTTGGTTGATCAAGGGAAGCCTGTTGATCTTTTTGGACATCAGTAAAACTTTCAGTGTTGTCTCTCACAGAATCCTTCTGGATAAAATATCCAACCCATAGCTGGATAAACACACCCTGTGATGGGTGAGCAATTGACTCATGGATCAGGCACAAAGGGTTACAGTGAATGGAGTGACATCAGCCTGGGGACCTGTCACTGTGGGGTTCCACAGGGCTCCATCTTAGGCCCTGTGCTCTTCAACATCCCCATAAATAACTTGGATGCAGGACTGGAAGAGATACTGAGCAAGTCTGCAGATGATACAAAACTGGGAGCAGCTGTTGACTCCCTCAGAGGCAGGGAGGCCTTGCAGAGAGACCTCAACAACTTAGAGGGCTGGGCAGTCAGCAACCATATGAAGTTCAACAAGGGAAAGTGATGGATTCTGTACCTGGGGTGGGACAACCCTGGGTGTACAGACAGACTGGGGAATGAGATGCTGGAAAGCAGCACCACAGAAAGGGACCTGGGGGTCCTGGTCGATGGAAAGTTGGACCTGAGCCAGCAGAGCCCTGGCAGCCAGGAGGGCCAAGTGTATCCTGGGGGCATCCGGTACAACACTGCCAGCCAGGCAAGGGAGGGGAGTGTCCTGCTCTGCTCTGCACTGGGGTGGCCTCACCTCAAGTGCTGGGGGCAGTTTTGATCGCCACAGTATAAGAAAGACATTAAACTATGGTCTGATTCGGGGGGGATGTTCCTGTTCGGGGCCAGCATTTGGACTCAGTGATTCTTGGGGGTACCTTCCAACTTGAGATATTCTGTGATTCTGTGGTTCTATGATCTTGCATCAAAATGGGACTGGAAGAGGGGAGAAAAAATAGATATCTGGATTGGTATTACTTTTTTTTCTGAGTGTCTGCACTTATACTGAAGCCTTTTATTTACACTGCTGTCTCTAAGAAGATAAAAATAATAGAAGCAGTGATTTTTATTGTAAAACTTCATTCACTTAACCACAGATGCATACAATGCTCTTCATGTTAATGAAGTAGTGGGTTTTTTGTTTCTTTACTACTTTTCTAATTTAGGATTTTGTTTGCACATAATGAAAGTTTACAAGTGAGTGTTATTTCTCACCATAAATGTAAAGTGAAGCTTTTGAATCTATTAAAATAAACTTTTCTTGGCCAGGGAAAGAGCACCCAAGAAACTTGTTGTGAGAGTAATTTCTCGTTTTCACACACTTGAGAGAAAAACTACCCCATCTATAAATGGGTTTTTTTGCCAAATTCAACTTGTTTTACCACAGTACTTTTAGGCATTTTGATCCTGCCTGCACTGGGAACTCGTTTGCATTCAAAGTTAGAGCCTTGGCATTTCAATGCTTGGATTCATGGTTTTGCAGTTACTTGTTTGAAGTCCAGAGGTTTTTCTGGTGACCTTAGACAAAAGAAACCAGAGTAGTTCCTGATGAGTTCTACTGAGTCTCAGACTGCTTTCATAGTTTCATGGATGACATAATGACATCTTTCTATAATTTAGTAAGAACAGCTGCTGGGCTGCAACAAATTCCCTTGCTTGCTAACTGCCTTGTTTGCTTGGGTTTGAGGGTGGCAGTCTACTGAGGGGGAAAGAATCTGTTGATAGAGAGATTCTGCCTGATTCCAAGGAGAGAACAGACATAGGAGATAAAAATTCTAATCATATTTCACTTCCAGAAATTCTACTAAACCAAATATTTTTTTTAAAAATGGTTATGTCTGTCTGTGTTTAATTCTTTCATACTTGCTAGGCAGCATCCTAAGCACCCACAGAAATCAATACAATCTTCGGACATAGGGACACTGCCCCATTATAGCTTTGAAAATCAGCCTTTTTCCTCTTGGTACCCATGGGTGACACTGGTTTTGAAGTTACAAAGATCTCCTGCTCCACTCTTGAGAAAAAAGGAAAGAAGGAATGAGAACTCAAAATACCAGTGGTGAGAGACAATATAACAATTTTGCTAGAGCTTTCTTCTGCATTGTAGGTACAAGCTTTAGTGGACTCATTTTCAGGATTTTTTCTTTCTTATTTCTGCTAAATGGCGTATTTGGTGACATCAGCCTCATGCAATCCCAAGCATTCTATGAAAACATTAGTGGAAACATTGGCAGGAAAATAATTCACTTGGAACTCAGGAGAAGCTGGATAAAGAGGAAAGTCATGCAGATATGTTTTTTATATTTTAGGTTTTTTTCCCATTTTTCTGTCATGAAAGTTTGTGATGGGGAACAGAAAGAGGTTTTGCTTTTCTGACTGCTGTTAAAGGGGAAAAAAAACTAAACAAAATGAAGTAAGCAATGGGTACAATTCACCGCACTATTTCAGTCAGAAATTGCTGCCACATGGACTCAGACTTTCTAATGGCTTTTCGCAATCAGCCATCTGTAAGCCTCCAATTGGTATGGTGCCTGCAGTATTTATTTTGAAATGCTATATAACTCATAGTACATACTGTGCAGCCACAAACTATATAAATGTTGGGGAAGATTCAACAGACTCTTCTACAATTTTTTTTGTTGTTGTTGAAATATGCAGAAGCAAGGCCAGAATGGAATAAGGTTCATCCAAGGGTAGGTGACATTGTGTGCATCCTTTTAAAATTGTCCTGTCATTGTTTTTGTTCTTGTTCTTTGAGATATAATGATAAAAAATCTTGATGACAACATTAGCAGATATTAAAATGGAGTAAACCAAAATATTCTTAAGAGAGGATTTGTGGGAAGATATAATGGAATACTGTCATTAGTGCTCTCTAGTCTCATTTAAGTCTTTCTGTCAACCACTTTGTCTTTGTTTCAAATGGAATTACATGTTCATGTGAATAGTTGATTGGGACTTAAGTTTGAATCCATGTGTTTATAGAGATATTGTGAGACAAGAACTTTGTTAATTTGTTGTTATGCTGAGATAGAGAACCTCCTTCCCACCAGAAGACATTGGGAAAGCAAATGTTTTAATGTTTTGAGTTGATGTCACTTGGCACATGTGGAATAATCATTGAAAAACTGCAAAAATTTTCAAGCAGATGCACTTAATTTTATGTCAAATTTACCATGTTGTTTCAGCATGAAAAATGGAGACAGAATAAATGGCACTTTAAATGGACACTTCTAAAATAATACAGAATTCTCCCATATACTGATGTATTAAAATGTCTGTCTCCTGTCTTATTGTGTCTTGTAGGTTTTATCAAAAACAGTATATTTCCTTCTGTTTTTTCCTATTACTTTAGAGTAAGAAAGTATTTTTGTTTTAAATTGACCTGAAACGTCTCCTTTATTTTAATTCAATCAGCACATCTTTTTCCTTAAGCAGATGCTCTTATGAGGTGGAACAGGTATTCTCTGGCATTCTTTATATCATTTAGTTGATTCTATCATTCCAGATTAATTTAAAATGTACCTCAATTTGCAAATTGTTAGTTTCTAAAGATTCTTTAGATGTTACTAGCTGGAAGAAAAATTTGTAAAACAGCCCTTCAACGTTTGTATAGCATACTCTTTAAAGTGTACATACTTCATAAATGTAAAGAGAGAAGAAGGACGTGTATTTGAATTTAGAGGATCATTAACCAAGCTTGTAGCAGTTTCTTAATAATCCTTACAGCTGAGTTGTCTGAGAGAGTGCTAATATTTTCAGGTTCTCAGCAAAATTATTCTGCTATTCACCTTAAAGTTTTAGTGAATTTCTAGCACAGAGAGGGCAAAAAAAGAGTCTCAAGATCTTTCTGAAAAGTTAGCTGGATAGTTGTCTAGATAGGCGGCATGGAAATATGCTTCTCTATCTTTGGAAAAAACTTGGATTACAGAAAATTATGACACTATGTGGATCTATTTCTCCATTCTTTACTTACTGAAATGTAGGATGAAGGCAGGAGCCGTGAATTTATGGTAGCGCTAACACCAAGAACCAGAAGATGAGTTCTATTACATATATGGCATGCTTTTGTCAATGATGCTTTATGAAAAAGTTCACTATATATTTTATAAGAAATTCCGCCATCAAATTTATGAATAGATTGACAACTTGACATTAGATATTTTTCTATGGAGCTTCTGGAAGGGACAGTCTTAGTAGACAGAGAACAGTGAAGGAACTGTCTGATTATTTATGCTTTGCGAAGCAAATGATACTCATGACAAGGTTCTTTCAAATATCTGCATTCACTATTGCAACTAGGCTGCCTGTATTACTCATATTTTCATGCAGATTAATGTACCCTCTTCACAGTCATGTCAAGCAGTCCAAATGTGTAAGTTACATGTCTGAGGATTTATAGATCAGACATCAGCAAACTAAAGGAGAACAGGTTTTTATTTTGTCAGACATCCTTAGATGCAACAGTCTAACCTGTAGATTGGATTACCTTGGATTTTAGTCAAATTTCACAGATCTCTAGTATACTGCTGCAGCAAGAAAAGAATTAATGCAAATCTACATAATTTGTTGCACACACAGAATTCCCAATTCATCTTGGATATGTAGTAATGATCTCAATTTCCAAAAGAAATTCAGCACTTTGGAATGGGTGGGTGGTTTGGAGGACTTTCCAAATATTCAGAAAAGGGGAAAATGCACCAAATAATAAGTTGTTATCTTCCGATTACCAATATATAAAAACCAGAGGCGGCTGCAATTTTCTACTCTTTCTTAAATGCATTTCTTTACCTTCTTTTTTATTATACTCTTTAGAGGAGTTGACAGAAAAGGAAACAGCTCAATAAAAACTACCAGAAACATCGAAGGAAATCACCTTAGAGAAATACTTCTGTGGAGAAATTTCATCCAGATCTTTCTCCTAAGCATGACAAATATTTCCACTGTGAAGATACTTTTTCTTTTATAGAAGATGATAGCACTTAATTTTCCTTGTCTAAATATCAAAGATAAGGGTGAAAGTCACATACTGATTAAAGTGAAAGAAATAAAGGACCAGTAGCCATTTCATCAAACATGTTTTTTTTAAGCTGTTTTCTACAATGAAAAATATAATAATAGAACTGTAAAAAGCATTGAATAAGTACCTTTTTGCTGTAAATATACAGATAATTCAGACAATTTAAGAAGCAATTCTTACATAAATTGGCAAGCATGGGTAAAAATAAGAAAAGACTATTTTAAGTGGCACTAAGATGATGACAGTTATGTTACTCAGCTACAGCTCACTCTTCCTTATTTGACAGTTCTTATCACTCGCACAAACAAGATATGTAGGAATTGATGTTGTGTTGTTAACAAAGCAGTTATACACTTTTGAAAAGTAATAACGTGCTTTTCAGTGGGATTTTTTTGTTGTTGTTTTGGGGTTTTTTTCTGAACTGAGTGTAAGAATGCATAATCCCATTCGGAGAATAACTAATAGCACTAATGGAAATCCAGGACTGTTGTATGTAAAGTGATTGGGGAGCTGAGACTTGCATGTTAAAAGATGAGTGTAGTCCCTGCTGAGTATGTTTTAGTTCCAAAATAATTAACTCTGTCAAATAATTAATATTTGTTGACAAGACCAAGTAAAGTGCATGCAGTATCACATGTCTTGTAATTAGTTGGGATGATAAGATAATACAGACTGAAAATAATCAATTTGAGCTGCCAAAGCTGATCACTTAAGCCAAGTGAAAAAACACAAGCAACTTTCTTCCACAGATTTCATGCACACATAATTAGCTTTGCCTGCTTCTTTGGTCTTTTTATATTTCAGCTCTGAGTAGTCAAGTTTCATTGGTGTGAGTATCTCGAATGTTTATTTGAGAGCTCCCTGAGCAAAGGGAGAAGAAACACACTAAAAGTCAATTGGAAGCAAATTAGAACATTGAATATACTAGATCAAATTAAATCTAGGTAAATTAGATAAAATTAAAGACTATTTAAAATATTTAACCTTGAAATGCAAGCGTTATGAAATAGCTGTTTGCAACTGATCTATATTTACAAGAAAAGAAAATCCTGACTCCTTGTAAGCTGTTGAATATCAAAACCTAATGTGCATCTGCTCAGATTCACTTCAAGGGGATAATATAAAAGCAACAGCAAAATGCTTTTTTCAATTGATACCTTTTTCTGTCCCAATTAAATCAATGAAAGCTATACTGTGGTTTAAAGCAGAGTTGCTTTAATAATGAATCTTTCTAATAATATAATCCATTAGACCAGAAATTAGGTATTATGACAGCATGAGCTATAGAAAAATCTTTACAGGGTAGAAAATTTGAGAGATAAATTATTCATTCTAAATTATTTGCTCTAACCAGCTTTTACTGCACCTCTATCAGATACTTTACAGCTCTACAGCATGATGGTTGAGATCAAGTATAATCAATAAAATAAATTATTTAAATGTAAGATTCATAGGGAGGTGTCTTTACACTCAAATTTTTCCAATCTGCTTTGGTACTGGAGAGATAAAATGAATTATACTTATGTTAAACATTTTGGATTTTTATGATTCCTACTGAGGCTTCTAAGAATTTTTGTTCCAAGCTTGTATTTTTTGGCTTAAAAATAAATCATAATCCACTTTGCAATTTGAAAATTTAGTGGAAGTATTTTCCTTTCTTTTGGTGTTTCCCAAATGTATGTACAGTGTGGAAAGAAAGAAAGAAAAAACTACATCCTGCATGCTCAGTGAGAACTCTTTTGTAGTTATTAAAAATTATATGCAGCTGAAAGACCCAGGGTTGTTTTTTATGAAGTACAGTAAGAGACAAAAAATCAGAAATAAAAGCAGTGTGACAACCTACAAAACCTTCAGTTTTGAGGAAGAAGAAAATCTGCAGGAAGGACTGGGTGGCATGGAAAAAATAAAGTGGACTCGAGTAAGGAATTGTGTGAATGGACTGAAGCATGGTAAGAAGCAGAGAATATATGAGACAGGTGTTATAGAGGTACAGTGATGACATTCATAATACAAGAATTCAGTATAAGAGAAGTGCATGACACTTTAGACTTATATCCAAATAGAAAATTATTTATTTTCTGAGCTATCTCATTGCTGGGTGTTAACCTAGCCCAGGAATATGCATCCAGCACCAAATTATAGAACATTCAAATGTACCCAGGTTTGGAGCCCAGAGGCCAAGTTACTTGGTGAAATAAAATAATTAGGTACTGTCCTGGAAAATCACTCAATAATTTTCTAGAAAAGCTAAGCTGACAGCTGGATTTGTATGGCTTACATGAAAAAGTCCATGTGGCTGATTCATGCTGGGGTAATTTTTTTAGAGGAACATTTTTGTCATGTTCCTATTCTATAGTGTTTGCTTAAACACGTCTCGGAAAGAGCATTAAATAAATAAAATAATTAGCTGACTAGGGACTATGATCATTGAGTTTGGGCATCAGATGTCTGCTAGAGTAAAATCATAGCTCCACTAAGAATTGCTATTATCCCAAACTAAATTAAAATCTTACTTTTATCTATTCATTGCATCAGAAAGTTATTGCTGAGACTACAAAATTGTAGAAATATTGGAAAAAAGCTTCTCACCCGATTTTTACGAGGCTTTTCATGTTATGTTAAAGAGGGAGCAGATAAGACTTTTTGTGTGTATATATAATGTATTTTAGAGAGAGAAGTTAGAGTAGCATTTCAGGGGTTCTCAGTGATACACAATATTGGAATACATTGCTTTTTACACATTTCTTAAGCTATCTAGCAGATTTTTTCTATGCCATGGGGTGTAGTGTGGGAACTGCAGGCTTTGCAATCTCTCAGGTAGCAATGAAAATATTACTATGCTAATTTTCATTTTATCTCTGTGTCTCAGCATGCAGCTGAAAAACAAACAGAAAAATATTAATTTTTTTTTTATTAAAAGTACCTACTAAAGCTTTGGCATGAATATTCAAACAGATTTAATTATAAAGTAAATGTCAAATATTCTTGAAGGTAGTCTAGAAGGGAGATATAGAGCTAAGAGCCTGAAGCAACCATGCTACAGTGATTGCTAAGAGAGCCAAGGCACAGGCTCAGGGGACCAAGAATGTAAAATCTAATTTTCAGTAGTAGAGAATTGAAGGAAACTTTCCATTGTCCCAGAGACACTAAATCTTGAAATTTTTAAAGCATTTCTGCAGAACATTAGTCTACTGGTAAGTTTCAGAAGCCAAAGTGCAATTAAACTTCAGATGCCTTTAGGCTGAGATGAGAGAAGAAAAAAATGTTCCACAGATAGCTTTGAATTTGTGTTAATGAAATGCCCAGGAGAGTCTATGGATCTAGTTTATAAGGACCTTTCACGTGATTGTGTGATTGTGGTAGAAACAAGAGCTAAATAAGATCCAAATACAAGATTTAAGACTTCAGCAAAATCATCATTAAATACACATTCATATTTTCTATGAGTTATTCTTTCTGCATATTGTATGTATAGATGATGGAAATTCTCATTATCCCATGTGGAAAATCCCATTTTCACATTTCGCATTTCAAAATCACATTTTCACATTCATTTCACAATGAACTCTAAAGTTTGTCAAGGAAAGAAATACCAGACATCTTGTTGCATATCCTCAGCGGTGAGAGATTTCTTGTTTCTAGACTACCTTTGTAATCTTAAACTTTGATATATGCACATGAGATTCAGGGTGCGAAAAGACAGAACAGACTTCGTAGATAGACTGAAAAAACATTCATTTGTTTTGTGGTGAATGGTAGCAGATTACCTTGGGTCCCTGACTCAGGATGTACCGTACAGGCTAAGGAATAATCCCAAGGCTGTGCAGGGATGTGGCAGTCTATCACAGGTCTGCAGATGTGTTTTTGTTTTAAAGATGCAGTTCACACTCAACCACTACAAAAATCTAGCCAGGCTGAATAAATGAGGTAAAAGAATGAAACAGAAAAGCCAAACGCACAGTATGTCAGTGATTTACTGCATGATGTGGAAAAGGTACTGGCAGAGTCAGATATCAGAATTACTTTGTTGTCATTAATAGCTTTTCTTCCTGTAAGTCGGATGCATAGTGTGGTCATCTGGCATATATCCCCAAGACATGCTTGCGAGAAGGACATTATAGAGTAATACAATAGAAAATGTGGTTCTAATTTGACTCTGATTATGGAATTCAAGTATTCTTAAATACCTCTCACTATTTATTATTATTATTATTATTATTATTATTATTATTATTCAAATCAATTAATATGGGAGATAAAACATAAAAATACACATTAATTAATATAGAGATTATACAGAAAAACAAGAATACTACTAATCCTCAAAACAAATTAGTATATTTTCGATTCAACTGTATATTTTGTATTAAACCTCCTAGTGCTGCAGCATTTTCCTGGTGTTTTGCATTTTTAAATTTCATTCATGAAACAACCCAATGAGCTGGAATATCGTCAGTATTATTGCCAGTTTCCGAAGAAAGAGGACAAGGTGGAGATATTAAGTGACTTGCATAAGGTCTCTTATCAAGTCTGTACCAGAGCCAGGATTACAATTTGGAAGCTCTTGACTTCTTGTTTGGTATTCAACAGCCTAGACCATGACATTCCTCAAATCCAATTTCAAACTCTTATAAAATAATAGAGAAAACACAAGGGAGCAAAACGCTAGTCAAAATAATGCCACTGAAAGTCTTCTCAGAGACTTCAGTAGCATAAAATTTGTCTACTCATGAGTTGATTATAGCATTTCCATAAGCAATAAATATCAGATGTTACTTTAAAAAGATGTGACAAATTTGCCAAAATAATCTTCTTCCCTTAAGAATAATTTGAAAAATTTCTTAATATCAGCCTTATTATGTTTAATTTTCTGTGTCCCAAAAAACAGCTTAGTGCATAACGAAGAAGGTTTGAAATAAGAACTGTGATGTTGGGGAAACATCTAACCATGACATTGGTACTCTTATTAGAGCCAGTTTTAAATTATGGCTTTAGATTCTAAATCATTAAAATAACTCAATAATTAAAATTTCAGAAGGTGGTGTACTTTGCAACTGTAAACTCCCTTTAGGACAGAGAAAACTGGTGGAGTTTATTAGGAGGGTTAGAAATATAAAAAATAATAGTAGGAGACTGTCTTACTTGCCAAGGCTCATTTAATCCTCACAGTGATATGAAGCTGAAGAGAAAGCAAAAGTGCAGAGGGAGGAACACTGTCAAATGACACCGAGCATTTCTACTGAACATGAGATTAGCTGGAAATGTCATACAACAGAAAATACAACCAAGATTTTTTTTTAGGTGATCCAAAGTATCACGAAGTCACCAAGTGAAGAGAAAGACAGCAGTCATGCAGCTTTTACTGTCACTGCACCCAAAACTGAAGTCTGGAAACAGATTTAGACCACAGAAACCACAGAAAGTCAGAAATGCTTTAAAAATTATTAAAAAGCCAGCAGGAATGAATGATGAGAGAAGATTAAAACAGCTTGCTATATAAATGATAAATTATGACTTGGAGGACATGAGATAGCTGGCTACAAATAGATCTGGTCAAAATACTGGAAGTGAAGGGAAGTTTACCTTCTGCTTAAAAAAACCAAACAGAAGACCCTAAACTTGTTCATTTCTTTCTCCAAGAACCTGCCTGACAGCACACAAAAGCAACACATCCCAAGATCAAAAGTTTCCATTATCATATCCTGGATAGACATATCCAGCACATAGATCACAACGAAGACATGTTAAAGAAAGGTATCATAGCAAATCTATTATTTTTCTGCCTTTAATTGTTATCAAAAATTGTCCAAATTGTGCTCTCTGTCCTAGAGACATTTTGAAGGGTGAAGTATTACCTACAGGACAATAGCAAAGGTCCCATTCTGGAATCAGCTAGCTGACCTCAATGACCACATCTCTGGAGCATTCCCTCAGTGTGCATCTCTTTAAGAGATTACACAATTAGATAATGTATTATCTTTACTCCATTTCAAACTCCACTTAGAATCCTAAGTAAGTTATATTTTTTTTATTTATTTTTCTCCTTTTTCACTATATTATTTACACAACTATACTGGTACATGCTATCACAATTACTTTCTTATCCTAGCCACCAGAGCTGCATCTTGATTTTGCAACTTATAAATAAAGAAATACTTGTATTATATAGGGTTTAAATATGGTGGAGGAAAGGGACCCATATCTGAGAGCTCATCAAGTATTGTACTACGGAAATGTATTTCATTACATGATTCTGTATGGTTATTTTCTATATCCTGAGAACAAACAGCATGTGAATGAGAGGGAAATCCCCATTTTTCTGTGCTGACAGGTTTAATTTCCTTCTGCCCATTTGGATGGGAGAAGGTTCCAGCACCATGAGCTAGATCAGGGCAAGAAGAAGCTGCAACTTCTGCCCCCCATTAGAGACCCCAGACCTTGTCCTTTTTCCTCCTGCTCCTTGAAGGTGGTGCTCCTCCTGGGGGGTGCACATCTAGCCCTCACTCTCCCAAATGCTTAAACAACTAACATGAAATAATGTATCCTTAAAAGTGGTTGGTTTTGGCTCTATGTCATTAATAATCTCTAGTTATTTAAATTTTTTTAACAAGTAGATAAGTTTTATTCCCATTCCACAAAGAGCGTATTTATCTCTTTGAGGAGAGTGACAGCGGAAGATGAAGAGAGATCTGCTACATCATTTCATCTTTCAGTCCTTCATTTTCTACAAGATGCAGCATAGCAAGTATTGATGCATATTGTAATTTATCTGGTTCCAGAAATGCCAGCTTGAAGGGAGCATTGTCCATGTTACCGACATGATGTGTCAACCCCTTCTTAAAAATAATTGAAAGGAAGCTAAAAGCTAAACCATATAAAAAAGTAAATAAATAAAAAGGCAGGATATCTTGAAGAGATAGATAGATAGATAGATAGATAGATAGAGAGAGAGAGAGAGAGAGAGAGAGGAAGCATATACTTTGACTTTAATGATGACTGGAAAAGCCCAGAATATTTTGATGTGAATTTAACTAACCATCTTATGAATATTTTTTTCTTTATTTGTGTGACCTAGTTATAGTAATTCATTAAAACTGAATTTAAAACATAAAGAAGAAAGGATTTCTGCAAGACAAAATACAATTTATCTGATAGCTTTCTGTTCTCTCTCTTCCTTCCTTCCATTTATCCCCACCATTATGAAGCATCCAATAGTCATGCTTCCAACAGATATGAAAAATTTTACAGGGGTTTTGTCAAGTGCTGATTTAATTGAGATAAAATGATTTTAATGACTTCTTATTAAAGGAATTAACATGAATATTGGATTTTCTCCAAAAAATATTAGTGCCGATGCAGGATAAATCTATGTTGTAGGACGTTTCACCCACAGAAGGATGCTTCAAATGTTTAAATATTTAAATTTGTCTGCAACATTATAAAAGTATGTATGCTGTCACTATTGCTAAAAGGTACTTGAAAAATAGAGAAAATATATTATGGCCTATTTTTTTATCTTGATAAACAGTTTAATAATTATTGATTCTTAAAGCTCAAAGACAACATGTTACAGAAAAGCTCAGATATTAAAGCAACAATTGAACGTTGATATTGACAGATGTTCAGCTCTTAACTGAGGCTGGATAGCAGAGGGTCAGAGATTGCTGGGAAATGTTGAAAAGAGCAAAACCCTGCATATTTCAGGCCAGAGACTCACCACCTGTTATAGTACTGCATTTTGTCTAAGGATATGATGTTTGATATTTGCTAGAATGACCATGTTCAGCTTGATCCCCAAATATCCTAGCAATTAATTTCTTACAGTCTGTACTTATTACTGTGGATTTCAGTGGGGAAAAAAACATCACTGTTCAACATGTGTCTGTTAAGGGCATTACCTTTTTTAAAAGGTTTTACAATTATCAAACATACTGGGCATCTCACTGTGCAAGCATCTTATCATAAATAGTAAAAGTTAAGATTTGGAATTGAATGGTGCTTAGAGTAACCTGTCAATGATGGAATTTTCATATTTAAAAATCTTTCTCCTCAGAACTAGTCTTTTGTTATCACACAAATCTAATGTAGACCGTTCATTACTTCCTGGCTCAGCTCTAAACATGATCTCAAAATGAATTTTTTTTTCGGGGGGGGGAGTGAGGGTTGAAGAAGGGAAGTGAGAGTGGTTTTAATTTTTATCCTTTCTTTTGTAAAAACAATAAAGCTTGATATTAAATTGCTATATAAGTAACACAGTGTTATTCAAATTTCAGAAAGCATTTGTATTCCTTAAAGATTTTCAGGTTTTTTATTTGTTTTTCCTCAGCAGACCCTATTTCTAACTAAAGTAACTGCAAGTAATACTTAGTTCATTCAAATATGAAGACTTTTTCTATTTGCTTAAAAGTAGCAAAGGTTTTATTGATGAAAGAAAACAGCTCCAAGACAAAAGCACATAAGTATGTAGAAGCTCCTGAAATTATTACTAAACTTAATGAAGACAATTTTTTTAAGCAAAATTATGCATAGACCTTAGGGGGAAAAAAAATTTAAAAAAAAATCCACAGGCCAGCAATATAAATATTTCCTAATCTTCTAAAGAGATTTGTCGGATTTTTCTAATACTTTGGTTAATTCAGCATAGTAAAATGCATACGGACAACAAATTTTCAGTATTTGGTAGAAATTTTACTTAGAGATTATGTAAAGAGACTATGTGTTCCGCTTAGTATTTCAAAATAAGAAACAACTGTACAACTGGGAAGGTGGTGAAGTGAATTGCTTTCAAAATCCCTTTAACTAAGATCCTCAAATTTCTATAGATCCTAAATTTTTCTTTCAGTGTGACCACGTTGTTGTCCGTTCAAAGAAAGATTTTGCATTTTATTGTATGAAGAATCATTGGTAAAGCACATAAAGCAGCACACAGAGCAGAAGTCTAATGGGGCCATTATGGTCATGCCTTGACCCTATTCCCTAAAAGAAATGCCTGAAAGTTGCTGGGATGTAGAATTTGACAAATTGTTCTCTTTCTCTTTGCTTCAAGTCCTGTGCTTTCCCTGCACTGGACCATGGCACAACTGTAAAGGGATTTTTGTTTTCAGTGCTCTGGTGTTAGGTACTGCACCACAGGAGGAACACCTGTGTAATGGGAGAGATGAGTTCATATATCCATCTTATGGAGAGAAGAGGAGATTCACAGCTACAAAGCAATGCTTTGTCATGCGGATACTTAGCCAAACTTTGTCAGAAAATGCTGGAAAAATGAAGGAAGCCAAGACTTAAAATCTACCCTCCTCCTCAGCACTTAAAATTGACTGGTTTAAACTTTTCACTTTGTGTCTTGGATAACAGGAATCTCCTTTTAGTCATTTGCATTTTCATTCCAGTTTGACATGTTAAAAATGTTATTATTTAAGACTTGCAAAATTCAGAGATCTATGTAGTAAAGAAATGGTTTAATTTATAAATTTATTTTAATTATAACAAGACTTAAACTTCTTGGTAGAATAATTAAATCAGCTATTGCATAGAACAATGCTGCATATAATCAAGTGGATTGAATAAATAAATATGATGAAGTGCACCGACAGCTAAATGTTACTTGTAAAGCATTTTTAAAAATATATGCTTGGCATACAGGAGACATTTATTACCAGAAAGGATCACTTCAATAATAGGAAATTAGCAAGATGCCTTATTAAAGGCTGCAAGGAAATGACATTATTTCAGATATGTTTCTCTGGCTATTTAATTTATTTCTGCATTTGTATGAGACACAATGTTTGTGATTTTACTGATAGCTCAGAGAATATGGGTATAATTCAGTATTCACAGATGCATATTGTAAGTGAGGTGTAGAAGTTGCCATAAGTTCTTTCACATTGTAATGAAGATCCCATGGATCTTTGAATTTTATTAAATATTCACAATAGTATTGTGACCAGCAAGGAAATCAAATCTCAATCATTCACAGTAGTATTATTCTCACCCTTTGAATTTCTGCAGCACATTTTCCTGGCTGCTCATTTGAACATGAGAGAACTCACCAGACAACTACTTTTCTTTGTGTTATAAAAATATAATAAATTTGCATTGCAAACAACAACTACAAGAGAGAAATATTCAATGCCCTATTCAAAGTCTATTTAAATTAATACATAGAAAAACTGGGCAAAAATAAAAGGATTTTTATGAAATAAAAAAGGAATAGTCCACCAAATCCCATGTTAAATGTCTAAACAATAGAAGAAATACAGAGTATAGTACTCTGGTGTTTTGAAAACAATTGTGGTGGTAATAAATACAGAGTTTTGTTGCATATCATTTTCATGCAAAACTTGACTTCTGGCAGATTTTCTGTAGGTTTTTCTTCTTGTCATTTTTTTAAGTGGTCTGTTGGTTGTGCTTAAACATTCCAGCTGAGGTCACATTATCGTGTTAGAAGTTTTATAAAAATACATTGAGACACAGCCCTTAGTGAAAAAAATGCAGGTCTGAAGATTAAAAAGTGGAAGCAGAGGCACTAAAAACATCTTACTGAGAGTCACACAGCAGGTTAGTGGAAGAGACAGGTCTACCTGTCACAGCTACTGTTTTCTAGACCAGTGATCCTACTTGTGATAAACTGCCTCCAAGAGTTCAGTAAAATAAGTTCAGTTATGCACTCAATATATGTACACAGATAATATCAACAAGATGCTAAGAATTACGTAAGAACAGATACAACTTTTTTCCCGGATCTTCGAAAAGATGAACACAATACTCTCCATGGCAGGTTTTCCCAATAGAGTGGTATTTGAAGAGTTGTGCAGCCACAGCAGATACCGGTGGTTCCCTATTCATCAGCAACCAGACTGCATTAACCTTTATCTTTATGCCTTTTTACTCTGCCATGTTACCTCTTCAGTTTGGGTCATTAGAGCTCGTTAAGCTGACATGGCTCTGCTGTTGTCAGTTTGACTCCCATGTAATACAGGTGTATCTTCCTCCATCTCAGAGGTTAAACTTCCTCCATCTCAGAAGATATCAGAACTCTGCTTTATGTCAATATGGATCTTAGTGTGCATTATATTTATGTTTTGTAAATGGTTTGTCTTCAAAATAGTACCAAGTGTACTTCTTTGAATGTTCATATTATTCAGGTTAACTATATTCAGACATGACTTAAAATATTCATGATCTGCACAGCAATCTAGAAATATACGGTATTGAGTCAGTCTCGTGATGAAGCTCAGAGGCTTGTGGTCAAGGCAGTTTTCATGGTTTTCCGTGATGAATTTTGTCTTTATATACAGTAACTTGTGTTTCCAGATTGTATTTAAAAATCAATAAACTTAGAGGAAAACACCCTTTTTTCTTGTTTTCTTCAGTGTTTTCTCTAAATGCTGTAATATAAAATAAGTTGCCATGTTGTTAATCAAGTGAGAGCTATTTGACTGGCAGCTCTACTGCATTCATTCCTTTAATAAAGCAGGCAGTTTGCTGGGACTCAGGAGGACTGCCCACATATCTCCATTGTGTGTTCTTGTCTGGAAGGTAGGGTTTGGATCCTCTGGGATGGAAGTAGTCAAAGTGCTGCTGGCTGTGACTGTGGCTGTTTTGTTCACCAGGTATTCTGCAGAGTTCAGTGACAATGGTTTCTTTTTCTAGCTTCATATATGATAGCTACTGATTTAAAATGTGAAACTTCTGATTTAGGTGTCCAGAATAGAGGTCATTATACCTTTTCATTCTGAATAATGAACTAAGATTTACCTGTGAGAAGTATTTACCTGGATTTTCTTGCCTGAGTTGTTACTGTGATCTAATAAAAAGTAAGAACAGGTTAAAAAATAGTAACATAGATCTTGGCTGTAAGACATGGCCTATATTTGACTCCTGCCTAAATTACCTTCTTCTAATAAAATAAGTTTTCTCTACTTAAAACTGTGCATATTTTTTACATTTCTGTTCTCTACTAAAGCTAAAGAAAATCCAGTGCAGACGTGGGACAATTTCTTTCATTGTATTTCCATCTGAGTAAATTGATGTAAATGGAGGGACCTGGTGGCAGATGGAATTTGCTTACATATTATGAAAATCACATGTACTTCAGAGGGGTGAGGCTAGATGAACAAAAAAAGTGATTTTTTTTTTCTTCTTTTACCAAATCTTTCCCAGAAATAATGTGGTTATTCCCATCAGAGATTTGCCAGGATGCATTTCATCTTGAGACCCTAGATGAAAGAGCAAAGCAGCAAGCAAATTTGTGTTCCTAGAGTTAAAGTGGTTTGCTTTCCTACTTTTTAATTCCCGAAACATAAGCCACTGTCTTTTCTCTTTTCTCTTTTACTACTGAATTTACAGGGAAAATTGTTCTGATAGGAACACATTGATTGTGGTAAAGAATTGTATGTTACCTGCCCTGCACACCTCACTGCGATATTTAACTGGTGAGAAATGTGCTCTAACAGACATCAAACAAAACTGGAGTTGTTTTTCATTTTAAGAGTTTGTTCTCTACATGGCCTTGAATGTTCATTTCTTTGACAGTAGATAATGATTCATTCTCTTGCTTAGCAGTTTCTAGATGGCTAAGTACTTAAAAAGTCAATATTGAATTTCTAAGCAGAAATCCACATATGATTACAGTAAAGCTCCACTATCACAGCATTGTATTAAGAGATGTATTGCTGTATTTCACATCCATAAAAATAAGAAGTTTAAATTTTACTTTTGAGCAGTATTTTAAAATGTGCTACCTTGGTTTTAGTGATAATAAGTTTTAGAAAGTTTGATTCTTCTGAGTCGAGATCCACCCAAAGTGAAAAGTGAATTATTGCTGGAAAAATCATCCAAAGTAATGGTAACTCTATGCTTAGAAACATAATTCTCTTTGTTCTTTATTTAAGGTTTAAAGCCAAGTGATCCAACCATGACGGGCAAAACACAGACCAGCAACGTCACCAATAAGAATGACCCAAAGTCCATCAACTCCAGAGTCTTCATTGGCAATCTGAACACAGCCATTGTCAAAAAAGGTGACATCGAAGCAATCTTTGCAAAGTATGGGAAAATAGTTGGCTGCTCAGTGCACAAAGGCTATGCGTTCGTACAGTACATGAGCGAGAGGCACGCAAGGGCTGCGGTGGCGGGGGAGAATGCCAGGATCATCGCAGGGCAGCCACTAGGTAAGGATTTCTTATTACCATTAAAATACTGCTTTCTCTTTCCTTTCTATTTGAAATATCATCTACTTCTGGTGCCTGCAAGACTAGTGAGTTTGTCTTGCCTATGTTCCATCTCAGCATATTTCCAAGATGTTGGCTCTGAGAATTTTTAATGCATGGTATGTTACCTAGATATTAGAAAATATTTAGCACTATAAATTGCTGATTTATTAAACAGGTCACTTCTGACAGCTTTATACTTCTCTTTGTAATTCCAGTGTAGCGAACATGATTACCCTTGTTAGGAAAACCCAAGTATTTTTGCTTAGATTCTAGTTAGTAAATTTAGTGTAATATAACAAGGGTCATCTCATAGATGTAGTTATCTTTCACATAATGAATCTAAAATTATACACATCCCAATATGTGTCAGATATTATACAGAAGCAAAAGAATAGCTTATGTGTCCTTGAAATCATGCCAAATCAAACTGTAACGCTGTTACTCATTTAGTGAAGTCTATTATTAAAAACTAAGCTTGCAGTTTTTCCACATAATACTGTAAACCTTTTTCATCTGAATTACAAATTAAACAAAAGAAGAAAAGTCATATTTTTGTCTTCTTGCTTTGTCATGAATGTTTAAGTAAGATCAAGTTGTTTCATACTGGAACTTTTACCTCTGAAAACTGTATGCAATTACATATGGAGGCTGTCAATGATAAACTCTGGAGTACAGTACTAACCTTACCTGTCATATATACACAGTAGTAATGGGCAGTACAGCAAGATGGTTGGTAAGATTCAGAGGTCTTGCACTAGACCGCTGAACTGTATTTCTCATATCCAAACCCAAGTGTGCAACGGCTATGTAGGAAAAGGTGAAGTGCAGCCAGTGCTTTGGCTGTAACAAGTCATAAAGAATGGATATGGCTTGTTCATTTTCAATGCTGGAGGCTGTGGAAATCTATTTTTCTTATTGTTTGTAGAAACTGAAGCATTTGTGTTAGATGGGTTGTTCTTTTATCACAGTTGTTGAACAGTAATTTTAAGTTTTAGAACTCCTACCTTTTGGGTACAAAACAGATCAAATAATTTCAATTATATTCAAGGGGAGATTGCTTTACAGCCTTATTAGGAAAAGTCATATAGATGAGTGAAATAAAAGAACTCAAGTGATAAAAGCAAGGCAGCAAAGTCAGTCTGTGGGATGGCATTATTAGAAGACATTTCCTGGAGCAGTGTTCTCCAAGCAATAGGCCATGTAATGCCATCAGTGCATTATTTACAGCTTCTTGCACAATGGTCTGACCAGATTTTTTAAACTGTGTTTTCCTAAGGCAATAGATTTGTTATTACTATGATTACTGTTGCTAGTCTCTTTTAGTATTTCTTATGGCATCTATAATATGCCAAGGTTTTTGTAGAAGGAAATGCCCTTTCACTACCCAGTGTAGTTTTGTGCTTTCTTTAGCAGGAAAGTGAATTTTTTGCAAAGGAAATTAAGTGAACAATAATTACTTGAAATGTTTGAATCTTTTAATAACAGAAAAGGTTTACACAATATTAAGTTTCAACTGTTTAATCTTGAAATACTTAGATTTTTCTGCAAACTCTCTTGATGACGTATTTCATGTCTCAGTTCCTAATTTTCAAAGAATATAAAGAATAAACAAGGTAAAATTTTCTTTTAGCTATTCCTAATTTACTCTTTCTATATGTGAAATACAGTTGTTATCAGTATGGTTTGACAAAAAGAATGAATTTGTGAAAATGGTATTTGTTAAAGAAATTATTTCTATGAATTCTTTTAATTGGTAGTAAATATTAACAGTCACCACACATTAATTGATAGATGACTGAGAAAATTTAGTTGGGATTATGACCCAGAGCACCTTATGCACAAATAGTTCATTATTGTAAAAATTCTTTATGAAAATTTCTTTTTTGTCTGTCCTGAGAGCTTTGCATTCTGAAATAAATAGAAGTAATGAATTTATATCAACATCCAAGTTATGGAAAGGGGACAAGAAAATCCTGTTACAGATGTACGAATAAACTTGATTGACATAGCTGAATTTTCTTTTAAACTGAATTAGAACATATTAGTAATATAATGAGGGCTGGATAATAGTCAGTTGTGGAAACCTATTTGAACAAAGGAACATTTGAAAAATATTATCCCATGGTATATACCTGATACTACTATAGACTCTTATACTCAGTACCTCCTCCATCAACTCTAAAGCTCCTGCTTTAGAAAAAAGCACGTGTTGGGTGCTTAGTGATATGTAGTGGTGGTGCCTTGGGTACTGCAACTTGACTGAAGTGGGTTTCATGAGCTGTGTGATTATTTCCAACCTTTCTGTTTCATAAAGTTCAACACTCTCTAAAAAGCTGTGGGGTAGAGATCATAAAGGAACACAAAAAATATGCTTTGGAAATTTATTGCTCTTATTGTGAAGTTCAGTGTAGTTTCTTGAAGTAATATTATGTCTTCATGGGAATAGCATGTTTTCCTGCCCGCAGGACAGAGACAGGTCAGTGTTGGGCACTGGAGTCTGCTTCACAATGAGTATTTTGTGAATTGCTTCAGGCTGGAACCGAGAAAATATTGAAGTTGGTCTAGCACAAAACTGCAAGTTATGTTCTTAGTTGTGCGAACACATCTACATAATCAACTCTTCTCACAAGTTTTTCATCTGTTTAAACACACCCATGACTCACAGAATATTTGTGTATATCCACTTCCTTACCAAACAGGGCAAAGAGACACGGTAAACAGGAATTTTTCTGGGGAAATGTCTGTCTGTGAACTTTACCAAGGCTGATTTAATCCTCTGGTGAGAGAAGGATTAGACACCTGCTTTCTCCAAAACAAATGGTGCAAGTCCCTCATCGCAGCTGTGGGCTGAGGAGCTGAGCTGCAATTTCTCTTGTAAGGGAGGGGCTCAAAACTGAACACGGGATTCAAAGTGCAGCCTTACTGCTGCCAAGTGTAACACGATGATCACTGCCCTGGTCCTGCTCGCCACACTTCTTATCCAGGCCAGGGTGTCACTGGCCTTCTTGGCCACCTGGGCGCATTCAGGATCGTGTTCAGCCGCTGCTGACCAGCACCCCTGCAACTTTCCAGTCATTCTTTCCCCACTGTAGCTTTGCATGTGGTTCTTGTGACCCAAATGCAGGACCTGGCATTTTATCCCATTGAACCTCATACAGCTGGCCTCAGTCCATTGATCCAGCATGTCCAGATCCCTCTGTAGAGCCTCCCATCCAACTTGGTGTTGTCTGCAAACTTGCTGAGCATGCACTCAATCCCCTCATCCAAATCATGAATAAAGATTTTAAAATAAAGATATATGTACCAGCTTCTGCCTAAAATTCTGGTATAACTATCATAGCAACTTCTAAATCATAATGTCCTTTCGATTTTTCTTGGTTTGTAGCTCATAGCCTTTTATTTTATACTACCTTAATTATTATGCTTCATTTTTGTCTGTTTTCATGCATATTTTTATACAAGCATCATTCCTTTAACTTGAGATTTTTTTCATTTGTGCCTGAATAAGAGTCAGGACATCTCAGAGGTATCTTATCAAACAAGTTAAATGGTGCAAGGCTCGTACTTTTGTTCTTTTCCATGGAAGACATGTGGAATTTCATTCTTGGATCCTTAGGAAAAGGAAAGACTACAGTACCCAGATTACAAGAGATGCTGTAGTTCTTCACTTGATGCCCCTTTTACCTAATAAATTAGTTCCACTGTAGCTTCAATCCTGTTTTGCTGCTGCAAATATTATTCACCTGTGTCTGCCTTCAGGTCTAAAAGAGATGCAGTCTCTGAATATCAAGTGAATGCATATGGACATGCAGTCTAAGGTGAGATGTTGGTTGCAGATATTTATTTTGGGAGACAGACTTTTTTGCACTTACTTTTGAGAAGCAGAAGAGCCCTGAAGGGGCCTTCTAAATTACAACTACCCAGTAGAAAATATCCAAGGAGAAGAGCAGGTAATAAAGGGAGACTTTAGAGAGACTCAATATATACCTGTGCTTCAAATTGAATTGATGTGATAATAGGGCTGTTTTATCTTTTGTTTCCCTTGCCTCTACTCAAAGCATATCTTCTCTATTTTATGTTTGTTATGTCTAACAGCACTGAGAGACTTAAATGTGTATCTGCAGAACAAGGATTATCCAGACTGAATCAATTCTTCACCTCAGTCTGAACTACAGAAGACATTAATTGTGTCATGAATGGTTATATCTTAAAAGAAATAAATTCGTATGCTGCTTTAGTGAACCAATTTGTGAAAAAAGTGCTTTTGCTTGAAAAAATGAGAGATTTATCCAAATTTTGTGGGTGACTAAGCTTTACCTAAGCCATTGGTAGGCTAAGATTAGAAATTCGAATCTGAATTAGTGGTTATTCAGTTTCGACTTTGTCATCAGTTTTCAGCCAGTAACATGGAAATATAACAATCTTTTATTTGTACAAACATAACTCATGGTTTAAAAGAGCAATCTTAGTACTCTTACCCACCTACCTTCCACTAACATAATGGCAGGATATATCAGGAAAGCAATGTTATGTTGTTTTAAAGATTATAGTGAAACTACAAATGAAAAAGTTTCTTATTTTCCTTCTGACAAAAATGTAAAGATGTGAGTTTTAGTGTGGGTCAAAAGATTCTAGGCTAGGACAATGCCAATCTTAGAATAATACCAGAGATTGTACTAATATAATTTAAAAGTGGGAATGTTTTGGTATTTGAATTTATATTTTAAAGAAATATTTAAAATAGAAAAAATTGTGTTCACATAATCATGTATTCAAATTGTATTTTAAGTCATATAACATTAAGAGATTGTATATTGAATTTTCAAACTACTGGATGGGAAAGGGCAATGCATTTCATGGAAAAATTTTGGTCCATTGCAACTTCTGCCAGCACACATTCTAATATATTACACCTATCAGCATTGCACTGTGGAGTAAATAATTTGGGAACTATAACTCAGTAACAGGCAGGTAATTGACTAAGTGAGACTTAGAAAGCAAAGTATTTAATATCTGATAAGTCATGATGATGCTCTAGCAAATGATTTTCAACACTTGAACATTGTACTTCAAAGGATATTGTATTCTTCTAGTAAAATAATCCACTTTTTATGAATAGTGTTTAAGTAAAAGCAGAATCAAACTTGTGAAACACTGCACAAGGAATTATCATTATCATGTAAGTTTAAGAAAAAAGGAGTTTAATAAGCAAATACTTGAATCAGTAGAAAAATTGTGAGATGTCATTAATGTTGGCTAATTGTGGGGATGACTTTTGCACTTTCTGAACTCATATAATTGTTTGTTGATTACTTCAACAATGATACAAATTTCTTTTCGTCAGATAGTTGTCAACATCCAGGCTACATCAACATCCAGGGTATTGAGGAAGTTTATTTGATTCGGTATTATTTTACGCTAAACTAAATATAAAGTAATGATAAAGCAAGAAGATCAAATAGTCTGCTTCCAAAATCAAACAAACAGAAACAAAACCTACAAATGCAGTCCATTTTAGCCATGAAGAACATAATATCTTTGACGTCACAGAAACCTAGAGTGAAATTAGGGATATCAACCTAGACTTGTGCTGTCTTTATTCAGTCTTTCCCACTAAATCCCATCTTAGCCAACATCTTCATCATCCAGCCCTCAGGCACAAACACACTATTACACAACTTCTGAAATACTTTTAATTATCCTTCACAGCTTAGTTCAGAGAAGCTAAATTTTCCCACTAGAACTGACTTTTTTATCCTATTACAATCTATTTCCATACTTGGGAAACAGTGTAATCCTGTTTCAGCCTACTCTGTGCAGGAACAGGGATCCTAAATCTACCTCATTTGTTTCTGCCTTTTTGCTGCCTACCCATGTCCTTGTGTTCTTGGTGAATGCTGTGCAACAGCACACATGAGTTCCAAGTCTCACTCTAGAGGACCCTGGATACGGCTGCTAATCTGTTGTAATCGTAAAATAAAGAAGCCGACGAGGTAAAGGGTTCGCAGGAGGGGGTTGTCCTCCCCTTGCTCTCGTTTATTGTAGATACAGGGTCGAGGTGTTTGGGAGGGAGAGAAGGGAAGGACAAAGGTCCTTGCCCCAGGAGGGACAGGGAAGGAGGAATCCCCTCCCTGCCCTGGCAGGGACAGGAGAGAAGGAATCTCCACCCTGCCCCCTGAGGGAAGGAAAGAATCCCACCCCTGCCCCCGTGACAGCTGCTTACATAGGGACAGGGGTAACCGATCAGGGAAGAGATAAGACGAGGAGATAAGGGTACATAACCAAAAATAACAAAAGAGGGAGGGGTACAATTCAAGATAACCAATAATACAGATAACAGAACAGAAGATTCAGGAAAGGTGGGCGGATCCTGAGCCCTGGGCATTCCTTTCCCCGAGACCCAGGGGCAGTCCCAGGCACTCAGACCCCCAAGGTCCTCCCAGGGCAGGGCTCCTCCCTCTGAGGAGCCAGACCAGCCTGGGAGGCGGAGGCAGCGTGAGGGCGGACCGGCTTCACTAATCATCATTCTTAGGGTCTTCTAATGGTGGATAATTTTCATATGTCTCTTCCTGTTATACATTTTGGTGTCTGCAATACTTTTATACCTTCTATTGCAGTAAGATTCTGCAGCCATAGCAGCAGAATATAACCCAGTGGTTTCATGCTCTTGCACACAAAAAGATTATTACATTTTGTTGTCACTCCACAGTCGTGTTTTTTGTGCATTTCTGTAATTATTATTTCCTCATCCTATAGTCACATGGACGTGAACCATTCCATGTGCTATCCACGCATGAAAAACAACTAATGTAAACATAGGAGGGAAGGGTGATTTTTAACAATCATCCCTCAGCAGTTCATGGCAGGGCACCATTGCACAATTGATGTATGCATATTCCAGAAGAGCAAGCTGAGTGTTTCATCATGAAAGAAAAATCCATATTTTAATGGAATGAGACCTTCCATTAGATTGAGAATACCTGGAATAAGAATGAGTGAATTTTGCTCCCCATATTTCACAAAAGTTTCTATTTGTCTCTTAGTGGGACTTGTTCAACTCCAAGTGAAACTACAATTTAAATCTATTTTTCATGTTCAAAAAAATACATATCAAGAAAATAGTTTAGTTATGAGGTGAACTTATGAGGGAAAAGTTTTCCTTATTCATTGTTGGGGTCTCTTCCTGTGAAATTCTTCATATATTAGTAAAGTAAAAGTTTGCAAAGTTCTTCGTGGCATAAGATTTTATACTTTGAGCAGCCTGATGTCAGCTAATGCAAATGTTAAGTATTCCCTCCATCATGATGCCAAAAATTATGATCTGATTGCTTGTCATCAGCAGATACCATTGTAAGAAAAACTTTCCTTCAAGGCTTGATAGGTATGTATATAAAGATGCACTTAGTTTTCTGCGTGGCCAACTCATCTTTATAATCATAGACAAGGTGTTATTTCGGGATCTTTCTATGTCCTTCTGTGCTCTTTGACATGTCTGTATACAGCACAGGGTCTCATCTGCATGAAATGCTACTTTTTTCATCATTGGGTTTCATAAACACTTTAAATCTCCTTGCAAGACGGGTCTGATATATCCTTAGTAATTTTTATGAGCTTTTCAAAACATTTAAATGATGATATCTCAAAGATTTCAGTGCTAAGCCTTTATTACCTGCGTATCTTGATAAGATTGTTGTTGTTTGAGGGATTTTTTTATCAAACAGTATCCAGTAGATCTGAATTTGAAGTTAAGGCTGTTTTATTTCTATTACAACTCTGTAAGAAGTTACAAAAAAGTGGTTTCCTTTGTGGCAGACAAAATTCTGTACCTTTTCTTAAATATACTTGCTTTGATTAGTGTCTGCTGGGATCACTAAAATTTGTAAAACTATTCTATAATGTTAAATTCTGAACTGTCATAACATCATGCAGTGATAAAAATGTTGTTATGATAGGTTCTCTCATAACATTTGTCTCAGTGTCTCATGTGGAATGCACTGTATAAAAAGAACAGCTATCTCTAGGATGCTCTGCAATTTTTGGTTTGGCATGCTAGGAGGTCTCATAGCCTACAGCTTCACTTTTTTCTTAATCTAGTTTGATTTAATTTGATAGACTATTTTCCATGCATTTGGCTTCTTTCACTTCAAATAGAATCTCATCAAGAATGAGTCTCATATTTTCTTCTTGATCATTTGACTATACTTCACTATTTGTACTAATGGAATTAGAGTTACTAATGTCTTATCACCTGTTTTTGATGTGCGCCTGCTGTATCTCTTTGTCTTCTCATTCTTTTGTTAAAACATTGCACTTGGTGACCTTGTTCCAAAAGGCATATGGAGAAATTCACATTTGCTACGGGGTGTATGGAAAGTGCAGAGAATCAGAAGATTTCTCATCTAAACCTGACAGGCCAATATTTATCTTTCTAATCTTCAATTTGAAGTATGGGTGTTTTTAAGAGGTATTCGGCACTGAATGGTGACAGGACAGAGTAATGTTATTTTAGTGTACTGCAGAATCTGGGTAAGTCCCAGCCCTGTTATTTGTCTTTGGACTAGGATGGTTAAAGCCATGAAATTTATTTACCTCCCAAGATATCATTCAGCTGTTTGGAGGAGGAAGTATAGCAAATATTTCTCCTGTCAGAATACCAATGTAGCATAAAAAATTCTTCTCCCAGTCGTAGTCTAAGTTCATGGAGGCTGGCCTTTAGCATGATAAACTTTTAGGATCATTCTTTCTCTCTTTCTTTCCCTTCTTAACAGCAAGCTCAGCTAAAATGCAAGTGTTCTTTTTCTGTTTAGCTTAACTGAGACAAGAAATGCTTTCAGCGAATGTTTCCTGTCTCAGGTTTGATTTTATGTCTTAAGCCTACTTGCTTTTCACACCTGAGGACAGGTGGAGGAAATCTGTTTCTTTCTCAGATTTTGCTCTTAATCCTACAATTCTTTAAACAGTAGACAACCTCATCAGCAAAGCTATGTAAGTCATGTATATTGGAAAAAAAAAACAAACCAAACTTGGTTGTTTATAACTTATTAATAATTTGGTCATTTTTCAGCACATCATACTGGCAAAGTGAAATTCACAGGCAAAAAAAAGGGGAAATTTGACAAATTAGATGTTCTTATTCTATACCACTTCTCCCTTCTCTACAAGAAATGTTAGTATTAATGAGCTCCACTGTAAGATTATGAAGTTTCAAGTAAAAGTCATTTTCTAGGTATTTTAATGACTTAGAACTGAACACTGCTCATATCCTTGATTGTTATAACCATTTAAGTGACTTCAGTACCTCCTAAAGAATTAATGGAAACTGAATCATACTTTTCCATGGCAAGACTTTTAATTTTTGAAAGGCCAACTGAAAAATAATTAGGCTGTGTTTTAGTTTCCCTTACAGAATACCTCATATTACTGACAAAATGATAATGTATCTTTAAGAAGATACTGTTCAAACCCAACATGTAATTTCTAATTTGACATATATGTAAGTTCAGATATCTGAGTCCTCAGCTTTGTCCCACAAAATGATAACAGTCAGGTAGCTAAAAGCTGGGAACATGCATTAGCTTGCCCAAGAAAGAAGTACAATCATTTCCACAACTAAAGACTAAAGGTGGACAGGAGTTGCTTGGATGTCTTTGCTGCCATCAGTTTTGGGGTTTTTTTAGGTGTAAGATGGTGTGCCTAAAGACCACTGTTTTCCTTTATGGCAGTCTCAACATTTTAATACCTTTTCCTTTTAGTCAGACCTATTGCTTGTTTACCTAGTCTTTTCCTCAAAGTAAGTGTGCAGTGATTTGATGTTATTCAAACACTTTTGTTGCCATCTCACACTTATTCGTACCCATTGTTGAAATCCCACAAAAAAACATTTCCAATTGACTTCTGTGGTAATTTGTTGTAGACATCTGTCCCACCTATCCTATTGTTTGCAGTTAAATGTCCAATTCTCATTCTCCTGTGCTTTGTTTCATTCTGCTACTAATGCTTCATACAATCATGAAAAAGAGAGGAAGAGAATGTAACGAATTTGAAGTGTGGAATTAACTTTCAGATCTTGAAACAAACATGGGAAGTGTGTAACATCTAGTTCTACAACAATAAGGTTTCTGGACTCACTTCATTAAATCTATGTGTATTTAATTAGTGTTTCAGGAGAGAAATGCAATATTTTACTGAAAATAGCAAGTGTAAAACAAAGAGTAGATACCAAACAAATAGACACTAGATGACAGGAAAACCCATACTTGGCAAAATCTGAAGCCATATCAAGCTGTGATTCATTTCTCAACTATGCACTATATGATAATTCAACATCTAAAATTTTTAAGAGACTCTTAAAAATATTTCTTTTTAATGATTTATTAAGGTAAAGTTTATCCCTTGATTTGATACTTTCACAGTTTTTGTTAAATTATAGAACAATTTGTGTTGGGAGAAACCTCATCTAGTCCAACTTCCTGCTCAAAGCAAGGTTGACACAAAGAAGTGAGCAGTCCAGCAGGTTTGTCAGCCACATTCCAACACACCCATGCCACCACGCTTCCCAGTCTTGGCTGCAGGGATGCAATAGGAAATTGTGTCAAAGATTTTGCTAAAGGTGAAGGATCCTTAAACTATCTCTTCCCCCATCCACTAAGTTATTCATCCCATCATAGAAAGCTCACTGGGCTGGTCATAATTCACCTCAGTAAATGTGCTGACTGATCCCCATCATCTTGTTCTTCATGAGCCTGGATAAGGCTCCTAGGAAGGTTTGCATGTTATTGCTCAGTTTGTCTTGTTGGGGTTGTCTAGCTCAAAAGTTCATCCTGAACACAGAAGTAGGTCTTACATACATGTTGGTCAGTGACAGATTCATTCTGTCCAAGCTGCACAGATCATACACAAGGACCTCACAACAACACTTGAGGACATGATTTGCTTTTTCTTATATTCCTTTTTTTTTTCCCTCCTCAGCCTCTTCCAAGTTCTGCCCCTTTACCACATTATTTCCTCTTAAAATATTCTACTGCTCTCTACTGCTAACCTATTTTTCCAGTTTTGGTTAACTTTACAAATTCATTTGGTATTTATAAGAGCATGTCCCAGAAACGTCTCTCTTATTCATGACTTCTGTCACACCACACTGCCCTTGTTTTTTTAAATGTATAGTGTTTTGCCAGACTCAAGCTGCTGCCTTTTGGTGATGTCAGAGGCTGGGATTAATCATCTGCAGGCAAATCTTAATGTTTCCAATCGAGTGAGATGACATTGATTATGCCTGTAATTCCCCAGAGCCTATTTCTTGTCTTTGAAGATGGGTTTGACATTTGCCTTTTCCAGTCATCAGGGAGCTCTCCTTATTTCTCCAGCTGTTCAAAGGTGATAGAGAACAGCCTTACAATAATATCAGCCAGCTCTTTTACCGTCCCTGAATGCATCTGATCAAGTCTCATATTTATTTTAATACTAAGAATTTATATTTCAGCATATCATTATGAAAGCTTAACATTCAAAGAAAAGCTAACACCACACTAATTCTTAACAAAACCATTAAATTTCTTGGCAGTATCCCCTTTCCACAATAATAATATAGCTTTCTTTTTTTTTTTTTAACTCAAGATTAATAACAGGATTATGAATTTAGATCTGATTTCGAAAGGTTCTCGCTTTGTAAATGCAGGCTGTAGTTGCTCCAGCAGCTGATCTGGATGGTATCCATAAAGGTGGTAGTTCTCCTGCAAATGGTAGAAGAGCATGCATAAAAGGAGTAATGCAGTGGTGCTCTGAAAATCTGTGCAAAATTACAGGCTGGTATTTTGAAACCTTTGAATTTGGGCTATAAATGTAATAGGTAGGATGTTAATATTCTTCACTATTGAAACATTTGGGTTGAAAGAAATTAAACATCTTATAGCTACAAGAATCATTGGTTATAGAATTAGATAGATTTGGAAAGGAACAAATATCTATATAAGGTGAAAGATTCATTTTTAATTGAAACTCCTTTATCTTGTAAGCCCCAATTACAATATTGATTAGAACAATTAAGAAGATACTTTAAATAGATTCAGTTTTAGAAATTCAGAACTCTATGAAAAGGTGTTTTGGCTCCTTTTTTCCATTTTTTTTTTTTTTTGTTATTTCTTGGAGTTTTGTTTTGTTTTTTTTTTTACCTAATATACTTCAGCGCATGTGACAAACAGGACAAATGTACACCCTAGAGTTACAAGGAGTCACCCATAACTGATATATCAAGTATGAAAATTACTATTTGCTTTTGCCCAACTTTGCAAATCAAGTTTGGTGCTAAATGATCTTGCTGCAGTTCTAGCCATTCCAATTGCCAAAGTTTGAAAAGGTCTAGTTATGTCTTGACTTACAGGAATGATGTTTGATAACTGTGTAGATAAAACCAGATCTATGTCTTTGGCAAGATCTTAATGTTATAGAGTTCATAAAATTATTTTGGATTGTTTTGGGGTATTTTTAACTGGGAAAAAAAGTTGCTATATTTACTCTTTTTTTTTTAATCAAAGGGCCATTATTTTGAGAATTATTATTCTGAAAATTGTATTAGAAAAATCTAAAGAGTGCAAATTAGTGTCATTTTCCTATCTAGTCCATGTACCTTTATGAAAACCCCGAACTGAACTGTGAAGAGGCTTCAGCCATTCTGACCTTAGTTAAAAGTAAATTCTAGTAACGTTTTCAAGAGTATGAAAACTGAGTTTATGGAAAAATTTCCATGTTAACACTCTCGTAAAAGACAGGCCACTTTTGCAGGTAAGAAGGTGATTGCTTTTCTAGGCATTTTCTTCTTTCCAGGGTGAATTTTCTTTCTTGGCCAGGCTTCATTGAAAACTTTTAGAGAGAAGTTTAATGTAAATGATCAAATTACAAGAAGATAAAATCAACACTCATACTAGCATTGCAGCATCTGGAAAAGCAGTTGTGAATTTTTACAGCCTGACTTTCAAGGTCTTTATTTTCTGTTAATTGGCACTTACTGCTGCTTTATTTGTTTCGTAGTCTTAAATTTTGGTTTTGATGTATTTAAATCCACAGGCAGACAAGGAAGAAAAGGCAGAAAAAACCTGAATTTTTTAGATATAAGTAATAAAAGTGGTTATGTCATGTTTGTTGGGGTTTTTTTGTCTAGTGTGCAAAATGTAGCAATTTCAATCTAATCTGATGTAATTTTAAAAATATTTTGGTCCTAGACAAAGCCTTTATGTATAAGGAAAAACAAAAGGGAGAAAAAGAAAGACACTAATTCCATGAGGAACATATTGACCAGAGCATAGTGGACAGTAAGAACATACCAGCTTTGCCACAAAATTCTGCTTCCTTTTTCTACCAACAGTAGGACAGAAATGCATTAATAGAAACAAAGATAATTTTTGAACAGAATGCTCCAGTTACATCACTTTTTCTCTTTGTCCTTTGCTCTTCATCCTGACAGTCTTGATTATTATTAACACTTACCATACTTAGAAAGAATAACTCCTTTTTTCCTTACACTGGAATCCTCATACAGCCCATCATCATCCAGTTCATCATATTTTGACCCTTTCAATAAAATTCCTTCATTTCTAGTTTTTATTTACCTCTCCCAGAAAAATCTACTTTCTCCTTTTTCTTATAGCAAGTACCTGTTTAATCAACAGCTCTTGCTGCTTGCCTTGCTCCTCAGAGCTGTTCACTTCAGGATCTAACAGGAAGCTTTAGTAATTCTATACACTTCCAGTTCCCACTGAGAGACCAGCATTCTAGTAAGGATGGAGGTGCAGAGCTGCATGGTCATATCAGGCAGAGTAAACACTCTAATACAGACACCCTTGGCACATTTTGGAGAGAGCCCAAAAAGATCGGGAGTTCATTACTGACTTGCTTACTTGAAGTGTGGCAAAAACCCCCATTAAATCCAGTTTTCTTGGAGTAATATTGTCACAAGTGCTATCATTTTGCAAAAGCAAAAATGTGATTTGTTCAGTTGTGTTCAGAAAGCATGACTAAAGCGCCTAAGCTACTGGACAGAAATATTTTATAAAAAGCTGAACCACAGAAGTTTATCTCACCATTGATTCATATTTAGTTAACTGGAACAGGTCACAGAACAGAAAGGTGAAATATTATAATTTTATGTAATTTCATGTGTTTTCCCTCTGAAACTGTATCCTGCCTTCAAAGCAATGCCTGAAAGATAAACAGGTTCAGGGGCTGGCCTGCTGTTTTAGGAATTTACAGATTTAACCACAGTCTCAGGAGCAAGGCATTAATCCTGCAAGGATTAAGCATTCTCCCAACCCTGGCCCATGTGCTCCATGAATTCTGTGAAAGGGCAATCCAGTGATAGTAATTCACAGGAAATGTAATCTTTTATTTTTACTGGTTATGTAAAATTACCAGTAGACTTCCAAGCCATCTGTTTTAAATTTTGATGGTATGCAGTATATCTATAGTGAGATACTTTGACAGTGAACTGCATCACCACTGTACACCATATATTTGTTCCAGTAAAAGTTCATTAGTATTCACAGGGATCCTCTGGCTCCGTGATACTACCAGAAAATGTCAAATTGTTCTTAGAATTTATAAGAAGGTATAAAATTCATGAGCTGAGACAATGAAAATCCCAAAGAATTGATGGCTACCATATATTGTACTCATTTTGGCATATGATTTCTTTATGTCTACAGAAATGAAGGCTAGTCACCTAACCTTTCATCAAGTCAGCATTTTCCAAAATACAGACATGAAAAGTGTTTACTAATGATTGCTTGGCATCCATCCTAATATATCTAGAATGAGAATAGCAAGAAAAAAATACAGCATGTTCTATAGTATGACATTCCAATTCCAGTTTATCTTTCATAAAGCTTCCCTCAGTCTACATGCCATTATGCTCTTGAATCTTGGTAAGAAGAGAATGTCTTAGTGTTCTTCAATAACCTAGAAATTTAACTTGGATTATTTTTTTAAAAAATAAAGTAGATATGGTCATGAGAAAGGGTGCCAAATCTGTGTAAAAAGACAGAAAATAGATGCTTCACTGAGGCGTCTTGTGCCTAATTTGGACTCAAACCAAATGTCTATCTATTACAAAATGTAATTTTCTGATTCAAAAACCTGTTGCAGAAGAAATCAGTATTGATAGACAGAGAAGAACCAATTATGGAACAAATATGCACTGGTTGCTTAGGTACAAATGGTCACAAGCTGCTCTTGCTTAATATGCAAGTTGCTTATAATGCCCAATTGCACAAACCTTGAAAGTAGATACGAGCAAGCTCAATTTGGAGAAAGTTGAAGTAGGCAAGTAGAAATATGATCAGGAAAGATTAAAATTTTTTTAATTGTTGCAAAAAAAAATCATGAAAAGAGATGGTCAGTTTAAAAACACACCTTATAAATCATAATCTAAAAAAGCTACAGGTAACTGAAACAAAAAAAAATATAGAAAAATTGGATTAAATTAGATTTATTTGTATTTTAAGTATAAAGGGCAAAGAGATTTTTGAAGACGGTTTCAATGCATTTCTGGGAAGAAACATGGGATTTCTGTTGTTTTAGTTTCAATATAGATAAATAAGTAAGGATTTTTTTCTTCTGTATTTGGAAGATGACAGATACATTCAGATCACAGAATGATAATGACATGGTATCTATTACAGAATTCATTACAGGGCTACAAAATAAATTATCCTTAAATACTTCAAATTAGTTTTATTCCCAGAACCCCGCTCCCCTCCTCTGCTGCCCACTACAAATCTGTGTTTCATCTGCATTTTGGTTTAGCTGACTTCTTTTTTTCCAAGTGTCTTCTGTTAATTCTGGTAATTAGTTTAATTTGGTCAGTGGTTACTTTCCTCTTTACCTACATCAGCTTTGTGCAAATGCCATCTCAGGCAGTTTGGGCATCCCACTCAACCACATCCTTACACTCACTCCTGTCTTGTTGGCTGCTGTTATCCTAGCCTATTTGCAAAGGCTGGACCCTATGATCACACCCAATAGAAACAAAGAACATTTTATAAATAATTTAAAATGGTAAAAGGGCCAGGCTGTGTGAAAATAGTCTTCTTGTAATTATTTTAAATTGCAGGGAAAAGTAGTGAAATTCCTGGTGTGGGACTTGAATAATCAAGAATGAGCATGGGAATAATGTTATTAATGTCAGCATGACTTTACAGAAAATAGGGCTTGAGAAATTAAATATGTATTGTCTTTTATAATTTAATACCATATAGTAAAGTTGAATTGATGTAACATAGTTCTGCAAAGCACTTGATTCATTCCAAGTGGAAATTCGATTAAGAAACTGTCTTATGACACAGTTATGGTACATGCCAAATGGATTAAAAACTAGTCTCAAAAGACTGGTAAATGGGAAGTAATCATGCAGCAGGTGTGTGACTTTTGTGCGGTCCCTGGCAGCATAAGTTTTTTAATCATATTTCTACCCAGTTGGAAAGACAGCAAAAATCACTGATAAATTCAGTAGATGGCACAAAGTTGCTGGATCTCATAAATGCAGAATAAACCAAGACATTGATACCAAAATAGAAAACAAATACCAAAATAGGAGTCAAAGTGTGACTGTTCTAGCTTTAACATCTAACACATTGATAATCAGCTCTTCAGCATGGGAGAAAAAGGTGTAACAAAATCTGAAGGCTGGAAGCTTGAGCGAGAAAAAGCAAACCTCAAAATAGAGCTTTTTTTTTTTTTTTTTTTTACAGTGAAGCCATTAGGAACAGTTTACCAAAAGTTTCAGTCAAAATTTCTAAAGTAAGCCTTGGATGTTATCATAAAGAATATATTCTAGGCTCAGCCCAGACTTGCTTCTAAGGAAGTTCTGTGCTGTGTTATAACAAACACAACTAGATTTGTCTGGACCAGCTGTGGAAACTTCCAAAGACAGAGATTTGCAGACTCTTGGATAAATACAATAAAGCAAGAAAAGAATAAAGCCTTTTAATTTTATTAAGGTCTCTAATGATTTATTTATATCTGACATTAGCAATTAATCTATAGAAATTACACAAATGGTCTGGTTGTGTCAGCACCTTTGGAAATTAGATTGGCAATACACACCTAATGACAAGCTTGGCTTAATTTAAGCAACAGAAATAAGTAGTTTTTTGTCAGTAACATTTGCAATTAAATAAATAAGGGAGGGAATGGGACTTAAAAACCTTCTACACCAGAGGATTTTTTTAGATATATTTCTTACAAAGTCTTCTTTATATTTAGCTAGATATTAACAAAACTGGTAATAATCTGTAAGGAAAAAAAAATGAACCTGTGAATCTGTATCGTTTTATCTTTCTGTGGTACAGAAGTAAAAGATTTTCCCATTAGACCCATAACTTTTTTTTATTGCAACTTACTTTTTCATTCCAGGCAAGCAGAAATATATTTGCACTCAACTTTCTGACCATCACAGACATAATGTTATTTGTCCTTAAGAAAAAAAAGACAGATGACATAATAATGCTATTAACTTAATACCATCTTAATGTCTAAAGTGGTTTTTTTCTTAAAATGAAACTAACACTGGTGCAAAGGGTTACAATCAAATTTGTCTGGAGAAAGTGCACTGTTCTTGCTAGAATCACTGCTTCTTGAAACTTCTATTAGTGATCTTATTCATCTTCTGTAGCAGTTATGTTCTACTTTACAGTGGTATGTCAAATGATGATCACATCACCACATTCCCAAATGTTTTCTCTTCAGAGAAGTCTTGCAAAATTTAGCAGAGAATACGTTAACACTTCTCAAATTCCTTCCTCAAGTGATTAATCCCTGATGGTTATTTATTGTGTGTCTGGGCTGACACCAGTTCAGAAAAGATTAAGACTTTACTGCCCTCATATTTCAGATCCTTATTTTAGTAGTTGCAGCCAGGATTCTTTCTCTTATATCAGGGTGTAGCAATTACCATCCTCTCACATTACCGTGAAATGTTGTTCCCCTCATGGGCATTCTGTAATTCCTCTTCCCAAGTAGCTCATCTTGCCAGATGAGAGCTCAGCCACACAGAGGTCTTATAATAATTTGAAAAGTTTCATTACTGTACTTTTTACAGTTACTCATTTAGCCCAATACATCTATATAAAAGCATATGTGGAAAACAAAGTGCTTTTATATACATCTAAATAAAAGTTATTTTTAATGTGAAATTTTACAAACAGACAGTGTAATATTTGAAAATATATAATTTTTACCTTCTTCACCCAATGCTAGTCAGGCTGTAGTTGTAGAGGGAATTTGTTTTACAATGCAGGCACATCTCTACCAATATCTTACGGCACAAAAAACCCAGTAGATTTTTAATTTGCATAACATTACACATATTTGCATAAAATATTGCCCAGTAGTACTAAGAGCACCACTTTCTCTCTAAGCCCCAATTAATTAATCTGTGTCCCTCCAGACTTACAGCAATTTATTATGCATTCTTAGTATAGAAACAGCAATTAATTATATGCTTTCTAGCCCCACATCAATCATTATGTGCCCTCCAGACAGTTTTGCACCTCTCCCAGCCCCACATCTGGTTGGAAACACACCTTCCTCTTTTTCCATAGAGGAAGAGGCCTTCTGCAAAGTCAGCGGAGAGCTCTAGGAGCTCCCTGTTCATCTTGTTGTCCGTAAAGGCCTGAAATTTTAGGACTGGTGGGGTAAAACCTCAGCAACCATACTACTGTATATCCAAGGACTGGAAGAGGAGTGCTACTCATTTTTGTCCCCTTTCCTATTTTCCCTATCCCTTTTTGTGAGCTAAATAGAAATGCTTGCCTATCACGGCAGTTGCACTTGGGAGCAAAAACTGCAGTCAGCCTGAAATGATCCAACCATATAAACCACTATCCAGACATTGGTTAAGTGTAGGGAATGAAAATGTGAAAGGGGAATATAAGTGGTAGCTGGAGAAAATGCAGAATATAAGTGGTAGCTGAAGAAAAACGGTGAATGAGGAACTATTTTGCATCAACCTTTTTACAGAATTGTGTTGTATATTTGTTTATCATTTACTTCTTATTTATGGTCTGTGTGAAACTACACCCTTTGCACTTGGGAGAAAAAGATAAATTAATGTCTTGTTTTTATCAGAGTGTTCTTGGACTAGATTAAAAATTTTAGCTAACAACCTTATTCAAAAAAAAATTGCAGGAAAGGTGAGGTTTCCAAAGATTTTTCTTTTTCCTTTACTTTCAGGACAAAGGTGAAGTTCATGTTTGCAGGAAAGTGGCAGGAGGGAATTGATACTCTGCCTTCCTTCCCAGGGTCTCCCTTGGCTGAGTAAGGTCAATACACCAAGGAAGGAGCACGCTGACCTGCAATATTTAAAGTTTTTCTTCTCTCCTTCCTTTTTACTCCAACTTCTAGAACAGCTTTAAATCCTTCTTCATGGTATCTGTTACCTGCATGGCATTTCTAGGCCCCTTTAGGTACACTGTACATCATCCTTCAGCTCTGTTCATTAAACATAAAATGTTCATGCCATAAAATAACTATGGATTTTAAGTTTGCAAGGGGAATATACTTTCTTTTTCCCTACAACATTCTTTATATGTCGAATATTTATGCCCATTTGTGTTTGTTCTGACATGAGAAGTATAGGCCTGCCAAAGGTCCCATTGTGACTATAAACTCAAGCTTTAAAAAAGTAGCTTAGCTAAGTTTTTTTATTAACTGCTACCTATCACTCTTCTACTGTCCTTATGCCCCCAGGGCTGAGTCAGCACCTTCAAAGTATTTTTGTCCCTCACGGAGAGGTGCATATTCCTTCCATGGGCTCCAGAGAAGCACAGCAGGAACAGGACAGTATTTGGCCACGACTTTTACAGCCAGGACAGCTCATGGAGGTATTTTAAAGAGCAGTGAAAATATATGTTGAATATGTTAGACAAGAAAATTTGGTGGGAATGGGAGACAACAGACATTTTTTCTGCCTTAGCTGGACACCTTGCCTCTTTTTTATCTCTTTACTCCTTACACACAGTCATAAAAACAGAGACCTGAAATGTATATGTGTTCAGCTCCAATGACAGTGTGGAGTTCAGTAAACTGATTTCGCAGATTCTGCAGCCTTCATGGGAAATTGATTATTTATTTTCTTTTTCAGAAAAAAATAATTTTTTCTTATTCATTAAGTACTGTTTCATGAGCTGCTACTAGATAGAATTCTTGAAAGCTGTATTAACAATCTATTTCCCCTTTTCTTCTCTGTGTAGTCCACTCCAGCATCAGTGATGGTTCTTCCTTTAAGAGGGAAAAATAAGTCATAACTATCCTTGAATCCCAAAAACATAAACAGATCTCTTATTTCCCTTAGGTTCCCCTCCATAAATCTTATTTCACTTAAGTGTACTAGATTTCTGCAGAAGACATCTTTCCCCATGGACAGTATTTAAACTCTGGCTTGTTCAGCGTGGGGCTTCTGGATCACATCTAGTCCATGAGGCTGAAATAAATGGTTATTTTTGATAGTATAGGAAACCATAGAATAGCATTTCTAGGTGAAAAGGCCTATTTTTTGTAATATAAATTGGGAACAGAGGAAACCTTGCTGGCTTGTGGAGTCTGTCCTGAAATTAGTGCTTTGTGTGGGAAACCAGCCATGGCTTCCAAGGAAAGCCATAAGATACAATATGGGGAGCACCTGGAGGATTATAACTGAAAATTTGTCCTTTCCCTCCTGTGGCACCATCTTGGAGAAGCTGGACTGAAGTCAGCAGGAAAGCAGCATCTCAGACATCCTGGGAGGTGAAGAATAGGTGAGGGGTGTGTGGGTAGAGCAGGGGGTGAGGTGTGTGAGCCGGGGTGGAGGAGCAGTTGTGCTTGGAGAAAAGTGGAGCAAGGAAACTGAGCAAATTGGGAACCTGAGCACTGAGAAAGAGATCTGAATGCACCTGGGGCAAATGTTCATGTGCCTCAAACCTTGGTTTCTTTCCAGAATGGCAAATAGAATAAAGCAAAGCTATCCTCAAGGAAGCTCTGGGGTTGCATGGATCACTGGAAGGCAGCAGCAAAAGGAAACAGAGGATATTTCTGAAAACATGGCATGAAATAGCAAATATTCAATCTGTGATGAAAATGAGTGGGATATGTTTTCGAAATTATGTTCTTTAGAAAAGATAACTGAACAGCTGGCAGGCACTAACTACATCTCAGTAGTGTTGTTATCTGCCCTTCCTTGCTGAGTTTCAGGCAATTGAGAGGATCCAGGACAAGAGACATAAAGCTGAATGATGATAGGTAACACTTAAAACTTTTAAGTCTAGGTATACTTTGCTTTCAAAGAGATGTTAAGGTTTCATGAGGTTCCTATGACTCATCCAAACACATTTTGTCATATTAAAACACAGTAACTTCTTCCAAAAGCTCTGCTTTCACAGCTGGACCCATCTCCCTTCTTTTTTCTGTATAAAAAGTCCAGAAATATGGCTGAATGAGAGTGCTACCAAAGGTATATGGCAAATGTCTATTGTTGCAGCACTCAATATTTCTCTCAAATTGCATTTAATAGTCTTTCTCCTCAGTTCAAGGTCTTATGAAAGATGAGGGAGTGAGTGAAGATGAACTTTTTAACAGTGAAGGGAAGGTAGATGTGGACAAAAAGGAAAACTTTTAAAAATTCATAACCTTGAGATTTCATTCTTCACTGAACATATCTGCGTTTAGATGATAGGGACAGTTGGCAGACTTGCTATTGTACTGAACTTCTGCTGCTTGGAGTGTTACTGATGCTTTTGGACACAAAAGGAGGCAAGGATCCAAAAAGAACTTATTTCCCACTAAGCTTGGAGGGGTGCTCTACCCTGTCACATTAGATTTAAAGTTGTCCACAGTGATGCACACCTCTGTGACCTGCAGGTATGATTACATACAGCACTTATGAATGAAATCACCATGTAAAAATAAGTGTTCTAGCTAATTCAGAGTTCACAAAGAGCGCACCACAGTGGGGCTGTGCTCTAGTACATGTTTCTCACAAAGAGAGGAAGATCTGTCCTCATCAGGGCTTTCTTTAGCACCGCTTTCTAAGTAACTGCATCCTTCTGAGAATATTAAAGCTCACTGAAGCAACAGGATGATTTATTCAAAAGACATATATATATAGGAAGTGGGTGTTTCAGGGACTGAGTAGACTAGTTGGAAAGGTGATCTAGGGAGCAGTGATACTTCTACAGAGCCGAATTCAAATATCACATCTTGGTCAGAGTATTACATGGAATCACAGGGTCACAAGATTTTTGTGACATCATTTAGTCCAACTTCCCTGAACAAGAATGCCTTCAAAATAATTTATTTTTAGGAACTTGGAGTAACTTGAAGAAAAAGAAAAATTAGACTATGCTTAGACCATTACTAAAGATAGATAGATAGATAGATAGATAGATAGATAGATAGACAGATAGATAGATAGATAGAAAAGTAAATAAGCTAAAGCAAGGCCATCTACTTAGCCTGTCAAATTTGACCAGTTGCACAGTATCTTACCATGACATCCAGGCCAAGTACTCTAACCTGCCCATATTTTATTTTGGTTTCTCTTTTTATGATAGATGTTACTTGCTTTACTTGCTAGCTTTGCTTCAGATTATATCCCTAGTGGTGTTTCCTCTTGTCAAGGTTGCTGTTACATTAGTTTTCCCTACCTGCACAAAGCATTATCAAGACAGAAAATTTGACAGCATGTGCACACAAAGTCCAACACATCTGGGAACATTCAGATTTACACAGAAACCCTGCAAGGGAAAGGCAAAAGTACTGAGACATTTAGATTTATTGTAGGACCATCTGTGAAACACAAGTAAAGGTGGGCTGATACATCCCACATGCATCAGACTTATTACATATGCTCTCTCCTAGGAATAAAAATGGCCCAGCTGAACTTGCAGACACCTGACAGAATAAGTCTGGATCTCATGGAACTTTAATTTGATGAAAGGATTTCACATTAAATGAACATAGGATTGGACAGATTTGATTTTTCCCCCATTATTAAATTACTGGTTTTTACTGTTATTAAATTAATTTTAGTGTTAACTTATAATTGCTTCTATTCCTTAATCTAGGAGATGTATTCTAGAATAATGACTGGGATTTATCCCATTATTATCAGCAAGCAAGGCTTTTTCTTTTCCTAAGTCATGAAAAAACTGTGTCAGGCAGGTCGCAAAATTATTTTTCTGACGCTTGAAATTTTTCAGTAGCCCATGTAAGAGTGTTGCCTAAGATTTAGAAAGTCTTATCAGTCATATCTCTACAACATAATATAGGTAATGCAGTCACTTCAGCTGTTCTTTTAAAGGTGGAAAATAATGTAGAAAATTAAATAAGCTTTCTGGATATTTTGAACATCTCAACCACTGCTGCTGAGTAAAGAATAGTTCGAATTTTCTATCAAAATGAATCAATTCCACTTGTTATTAAAAATACCAACTACAGGAATAAAAGAAAAAATCTATAACATTATTTGACTGGTAAATCATTTCAACTAAAAAAACTGCAAAATCTGCTACTTGTTGTAGAAAATTAATTTTCTCTTTCAAAGTATATCTAGAGCTGATGATTGCTAATGTTTATTTTCTACATCTTGGTACATGTGTTTTCTTTAAACAAGATTTTTTAAAAATAGAAGGCATCTCTGCCTCACAAAACTCATTCACATGAGGATCAATATTCCTTTTATGCCCACAGAATGTGTTTTAGCCTTAACAAGTCATTCTTGTCAGCAAAATCACATTTGATTTCAGGGAGTTCAAGAATAAACCTGATTATGCCACTCTCAAGTATGGCATCACTTTACCATACAAATGGAAAAATGAGGAACGTTTTAAATCACACAGGAGCTGTAGTCCCTTTTGCACACCTTTGTGGCTTCTCTTCTTTGGAATAGTTGAATGACCTCTCTCTCTACGCCAGCAGTAAAGACAACTGCACACAAACCTCTGTCCCCCTTGAAACTTCCCTGAGCAAGGTCAGGAGCCCGGAGTTCAACCTCCGTGTGCAGCCTTGTCCCTGTTCATAAGCCAAGTGATACCACCATTGGGTTGAGGTAATCTTGCAGGATGTTTTTACAGTTAAATAGAGAAATTTAACTTTTGAGAGGTATTTTGATAAGATTAGACAAAAATGAGTGTAATTATATCATCCATAGAAGTTAAAATTAATATTTGCCGCAGTAAAGTAATGCTGGATAAAACGTCTTTATGCATCTGTACTGCCAGCTATTTCATTTGCTTGCATTTGATTCAGGTCTTTATTTAGACAGAAGCAGCTTTAGACTTTTTTCATTCTTCATGACCTTTATCTCATTTGGTCTGAAAATTGACTACTGATCAACATATTTTTTCTCTACTGAAAGCTATAACTCTGCAGGGCTCGCACTTAAAGATGTTAAAGAGCTACATCCTGGGAAGTAGGAAGAAGGGTTGCCAATCAAGCTACATACTGACTGTTTTCAGTATAGGAGTTGATTTGGAAATTGCCAAATATTTTGATTGAAAGCTTGCTTGCATTTTTGTGGAGTAGAACAGGTTTATAAGTAAAACTTATTTTCTTTTTTTTTAATGTTGGTGATCCATGTTTAAATATCTAGAGGATAAATTTATTTGTATTATTTCTTCATATTATTACATGTTTACAGAGAAGTGCTTTTTACCTGTACAAGAAACACACTTGAAAAAAGGATAGCATGTATGGATTCAGTGTGCTTTATTCCAAAATCTGTAGTTCTAATACCACAATGCTTTTAGGTTATACCTCCGCACAGTCATTAACCCAGAAGACACTGCAGAAAGGCTCCTCTGACAAGTTACTACAAGAAGTATTTGGGGGGTTTTGTTTGGGTCTTCGGGCTTGGAGTTTTTTGTTTGCTTGTTTTTAGTTGGAAACCACTCACTTAACCTGAGGCTTTTCTTCAGAATTGTAAGAACTGCAAAGAAACCTTCCCCATAAAGGTCATACTGGGTCTAGACAGGGTCTCTTCTACTATCACCCCACTTTTTCCATTTCCTCTGAAAATGGAGAGACACATTTTTGGGGAGAGAGATTCACACTGCAAAGCACCAGAGTCTACTATTTACAGCACTGACTTGTATTAAGTCCTGCATCAGGCTCATCAGAGAGACCTGAAACTGGCTTTCTCAATTTTTAAGTGAATGTCCTAATTACAAGGCTGCAAGATTTTCTGCAGTCAGAATCGCTCTTCTTTGTCGAGTGAAAAGGAGTGATGCATCCCCATTATGGATTTTGAGATGAAAACTTTTTTTTTAATATTGAAAAGTAATGACATTTTTCAGTCAATAGAAAATAAATTAAACAAAATAGCAACAGCAAAATACCACAACTTCCAGGATGACAGAAAGGTAGAGCAAAAAATTACTTTTTGTGTTTTGTCTATAAAATTTCAATATAATTCATTGGAAGGTTTTAAGTTCTTTTTGGTTTGCTTTTATTGTGTGTGTGTGTTGGTTTGACATTACAGTTCAGCATTTGAATTAAAGACCATTAAAATATTATCCTATCTTGAGTTTCCATTTCTTACGATAGATTGCCAACATCTTCAAGGTGTAGGGTATCAGAAATAGAAATAGTCAGCCGTTAAATTGAAAAGGAGAAAAGTGTTGCAAAAAAACTCCTGGAAAAGGACAGAAAAGAGGAGAGAGCCCAGACAGATTTTTAAACACCTGTGCCTTTTATTTGGAGGATACCATGTTCATTTAACTTTCTAAAAAAATGATTATAAACCTGAGGCAGAAATATTTTGCTACTTAGAACTTAGCTGTGTATTTTACTCTGGTGGGTCTATCTTCTGGTTTTCTAGTCAGAAACTGAATTTATCTCTTTCCATGGGAAAAATTTTTATAACGTTCATCTTTCATAAATCTTTTTGCCCTGATCTCTAGCTTTAGGAACTCAGGAGGGGTGGGGGGCTGGGTGGGGTTTGGTTGGTTGGTTGGTTTGGTTTTGGTTTGCTTTGGGGTTTTTAATGAACAAAAGGAAACTATCAGAAACTGAGCTTGATGTTTAAGGCTTGGGTGGAGTATTGCTCGGTCTCCTTTCCCCACCCCAGTTTTTAACCCAATGTATGGTCTTCTAAAAATTCATTAACCCATAGCTTGTTCTATTGGTATAGAGATATACACAGTTGCAAATCAAAATGAATTACTAATTTTAAGTGAGATTTGCTGTAAGTCTGTTGTTCAAGAGCTCTTTTGAACCACCAGGAATTTGTTTTTATGTGGATGTGAACTAAGTTTACTACTCAAGGTAATATCAGCTCAAGATCTATTAGTATTCCTTGGACAGGTGAGGACAGACAGCATTTCTTCCTGTCATGCATGTATAGGCAGGTATGAATCAACCATTTTACATTTTTTACAAAGAATAACTGCAACCTTTAGAGGGAAAAAATTCTATTGTGGCATTAATAACTATAGCTTTAACCAGGAAATTAAGCAGTACAGATCTTAGTGACTGTCTCATCCTGGCCTCTCATTCATTTCACCAGTGAATAAATTACTTTCCATGTTTTCCCTGTTGCCAGACCCAGTCTGACATAATTTAAAAAAAAAACGAAAACAAAACAAAAACAAAACTAAACAGAAAACAATACCTTTTCCCTGTCATGAAATTAGCTTGCTAAAATTACTTCTTATCAAATTTCAGTTCTGTGTTTAGATATGAAGATAACCAATTTACAAAGACATACGATGCAGAAGTATTAGTATATGAATTTTCTATATGTTTATATATTACTTTTACAGTTCTATTACTTGAAATTCCATTACTTAGATTTTAAACCTGGGTGCTTAGAGGTAAGGCTCATGAAATATAAATTTATGACAGGAAATAAGAAAAATCACCCAGCCAGACCCTAGTAGTATATAGGAGATTAATTTAGATCATGTTTTAAGTGGTGTTCATAATTTATTTTTATTAAGTATTAAGTGTTGGGTTGGTAAAAAATGAATACAGATGGGCCTTCAATAGCTATGGAGGTTAATCAAAAGCTTCATATTTAACTTCATCTTAACTGAAATATTGTGAAATACATGTTTTGCTGCATCTTCAAATGTATTTTTTCCCACTTTCTTCCTGCATCCCAGAGAGAAGAACTTTATGGTGAAAATTATATGCTAATAGTGCATTGGGTGAGCATTATCAGTGGAATAGTTTCCTTAAATGTTTTTATATTTGCTTGAATATTGACTTGACTTTGCAAAAGTGCTTCCCTGGCTGCTGCTCTTAGAATTTGATTAGTATTCTGCAGCAAAAGTGCTTGTGCTTACAAGGTATTTTTAACTAAGAATTTTGCTGATCTCTTTATATATATGCAAAAAAATATTGCAACAAAGTCTAAAGAAAAAATAGATATTAGATACTAGGTAACATTTTAAGATAATGGCATTTTAATTGCAAAATTACTGAGCAACTCTTGCAAACTAAGTTACATATCACACATAATTGTAAAGTGAATTAATTTATCATGATTAATGACAGTGAAAACCACACGAATAAATGACTGACCACCTACTCTAGAATGTTTCCAAACTAAGGTAATATCATTGTGCCTATTGACTAATTCTGAATTACACTCTAATTTCTAAAGAAGTGTAGGCTCATTAACAAATGACTGAAAGCTAAATGAATTACATATTAAATGTCTGGCCAAATGAGCAGCAAGTCAATTTATTATTGAGAAAGGTCACTTTAAAAACTCAGTTACTGCTTTCAGACCTCATCAACACCTTATACATCATAACTGTACTGCTAAGTTGCTGCATTAAATAGTTTATATGTAGGATATTCCTTTATTAGAGTTGGAGTTATTAGAGTTGGATGAATGCTTTCCTTTCCTGATGAGAAGGTCTGCTGCTCACCTTATTTCACTGCTCCAGATGTGACCCGGGAAACTTCTTGATTCTACTATCACTGAGTGTGCTTGAAGGTCTTGTAACAGCACTGACCTCCAGAGCAGCAGGTACTGCAGAACTGTGGGACAGCTCTGAGAGGTAACAGGGAAAGGATAGCAGAGTAAAAGACACTGTCTGGGTCAGACTTGAAGTACTGATAGAAGGGGCTTCTACACAAGTTGATATGACCTGTGTTTTGGGTTTAAGAGCAAGCAAAGCTGAGTTTTTGCCTTATCTGACCCCTCTAGTTAACTAAAACTCCTCCTTAAGCCCACTAAAAACTGATCAGGGTAAAATAGTCTTCTGCATTTCCTGACCTCAGAAAAAACCCAAAGAAACAAATCAGCATCCTTTTAACTTTTAGAAGGATTCATGCACTTAGAAGTATGTTTTCTGTAACTGGGTCAGAATTGAGAAAGTATTTAATTAGCGAACATTTAGGTTTATTTCCAAACTGTTTCTTCTTAAGTTACATAGCAGTCTTCACCCATCTTCACCACTGGATTATATGAATAGCTATTTGCCAATCGTTATTAGCAAAACAGAGAGTCTGAAGAGATGAAGAGCTGGTGTTAACTAGCTTAAAGACATCTTAAGGTGGAAAAACATCACAAAACCATGTCTAGTTCCATACAAAAAGGTTTACAGAAGATACCAACAGATCCTATTTCAAACCTCTGGAGCTGCTAGGTCAAAGAACAGGCTCTTAAATTTTGATCCTTAATCAGTTTAAATGAGTCCCAGAGAAAAGTGTAGCCTAGTCGTTGAACATTTCAGCTCTATATGTTCACTTTTTCTGAGAGTGGGTGACTAAAATCTCCATTAAAATAAATCACAAGAAATATTTGCAATGAAAAATATACTTGGATTGGAGGAAATTTTATGCAGGAGTATATATCTTATTGAGACGCAGCAGTTACTTGGGTCACCTGTTTTTATACTAGCAGGAGTTGCCTTCACTTGCTTAATAAATCTTAAAAACAAGCCCTGCAGATATTTTTGTTGTAAAGTAAAGTCTGTTCCAGACATTGTTGAACAAGAGGACTTATCTCAATTAGAACTAGATTAATATCTTGTCTTCAATGTTGACGCTTCTGAGCTCTGTTGATCCTGAACAGCCAGAAAAGGAGAGGACAAAAACTGGATTCTGCCAAGCTAATCATTGCAAGTTAACCATTAGAGCTTATAGAAGCATAATCCAACATACTTGTTTCCAGCATATCATTTTCTTGGTTTTGCTTTCCCCTCCCCAACCTGCAGATGGTTGCTACTGCCCCTTTTTCTGATTATGGTCTCTCACCAATTTACAGTACATTTTCAGGTTTGGAATGTTTAAAGGTCTGTGGAAATGTACAAGTACAAGGGACTTCTTGCTCAATTTAGATTGAAACGTGTTAACATCTACACAAGATACAGAATGTTTCTGAAAAGAAAGGGAAACTTGAATTTCCTTCCACAAGAACTCATCATCCTTTATCACAGTGGCAGTTCTTCTGCGCTGTTCCAGGCAGTAGCGCCAGTCTATAATTAGTTACTTCCTTGCAGCTGCAGCAATGGATGTATGTGCACTTTTTGCACGCAGATGTAGGGAGATGGCTCAGTCAGTACCAGGCTTTCCCTTCCAGCACTAGGCTCTCCAGCAGGAGGAGGGGTCATGGTTATCATGTAGGTAAATAACAGAGGGAGCTGTCTTCCATGATAGATACAGACTTGGACATCTGCTCCTTCCCATTAATCAGTCATGGGGGCTGATAGGGAAGTTTGTGACAGGCCAGAGCAAGCTGATGATTGAGGGAGGTGAAAGTGAGTTCTGCAGACTGAAATATGCTGACTCTGTTTCAGAGAGAGAGAGGGATACACCAAGCTTACTTGATAGATGAGGGAAAAGAAAATACAGGAATATGTTCAAATATTAGCAGTTCCAAGGTTATTCATCAACTTCTAATAGGTCTGTTTGGATCAACTTCTAATAGGTCTGTTTGGATATAAGTCTGAAGGCAAACACCAGTGTCTAGGGTAAAGAGTTTTGAAATTCTTCCCACCAGTTTATAACATGTAGTTCATCAGTCATATCCAGCTCACTTTCTTTACTCACTGAAGTTTCTCATAGTTATTTTCTTATAGTGCATTGTGGCATGTGAATTTGGCATAATTTGAAGGGGAGTATGGTAAAGCATCAGCTCCTAGAGGCCCTCAGATAGCAAAGCTATGATGGCTATGAGTTTCTCTCCTTTGGAGATTGTCCATAGGCATATTTGAACACACAAAGGGTTATACACATTTACAGCATCTTCATGTGGAATCTGATCACCTGAAGTGGTCTCTAGAAAAAGGATACAATTCTTTTCTCTCCAGTGCTGCAAGAGGTATAATAAAAGCATGACTCCATGGGAAGCGTTACGTAATTTACTGCTTTTTATTCACTGTTAGATGTAGGAGTGGTGCCATTTGATTTGAAGTTTTCTGGTTTGTCTTCATCATAGCATATGATGGGGTTTAGTAAAAGACTGGTTTTCAATGGTATTCCAGTGAAACCTACTAAATTTAATATCCTGAGTAGCTTGTGAGTGTTCTCCTATTTACAGCCACATTCCCACCACGGGTAGCTGGAATGTTGTTTCTTAACTTGGCTGATGTCAGGACACAGTCTGAAGTGCTACTTCTGTAGTACAAATGCTGTTATTTTTCAGGAAGCACGTAGAAGGAAATGGTATTTGACTGGAAAACCTGAGACTTACAGACACTTAGGGTTCCCATCATGCAACTGTTTGCTCAACCTTGTTTATGGGCAAAAATCCCAACATATCTTGCTTATGAAGCCAAGAACTTATTGTTAGTATAACTGAACAGAAATCTCAACAGTCTAAGCATAGAATAGTTTGTTTGTTTGTTTTCACTGTGGACCATTTCTATGTTTGATAAAACATTTTCACACCTTTGCTATTTCTTCGTTGGATTGCAGCTCTGTGTTACATACAAATGTACCACATATGCTGCCTTTCAAATATGTTAAACACCTGTTTTGTAGGTCTCTTTGTTCCCCCCATGATCAGATTTGTACAGCTCCAGGTGTATATTTCTTTATCTGGCCATTGGTGAGCCTGTGCCCCATCTTTTATAATCCTATAATCCTACAGTCTTCTGCATATTCTGCATCACTTCCTAAGCCCCTTCTTCTCAAAGCCTCTCCTATCTCATGCAGCCTACATTAACCAATACTGCTTCATTTTATTAAACCTAGGTATCCTGTTCTATCACAGTAACTATTTCATTCTTACAACTGCATGAAACAGTAGCTGAGCCATACAAAAATAAACAAAAGTTTTAAAAAAAAACCCACAAAAAAAAGACCAAAACAAAAAAAAACCCAAAAAACCAAAAACAAAAACAAACCCGAAAACCCACAAACTTGCTTATGTTAGAGCTCAGGCAGGTTGAGACAACTGCAGAGAGTTGGCCTGACAGCTTCAGTTTGGAGGCCCTTTAAACTCAGTACCTTCAGCTTTAAGTTTTTATTGCACATCACATAGAATTTGGGAATATACAGACATGTTACCTTTCTTTGCTTCTTTTTCTCTGTTGAGGGCATTGTACTTTACACGACCTTATGTTACTGTCTGGAGTTGAATGTTACTAGATAAACACCAGAATAGAAAGTTCAAAGGATGGGGTTTATTTACTCTTTTACAAAATCTGCATTTTGAATGGAGGGAGGGATATGTCCATGCCTAAACCAAAACTCTTTCAGAGCCTGGCTCTGCAAGAAACCACGACATAAATATGTGCATGGAAAACAAATCTCAAAGAAGTGCTGCTTAAGATAAGTAACCTTTCTTTATGCTGTTACTCTAAAGGAGTCTACCAAGAATTTAATCACGTATTCACTTTTCATCATAATAAGCTCCCTGTTGGCAGATGCAGGAAGTTACTCTGCCCAAAATAACCTTAGGCATGGAAGCTGCATTCTTTTTACCCAGTGAACAAGCTGGCATTTGTATATTGCTGCTGGACAAGTGTTAAAATGAATCTAAGCCAAGCACAGAAAGCTTCTCTCAGGCACAAGATAACAAGTAAGAGGCCCTATTAACACATGTAAAGTCCCAAACACAAAATCCATTTTTTAATTTTTAATGTAATATTTAAGGAAATGCCTGTTGCTATAGTTTTGCTAACTGCATGAGATCTTATTTTGGTACTCAGGAGGAAAAATATTTCCCAGTCTTCAAAAGTTTCTCCAGGGCATACTCCTGTACCCCACTTTCTCTTATACCTGGCTCAAAATTCAGAAGACTTTAGACTTTAGAAAAGAGACCTTTATTTGGATATTAAAGTTTCATCTACATTAGGAAGCATTCGCAAAATAGAATTGGACCACTAATCAAAGCAGTTGGCACTGTAATTCTTGCATTTTCCATGAACAAGATTTGGGGATTTACTCTAGCCAAAATTTAGTTTGCTACTGACAACAAATGGTTGAAGCTGTCTGAAGTACTCTTCTTTTGTTCAGCCTCTGTCCTCATTAGGTATGGGAAAGCATTTGGTGCAAGCTTGGAACAGAGCTCTCATTTCAGCTTTCTCATAAAGAGGCCTGGTAATCATGAACAAAAAAAACAGTCTATGGACTCAGCCACCACATGGTACATGGAGACAATCACTCTGAAACTACCCCTGTACCAAACACAGCTGCAGCCAGAAATCCTCTGCATTGTAGAAGATAAGAAAGCCTGAACTTTAAAGGAGAAAAAAAAAATGTTTGTTTCACCATCCAAATGTTTGGTCACTTGATTTTTTTTTTTTTTTTTTTTTTTTTTTTAAGAGGCCATCAAGAAGAAAGACCTTTGTGCTGTCTACAGCTCTCCAGGCAGCATCCTGTACTGACACAGAGCTCTTTGGGTACCTCAACTTTCATTTCAAGAAAACTTCACCTGCTGCAAGCTTACTGCTTCCTAACAGCTCATTTGTCAGAAAAAGCTCATGCTCAGCTTATTAGCAACCCATTTTTACGGTCATTATCCATGCTTCCCCAACATCTGGCTAAGTGTTGTACTCCAGATTGTGGCTGTTCTGGGAAGCAGTTTTAGCGACTTAAAAGGCTGTTTAAGTCATGCTTATAATCCTCTCTCTGTCTCTTATCTGTGGGGTGATTCTGGAGAAGAGGCTGTCTCACTTCTACCCTTTGCATGCCCTCAACTGACCCTGAACCACACTGAGTAAGGACCATCATTTTATTTGTTCCCATGGCATAGCTAAGGGGGTAGTCAACCTCAGATGAAAATTATTTTTTGTGAGAATTACCAGTAATATAGTTGTCCTATTGTCTCTGCATAAGTGGTTTTGTAGTGCCTTAGATGCTCTTGTAATGAACTGGAAAGGTTTTATTCATCATGCATGCCACAGCTAGCAAATAAATTTCTCATGTACAAAATATTCTGCAGGACTAGAACCATGTCCAAAGTTTAATTCTGGAAAAAACTTTCCCAGAATGCCCGAATATCAATTCTACATCACTGATTTTTATCTAAAATTTAAAGGAAAAGAGATAAAAACATTGTTAACATTTTGAACAATTTATTTTTCTTCCCAGGAAAAGAGTATCTTAATTTTCTGAATTCTGTGAATATGTATAGTCTTTCTTATTTCTATTTCCTATAATTTTACCTGGGTTTTATTTTCATTTAAAGCTTTCCTGCTCTTTTTAATAAAGGAGATGGAATGCTCAGTTATGCAGGTAACAAAATACCCATCTGCTTGTTAAGATTTCCAAACTGCCCAATGATTCTTTGTCATTTCCCACCCATCAATTCTTGGAAATGGTGCTCCTCCAAATGACAGTACAGCAGCAAAAATGTGATTGAAGTCACTCGACTCACTGAACATATCTGAGTCTACCAGCAAGATGCATCTGAACAGTCCAAACACTAAACAACTGCCAATTGAGACACTGATTGGCACAGCTAGCAACGATTTCTGGCCAGCCTGCTTTCTGACAGTCACAAACTAGCTTTCCTCTCTTGATGCTCTTGCCTTCCTTGTCGTCTTGCTTACTGAACTTTGGGTTGTACATAACAGCTGACAGGTGTTTTCCCAGGGGTGCTACAAATGCCCTGGCTCAGTCATTATCTGACAGTTTTCAGGCTGTCCCGCACCAAGCGAGTGATAGATGGGCTATAAGACAAGTAGGCAAACAGTTACACTTGGCACAATTGCAGGCTTTTCTGGAGGGCAAGAAACAGTCAATCTCACGATTGCACTCTGCCTGACACTACCCAACTATTTGCAAAGTGCATTCAGAGTGTTCAGACCAGGAATAGGGTTGACTGACAAAAGCCAAGCGGAAAAGGCTAAATGTCAGGCTCTTTGTGGCAGCTCTGTAAGATCCTGGCAGATGAAGTGAAGTCTGGAATGCAGAATGACAAGTCTGACAGAAGCCAGAAAGCAGGATGGCAATCGTGCTGAAAAGGGTTATTTTTAAAAACTCTTATATTAGCTTGATGCAATTCTGTTTTTAAAATCAGCTATTAAATTAATTGCTATTATTAACATTGTTGAATTTTATTAAGAGCATTAAGAACTTTTGCAATTTTTACAGAATAGGACCTGTGCAGTTGGTTGTCTTTACTGAAGATTTTCAATCTTTTTAAACTGAGCAAAGGTGATTTCAACAGCAGTTCAATGTTAGGAGAAAACTGAGTGCATGAGTGGGCCACATTTTATAGTAACATGCAAGAAAATGCACAGGAGATGTGATATATTCACAAGTCTTAAAGCACGATCTTCCACAGTTCACTTATATATATATCCAGATTGGTGGCATCTGCATAAATTAAGTATAAAGTGGGTGGAAAATTGCCTAAACTGCCAGGCTTAAAGGATGGTGAACACTGGTACAAAGTCCAACCGGTGCTTGGTTACTGCTGATGTATCTCAGGAATCCAAAGTGTTCATGCTTTTAGTTTTGATCCAGATGGAGTGGAGTGTCCTCTCAGCAAGTCTGCAGGTGGCACAGAACTGCTGATCTGGGGTGGTTGATTCACCAGAGGCCAGGGGTGCTAATCTGATGAACCTGGACACCATGGAGCAATGTCCTGGCAGAAGCCTCAGGGCTGAACAAGGCACCAAGCAGCCCAAACTCTTACGTTACATTACAATGGAAATTGTTGGGCTGGATTTCAGAAATCTTAAGCAGACTTGTCAGTGCCCATACCAACAAGTCTGGCCCCAGGAACACAAATACACTTTCTCTCCTATTTTGTTTTCAGACTGTAATTTATATCTACACTCCTATAGCTTTTGCTTTAGTATTATCTTCAGACATTTTAATAAAATTTATAGGCCTGTTCTTTAAGTTGAAAGAGTGGTCATATTAAGCATCAGAAAAAGAGAAGAAGTAAAAAATAGAACAAGAAATTAACACTTGTAGGACGAATAATTTTGAGATTTGGATTTTGTCCCTAAAAAAATACATGTTACTCATTATAATAATCCCATGAATTTCAGTGACTTTCACTAGGAGTGGAGGATGGGAGCATTAAACCTTGAAAAGATGGTATAATCCTATAATTTGAAATAAGACACAACCTGAGGAATTTCAAGTTGGTAGTCTGGTTCCTAGAATGTAGAACAGAAATACTTCACCTAACACAGTGTGAATATTTAATGCATATCTCACTTTTGAACTTTGAGACAAGAGTGAGGAATTCCACTGATTATTATTCCTCCCCAAATAATTTTGCAGTTAGAATTTAAAATTTCTGAGAAGGCATAGGCTTACCTATTAATTAGATTTTGTAAGATGTGATTTTTTAGAAATTTAGCTACGTTTTTATCTCTTTCATGACTTAATTATGGATTAACTAAATCTCTTTAAACTCCCACCAAGTTTAAATTCTATATATAGAATAGTGAAGGTTTATCATAATGCTAAATACTATCATGGCTGCATCCAACTAAAGATAGAAGTGGTCTGAATTATTGAATTACTGATTTGTCCCTAATTTTTAGATTACAGATAGCCTAATCCAATCTGAACAAGGCACCTTGCAGGCCAGTTTCCATATTGTTATACTGGTTTTTCATCAATAATGTGAAGTGAAAGACTAATAAAAATAAAGAGTCAAATCTAATAGAATAATATGTGTTTAAAAGCACAGCTAAGAATTTTAAATATTTGTCCATGAGCTCCAAACACCACCATGCTGAATGTGGTTCCTGAAGATCTCTCCCTATATACATTTAGATATTCTGACCACTAATAGATTATATCAGGTCAGCTGGTGATGAAAGTGAATTTATGCACTTTAGGAAGCAGAAGAAGAGTGGGAGATGTTTAAAAAGTAAGCACTGCATATCTTAATTTCAGGATTATATTTTAACTTAAAATTATGTGCGTTTCTGAGTTGGCCCAAGTTCTCTTTAGCGTCTGGTGTTTTACACCATAAACTGCTGGATAAATGAAGAAAGTTATAGACTTTCTAGACTAGAGAAAGTCTAGACATTCTAGACTACCTGTATAAAAAAGTGTACAAAAGGTCTTGGAAGAATTTAAGAAGACTCAGCTGTTATTAACAATCCCAATTAGAAATAATATTGAATTAAGAAATAGGGTATTCGGAGGCTCAAGCAAGTGGTAGAATCTTGTGTTAGTAGATATTAAATAACAGTATTCTGAAGTCAATATAAATGTTATGTATACTAAAACAATAGTTGAATTTAAAATCTAATTTCAGCTGAAAGTGGGCAGTGTGTGTAGGTTAATGTGTGATCTCAAAACATGGTCAAAAGTAAAAGCATTTATTGTAATTGCCACTTATTTCAGGACAAGAAAGGCATATTTATGACACTAATATTAGTAAATAAAATGGAGTTTGGACCATAATATCAAAATATTTTTCAAATTTATGACTTAAAGTTCACAGTATAAAGTGATCTTAATAAAGATCTGATTTTACAAACACTTCTGCATCTTTTACCATCTCTTTCTAGTTTGAACACAGTAGCTGTTTTTAGTTTGTGATCAAGAAGATGGATTATGTGGAAAAAATACAGGAGGGTACCAGGATTCTATAACACAAGTGACTTAGAAGGGTAAATTCATCCTTCTCTGAGATTCAGATCTTTTAGCAGGCTTTAAATGGCTATGGTATTACAAATAATCTGTTAGTGTGTAATTAATTAATGATATTTAATTTTGGCTATAAAGAAGATAAATTGTGCATTTATCAATCAATAATACTTTAAGTCATTATATGGTTTGAGTTCAATTACTTTTAATCAATGTTTGCAGTAAAAATTTTTAGACATCTTCCATATGAGAGCCTTTGATCTTTGTAAAGCTTCCAAATAGGTTATGGCAGTTGTAGAACTTCAGCTAGTGATGTCCTTTGATCAGTCTTGTGACTCCCTCTTTTGACTCCTGGCCTTGTTTCAATACCTTGGTGCTAATGCTGTCTTCCCCCTCCTGTGCACAGGGACCAAAGAAAAGAGCTATGTTGCAGCTTCAGGTGTGTGAGTTTGGAGTCTAGCCTTTCCTCACCATCATTGGTACTCTTCTGTCTTCATGGAAGTTTCTGTAGTTTCATCTTATCTCAGTAATTCATACCTGACATTGTGCTGCCATCCTCATTATAACTATTTTAATCAGTTTAGAGCTGGCATTTGAAAAACAGTATGCCAATTAATGCTCAGTAGTGTAAAAGGTTTATTCTAGGAAAACACTATTTTAGATATACGTGTTATATTCCTTGCAGAAGGGAAGAAACACTGTTTTTCCAGTGAGCAGAAAACTGTTGCAATGAGAGTGAATGTTGTTCCTAATTTGTATCATAAAAGTGAAAAGACAGCTAGGAAAACAACATTCTGAAATCAGTTTAATCAGTAGTGATGCCTTTATAAGAAAATTGGTTTTATATGCTGCTTTGCCTTATGATGCAGTGTATTTTATTAAAGAAAAAAAAAAAAAGCTGCATCTCTGTTTTATACTGAAAAAGAGAGAAAACACAGTCATTTGTCTGTTACCCTCAGTCAGTCTGCATAGTAGGTCACAGTCTAATCAGCATTATTTTGATGTGCCATCCCTTGGGCAACAGTCACTGAATTATTATAAAAGTGTTTCACCTTTTAAGCCTTGATCAAAGGATGAAGAGCCTCTGCTGTACCCTCAAAATTATAAGGGTACAGTAGCATACCTATTCACAAATGCACCAGTTAAAATAAATAAAAAAACATGAGAGGGATGGTATTTTCTAAGTTTGTGGGGTTTTGGGAGTTTTTTCCTATTAATTTCATGCATGGGTGAGTTGGTTTTGGTTTGGTTTTTTGTTGTTGTTGTTATTGTTGAGTTTGGGGGGTTTTTTACTTGTTTTTGTAAGGAAAAAGGAGAACAAAAAAAAAAAAATTCTGATATCCTGCTAAGACCATAGGTCTCATAGGTAGTGCTAAGTAAAATAGGTAGTGCTAAGTGCACTTACACATAGGGCTAAGTAAAACATAAAATATTGCAAACATTTACAAATTTACCACCACTCTCAAAAGGTCAGTGAGAAGAAAAAGAAATGTATAAAGATGTCACATTGCTGCTCTTTGTTTTAGAATGACATATATAGCACAAAATCAGTGTAGAAGAATGAAGGTTTGGATGATGTAATTCCCAGAGTGAAAGAAGTGCTGTATACAACTTACATGCAAATTTTGAAAGTGAAGGGGAAGTGTAGAAAAGCCTTTCCTTGCAAAACAGATAAATCAGAATTGCTGAATACCTTCCAGAAGAGGAATTATTAGTTAAAATGTTCAACCCCAAGTTATTTTGCCTGTTTATGAGTCTATTTTCTTTCTTTCCTTTTTCCTTTTCTTCAAAAAGGCAGGTTACCCTTCTAAGAAAAACTCATTGTATTGAATATTATACCTTGTCTACCTGGACGTAAAACCACACATAAACAAGGGACCCTGCAAACCGTTGTAGGAAAGCTGAAGCATAAACACATTAACTGCAGAAAAAGTATAGGGAAAGACTGACAGTCCTGCAATGTCACCCTCTTTATGGTGATATACAGACATTTTACCTGGAAAAATATGAAAATAGTAGATTCTTGCATTCCTGTTTTCTTCGCCCTTCACTTTTCTCATCTTCTCCGGAGAGCAGCAGATAAAGACAGTATTGGTGAGAGGTAAGAAGTGATGTGACATCAGGGTGAGTGTGGGAAGTCACAGGCTCGGGTAGGCAGATCCTCCACAGGGCTGTGAGGTGCAGGGCACCTGGTGAAGTTACAGATGCAATAATAGCCCACTACAAACTTCACAAATCAGCGTGGCCAGTGAATGAACCTTCAATATCAAAGCCAGGTATTCATTACACACATGCAAGGACTAAGGACTTCTCAGTAGATAGAGGTGGCAAGAGTCATCTCAACCCAACCTCTCGTGACAGGCAGATCCCTGCTTAGTCTTTTTCTTTTAAAAGAAGGCTCCAGCCATACATCATCAGGATGAACCTGGGCAAAAACTTTTCAAAGGTTTGGTTGAATGTAGCTGTATTGCCACTGAACAGGAAAACAAGGTGTCTGAGTCACCACCTTGAGGGATAAAATGATCTTAAGCACACTATCTTCCCATAGCTCCCTGTGTGTGTTCTGACAGGAGCAACATGGCATGGGAGGCAGATACTTCTTTGGGAACATAACTGACAGCTTTGAAAGTCATATTCATACTGAATAGAAGGAATTTCTAGGTGTTCTTGTACAACGTACATTTGGGGATATGTTTGTGTCAAAATATCATTTCAAATAGATCCTGCTGCAGTGAGAGAGAAGGCCTGTGAGAGTGCTCTGTCACTTGGGAGCCCCACCAGTCCCCTGTTCTCTTGTAACGGAAAGTCTGTATCCATCACAAGAAATGGATGTTCAAATAATGTCACAGTGAAGTTTGCACTATCAGTCAAAGGCAAAATGTCCATGTCTATAAAAAGGAGGTTTCATCATCTAGTAAGAGAGACTAATCATTCCCTCTTAAATGGAAAGTTAGAAGTCATGAAGAAGTCCTTGGAGAAAAGGCGAGTATAAAATACTTAAAAAGACATAGAGAATCTTGAAATCTCAGAGGGATTTCTGTAGTAAATCTCAGTAAAATCAATTCATGAATCTCTTGTTATTTCCATAAGGAAAATCACTTTGAATGTGTGGGTCAAGGGCTGATGAGTTTGAATAAAAAATTTAAAAGATAGGAGTGGAAAGAGGGGAAGGAAATAATGCATTAGCTGCCATGATTACATTTAGTCTATGGTGCTAATTTGCTTCTTAATTTTGGATTTATATTACTTGAATGAACCATGCAAGGTAAAATGGGAGGAAACTAGGATGAATATCCTGAACTCATTTTCCAAAGCTGAAGGACTGCTGGGCTATGGCACAAGTTTTTGTCTGTCATAAGACATATTTCCTGATGACTAGATAATTCGTCTCTGTGGCTCCTTTCTTGGACCTCAGAGATGTGACAGATGTGAAAGAGAGCTCTCCATCTTTTCTACTTACTTGTTTTCTTACCAGTTACCAAATGAAAATTGCCAAGTTTCTTAAGGGCTGGGGTCATCTTCCTCTTCCTTCACACACTTGTTCAGAGTGAAGCTTTACCTATAGCCCTTCCCTGTGCTGGGGACAGTGTCTGATTCCCAAGAGCCACAGACTTCACTTCACTGGCTCTATACAGTCCTTGCATCTGTTCATCACATTGCAATAGGAGATAAAAATCAGCAGCAAAAGCAAGATGAGAAGGAAATATAACACCTCCCCTATCTGGTGGCAGGATTTTTCAAGTCTTTAGTAAATGTAAGTATGTAGGGTCTTAATAACATGGAACATTTTAATGAACCTATTCATGGTAATGATGATGTTTTTGCATCTGTGCTGGAGACACATTCCATTTATAGAATGTCTACCGAAGCATACTGCAAAAATTCCAATAGAAAAAAACCAAAAAGCTTTATGCTGGATTGTTATTGGAATCATGTCTGTTTTTAAAAGAGAGGGTCCAGTGGCCCTACTGTGATAATGTTACACGGCATGCTTATAATGTGAGTGTTAAAGAGATTAAAACAACCATGCATGCACACTCTGTTTTGTAAAATATTACAAAGTCACATATTTGCATATTATACAGCTGGTTGCAAAGCCATCAATCATCATATTATCTGTACATTGAGGATGATAAATGGCTTTCATTCTAATGAGAGAATCTAATCACATGGAGAAATGAAGAGGGCATGCAGCATAAGAGCTTTGTATCGAAAAGCTATAGATTATTATTAATATTACACATTTGTCACTGATTTGGAAGCTTCTGTGCTTCATTTGTACACGTGCCTTTCTACAGTCACGATTTTGAGAGAAGGTCAGATAATTTTTTTTTAATTCTTAATAAAATGACACTAGAAAAGCAGAAAAAGGTTAAAAATATTAAGCCACTAGGAATCACTTTATGTGAATTTCTCTAAACTGCCTAGGACAGATCATTTATTTTCCATTTCTGATAATGTGGCAGCAGAAAAGGAGACAGAGGTTAAGGATAGAAAAGTAGAAGCCTCCTACCTCTGCATTTTTATAAATCATCTAACACAGCTCTATAGCAAATGACTATGCACTGTATTGCCTGCCTGCTAGGTGAGAAAGTGACGTACTTCTGAAAATGTGACAAATTATAAACTCTTTCATATAGCAGCAGTTGTAACTCAATAACTACAGCCATTAAAAATAATGTCATTTATTATGTTTAGAATTGTAATTCTTATGGTTCAATTGGAGGGAGGTAAGATCACACAGCACAAGGTGAAAAAGAAAAGGAACAGTTTTCTAATGGGATGCAATGGGCAGAGACCCTTGTGTGGGAATGGAAAGGAAGAAGGCAGAGTGACAGAGATGTTTGTACACTGAACAGCTGCATGAGTAAGCAACCAAGAAAAAACCCAAAAGAGTAATTAACAAAATATTTGTATTTTTATAGCTAACTTTCAGAGTTACTTTGTGACTTCACATTGTTCCTCAACATATTTAATGCTGTGCTAAATTAAACATTTTTAAAAAACAAAGTAAACAGCTGTCATTCAATACTGGTTGAAGTTGTCTGATGTTTTAGATCCTGACCTGTAAAAGAAAAAAAAAAATTAGCTTTCAAGAGAGAGGAAATTAAAAGATACATCAAATAAGTAGATGTTATCTCACCACTAATACAGATTTGCCTTTAAATTTGTGGAAAATATGTTTTAGGTATTTTTTCCATGTATGCATGTTTCAAAAGATATTTAGATTATAAGTAATAAACAGAATTTGAATATCCCCTAATTTCTGTCACAACTTCCTCAAAAACTGTATATATTAGGTATAGGAGAACTGGATCCTCAGATAATTAAATGTCTCCACACAGAAGACATCCTTATTCAGCCATGTGTCTTTCTAATGTATTTCTTGCCTCTTCAGTTATAATACTGCAGCTGTGAAACACTCATTAGTATACTGATGCTTTGCTGATGTGTTACTTTCAAAATATAAGATGTTGCAGTGTATCTACAGTATGTCTTTTTCAACTGCAAAGCTCAGCAATATTCAGTTGAGAGTTTTTACAAAAACACTCACTTCTGGTTTTTGTATTCCCAAATACAGTTTTACCTGACACACTTAAAAGGTTTTTGTGGTTCAGAGTCTTTATTAAAGTGTGTGGCTATTTTTCAAGCGTTACATGACACTTGAAAATAAAGACATATAGATTATAAGTTGTGAATGCCTACACCATAGACTTTACTCTAAAACAGCACGTGTTTTCTGATATGGAAGTTTGTGTGAGGATGAACTAGGAGAGAAGAGCTGCTACCCCATGAAATAAGAAATATGCACTCATTTGCTTTTCATTACAGAAACAAATATGCATTTGTAATGAATCTTCCTAATTAAACAAAAGATCAGTAAAAAAAAAAAGTCACATAGCTTCTTAGTGTTAAAAAGTGAATGTTTACTACTACACTTCGGACTTAAAAGCAGAGCACTTTTTTGGATGACTTGAACCTTGTGAGGAGACCAGGATGACAATAATGCGTGTATAATACACACTGTCTGCAAAAAGAAGATAAAATAATTTACCTTGGGCTTAAAATACCTTTTTGTTTGCAGAGGATCTGCATAGAATTTCCTATGTGGTTTCTCCTAGGAATAGTACAAAATTTAAACTGAAATTGAAAAAACTAAACAACAAAAATTCCCAAAGAATGACATTCTGTAAATCTGTTTCTCTCAACTCAAGCAGAAACTTCAGTCCTGAGGTTTCTTTGTTTGGGACTTATCCCATGTTTTTATGACCACTGATCACTTATACTGACCTTCAGTACTTGGATTAGCTTACAGAAGGGCTTAGGTGATGCCACCACACAGTGCAGCAAGGGACCTTTTCACGGCACAGCACATACAGAAGTGGTTTTAGGTATAAAGCTCGAATCTGCAAATTATAAAAATCTGGAGCATTAGAAGAATTTCAATATAAAAAAAGAACTGGGAATTTAAAATAAGATCTGAAACCTTTTCAGTTAAGAATGGTTGTGTCTTTCTAATACTGCTTGCAAAAGATGTGTATGTTATTTAAGCCTGTAATGGTCTCTGCTGTTTTGGTCAGTACATCTCAAAAACTTGTTTTGTTCAAAAGGGAAAAAATAAAAAGAATAAAAAAGGAAAAGAAACCATTTCATTTCAACAGCTTGACCATGACTGACTAACAATTGTTGTTTATAAAATAGGGAAGTTTTTCCTTTGAAAGAGCAACAAAGAGCTCAGCTATGGTAATACACTATTACAATGCAATGAATACTTAAACCTGTTTGCATTGTCATTAAGAAAAAATGTGCAACATTAACTAACATTTATTTCTCTGATGCAGTCTTCAAATCTGGAATTGTATTACCTTCAGTATACATCAATCCAAGGTTATCCAAAAGAAATACATTGCATAATACTCTAATATATGCTTCATAAATACAGCCTTACAAAATGTGCACATATATTTGTATTCAGTAAACAGATTGCCAGATATTTTAGCCATACCATAGCCAAATTACTGAAACTTTGTGTTAAATTTAATCAATAAATGAAAAATGAAAAATTTGGCTTTTAAAAACACTAGTTTTTGTTTAATATTTAATTACTTAGTGCCTTCAAGATCTGGGGGGTTTTGCGCCTTTTATTCACATGGCAATGTACATTAGCAGCAGAAATCAATTGGCAAAATGGAACAGAGTTTGAAAGTGAAGACAATAAAATTACTGTGACCAAAACCACACATCTCCAGGTCTGCCACAGATACCAATTTAATCAAGAGAATGTGACACTGATAGGGCTTCCAGGTCACACTGCAGAATTAAGACATTTGTCTTTTAATTACTCCTGCAACCCTTTTCATGTAAGTTTCCAGTCTGTTTGACTCCAGATCCAAAACTACAGACTCTAACCAATGTATTTCATTCCCACGGAAGTAAATCATTAAAACTAGTTTTCCAAATAGGATTAAGTGTCTTTGTTTGAAACATGACCTTACATGCAGGCATTTTTATTAACCTGGACGTTTACAAATAGATGACACTGCTGGAATAGTAAGCAATAATCGTTATGATATCTCGTTCCTATATGTTAGCATTCATGGAATTAGTTGAGAGCCAGTGAAAATTTTATCAGTCTCCCTGTGCTGGAAAACAATTTAATTTCAGAGAGAAAAAAAAAAAAAAAGCCTGTTAGTGAAGAACAATAATAATGTTCACTTAGAACTCCACAATGAGTTGAAGGATACTGTAATAACAAAACCATTGCATTTACTTGCAGGGTCAAAACCAGGCAAATTCAGTTCTTGTGTGCTCAAGGCAATAACATCCTGATGATGAGACTCTGTTAACGAGTATGTGAAAGAGACCTCATGACCTTTCATTATATTTTTCTGAAGTTCTTGTACATTTCAGTGCCAAGGATGTCATTATTCCCTCATTGATTTGGCTATGAGGTTGTAGTTCTTTGTAGAAAAGGTAATTTCTTTTAAAATGAGTATTTTATTTTAATCTATACTCTTCTGCTTCACAAAAGTCAACGTTTTCTAGTAAGCAGTTAGGCCAATAATTCCAGCTGAAATCTGTAACAACTGTCAGCTCCTGTCGCTTCAAAGTTTGGGCTTACTGAAAATAATTAAATTTTAGCACTTATGTTTCAAAGCCCATCAATGCACTGTTAAAACTCCTTCCAGTACAGCAGAAAGTACTTTGGCTAACTTGTGTTCCTTGTGATCCCCTTTTTCCAATCTTGCCTTAAGGGAAAATTGAATCTGCAAGCAGGGTACCATGTTTTGAGAGCTGGAAGTTTCTTTACAAACATACTGCCATATTTTGCTATTACTGAAAATAAACTGGTTTTGTCCTTGGAATAGAAATCCTTGAAATTTCTGATTATCCTGAGTCCTTAAGGACATCTTCTCTGGAGCAGAATAAACCTGTCTTTTACAAAAATCAATCTTTCATTTATAATAATGGGTTTTGGTATCCAAAGGTCTAAAACTCCAAGTCCCTGGGCTGATGTTATAGACAATCATTCAGCTGCTCCAGTTCCAATATATTCTGCATGAATGGGGGAATGACTCTCCTTGTCCCCAAAAGGAGGAGCCTTTCCCGATTACCTCTTTGGTTAACAGTGATTCTCTATAAATTAAATAGAGAACTTCACTTTAAATTCAAAGATTATCAGACTAGGTATATTCATTAAAATATGAAACAGGATTCAAAGACAGACAGGATGAAATGTTGTATAAGTAACCTGGCTAAGAAGTGATACAATGTTTGATTACAGCAATATCACATGTTCTTATTTGGTGCCTTGCTTTACAAAAATCACCAGGCAATCTGATTTCACCTGTCCAGTTTCTAGCAGGTGAGAGAGTTGTGGAATGGAGGAAGGCTGTGCACCTTTAATTTTACTATCAATTGCTGAAGTATATAATTCCTTTCCCAAGAAAAAGGCAGAAGAAGACCACAATAGTAATGTGTTACAGATGGGCAGGTCCTAGAGAGAATTCCAGACAACAGAAAAAGGAAGAGGTGTCCCAGTTTAAACGCATTCCCCTAACTATTCTGTTCATGTATTTGGCCCTGGAAAGATTATGAGAAGGTCCATTTCCCTACTTTGAATCTGGTTCAGTACTTTTGGTTCATTCTTGGCAGACATCTGGTTCAGGTCTCAAACTTCCAGTAAAAGGAATTCCATAATCTTTCTTGAATGCATTTAACAAAAAAACAAACTTTAAAATATAATTAAATAATTTCTTCATGTTCATTAAAATTATTACTTCTTTTTATATTCTATCCAGACTTAAATAACAATTGATCACTTTATTTTTTAATATTTTGAGGGTTTCATGGTTTTTTCTCTCTTTTCTATACATTAGCTATTGCAGTATTTCTCAGAATATAATGTTTTTTAAACTTTGTATTGTTTTTATATCTCCTTCACTCCAAAAGACAATGCTATCTTAATGGATGCCAGACTACTGACTACTACAAATGAATAATATATACAAACTTGCTAGAAAATTGTCTTCATATGTGAAATTTAAAGATATAACATTGAATGTACTTAGAATTTTTTTTTTAAATGTGTTTCTCAACACAAGATGATGGTGCTTTTGCCAAGACAGTTTGGACCAGATAATCCTTGAGGTCCCTTCCACCCTGGTGTTCTATGATTTATGAACCTTACAAAATTAACATTATTGTCCAGAATTTACCTTCTTATGTGCAGATCCCACGATCAGTGCTATCAGTGCAGTATGAGTCATTTACAACAGAAAATATTTGTTCCTTATAACAGCCAGTCTTTCCCAATGCTATCCTTAAGAGATAATTGTCAAAGAGCTTTATTTATGGTAAATGTTGCAACTCAGCACCTACATGGAATATTACATTAAAAATTAGTTTAGCTCTGACAAGTACCAAAATAACAAGGAAAAAAAATCTTGGTGGTCTAAAACACCTATGGATTAGTACTTGGAAATACTGGATAGGCCCAAATACTCAGATTCACCAAACGAATTATGGTCAGACTTTAGCAAGCTCAGACACATTGTTGTTTCTTGTACTTTTCCTGTGACAATAATAGCTTCAAGATGACCTTTGCTGACTTTATTAGAGAAGCATTTACACTTAACCTAAACCAGAAGGGCAGAAATAAAACACAGCCTGTTAAATGTGCAATAACGTGTTTCAGCTAAGTCTGACGAAACCTATTGCTAGGTTGCCCCAGCCTGACCTCCTTTCTCGTGAAGGTGGTTTTTGTGACTCATAAAGAGCTTTCACATTTAGGGCATTTCAAAGCCACAACTCAGCAGGAGTCCAGTTAAATTCTCCTCAAACAGCTCTGTGAGGTACATGGATACAACTGGAGAAACTGTAGACTACTTCAGAAGAGCCATCAAACTAGGTTACCATTTAACCAACTATCTTTCCCTACAGAAAAAACTTCATGGTCTTTCCCAGTTGTTCATATCTTTAGTATTAGATAATTTGTTTTTCTCCGCATTGTGTTCATAGATACACTTGCGTTTCCAAGGAGATAATTTTTCTTCATATTAATACTTTGAGAGTTCCTGTATGGCAGCTATATGCAAAGCCTTCCATGCAGTTGGAAGGTCACCCCACGACCCTGCTAAATATAGGCTCAAATATTTTTAATGGATGTATAATAATTCCAGATGGAATTTGTGTTCTCATGAAAATCTTGCAGTTGTCACTACAATGTATTCCTGGGGAGAACTGAAGTGCAATGTAGGAAAGCTCACAGGTAGCTTGTGTAGTTCTATCATACCATGTAATACATGATATGTATAAACACATGAAATGTAGGTATTACAAACTTTCCTTGTGCTCCCCATTCCAAATGTATGGTTTCATCATTTTCTATAAATGTAAATTATCACCAATTTTTTATAGGAAAAAATATATCTTTTTCATACTACAGTTCAGAGACATACCATCATCCCTCCAAACTTGTAAGAACTTCCTGATAGTGTTAAGTTCTGGAAGGAAACAAAGTTATAGGCCTGGGACCTACATATATACTGATATGATGGCACTAGAAATCTGCAGAATAATTTGCTGAGACTTACTGACAACATGATTTCATTGTGCTGGTGTGTGAGTCCACTTGCTACAGTTGTCTCACTGTAGTAAACTCCTGTGTTTCCAAATATTTTTTGTTCAAAAATATCCAAAATATGTGTGTATATTTCTCAGACTCTAATCACTTTCCATCCAGTTTTGAATAGTCATCCTTCCCTATAATTTCTACTTCTCTCTGAAAGAACAGGCAGGTAGAGCAGCATCAATTCCTACCACAGCTGCTGGCTATTTTTTCTCACTCTATGAGAAAACCTTTACAAGCTGCCCTTTTTACATTAAAAAAAAATTTTGCTAGAAGGAAAGCCTCCTTCATGATGCAAGGCAGACCTGCCCACGCCAGAACTGCCTATTGAGTACTGACATTTGCAGGGATGGCTTCAGACTGGAGATGTTTTGGAGATGCCTAGGTATAGATTTAATACCAGGAAAGCAGGGAAGCAATTAAGCATTTGAGCACCAAAGTGAATACTTACCTATTGCAATTATGAGAGCCTATTATTTCCTATTTTTCTAAAAGTCCTACTGAGACAAGTGCATTGTTCTCAATGGGAGGAAATTACACTCTGAATTAATTACTCACTAATTAGTAGAGTATCTCCATGCTTTCTTGCTCCACACCTTCTCCTGCTGAATTGTTTAGCATAAAACCCTTCATATCATACCATATTTGATGTGTACCATTTGCATCAGGAACTGATTGCTTTTTCCTGCCTTTTCTTGCTTTCTAAACAAAGCACTTATAAGACCGTGTATTACTCTGGCATTCAAATATTCTGCAATCTTTAGTGTATTTTATTTCTTATTTGGGGAAACAGGAAGGTAACTACCTTCAAAAATGGATGAATCAGACACAGACAGCATACGAGCTAGAGGGGGCACAAGGAAAGTTTGTAATACCTGCATTTCAGCTCCCATGGAGACCTTTTAGTGTTGACTTGGTCACTTAACATTCCTCTACAACTTAAAATGCATGGTAAAGGCATTTATAGCAGCTGGCATCCTGTGCTGGGAAATGTCTAAGTTAATCCACTGTTAATACCAAGGAGAAGCACTGATTTTAAATCTGCCTTTCATAGATTTGGTACCTCAATCAGAGTTACCAAAGGCATTCCCTCCACCAAGAACTCTGTCTTTCTGCACCCTGCTTGTTTCTGTCTCAAACAGATAAAGGTCACGGTCTTTCTTGGAGCATTGTTAGAGGAAGAAATGTCCTTTCTTCATACCTTATCAACCAGATCAAGGTTGCAATATCCATGTTATCCATAGGGATAATAATTTCTGGTGCCACCCTCGGCTTTTGCTATCCTGATGAGAACAGAAAATACATTCTTTCCCTGCACAGAATTGAATCAAGTTTAAAATCATAAACACATTTGCAGAAAATTTTCCAGACTTATAAGTGTATAATAGAATTAACAGTGTCTCTTGTAAATAACAGTAAATTAATGTGGGGGTGGTGGTGGAGTGAGATGTGGTCTCCTGTGTGATCCAAGAGCATCTCAATTCCCAGATAGACCCTCCTGGCTGCTGACATTCCACAGCGTGCAGGTGGACCTATTCTATCACTCGTGCTGTTGGGTAGCACAGACACACCACACACCCCAGAGCCTTTGATAGGCTCAGCATTACCAGAAATACAGAACTCCAGATGGCTCAGTCATCTGGATATGTTCCAAAGGCATTTATTCCTCAAAGGGATCCAAGGGCAAAAGAAGGTGAGCCACTCTGGGTGACCACAGTTATAGGGGTCAAGGGCCAATAGGGTTGGGGGGGAGGCGGGAAAATACAATGACAACCAATGGGAAGAAGGGAGGGGTCGAGTGTGTGATGCAATGAGAACCAATGAGAAGAAGGGAAGGGCGGAGTCAGGGATACAACAACAACCAATCAACATAGGAGGAATAGCATAACCTTTGGGAGGGACCATTTAGCCAACACTCAGAGGGTGTTTCACACCTCAGCGTTGTCCCACTAGTTTGCTGCTGCTGTGGGAACCTCTCGGTTTCTCCGAGATGGTTTTAGCCACCGCAACAGTAAATGACTTTATGTAAGGCTTAGAAGACTGCTAATAAATGGAGTATTGTTTATACTCATTGCTGGTGATAATGTCTCATGCATGTCCCACTCATGGCCATCAAGTTTGTACTTGGTAGACTCTTGGTAGCAGGCAGAAAGGTAAAGAGCCCTCCAGTCTCAAAGGAATTAATATTGTTAACACAACTCTGTGAATCATAAGGTGCTACTTTGATTTGAAAACAGCACACAGCAGTGTGTTCTGTTTCTTTACATCACAGGTATCACAGTCTTCAGGACTTCCACTGAAGGTCAAACCTTCCTTAGTATCATTTTTAAGTTTACCTTGTATATAACCACAGGACTTGTGAAGCTGAGGTTTAAAAAATAGATCATTAAATATATAAACAATTTTGCCATTCAAAATTCAGACAACAGGTGTTAAGACTTTGTTAATAAAATAAGGTGATTATTTCTGATAGAGCTAGTAGCAAAAGTTGTAAAAAGTACTGAATGTTTTAGTTTCCTGACAGAAGGCACCATGTAAGTTTCTCACTGCTATAATAATTTTAATAATCCCTCTTTTAACGGTTTTAAGGTTTATAGATAAAAAATATTTTATATCAATTTGTTACTGCAATAATGCAGCTTAGAATTCCCTTACTTTGTACCTATACTTACACTGTCAAAGGCAAAATACCACTCAGAACATATGACCTTGAAATTGTTCACAACATTTGGTCTGTAATACTTCAGAGCTCTGCATATTTTTCTCATTGCAGCTGTGGGAAATTTGTCACAGTCCTATGGCAGACTCTGCTCCTTAAATAAGAAAAAAATCTGTCATTTCCTTCAAATCTTCAAAAATAGACTGCTTATAATTATACCACACCACTGAGTTGTCTGCCTTTGCCCATAGAAAACAAGTCTTTTCTTTCTTGTGTAGAAAATGCTTTCAGTTCATGAATTGTCTCTGCAATGATGCTAAGATTGAGAAAGATGGAACATGCAGTACCCAGAAAAAAAAAAGCAGCTATGTTTACTGAGAGCATGACAGCTTTCAAAGAGAAAAAAAGGGGTGCTGTTCTCTTCCTTCCTGACTTTCTTTCCTGTTGAGGCCAGCTTGAATTCATCCTAGATTCTTGCAAATATTTTTTTATCCCTATTAGTCACTATCTGCAAGGGTTCTCAGCAGTGCCTATCGCGGTGGAGAGTTTAATGATTCTCAAGTCATTCTCGGTTTGGAATTTAATTGTTACCTTGTAAATCTTTAACAATTTCTGCTGACAATTCTTAGTGACATGAAGACTTGTAAGTTTTGCATGGTGTTTTAGACACTAATTAGCCTAATTATTTCTAAAGCTATATGGCCTCATTTAGGGACTCTAGATTAGTTCTATTTTTAGGTATTTATCAGATTTTAAGCTTCCTCCCCACGGTACATGAAAGAGTCAATACGGTAATAGGTTACATTGCATCATCCAGGTGCAAGACTTCAGAGATCCCCAAATGTGACATTTTTTTGAACCATGTAAAATTGCATCATTGGGCTTCATTAGTTGTGGCTGTGTTCTGGGATTTCTCCAGGGTATCTGGAGTGTTTTAACTGTAGCTATCTGAAACACTTTGGTTCTTTTCTGTCTGAGTTGTTCCAGGTACTGACTGAGTGCACTACTGATGTCCAATTCTGGTTTCTTTTTATTATACTTTAGAATTATTTTCTGCCAATGTTATTTTAAAATATATGCATGTTTTATTTTAGTGTCATTATAACTTCTTCATACTGTACAATTTATTTTAATGTTTTTTCATTATATGAGCTACATATGCAAATCCTACATTCACAATTTAAGAAAAGTTGTGATTGCTCCCAGAGACCAATCTATTAATATATGCAAAATAAAATTAAATAAGTTAGTGATATAAGGAACACTAAGATTTAAAGTATATTGTCCTTGATGTTTATGGATTTTCATTGAGTCTGGATGCAATATCATCCTAGATAAAATTGTACATGTACATGTTCTTAATAAAATTCCATTAAATGCCCTGTGGTGCTATTATTTTGGAAGATTTCTTAGTTTTCCTGAGGTCTTTGGTAAAACAGTAGTGTATGCTTTTTGCTTGATTTTCAAATGTTCATTTTGCGATTAGGCATATTGATGATGAAAGAAAGATTGACATATTTTACTCCTCTGATTTTAAACTTACTACTTGTGTTCAGAGTAGCATCTTTCCTCACTAGTTTATTGATTTTCAGCACAGCTGACTTATACTAAGCTTAGGTGACAGCTACCCCAGATGCTGTATCATATCAGAGGTGGCTGTGCAGGGATCATGGCTGCTACCTGTGCAGGTGAAGAAGCAGTGGGGAAAGAGAGACAGAGAATGGGGATATTTTCTCTTGGCATATTGGATATTTAAAGTCATGGTGCAGAGGCTATCAAAGCCACAGCAGTTTAAAGGGGAGAACAAATTTGTTTGGGTAGACTGTTTAGAGCTCAAAGAAGACACAGAGTGTCTGAGTCACAACTCAAGGCAGCTTTTTTCATGGAGGGAACTGCATGGTGACACTTTAAAGTGGGCCACCTGCAGAAACATAATACTTTGTGTTATTTAATTTAATGGATCTTTTCAAACACCTCTAGCAGACTTTCAGATAATAGGAGAGTTTCATCACTAGATAAGGAAAGTCAGTTTCTGTGATTTTGAATGCGTGGCCCTGTTCGTATGCCCTTTATGAATATTTGCATGTCTCACCAACTCCAAGGCACATGCAAGTGACCTGAGCTATAGCAGGAAAGACCTTGCTCCTCTGGGAAAGAAATCTGAAGTAGAGCAGAAGACCACAAGGAACCCTTTTTTTGTCTTGAATTGGCTCACCAGACCGTGCAAATCTTGTAAATTGCTGGTTTGATGTCATTGCCCATAGACCAGGGAATGAACTGATGCAGTTCTGCACTTCCAAGATAATTAGCACTTCCCATCATCTCAGTGGTCTCAGAAAAGTTGTCTGTAATGATACCTTGTATGACATTTTCCACTGAAGAAGAAAAAATGAAAAAAAAAAACCTGTAAGAATTGTAAGAATTGCAGAAACCCACTAAAATCCTGTCACAGACTGGCATACAGTGTGCTGGAGGGGTAGGGACAATATTATGGAAGGAACTAATCAGTAGAAATATTCATGAGGTAGAGAAAGGAAAACAAGATAAACAGTTATCCTAGAAATGGGTGCTAGTAGTATTAGAACAGCAGAGGTCTTAGGAAGGAGATGGCACAGAATCTTCATCAACAGTGTGTGTGAAGATTGTCAGTACATCCTTAAAATGCAGAGGATGAACATCAGGAAGGAGAGAGTGTGTGTGCTTGGGATGAAAAATTAGGGGACGGAGGGGTACAGGCAGCCCCTGGTGGATTCAATGATAAAACTCTATGGAGGTGACAAGGTATTTGATCCTTTTTTGACAATGTAGTGAAATTTACAGAGTGCAGGTGAACAGATGGTGTAATTGGGAAAGTATATACACAATTTCTTGATTAATTAGTATGGGCTGTCTCAGACATCCAATTTCTTCTGCATGACCAATGGGGATCTCACACACTCCCCCTGAAGTCCTTAAGACACTGTGCCAACCCTTATGTCCGGTCACATGAAAGTTGTTTGCAGGCTTTTTTCCAAAGTTCAAATCTAAACTGCACTCTCATACCCAATAGAAATTCAAATAATGTCAGCTACTGGTAAGCCAGTTATCTGAATAGTAACTGGAAATGAACACTAAAAACTCGTTTGGTGCGTGTTAGTGCAATATGTTATGAACTATGAATATAGTTCATAACATATTCATAAATAGCTTTTAGCACTATCTAGCACTTTCAGCACTGATTTCCTTTTCTTCCCTCTATTTTTGTTTATTTTTTATTTTAAATTTTTTTTCTTCTTTTCTCTATTTATTTTTCAACTATAATTTAACACTACTTTTCCTTTGCTTTTCTACCAAATCCATTTTCAAGCCTCTCCTAGGCGATATCTGACCTTGCTGTTAATTATTTGCCCACAGTTGTGGAGCTGTGGCATAATGCAGAGCAACAGTACTGAACAGGGCCATCCATCTTCAGCCTCTTAAAGTATGAAATCTCATCTACAAATAATGAAAATTTTCTATGCCCTACAGGTTCTAGATTCATATTTGATTCTTGACTTGCAGCTGAGCCCTAGCAAGTGCACAAAAAGAGACCTGTCTGTTATCTCAGTGTAATCATTTTTATGTCAATGATGCTGAGAAACCTGTTAGTTATGAAAATAATACTTATTACCTCAGTCTATGTTAGAATTTCTTCTAACACTTAGACAAAAATACCTACAAAATTTCTCACTGTCTGGGGGATTACAGACTTATTATACCACTCTTTTATTTACTTGTGTATTTTGTTTCCTTCTATTTACCTTTTTTTCCCTTCTGTTTTATTTTACTGTGCTATGAGTTACACCCGATACCGACAGGGCTTTTTTCGTCTGAGAAACAAGCAGTAAACCATGTGCTTGCTATTTTTCCTCTTGCTGTAACAAATGCAGTGCAATATTTACTCCTCAGCATAGGTGGTACTTGAAAGCAAAACACAGGGTGAGCAGTGAGTGTGCTGGATGCGCACACAGTGCTGAAATCCAGACTTTGGCAGGTGCTTTGCTGCCACCATCTGATACGACCTTCAGCTGCATCAGCTCATGAAACAGTACTGAGACCCTCGGGGGTTCAGAAAGCCCAGATTTATGAAGGAATCTATGGATGATTTTTAACTACAAATGTACTTGTGAGTTTCAAAATTTAAATTTTTAATTACTTAATTCCCAAGTTATATCCCGCTACAATTAATAGCCCACTTTGTCAGAAAGAGAGCCTGGGACAACTTGCAGAAGGGACTTTTTGTCCTGAAGTTGTCAGGAGAGAAAGAGGCATCCATGAGGCAAACTGCAGCAAGAACTTTATTGCAATGGTTGGAACAATTTACATAATTTGTGTTAAATCTTCAGGGACAAGCTTCAGGTACTCCACCACCTCTCCAAGTCACATCTTTTAATACAGCCTGTGATCTTTACAAGACAGGGTTAAAAAACTAGGCTCTTGAATTGTTGTCTAGTTATGCAAAGAATTTTTCAGGTGTTTTGGACACCTGAGAACTTCCATGGGAGGAAAGAGTTATCCTCTGTGACAAGTCTTCAGCATTGACGTATAACAGCCAAAGACAGCTCATGCATTCCACCACAGATTTTATTTTTTAAATTCCAAATAAGAATAGTTTTGTTTGTAACTTTAAAACATCAACACAGACCTATTATAGCCTAGATGACTTTACCCTTAAGTGATATGTCCCTTTCTTATTCCGTATGTGATGTGAAAGCAGACATTTATATTGATCTTTGGTGTCTCAGCATTTCAGCCAGACACATTCTGGCATCTCCTCTATTTCCTGAGCCGTGTAGTGGACAAATCTGAGCCTCTGGTTCTACTTATGTGCTACTTTAAAAATGGATGTTTGTCCCCACTCCTTTTGAACCATGTTTTTTTTGTTTTAATGGGGAAAAGTAAAAGAGGAAATAAAATTCAAGAGGTACTCTTGGGGCTGGTGGGGGGGGAGTTGCGGGCGGGGCAGGGACAGGGGAAGGAACAGAGAAAATAACAGGAAGAAATAGAGCAGTGAAGCAGATGTTTGGCGTCTGGCCATAATGGAATGAACTCACTCCACACTGAATTCTGTATTTGTCTTACGCTGAAAAATAATTAACTTGTAGAGCAGCAGGTTCAGAGAGCCGTGAATGTGGTGATCGAGGCAATTAGCCCCTATCAGAGCCATTGTTACAAGCTCTCTGAAAAGTCAACTGAGTATTATTAACTGGCCCTTTGCAGTTAGATGCGTCAGACAACTTCTTTTCCAAAATAAAGTTGACATTCCAGAGCACTTTTATGTGACAGGGTGAATTCAGTAGCAAATTCCAGTCATGTCATGGCATGTGTGAGCTCATAATTATGACATTTACAAAGCTGGGAGAGGAGAAAAAGCACTTATTTTATGCATTGCTGACCACTCTCTCCAGTCATTGCTTATTTGGGATTCGCTTTTTTTACCATCTTTTCTCCCATTGCTCTGGATCTGGCAGGTTTGCTGAGGCACAGTGACACCCATTAACTGCACTAAGGATCCTGTGCATTCTTTTCACAGGTTCTTTAACAATGAGACTCAAAATGTATATAGGATATCTCCTACAAGGAAGAACAGATGACTTAATTTCTGTCAGGACAGCAGAATTTATGATTTCGACACTTTCTGCCCACATGCAATGGCTTTACTGAAAGGGGATAGATTTAAATTAGACGTTAGTAGGAAATTTTATGCTATGAAGGTGATGAGGCGCTGGAATGGGTTGTCCAGAGAAGCTGTGAATTCCCCATCCCTGGAAGTGTTCAAGGCCAGGTTGGATGGGGCTTTGAGCAGCTTGGGCCGGTGGAAGATGTCCCTACCTATGGCAGGGGAGGTGGAACTAGATGAATTTTAAGGTCTCTTACCCAAACCATTCTATCAATCTATGTAATCCCCTGACTGTATCCTTCAAAACTTGATAAAACAGGCAATCTTTTTACTTTGTTCTGAACCTTTACCTCTTTCAGAGGATCAGAGGCGCCACAGCAATGGACATTTAATTGGGAATAACCTCAGCACCACAGTTCAACTATGATAAAACTTCTGTCATAAAAACACAGAAAATGGTGCCCTAGAGCTGAAATCTTTCAGCTCTTTCTGTTGTTTATGAATTACCACTGTAGAGGCAAAGTTTACAGAGAATTGAACAGGCAGAAGCATGAAAATCTGTCTGATGGCTGAATCCCTTTCAGTCATTCAGTTTTACTCTCCTGTCAGCCACAAACTTAACTATTTTGTACAAGGGCTTGCAGTTGTGTGTGCTTGGTCTACCTTTGTGCACTCCCATACATAACTTTGAGCTCTGTAGGAGATGTTCACCCTGCAGCATTGCAGCAGGGACTGGACAAGCATTTCAGAGGTCTAGGTACAGAAGAACTCTGACATGTGCATAGATATATGTGAAAGCAAAATAGTTAAGGCTGCTATGGAGAAACTCTTGAATGAGGAATGAACCTGTTATTCATTCTGGCAATTGCATTTTAAATTGCTTCTCTGAATAGTGCCCAAGTGATTTCTTCACAGTGATCAAATGCCTTAACTGCATTTTAAGGTTACTTTACAGAAAGAACATATATAGACTTAATCAAAAGTTTCTATTAGTCATGTTTTGTTCAAATTCCCTGTGCTACTCCAAGATAACGAGTTTCTTAAGATACTGCTAGCATTCTGCAGTACACATTATAAAACAAGGAGTAAGTAATTTGACCACATGTGTTTAGTAGTAATATGGCAATTTTTAGTCCCTCAGAATTCTAATTTTACTTTCCCTGTACTCAAGCAACTGTGTCCTATGTAATATTCAGGAAATTCTTCTGATCTTTTGTAAAATGCATTTCTTTTAGGACACTTTCCTTCTTAGCAGCAAACAAAACTTTCTAGCCTAAAAGACAGACATAATGATTCTGTTTAAAGAACTATAAGTATTTCATGTGGTAGCATAGTTTTTTAGTTACTGAATATGGTCTTTGAATAAAAGCTTCTTAAAATATATTGAGACTAGAGGAAATAGAGAATTTTGCTCAATTTCTTGACAAGAGTAATTGCATATAGGTATATAATCAAAAGTTATCTCCAGGCTAGGCTGTGAGTCTGTATATGGTCTAGGCAAATTTTATGGCTTGCTTGTAATTTCACAATTATCCTAATCATTCAAATAAGCAAACCTGATGGAATGTGTCAGGAAGCATTTCTGTACTACAACTAGATTTTTTCAGATGATAACTTGGAGACCTAAGCTTTGCCCATGGTTAGGAACTTGTTGCAACACATGCCTTGAACAGAGATTTTGGATCCATATTTCTGGCACAGACTGCTGTAAATGTTTTAGCTTCCACAATACATGGGCACTAAGCTGTTCCCTAGGGACAGAATAAATTAAATTTTGTACATGTCTGATGCTCTGTAGAGTCCCTGGGGACCCAGTGAGGTAAGGCAAAGGAGGGGTCCAAAGCCATACTCAGTTATTTTCTATTCCATCTACCCCTCTCTGCTCCAGGTATGTGGAAGACTGACATCTTCTTGTTCAATACTTCCCATGATGAAATTATTTGTAACCAAGACCACAGGAGCACTGCTGGTAGATATTGTCTGAACCTCTCAGGCTGCTTTTTATATGCAGCCAACAACAGTTATAGAGGAGTCATAAACAAATGTACTTCTGTTTATATTCCTATTCATGGTTGTTAGTATCTTCTTTTTTTTTTTTCTTAAGAAGGTAAGCTTCACAGCTTTCAAATTAATTCTTCAGATATGTCACTGGTGCAACAGCTAAGATAGGTTTTGAAGCTTGAATATTGCTGCCTAGGTTCAGTCTACCTAACTCTTAATATTAATGCAAAGAAGCTGATTGTTAGGATGGACATTAAATTAGACCCTCAATTCAAAGATAACCCTTAACATCCTTACTTGTGACTTGCTTCATTATGATGGTTGTTTCCTTTGATTGCAAACAAATTGCCTATACTTCAGTTTCAACACTGTGTTTTTAATTTTCCAAGAGAAATTTCATGAATCATGCAAATTTCCTATAAATAAATCTGTTGTCTTGCCCTTCATGCCACTGTTGCCAGGTAGGGCAGAATGGATCTTGTTTTATTGGGAAGTATTTCAACATTTTATTGACAGTGTGTTTTTATTTTGTTAATAATATAGAAGTTCTCTATCATTAACAAATATGCAGTTTTTGGGGTTTTTTTCTATCTCACCTGAGCAGAATTCAAATGCTGCATGTCATCTTTAGGCTTTCATGTCCTAATTTTAGCTACAGTGCTATAATAAACATTAAGGCAATAGAAATAGCAAGAGAAATAGAAACAGAAAATAAAATAGGAATGGAAATAGAAATAAAAATAAAAATAGAAATAATAGAAATAGAAAAAAACCTCCCCAGAACTTTTTGAGCCATGTCATGTACATGTATATCTTTCTTTTCCTAATTCAATAGAACTTGAATTCTCTTGAATTCTCCTCAAGAAATTCTCTTCAGCCATTTTTTCTCTTCTTCAAGTACATAACAGAGAACAAGGAGAAATTTTTGTTGTTGTTTGAGACAGAAGCTTCCACAGTTAATTGGCATAATGCGCTTTTTACGAATAAGAAGATCATTTGGAACTCAGTGTTTGCCTTCAGGATACAGAGCCAAATCCACTGTTATAATATGGAGGTAAAAATATTTGGCCACACCTAATGGTAATTAAGCTGAACCAGGGAATGTTTCCAGGCTCAGGACCTCAGTCATCCAGAGCACAAGTTTTTAGGATCATCTTGGGATGATTTAGGCTTGACCCAACTGTCACTTATCTGGAAACACCAAGGCATATTTTGGAAAAAATGTCAAGGACCATTTCTATAGCTACTCTGGTTGCAGCTATCTTGCGTTGGAATAAAAGTGTTTAATTGTATTGACATGGACTATTCCATGATAGCCTTTGATACAAGAGAAAATTCCTAAGTGGGTTTCATTTTCTGGTACCCTCTGGGGGTAGTTAAGGGGTTTTCAACATCTAGAAATTCTCAAATACATATCATTGCCAGTACACCTCAAAATTACAGGGGCTTGGATGAGAGCTTTTCATTTGAAGAGCACAAAAAAAATAGCAAAATTCTTTCTGAGAATTTCTCTTTCTTCACAGAACAGTGACAATAACTGTATGGCTTTGTGTGCAGCACCCCAATGAATTTGTTGCAAGACTTATGAAAAAAAAATTACAAGATCGTAGCAGTGGAGATGACTTGAACTTCTTCAAGCAAAAAAAAGAACTATGTATAAGGCACATGAATCTGAATTTATGTCTCTTGTATTTTGGATGGTCAGGGGAATATAAGCCTGGCTGCCTGCATAAATTAGAAATATAATTTTGACTGTGAATATTTTTAGCAGACACAAGTCATCAGAGCACAGACATGACCTTTTTATCTGTTCACTGTGACAAATGGAAAGGCAGTCAGAGGATCTGCTTCATCAAGTGTATACTGTCTGGTCATTTTGTCTCCTTGGGGACCTCCCTTAACACAGGCAGGTGGCCACTACAACTTCTCCACATCTTCTGAGAAACACCTAGAGGCAAAATCTGCTGCCTTTATCTTCTGTGTTCCCTGTGGAATTTGTAACTTTTAAATATTTCATGTTTGGGGTTTCAGAAAAAAGTCAAAACCAGCTACTTTGGTGAGCCACAGTAGACCCAACAGGTTTTGTAGCTCATCTAAGTCTAAACTTTTGATGAAACTTGTGAATTTGATTGCAGGATTGCTTAGAAAATGTCAACTATTTGTCAAAAGACAAATAGTTGACAAATTCGTTGTGCCTCCACTGGTTAACAGAGCTTGTCAGCTTGTCAGCTGAATAAAAAAAAAGAAAAAATTACATCACGCCCCATTTTATTCTTTCTTGCCCTGAGCCATTTCTGTTCTTGTAATCTCTGAAAAACTGGCAAAAGCATATTCTGCATTCTTTAAACTTAAAAATTTGCTCATTTCTGTTTTTTTCCTTAAATTCACTGACTTTGCAGCTCTCCATATGGTGACCACTGTAGTATTTGCAATGTGTTCCGTGTTTTTGTTGGGATAATAACTATCATTGACCACAAGATGGCAAGGTTTCTTCACTTTTCTGTGAAGAGAAGACAGCGAAAGGAGAAGGGAGAGGGATGTAACAAGGTGGAAACAGGGTCAAAGGAAGAAACGCACAAGGACTCTGATTCCTCTTACATCGGTATTTCCAATTCCACGAGTAGGAAAATAAAAATCAGAGCGGTGTAAAAATTCTCGTGAGATGCCTCAGAGTTTGAAGAAAACTAAAATATTTGCTAGTTTTGTCCTGATGCTTGCCAGACACATCCTTTTTCCAATAGATGTTGTCCATTTCTTCATACTGGGAAATTCAGTATTTGCATTTTATGCTCTCCTACTTCAAGGTGCCACCTTAAGATGATAAACTACTTCAAGTGCAGTGTGATTAAAAGCCAATATCTTTCTTGGGTGTAAAAGGTTTTCAGACAGGCAAGAAGTCTCTTAACTAAAAACCAGCAGATCTAACAATTACAATGTCAAATTATAACTTCAGGGCATAATTTGGTCATATTAATTTGAAATTAAGCAACCTGACTGTTCTGTGTCTGAAGTAGTTTTAAGATTTTCACATAGCTCCTCTTTTCCCTTGTTTGAATGCACTAAGGATCAGAATCCTCTAAACATCTTCATTTGTAAAGTGTGATGGCAACACAAACAAGTAACTCTACTGAAAAGTCCCAAATGCCTACAAACAACAACATAAAATATTAATAGTAAGTGAAATTAATTACATTGAAAATAAATTCCTGGTAACATCAGCTACTGCAGGCACAAAATTCATCAGAATTCCCTTCTGGAGGAACCTTTTGCTTTGGGAGTTGCAACGGAAGCTCGTGTCAGCAGATGGCACTGGAGACAAAGCTGTGAGACTCAACTGGTCCTCTGAACAAGATACAGATATTTAAATATTTTATTATTTTTACGTTTTTCCCTAGATCAAAGTTCCATAGCTTAAGGTCACCCCCTCTGCCTCGTGTTATAAATCCTTGTACTAGGTCTGTGTCATCACTTGTGTAAAAGTCACCAATGCAGCTTTGTGTTCTCTTTTCCATACATGCAGTTCAAGCAGGCTGCAAAAGGAAACCGTTTTGTCACATTTTGGTCTGTTGAAGTGTGCTCTTTGGGAAATACAGACATTTCCTTTAAAAAAAAAATAGGTCTTTGATGAGGTGGGAAGCAAGAGAAATAAGGAAAAATTATTTCTGGAGAGTCTTACTATTATTTAACAAAGCCACAAGTGTCAGAGGGAGAGATTTAGAAAGTCTTGGTGAGGAAGCTGCATAATTAGCTGAAAGCTGGGTTGATTTTCTTGGAGATACTTGCCTGCTGTTTGCTAGTTTTTTGAGAACTCTTAAGCCTGCTCTTCAGGTAATGTCTAGGTCCTCTGGGACATTTGACTCCCACATGCAGAAGCTGGGTGTCCTTCCATCTTCAGGGGCACAAAGACAATAAGCAAAAGAAAGTAAGATGTAGGAAGACACCCCAAGGAAGACAACACCTTTCTTTATGTAGTTATGTAGGCAGCAGTGATTTACAATTGACTGAAATAGGCATTCTCAAAACAATGCTCCACGTTGAACTAAACCAAAAGAGAGAACACATTGGGTTGTACTGTTTTGGCAAAATTTAACTAAAACTTTGATAACAAAACTAGATGTTCTGCCTCATTCCATCTTTTCCAAAATATTGGTGTTTCTCCCTTTCTCATCATGTTCAACAGTTTTCTTTTTCCAGAATCACAGAAGCCTTAAAAGACCTCTAAGGTCATTTGGGTCCAGCTGTTGCACGTGCATGGTTTCTCTGATTCCCCAGAGCTTGATGCCACATGCTGTGGATTATCCCATCGTCCCGGCTGTGTCCCGTTCCAATTCCTCGCGCACCCCCAGTGCTGCTGAGGAGGTGTGAGAAGCAGAAATGGTCTCATCACTGTCCAAGCCCTGCTCAGCCAGAGCTAAAGCATCTCTTAAGCTGTGTTTGTGCTGAAAGCAGCACTGCTCTGTTATATAGAAAATTAACTCTACCCTAATCAAAACTAGCCCAGAGTTTCATGCTTTAATTTTGACATCTGGCTCTTGAGATGACTGTTATGTAGACTTTTCTCAAACATGTTCTTTTATTTGATTCTTTAGGGATATTAAATATGATGTAGAAATCCCACTTCATGAATATTTCTCACCTCAGAGAAAATATGGTTTGGGGCTGTGAGGGTGTTGTTTGGGGTTTTTTTTCCTTTTTTTTTTTTTTTTTTAATAATGGCCTATAGAAAACTAGAGAAATGTATTACAACAGATTCAAGTTTTACATATTTGGCTGCATGAAAATGTTACCCAGTCAAAATTGTTACACAAGAAAGGAGCAATAGGCAACTAGGGATCAGTGACATTAAAAGTACAGGATGGACTAGGAATTCCTTATTGAAAAGTATAATGATCAAAACATAAGCTGTATAACAAAAGCTATAGAATCACGACATTACTGAGAGGAAAAAATTTTTTAAAAAATTAAAAAGGTCAAATTTGCTGTGCAGGTTACCAGACAAATACTTAAAGTTACATAAGACAAATTTTTCATAATAAGCAAACTGACAAAATAGACTTTTCTGTCAATGTTGACTTTGATAACAGAAAAAAGTGGAGGGTAAAAAAGGGAATTTTGAAAATTATATGGGAAATAAGTGAAATCTAATCACTGAGAAAATAAACATGGATATGAATGACAATTCCATGTCAAAACTGGGAAAAATAAACTCACTTAGTGAACACAAATGGTTCCTATCTATCTTGTCCAGTCTCGTAAATTGATGTAATGGATAGAAATGACATCTTAATGTAAAGAAGCAAGAAATTACTCTGGTGTTACAATTGAAGAGCAGACTCAACTTGCAGAAGAATGAGCACCATATATCATCTCTGGGAAGAAGGGCTAAATATCATGGAAAAGAATCTACTGCAGAGAAATTATTGTTGAAAATGCCTGGGTGGTTTTGTACAACAGGCCATGAGCTACAGCTTAAAAAAGACATTATAAATCAAGTCCAAAGAAAATAGTCAATGGTCAACTGCCTATTATTTGGAGGAAAATCACCTTTCATCCTCACTTTCCTTATGGCTGATTTGCCTCAGGTTGCTATTAGCATGATCCGAGCACAGATTTCTCATGTTCCAGATTTTGAGACTCGCTGGAGTGCAATTAATTGCTAATTTGGATAGGAAATTATGGATATGTTGGTGATAAGTCTCTATAATGGTCTGCAGTCTGTCAATGTAAAGAACTTAAAATTTAAGGAAAGAACATTATCATCTTGGTCATGACTGGGTTTTAATTTACAACTCTTGTCTCCGTTTCAAGTCCATTCCCATTTTTCATATAAATGTTAAATCACCTTTAAAATCTTACATCCAATTATATAAAGGAATTTGTTCATTCGTTCACAAAGATCACTTTATAATAAAAGTTTAAATGGGCCTATCCCACCTATGTTCTTCTAGTCTCTTTGTCTAAATTATACAGACCAGTTACACACAGGGTAGTTTAGCACAGGCTACCTCTCCGTGTCTTCCAGTTTTTTACAGATTAAGTCCTACCGACATGTAGAATCAAGTTTGAAAGGGAAGCTTGGAGATTGGAAGAAGCATGATTTTTTTTTATGTAGCATCTGGTTCTGACACTTGTCTGTTACAAATAATTTTTTATAAAAATAAAGATAATTTTTAATTAATAAACTATCCATTTATTTAAATTACTTAACCTTTACTAGAAGAGATTGAATATTTTATCTGTTCATCTTGTTGGAATTTTTTTGGCTTTTAATGGTAAACAAATTCATGTATGTGTTTTAAATTGCTGTATTTTTAAATGGAATTGTTATGAAATGGTGCCAAGACTTCTAGTGACGTGAGCCTTTAAAATGCAATGGCAATTTTGTTCTGGTGGAATGGAGCAATCTCAGAGTATAATAAGCTGTGATAATGATGTTTCAATAAGTGTAATTTATTTTCAAAAGCTAAAGCCATTATTTTCATTATCTATAACTTTAGATTGCCAGAAAATATGCCTGCATTGTGAATTGAATTTTTAAAAATGTATTTATCATTAGGAAAAATTAATTCTGCTTTCCTTTGCTGTATTTTATTTTGCTTAACACATTATGGCCTATATTTGCTAGTATCTCAGGACAGATCCTAGATGGTGATTTAAGGGCAGACCACTTTCTAGGTGCAATTACTAAGTAAATTCCTAAAAGCTTCTTTGTTTGAATTTAGACACCTATTTTCAGCATTTTTCTGAATGTCTGCACATTAGTACATTCTAGTTTAGTCATCCTTAGAAATATTGAAGCCATCGAAAATTTCAAGACTGCTTCCAGTAAGATGATCTTACCAAAAGAGATAAAATTGGGCAGTGAAATGGCATGATTTGTTCAGCCAGAGATACCATTTACAGATCACATTCCCACTTCTATTGGAAAGATTAGGCTATTAAGTTCACTGAATTGGAAAATTAAGAATTGTGAGCCAAATGTTCAGTTAATTTAAATTAAAATAATCTCAATGATTTCCCTGGATTTATTTTGCATAACATAGAACCTCCCACATCATGAAACTCAGTCATCCATGAATGCAAGCAACAAAGTCATATAATAACCTCTAATTCACAGCAGCTGAAAATTTTATTTTCTTCATATTGAAGTTAGTGATAAAAAAGAACACGTTCTTGAACCTCACTGTATGTTTTCTGCATTATAAATTATAAGAAACATAATCCTATTTCCCCTTCCCTTGTCAGGTGTTTTAAAAGTTATTAATTTGATATTATTCAGAAGCAATACTTCTCTTAACATTTGAAAAATTATTTCACTAACATTTAGTAGCCTGTATGAGGGTTGCTGAATAGACCTGTGTCTTGATAGACTCTTTACAAATCTTAATCTCTTTAAAAACAATAATCAGAACAGTGTGGGGTTTGTGACACTGTTCTACAGGGGAAGGGGAGGGGGGGTATATAACTTAAAATATTTGACAAAAATCCTCCTGGCAGGACTATATTGCTAGACTGGACCCTTCCATCCAGTGTATTGATTTCCAACACCTCTTCCCAGTTGGTCCAGTCTGATATATTTTGATTGCTGTTCAAAATATTCAGCTGTAGTGTTGAGAGAAGCCATATGAAACTCTCAAAAGAGAAAACTCTCTTCACAGTACAGCTCAGGGAAACTGCAATGCTTTCTGCAAAAATTTTGTATCAGTTAAACCTACCTCAGTTTTTTTACATGGTTTTATTTTTATATTCATTGGAAGTTGCTGAAAATGTCAATCATAGTTCTCATTGGGTGTGTTTTACATTGAAGTTTGACCAAGTTGATTTCATCTTATGTTTGACATGATCTTTTTCTGTTTTGCCTTTTTCAAGCACTTATGAATCTTTGCCAGGTTCAACCAATCTGCTTGCTCCCTGGGAAAATATGAAAGCATAATTATTTTTTCATTTAGTCATGGAACCACACAATCACAGAATAATTTAATTTGAATAAGACCTATAACATCAAGTTCAACTGTTAATCTAGCACTGCCAAGTCCTTCACTCAGATGAAGCCATTAAAACCACAGTGTGTCAAATCACCAGCAAATGTGACCGGGTCAAAGTCCAATGTCAATCAGAAAAGCAAATCAAAATATTCTCTTTTTCTCTTTTTTTTAGCATTTGATTCCAAGTACAGCAGGACCTTTACTCTCCAAACCTCATTTTTTAAAATATTTGGGCCATAATTATAGTGTCCTTCCACAATAAATATTATTCAGGACTCATAATTTAGTGGGTGGAATAGATGTTAATGAATCCAGATGTTGGATTTATAAGATAGAAAAATTGCACAGTAGTGGTAAAGTAAATTGAATCTGGACTGGTTGGGGTCTACCTTCCAAACAGTTCAAGTGGCCCTAAATGAGAAATGTGGACTCAGTGTAAAATGTGGACTATCATAGCATTTTTTTTATTGTGTGCAAGAAAACCCCGGTGGATTAAGCTTTTGTCTGATAGCAATTAGCCTCCCACTAAGCCTAAGGTTCCTGTCACACTTCAGAGCAAAGGTTCTCATTTTAAGGTATTCTAATTGTACTTCTTTCTATAAATCATTGCACTATGGGAGGGAAGAAACACTTTTTGAAAGGACCTGGAAATTTTCTTGTCTTTATTGTTTAGATGTCAATGTATACAACACCCATGACCAACATTGTGCAAGCTTTTAAAGCCACCTTACTCTCAGTAATGGCAGAAGGGACCCACATGCTCAGTGCAACATCAGTTAAACTGGATCCTATGAAGATTAGTTTCAAAATAATCCACTACACCTTTTATATGCTAAAACATGAGGCAGAATTTCAGTCTAGAGATTAATGGTGTGTATTATCTTCTCTGAACAGACTATCTACAGAAGCTGCTATTCTCATACTGTCAGAAATGGTTTTACCTTTCCAAGGTGCTATAGAACAGGAAATAGAAAACTTGTCACCTAAATTTGCCATTGCATATGATTTTAGAGTAAACTTTTATAAAGGATCTTGCATACCTTGACTTCACATTTTCACTTAACTTCTTAACTCTCTACCTGGATGAGAAAGCATTTCTCCTGCTAAATCCACAAGAGAATAAAAGCATTCTTTATCTCCTCTACTGTACAGACATCTCTTTTCAATTAGTTTTCAGGTCATCGAGAACACACTTCTGTTTTGTGGATTTGAACACTGAACAGAGGTTCTATGTGCATTTTCAGTTAATTCACAGTATAATCTGATATTCAGTAGCAAAAACTCAAGGTGAGAAGTAGTAGTCTTTCCAAATTCCCCTTCTTGTGATTTTGAAACATTCTTTATTAGACGATGTGTTTGATTTGGCAGCACCTTATCATGCAAAGGCATATTCTGATACCCTTTACAACTAACCATGATTTTTTTTTTAAATTTCTGTAAAATTTTCGGGTTGTAGGTATTAGCCAGGTTTTTTTGAATGCAAAATGTGTCTCAAGGGTTTGATATCCTTACCAAAACCAGCTGAACATATTTAAAGCATTTCAGTGAAAAAATGTTGAATGCTACATAGCAATATCATGTTATAACGCCAGTCTTGATTTGAGCTTAAAATAATTTGGCTTGCTATAAGCATAGTGGAAAAACTCCTGTTTCCATGTAGGTTACAATTGTCTCAGAAATTGTCTTTGAAGCAGTTGTAATGTTAAAAGAAATTGGCATATCGCTGGCATATTCTAAAATCTGAACCTACGAATTTAGTTCACTCAGAATGGACACAATCCTTCCAAAGACACGTAGTCTAATTTGGACTATGGAAAAGATGTCTCCTCCCCTGCCATCCACCAATCTATTGAAGACATTAAATCAGATGTATTAATAATTTTAATTTAACAACTCTTTGTTAGCACTTTCCTCAAATTGCCACCCCACACAGACACGTGCGCATGAACCCTTAAAAAAAGGCAACAAAATGTTTGAGCAGTTGTGAAGTTGGAGTCATTCTGATATTTTGCAATTCCCTGTAATTCAACGGGTGTTGCTGTATGTGTGCCAATAGTGCATCCTTTAGCATGGTCTGGCAGTGAATTGCTACAATACAGCTTTTTCCATCTCTCCAAAAATCAATCTTCTACTTTTCATCTATTTTAAAGGCCTTATTCACCCTCTCAAGCCAGCTATTGCACTGATTGATTATGGCTAAAATTGTCCTGAGTCCCTCACACTGAGAAAGATCCCATACAATGAGAAAAGAAAGAAGAACATTTTCATCTTTCTCTTGATTGCTTTTAAAAAAGCATTAGTCTGAAATGAAAGGTTGAAGCAGCAACTGTACATTGGCTGTGCCATAAAACATCATCAGTTTGCATTGCTGTGAGCCCGAAATTGACATTTTAAGGGCCTCATTTATTCACAAGAGGCTCTTTCTCAAGCTCTCCCTGTTCTGTTTTGGACACAGAAGGAATCAACACTCACCACACTGAAGAAGTGAAAACTCATTTTGAATATGAGTTAAATCTGTTTCAATAAGCATATAAAAACTTTAAAATAGGATCTCATGGTGCAATCATGATGATAGCAAAGAGTGTCTTCAAATGGCTATGCCTGAAAAATGTTTGAAGTATTCAAGTACTTCTGAGTACTTGAACAGAATCAAGGTACATGAATTTGAGTTCTATTTTTGAAATATTCTTGGGTTATGCAAGAGTGGATTCTGTTCTGAAAGTTTGTCCCATTGAATTTAGCATGGTGAAGTGTTTCATTAGTGTGATAACTAAAACCAGCATGAAAAGGAAAACAGGGCAGCATTTAATTGCATGGGACTCCAATCAAATTGAAACAGATATCGAGAAGAATATGACACAGTGGGCGTAATTCCCATTAAAAACAACTCTCTATATTGAGGTGGAATGATTTTGTAACTTAAGGAAAATCAGGATAGATTGAACATTAGAGCTTTCTTAAATTTCTCATGAAAACTCACCAATATTCAGCACTTTATTTCTCTAGAAGTCATCTGCATGAACATTTTGTATTAAATCCACAATTACGCATTTGCTACTCTGTTAAAAGCCTAAATATTTTGTTTTTAATTCAGTACAGATGCTTTGGCCCCACATCTGGTATTTGACTACTCTTGTATATTTGCAGTATCCTGAAGATTTTCTAGCTCTGAGATGATAGAAACTGGTCCCCGTTACAGGAAGCATGACTTATGTCAGATATAACAACAAGGAAGAAAAAACCCTAATACTTAGTGTCTCTCTGACAGTTTTCCACAAGAATTTAAAAAATTGCCAAGTGAATAAAAAGTATTAAATTTAAAAATGTTAATTCTAGGTGCATTAGGATTGTTTCAAAGACCTAATTGAATTCTTAGTGTGCTCGTAACTAGCATCAATAAAAATTGTTCCCTTATACCCAATAGGCATTTTTCTAAAATTTGGTATTTAATGAATATGTTTCCAGCTACAGTTTTATGTTTGTGCTCTATTTAGGAAATTCTGTGAACTCTAACTTTGGCATGTTGTGCAACATATTAAAGATTATGATAATTTAAAGGATTACTGTGAGGTAAAATATAGGGAAGGCTTGCTAATAAATTTTACTCATAAATCAAGTTGCTAAGACATAGTTTAATGATCAGAAAAATTGAGAGCACCTCTTTATGCGTCATTTGCATTCTTTATTATTATTCTTTATTAAGTTCTGAAGAAAATACAGTTTTGTGTGAAATCGGTTTATATTCGGAAAAAAAATCTGGAACACAAACCTAACACTTTTTAATGGAAAGGAGGTGTGCTTTAGTCCATAATCTGTGAAATTTGAAGCAGACCATCTCTTAAGACTGTCTCAGTTGTTAGAGGTTTAGAAATAGCATGGAAGTAACTACTCTGGATGATGAAAACCTCACCAAGATCAAATACAAGATGATGAAATTCCCAGCCAAACTAGCAAGTAAAGCGGCATTTAGGAGAACAAATTAAAACCTGGTAGGGCTAGTTAAAACCTGGATAAAGTTAAATTAAAGCTAAGATGAAAAAAGCTAGGACTTAGGAAAAACAAAACAAAACATTAAAATTGCTCAAAACCAAAAGGAAACTGGCCAAAAACAGACCTATCAAGAACTGAAATGGATTAAAAAATAAACTAATCTGAGAAGAACACAGCTGGATCTTAAGGAATGTGTAAAACAAGTGAAAGGACTCAGAATGGCATTCATCTGAGATTGATTTACCATCTTTTCCACTCACCAAAGCAGAAGGGAAGGTGTGTTTTTCCACTGTAGAAACTACTATATAGAATATCTAACTTTAAACCTGAAGTGTAACTGATTTTTTTCAGACATTTCAGAGAGGAGTATCTTATTATACCTGGTTTAAAATAACAGCTAAATATTACTCAGTTGAAGGAACAGAAAGCTTTATGTCATTGTTACCAGTCTAAAGGGACTGTACTCACTGTGTACAGTACTTTTTTGAGAAAAGGAAGAACTATCGGGCATTCATAACTGTATTACCCGTTTTTGGAATAGAGAACATAATGGAATTGTCCGAGTTTCACTTAAGGATTATATAAGACAGTGTGGACAATAAGGAGAGAGTTAAAGCTGTGAGAGTGTCAAGCTCTAGAGCCCCTCTCAATCTTTGGAACTGGTGAGAATGATGTGGGGCAATTCTTACTGCAAACCATCATTCTGAATTGCAAAGTGAAGGCTCAGGCCTACAGTATATACATGTATTGTAGCTGCTCTGAGTTTGTGGAAGTTACTCAAGTATAATAGGGGATGCAGTGTAATTCTGAAAGATATTCAAAATGTGTTCTATAGGTGCCTGAGTTATTGGAACAGAGTCTGTAGCTCAAAAGATGCAGAGCAGGGTTCAACCGCTGCTGATCTCATTCAATCCCACTTGAAAAAGCTGCTCCAGTGTCAAGAGCAGAGGTTCATTTTTCAGGATTCCTTAAAAGTCAAGTACCCCATGACATAATAGTCTACTCCTGCCTGAAATATTCCATTAATACTAGGGAGGCTGAAGGACTAACACAGACCGAACTTGGCCAATGCTAAATCTTGCGACAATTGATATTTAATCTGGGCATATGGGATCACAAATAAGGCTTGGAAAAAAACCACAAGATGTCATCTTATCCATCTCCTAGGAGGGCTCCTTGGAGATACCTAACCTGTTATAAATCCTTTAGCACTTCTTATACTCACCAGTAACAAACTTGGTTTCCAAAAAACTGATTTAAATCTCTGTTGCCACAGTGTATGTCCGTGACTCTGTTAAAATCAAGAGACAGAGAAAATGCCTTATTAATGGATTTTTTTCTCTGTCAAATTTTCATGCATTCAAGGACTGTCATAAAGTACTTCTACTTGGTTGATTTAGGGCTTTTCCCTAAACTTTTTTCATTCTTTGAAATTCCTCTCTTTAATAACAGTTAACAATTTTACTTATAGATATGCACGTGTTGATTCCAACCTTATATTTGTAGGAAGTGAAACACTGAACTTTGGAAATTATTAGTTGCAGAAAAATATCCAAATGTATTTCTAGTGTTCTTGTTGTAGGAAAGAGAACATGCTGGGAGCTGGGCAAGGGCCATGAGGAAGAGCCAGTATGGGCTCCAACCTGAGAAAGAAGGTGTCAGGCTTTGTTTCATACCTCTGTTATCCTATTGTTAAATTCTTATAGTGACATCTGGTAAAAAAGCACAACCTAATGAGGGAAGTTTGACAGAGAATTCCTTAAACACTAAAGATAAATGCTACTATAACAATGAGACAAATGAAATTCTAGTGAAAAAGCTTCATTGAATAAGAGAAAATTACCCATGGTGAAAGTAGGACCAGTACCATAGGGGCTTTCTCCTGCTATCTAAAAAAGAATCTTTTGTGGTAAAGTGTCATTACTGTCTGATAGTGCTGAAGAAAAGTAAAACAGGTCAGCAGAAATGCAGAAGATAATAGAGAAAAGAAGCAGCCAAATAGTTTTCTTAAAATCTAACAGCTTCAGAAAAAAATTTCTTCTGATTTTTTTCAAAATTACTAGATGATGGTAATGACATTGTGAATGTAACAAATTTTATTCTAATGCAGCATTTGATAAATACATAAGGTCTTCATGAAATCTTGCAAACTGTATATTCTTGTGGATATAAACACCTGGGCAGAGTAAAAACCAACAGAAGTAATGGAAGACTTATGAAACACTTTAACTGCATTTTGTCTTTAGTAAAGGGAAGTATTGCTGATTTGAAAGTATTTTGATACATTATTTCTCTTTTATCCACACAATTTCTTAATGCATAGCTGTGGATTATGTACTAATAGTAGCCTCTGAGCATATTTACAAATTCTATCACACTTCATTTTCTCTCTCCATGTAATGCCTCCTGCAGCCAATCACAGTCTTGCAGGGCCAAGACCTGAGAGTTAAAGTTGGAAACACTTAGAAACAATGACCCTAAATATAAAAATGCCAGACAATAATGGTAGTTATCAGAGAGAGGTTTGAATATAAACTCTTTAGGCAGGGTTCAGTTGCCTAGATATTTGCCTAGAGCCACATAAGATGGCCTTGGCTTCAGCAAGGTGCTCCAGAAGGTTGTAAGTTTCCCACAGGTTCTGTGCCATTTTTTCTGGCACTGTGTTATGTCTCAGATGCCATAAACCATCAAAATAGTGCTAGACACGAATCTTCAGGCAGTGGAATTGAGCCCTTTAATCCACAGCCAACCTATTAATAAACCCTTTCCTTCTTTGGCACTGTCATTGGTCTTTATTTCTGATATATTTCAGGAATACTAGACAGCTTTGCTGTGTCTTGAGAAACATTTATGTAACTCCTTGATTCTAACTTACAGCTGGAGGCATGAGATGTACAAATTTTGCCCTTTCTCTTCCAACTTGCCACAGCTTGTGCAGTATTTTACCAGTGTTAGGCAGGGCTGGTTTGGCCAATATTTTAAACTTTGTTCTCATTACGTCAAAAACAGAGTATCTTATCAAAAATCCGCCTTATTAGCTAAGTGACATTTCTTGATAAAGCAAATTTTATTTACCTAATATTACACCATGTTAAAAAGCAATATTGTCGGATATCTGTTTAAATATTTACCAGTAAAAGGTGCACATACATGATTTCAATATGTCAATAATTTTATCAAAAAGTGGTTATTGCGTGGAGGAGGTTAAAAATGTTGATCCTTAAACATATCCTTTATTTAAAGAAAAAACTAATTCATATTCATAGATGTAATATTTTCTTAGATGACATCATAAAAATAACTGTAGTGGAAACTATAAAAGTTTATTTTCTAAGAAGACTTTTTGGGTGCATTAAATTAAACAATGAAAGACAGAACAGACTTTAAGCTTCCTCCACCTTCCTTTTTTGTCTAAGATCTGCTCATTAAAAATAAAATTGAGCATACCACCCAGGCAAAGTGTTTATTGATGAGTAATACGTGACATTCATGTCAGCAGTTATATTTTTAAATTATCTGTATTTCTCTCTTTTCCTCTTCTTAAAAAAAGAGAGTTTGAGAAATTTATTGCAGTGTTCAAAGGAAAGCTCCTAACTGGGACCTCTAGGGTGGGGAGGAGAGAAAGGCACAAGGTGCTATGGGATGTGCAGATGTGGATATTTTTAATTCTTTTATCACCAGAAACAATGACTGACACAATCCATTCCAACACATTGTTTTAATAACATTTTAAGCTGTTTCAATAATTTAAGATGTATTCTTGTAGAAAAGTAATAATCTTAATGTGACCAGGTGATTTTTTGTTGCTCATATGGTCCATTCATTTCTTCCCACCCCACTGAGCTGGTTGTATTTAACCCACCATACGCCAGATTCTGACTTTTTTCAAGCTGTAACACTGTGAAAGTGAATTTTAAACTCTCCAAACAGAAAACAGGAACACAGAAAACCAGGAGGCTGCTATGCCTACTCAAAGTCAGTCAGCACATTCAAGTTTTGGGGAGTTTTGCAATATTTTTTTATGAAGAGTCCTAGAATGATTCGCCCGACAGAGTATATTTATGTTATTTTTAGCAAATGCATTTCACTGTACTGAAGAACCAGAGTTCCAATTAACACAAAGAAAAACCAATAAAGGCTGTGCTTTCAGGGATCATTGATTTAAAATAAATTAATCCCTATCCCATGAAATTTCCATTTAGTTTATTTTTTTATATGATACATTTGCCAAGGTATTTCCATATAAATACATGGTTGTAATAGAATAATGCACAAAAGACCAATAGAAAAAATATGCATATTGTTGTATATGCTGTGCATAATACAATGTGGAGAGTTAGTAATATATGGCTAGGTCAAATGCAGGATAAAAACTGGTGGAAAAAGTAGACAGTAGTGGTAAGGAAAAGAACAGGTTTTTAGTTACAATCTAATGTGGGCTGAGGAAAAAAAATTGAAAACATCTTGCCAAATCAATGAAAGGAGGAAAATTTAAACTGAATAATATGGTTGAGAGCCTTCAGGTAGAAGACAGAAGAGAGCAGGAAAAGAAAAGATTGCTAGATGAAGCAGTAAATTTAAAGGGAGACCACAGATCTCTGTAGTCTAAGTCAGATCACAGACCTGATTCAGCTGAAAATTAACTCAGAGGGAAAATAGAGCGGGACAACTGTGGAATTTTCTTCAGTTCATATAAATCGCTGCAAAAATATTGACTCCAATGGATATGAACTGCACAATGCTATTTGAACATAAGGCCTGCAGGGTCTTTCTATATGGTACAGATATTTTGTCTGCTGCTATGCTTAGCAATGAAAAATTATCCTAATTTTTTTCTTCCTGTCACTTTTGATATGTTTTGCAATCTCCCACCTTTCTGCTGACTTCAACAGTAGACATGGTGTAATCTCAAGTGTGGCATTTTGAGGCGACTGTAGACAAAATACTAAAGAAATCTAAAAAAATTATTCGTTGCTTTCACTTTCTTCAGGCTACACTTTATCCTCAGCTTTGTTGATACAAATCCAAAGCAAATGAAAAGGTATGTGGTCAGATTTAGACAGAGGGAGGAAATTAGATTAATAGAGCAATATAAAGTAAAGATTTCACTTCACTAAATAGAGGTGTGTCAATATAAGGATATGTGACTACTGAACAACTGAAAGGAGAATTAAATGGTGCTCAAAGCTAAACATGGTTATACTGGAGATATAAAAAATAAATCTGATATATCTGAGATGAAAAAAATTATGGAAAAATATTAATTTAGGGTAGGCAGATTGAAAGAGACATTCTTATTAATTTCTTTTAATTGTTTTTCATTAGGAAAATAACTGTAGGTCAATGTTTTAGATGAATGCTACAAATTATTTCTCTTTGACTGAAACATGAATGATCCACAGACACGAGGTGTTATTGTTTTTCATGTAAGCCAAAGATACTGTTTTTTTATTTCTTTGAGCAGTTTAGAAAGCTGCTGTTAAAATATGCATTTTAAGCAGGAATAAGAGTACTATTATCAGTTTTCAAACATTTCAGTCACTCTACATATTTTTTTCCTTTGATGCTTCTGTGTTTGTGGTACTTGGGATCAAGATGGCAGGCAGCTCAAAATATTAATTTCTTAAAATTTTAATAAATCCTTTCTCACAATTTTATTAAAGGCAGATTTATTGCTCAATGAATTGAAATTTCTACTTATTTTCAGCTCCATTACTGCCACCAGCATCTTCTTGAATGTCATCTACCCAGCATGGCAAAAACCAGCTCCCATCTCCACTATATGGCAAAAATCTCCTCCCCTTCTTCCCATTCCCTTTAGGAAGATATCTGGATTTTTGAAATGGCGATATACATATGTTATAAAATGATCATAAAATGCTGCCACTTTTTCCCCATGACCTTGTGATTCAACAGACTAGAGAGCAATGAAGTAGCTGTTAAAATGAGCCATCAGCAGAATGTTGCTTAAATAGCTTTCCCCAAATTAAATTATTGAAAGATAATGCAGAAGTAAATATAGACATGAAAAAGTTAATTGCATTTTATATATTTCTTGAATAATCTCTTCATGAGTTCAGACCTGTGGTCAGGATTTAATTGATCAACATGTGCTGGTTTTCTTTTAATAATAATTTGAAAATGTCATTGAAATTTGAAAATGTAGCCCAAAATATTTTAACATACTCATATGCATAATTCTAAGGTCTCTAAATGAAAAGTTAGTTTTTATAAGTTTCTGAGGTCATTTATACGATTTTGGTTATGTCAGAGCTTTTTCAAGGAATCTTGATTTGAGACCGTTGCATGACACATTACCCCACTTTATTTGATTACATGATTCTGTATGTGTTCTGGATTTTATTAGTTGGTATCAAACACATTTGAAAAAAAGTATGAAAATAAATATGTTTTGTCTGTGAGCTTTGCAATAGAGAAAATAGTTAGAGCCAGTAGCATCTCCCCTGGATTTTATGAGAATGGTATTACCCTGCCTTTCTCCGAGAGATTGCTGGTTACCTTCTGTCAGTGAGCAACTGTCTCGCTGCAAAGCAGGAGCACGATCTCTTTTGTCTGTGATCAAGACAATTATTTCTTAGAAAGTGGAATTTCTTCAGAATGACTATGTACAAGAGCAAACGCAGAAACCACAGATGTAAGTAAATTGTAAAGTTTTTTTAATATTCTTACAGAGGAGGGAAAATAAATCTCCAGTTTCATTGAAAACCATGTTTTACTTTACCCTGCTTTGGTTGAATTATACCAGGAAAGCAGGAACAGTATTCCATGCCAATTATCCCACTGTTTCTCTGTATTAAGTGCATGAAAGAGCTTTAAAATAAAATAAAACAAAATAAAATAAAATAAAGCTCACTTGTTACTATGGAAACCCTCAGAAAGTGATTGCTTGATGATATCAACAAAGAAATAAAGATCAAATATAAGTTGTTTAGTTCAAAAGAGTATCCTTTATGCAGGATTTGAGTGGCTAGCTATAACCTTTGATTTGACGAGGCTGACATGCTTTCCCTTGGTGGACTTTTACGTGGTTTGCATTTGGAAGCCAGTAATAACAGAACTTTAGGGGTAGTTATTTTATTTTCCTACATCACAACGTTCAGAATTAACCAGTTTGCTAGCAGGGGGGAAGAGAAGCTTGCATGTGTCTCTGCTATGTATTTACAACACTCCAGCCCTGCAAAATCACTGGCTTCTAAATGCATGACTTTCCAGTCAAGCACCTCTTTGACTTTTTAAATAGCTATGGCATCAGCTGGGTGAATTTCAATATCAATATTGCCTCCTCTGGAAGATTATGGAACAGGTGACTGAGGCAAGTGAAAATGTGCTATGGGTCAGGTCATGAAGCATTTCTTGCTCTAACAAAATCTAGTAAGGGCTGAATTATAAATGGAGAGCATGTCAGAAACTCAGAAAAAAATACATTCTTCTATGAAAAATACCATATACACACTGTGTTTTCAAGGGAGAGAGCAGGAGGGGAGGAATGTCTATTCAAAAACAGATAAGTTCGGACTGCATTTGGACAGGAGCATTGTTAAGGTTCAGAGGCATATGTACAGCTATATCACTGACCTCAGCTTCTGGTCCTTGTAGATTAATCCGTATAGATCTCCTTCAGTTTGTCATGCTCAAAAGAAATGGATGTGATGAATGTAGAAAGTTTGGCAGGACAGATCTCTGCTAAAATCTCTGCAAAAGAAATCAATCATCTGCTTCATATTCAATAAAATTAATTATCATAAATTTTGTTCCCATAGCAGCAATGAAAGAAAATTATTTATATACAGGCAAATTATACTTAATCTAGCTCTTTTTAACATATTAATTACTGTCACCATTATTATGTAAACCAGGAGCTCTTTCTATACCCAGCTGCATTCTTGCAATCTCTCCTGTCCAAGCCTGGTTATAGTGTACAATAAAAAAATTTGTGCCTGGGTAGCTGAGTTGTTAGAGGTTTTTGTTGCAAGGATACAGTCATTCATTAAAATGTCACAGGATGCTTCTAAGAATGCTTTTATGAAGGAACCTGCCTTTCACCCCTGCTGACCTCAAGGAAAGTCTGTGATTTGTCCAGAAGCCAAAAAAAAAAAAGAATGAAACATGATCAGAATTCACATTGTAATTATAAGGGTGGCTGTTGCAATGTTTTCTGGTTTTAAAACTGTCTCTAGGTTTAAGACTACAGTCTAGAAAATATCTCAATATTACATACATATGACTTAAATTACATATATAGGCATATATATTATACATACATAGGTACCAGTACTGTATACATGGATGCTTCATTAATACCTTAGCTAATTAGCAACTGCAAAAACCTTAACAAAAAAATTTGAGCAATTTTGATACTGTCCCTGTTTATATCAGTCAAAGGCTTTTTGAAGGATAGATTCAATCTAAGCAATTGTTATTCTGAAATATAAGGGATTATAGCAGCAGCTGCATTAAACAGTAGACAGGTACTACATTTTCTGAGCATTTCTAGTGCCCCTTAATAAGAAATGAGAAAAGATATTTAGTATATAATTTCTAATATATGTGGGGTAAACCTTGGGATTTTTATCTCCTCTCTACCTCTCACTACCACACTTGAACTTGAGGCATAAAATGAAAGTGAACTTTGTGGCTTTTTCTTATTCACTGAAATTCTGCTTCTGGATTTCATACGCTCCTCAGAATATTATAACCATTGCTTTCCTAACCCCTTTTTTAAAGATGTTGTAAAAAAGGTATAAATGCATTCTGTACTTAATTCAAAAGCACGTCAGATTAGAAAGGAGGATAGAAAATGTAGAGACATAATGGCATTTTTCTAATGCAAAATAGAAGCAATCCCCATATCCAATTTCTGTCCCAAGTACAAAACTGTTGCTAGAGGAATACATGCAAAAAAATGGGTTTACTTACCTGTCTGTAAGAACAGGATGAAGGTTTCCTACACATATTTTCAGCTACAATGACATACATAAATCTTCTAAATTCTAAGCTAATCTTAATGTTTACCTTTCATTGTAACTTTGATTTAGATTGTAGTAAAGTGGCACTTATATTAAATACTTGGCATATTTTATTTATTTCATGAATATTGTAACTTATGAGAATTAAAATTGACTATCACAACTAATTGTAAAATTTGAACCACTAAATAAATAAAATTCAAATTAAGGCTATTTCAGTATGACTGTGTGTACCTACCTACAGATACACAGAGAGTCTCCATGCATACATTTCTCTGCACAACCAGATGATGGAATGCTTGATCCTTCAGGATGCTGGATTCAGGATGTTATCTAGCTGATAGGCTGGTTTCTCCTTTCATTGCATGGACATAATGACTGAGTGAGGGGAAAACATCGTAACAAGCACAGTCTTGTTACTGGGCACTAGTAAACGTGTGGTGATAGAGCTTTTCTGGAATAAAAGGTTAGAATCTTAGACTGTCCTGCTTTGGGGCTGCTGAAGAGGATGGTCAGGAAAAGTATTGCAGTAGGCTGCAGTGCATGTGTGGGTTTTCCGCATGGAGAGGCAGCCTTCCACTGTCACACCTTCTGGAGATGCCATGCCTCCAAACTTCCTCTCACGAAATTAACATTTTTCACCAGGTCTTCCTAGTGAATGGAAAAATTCCATTTTTCACTAGGGTCTTTCTTGTAGCCTTCACTGTTACAGGAATCAAGGCAGGCTACTATCTCTGAAGACAATAACATTGGAAAAAACTTACTTGCCCGTAAAGCAAGTTTAAGAAATTTTCATTCTTATTTATTGGTGTTTTGTGTAGCTTCACAAGTTTAACCACCATCACATTGTGAAGGGCTATGTATGAAAAGATGATCCTTAATATTTCTTCACTCTAACACCTTAAATTTTACTCAGAAGAAATGCAAGAGGAGAAAAAGAGAGTAGTGACTAGTGTGGCAAGCGGAGGTGTCTTGGGGAAGGTGTGCAGCAGCACCCAGGAGGAGATGGCAGAGTGCTTCCAGAAAGATGCCAGTGCTGCGAGAGTGCTGAACTGGGGATTGGAAAGTTAAAGCAAGTATGGAAAAATAAAAGGGTAAAAAATAGGGCTCATTTCTCGCTTTCTTCAACTTCTTGTTTTCAGTGTATCATGGGATCTTTCATGCACATCAGCAAGGACAATCAGAGCACAATGGCAGCTGAGGCAGAGAGCAGTTACTTCTGAATATTGGGAATCATTGATAAAGTCAACAGTTGTCATAAGGACAGCTACAGATACCACCCCTTTCCAAGGTGTTTACTTTCCAAGCTGAATTCCCAAACTTGTCCATGGCAATATGAAGAATCCTGTCAACATCAAAGGTCCCTGAAATTGTGCTCCAAATGCATTAATGACTTTTTCATGGCTTGATGACCATGTAATGTCCACACATGCTACCTGATGTATGTTTTTAAGGAATCCTTCTCTTGCTGAAGAAAGAATTTAGTGTGTACTGCTAAAGATGAGGAACTCTGTGAAATTCCAGTTTGAAGGAGTATTTTGTCCTATCTGAATTCTTTGATCTATTGCATTGCCTGCTATATTTTCTTTCATTGATAAGGTCCCACTTGCCATCTTTTTATCATGGATTTACTGCTCTTATCTTCTTTGTCCCCCCTTACAGATAGAATAATCACTTTCAGGCTTAAAAAAGTGAGTTGTCATCTGTTGAGTCATGTTATAGTACAGTTTGATCAGCCCATGATTGCTTCCATCCTCTTTCTGCCTCTTAGGGCAATAAAGAGACCTCAGTATCGAGGCTGTTGCTCAAAGAAAACAGCAGCCTTTAATATAGTGTGTGCTAGGAGGTAAAGTGACTGGAAAACCAAATCTCATTGGGGAAAACAAGTGTAGTTACTGACCCAGATACATATAAGAAAACTCTGCCTCTTTCCTTAAAACATCAGAGACCCAGACAACAAGGGAATATCTCTTCAGCATGGTATAGAGACAGCTTTCTTCATGTAAAGCTATCCTGGAATAGCCCCAGGATATTCCTGCTGCTGCATACCTTTTGAGGAAGTAGAGTTCAATGCAATTAAGTGTATCAGTAATAAGGCTGAACAAGAAGAATCACATGACTGCAGGAATACAAATATCATTGAATATTCACATCACATGGATAAAATATACAAATAAAAAATATATTTGCAACTCAATAAGTCAGGGGTTTCAGGGTTATAATCATTCTTCTCATAGCTTTGAAGGGAACTCATGGTGAGCTGAGAGGGTTGGCTTATTTGAAATTATTCATGTTCATTATTCCCATGTTACTAAGCAGTAAAACTGAAGACATATGTCCCTGAGTGAAGCATGTAGTGTAAATGAGCTAGAATTTTTTTTTGACACTTTTTCAAGTATCTGTGTAGACTTCTAAAGCAGACAGGTTTTTTTCTGTTCCTAGACGGTACAAATAAATCAAAAATATTGAAAGAGAACTGTTTCAAAATGCATCTTTTGAGAGATTAATAGTCTGACCAAACTTGACACGCACAACTTACATGATGCTTCCAGCTGCTTGGCAGGAATCTGCCTCAGGAAGAAGAGAAGAATTTTTTTTCCCTGTAGAGGAAATACTGAAAGTGTGGAGAAAACCTTGACAAATCAAAAGCTTACAATCTGTCTTGAAGAAGGGTGAGAAAGAAATAAACAGTGTAGGTACAGATTCAGAAGTGACTAAAAAAATTGTCTGAGAGCAGAAGTCAGAACACCTGAAATGCAAGTGGAGAACATAAAAAAGAAATTCAGCCAGTCACTTCTGTTTTATGGAGGAGGAACCCGGGCAGAAAAAAGCTTAATAATAGCTTTGACTTCATTAAAAGATTATGGTTTAAATGTTGGAAGGAGTTTCTTTCTTTTGCATAAGTTAGTAGAATAGTGGACAGTATACAACAATCCAACAAAAAGAAAAACTGGAAAGCTAGGGACATCTCATAAAAATGCATCAGCTATTATTAAGGATCATAAAAAGACGATTATTAAAAAATATGAACATATGCAAATAATGTAATTTGGATTATGTGATTTGAAGGGTATTAGGGGAATTAACAATGAAAGTACCACATCACTGAAAGTTCGTGTTGAAAGGTCATTGAAAGCTAAGAAGGTATCAGAAATATAAATGTGTTGCGTTTGTTCGCAGGCTGTGTTGCTAATGAGCAATGCAGAGACCCCATGCAGGTGCAAAGGAGAGCCATTTATTGCAAAAAACCCAGCCTTTTAAAGCCATTATTCAGTTATTAGCTTATATAGTTTTAAGGCACAACAAGGCCGAGTCAACCAACCACCAAACACCACGAGGTGGATGCGCGAATGTCACGCAGTACTCTCTCAGTTTCTCGCGTCCCTCTATTCCAGCTGAATCATTCTCCCATAGTTCCCTTCTGCGTAGCCTAAGTAACAGGCCAGAACCATGTTGCAAGGCCTTTTCCTTTACGAAGCTTTATCTATCGGTAGCATAAATGTACCACTGGTTTTCATGGACACATAAAATTCCATCCTGCAAAGGCTGAAACCAAGCGCTGCTATGTTCATCAATAACGCAATTTCTCATTAGTGAAACAGCACTTACTGTGTGTTGGTTAGTCTTCTATAAGGAATCAAAATTTTAAATTTCTATGGCTGTACTCCAGAAATGACCAGACATCTGGGAGAACCAATAAAAAGTTTTAAAAAGTGAATTCTATTAAAATAAGAAGAATGATTAGGTTGAAGATAATCATAGTCTAAAGTAATCTATATTGAAAGACTATTCTGGCTGTTCACTTGAGCAAACAGAAGTCCAGTTGTTAGACTTTAAATTTAGATTGCTGCAGGCTGATTTAAGATATACATTTTCTGAGTGTAATCAGTCATAAATTACTAAAGGAACTTGCAATTTCTCCTCTCCATCACTTAGATTTTGAATCCAGATTGCTCATTTATTTTTAAAGCATCTTTTAAAGAAGTACTATCAACCTGATTGCAAAGTACCTATTCAAATGCTAGAGTTTTTATGCAAGTTGAAAAGAGTATTATTGTCATAAATTGTCTAAAACCTACAAAACTCTGGAAATCTCAAAGGAACTCCAGCCTTCCTGTATTAAGAACTCTGTACACTACCACCTACTTGACTAGTCAAAAAAAGGGAAAAAATCCTTGAGAGGTTCAGAGCATAGAGAATTAGTTCTCTTAAGGAAAATCTACTGCTGCCCATTTTCATATAAATGTCTGAATTTTTTTAAAAAACAAGTCTTGCATGGCTGCATATGTAAGCAGTAGAAGTCCTGATTTTAAGAATAAATCTTTTATTTTTGTTTTATAGCTGACCCAATTCTTTTCTATTGCATTTTATGTAGTTTCTCTGTAGGAACAGCACACGAAGGAAAACCACCGTCTGATCTCCAGTATAGGTCTTAGTGTCAGACAAAACCTGTGTCTCTGCCTCTTTTCATAATCAAAACTATTAACAGGATGAAATCCCAGTCTTTCTGATAAGTTCAACCTTTTCTCAATAAATGACTGAAAGTTTTAGTACAAATTGAATATAAAAAATTTAAAAAGCAGAGAACTTCATATTTCAATGACATACCTCCAGCTTTAACCAGTCATAAGACCAAGCACAGTACATGTCTGGTGACACCTTCAGAAGGAAAAAAAAAAACCATAAATTTTAAGAAACATCTTTCAAGTACCTCAAAATATTAACCAAAACCTGATAAACCATTAAGGTATATTTACTGGTTGTGAAGTATTTTTTCAGCAGTTATATCCATCCTTTTTTCAGCAATTATATCTTTGGGATTCTTTGGCAGTAAAATCCAGATACATTTATGGATGCTACTTTGAAACATTCCCCCTCCTTTCTCCATGCACTTCCCAAAAGGGACAGAGATCTCAGACACATTAAAATGACATTACAATGAAGACTGTGAGAACAAAAGACCAATATTTAGCCTCTAGCTCCTATTTGAGCATTCAGTGACACATTTTTACTTTTGAAAAGTTTATATTTTTGCCTTTGCATTTCTCTTTTCCTCTATTCCACTTCATTTCTTCTTTTTTATTTTTTCAACAATTACTTTGTTCAACATTCTGAAAAATAGGCTACATTGTCAGTTTTTGTTGTAGATTATGGTTGTGGATTTTTCTGTCCCTGTTTGTAACTAAGATGGCATCTCTTTCACATTGTCCTTTCCAGAGGACAGCAGGGATCTCTAGAACCTATTTTGTTTTAATTTCCCACAAAAATAATATGCCAAGGGCTAATTTTCCAGTAAACAAAGAAATAAGGAATGCATATTGTATTTTAAGTCTTCCTTTGACCCTGGTGAGTTAGAAACTGCCTCAGAAAATCATCTGATTGTAATTCTTTAAATTGTCATTTGCAATGGGTGCTCTTTAAACACCCATTGTTCTCCAAATTGCTGGTCTCTGTCTTATTAACAGTTTCTGAAGACAATTCTATTGCTAATTTTGGTTTACCTCCAGGTCTGTCATAAAGCTGGATCTAGGAGTGACCTTCTAGCCTTGTTTTACTGCTTGCATTCAGATATTATTTACTTAGAAGTCACTGAGGGTTTAGGACAGCTATTTACAACACTTTGATTTTGCTGTATTTTTATTGTATTACTGCAGGGCAACATGTGCTATCAGCACAGAGTTGAAAACTGGTGCCAGAGAGTCTTAAAAATCACCAGTCTTGTTTATTATTCTGAAAAAGGTCTTTCAGTTTTCATAGAACCATAGAATTTTTTTGGGATGGAAGGAACCTTTAAGATCATCTAGTTCATAACCCCCCTGCCATGGGTATGGACACCTTCAACTAGACCAGGTTGCTCAAAGCCCAATCCAACCTGGCCTTGAACCATCTTTCTTGAAGGGAAAATGTTCTTTTTAAACATGCAGTCTATCATTAAAAAAAAAAAAATCTAATAGAGAGTGGTAGGGTAAGGAAAGTACTTTCCTGCTTGCCCTCGGTGTCTGAACTAAAAGCCAAAGAAAATCTCAGTGGTTTAGTACTGGTCACTTGTAAAATAAGATGCCTGACCTGAGAAATAGAAATGTATGTTATGATTTAATTTCAGATACTTGATTCGATGAGTCTTTCCTTTGGGCATATGTATATAATTTTATATTTACCATTTAAGATATTTGATCAGGATTAAGCCTTATAAAGATGGACTCATGCTGGTACGGATCTAGTTTTAACACACTTTTCCTAACTCAAATACTTCTTGAAATTAACATAGTTTCCAGTCATTAAGATATGTTTGTCTACAAATCACTTTCATGAGAGCAGAAAATCTGTTGAACTTTTTGCCATTGTCCTTAAGTCCTGGTACTCAGTGATAAGTGTTTTAGGTAGAACCTTCTACAGTACCACAGTCCCCAGTTATGTATATTTTAATATCCATAAGTAGTTTGTGATGTACCACACATGCTGAATTGCACTTGATAGTAATCAGCCAATAGGTTCACCACAAGTAGGAAATAAAGCACTTTTTTGAACTAAGCTCATTAATGAGGAGCCAGAGGCAGGCAATGGGTAGATAACATACAGCTACCAGTGCCTTCACTAAGAGTTTGAGAGCAATCATGCAATGATTTGAAATTTTTTATATAATATGAGATAAAAACCTTTCCGAGCATCTTTGCAGAAATTATAGTACATGTCATAGATATTTTGAGTGAATTTTTAGTAAAACTTGACTGTCACACAAAAGCTGTTGTTAACACTCATGCTCAAAATGAGCCTTTTAGGCTTCTATTTCATCTCTGTCAAAAAGAAAATGGTTTGCTGCTATTCACATAGATTTTGTTTATACTTATAAAAGAACCCCAGACAACTGGAAAATTAATTGCTTCTAGTTTACAGAGGTATTAATATTAATATATTTGGTTTTATGAAGTATATCCTGTGTGTGAGAACACTTCTGTGATTAATTGAAAACATCTTTTGTCCAGATTGAAATTACTGTAGCAATGCTAGGAAGATTTTGAAAGTAAACACAAACCTTTAATATTTCCTTCTTATTGGATGTGCTTTGTTCAGGGTATTTTAAGAAATATTAGAAGGATAATATCTCATGAAATGCAGGGTCTATTGGATGGACCTGCCTAAAAATGCTGCTTGAATTTCCCTACTGCAAATGTTTGTGCAGTCACTGTGAAATCTGATTTCATTCTTCCACTTCCTAAAAATACATGTGCATGAACATTTACATTTTTTTCCCCACATTTGCCTGAATATATATACACATTTTTACATTAACTGAGACTGCTTATTATATTTCAGTTTCAAAATATTTGAAATTTTGAATAATTGAATAAAAGTGCTATTAATTATGTTGGAGAACATGTTTACATTTAAACTTAAAACCTGCTTCCATGGAATGTATTGTACATATTCAAACAAAAAAGATCTACTACAAAATTATCTGTATTTTACTAACTGGTCAGTTACTATCCACAGATCCTGTTAGCTCAAATAGACATCCTGAAGCATGTAAACTGTCTAGAAAAAAATTTTACTTGATGAAGTTGTAGGTATATAAACAGAAATGAGACATATGTGTGGGAGGGAGAAAAAATATATATATATATATAACTTGCACTTATTTAATGGAAAAAAGTTATTCTGTGCATAGTCAGGTTACATGCAAGTGATATTCATTATACTCCATGCTGTCTGCAGAACTTGGGATGTATCAGAAACCAGAAGAGAGAAATGTTCCATGAAATTTTTCCAAAAAATCCCTGTTAAAATTCCATCCAGCAACTGGGCTTTTACCAGCATTTTATGCCTCTGAACATCTCTTCCAAGCATTCTTTTTATTTCATTGATTATGAAAGTTTTGGTCATGCAATACTGAAATCAATGGCAAAATTCACATTGGCTGATATAGCATTGAATCAAGGCTTTATTGCTCAGAAAAGAGTGACAATTAAGTTGTCCTTCATATTGCATTCACAGAAAAGAGCCATATAACATACCCCAGGAGCTTTTCTTCTGGGAATTAACTCTGATTTGAAAGAGTGTCTTACAAATGAATGTTTTTTTATTCTGTTTCTTCAGCCGCTTTGTTAGAGCATCTGTTGAATCTACCATTAAAGTGTCCAATCTACCACAATTTTCTCTAGCAGTTTGCTGTGAAAAATTAATACAAACACAAAGCCATTGAAGCTTAATATTTTGGAGTTATTAGAAACATAGGCATTGCACCGTCAAAATGTACTTTATTCTCACAAGGAATCTCATTTTCCTCCCTGTGACTTTTGAAGTGCAGGTCTACTCTGTATGTAAAAAATCTTCCAGGTTATTATTGTTCATATATGTACATATAAATACACATTGGGCCAGCATTTAAACAGATTTCTGAAGTAATTTCCCCACAGACTCTAAGTTAAGTAAGCACATCATTGTCTCACCCAGCTCCATACTCAAGACCTCCTCTGTGGAGAGCAGAGTTCAGTAATGCGTAAAAGTGAGGATGTCACTGGAGTTCTTTCAAACAGGGATTTGGGATGTTGGCAAGAAAGCAACTATGTTTTGTGCTCAAAAGCACATCTGGATCCTTTAATTTAGGCCATGTAGATATCTTGTCATGCACAGAAGCAGAAGGCAACTTGCATTTATATGGTTTGCAGTCAACTTGTTTAATTACAAAAGAGAATTACTGAATTGGTGTATTATGATAGACAATATTTGAGGCAATCCTTGGAAAATTATATAGTCAGACCTTAAGAATGGACTCTACAAAAGACTATTGTTTTTTAATAGGCATAGGTTGTTGTTGTGCATTAACTGAATCTTCACAGATCTGTCTGCCAGTTTGGTCTCTTTTCACCTAATAGAGGTTACAGAAACTGCAAGACAGTTTTGTATGTCTTGTATCAGGCAAGCATTGAAAAACAGCAGAAAAACATGTATTTTCATTCTCTCATTTCTGAGAAACCACCAGCCAAATCAGTTTAAAATACATGTAGTAAAGAAAAAAGAAATGTTGGGTTGTGTTTTTTAATAATGACATATTTGGCTGTGCGTCAAGCAAATGCAAATTAAGCAGCCAATTTATAAACCCTGCCATAAATTAATTCTTTTAAGGGAAACTATAATGCATTTGGAATACACTCATACTGCTTCCTATTACATTATAAATTTTCTAACATAAATTATTCAGAAACATTAGGACATTAATATAATTTAACACTTCATGTGACAATGCATTTGCATGATGCTCGGGGCTCTAAAAAATACAAGATAAGAAAATAATGGTTTATAACAGAGTTTGTGTCTGCACTGAAGTTCAAAGGATTTAATACCATCTGATCAAGGTGAAAATTCTAAAAAAGAATATTTACTGGCCTTTTGATAGAGAGCCAAATGGTATTGGTGATCTTTCCATTTAATGCTGTCATTACACAATCAGTCTGATATATTATTGAAGGATTTGTCCAATGATGAATGAAAGTTGTAAAAACTAGAGAAATTCTTGTGATGTCGTTATTAACCAGTTAAAAATAACATCAATAATAAAATTAAAGCTCACTGAAAGGGTCTATAGAGAGGCACACAGTTGTAGGCTATAGAAATAAAATATTGTCTGATGCCATGATCTCTGAGTTTGAATCTAAACTCTTAATGATCAAAGTTCATGGTAGAACAAGTTCATTAAAGACCAGAGTCAGAAGCAGGAGTCTTACCCCAGATCCCTCCCCTTCAATTGCATCATTTTACAACTTACAACAGTAAGATGTAGGGCACATATCTCAAACATTCTTTTGTTTTACTCTCCTAGTAACAACCTGTTTCTATTTATGCTAGAAAGCAACCTTTTGTCACTTGAAAGCAACAATTTGTCACTTATTTCTTCAAAACTATTCTGCATAATTAAATGCCATTTGAACTTTCATGCATTAATTTGCGTTCCTTGACCTGTGTCTTACAATAAGTAAGCACATGTAAGGAAAAGCAGAGAATGGTGAAAAAGAGAAAATGGAGCTCAATTCCATGCTGTACTGAAAGCATTGTGCTATTGTGGCCAGAAGCTTGCATTCTGGATAAGTAACAGTTCCCTTCTTGACTCTGTAAAAACGAAGTTGAATTCAGTCGTGGAAAAAGAAACGGCATCCCATTTTTTCTGTTGGAAGGAGATCACACACTTGAAGCCACATCACTGTCCTTACTGAGAAGATTTGAGGTTAATCCACACAGAGTGCCCTTCTCTTTTTGTAGAAAAAAAAAAATCACAAAATTGGAACAGCACAAGCTGACTTAATGAAATATTATAAATCTATATTACTTCTGCTACGTTCCTATTCAGCTTGCAGCTCTGTCTGCAAGGATTGTCTATTAGAAATATAGCTCAAGCGGCTGGAAACTCAGCAGGTTACAGTGAATTCAGAAATAATAAAGATAGCTATATCTCCTATATGTCTTCCAACAAATTAAATTAATTTCCCCAGTGGAACAATTTGAATGCTATGTCAGTAATTCAGATGATATTTATAAGGCCTAAGAAGCTGTACTCTGAAAGTATTTGTTAATTATGCACCATAACTTCATCAGTTTTTTTCCTGATGTGCAATCAACCTGCTATTTGTCATGCCCTTAATATTATGGCATGTTAGGCTGCTACATAATCTTAAATTATGTGTGTTTAATTAATGCTCATTGATTTCATCAACACACATGGGTTACTCCTTCTGGCACCTTTCTTTCTTTATGAGTGCAAAAATATTGTTCAGGTTTGGTACATAACAAGCTTTTATATTTTTCTTTGACACACAAATTCTAGCCTGATCTTGTAATGTATAACTACTGACAAGCTCCTTAAATAAGAAATGAGATTGCAGTTCCATGACAAAAGACCCGCCAAGAACACATGCCAGTCACACCTGTTTCATTTCCACAGTTGTAGAAATATGTTTGCCACAAAGACAGTTATTTTGATAATTGATTCATTCTAGTCAGGAAAGTAGAGAGTAGAGGACATTAACAGGCTCTATGAAAGAGTAATTAGCTTGATGCATGTTGTACTCAAAACCAAGTGTCATGTGGCCTTAGCCAGATGCTGCTTCTGCTCATGTGCACAGAAGAAATATGTTTGTTCAAAAATTTTAATTTTAACTCCTTGAAGAAATGTGATTTGGGGTGTTTACCATGATCCTGACAGTGCTGCTCTTAAGCTGATCACCGGAACATAACTGCGAGTTCCCTGGATTTAGAGATGCAGGTCTCTGACAGAGCTCCAAGGGCCTGCATCTCAGTGCTGAAGTCCATAAGCATCACTGAGGCTTGCATGCTAAACCTGGCAGTTGTAGCCAAAAAACCAAAAGGCTATTCTGAGTGATAAAGAATACACACAACCACATTTTAATATTTCTGATTGAAAAATAATGGCCATATTCTTAATCTTTTTTAATTATTAAGCATGAAATATCTGCAGCTTACTGTGGGTGTACCCTGAAATCACAGAATGGTTTGGATTAGAAGAGACATTAAAGATGATCCAATTCCAAACTCCTGCCATGAGCAGGTGCACAATCCACCAGACCAGGTTATTCAAAGCTCCATCCAACCTGGCCTCAAACGCTTACAGAGATGAGGCATCTGCAACTTTTCTGGGCAACCTGTTCCTGTGCCTCACCATCCTCACAGCAAAGAATTTCTTCCTAATATCTAATCTAAACGTATGAATTTTTAGACTATTTTAAGAGCAAAATGCATGGGTTTTGTTAATTCAAAATAAGATCAGAAATGTTCTTTTTGTTTTATATATGTTTAAATGAGTGAAGCTGTATCCAGGTATATATCTCCATGTTTTGTGGCTGATTTCTTTTCCAGTTTGTGCCATTTCTCATCACACTGGCTGGTACAAAATCCTGTGAATATATTAATCCCTCTGTATCAGAACTAAGCTTATTGCTAGTTGAGGATTAAGAAGATAGTCCCATTGTATCAGATATGTGCTGCCAGTGTTTATCATCAGAATCTCCACAGAAGGTGCTTATTGTGGGCCATGTGTTTCCAGGCTAATGCAATTTTTCCCATAGCCACCTGTGATAAACACACCCCATACAGAAATAAAAAAATCCTCTATCGGATCTCCAAGCAGAAATGCTCCGTTGCTCCTTCTGAACAAATATTCTCCTTGTCTGGAGTTCCAGCATAATTCCGAGAACAGAAGTTTTTCTGGGGCAAGCTGACAGATTCGATGGGGAGTTCATTTGAGGTAAAGGAGTCTCCATGTCAAGAGAAAAGTGTTTACCATTTCACCAGTGTTTACAGACAGGTGATCTGGGTCAGCTGTGAATTTAATCAGAGATGGTGTAGCAGCAGAGGCAATGAATTTACTATGCACCTGTCCCTGGGTTTGGAAGACTGATTCCTCCTTTGAGAACCCCACTACACTATTGGGAAGTATTAGAGATGTGTGAGAGGAAGGAGAAGGATAAGAAAGACCTATGCATCACTGCATAATTCGGGTGGGAGAGGGGGAAGCTCAGTTCCCAGGTGGGATTCGGCAGAGGCTTCCATGTATCCCACACATCACAGCTTTCCTTTTCCAGTGAGCTCTGCCTTTAGTCAATGCTGTGTTGATGGCCTCAGAAGGTCCCTCTGGCTTACTTAATCCTACCAACAGATCCAAATTGCTTAGAAATAACACCATAATTACATTAGTCATACAATTTGACACCAGCATGGGAATTAAGCTCTGCAAAGGCTTTTTCTTCTCTGTGCCATACAATTGTTATTTCTGTGATCAGAAGGCAGATATCTCATTTAGCATAACAACTTGTGTTGAGAGATAAAAGGGCAACACTTTTAATTAATTACCATGCTAGAAATTTGAAATCAGATATAACTGGGTTTGACTAAGAAATTAAGTGTGATATGGCTTTCTTCAAGTTCTTTGCTGTAAGAAAGAGTGCTGGTGTACTGAAAATTTTTGCCATCCTTTCCAGTTACAATAACTTTACAAAATCAAGTTTTCCTGAGGGCAGAGTCTGTCAATAGAATACTTACACATGCTGGGAGAAATTTCTCCCAGTCAACATTTCATACAGTTGATTGATTCTACTTTTTCTCAGGAGCATGATTTTGCAACTATGATGAGCTCTTACCACATTTTTTTTTCTTGTTTTACCATTGTATCAGAACAATAAAAAAATACTGAAATTTGCCTTTATGATGTTCTTTGCAAATGGAATTACCGAGGAAAGGTACTGGACCAGCAATGTGCTAAGTGATTCTTAAAGGTTTGCAGTATATTTTTAATATACAAGCATAAAAAGCTTATATTATTTATAACAAATTTCTTCCAGTTTTCACCTTTTCTAAGCTAACACAACTGAACTACAATAGAAACAAGAAGAGCTTTGTGCAATACAATGACTAAAAGGCTGAATTCTGCCTGAATTACAGCTTCTGCCATTGCTATAGATAGTTTTGGATTACCCTGAATACCTTACCCAGTATGTGTTTTAATGTTATAGCAACAAATGACAGATTGGATCCTCTAAACGTGATATTTACACTCTGTCATTAATTGCTGCCGTTAATGGGGAGGACTTGAATATGCAAGCAATAATTACAAAAGAGAAGTCACTGGACAAAGCTTTTTATACAAACAATCTCAACAGTCCAAGTCTGTTGGCTCCTTCTTTCCTGAGAGATACTTTTTTGGGCAATATGCCTAAAATTGTTAATACTAATTTCCTGCAAAAATCATCAGAGCACTTAGTTAATCCAAATTAACATACTTTGTTGATGATTTTATTGGTGGAATATGAGAGTATGTGATCGGCCTGACGAATCTGTTTTTAGAGAGACAAGAGACATTATCTTCCTACATCACTTTCTTTTTCTTTATATTGAATAGGAATCAGAGATGGATATAATACTGCTGTATTCATAGCTATTGAAATATGCAGAAAAACAGGTGCTAAACATGAGAAAATGAATTCACATGTAAACATTTTTAGAGCAAAATTGTAAAAAATATAAACAAGGTCCAGATAACAATTTAAACATCATCATTGTTATGCACAAAGTAAAAGATGCAATTTTTGAATGTATTTACACGACTACTTTGGAATCTTAGCATCTTCAGTAGAAACGTGTTCAAGATTACTGTAATTATTCATTTATTGTCATAAAATCACAGGGCAATATATAATCCCTGACATTTGTCTTCTGAGAACATAAGTCATGTTTGTTTTTTTCATGTCAGTGGCTTTATCTTACAGGATACTAAAAGAATATCAACTGGTAAATATGCTAAGTCATAGCACAGGCGCTGTCCATGCAGTCAGGAGGAACATGCCCAGAGCTCAGCCTAAGCATGATGTGAGCAGGACTGACAGGAGTGGGTGCAGAGTCAGAGTGTGAAAAGGCGACATTTAGAAAAAAGTGACACGAGTCAAATACAGTGTATTACAGATCACTAAGCTGCAAAATCCATGCTTCAACACTTGACGAATTAAAACTTTTTTTTGTATATCTATGCTGCTGAGGCAATTTATCACAGCATGAGGTTATGTTGGCTATTCATAGCTCCTTTACTAGAGCAGTTTGATACAGCTCAATAATAAAAATATTTATATTTTATTCCCATTTTTGTTCTTGTGGTATTTCTCATTATCTGTGATTATTAAGAGCTCCTTCTTGTTTACCTTTATGGAGTTTCTAGAGCATATATGATAACTCACTGTATTTTTCTTTCACCTTGATACACCACTTCCCTGCTGAGGTGGCAGAAAGAGGTAATCATTGGAGTGTATGGGTGTAATTACTCTTACTATCTGATTTAGCATATTAGTCGCAGATTTGTTTATTTGATAAGACCAGAGATATACAAAGCATGCAGAGGATATTTTTATGTTCATTAAGCATATTCCAGATCATGTAACACTAGGTAATTTTTGTCATATTTATTAACTTCTGTGTACAATAGACTGTATTAGTTTGCATTTGAAATTACTCTTTCTCTTGGCTGTCTCTGTCTCCACCACCATCACAGCCTTTAGATCGCTATCACAATTCTGGGTGTTTTCCCTGTTTCTTGGTAGTTAAAGTAATAATATTCTAAATTCTATGTCAGTTTTACAACCTTACACCCAGTCATCCTTTAGTTGATTACTGTTTCTTTAAGCAGAAGTATTAACACAAGAATAAATCCCTAAACTTGATAAAAGCAAGGAACAGCAAAACTCTCTTAGCTAAATTTCAATTTCACAGGTACAAGCATTTTAGATATTAGGAATAAATGAAGAACCAGTTCTCTTCTTTTGAACTAATTCTGTTTCTAGTATAACTAAATGACATGCTCCACTGCCCACGCTTCCTATGCCAAATAGATTTTCTCTTCAGCTTTTACAGTTTTAATATCTGTGATTTCTCAAAAGCACACCTATAATGTGGTATTTTTATCGCTTTCAGGGTGCCATTTGGGAAGACTCTGTCCTTTTCTTTGGTCACCATGCTAGCAATTATTATCTAAGGTTACAGATGAAGTAAAAGTATGTTCAGGAGGGAATTTAGTGATGTTAAGATGAGGAAAATAACTGCTGTCAGCAACAGGCTCATGATTTGAAAGGGAAGAGTAAGCTAGTGGGTCCCATTTTTTCCTTTGTAATCACCTGTTCACAAGGCCTTCAGTTTATTATCTTGTTTCTAATCTTTTTCAAAATGTCAGGAAGACTTATGTCTATGTCATAGGTTAAGAGTCCCGAACTGCAGTGAGCTTTTCTTCAGTACTTTCACAGACCAAAGTTAACAAACCCTTACTTTATGCCCCAGTTAAAATGGCAGAGAGTGCAAAATGCAGTTTCAATAAATTCTATCTACATGAGAAATTTAAAGAAACTGTGTAACAAGAGAGACTCTTTTAATTATTAAAGCCCTTATCCCAATGGCCATTTTTCTTTCAAAAGTGTTTACAGATTTGACCTTTTTTCCCTGAAATATATTCTTGGTTCAATCATAATTTAAAAAAAAATCAAATAACAGCAGTAATCCAATTCATCTCAGTGGAGTTAGCTATAGCTGAAAGAAAGAAAAACTGCTCTCTGTCTCTCAATTACTGTGGAAGAACCTAAATCCACAAGCACAAAATATGAGAATACAGTCAAGTGCTTGGACAGGTTTGTAGGAATAAAGCCATATGACACCCTTCACATACCCCAGAAAACTGAAGGGTAGTGCCATGAAGTTCAGAAACGGACAGCAGGAGCAACTCCGTATATGTCCTTCTTACTTCAGCTGTGGACTGCAAGTTGAACTAATACAGTACCTTTGGTTAGTCATCCTTATTCCCTACCAAGAATTTGATTACCCAACCCCACATGGTAGCACTAGCTCACTGCAGATATATCCCTGGGACAAAAGTCACCTTGAGTCTTTCACAAACCTCTGTCAACTGTATCTGTGCTATCATACAGCAATGGACACAGTAATCAATTTTATTAGTAGTATTCAAATTTTTGCCAATTTTTTTTTCAGTTTCATGTGGAGCTGGAGGAGACTGTGAAGGAAAAGATGGTGGAATGGTGGGGGGGCTTTGTAAGGGGGTTGATCGTTTTTTAATGGCTTGGCAATTTGTCTTTCGGTGTAATTAGTATAGAAACATGCATACCTTACAAATTAAATCATACACCTTTGTTTTTCATTGCTCAGCAGGTGAAGCTATTGGGTCAAATAGAAACTATTGCACTGCTAAAAGTATTTTTATTTTTGTCAAAGCTACAACCTAGTTGTAGAAAGATAGCTCTAGCATTATATTTTAAAACAGTTTATTGTTTTTTCTCTTGGTTTGGGATTGTAGCTCAGGTATGGCCATGTCAGCAAGGGGAAGCTGCTGCTTTTGTTGATTTGTGAGAAAAGTGCTGGGTTTTCTGCTGAGTGCAGTGACAATGTCAATAAGTCAATATTTCAATTAGCATTGCAGACACCTGCATGAAATGCTCCTGGCTTTGTGGGCACAGTGGCACTTCCCCAGGGTGCCACCACCACCGTGCCAGCTCCCGGTTCCACTGGATGAAGCACACACCAGCCGTGACAGCGTCTGTGAGCCCAAGGGATGGGTGACTCCCGGATGGAGCTGCCAGGGGTCCATGTGCTTCCAGAGCATGAATGCCAAAAGGGCTGTGGGCTGTGAAAGGTGGAGATCTAAGCATGACAAGGAGGCACCATGTACTTCAAGGTGGCACAATAAATATGTCATCTCGTCGCCCAATATGGCCTTGTTTCTGCCAGTCTTGGATACAGCTATTTCCAGGGCAGCCTGTCAGGCAGGTTCAGCATTCACGATATGGATTGCCTTCAAGAAAGCTTAACTTTTTTTGTAGCTCACTAAGAGAAAAGACCGATTTTTTCAGGAGTGATTGCATACAGTGAGTTCTGTTCTTGGGAATAAAAAAAGGAAATGAAGAGTACTGACATTTGCAGGTACGTGTGTAGGAGAAAGAAGGGTAGAGACAGATGACTTTTGAAAGTACATAAAAACTGAGCTCTGCTCAAAATTCAAGTGGTTCTGTGGTTCGGTTTTGTTATTTGTTATTTTGTTGGGTTTTTTTAACATTGGCACATAAATTGATACCTAGATTAATGACTGAAAGAATTTTTTCCCAAAACTCAGTCTTTGGACTGTGCCACCCATTAGTTAGCAGTGGGTCTTCCCCATTGCCTGTTTGACAGAAGTGTGGATCTTTTGCTTACTAACTCTGTTGACAGTACAGTGATTTAACACTGCAAATTTCTTGTGTCGTTTTTATTGTGGAATGGTGAAATAATTTATTAAGTAATTTATTGTTTAAGCAAACATAAATATACCTAATAAACAGTAAAATATTTTATTATTTTTAATTTAAAATACTGTATATTTAATTAATATTAAACTTTAAAAATTGGTACTGACATGTATTTTCTAAGACACAAATAAAAATTGTATCTTCCCTTGGAACATATTTTTTTCATTGCTGTGGTGTCAGTGACTGAGCTACAGAAGTGACTATACGAGCAAAAGACTTGTGATTCACCTCTGTCTCAATATCATCCTATATCAGAATAGAGGTTCATACTTTTAGTAGACCAGCAAAAGCAAAGAATAGTAAAATCTCTCATATTATTCTGCTGAAACTGCATTATGTAATATCCATTTCTAAATGCATATTTAAAATTTAAAATATTAATGTTTAAACTATATTGGTACATTGAGCATATTTGCACCTCTAACATGGTCGTTTTTCTAGTGTCCTCCTGTTTTTTGTACTCTGATTCCTTTTTTAGTATTTCTCTCATTTTAAAAAGAATTAAATAAAATTTAATTCTTTGTGATAGTTAGAACCTCTCCTAGATTAGAAAAACTTGGAACCTGGTCAAAGAATCAAATAAAATTTAACTCTTTTTGATAGCTAGAACCCTTCCTAGATTAGAAAAACTTGGAAGCTGGAAGCCTGCATAAGTGGAAGGCTTTCCATATGCAAATGCTCTAGCAGTTAGCTCTCTTGACAATGCATGAAAAATACATTCAGGTATTTGCAAATGCAAGATTGCATGCACGCACCATAAAACTTTGTTATATTCCTCCATGAAAATCAAGACCTCAGTTTCGTCCTCAGAGTCCTAGGGGATGCCTGTGCCAGGCTAGATAATTTCTGCATCCACGCTGCGGTGATACGCTGTCACACATGCCAGAAATTTTTTCACAGGCAGCCCACAGACTCGTATGTGAGCTGCCTGAGAAGCACCCAGAGGTATGGAGAAAGGCAGAAGTAAAGCAGGATGTACCCAGTTTATGAACATTATGAGACCTGATTGGAATATTTATATTCTTAATGGGATGCTCTTAATTCCCTTGCCCTCCTGTTCCCCATCTACTCTACAACAGGCTGTATCCCTCTCTGACAGCTGAGCTCTGTGTCAGTGACAGTTCTAATCCCTGCTACACCTGTCCTCACTCATTTTTCTGGTGGCAGCAATGCCATTTCACTCCTGGCTGGCATCCTAGCAGACAAAAATGTGCTGTGCGCTGTCCATCATGACTGTCCTTGCGGGATTGTGTCACCAGGGGTAGCATATCCTGCATAGCCTGCTGAACCCAAAACAGAGCCACAGCTATCTGCAAGTGGGTGTCGTCTTCCTCTGGGGATAGACCTTCATACTCAGCTGTATAATTCACCGTCCCAAGCTGCGCATGTATCAGAGAAACAAAACACACAGGTTTTAATTTAGAAAGTACAGCCAGATATTAATTATTCTGTCTGCATGTTTATTTTGCACATCTTGGAATGAGTGATTTATAGACTTTCAATATCTGACCAGGATTTGAGGGTCTATGATCTCTTAAATGAAGTAGGTTCAAGCAGTGTTTTAATTTAGGAGAGGTGTCAAATATTGAACTAATTATTTGAATGTAAGTAAAGCAAATATGGACCTTTCTGTGTTACTTATTGCAAATGGAAAAACAGTTAGAACAGACTCTATTTCCACACAAACTTAAATGAAAAACTGTGCTGAAAGAACACATAAATATACTCCAAACTGTATTGCATCCCTCAAACATCAGAACTTGCAGACCCCCTGAAGTGAGCACTTGGTTTCTGGTAGGTAACTGATATTTGGTCTTGCCCAATCCACTTATATGAGCTGAAGTTAAGAAGCATTTTCATGTTCCGGTTCATGATTTTTTTTTTTCTAATAAGCTCAGCCTTTAGTACTCTTTAAAGTCGGGGGGGGGGGGGAGGGTGGTAGGAGGGGGAAAGCTTTTGAGGGGTAAAACCAAAATAAAGAGCACAATTTGTGCCCAAAAAATTGTTGTCATTAAAAGGTTAATTTTCCATTGATCCTGGAGCCTTTATGGTGGTGACTCAGTACTCTAGTGAATGGCATAGAACGAAGTAATGAATGAAGAAATGTACTACAATTTATTGTCTCCCAATATTATTTTATGTCTTTGTGGATCACTGTATAAAAGGAGATTGAGCTAAGGATGGGAGGCAGCTGTTGCTGAGAGAGCAATGCAGTCCTGCACGGAGCAGACTGAGTGCACAACACAGATAACAGAGTGTCACGTGCTCAGGCACTGCCATGCTCTGTAGAACACCTTTTCCACAAATACGGATGCAAGCATCACGCAATAAGCTGCAATTTCCCACTGTTCGTTTTGGAACAAGTCCATTACAGGCCACAGGATCCTGAATCCCTGGGAGGTTTGTTACTGAAAGTGCATTTTCATTTTCCTTAAAATAAAGCAGCTTGGGTTGACAGTGACCACATGAAAGAGCAAGGGGCAAATGTAAAAGGTGAAAACCCTTCTTACTGGAGTTTACTAAGACTCCATGTCAGTAAGTTAAAAACAAACAAAAAAATTAGACTTAGTGTTCAGATTATTATATGGTATATGATTGAATAGTGAAAAGTAACAACACTGGACTAAATCTGATTTTATCACAGACTTGAGTGGAAGATTACACTAACACTGAGAGCTGACTCTCTCATCCAAAGTTGTCTCCTTTCTTATACGAGCACTGCTTTTCTATTCTGACATAATTGCTCGGAAAATACATTAAAATATTTTTAAGTATGGAACTATAAATGTTTTTAAGATTCATAAGTAGTGTCAGGCAACATGAAAAAGGATAGTAAGGTTGAGATTACAGCAGAGCACAGGTTTGCACAGCTGGCTGTAGGCTGTTGGCTCAATCAATACCAGATCAGCATAAATATTTCTAAAGGTTTAGTTGTAGCTTTGGCTCTGCTTGCAAGCAAAAAAGAAAACGAAAACAACGTGATGTTAACAGCAGTGTCTGATAAGGAGTTGAACATGAGGAAGCGAAAGATTAGTAGACACTATGCTGAAGCATTGTGTTGAATCCTATTCATTTTTATTCAGAGGGTTCATACATCCCATTGTTTTCCTCTGGCCATTTTGTTTGCTGCAATGTAAGATTTAGGGATCTTATTTATTCTTAAAATGAATTAAAATGGCAGTGCTAAGGCTTTAAAAATCTGTCTGCATCTTTCATCTCTCCTTGTACTCCCTTCTTCATTTTAAATGACAAGCATGAGATTAGTGGTTTATGCAGTATGTCCAGAAGATTAATGTTTCCAGGTGAGCTTAGAGAGCTGTTTCATTTGAGCAGCAGACAGAATTTCTTATTGCATAGGATAGGGGAAAAAAAAAAAAAAGAAACAGATAATCTAACTATCTAAAAGCTGCAGGTACTGAGATTTAAGATAGATCCTTGGCACCTTCGAATAATAATCCTAGATAAGAATTTCAGATATGACATTTCTGAGACTAAGGAGTGTTTTGTTTTCTATATAAAAGCAATTGGCTCCAGCATCCACTTCAACATAATAATTTAACTCTAGATTCAGGAATTCAATATTCCTTAGTGCTCCTTTGCAACCCTCTATTTTTCAGAAACTGTGTGATAAACATGATATGCAAAACTCTAAAAATTTTCCAGGTGAAAATGCATGCTTCTGTTGAAAATGTATTCACACAACAGTATACACATACAAATATATAAAGGAAAAGGAAAATGCAGCAACCTTGGGTAGGAGTTTGCAACATGGGTAAAAATTTAATTGCGGGTGGGAGCTGTGCCCACTTTAACTTCATGGTGAAGTTGCAGAAGAAATGCTACAGCTTCCATTGAGACCCAATGCAAAAATAAGGGTTCTGAATTCCTTACAGGAGTCTGATATAAGTCCAAAAAGCCTTCAAGGAAGTAAATGTCCAGCTGGTGTTCATTGTCTTGTCTAGATCTATGTATTTCTTATCCCAACCGCAGCAGAGATTAGTTTCCAAAGCCTTTTTACAAACATTTGTGATATGTCTTTTTGTGCAGCTTTCTCAAAATAATCACATTCTGAAGAAATAAATTGGAAATCTCATGGTCCCACAGATTTCTGGGAAAAATAATTAATTAACTCAGAGTGAAGGAGTTCTTGGTTCCTATGATTTCTTAACCAAATTACATATTTGCTTTGTGGGTAATAGGAATCAATAATTGTATGGCAAAGCTTGTTTAGACAGAAAATGGTACTGGGCAGCATAGAAGAACACAAATCCAGTTAACATAAGATATGGGGAATGTTCTGTGAGAGCTTCACTAGCGCTGTGTATTAATATGCATGGTAATTATACTTTTTCTTCTTTAAAATTAAACTGAAATATGTCATATTGTCCTTTTTGGTAATACTTTTGATATTGAGACTTGATTTAATGAATTTCAAAATAATTATTTTATTTCCTAATAGGACTTTTAGTAACCTATTACAACTTTTCCTGTTACTGATTCTTTATATATGCAAATTTATGTCATTGACAATATGTAGTACCTCAAACCATTTGTGAGAGAACCTCTGAAGCAGCATGCAAAGTATATTTGCATGCAAAACCAAATGTAGAACTACAAAAGTAAACAGCAAAAGTCCAATAAATTGCATGGAGAAGGATAATGTGTTATGTTTTGAGAAAGGGTTTCTGACACTTCTATGATTTCTGTTATTACTAGTGAGTGAAATAAATAGTGGTTGAAAAAGGGTTTGAGGGCGTGAAGAGTAGGGGGATTATAAAGCCAAAACAAAGCTCCCTTTTTGTTGAGAAACGTATTTTTTCATTTAAAAATACACCAATATTATATATCAGCAAGAACAGAGTAATAAGACTTTGATACAGTCAGCAAGGCTATTTGAAATTGTAGTGATTTCTAGTTCCAGCTAGTACCAGTCAGGTACTAACAAAATCAGTATGGGAGGAAAGATAAAACACCATGCTTTAGGATTTAAAGTAATCCTAAACTGCTAAGCATTTTAGGAGGAGAATCATGCTGAGATGATAAGAGAATGGAGGGAAAATAATCTTATTTCAACTTAGTTTGAGGTTCTTGTGTCTCCTTCCAAAGCATCTGGGGCAGCTGAAGGCAGAAAATTACCGTATATGAACTATCAATCTGACAAGATATAGCATTTTCTCTATTCCTATCAACTCTTCTATTTGCCTTGCAGGAATACCACAGAGATACAAATAAAACAACAGTGCATAGCATTAATTTTGAAGTTTTTCAGTATTTCTGATTTTTAAATGCCTTACTTTTGCAACAGACTTCTATGTTGCAGTTTGGTTACCAAATTGAATCCATTGCGCGACTTCAAAAGCTGCCAATGAAAGAGAGATAGAATGGTTAGAACCTAAGTATTGTTGTTATGGAAATATTGGATTTGGCATAGCTTTTTTCTTGCATATCACCTCCACAATAAAATTTCCTTCCACGTGCCAAATTTCAGTGGAATTATCTCCACTTCTGGTGTTATTTCATTCAACCCAGCTGTGGCATTTTAATAAAACTGGTAAGCTTTATGTTAGTGAGTTAGTGAGACCATTTTTCTTTATATCACTGCTATATTATTTTATAATACTAAAACTATAATAGCATTAAGGTAATATTTATAGTTTTTCCATGATAGCATTTGAGCTAATTCTCTAGCTGTCCATCACATGATTTACAATGCTTGTGTTAAAAATACAAAACTTTTCAGGACTGTATTATGAGGTATATTGGATACAAGGAATTTTTTTTCAGTGACGGTGGTGAAGCACTGCACAGGTTGCCCAGAAAGGCTGTGGATGTCCCACTCCTGGAAGTGTTCAAGGCGAGCTTGGACAAGATTCTGAGCAGCACAATCTAGTGAAAGATGTCTTTTCCCATGGCAGGAGAGTTCGACTACTTGATGTTTAAAGTTCCCTTCTGGCACACATTATTCTATAATTCTATGAGTCTATAATATGGGGCACAAGTTTGCATAAATCTGATGCTGAAAAAATTTCTGTGTCTCAAAGGAAATGCTAGAAGACGTGCTACACAATTCCAAAGTGATCTTGGAACTTGAAAAGATCGTCCTCTCTAGATCTCCTAATCCACAAAACCTGTAACATGAGAATCCTGAGCAGAAAGAGGGTGCATCAAAAGGAGAATTGAACAGCTGGAAGCAGAGACTAGTTGTTTTGGGGTAATGGGTTTTTTCAAGTGATATGGGACCAACATGAAAGTTTAGATCATCTGAGAAGCCAAGAATAGTGAAGATTAGAGGAAAGATTTCAGGTCAAAGAATGAGGGTAAAACAAGACATGTTTTGGAGAGGAATGTTATTAGAAAGTGGTGGAAGTGCATTTGGGGCTGCAGAGGTCCGTTTTGGTCTCCCCTACCAGCTTCCTTGATCAGTGAACGTCATTGTTCAGGACTCAGTGAAATCCACACCATGATTCCTCTCTGATCTGTTGTCAGCCTGGATGAAAGCCTCTAGCCTGTGGGAATACCCTCTGGGTCAGACCTACCCTTGCAGGTTTTGTCAGCAAAGATCGGGGTGTTAAATGCACCTACCCCTCTGTGACAGCTGTAATTCCAATCCCAGCCAGCCTTTCAGAGGACACACTGCCCTCACACCCACCAGCACCTTGAAGATGTCCATCAACATTTGCTGCCCCAAACCATCACCTACTGCCTCTGCTCCCTGCCCCTGGGGTTGCTGAAACCTCCTGTCCAAACCAGGAAAAGCCCCAGGCTACAACATGCAGAAGGAGGTGTGCATTGCAAAGCATTTCTATGGAAGTCATTGTGCTTGTGACACTCAGAGAGCCTTGGCTACATTCACTTTGCCAGATTATGAGAAAATGTACTTCACATGTAAGCAAACTTTGTTGTAATGTTCAAGGAATATGATTAAGAAGTGCAGACAAAATAACATTGGTAGCTTTTTTTCAAAATGTTGTCGTGATGGCTGTTTTAGGAAAAAAAAATTCTTTGTGTTTGAATTAATAAAGTTGACCATCTACAGGAGAAATAATGAGAAAGACAAAAGGATTGGGGCAATGGAGATTGTGAACGCTTTCATACAGTACAGATTTCAATTGTCATGAAAAACTATTGCTAGGAGCATGAAGTTAACATTAGTAGGAGAGTTCGATGAAAGGCCGTAGGGCAGAGAAAGTAGCCAAGTATTAGAAGGGAGAAAGAAAAAATGTAGTCTGAGGACAAGCTGAAAATTACTGAGGTTCAGGGCATGTTCCCTAGAATAAATCATATTGAAATCTGAAAGAAGTAGATGAGGGACTTTCATACTCTATCCCCACTACACTTTTTAATGTTTCAGCTTGGGGCTAATTGCAATGCTGAGGAGCTCAGACATCCAGTCAACACGAAGCTTTGTCTGAGTCTCATGGTAATAACTATCTTTTGTTATCAGAGAAAAACAGAAGAGACTTTGTTGGCTGCTGCCTTGTAATGATTGTTCTTGATCTGAAAGAAGACAGATGCTCTATTTTTTATTTGTAAACACCATCTTTATTGTGATCAAGAGAATGCAAAGGTAATCCTTGCACACCTCACTGTCTAGAAAAAAAAGTTGTAAGTCAAGGACCAGTTCTGTTTCCCATTAACATCAGTGAGAAGATAGAAGTGCAAGCAGGTATTGTAATCATATGAGAGTCCCTGCTTGAACTCTTTTTGTTGTTTTTCTTTTGGTTTTGTTTTTGTGGGGTTTTTTTGGTTTTGCTTTTAGTTTTTTTTATGGCTAAGCTTACATTAAAATGGTTTCCTTTTTTCCTGAAAATAGCAGAAAGTTCCTGATGTCGTTTTCTGTTGCTTTCTTTTACCCTCATGACAACATCAATCTTCTGCATGTGCAGAATTTGCTAGTCCATGTATTAAACAAGGACCTGATACATAGAAATCTTGTTCTCTGGGTGGGAAACAGAAGCTGCAAGCCTGATTAAATTAAAAGGATCTTCTTACAGGAAGGCTATACTTTTCTACATCTACAGTGCTCTGGTGGGGTGAAACACACATGTTACACCCCATCTTCATGGCTGCCATGGCACAAACAAGGCTGAGGTTTCCACAGTTAACACTCAAACTCCCGCAGCTCCTGCAGAGCTGGCCTGCAGATCAGTGGCTGTGGCCACATAGTCCCTTTGAAGCTGAATCTGATTCTCTTGCATCTGTAAGTGTGGAACTTCCTGTAGAGGAATGCCCAAGCCCAGTGCTGAGGAGGAGGAGTGGCCAGGATTGTCAGCAGCAGGGCTGCTCTCCTTCCCACAGGAATCCCTACACAAGGCATGCCATATTCTCTGTGGTGTCCCTTCCCCTGCAGCCCAGTACCCCAGGGTGACTCCTACCACATCACAGTAATTCATCTGCAAGGATTCAAGCACCAGAAGAGAAGCGGTTTGTAAGGTCTTGAACATGGACTCATCAATCACAGTATGGAGTCCATGGGCAGACAGTCAGCGGACAAAAATAAGCATTCTCCCCTTTCCCAGGCAGAAGTGATGCCTCTCCCTAGGCATGGACCAGAAAGTTTGGCCCAGACTGTGCTGTTTCTTGGGGTGGGAGGTGCAGGGCTGCCAGCAAACAGACAAAAAGCAGGGCAGACCAGTGCTCCACCTCAGCTGTAAAGTACATTGGCATCCATTCCACAGCTGAGAGATGCTGTCTCCAGGACGCTGAAGGAGTAGTCTGTGATGGGCACAGAGACAGGACAGGATTTCCCCTTTTAGCTGTGGCCTGTCCTCACACCAACCCAGTTCCCTGGGGAACAGAAAAAACTTTCCTGCAAGACAGACCCTGACACTTTTGCTACTGAATGGCGTTAAGAATGATAGCTTATATAATCCTATAGCCTCATTTCATTTTAGCAGTATTTAATGAAAGAAGAAATGGTTGAACAAAGCAATTTCATATACTTTTCAACAAGCAGCTCTATCTGTATGAAGCATTAACAATAGCTGTCATCTTTGTACAAAAAAAGGCTTCCAATTACTTCAATGATAAGTGAAAATCCAAATGCAGCTGAGAGCCCCACAAGAAAATTATTTTTAATTCCATTATGGAAAAGGAAAAGGTGTGACCCAGACCTTCATTTAATATTTTACTAGCCATGAGAATTAATTTGAGTTTGTGTTCAATTTTCTGGAAAGTTTCATCTTTACAACTGCGCAATTTGGGCACATAATGGGAGAGAACAGAGAGCTGTCCTTTCTGCCTTTTTCACATGCTAGAGATGGGGGGAGGGAGGAGATGACATGTAATCAATGGAACATATAAAGAAAAAAGTAAGTTTATGATGTAAAAAAAAGTCATGTGACTCCAGTAAAATTACTTGAGCAGGCAGCAGGGAGATTTATAAGACTAGTATATGGAAGAGTATAAAAGAAAGATAGATTAGCCTTAGCTTTGTTGGTGTTCAGTTATGCTATAAATCATATGGCTACAGGCTTACTCTAAATTGCATCTACCTCTTGGTCTTTCTCTTCTATCTCATACACTGTGTCATCTAAAAGAGGAGAAAATGTATCCTGATCTCTATCAATGTCTCTCTCTGTATATAGATAGTATATTCACCATGTGAATTCCTTCCTGTATGTTAATTTAAATTACCACCTCTTCCATTAAGTGTTGGTCTAAAGCATAGCTGCTCTGGAAATACACAATTATATGCTTTTTCTATCCAAAATTTAAGTCAAACAAATGTAGAATTGTTCAAGAAATGTCTCTGTTTCTGTAACCATTCACAAGAACATGTGGAAGAACACCTGATAAAACATGTCTTAGAAAAGCAGCTTTTGAGCTATACAGACACTTGGAATTTTGTTAGCTCCAGGTTCTGGTTTCCAGTCTTTCTGACATGGAGCCCACACTCAGAGGTCACATCATTAATACTAAATTATAGGTACTAATTATCTGTTCTCTTTCACTGGGCAAAATACCAGCCATGGTCACTAGGTCATGTCCTTTCTCTACCTGTCTAGAAATAGCGTAGGACAGTACTTGTAAACTGTGTCTAAAAGTCATGCAAAGAAGCAATATAACAATCTAATACAACAGGTAAATGAGAACTAGTGCCTTGAAAGGGCTCCGTTTAATTTTATAGTTTAGATATAGTCTGAGACACAGGCTCTGGATTGGCAGCAGAAAGCCCCAAAATCCTAGTTTCATGAGTTGAGCTAGTGCTTGTTGAAACTTCTTGTTTATGGCACTCATTTTTATGAACCAAATTTTTTTTTTCTTTTAAATAACACTTTTCAAAGAATCTGAAGGGGAGATATACTAAGAAATACTGAAATACTTCTAGGGTATGAATGATCTTTAGGTATCATTGCTTGCACTTACAAAGGCTGCTCAAAGTCAGCTGTTGTCTTCAGGACCAGATTCTCAGGTCACTTTGCCAGGAAATCTGTGAGAAAAACACCAGGACTAGCTGACACTGCCTCTCCAAAAATGGGATGTTCACGTCTGGAGAAGGTGGGCAGTCAGTGGTAAGAAACGGTGATAGGAGAAAGGTAGATCATGCTGTGTTGAGTTGCTCTTTCAGACAATTTTATGTAGCCACTGAATGCAATGACTGAGCTCTATAATAGTATTCATGCTCTTTTTTAAATTATTTCTATGTTTTGTCATTGATCACTAAGCACTTTTCAGTAAAATTACCAAAAAAATGCTCAAAATTAGATATATTCTGCTTCAATTACAACACAACCTTCAATGAAATCTAAATCTCATCCTATAACTAAGCTCTGCTATGATAATATATATAGAATTAAAAATTTATTTCTTTTGATAAAGAAAGTGGTTTCATTTGATTCTGAAAGCACAGAAAATGAGGATGCTGCATTGCAATGTGTTGCTTTCTGCATAGTCACTTTTATATTCATAATGTTTCCTTAGTATTTTGAATTTCAGCAATGAATTTATCTTGAAGTTGACATCTAAGTGAACATTTCTAGTATAGAAGCAGACAAAATAATGTGAGTCCCTGGGTTGCTCCATTGCCATATAGAATTACACAACCATAGAACCATAAAACAGTTTGGGTTGGAATGAACCCTAAAGATTATCTAGTTCAAACCTCCCTGACATGGGCAGGGACATCTTGCACCAGACCAGGCTGCTCAAAGCCCCATCCAACCTGGCCTTGAACACTTGCAGGGATGGGACATCCACAGCTTCCCTGGGCAATCTGTTCCACCGGCTCATCACCCTCACAGCAAAGAATTTCTTCCTAATATCTAATCTAAACCTACTCTCAGTTTAAAGCCATTGTACCTAGTCTCATCATTACAGGCCCTTCTAGAAAGTCCCTCTTCTGTTTTCTTGTAAGCTCCCTGCAGATGTTAGAAGGCTGGTGTAAGGTTTCTCTGAAGCCTTCTCTTCTCCATGCTGAACAACCACAATTCTCTCAGCCTGTCTTCATAGGGAAAGTGCTCCAGCCCTCTGATCATTGTGGTGGCCTAGACCTGCTTAAATAGGTCCCCATCCTTCTTATGCTGGGAACCCCAGAGATGGACACAATACTCCAGCTGAGAGCAGAGGGGCAGAATCCCCTCCCTCACCCTGCTTTTGAGGAAGCCCAGGGTACGACTGGCTTTCTGGACTGCAAGCACGCATTACCAGGTCACATCAAGCTTCTCATCTTCACCCCCAAATCCTGCTCTCAATCCATTCTCTACCCAGCCTGTGTTAGTTCTTGGGATTGCCTGGAACCAGGTGCAGGACCTTGCATTTGGCCTTGTTGAACTTCATGAGGTTCACACAGGTCCACTTCTTATGCCTATTAAGGTCTCTCTAGACAACGTCCCTTCCCTCCAGTGTGCACACAGCATGGTGTCACGGGCACACCTGCTGAGGGTGCACTCAGTGCCACTGTCTGTGTCCCAAGAAAGATGTTAAACTGCATCAGTCCCAATACTGAGGAATGCCACTTGTCAGTGGTCTCCCTAGAAAATCTACGCATTTAATACAACATTTTGAGTGTGACTATGAGCCATTTCTTTATCCGCCAGGTGCCCAATTCATCAAAGCCATGCCTCTCCAGAAGCAATGTGAGTCTCTGGGTCTCTTACGAAGTTGCCTGGTACATGTTCACGTACAAGTGCAGTAGCTAATTTAACAGCATAAGGAGTGATACATCTCTGCATTCCTTCGGGGTGGAATCATTAGCACAGGTAAATCTCTGTGCTGCAGCCAGCAAATTTATTTGACACACAGTTTATGATCTAGTAGATGTAAATGTCTGCCGTGAAGCCAATGATGGATGAAGGAAGAGAACAACTTATCTCACAAGATTTCCAGTTGGGATAGAAATAATCTATCTTGCGAAATGTTGACAAGTTCACTTCTAATCTTAGTTAGAAAATTGAGGTTGGAATAGATAGTGCTGAAAAATAATGGGGTGAAAATCTGTTCTAACTTTTCAAAGCATTTCCTACATCCATTCTTAACTTGCTACAAAGTGCTTAGGGACTTGCAGAGCTATTCAATCACTTTCATATTAACAGAAAAGCCCCATGTGCACAGCTTTTGTATGAACTATTTCCTGTGGTAAAGAGAATTTTTGGCTATTACTATCTGTATAAAGTAGTTCACTGTTTAGAGATTTATTTAAGTGTGAGGAAATCTTAACTGATTCTGAACAGCTTTGCCGCTGTGCTTCTTACAGTGTCACCTTTCTGACGTCTTTGATTGAAATAAAGAGAACACATAGCAAACAGCCCTTAGCCTTCTACACTACTCACCTTTTTTAAAAGTGGGTCTTGTAGAGCTGCAAATTTAGGTCTACAAGAATAGTCATCAAGATAGTTCCAATTCTTTTATTTCCAAGAGCCAACGGAAATGCAACGGAGCTATCAAAATTCCTCAGTGTTTTTCAGAAATGTTTGGTGTTTACTTTGTTGATTCAAGATTGTAGAATTTATATATCTTGAAATAAGGCCATCATAGCTGAATTTATAACAAAAATGGAAGACAAAAATAATATACATTTAATAAAACATTTAAAATTAAGGGCAGGAAAGCATTTCAAGGAGGCATGAAAACTGTCTCCAATGTTCATCCAATTTCAGAGAGTTAGGTGAAACAAGAAAATTAATATTTTATGAAAAATTATGATTTAGTAGTAATACAGCTCCTAAAAAAAGAAGCTGCAGTCAGATTTATTCCCACAGTGCTTTATATAAAGAAAATGTCACTGAAGTATTTTATATTATATAGTTCTAAATAAAAGCTTTTCATTTCAGATCCTTGTATAATTTTAAATTTAAATTAATGTTGGCCAAGCTTGAAATATCAAAATTATTTTAAATTCTTTTAAATATTTGAAGTATGAAATTTCCATTGGAAAAATATTTTCTGTCAAAAAAAAGTCTAAGGGACATACAATTTCAATGTTTCTGATCCTTGGAAAAGGTCAGATTGGGAGGTTTTTATTCACTTTATGTGAAATAAAAGTATCCAGTCAATAAGTCTCAGGCTTTTACTGCATTTTTTGAGGTCAAAAATAATAAATAAAAATGTTTGAGCTTTTAGCATCACTGCACAGGGTTTCTTCCTACTCCTACACCTCAACTTTCTCTTTCCCTCCACTACACTCAATTTCAGTTCTCAACATAGACTTTACCAGAATATGTGTTTTCTTGAAAGTCTCGACCAGCACGTGATTCCACATTTAATGGGATATGATGTTCTGTCACAGCAATTTTACACTGAATGATTTTGTTGACTGTTACTCTTTTTTTATAGTATTGAAGTTGAGAAGAGATTTAGCTGCAGCATCCCTCAAATTACATGAAATTTGTTTCCTAAATAGACGTTTCACTTTAGCCATGTGATTTGTTGTAATGTCGATTTGGCAACATTCAAACAGAGTGGAGGAGATTTTTAATATAGATTCGTGTTTAAATAGACAGATTCCAAACTCAGGAAGGTATTCTCCACAGAAAGGTCTGTACTTCTTTCTCCATGTGTAACTGTTCTAGCAACCATAACAAAGAACATCTATCTCCTGGTGTGTCTTTGAGTGTGATTCAAATGAAGAGACAAATTTGAGAATAAGCATGATTAATGTCTATAGAATCTTGCCTGATTTTTGTATTTCAAGAATAAATTTGCAGGTAGGATATAAGTGAACTTTAAAAGTGCTCACAAGATTTCTGATCTTGTTGAGAAAAGTATCTGCTCAAGAGAAAGCATTTGCAAAATCAGATTTTCTCTTTCTCCAAGGAGAGATGCATTTGGGGTAGGAAATAAATATTCTCTTATGTGTTTTTGAAGAGTTGATTTCTGAGTGCATGGTGAAGTCACAGTTAAAGATCAGTGTGTATTTCTTTAGATCCTAAAGGGGACCCCTTCAGAAGAGTTCCTCCACAACAGAATTGGACTTGACATCATAGTCTGTTTCACCATCTAAGTTACCATCCAAATATTCTTCTGTAATAGAAATACATTTTTGGCTTCACCAAGTAGAAACTTTTGTATTTAAAAAATGTCACTTCTCGCTGTTAACAATAACAAATATTTGCCTAAGATCCTCATGCATTACAGTAAGAATTTTTCTGAAAGTTTTACATCAATTCAGAAGAGGTAAAAACTAGACAAGTGTTTTAGGTATGTTGTCCATTTTTACTGCTTATTACACATTTTCAGTGACTTGAAGGTGCCTTTGCAAACTTCTGGATGTTTGACTTACTGATATCAAATGTTTGCTTTCAGATATCAACATGGCAGGAGAACCAAAACCATACAGACCAAAACCTGGCAACAAGCGGCCACTTTCAGCACTTTACAGGTAATTGAGATTTCACATTAACTTACAGTTACTAAAATGTATCTATCAGTGGCTCTGTGCAATGTCTACCAAAATTATAATGAAGTACACAATAAAATTATAAATCTGTCATTTACTAAATCTACTGACAGAAAGACTAGTGCAGTGATCTATTTATTAATTCTCGCACTACTAGTACTAATATCAAGAATTTATTTTTTTCTATCTTCATTGAGTGCTATTTCAACTTTCAGTCCTTATGATTCAGTGCTTGGCTATGGCCTTATTTTTTGTGACTTTTTTATTTGTAGTGATTACTGAAACAATAATTTCAGAGAAACAAAACTGGTTTCTCATGGATTTTTCTGCCAAGGGTGAGAACCAAGTTCTAACAAAACAGGACTTCTCCCTCAGCTACAGGAGAGCATTGATAGTGTCTTTCTCCTATTCCCAGCTGCCTTTTGCCACAGAATTTGTACAAACTTGAAGAAACATCCCCTTTTTTTCAAAACCAATTACATTTAGTGAAGCATTACAGATTGTTAGGGCTACCATGCCCACATGTATTTCTGCTCAATAAACCTCACTTCTCATAAAAGTACTACAGAATTTATGCTCCAGATCCATGGAAGGAATTAGGGCTGATTTCTACTGTGGCTGAAAAGCAGATAGACTGGCTCTGAGAGCAACAGCTCACCAGTGAAATCAGACACACTTGAACAGTACTTTTTCATGCCTTGTCTGCTCTGAAAGCTTCAGATGGAAATTCAGGGGTGGCATCTCAGAATAAGATAACCAGGAGCTTTATAGGTCTGAGCCTCCATGCTACATAGAAGAAGTTTGAAGTTTTATCATATAGTTGCCCTTAAGTGAAGTGATAGAAATAATATTTTTGGAGAAGAGAATCCCTGTTTCATCATTACTCTCAACTGCAAGCTACTAAACTCTGTAGGTGTTCCTGGTAACCTTGGTCTACTCTGTCCCTGCTGCCAGTATTTCAAAAGGTTTTCAAAGATCTTCTGTGATTTCTGGTATTTATATATATTTCCACCTCTGAGCTTTTGATGGCTTTCTCAAAAATACTTGTTCTACAGAAAAGACAAGGATAAGAGAGAGACCTGTGGAAAGTTCTAAAGGAATTTTAAAGAGGAAAAGTATCTTAGATTGTGTCCTTTCATGAATGTAGTGCAAACTATTTCTCTAGAAGATTATGAGGCTTTTATGAGCAACTAAGAGAATCCTTCCATTTCCCCCTTCATTTTCATTCTCCCTCACTACTCTGACCTTGAAAGACCCTACCTGGAGTACTGTGTCCTGCTCTGGAGTACTAAGCACAAGAAAAGACATACAGGGGGCTTATAAAATAGAAGGAGAACACCTTTTCACATGGGCAGATAGTGATAGGACAAGGAGGAATAGTTTTCACATAAAGAGGAGGGATTTAGATTAGATGCTAGGAAGAGATTCTACACTCAGAGGGTAGTGAGGCACTGGAATAGGTTGCTCAGAGCAGTAGTGGGTGTCCCATCCCTGGAAATGTTCAAGGCCAGGTTGGATGGGGTCCTGAGCGACCTGATACAGTGCATGGCATCCCTGCCCATGGTGGGATGGTTGCAGCTAGATGATCTGTAAGGTTCCTTCCATGGTTCTATGGCATGGTCCCTTCCAACCCAAACCATTCTATGATTGGATGATAACGAGGAACTTTTTTTATCTCAGTATCTGTTAACCTAATAACATGTGAGAAAATCAATGACTAATAAAGTTTTGGCAGCACTGAGAACATTTACTTGTTTCAGAACACTCTACTGGGCCTGACTGGGATGGAGTTAGCTTTCTTCATAGGATGGGTTTTGGATTTGTTACTAAAACACACCAATGTTTTGGCTGTTGCTGAACAGTGTTTGCACAGCCTCATGGTTTTCTCCTTTTCGCATTCTGCCTTTGCAATTAATAGGCTTGTGGTGAACAAGAAGTTGTGAAGGAATACGTCTGAGACAACTGACCCAGCCTGGCCAAATATTCTCTGGTATAGTCAGCAAATAAAACTGGGAAGGTTTTTCTTCCAAAGCAGCTGCTACTTGGAGACTGCCCAGACTGCTTATGGGAGGTGGAAAGTAATTGCATCATTTGGGCTTCCTTCCTTCCTTCCTTCCTTCCTTCCTTCCTTCCTTCCTTCCTTCCTTCCTTCCTTCCTTCCTTCCTTCCTTCCTTCCTTCCTTCCTTCCACTACAATTATCTCAATCCATGAGGCTTTTTCACTTTTGGTGTCTCCTTCATCCCGATAGGGGCAATGGTAGGGGAGTGAGACAGTGACTGTGGGTGCTCAGCTGCTGGACAGGATCCACCCACAAGACTGAGAAACTTAAGAGGGAAGTGGTTCCATTAGATTTGATTTGCACTAAGGCAGTCACTGGTTAAAAATTGTCACAGAATAGTCACTATTAAAAGAAAGGACTGTAAGCAGTAGAAATAGGATAATGGATTTCAGAAAAGACAGACTTAAATGAACCCAAAGGCCTGGTAAGTAGAAAGATTCTTGGAAAGAAATTTGAGGGACAAAAGGAGTGTAGAAAATCTTGTATTGACTGTGCTTAAGGTAGAACAGAATATTCTCCTGAAGCAGAAAAACTCTAACAAAGGAATAATGACAGCATCAACTTTCTTTAACATTCTAAAAAATGAAAAGGAATTGTACAAAATGTGGAATCAAAACCCCATGACTGGAAGTAGAAAAGAAGAGCAGAGTCATCCTACAGGATGTCAGAAAGGCTAAAGCACATAATAGTATAAAAGGTAACAAAAAGATTGTCATTAGAGTAACATCCTCTGATTTATAGTTAGGAGGAAAAGAAAGCAGAGAGTAGATGATATAGAAAAGGCTTCTTTTACTTCAGCAAAAGTGGTTAGCTGACCAGTTATTAAAGAAAATCAATTTTAACCAGACGCTATGCAATAAAAAATTAGGCTAACCAGTGTTTGACTAAGTGAATTTAATGGAAATGGTCTGATAATATTCACTGCAATTGTGTTCAAAGGACTAGCTGAATCTGTGTGTGGACTATCAGTCCTTGTTTCCAAAAGTGTATGGAGGTCATGTAAGGTAAAGAAATAGTGGGAATGGGCAGATGTTATACCTATTTTTAAGAAGAGATCCAGCAAATTATTAGGTCAGAGTAGATTTGATTCTAAGAAATGTACTAGAACCCACTATTAGCAATCAATTTATCAAGACCAAGAGGAAAATAAATTGGTAAAAAAATCAGGATGATATTATGCTGAAGGAATGTAATTTCCTTCCTCGACAGCAAATTTAATGTATAAAGAGTTGTGCTATATGATCATTGTCATGATTTAGCAACGACATTCCCAATTTAGTGCCCCCCAAGACTCTCCCAAAACAGACTCTGCTTGCTCACTCCTGCCCCTTTCCTTCCCCCTTGCTGCTCCAGGGAGGGAGTTGAGAATTGGAGGCAGAAAGGGGTGAAAATTACAGTTTGAGATAAGAACAATTTACTGGAAACAGCAATGAGATGAAAAGGGAACAGTAACAGGGCTCTTACATGGAAAGCCCATGACAAATACCAACCAGCTTTTCCACACCACACCACACCACACCGCACCACACCACACCACACTTTCTCTCTACGGGAAAAGGAATGCCTTTCTTCCCAGCAGCAGAGAAAAAGCCCCTTTCCCCCATCCCTGGCAATGATGTAAGGTGATATTCGATATTGGGGTTGAGGCCAGGCGCGCTCAGCACAGTGCACAGCATCCCACAACACCAGGGCTCACCAGCAGCTGGGACCAAGGGAAACACCACCATGCCCAGCTACTGTAAAAAATTAACTCTGCCCTGGACAAAACTAGGACAGTCATTTAAACACTTTTGACACTTACTTTGTACACAGTTTTCATAAGCGTGTTCAGGAAATTTGTCTAGTAAAAACTAAGGTAGACACCCAATGGAAAAACAGTGACTGTGCACAACACCATATTAAGGACAACAGCTGTTATTTGTTGAGTCTCCTTTGTTACAGATTTTTAAATGGCATTTTTCATATGTCAGAGAACATTAAGAACAATTTTAAGATAAGCAACCAGGAATGCTGTGCCGGCTTGTGTGATTTTTTTTTGCTTTGAAGTGCTTGAGGCTTCAAAAGTGTTTGAAGACCTCTGCATCTCTGAAGTTTGTATATTTATAGCTGGATATACACATATGACGTTAATACAGAATAACTGATGTCTATAATGTGTTATGTCCACATAATTTGCTTGTGTGTCCTAGTCATTAGATTATTTTCCCTATAATGGTATAATAGTCTCTAATATCCCAGTTCAGGACCTACATTCCTTTATTTTAACTTTTCTAGTCTTATGATATGGGTGGAATTAATCTCATTTAATCTTACCTATGTGAAATTTAGCATGCGCCTAAATGTGAGATGCATAACTTTTTATAGCTGCAAGACAGATAAGTAAATAATAAAAGGACTTCCAATTTTGTTTAGGCCTTAAAAATACTTTGAGAACATTTAGTCTTTGCTTAGGAAAGCTGTTAAACACATTATTAATTTTAAGAATACTCATTTAATATCTTAAAATGTGCTTAGAGTAGTGCTCAGTGATCAGCTAAAATCTAACATAGCTGTGAGCTCCATCAGCATTCATCCTAATTTGCATTCCTATTCAGTATGTGAGGGGAGACCTAAATCCCAGAAGGTTCAAAATTGTTCTGAATTTTCTTTTTAGCACAGCACTTCTGCAGAAAATCACATGCTTGAAAAATATGCATCTTAAAATTGTTTTGTGTCTTGTTATATTGGTTAGACCTCCAGCAGAAACTAAATTTACAGGCAAATCCTAGTACCTTTGAAACACAAGGTGTAGATTAAAGGTGCTGACACAAATCTGTTAAAGCACTCTTTGGGAGCAATGTCTTGGTAAAATAAAAGATCACACTTTGTCTTTTTAATTTAGAGGTGTTTTGATCAGTATTTCACTAAAGAAACTCTGTGTCACCATATGAAAGCCCCCTTACTGTTTTTTTCCTCTGTGTTTATGCTCCAACACACCAAAGTAGAATCAACCACAAATACTCTGATGGACTGGCATTCTGCTTCTCGATATCATAAAAGAAGTTTTTAACTATTTGTTCCTCTTTTCAGTCCGCTACCATGTTATATGACGTTAAGTACACGCTCGAAATCTTTGTCTCCATTTTGGAAGCCTTTGTTTCTTTCAGTTATGACAACTGGATGAGGCTCTTGGAGTTTCTGACTCTGGAGGTTGTTAATTAATGGTTGTTAACAATTCCTCAAGGAGTTACTCAAGGAGTGGACCCAAGCCCCAGGACAGGCGGAGCAGAGCCACTGTGCACATGCTGCCTGCGGCTGGCCTTCAGGACATGCAGCATGTCCTTTCTGGATGTCAGCATGGTGGGGCTGGCTAAAGGTTTTATCTGGCACCCATCTGGTAGTAACAAGGCTGAGGGGGGTTGAGAAAGATAACAGGGGCACCTACTTTTGAGCCTTTTTGAAAAAACAAAACCTGTGTGCTACAGGCTGGCAGAATGGTGCCATTTTTATTGTCATGAAAATGAGAGCAATTACTGCAGGCTCTGCTGGGTGAGGGGTTGGTGGGGACCTGCTGGAGACCACACAGGGCATGGGGAGTCAAAACTGGGAGCACAGTGTCCCAGATCACATCCGAGTCTGCTTTCTGAGAAAACCAGTTAGCTGATCAAAGACAAATCCCCAGGAGTAAAGTGGTATTTGTACAGTGTAGGAAAGCAGGGCACTGCCAAGGTATCTAGTTACTCTCTTTGCTCTACACAGTTTAATGTTGTAATTGACCGATAAACCTTTCCAAGACTGTTTTATCTGAGGATAACCCTCCCCATGTGGATTATTTGCACCCTTGCCAAACTACAAGCTTCTTTAGAGGGCCACAAGCAAAACTGGCCATGCCCCAGTGCCACATCTTGAAGGCTGAGTGAGAAGTTATTCAAATCCCAGTCCACCCAGTATTCCTACTGTTGTCTGGGCAGGAGGCTGCCTAGCCCAAGAACCATCCTGCTGAGGCACATTCTGGAGTGAGACAATTAACAGAATAGATTTAGTGAACAGATTAACAAAGCCAGGAGAAGCTGAAATAGCCTCTCACTGTGTAGGCTTGGCTGTAACCAGAACCACCCTCTGGTGCTGAGCTCCCACAACACTGCCCACCTGTAGCATATGGTGACCTTGCAAAGGCTTCCCTCCAGGACAAGTTTTTCCAAGTTGTTTGCTGAAATTTCAGGTGTACAGTTCAGCACTTCCTGAGTGGTATTAGATGGCACAGTGATTTCCCGTTACCAATCACTTCTCCGCATAATGCAATTGAAATGTATATTCAACATGCTTGATTTAGCATGCTACTAATTAGCTACATTTAACAGCATTTGCTTTACAATTTCATAACTCCCATGGCCTCTGGAACAAATTTTTTTATTTAAATGTCTAATATTAGTGTAGTGGAAAGAGATGTCCTTTTGTTTACATGGTATGATTATTTTTTACATTAATATTTTCTTTTTCTTTGACACGAATATTTTATCAATTTCCTCAGTACACTTTACTTTTAAAATCTCTATCACAAAACTGATTGAATTATGTTGCACATCTTGCATTTCCTTTGGTTTTTCAGTCATATAGCAGAGGCTGAAAGAATTACTTACAGTCTTTCTCTACTCGCTCTCTGCTTCTTACATTTATTGCAAATATCGTTTCTAGAGTTTGGTGTGGTTTGGTTTGCCTCAGAGGCATCCATTAGTTGAGTTGCTTTTCTGAGCACTCCAGAGCACCCTTCATTTCAGGAGAAAGTATGAAAAGAACAGTGATGGGCTACTTGATTTTGTCTTCTAGTATAGGAATCTTCTTGAGGTCATTCCTCCCACTTGAAAACATTAACATACACTCAACACATTCTGTGCCAAACAAGCAGTACTGTTCTTTTAAAATACTGAATAATTTTGCATAATTACTGTGGTAGTGTGCCACTGATAGTGTATTATCAATATTTTTAAACCTGGTATATAATAAAAATAACTGCAGGTATAAGTATCTTTCTCAGTTGAATACTGTCCTACATTTCCAACAACTTTTTTCTTTATACTTTCTTAATGAACTTGTGTGTCCATCATTATCACTGACCTACAAGAGACCAAAAACACAGTCCAGAAAACAGAAAACAAACTGGATCAAGTATTTTATGGTACTTTACTTTTGCATCAAATTGTGATTATGACTCCTACTTTATTCAATGTACTGAACAAAAAAAATCATTTATGCTTATGGAACATAATCTTTCTACAACTATGTCACATTAAGACTATATAGTGTGATATTTCTTTTGAATCAAAGTGATTTTTTTTTTACAGAAATGTATCCTCCTGATGCTTTTGATTATCTTTCTTCATGAAAAAAGCAATTTTATTTCAGTGCAGTGGAATGGATCTAAGATGAATGTTGCTCTGCAGCTCTTCTCCCAACAAAAGATTTAAATTCCATAAAAATCCCCACATTTCTATGCATTTTTAAATAGAGAGAATTCTAAGTCTAGTAGGATATAATTTATGTTTGTTTCATCAAGGAATGTAGCCAGTGGTCACATTTGAAACAGCTATTACTGTACAGAAAAATATAATTTAGTTTCAAAATCTCACTTGAATTGTATTAATTTTTCTTGTGATGAGAATTTAAATGGTAGTCTCAATTACATTAAAAATCTTAAAAGGTACAAATACAAAGCTACAGCAGATCCAGTGATTCAGTTTGAACAGAATCACCTTTTTTTAAATTTATTTTCTTTTGAGAAAAGAGCCCCCTTTCAAATAACTAATATCATAGGAATCATTAAAAAATATCTGCTGATGGAAGGTAACACATGGATGTCTTGATTTCTGAATTATGTTGGTGTAATTGCAATCAGTTTGGTCCCACAGATATTTAAAACAATACATGTGCTCAGAGAGACTGAGAGAGCCAGACAAAGTTTTAAGTTTGCCCTTTTCCATGATCCAGAGTGTGAATGTGCAGCACTTGATAGCTTTAGAGAGGAGGGGAAAGTGGAAAAGAAAGATATCTTAGGTCCTCAGCAATATTCTGAAAAACCTTTTGCTTCTCTTTGTTTTTAAATAAATCTCAGAAAAATAAATACACCAAAAGACATAAAATGCAACTGGCGTCTTGATTTCTTCATTCAGTCATATTATTCTTAATGTGATAACTCCAATAACAACTAGGACAAACAAAGCTGACTTTTTAAAAAAATCTTCCTATTCACTATTTTAAAAATAGTGTTGACTCCCCTTAAGGGGACTAGGGCAGGTTTTGCCTCTCAGATCATCATTATATGACAAATCCTACATTTTTCTCATGTTTGTTTGCTTTTATTCACCTTCACCAGTTTTTAAACTATGGTCTTCACACAGACCCATTTAGAAGTACGTCCTACATAAAGAGTAGTAATGATGTTGTTTTCTTCCACAAAAGCCGAGACAGCATAACCACGGTCACACTCAGAGATTAGCAAATTTGGAGAATAGTCTGTTCTCTTATTATTAAGGTTTTTTTCTCTGGGATTTAGTTTTCTTTCTTATTTTTTCCTTCTGCTATGAAACCTGAAGAACATACTATAGCTAAAGTGTCTAACTGTAAACCTATCATTTTTCTTCATGGTTTTTAATCACTGTTCATAGCACAGTAGAACAGAAAACATACTCACAACCTTCTGATTGCATTGAAATTATTATGACTCCTTTCTTATTCAAGAATTTTGGCTGCTGATATGAATGGAAAAACTTTGGCTTATAAATCAAAAAGTAAATTCCTAAGAGATCCAGAGCACTGATGGGTTTGCCTGCAGACAAACAGAAATAGTACTTTTAGTCATGCATTCACTTTAAATCTTGACAGCCTGAGCCCTATTTCTGTCCCTTATTACATGTGAGATTTCTACCCTTTATTACTGCATGGATTCTTACATTTAATTTAAGAAATAGTTTGGAATCAGTATGTTGTCTTCCATAGGAAGATGATATCTTTTGTGGGTGTTCTGCTGTGTTTCAGTAAAACTAAAAAGAAAATAATAGTACCTTCAACATATCAAAAAAATTTAGAAACTGACACCATGGTATCTTTTCTAAATTTGATTTTTAGTGAAGAAGGCATCATGAAAATGGTATCTAGATTTGCAGACACCGCTGTTTGGAAACTGTCCTATTAATTCTTAAAAGTAAGGACATAAGGCTCATGACAGAGGATGGAGAAGGGCCTGTCCTGACATCACAAATGAACAGCAGAATTCTTCATTTTCAGGAATTTAGTAAACCCTCAATGGCTGCAGTAATCAGAGACGCAGAACACTGTGCTTCAGAGAACCACTTAGTGGGTTTGCAATTAGGCATTGGTTCTCACATAATGTAGCACCTCTAATTATATAGAAGGCTGTAATTTGGTCTGGGAGCTGCTGGTGCACTGCGAGGGCACCATTTAGGTGGCTTACAAAGAGCAACAGAAACATGATGCCGGGTTATAAATTAGTACTCTGTGAATAAATAAGGAAGGTTGGACAAATGAGAGACTGCAACATGTTTTAAAGTCTTATGAATGATATTAGAAGAAGAATTTTAAAGTATATTTAATTCGAAAGAAAATGGATTATTATGTAATATTACAAATAGCACCAAAGGCTCTGTGCAACACAGAGGGACAATAGCAACATATTATTGTGCAGTGAATTATTAACGATAAAATTAGCATGCAGGTTTATTTCTTGGTGAATTCTGTTAGTCTTGGAGCATACTCTCTGAAAATATGTTATCCACGCTGCTGGAACTGATACTTAGCTCTGTTGATGCATAATGTCAAATGTAATTTTATATTTTTAAAAAATAGGTTACAAATTGCATGTCTTTTTGGTAGATTGTGTTGCTGGTATTCCCAAAACTTCTGTCAGAAGCATTGGATATTTTACTGAAAAGTAAAAAATTTATTCATAATCATATGTGATTTTAGTCCTAAGAAACGCACATTTTCTAATACCTACTGGCACAAAAATGTATATTGTATTTTTCAGTTTTGCATGAGTGAGATTTTTCCAGGAAACAGCGTGACAAACATGAATCTTACATTGTCAGAGAAGTGAGCCTCCTGCAACTGCTTTAAAGTGTTAGTAGTGTCATTGAGGGAAAAAGGATATTAAACCTCTACCCTTGGGATCCTCAAAGGCAATGCCTGCATTAACCTTCATCTGTTTGTGACTGCAAATAGCCACGCAGTAAAGTAATATTGATTGTGTGCATTAGATCCGTCAACACAGCTCTGTTCAGCCCACCCTGATGAACCCATTCCAGATGTTTTTAGATCAGTGCATATTGACCTGAATGTTCTTACTCTGATTTAGAGCAGAAAAGGGTCAGATGAAATCAGCTTCATGCAAAGAATGATTAAACCTGTAAGGAAGAGAGCTCTAAGACACACTACTTACATCACTATATTTTTCTCAAAATTCCTTCTTTTGTTTGGAGCATATGTTTTTTGCAAAATTCAGCAGCTATTACAAATCACAGGTAAAAGCACATAAAAATTGACAGTGGCATGGAGTTATTTTCATTCTTCAGGGTTTGTTTCCCTTGCTTTATTGATCAAGGTACCAAACTGAGCATGTTTTCAGCTTGGGAAACTTGAAAGAATCTCAGTTTGAATCTGAGCATTAATTACTTCATGACTGGAAACATCACATGGATGTGATGCATGGGTTAAATACAGTTGAGGTTATCACTCTGTTTGCAACAGGAGGCTTGTTTTGGGTGGCATGGAAGGAAACTGAAATCTGTAACTATCTAAGAAGGTTTTTAAATGTAGAGTCTGAATCAATCTCACTCCAAATCACAATTTAGGATTCCTCAGACGTACTACTAGGATTTATGTCAGGTATGAGAATCCGTGCCACTGTTTATGTTATCTTTGTAATTTTTGGATTCATAAAGGAAGATACAATAAAATCAAACCTGTAAAAACAGATAGGATACAGCTTCTAAATGACTTAGACCTTTTAGGTTTTGCTCTCTTCTTGCTGCTTAAAATTTATGCCACCCATTAATGAGTATTATTGGAAACTACTTCCTTTTTACCTTTAGTTCCCCTTAGTTCTCCATGCCACTCTTTCCTCCCACACTCCCAAAACCCTTCCATCCAATGTTATAACAATAATCTATTCAGTATCCAATACGACAATGTACATTTGTATTAGTATATCAAAAGCAAATTTTGCATAAGCTGGTTTATGTCTCATCCTAGTGTCTTGCTGCTGTGAAAATTAGTATGGGGAAGAGGCAATGTCTTTAAAGCACTTCCTCCCTGTAGAGAAAGATTTTTTTTATTCAGTTTTTCAACTGTCAAACTTCAAAGATAACTCTGAACAGATTATTAGTTACATTAATTAGTTACACTAATTAATGGCTAAAAGGTTATCTGTCCTAACCACTTATGGGGTAAAAAATCCTAGAGGCCCTGAAATTTGTACTTATGTCAAGAATTCCATGTTTACAAATGAGGTAATACACAGATTTTGCTAAATTTGGTCATGTGCTATGTACATCTGATATGTCTTGTGCAAATGCTATGCATCTGTACAGACTGACATTCGATATTGTTAATACAAGAGCACAGCTAAGTGTGCTAAGTGTTCCCTCAAAAACTTTTCCTGCAGAGGCTATGGCACTGCCCTGTCATGGGGTTAGGTCCTGAGTAGAACTGGCTAAATAAAATGCACTGGATCAATAGGTGGTGATTTTTGCAGGTTTGTTTTTTTTTTAAATAGAATAAAATTAAATTAAATTTAATTAACTAAAAAAACCTTCCACATGTTTTCTGTCCTCCAGACACACAAAATGTTTAAAAATCATGTGGTAACTGTATGCTGGGCCAAATATTCCATTTCTTTCACTTCAAAACACTGAAAAGACTAAAGGTACCTCCATCTTGCAGCATATTAAATGCAAAGTGCATGAATGCAAACCCAACCCAAGGGTGAGCAGATCCATTCCTAGAAAGAGAATGTTCAAACCAAGCTGTCTCCTGAGGACCAGCTATAATTTCAGTTTTCTGTATCACCAGAAATTAAGCTGTGTAAGTTCCATATCCATATCATACCCACAGATATCTTTGGAAGTTAACTTCTTGAGGGTGCAAATTTTTCCTCATGGACTTGGGGAAAAGCTGATGCTTCAAGAAGTAATCTAAATAATTCTTAATTTTAAATAATTAACCTTGTCAAAAGCAACAGAATATTAGAAAAAATGTATCTTTTTTAATGAGTCAGAATGTGTAATGTGTTGTGATATTTTCATGAGGGACTAAATATGTATTATACATCTATTAAGCGTTATGTATAGATCTGCACAGAGAGAGCCTGGTAGCCAAAGGGATAATCTTGTTTGATAATCTGTTTATCCCTAGAGGGCATACTAGTGTAGTAGATTTCTTATTGAATAAATTCGTCAGTAATAAGTAAAATTTAGTTTTACTACGCTTGAATATTCCAGTTGTGAATTTTGATTAACTATGATCTGAGACTGGAAGAGAGGAAGCATGTGCTGATTAAAGGACGCTTTTCAATCAGCTCTGAGGAAAGACGTCTTAATATGTCTCCATAACTAGCAGTCTCCTGTTACTCAGTTCTTCCTCACTTGAAACCTTTTTTTTGCAATGCCCAGATAGTTGTCCTTCATTTCATATATGTATAGAATAGTTCTCAAATTCTCACTCTGCTTTTCTTTTTTAAATTTCATTACACTGAAAATTACACTAAATTCTTCAATTTATCCAAAAAAACCCCAAAACCTGATTTTTATTCTATTCACTGAATGATTAAAAAATAGCTTTTTGTTACCTATTTTACATGCAGTCACTTTTTTTGTTCAAATAACTTATGGAAACTGAAACTAAATATATCATTGTACTGAATTTTCCTATTATTCAATGTGCCACTCTTTCCCATTGGCATAATTCTTTGTGCATGGTCATACTGAGGTTAGATTGTGTTTTCTCAGCTTGATTATGAGACTCTCATATCAGGCAACATCAAGAGCTTTAAAAATGAGACTTAATAAGACCTACCTATCATCTGTCTTATCTTTTATCCGCTCAGTCAGTTATTGAATTGAAGACTAAGTTTGCACTGAGAAATGACACTTTGAATTTGCAGTACGTTAGTTTCCATCTGTGGTTTGAGTGATGTATTTTATTTTGTGCTGGAATTTTTATGTTTCAATAAATGACAGAAGCATTTCTCGAGGCACTGTAAAAACTAATACACAGTATTTAACATTATGCAATATTCATGCAAACAATAGTTGGTTGCTGTTTTTCTAATCAGAGTCATCAATTGCAATGTCAACCACCAGATGGGAGCAGAAGTTATTAAATTTATTAGGAACAAGTGTAAAAGTTGACATAAACCTGTAATTTATTCTTCCATTCCCTGTGCTTCTGAAACACTTCTGATAGATTAGATCTTTTATACAGTCATTCTACCATTTATTTATTCCAGAATATGACTGTGTTTCTTGATAAAACTTGCCAACATTCATAAATATGTTTATGAAAGCTTCAGAAGACAAAATGAGCTTCTTCCCTAATTCTGTTTGACAATGGTTGCAGACAATGTCCAAGAAAATTATCTTGGATTGAAATTAAGTCAGAGAAACCAGAACAGAAGGATTACCTAGTGTATACCAGCAACTGTAATTTCAGATTCAATAGATCATGGAAGTTACATGACATTATATTTCTTCTATAAATTAAGATATGCTTTTATTAGGCTTGCTTGAGTTGAATAGAAATATTGGGAGGTAGCAAAAGTTATAATGCACATGCTTTAAAAAGAAAGAAATTAGATGACAATATATAACACTGCTTAAAAATTTCTGAAGAGAGATGCTTTTTGATCACTTCAAATCACAAACTCAACATGCAGAGAAAAACACATCCATGTTTGATTACTGTGAATGGCAACCTAAGTTTCTTTTGAAAGGTCCCATGAGTTGTTCTCGTCATTCTAAAAATTTAATGCATTGATAAACAGGGTGAGCCACAAATCTCAATATTCTTTCACTACACATATTTCTGCTAAATCTTTGGTCCTGCTCAGTCTTTGGTTCCTAATGCTGTACAGTGCAAAAACAATATACTTGACAGGTAAATAAGTCAGCAATATTAGTCAGGCAAAATATATATAAACACTATAGTGAAGTTCAAAATACTTTTCTGTTGGCCTGACTTTCCTATGTGTCTTGAATAAAAATGCTTCTAATCACCTTGAAAACTGCAGTTACTATTCATGCATTTTATAGTCAAACAGAAAATGTGTGATGTCAGCAACACACTCAGCTAACCTTCCTCAGGAATTCTGATATGAAGATTGTAACCGAAAATGATGACTCATCTAAAAAAATGTTGGTTCCTGACCCCTTTCTCCAATTCAGGGCAGACAACTTTGTTTTATCAAGTCAGAATAAGAACCCTAACAAATTCCTTAAATTATTCATGTTTTACCTACTAAGTGCTTAAAGATGAAATTATGTGACCACCACGAGGAAGAATATATTGATTCATAATTAATTACTTTGGAGAATCCTTTGCTGAAATCCATTTCCTTGTGTACTGCATTGATATAGTTAGAAATGTTATTCACTTAGTCCTGTAAACAGTTTTGGGATGGAGAGGAGAGGATTCTTTAACAAGAAATTATATAGATTTATGTATGGATTATGTATGGATCAGGCCTCAGATGTAGAAAAAGCCTTGCCTGTAACCATAATAGGACAATTATGCAAGGAACGTGGAATTTACTTCGGATCTTCCTGTCGTTGCACGATTTGTTTACAAGTCAAAGAGGAATTCACATGCCCTTAGTTTAGGCACGTTTCCCTGTATGTTTGTCTGCAAACCTTGAATATTTGTCCATCTGGATGTTCAGTTTCATGTCAAAGATGGAATTTAAATAATTGCCATTTATATAAGCAAACTTTGCCGCAAAGAAAATAATAAAATGCACAGCTGGGTTAATCAGACCTTTTAAAGAATCTTTCCAAGATAGGTTGCAAAGGGAATAACACTAAATGGGAAATTTCTAGGGTCCTTATTTTAAAACACAGTGCGACAGTATTGTAGCATATCAATGTAGGAATCAATTGCCTATGCCTGGTCAGTTTACAGTCACTAGCTTTAATTGAGCCATTTACATAGTGTAAAAATTTATTTTCCTCCTGCAAAACATATCTCTTATCTGTAGGAATAAGAAAGGAAGTCAGACCTTTCAGAAAATCTTAGCTCAGAATCAAAGCAAAACACAGCCTCAGTCTGCCATGGCCCAGTCACCCCACCTATTAGCCATTCATTACCATTCCTACATAATTAAAACATTATTCCCTTTGTTTACTGTTCAACTTAGTATTTCTTGCACACTCAAAATATTTTTGCAAAAGAGACAATTTCTGTTTTAAGGTTTTTCCTGGAGGTGTATGAGATCCTTTATCTAAACTTACCAGGATTACTCTTTTTGCAATATCATATTTAATTATGCAAGAATTCCTCAAAATTCTGGAAAATTCAGTGTTCTTTAGGTCTAAAAGTAAAAAACCTATAATATGTATTGATAAATGTCACCAGTAAAGGTGATATAGGATGTTATTTCATATTGTGTTGCAGTTTTACACCTTTATATTAATTTACCATGAACTGAATTACCAAATAAAAGGCCAACAGATAATTGTATTCCTTTACTATGAGGAACACTTAAACTCATTAAAAGTAATGCAGCAAATTATCTAAAACCATTTAGTCAAATAGAGAGAGAGGTCAAACCTAGGGCAGCACAATTTAACCCAAATTCAATTCCAACTTGAGAATGGATTTCAAATAGATTTTTAATTGCAGTATTTTGTCCACAGGGCATTCTATTACACACTTTTTGTTTTCAAGTAAAATCCACCAGAATGTCCTCCATCAGGATAGTGCCAGGTCTCTCTCCATTACAAAATTTCAGAAATATGGAGTACGTAAGTATGTTCTGAAGCTTTCATTCTTTGCTCATCTTGTTCATAATTAATCTCTTCAGCCAAACACCGAGTGGTTCCCCTGACTGATTAATTTCGTTAAACTGAAAAAGAGGATACAAAAGAGTAACACTAGTGCACAGAGCCTGCAGGAGAAGGAGGAAACCTGTTGATGTTACATTGTGTCATTAAATAAACTTGATACTGAGAATATCTGTTTTAAATTAATTTCTAATTGTTCTGAAACACAATAAATACATATATTTAAAACTTATTATTATTTACTTGACAGACTTGAATCAAAGGAGCCTTTCCTGTCCGTTGGGTAAGTAGAAATATGTATATTTTCATGGATATTTATATATTCAACAACCATACAACATAATTTATGAGATTATGTTGAGTATAAACCTCCTCTTTCAGCATTATGGTTATTTATTATACTTCATCTTAGAAAAAGTAGGTTTTAGTCAATAAAGTCAGCAGTCATGGGTATTTTCCTTCTTAAAAAGTACTAAGAAGTATGTTTTGCCTTTATTGACGAAACAAAACTTACACTAAAATACATGTAGGAGTTAAATGTTACACTAAAAGGTAGCTGATTTATTAATTTATTTTCACTGTCTTTATTCAGAAACAATTCTAAATATCATCTATACCACTTGTCTAAATCCATGAAAAAATAATTGATAGTTTCCTTAAAAAAAAAATTCCAATAACAGAAACAAAATCAAACTTATGAAATAGAAAAAATCATTTTAGCCTAATTATACCTCACTACACTGATCTGCATATTACAGCCATTGCCTTCATAGTGTCACAGCCACTTATATGTCCTTTATATTTAAATGATAATCCATCATTCTAAAAACATTCTTTTTAAATGTGTCGTATTCTAAAAAAGTACCTTTCTTTTATAAAATGTAAACTAGTATCTGTATTAGAAGTAATTATCTGTATTTTACTTCAAAGTTTGCATTTTACTTCTAAGTCTGCATTTCACTTTTCAGGCACTGTTTTCCTTTCAGCTTCTTTCTTTAAAACTTTGCAAAGTGTCCTAACATCCTCCCTGTTTTCCTTCAGAAATGTGTATTTTTCATGTGTCTTCACTCTCATTTTCCTTTGTCCACACCATACTTCATGCTATCAAGAATATAAACTGCAGACAAAAGATCCCATGCAAAACATCCATTTAAAGGTCAGTTCTACCATATAATTATCAATAACTTCCAAATTGTTGTACTAACTGCAGAACTAAAAGTCATCTTCAAATTCTGAAGTGCAAATTAAAAAGCAAGAAAGCATGTAAATTATGATCAAAAGGACTCAACAAATTAAACAGCATAAACAGGACTGAGATATATCTTGGTTTCTGTAGCATAAAGTAACTGTGGTTTGAGTATATTTTTAATTAATTGCTTGCTGTTTCTACTTTCTACCAACTCAAAATTATTGGAAAATATTTTTGTGGAGGGTGTGCTGCTCTTGGTTTTCATGCTTTGAAATGTCCAAATTCATTACCAAGTTCACTCCCTTCTGTTAATAACTTTCATTACTCCAATTTGTAACTTGTCTTAAGTTGGTTTTTTGGGGTCTACACTCTCGTAATGAAGTGATTACCTGAAAATCTCAACTTTAAGGTTTAAAAAAAGAAGTTGCATGCCATTGCAGTTGAGGAGCAAAGTTGAAAGTATAAAAATCCAGGTAGCAAATTTAAAAAATACAATGTTAGCAGTTATATTGTTTGTCACAAAGTTGTAAATTCTATTTCTGTAGGTCTTATCATGATCTTAAGAACCATGCTGGCAATTTTAGCATATTTGGGGATGTCTGCCTAGGAGGAAATATTGTGGTTTGGGTTTGGGTTTGTTTCCATATCAGCAGATTGGTGGCCACTATGTAAAACCACGTTAGATCCACATAGTTGTTGTATGTGACTTTGTCACTAAAATTGATTCCTCTTGGGAATTCCAATCTGCACGAATAAACTTAGCTTTTTTCCAGAACCTTTCAGATGTTTGCCTGTAATACACTTGAATTATTTTATGCAAGTTCCTAATAATGAAGATAGATAAAACCTCCCAAAATTATTACCTCTGTGCTACTTTTGCCTTTTACATCTGTATTTCTTCCACTCCCAAGGAAGGCATCAGAGGGTTAGACCACAATGTTCTGAGGGAGCCAAGTCAACATTAATCTCCTTGGTACTACGACAGGGATGCTCCTCCTAGTCCCACAAAAACTGGGGAGTTCTTTTTTTACAGAGAATGAGCTCTTGTGCCAGGACCTGTATCTAAAGTTTTAACCCATACAGCTGCAACCACCAGGCTTTTAAAATACAGTAATGTTTGCAGAAGAAATGCTGACTTAACCGCAATTAAACTAACACATGGGTGCCCTTAATGGCTCTTGCAGCCAGAGTTGGTCAAAACACCAATCTAAATTACTTTTGGCTGCCTACAGATGGTTTGATCCTGCACACCAGCCTCCCATTCATCTATCTTCAGTAACACAGATTTGTTTCCACATTTTCATTATACTGCCTGCAGGATCTAATTAAGCTTTTTCATTTTGCTGTGCCTAAGCATATGACTTCTTGATGCTTTTCCATTGCTAATTGTTTTGGCAGGGGAAGGGAACATGATGTGTGGCAGCCTAAGACCTCAAGACTGCCACAGGTTGTTGAGCTCTGTGTGTATATGCAGGGCTGCACTATTCCCATAAGCGATCACACAAAGGAAAATTGGTTGATAAAATGTTGCATTTTTTTCTCACTCTCAGAAAGCAGCCAGAGAGAAGCAGACCCTAGCCTTTGCTATTGTAGTTTGTGTCTCAAATGCAGGGAGAGAACAACCCTTGTACTCCCTTGGTAAAGGCAAGTTCATTTATCCTTCTTTCTAGGCAAAATGCCTAGCAAAGAAGAAAAATCCACTCTCCTTGACTCCTTTACTCCCTGTGAAAGACAGGGGCATAATTTTGCAATGAAGTGATGGTAACATCTTTAATGAAAGTCTCCAATGGTAGCATTCAGGAGCAAAAATTCATCAAGTATACAATCTATTCAGATAAGAGTATCTGAATGCAATATTATGATTTTGGGCTAGAATACAAAGTTGAATTTGAGATACGTGTTGTCTTCCTTTGCCTCTTAGAGGTGAAGATAAAATCCTTAGGGAAGGCCGAAATATTTTTTAGTGCTGAGTGCTGAGTGATAGCCTGCAAGGCCACAGGATGCTTCTCTCCAGAAATGTTATTTCCACACTTTTTGGGGTTGGTGGTTGTATTCAACCTAAGCAAGACTGAGAGGTGTCTGGATTTGCTTTCCTCTTTATGTTATATGTTCATGTTCATAAAGGCTTAGTATAAAAGTCACGCAAATAGAGTGCCTGGAAGACTTTAGTATCAGAGCCAAGAGTTTTAGTAAAAATCCGCCAAAGTGAAGAACACTGACAATGCACCAAATTAACTTCATGCAGAAAATTTTGGAAGATTCAGGCCTAAAAACACAAGAGCTTTAGAGAGTCAAGGGTCTTGATAAAATTATATGGATGCTACAAAACAGACCCTGCAAAAAAAACAACGTAGTGCCAGCTCATATTAAGTTCATCCTGCTTTGTGCAAAGGGTGTATGATATTTCTTTTAAATACATATTTTAAATGTCAACAGTTTTCAATTACCTACATCAGCCTTCCATATTTGGTAATTTCATAATAGTAATGATGCACAATTATCACCTCAGCAAAGCAGTTATCATTCTCTCTAGATAATTAGATTGGTTATCCAATTATTAACCACCAGCTATTTCTTGGCAGCTGATTTATCATAGCTGTCTGCATGTAAAAGTTTAGTACTTGATAAATTTCAGCTAAGACTGCATGCAGATTTGTAACTGGTCATCAGTCTGAGCCTTAAAATTAAAATCTCATTTTGTAAGACACAGAAAATGCAGCATCTTTTAGGGCCTGTAATAGTATTATATGACAAATAGAGACCATATATATTTTGTAACTGTGTTGCACAGTAGAAGTTCTTTGAATTAATTCTTTTTGGTATCTAACTATAATTGTATGAAACTTCCATAATAACGTAGTAAATATAACTTCAACAGATACAGAGGAAGAAAATCCCATCACAGCAACTAAGTTTGTCAAACATTTAAAAGTATTTGTCTTCTCTGTTAGATGTCATTTAATAATATGACCCATATTGCTGAATTCAGAAGAGGCAGGCAGAGAGAGAGAGAGAGAGAAACAACTGATTTTTTCTGAGTCTAGTGAAACATTCTTTTACTGCCAGCTGCAGAGAATGGGATTTTTTCTGGATAAGCAGGCAATAGCTCTTCAGTGAGATGGTCTTTGAAAATGCATGTGTTGTATACATCTGGTTATCAGCTGAGATTCAATCTAACCTCTGATTTTTTTTCAATCTCTTTCCTTTTTTTTTTTTTTTTTGATTGATTGCTTGCTATAAGCACTATAAATTTAGGTGGAAAGACCAAAGGGAGACATAAGTGAAAATTAATGCATTGTATGCATTTATTTAATGATGAATAGCTGTCTGTCATGGAAGAAAGAAGAGAGATACAAGTAAAATTGAGCATTTTTTGGCATTCTTAGTGAAAAGACTGGAGGTCTGTATGAATTACCATTTTCTTCACCAAGGTCCTGTTTCTAGAAAGTATTTGACTGTAAAAAACACTGAAAAGCCATGTTTTTCCAAATAACATCTAAATCACAGTACCTTTCAAACACAGGTACTTACTTCTACAAGACACAGAGTAATTTCGGTGGGCTCAGATTCTTGGAAGTACTTAGAAGTGCTTTTAAAATACAAAAAGGAAAATACATTCATTTTTTTCCAGAAGAATTGTTCTGAGATACATCTAATAACTTGGATTTGTCACTCATATTTCTTCCTCTTGTTTAGTGGTATTTTCTTTCCTGCAAGGTTATTTTGCAGAAGATCTATAGGAAATAGAATATTTCTGCTCTTATACATTAATTTGAGGGATCCCAATCTGCAGAAGTGAGATAGTTTAAAGCCTAGTCCTTGCAGGCTCTGTAAGGATAATACTCAGTCCACTTCTAAAATATGCAATTTTTTTCAATTCACAGACAGATTTTGTGGGGCTTTGGTTTGTTGTTGATTTTTTTTAATGGACAATAGATTATAAGGGACAAAATAAATGCAACCGTATAGCATCCTCAGTAACAAATACCATCACTCTTTTTCCTCATCCTGGTTATCAGGTAGCACCAGTGGAAGGAGCAGACACTGTTCCTACTGTTCCTATCCAGCTTTTGAAGAAAGAGAGCTAAGAAAATTATTTTCCTTCAGCAGAGGAAAAATATAAAAAGGAGAGATACTAGACTCATTTTGCTCTGTTACTATGACACCAATAAAACTACCAACCAGAACATAATCTTGTAACTCTCATTCATATTCAGGCCAGGTATTTAGGAGCTGCTTTCATGAAAAGCACGGGAGGAGGACTGAACACACTTGACAATTACTTAAAGTCATTGTTTACACACAGGCAGTAATTTCTTATGCTTAAAACCACTTGGGCTCTGCTACTTAGGCAGTAGCAGGCCTTCTGCTTTTACAGAAAATGCTCTTTAAAACAACCAACTCTTTGATTAAGTGCGAGGTTTAGCCTGGAGGCAAGAAGCACAAGTCAGGGTTCTGCAAAGGTTCTTTCCTGGGTGAGGTTTCCTGGGTAGTCGCAGAGAGACAGGAGGGTTTTGGAAGATGACAGCACATATGTATATCTGTGGAGGACACTGAGAATCTATGTGGTTTAATTTCAGGTAGTATTACTGACATACGTCTGTTCCAATTTTCCAAACCCACAGGCTTAAGCTTTTCTACAATTGCCTACTTTCAATTATTATGAGACTCTGAAACAGGCATGAATACCCCTACTTTATAAATTTGTAGTTTCTTGGGTTTTTTGTTTTTTTTTTTGCTTGAAGGTCTCTCAGAAGAAGTGATTACAAAGCCACAGTAATAAAAATACTGGTCCATTGCTGTGACTGCATTTTTCAGTGGCCTTGTGATATTACTCAACGTTTAAAGATCCTAGATTATATACTTTTTCTACTGATCTGCAATATAAATCTAATTATTTTATGGTTTCCTTATTTGCCTGATTTTTTTCATTCTACATGATTTCCACTTTCATACACAGAGCAATATATATATTACAAATAAAACAGACTAAGGAATTTAGCCAGAAAAATGTTATTTTCCTAATTCTTAATTCCTAATTCCTAATTCCTAAATTAACTTTCATTAGCAACAAACTCAACAAATATTCACCTTAATAAATTCTTTTTCCAGTCTCTGACCTTAGTAATATCAGTAACAATATTCTTCATAATTGGGAAAGGCAAGAGCATGAGATCACTCTTTTTCTCTTCTGGTTATTCTATTTCCCTTCCCCTTTGTTTTACTGTATATTATTTCTGTTTTCCAAGACTTCCGTTTCACTAGCAAATCTAGTAAAACAATACATATCCACATAATTTGTGTATTGGGTTAATGATGAACAATTCCTCAGTACTGAATATTTGTACTCTCATGTATGTACCAGACAGTCAGGAGGTTTTCTAGAGGAGGGAGAATTATGTGCAAGAGAATGTTTCTGAAGGAAATTCAGCAGGCTGAAATATCCAGGGAGTGTAGGAATGAAAAGAAATCTGGGAACATAAAAAGAGAAAGGAAAGTCAAGGGAAAATAACAACACAAAGAAATAAAAAGGGATATTTTCTTACAATGGAAGATGGAGGGAGGAGGAAGGACCATATTTGCTGGGCATGTACCCTCACTGTGGAACAAAACAATTTACATCAAATTAGCTTGTTCATTTTCCCAAACAGCAGTGACTAATCCATGAGTTATAGAAAATAGTGTTTGAAAAAGTCTATGTTAGTACTGTTCCTGTTTGCTGTTTCTGAGGGATCAATGTAACATCTTGCCCCAGCAGTCTGTATGGGCTTCTGTGACTCTCCAGTATGAATATGCTTACTGTGGCAGGCTAACAGGCTTGAGCAGAAATATCATCAGACCTAGCTGCCCATTCACAACACATCTGAAAATTGAGACAGTTTTTCATCCTTCTTATGGCTGTTGCATGTGAAAGACTTTATTTATTTGTCCAAGTTTTCAGATCATTACAATGAAGTTTTATTTCAATATCTTCCCGTGATAGGCATATTGAAAGACATAATATTTGTGAAGTTTTATATTTTGAGTTTCAGATTCCCTATAATGCTGTACAAATCAGTCAGCCTGTGTTTACCCCTTGCTCTTCTGCCTGTGTTTCTCTAATTACTTTTATATGATGTCAACAATTGAAACTCTTCTTAATATTAACATCTTAGCACTAGGCTTTATACAAACGTTCGGAGGGGATCTGATGGCTGATCCCTCTGATTTCACCCTCAAAATCAGTTTAATCTTTTTCACCAGAAAGAGAAATCTCAGATTGATCCATCTACCTAAAATCTTTCTTGCACTTGAGCTACAAGAGAAAGACATGCTTAAAAGACCAGACCCCAGAAAGACAGCCAGTGCTGCTATCTGAGCTTTTACTCGGCAGTCCACTTCCTATCCTTCTGCACTACTGTAACTGGCAGCTCCTTGATAAAGAGATTTCTTCTTTGGAGTTCAACCAACCGTGATCACAGCCATCAGTCAGTGGACTTGCTTCAAAAGTTATTGCTCCTCACCGGTCTGTGGATACATTGGTTTTCTAAACTGTGAAATCAAGAGAAAAAGAGGAGGCAGCGCAGAAAGAGGGACATCAGAGAAAAACGATGCTTATGCAGAGCAAATTGGAACTTTCTTCTATCTCTCTCATGTTTGTTAAAGATTTTTTAAAAGATGATGGGCTACAGGCTACGAGTGATTTTCTTTAATGTTGCTTTGTTTATGGCCTTGTGTGTGATACTAAGGAACAGCTACTCACAGCTTGCTTTAGTGATCATTCAGCTGTGTATTAACATATTGTGCTTTAATCCTAATTTGAAATAAAATCACATTATGTCCTGATATTAGGCAAGATTTCAACTAGTAAAATTAATTGTATCATACATTGTTTTGGACAAATTTAGGTTGGTCTGAGGTCTGACATTGTTTACAAACCGCTTTCCAACTCCATTGGTATAATACCTTTACACACAGTAATTTGAAATGAAGCGCATTCTGTCAAGGGTATTTATCATCATATTCAATAGTTTCTGTTCGGCCCAAACTAATGTTGATTTCAAGGGTCTTGATTTTGGCTGTTTTGGTTTCAGTTTCATTTGGGGATATTTTTGCTTAGTTCTAATTATGAACTATAGTTCAAGAGGACTATATAGCTATCAATTGAGTTCAGGGATTTTTTTATCTCAGGTTCAGGCCAGATTCTTATAATTCTTACCATTCTTCATGACAAAGTACAACTTTTTCAACGTCAACCATACAGACTCTGGTGGGTGTGTACACACAGGTTATAACAACTTTACTGCTGATGTAGCTCAAAAACAAATGGGAACAATGTCACATTCTGCCTTGCCAATAGTAGGATAAGAGTTTTATTGCTACCAGTTTCATTGCAGTCCTTCAAATTCTTTTATTTCTAAAGTCTTCAGCTTTAGTTCTGAAATAATTTAAGAATCAGCTTTGCTCAATAAAATTAAATCCTTCACTTGTTAGAGTATAATTAAAAGTTGGAGAACAAGCCTTTAATGTGAAGTAGAAATAACAGAGTGAATCTGTCATGCATGACCAACAACTGACAGTTGATATTGTTATGGCAGTGACTCTATTGCTAATGCTAAAGCATTTGTTTAAAGTATAGACCAATTTCCAACAAATAAATGGGGTTTGGGGTTTTTTTTCCTTTTCAGTTGCCTTAATCCTGTGTACAAAAAAATCCCCAACAAAAAACAAATCCAAAACCAAACAAAATTTTTGAGCTCTCCAAAGCAGAATCATTAGCTGTGGCTTTCAGGGATAGGGATGGAAGTTTGAATCAGCTGCCATCCTGTAGCCAGCTACTTTTATCAAACATTTTGATAACCACACAGATAGACACCAGAAAGTACTTTCAAGTCCTAATAATTATACATTTTCACAGGCTGAGAGAATGGTTTGGGTTGGAATGGACCTTACAGATCATCTTTATCCGACTAGTTCCACTCACTAGACCAGGTTGCTCAAAGCCCCATCCAATCTGGCCTTGAACACTTGCAGAGATGAAGCATCCACTTCTTTGGGCAACCAATTCCAGCGTCTCGCCATCCTCACAGTGAATGTCTTCCTAATATCTAATTTAAACCTAGCCTCCTTCAGTTTAAAGCCATTCCCCCTTGTCCCATCATGTAGTGACATGCCTTTGTCAAAAGTCCCTCTCCAGCCTTCTTGTAGGCCCCTTTAGGTACTGGAAGGCTTCTCTGAGGTCTCCCCAGAGATTTTTTTCTTCAGGTCCAAAAAACCCAACTGTCTCATCCTGTCTTCATAGGAGAAATGTGATCATCAGCCCTGTGATCATCTTCATGGCCCTCCTCTGCACTCATTCCAACAGGTCCACATCCTCCTTCTTTTGGGAACAGAGCTGGATGCAGTGCTCCATATGGGATCCCAAGAGAACAGAATAGAGGGGGATATTCACCTCCCTCACCTGCTGGTCATGTTTCTTTTGATGAAGCCCAGAACATGGTTGTCTTTGTGGGCTCTGAGTACACGCTGCTGATTCACACAGAGTTTCTTTTCAGCCAGCACTCTTGGACGCCTTTTGCCAGAAGCACTTATTTACCAGAAAGTGCCTACTAGATACAGCCTTGTATATTTTCTTGCCATCTAAATCAAGGGACAGAAAGCAAGTAGAGGTTTCCAGGCACACTGTGAACAACAAATAGTCAAAATGAAAAATTACCAACTTTCAGACTGCATTTTTCACATGAACTGTTTGTTCTGAACTATTTGAAAGCAGCTAACACCTTCACAGAAATTAGGATCAATATATGGAGGAAAACTGAAGCATTTCTCAAATAATCTAATTCATACTGCAGATCTATCATTTCTTGGTGTACAAATGGCTATGGGATAGAAATGGAAGCTACATCTTCTGAGACAGTGAAGTTACTGAAACAAAACTGGAACTCGTTATTGTGGTTTATACATCAGTAATGTGCCAAAGTGTTCCCATTTGTTTAGCAGAAATGGAGGAACCTGAGAGGCATCAAAAACGGCTTTGTTTCCTTGCAAAACAAATCTTTTCACTTTTACATACACACACACATTAATCATGGTTATACTTTAAATCAGGAATCTAGTATTATTTGGTTTCAAGCCGACCTTGTCTAGGTGTCAGTAGTTAGGTGTATTTCATATTCTGGATGACTCTTTATAAGCTATAAAACTGTCTTGGTGTGTAGAGCATTCACAGAAAAGTAAAATTCCAGCCATGTAAGTTGTATAAGGATGACTAATGGTAATAAGGTTTTGCTGGGACAAGGTAAAAATCATGCAAGGGGAGTTCTGCAAGAAGGTAAGGGAGTGGGAAGGAGGAGTCAGACAGAGAGACCTTAACAGTGTTCATTCCCTCAGAGAATCTTGTGGTTTGGAAAGAGATGCTGGAAGCAATTCTCAGCACTAAATTATTTTGGTAGCTTAATTAAATAGACTACATAAAACAAAATTTAGTCTAAGTTGTGCCTGTATCGTTAACTTCTAATGTCTATTTCCCACAGTGGTAAACCACTTGAAATGAAACTTTCTCTAAATGTTTACTAGCCCTGGTGCCTACCAGTGCAAGCAGAGCTCTCATCTGTCAGGGACTGTGACCACATGATCCAGGGAAAAGTGTTACAGAAAATGGCAATAATGGAAGCATAAAGCTCAATGAGCCTTATTTTCTGCAAATCACAGAATCACAGAATAGACTGGCTTGGAAGGGACCTTAAGGATGATCTAGTTCCAATCCCCCTGTCACAGGCAGGGTCAACTTCTACTAAATCAGGTTGTTCAGGTACTAGAATTATGTTCTTAACAGACAATAACAACTTGTTAATGAAATTTGCCCCTCTGCTGCAAGCAAGTTGTCAAAATGTCAGACCGTGGAACCGTTCTTTGGAGCTTAAAACAGCAATATGAAGGAGCCTCCAGGAGAAGTACTGTAACATCCAGCGCGTGCAAGGGAGAAGATTAAGGGAAGATCACATAAAATACATACTGAATTCCCCAAATTTATTGTGGGTTGGCTGGTTTCATTTTGTTTTTTTCAAGATATAGCAGCCAGACTATGGCATATTAGTTTAAAATCAATTCTGCCACCAAAATATTTGACAGTCTACAATATGGGATTTTTAAAATGTGACTATTGTATTTTAAAGAGTTTAGACATGGGAAAACCAAGTAAAACCTGAATCCAAAAATGTAACCTGATTAAACTTTCCATTGGATATGCTACTCAAAAGATCTTCGATGAGGGAGAGTGGTAATTATTAATCCCCATATTGTTAGATGCCCTGATAGTGAACAGGAGCAGGCAAAGCCCTCAGAATTCAGAGGTAACCATAAAGAAATATACCAGGCAGAATAAAGCAGGAGAGTATCCAGACTGCAGTCTTCTCTGCCATGGAAGGTAGGAGCACAACTGAATGAGGAAACCTGAGAAAAAGCCCACCCTAAGCAAAAAAGACATTCCTCAAAAGAGACAGGCACAGAACCTCAGTTCTTGAGTTGGCTGAGACACTAGAAAAACAGGCAAAATAAACCAGTATGAGGGTTCCCTAAGGGGAAGAAGGTCTCTTAGTGAGTGTCAAACAATGTTTCTCGTAAATTAGAAAAGATGTGCAGAAAATTTTCAGCTAAATGATTCCTACTTGCATCATACCTGCATGAACAGAAATCAGCAGCTCTTCCATAAGTCCTGCACTGTATAAGGAAACTGCAATACCAGTATCCTGACAAGCCACCAGGCCCTTTTGCCACATACTACACTCAGGTGAGTCATCTGGAACAAAAATCTTCTTTCCCTTATGAGAACGAATATAATGAAAAAATCCAGACACAGGTTTAAGAGAAATTAATATGACCCCTTGATTTCAACAGCTTTATTCTGGATTTACATTGAGGTAATTCAGAGTGGTGACACTTGAATATATTTCTGTAAATCAAAAGGCCTTTCCACTGATATTCTAGGAATTCTCTTGGTTTGTGAGTTTTTGTTCCCTTACACAAAAAATATCTTGTTTTCTTTGCTGTATATGCAGAAAGTGAATGAACACAAGGTCTTCCAAAGCACTGAAGTATTACAAAAATTTGCCAGAAATCAAGGAAAGTGTAGTCAACACAGTTAGCACCAGTCTAGAGGATACACAGCTGTGCCCTTTCCTCTCATGTCTGACCACACTGGAATTGAATCCAGTACTGTGCTCAGTTACAGAAGAATCTTCTTTTTATCAGATGCACTTCCCATATCCATCAGCCATGGAAATTATTGCACAGTGGGTCAGGAGTACAAGAATGCTTTCATAATTCAGAGTAACTGGTATCTTCATTTATATTGCAACTTCACTTGCAAAGCACACGGTTGGAAAAACAATCAGTATGTCTTGTCTTCACAAGGTGTACTCAGGACGCTGACAGTTCTGTCTCTTTCACATCTCCATTTTGCTGCTTTAAACCTTGAGTGTCTCTATCCAAAAGAATTAATTTACATCAATAAATTAATGTAAATGACAACATAAATTTAAGCTTTTTGATGCTTTAAAAAGTGGAAAAGCATACGATGCAATTTTCTAGATTTTTTTTCTTTTACATGAGCACTGACATCATCACATTGTACTTGATTAACCTTTTGTGAACCATGCTTTTGTTTCATTCAGTGCTTCTAAGATAACTTCTCTGAAGAGTACATAAAATTTCAGAGATCTGTTTTTGTAATCTTAAATAGATAGTGTTTCAGCTCCAGTGCTGCCACTATGATTTTAATTTAATCTGCTCTTCAGTGAAATGCTGTGGAAACACTAAACCCATCACTTATTCCTACACCTGTCAATGACAGTCTGCTGTAGTTGACAAACCAAGTCAAATGACACTCCTTCAATGTATACAATATTACTAACAAATTGGGTAATCAATCACATATATGGTTTGACAGTAGTACCATGAATACACTGAATTTAAAACAGATTTTTAAGAGCCAGGACCCATTTCTCTTGTACTAAGGAAGAAAAAACTTTGTGAACATTACGAATTTCCCAGTCAGACTATACAACTAAAGGACACCTTGGGAAATGGTTAGGCCATTGGAAAGCTTTTTCATTGCCTTATTATAAAATGTTCCCACGGGAAACATAAATAATTGTATATTACTTCAGATGACAGAAAAATAATTTTGCAACAGGAGGAGAAAGGTCAGGGAGATACTAAGCAGATTTACTCAGGTATCTTTGCATAAAATGATACCTGAGTAGCAACTCTACTATTTTGTTTCTAAAAAGCATCAGAATAACATTGTTAAGCATAGGATCTGCCTGCAGTCCCAGTAAGTAGTTTTAATTAGGAGTAATTCTAATACTTAGCACTTAGCTGTACAGAAAACTGTCAGGGTTTAGTATTTTTTAGCCATTCATGTCTGTCTTGCTGCCACAAATAGCTCTGAAACCAGCTGATCCCTGGAGTCCAAATATTGATCTCAATGCCTTTGTTATTCTCTGCTTCGCAAGGTTTGCCTAATGCTCTACAGGAAAATGTCTTAGTGATTTAATTCCCTGACTCTGTATATGCAACTTGCACTATTAGCTCAAGTTTTGTCTAAAATTCAGGTTGTACTGTAAGTTCAAAGGTTTTCCCAAAATACATTTCACAGGGAAAATAGTTCTTGGAAGAGAGGGTGACAGTAGAGAAGGGACATATCTGGAGAAAGAAAAAATACAGCCTAATCATATTGCAAATAAATTCTGCCTAGTGCCTGCAGAAAGATACTTTAATGGAAAATGGAGTACTGTATGTCAGCTTTTTTAAGTATACATGTCTTGTTTGGACAAAATGCATCTCTTCCAATTAGAATTGCAAAAAATTTTTCAGTTTTGCAGAAAAAAATCTCCATTTACAGTACTACATTCCATGCTGAACTTTTTTAAACGTAACTCCTCATTTTTTCCCCACTCAGGGAAAAATATTTCTTGCTCTTATTAATTGCATAATAATAGGTTACGTTCAATCATTTTACATTTTGGGACAAGTGAATTGGGATTTTGGTGTTATGTTGTTTTTTTTAACTCTACCTATTTGCCCTCGTAAGTGCATTATGGAAATGAATGTAATAGGCTTCTCTGCAATTACTTTTCTTTCTCCAGCCCCCTCTTTTCTCCTGTAAAAATCTAATATATTAGTTGAAGGAATCACTGAAGGTTCTAGAGAATATCCTCTTTCTCTGGAGAATATAGAGCCTCAACTGTAAAGCAGCAGTGTCCCTCCACTTCTATCAGCATTCTCATCCCTCCCTAAAATTGAATTTTCTTTAAAGTAAAGATGGGATTCAGCCCACCAATTTGATTCATGTCTGGAAGTGTAGGTAACCATCCGCTGAAAAGTGGCTTGAAATCTCCACCCTTTTTTTCAAGAGCTTATGGAAGTAACTTCCATCTGATTGATTTTCTAACAGGGAAGGTTTTCATCTCTCGATGCTTATTCTCTAAGTAATCTAGTTGCCTTCATCCACTTCCTTTTAACATCATGTCAGTTTAAACTGATTCTCTTTTGCACTCAACAGGAATAATTTCTAGAACTCTTTTCATATGACAAGAGAAATGATTTTACAAATTACTGGAAAACTAGTTTCAACCATTAGGTTGATATGTGCTTCTCAAAAAGTTTGATTGAAGGGATATTGCTTTTGTATTTAATATTTTTATCCAGGCCTGACAACTGAGAGACAACTGACAGTATAAATGGAGATAACATTATCAATTAAGATTCATTATGCCTGGTTTGTCAACATTTATGATTTAAATATATCTTTCTACCTGTGGAAAGACAAAGAGGTGTTAGGAAAGGCTGATTTACATGCAAGACAAAATTCTTGTTGACAGAAAGAAAACAAAACTAATTTCCACTCTGTTCAGCAGAGTAGTAGTTATGTAGTATGTAGTTATGTAGTTATATAGTATGTAGTTATACTCACTAATGTTGGTAGCTAAGGTAAATCAGAAGGTGATCATTAATTTATAAAGATCTTTCATGGGCATAGCACACATAATACAAAAAAGATTGCACTGTAGTAATGTGTTTTCAGCATCAGGTGTATAAAGACATAGTAACATCAAGAAGTTAATTTCAAAGATGCAGAAGCATAACATTGTATTTGCCCAATTGTCACATTTGCAACTGCTGACATGCACAGGAACTTTGGATACATACAGCATCGTAGCTCTGAATATATGGTCACTGGGGAATCCTTTATTCTTCAGGCATATACAGTTTTAAACATATATACAGTGTTAAGTGAAACCAAAAAGTACAGTTTGTACAAGATTGTCTTGATTATACTGTTAGAAAATGTAACCATGACTTTTGCTTAGTAGAAGCAGACTTTATTGATGAGTTTTCTTTGTCTCATTGTGAGACACACATAAAGCAGTGTCTTTTACTGTCTTCTGCACTAATATCAGCATCATGCACGCAGTTCTATTTTTAATGTTGTGGACATGGCATATATTTGTGGGTAAGTAATCTGCCTGTTTGCCGTGCCATTGCGAAACTGCTGACTCCACCAGTTCACAGGCGCATTTAAACCTTTCTCTGCTTCTGACCTGCTGAGTATTTGGTATTCAATGCTGTATGAGTGATTTCCTGTGGCCTCCATTACACAGGCTGTTGGGTTGCTAAAGAATAACTCTCAAGAGGTTAAGAGCCTTGCAGTCACCTTGATCTCAGTGCCAGTGATTATCTGTGCTAATTTTCTGCTTGGTGTTACACCACAGCACTGACCAAATCTTATGTCTGTCCTTTGACATGCAGAAGGAGGAACAATTATGGCTGTAGATGGAGAGATGTACTGGTTGCTTTCACACTATAATCTCTTCAAGACATTATTACAGATGAAACATCATCATTCAACTTTTTAAAAGTTTCATACCCTGTGAGGGGCCAGCAGTCCTTATTCTGTTCTGTGAGCCAGAGCTGAGTTACTACAGAAAAATATAGTTGTCCTTCAGCCCTACTCTAACTGGTGCCAAGTGAATTATTCTTCACCAGCTTCATGGTCTTCAACCTTGAAAAAGTGAATTTGTGCAGTGTTTATGCAAATTAAATTAATGTCAACCACAGGTGAAAGGTTTCATGTGACAGGGATTTTAAATTTAATATTTTTTCTTCAAATTGTCTGTTATCTTCTACTTAAAAACACACATTGAATATTAAGTATGGGCTTACTGAAGCTATTAATCATTCAGCTAAATAAAACCACTAGGAAGCTGTGAATAGCTGTAAATAAAATAATACCTTTGATGCCTGCTACTTCTTAGTTCCATGCAGACTGAAGTGAAAGACAAAATAAGATCTGTCATATAGTTTAGAAAAAAAATTTGCTGGTTTTGCATTAAGGTAAAATATAGAAACATGATCTCTATACACAGTCTATTATTACTTAATGTTATTTTGCATCCTCTGCCACACACAGCTTACCTGCTGCTGGGTTCTAGTCTCTCAGGGCTGTTTAATTTGGTAAATGGTTCACATAAAATGCATCTGGGGATTTCTTTTCCCTAATTTATTTGAGCCACAGTCATCTGCAACTCTCATGATCTTCAACTGCAGTATTGTGCAGGCAGAGAGTACAACTTATTCTATCACTTGCAATTGGGTACTTGCATTTGAAAGAGATGTGGTAGAGATGGAAATTGTGCCCTGACCTGCTTTGGTAGAATTCTTGACACATTCTTCAAATCATGCATGGAAAAAACCCATTTTGCTCAATGTACGAGAGCAGAAATTATCCACAAGTACATTCCCTGCGAAGAAAAACTTCTTTAATATGTAGCTACCATCATTCAGGTGTCCCTGTCCATGTTGTGGAACTGGAACTAGATAATCTTTAAGGTCCTTTCCAACCTAAATCACACTATCATTCTATACTCTCCCTTTATTTTCAGGGAAAGTTTTCTTCTGTGCTTTGTCCTTTCTACCTCTCTCTTTTCTACCTTTTTCTTTTCTCATTTAAAGCTTCTCCTTCTTTTGTGATACTTTCTTCATGCTTCTTACCTTTACTATTCATAATCGTCCTTCTCAGGCCAGTGAAAAACTTAGAGTTTGTGTTACTAGGCAGAGTAATAAACCCTTGTGACTTTTCCATGCAGAGCTTTTATTGGCTCATTGGACTGTTGGTTTGGGGATTGGGTTTCTTTGGGTGTATGAGATAGGTAAGTCTTCTTTGCTGTTTCTTCACCACAAAAGGAGAAAGTTACAAATGGAATGCAAAACCAGAAAGATCAGTCTGGGTTTGACTTCGTTATTGTCAGCTCAAAAACAGTTTTCTCATGGACCTGTGCAATTTTGCATATGCTTGTTTCCCTTGATGGTGCCTGTCTTTACGCAGATTTGTATGTGTATTCCTTCCTGAACCTGAGAGGAAATTCATCCTTGTAACACTTATTTAGCATTTATTTTCTTAACTCTTTACTTTTTCTCTTTTTGATGAAAATAATTTGGTGGACTGAAGGAACAGAAAGGAGTCACATCCTCTTCATGTTTCTCTAAATCCAAGTAATTGTCTAATATCAGCTCATCTTCTCACTCATTTACCTCTCTTTCATGTATTTAACTTTCTTCCTACTCCACTGATGATGCTATGTTAGACCAGAAAAGCAGTGGGTGTCAGTTTTGGAATGCAAACTTCATTTGATCACTCAGAGAATTACACTATAATGATCCTCTAATTACAGAGCTGTCTCACTGTGTTAAATCCTTTCTGTATGTGCTGTCAACTGTTTACACTGTTCTGTGTGCCCCAGACTTCACATTTCCAAATATGCAGTGATAGCTGACAACAGCATTGACAAGCATAATGTACATTTTATGGCTGTATAAAAGAAGTGGAAGGACTTTGAAGAAGAAATTGAAATTTGAGAGTAAGCCAATATTACCACAGAAGTTTTAATCAGTGTGTATTTTCCTATAAACCAGTTCATTCTTGTTTTTCTGTGTTTTTCCACAGTGGTTATGTCTTTGATTATGATTACTACAGAGATGATTTCTACAATCGGTATGTGCCTATATTTTTGTACATCCTACATAATTGTTAATGCTTTTTTATATTATCATTTGGTTAAACAGGTCAGTTCTGATTTTATGTATTATTTACTGCATTATTTCTATCGTGTATCAGAAGAGTATTTGAATATATCACAGAGAAGATCGCCACCACCAAATGCACGCTTACTAAAGAGATCCTTTGATTTTATCCTTCTCTAAGAGCTTGTGGTATTTTCTGTGCTGAGCAGTTTAATGGTAGTTTAGCAGAGTTCTTCCAGACTTACTTTCACTAAAATGTAGAAGGGCTGCAAAATTCTTCAATATGACTTTCATGGCTTTGTCTTTTCATCCATCTGTACGAAAAGATACAATGTCTCCTCAAGAATGTTCCAAGAGCATTTAGAAGTCCAGGAGAACCTTGAGAGAAGCAAAAGTGCATGTTAAACACCAAGTGTATTTCCATAGGACAAAAAGAATTTGGACACCTGAGCAATTGGAAGTACTCAATCTGCCTTGAGTACTTGCACACGGCCTAGCTCAGCACTGTGAAAATGTATTTATTGAGATGTAGCAGAATCCCCACAACACAGGAGCAGCATGAATGATCAGATAACCAACCTATGATCCAGAAGTGCTGTGTCTTTGCATTACAGCAGCTTGGTTTAGCACAGGACAAGTGACTCAGGCAGGAACAAAGAATTGCTCCACTAACCTCTTCTAATCTGAGATTTCTTTCATGTAAAGCAATGGACAGTAGCAGGGGAACAGTTTATACCCAGAATTTAAGTTAGCATATATACCTTTCCGCTTAGGAACACAGTAGGAAAAATGTAGAAACAATATTTTTGAGTTTGTTTTCTCCTCATGTGGGTTCAATTTGAGCTGCTAGTTTTGGTTTTGCATGTAAATCACCATACTTCCTTTGGACAAAGCTAAAAATACTGAGATATAAACATATGGAGTAAAAGCCATCAATGCAGTTTAATCCTGCTCAGTCCAGCCTTCATAGTAGGAGTGGCATATGTCCTTAAAAAGTTATTTTCCATAGGCTTTTATTTAATTTTTCCAAGGTTATAGCTCTGAATTTCCTCTGTGGAATTGTATGTTTTTAAATAGAATAGTGTTTCTCATCTATGCCACATGAATATTAAAGTTATACATCTAGGTTTTTTCCCTAATTCTGTATATTATGGGTAGCAAAAATTATTAACTATAACAGTTACATTTTCACCAAAGAACAGAAATACTTATGGGACATTAAAGGTTGTTTCTGTGGAACTTGATGTCCGTCTCGAAAATTGTGTTGTTATGGAAAACAACTGACAGTGAAATGCATCCATAAATCTATTCAACAGCATGATTTGTTTGATTTAGAGATCTTTCAAAATTAAGACAGTAGTGATTTTATGGTAGAAAACATGAATATGAGGTTGGCCTCATAAGGCTGGACATCCTGATCTTCCGACAATAAAAACCATAGGAGGTTAACAATCTCTTTTAGATACAAGTTGATGGAAGGGAAAGATTAAAATCTCAATCTTTTACAATCATGGGGAAAAAAAAAATCCCATAGAGAATTCGATGTATCAACTATTAACATGCCTATAGGAAATATAAAGAAATATAGTCATGATTCTTTGAATTTTTGAATTTCTGAAATTTCTGAATTTCTGTATTTTACCCCAAACCATAGATCTTATTTTCTAATATTCCAACCAATTAATGTCATTAATTTCCCAACCTTCCTGAAGGGAGAATATGTCTTTCTTATCTTGACTAAAGCAGTGATGGGGTCAGAAAAGGGTGTCAAGAATGGATAGTGCTTTAAAATAAAACCTAGATGAAGACAGACTGGCAAGATCAGAACTGCAAATTTAGAAGGGTGACTGAAAGAAAAGGCATAGTTGTATGCACATTAGTCATTACTGGGGCAAAGTATTGCTTTAGAATTGAGCATTTCTCTTCATCATTTCTCATATTACAAGAACAAGGAAAATGGGCACGGTAGTCCAAAACTATAATTGGAAGCATTGATTTTTAAAAGAAAGCATATTAATGGGATATATAGAACTTGATAAAACAAAATACCAAGCCCAAGAACTTTGTATAATTTCATAAACAAAAGTAAGGGCAGTTAGGTAACAGTCACTTAGATAACAGCTCTTTTAGGTATTTCAAGAAAAGGAAGCATAGCTTCACGTTTCACTATATTATCTAAACACAGACTATTGGAAGCTAGAAAAAAATCACTTTTAGAGTAATAATCACATAATGAACTTTTGCATGATAGCTTGCAGCTCTTCAGAGATCTTTTTTTCCTGTTACGCCAAAAAGGGGTTTGTGACCAACCTGCAGAACATCCCATATGATAAATGATGAGTGACAATAAACACTAATATTTATGTTAAAAGTAGAAAAAAGTGGGTTTGTGCTCATCTTCACACACAGTTGTTTAGTTGTGCTCACAATGGCTAGAAACTGCTCATTAGTGAGACTATTTGAGGCCGCAGAGTTCATATTCAGTGAGTGTGACAGGATCTCTGTGACTCATTTTGTAGGCAGCTATGGAAAAGGAGGGAGATGGTTATATTGCCTTTAGGATTACAGTACAGACAAAAGTGTGGTTTGATTTAAGCACTAGGTATGTACTCACCAGAAAACGGGTTAGAAGATTTAAGTTTGCCTCTGCTTCCTATTCAGCATACTGTTGGTTGCTGTAGTGAGTGAATTATCGTTTCTTGTGTGTCTGTTTTCAAATGTGTGTCTGCCCAGCTGGGTGACAGTACCCACAACTGAGAAAATTAAACATGCAGTTATAAATTTCCATAATTACTAGTTGCAAGTAAATTTGAGAATATTTTATGAGGATGTTGCTTATCCCTCTGCTTCAGATTCTGAACTGAAAATCTTCATTTTCTAAACTTTCTCCTGACCTTTCATATTCAGAACCCACAACTTTTATGTTCCAAATATATCTGTAGCTTTGATTATCTTTTCTACTGCCTTTATTTTCCTCTACACATGTTAGTTACCTGCTATTCATAACTGTATTTTTAGGATTAGGCTATTCTGTTTCAGAACAATAGTTCATTTTTGTCATAGAGTATCTTTTATTGGCTGTAGTGGTAAAAGGCTGAATATCTGCCTGCTACACCGGTTTTGGTTTGAACTTTTTTTTTTTTTTTTAATTAACCATGTTTGGGTATTTTAGTGTCTCTACACTGATTCATTCTTCAATAAACAGAACATATGCAAAGACTCCTGTTATTTCACAAACTGCAAGATATTTCTTTATGGTGATGGTTGTCTTCAGAAAAGTTCTTTTTTGTACTTTACTCTTACATCTTTAAGGATAGCAGATAGAAAACTAGAATTTAAGCCATGCATGTAATAAAGGAGCTGAAATGTCACAACAAAATGTACTGCTGTTGGCTGTGTGCAATGAAATGGTGCAGACCTGTGGAAAGCAAGTTATGGATTTTCCATACAGCAAATAGCAGAGTCCCATCTTCATTTAAATCACACACAAAAAAATCCGAGCTGGTCTGTGCACCGGTCTGTGACTGAAATCTGAATAAGGCACTTAATGTGCATAGGTCCTTGAAATCTAATTTGACTTGATATAAAGTGATTATGGTTTCAAGGGGTAATTTTCTCAAAGATAACATGCAAATTTAGTTGACAGAGCTTCCATGACATGAAATCACAGAGGGTTTTATGGAGTCCAGCTGACTTAATCTTTTCTAGGTTGTTTGATTACCATGGCCGTGTCCCCCCACCGCCCCGTGCAGTGATTCCACTCAAACGTCCTCGTGTGGCTGTGACAACAACTCGTAGAGGCAAAGGGGTTTTCTCCATGAAAGGAGCATCACGATCCACTTCAAGTGGGACTTCTTCCTCAGGATCCAAATGTGAGTTGCTCATATCAGTTGAATATTATTGAAACAATGATCCTAGCAATTTCTGCAAGCAGACATCTTCCACTATATAGCCCTATTGCAGTCATTTCCTACCCTCAGTCTCTAGTTTGAAAAACTGGCTTGATTGCCAAAGCTTCCAGGCCTTTCCTGCAAGTCAAGGAGCACATTCTCTGACATTTTTGAAGGAAATTCTTTCAATATGTTACCTGCTCCATTGGCCTCAGAAGAAGCCTGTTTAAAATCTCCTCTCAACCTGACTGCTCATACACCATGAGATCTCATGAACAGCTGGCAACAAAACAAAGATAATAATCTTTTTATAGACAGAGAGAGGCACACTGATTTCTTTGGAGACTTGGGGGTTGTATGTAAGCTGGTGGGGGGTGGACTGGGGGGGCCAGGGGATGTTGGGTTATGTGTACTTTTTTTTAACCAGACTCCTTTGAGTGTAGAGAGAGGCAAAGTGTCTTTGTTTCAAAGGGAGTTCAAAACAGGATTGGCAACTTGAGGTTATTTAACCCTTCTTTAGTGAGTTGGCCTTAGAAGAGCTGATGAACAATAGGCATTCCCTCCTCCAAGCTCACCAAGCTCCCCACTCCATATTATGTCCTGGGAACTTCATCTTCCTCTTCGTGCATCTTTCAGCACCCACCCGTCTTCCCCTGCCCCTTATGTGGAGTGATACTGTCCTTGGAAGCGTCACTGGAAGAGGAAGAGAAAGATCAGGTAGGGTTCAGATATTAGAAAGAATGAAGGAGCTTCAATAAGTCTTTTGCAGTACTAGAGTGGCCAATAAACATCATGCTATCTTACATACAACTATGAGATAAGTGAATCCATCAACCGTACATCTTACTGCCAGAGGAGTTAATTATGGCATCAACAGGACCCAGTCATATACTCTGAATAACATATTCAAATCTCACATGCTAGTACCTAACAAAGAAGATGGACCTCTAGTGAGCCCACTAGGATCCATTTTTGATCCTATTGTATGACCTGATGATACCAGAGACCTTGAAGGAAAACATGTAATCAACAGTAAATGCATGTGACTGAAAAAATGGACACGTGGTAAACAAAGCTAATGCTGAACACTCAGAACAAGGAGCTCAAGCCATTGCTTGGAAAAGATGATGTTCTGACAAAGACAGGCTCTGTTGCCTGTACAGTTAAATCACTCACGAGTCTCCACGGAATGAATGGGTTGGATCTTCATTACCACGAACAGGGGTTTTGATGCCTAACACAAAGGAAGACATCTAAATTTAGGTGTATATTATGAAGATGACTCAGATCCTAAGAGGATGTTGGGGAGTAGCAACTCTCCCTTTGTTCTCTGGAGGATGAACATGAGTCTAGACATTTTCATATACACCTTGAAGTAACCCTTTCCTCAATATTTTCAGTAATAAATTATGTTTTCTTCTATTATTTTAAAAGAAAACATGCAGCTCTAGATCTTTACTTTAGAAAACTTAGAACTTAAATTATTTTGTCAGTCCTTTTTAGTCCTTGAATCTTTGGGTTTTCAGACAGTTAATGAAAGTTTTAGTTAGATCTCATTTGTTCATCCTTTACTGTTGTCTTATCTCTACGAATAGTTAAAAGAATCAGTGCATTCAAAGCACTAATTGTCCCAAAGAATGCTCTAACAAGAATGGGCTTTTTTTACTCACTTTGCCATGAAAAGAGGGATAATTTTCAGATAAGTTTTTTACATATTTTTCTCATTCTCCAGAACAAGAATAACTCTAAAATTCTTCCAGAGAGGTGAGGATCTTAGTATTAGTATCCCAACAGCTGTCAAGAAAAGTTCTCACCCAGAGATCTGGATTTTCATTGCAATGAATGAGACAGAGAATATTACGTTAACATATAGATATTTGTTCCTCAGAATTATTGCAAAATTTGATTTATTATTTTTTCTGCATTTCAAAAAATATTTTGTAATACTGTTCAGGACTTAAGTAATGCATAACATAGATTATAAGATTCAACCCTAGTCCAAGTATCCACAGCCACCTGCTATAAGATTTCCAAAACACTGCCTCCATAACATGGCAAATGTTATGTAAATTATTTAATGGAAGTGCAATCAGGAGTGTCCAGATCCAAACAGACAGTGTCATGCCCCAGTGAAAGTATCCTTCAATGTATTCAGGTATGATCTGAATTCTAAAAGTGTTGGTCTTAGAGCTCCGGGTGACAAGATCAATCTTGGATCCAGCTCTTTAACTGAAGGGAGGGCTGCAAGATGCATCACTAAAACCATGGGCTGACATTTTGACCTTTGCTAGGTTTCTACTCTCGATTAATTACACTGACAACTGGAATACAAATGCAGAGACTTTTTATTGTGATTAAATAAATTGCACCAAATATTCTTTCTGCATGCAGCACATCTTTTAAAGGAGACAGGCATGCAGTATACAGATTTTCATGCCTAATTTTCCTGTAGAATTACTTCCCTTTTTGTCAACTCCAGTGAACCCATCGTAAATGTAGAAACATGATTTTGTTGACTTGGACAGGAATGTAATCAGCTTATTCTAAGACCTTTATCAGAGAAATAGAGGAGCCATTCCCTTAGCGGCTTCAATTTGGAAAGTAGAGAATGTATGTTTTGCGGCTTCCTTTGCCATTTCCTTGGAAAAATTGGTTACATTAAATTGTGGGAGGAAGAAATTTAATATTTTGTAGGCCCTTATTAAATTGTGGGAGGAAGAAATTTAATATTTTGTAGGCCCTTACTCTACACTGCTAATCTGAACCTCCTGAACTAACGCACCGTTGATTCTAATGGCAATTTATTGTTAGTTAAATAAAGGGGAGAAACACAGTTTGTGGGAATGAAGCTATTTTGAGTTTTAATGAAATGTAAGACCATAAAACAGCTTAATTGCAAGTTTAGAATTAACAATATCAAAATGGTAACACCTGTGTTTGAAAGCTTTCATCCCCATATAACAAAACTCTTATGAGATCACTTCCCTTAAGAGACTTTCCAGATGTAAGTTGAAATCTCACAGATATAACTGTTCTCCACACTCAGAATGGATCCAGAAAATGAACCTATACATGTCACATTAAAAGTCAGAACACAGGAGAGCCCTAAGTGAAATCACCAGCATCAAAACCACTCACTTCTGAAAAACAGCAATCCAAAGGCAGAAGTTTATTGTTGTGCAAAGATGTTACAAAAAACATAACACCAAAAATGCGTTGCTCATTGATGAGAATATCTGCAAAAATAATGTCTGCCAGCACAGTAAACTCCTTTTTGACCAAAAAGTGACAATACATGTTTTAAATTTGCTTCCAAAACACAAAATACATTAGGAAGATTTGACTTCTTTCCTAAATTCATAATTTTTCCAGGAAAAGTTGTCAATACTTTTTTCTTTTTAACTCCAAAAACTGGAAAAACATAAATCAACATTTCCAAATTACCAGAAGTAACTCAAAATTATACAAGTTGGTAGGTAAATCACACAAAGTAGTTCTTCATGTTGATGTGTGAAGCAGTACATTCAAATTGCTATTTAGAACTGGGAAAAGCTCACTTTTTCTGACAGCATAGAAATTGAAGCTCTCAGAGTGTGCACTTTCATTTTACACATCTGAAATCAGGATGAATATATTAATCAAACCTTTTATACTCTGTGTGCTTGAAATTAAGGAGTAAAAGCTTAAGACTTATGATTTGTATTGGATTATGTCTTTAAATGAATTAATTTTTACTTGTAGAGTTTATATTTAGCTTCATCAGCTGATCCTTTTTTCAGTGATATCTAAAGTAATAAAATATGATAAAATATTTTATATTAAACATAAAAGGCTTAGAATAAAATACATGACATTTCTTTCCAATGAAATTTGAATTGTGCTTTGGGGATGAATCAATTTGCAGTTATGCCAAAATATGTTTCACTGCAGTTCAACAGTAGCACTTTCATTTTTAAAAATGTGATTGACCTTAATTTTATATCTCTTGTTATGTGTTGGATGCGGCTAGTCTCTTTTGGTGTTAGATGCTTCAGTGAAAGATGCATTCTGGAAGGCAACAAAGGGCTGGAAAGGGTCACTGAATCAAATTCCTTATTTTTACAAGTAGTGGCATCATCTTATCCTTTAACCTGCGTCTTAAAGATAGTTAGGGTTTGGGCTTTTTCTGTCTCTGTTTCTTTTTATTTCCAGCTTCGTTTGTTTCTCATTTGTTCATATGCTTTTTTTGTGCCAACACTGTCTTAGCATAAAAGTGTTATTTCTTTTTACGTTTTTTGTCTTCAGCAAACAAGAAAAACACTTCTGTCACACCACAGACTTTCCATTTTTATGGTTATTTTCATGGCTGCTCTCCACGTACCTGCTAGAATTCAGTGGTTCAACCTGTACTCACCAGGTCCTCATACAAAGACATTATATACTTCTCCACCTTTAGCAATACATTTGACACATCCTAGCACTGCATTTTCCTTCTCCTGGCTACATTATAGTGATAGTCTATTATCAACCCAAGGATAATTCTGTCACTGTCTTTTTCTGCTGATGAGCCTTGGTGCTGAGAGTAGGAGTTCTGCTGCTAAGTGTAGGATTTTTTTTCAGTACAATTGCATCTCATCATTTTTCCTAATGTAACATTCCTTAAAATCGCCTGACCTGTTCTTCCATTCCAGTTTACTCTGAATAGATTATATCTTTCAATTTCATGTCATCAGGAAATTTCACCTGTTTATTTACTTTTTTGCATCAGAGTTGTTCAAGATATTCAGCCATTTTGGTGCCAGTGCTTGAGAAATTTCATTAGTAATTTCTCCCCCTTTCAAATGTGCACTTCTGTCATCTGCTGGCCTTTGCTTATCTGTTAATTGGGAAAAAAAATCCAGACAATAAGTTACTTTATTTTCCTGTTCTATTGCTCAAAAGCAGATGAACAGATATTTTGGAAACATGCAGCTCTGGTGCCATGTTTACCAACAGCTTTATTTCTTGCCTGAGATGAATTTTAAAAAATCCATGACATTTTAAAGGAGAATTTATATACTCAAAACAGGACACCTGGAGCACAGAATTTACAGTCTTTACATTTTGTCTTTGTCATAACACTGCTTAAAGAGCCTGAAGATCTTCCCAAGTGCTATTCCACTGAATCACAGACTCACAGAATGGTTGTTTGGAAGGGACCTGTGGAGATCCTCTGATGCAAGTGTCCTGCAAAGCCAATTTCTCCGGACTGTCTGACCACACCTACAGGAAAAAAAGAATATTCTTGTGTTTAGATGACATTTCACATGCTTTAATTTATGCCAAAGGTCTTTGGCGTGTCAATGGAGTCTACTGAGAAGAGTCTGGTTTTGTCTTCTTCATTTCCTCTTGTACTAGGGAGACCAGAGGTGGGCACATTATGCCAGATGTGGCCTCACAAGTGCTGGGTAGAGTGGTGTGCTGTGTTTGACTGGGGTAGGGTCAACTTTCTTAACAGTAGGTACTATGTGGCTGTGTTATGAATTTGTGCTGGAAACAGTGCTGATGACACAAGGATGTTTCAGTTACTGCTGCGCTTATTCACAATCAAGTCCTTCTCTGCTTCTCACTCCACCACACCAATGAGCAGGCTGGGGGTACAAAAGGAACTGGGAGGGAATACACCTGGGACAGCTGACCCCAGGTGGCCAAAGGGATGTCACAGACCATGGTATCATGCTCAGTAATAAATTAGGGGGAAGGTTGGCCAGGGCTTGCTTAGGGCATCAGTTGGTTGGTGTATTCATTTGCACCACTTCTATTTCTTGGACTTTATTTCTTTCTCTGTTATTTTCCTTTTAATTGTATTATTATTATTATTATTATTATTTAGTAGTAATAGCAGTAGTAGCAGTAGTAGTACACATAGTAGTAGCATCATCATCATTATCATTATCATTATTATTATTAAATTAATAAAGTTTTCTTATCTCAACCTATGAGTTTTCTCACTTTTACCCTCCTTATTTTCTTCTCCCCCATGCTTCTGGGGGGTCAGAGGGAAGAGAGCAACTGTGTGATGCTTAGTTGCTGGATGCGGTTAAACTGTGACAAGTGAAAAGGTCAGGCTCACGCTCAACTTGCTTTTCATCAAGGTCCTTCATAATTTGTCTTTGGTAGTTTCTGCTTACTACAGAAATACCTACTACACTATAATTGAGAGTGGAATTTCTCTAGTAGAATAATTTTGAAGACTTGTACAATTCTCTGCAAGGTAAAACAATAAGCAATTCAAAGAATTACACCACCAAAATGTTAGAAACAGTGAAAATTTGGAACTCGTGTAGATTGGTTGATTTTTTTCCTGTTTTTATCTTTTGTTGTAATCAACTAATAATAGAAGACAAGTGAAGAGATGAAGGGCTTGCAGGAGGGGGTTGTCCTCCCTTGCTCTCCTTTATTTAGGGTATGGGGTAGAGGTGTTCGGGAGGGAGAGAAGGGAAGGACAGGGGTATCCTATCCCAGGAGGGACAGGGGGAAGGAGGAATCCCCTCCCTGCCCCCACAGGGACAGGGAAGAAGGAATCTCCGCCCTGCCTCTGGGACAGGATGCCAGGAATCCCACCCCTGCCCCTGTGACAGCCGCTTAAGAGGGGACAGGGGTAACCAATCAGGGAAGAGACAATAGGCGGGGATAACATAGAGAAACCAATAGTAACATAAGAGGGAGTGGTACAATTCAAATCAACCAATAGCATAACCAACGGTAGAGAACTCTGTGGAAAGGTAGGCGGATCCTGAGCCCTGGACACGCCTTCCCCGGGATCCAGGGGCAGACGCAGAAGCTCAAACCCCCAAAGTCCTCCCACAGCAGGCAGAGCCGGCCTGGGAGGCGGAGGCAGCATAGGGGCAGACCCACTTCAATCTTTCAGTCCTTTTTAGTGTTAACTTGAAGCAATTGACTCTATGATCACAGAATCACAGAATCAGTTAGATTGGAAAAGACCTCCAAAGTCCAGCCTTAAACCAATCACCACCTTGTCAACTAGACCATAGCACTAAGAGTCACAGCCAGTGGTTTATTGAACACCTCCAGAGATGGTGACTCTACCACCTCCCTGGGCCAATTCAATGTTTAACAACCATTTCCATAAAGAAATTACTCCTAATATTCAACCTGAACATCCCCTGGTGCAGTTGGAGGCTATGTCCTCTTGTCCTGTCACTAGTTATTTGGGAGAAGTGGACACCCCTCACTCAGCTACAACCTCCTTTCAGGCAGTTGTAGAGAGTGACAAGATGTCTACCCCAACTCCCTCAGACACTCCTCATATGAATTACCCTCTAGACCTTTCATGAGCTACATTGCCTTCATTGCCCTTCTCTGGACACGCTCCAGGACCTCAACATCTTTTTCAATTGAGGTGCCCAGAACTGGACACAGCACTCAAGGTGTCTCACCAGTGCCGAGTACAGGGGGACAATCAATGCCCTGGCCATGCTGGCCACACTACTGCTGATACAGGCCACGGTGTCATTGGCCTTCTTGGCTGCCTGGGCACACACAGGCTCATGTTCAGTCATCTGTTACCTAGCACCCCCAGGTCCTTTTCCACTTCGAGCTTTGTTCTTTGAATCCTCATTGTTCTCTCTGTGTTCCTTCTGGTGCCATCTTCTTCCCCAACTAGTTTTTCCAGAGATACCACATGAAGCCCCTGTGCTGTAGACCTGAGTTAAACAGCAGACCTATTGTCTGTGCCTGTTTCCTTGTCAAAATCGGAAGTGCAAATGTTTTCTGCTTTGCTTAGTAGACTAGAAACAAATACCATTAGGTCCGTGCTGTGTCACTTCTGAGTTTTGACCTTTTGGGCTTGGCGAGACTGCAGTTTGCCAGCCAAGGGAGCACCCCGACACAACAGCGTGGCTGCACGGAATGTGTTGCCAGCTGGCTTCAGTGGGTTGCTGCCAACACTTAGCATTCCCCATTGGAGCAATTCACACCATTTCACTCTGGATTCTGCTCTACCTTGCTACTCCAAGAAGGACCAGCCACTGCCCCTGGGGAATCAGTAACCTTCTAAATATACAGTTGTCAGAATCTTAACATTTTGTTTCAGATCTGTGGGATTGGACAGTGACCCGTTATTTCTCTAAGAGCATTTTAAGGTCTTGCTCTGTGAAAACACAAAATAATTCATCAACTACTGTATAGCATATAAGAGTCTATCTAGCACAAAGGTTACTTTTATACTTTTTCCTTTAAGTCCTTCTGTTCACCCAATGTGAAATCAGAGGTTTCAGCCTATGATAGTGTGAGATAATTAAATTTCTCAATATGAGCACGTGATTAAACAAGTGCATCACCACATATAGCAACCTACTGCCTTTAGATGATACGTTATGACTATAATCCACATGGCCCAAACTCTAAGACGAAAATCTTTGGTTTCAACCTCAGTGAATGTGCTACAAGTTTGGAATAAGGCTGATTTGAAGCAAACACATACTCATTAACTACCACTGAAGCGGGCAATAGCATGTCTGCACACTTCATCATCAGATTGACTGCCCAATACAAACTGCCATAAGACGCCATGATAACAGGCATGGCCAAGGGTCAATGAACAGGACTGATGTAGCAAGACGAAGCCAGATGACCCTTTTGACAAAAAAAGAACATGTACTTCTTTGTGGCAGAAAATCCATTTTTTCGGGCTCAATAAAGGCTCTCCTATTGTGTGTATCCATGCTCTGGATACACACACCAAAATCAACACACATCGTCTTACAGCAGTGGTGGAGGAGTAACACAGCTCAGTGCTCTTCCCCTGCCAGTCCCTCACGGTGATGGCTCATTTCTTCCTACAAGAGTTTTAAGAGTGGCAGCTCTGTCGCCTACTCTGGCCCTTTATAAACAGCTTTATTCTCCCATGCTCGCACAGGGTTGTCATTTTCTCCTCTTGACCTTTCCACATGATATTCTATCACAAACAGGGCAAATGAATTTGATTGGACTACCATCTGAACATAAAAACATGTTCTGATAACGCCATTATGATGAGGTAATTTATGAGGGCTGTAGTGCTGTCTCTTTTGAAGCCAAAACACCTCCAAAGCATTTACTCCTTCTTAGGTTAGACAATGGGAGTGCAATAATGAACAAAAATGAAGAGTAATGCAATGCAACAAAGATTTGGAAACTTCAGCTAATAATTTATAGATGATGCATCCGTGTCCTTGGACCTGAGCATAAAATGAAATATTTCCATATGTTATCCATAGCTGTAAAAAGTAAAAGAAATTGCCAGCTGAAACTGAACTGAGAGCTTTTGAAGCAACAGAAGTTAACACTTATTGGAAACAGTTTTTGACTGGACCATAACCTTGCATTCCTGGCTGCCCTTGCACTTATATTACCATTCACTCTTGCTGAGGAATACATAATACTACTGCGAGGGGTCTTTTTATTATTGTCTGTATTATTACAAAATAGTTCCCCCAAATAACATTGCAAGACTGTGATCTGTCTGTCATATTTGAATCATTCTTTCACTATAGACTGTTTTCCAGTAAAAGTTACTTGGATGAAGAATGCCTTTGAGATGTTTTTCCTGAAATTATTATTACAGAGCAGCTCACCTTACATGAACTCTGACCATTAAGGCTTGGAATCCTATAATTTCTTACAATTCAGCATTTTAATCTAATAATGATAAATTTAAAAGCTAAATCTCTAAACATATTGACAAAAATGAGGGAGTAGACTTTCCGCTAGAGAGAAAAGAAACAAAGAACATGTTTTGCTTTGGGGGGAATGTTACCACAAATATAGTTCAATTCATGTTTTGCATTTTGCTCTCTTTCCACAGTGAAATCAGATGAGTTGCAAACAATCAAGAAAGAATTAACCCAAATCAAAACAAAAATTGACTCCTTGCTAGGGAGACTGGAAAAGATTGAAAAGCAGCAAAAAGCTGAAGCAGGTAGGTAAAAGCCATTTGTAGTGAAATGAATTAAATTAGAACTGCGTTACCAGTCAAGCAGACAGACCAAAGACAACGGAAGCTTTCTGAAATTTTGGCTCTTAAGGGAGGCCTGAAGCAAGGTAAATTAACTCTCAGGTAGAACTACTGGGAGGATAGACTAATATTCTTCACGGAGTATGCACCATCATTTCAAGAATTGTTTTTTATTGTGTAGTAAAAAAAAAAAAAATCTTAGATGTTGTGGAAACAAAACATCACTAAAAAATTGACTGAATAGAATTAAGTTAGAGGTTGTTGACCATGGGGATGCTTGTGCTATCCACATTAAGAATTATTGATGGTGTATATCAAGAATTATTGCCTGGGCAATAGGTAATAGTCACTATTTAAAGCAAGGAAAATTTTCTTTTAGATATAAGGAAAACAGATGCAACTAAGCAGTATAGTGAGTTGAGCAGAGACACCATAGTGACTCCATCCTTGGAGATGTTCAAAATTCATTGGGCTGAGGACTGATGGACCTGAGCCAAACTATGAGTTTGTCCCTAATTTGAAGAGGGATTGGACTTGGAGAGTCCAGAGATACCTTCCAGCCTCAGCTATTGAGTGAAGCTGTGACCTCTTTGTAAAACTGGCCATGCCTCCAGTTTAGCCTTTCTCTGGCTTAAAATATTCTGTTTTGAGGCAAACCTTGGGAATGAAAAAAGTCCAACACTATAATTTAATCAAGAGCTTTATTACTGTCATTGCAGTGTTCATTTTGTTAGATGAATGATTTCACCTGGCAGCACTTTACAGTCATCCTGAGGGTTATAAGATTGTATTTTCACCATGGTATATATAGAAAACAATCTCAGTTCTTATGCCTGTCTATGGTATTTTCTTTGCTGTTTCCTTATAGATCACGTAGTATATATTTTTACAGGAGCTCTGTACTAGTGAGCTGATTTTATGAGAGCCAGCAGGGAAATGGAAGCCTTATCTCATGAAAAACTCAATGATTTTTTTCACCCCTCCATTCTGTGATGAAATCTTTTCATGTATTTTGTTTGAAATGTGTGAAAGAAATTCTGCCTCAGAACCTACACTGCCTGGGTGTCTGGACAAGTAGTCAGTTACATGAAGCCAAAAACCCATCAGGACGCATAAAGAGAATTCCATCAAGACTGTCTAAAACATTACTGGAATTAGCAGTTGAGGGTCACAAACCTGACATAGTCAAAATAGGAATTTAGATCTGGATCCCTCCTGCTCCCAAGCAATTTTTTAAAACAAACAAACAAACAAACAAACAAAAACTTTTTAATATAATCTAACTTTTCTTTGCAATCATTTTCTAAGTTGACAGACAAGGACCAGTCCCCCAGCTGTTACAGTTTATCTCACAAAGTTGAGGGCTTTTTTCAAGTCCGAGGTAAACCGTTAGTACAGAGTGTGACTACCTCTTTCAGGAGAACTGTACACAATATGTATTCATTAGATTCTATTTTGTACTTTATGCAAGTTAGATAAAAGTTGGTATAATCAGTGAAGATGTAATTGCAAGGCAATCCTTTGAATCACTTGGGTACTGAAATATTCTGAGATCATGTATCCCTACTTTGGGGAGCTTTTATAAAAAATCCATTACTATGCAAAACAATCTGCACATCATTGTACTTTGATATTCAATTTTCACTTTTGCTAAAGGACTGTAGTGAACTCGTTTAAATAGAAATCAGCTCAAATGGGAAAGTGTTGATTTGTGTTGAATCACAGTCTTATGCCTTTTGAAGACAAGCAATGAATATCCTCAGAGATTAAAAACCATTTTCAAAACATTTGTTTTAAAACATCAGGTGCAGAACCCATTCCTCACATTCTTTGCCTCTCATTGAAGGGTATGAGGAGAAAAACACCTCAGAGATACCAGTAAGCACGGAAGCCCATTTCAGTCTCCTGAGCTGATGAGGAGGGCTATGCAGCCTGGGTGATTAGTCTGTGGGTGATTGCTTCCTCAGCTAAAAGATTTGTGTAAGCTACATCAGTAGCTGAACTATTTCATTTACAGTGTCAGATATGAGATGATGAGATGATTTTGTTTCTTCTCTATGGTTTGGCAATATTATTTCTTACTTTCCTCTGCCAGGAGGTGTGGCCTTACTAAGACTGGGATCAGAGAGAGGGTCTGTGTCCCATTTACATAAGGCAAAAATCAAGCGATCATCTTGCCCTTTTGGTTTTCTAAGTTTGAATCGTTCTCCTGAAGAATATTTAATTTTTAATCTTAAAAGTTTTTACATCTGGAGGAATGTGATGTTACAGGCTGGACAATCTCAGTGCATGCATTGGTTACTCAGGATAACTCTCCTTAGAGTAACTGTTGATGTTCTGGCTTTTTCTATAATCGACCCTAACCTTTCCAATAGGAGGAATATAGAAAATAGCATTTCTTGTACACAGGAAAACTGTAAAAATAGCTCCTTTGTTTGCAAAAATCTGAACCGGGAAGGCTGGGAATAAGATGTTCTGACATGAAAATAATTGTTAGAGAATATTCTTCTTGTAATAGTAGAGATTCAGCTGAAAGTTAGGAATTTAAGTTTAACTTCTCAGAAGAGCTCCAAAGAGATGGGTACTGATATGGTATTTTAACCTCCTCTGAAGAACCCAGTCTATGTTCTCATTAGGACAATCAAGTGACCTAATCTTCTAGCAGCTGTATCCTAGAGGGTTTCCCATTTAAATGTATTGTCTGTTAATTCAGCAATCCTTTTTTTGAAAGCTTTAACCAAGGTTGATCCAGATGTCATTGCCACAGCTGAGTGATCTCAGAAGTGTTTTAAGACAGGAAGTGGTAAGGCCAGACATAGGTGATCCAATGATCCACCCAGACATGGGTGATCCAATCCATACTTCCTTCTGCAGCAAGGCAAGTAACATAATCACTTATAATTAGCATGATGTTGTATGCAGCTCCTTTTCAATAGATGAGGCTCCATGGGCTGAATCTTTTACTAATACATGTGACTACAGTACTGTTGAAGCAACTAAGATGAGTTTTTGTTCTTTAAATACAAGAATCTTTCTAAAGACATTAGGTGACTAAGGGAGGAAAGCTTGATTGTTCTGTTTCTTCAGTAAATTAATTTAAAAATGAGGGACTAGAGACAAACAAAGTCTAAAGAGATGAATGTAAGAGGCAAAATAAATGTGCAAAGGCAAAAGGTAAAACAAATGTCTCAGTTTAAGACTATGGAACAGAAAAATGTAATCAGATTTGAATAATGTGTAGCTGTTAATAATTTATGGTAAAATAATAATATGCTCATAGGGTTTCAAAAATACAGAGCTTCAAGGCACTCCTTGATTCACTGGTTGTCCAACAAGATAGGGGATTAACTACTACTGTTATAGAACTGTCAGTCTTACAAAGGAAGAAATATTTTGTTGCAAAGGAAAAAATGTTTTGTTCTAGAAATTTCATCATTGATCACCCTCAGACTGAAAAGCCTCTTTTTTCCTAGCTACATGCAACAAATTCTCTGGCCCCTGTTCACTCTGAGTACATAAAAATTTTCATATAAGTTCCTCGTGCATAGGAATAAGACTCTGATCGCTCCAACCATTCTTCTGGCCAGTCTGCCTCTGTCATTCCTCCATCAATCCTCCTCTGGATTTCTGCTAACTGGATGAAGTTCCTCAGCATATCCAGGAGTTTCACGATACCTAATCACAAAATCGCAGCTACCTGCATGAAGCCAACCAGAACAGATTCTTCAGGCCTCTATGGAAGTCATCTTTTTTTTCACCATTTTGCAGAAAATATAGGAAGCCACTATTTGGTTGATTGGAGGGGGGCATTCTCCAGTTACTTCAGTGCATTATACCAATGAGGAGTAAGTGACACTTTACTCCATAAAAAACACATTTACCTGTCTAAAAGGATTTGTTGATTACCTGTATGGCTGTTGAGATATATTAATATATTCATGCAAATTCTTGTTCATATATTGGCAATTAAGCAGCCTTCTGCTTCTCAGAGCATAGAGATGTATGTACTTCTCATTGGCTGCACGTGAATAAACATATGGTGACTATGCCAATTGGATTCCAAGGCAAAAGTCAAGCACAGAAAATCAAAAAGCTGGATCCATTGGTAGTAAATCAAACCTTCATCCACTGCATGGCATAGATGGGGTAGATGACCATATTGATACTGTGATTGATTTATGCACTAATTTTTGAAAGAAAAGTTTTCAATCATTTGCCTGGTAGACATTATCACACTGAATTTTACAAAGCTAGCACATCTGGAGATGGGAGCTTAGGTTTCTTCTGCAGAACACTTTGCCACCAATAGGAAAGGTTACTGAATCTCTATAGAGTATGTTTTCCTTACAGAAGCCCAAAAGAAACAAATGGAAGATAATGCTGATTTGATTCAAGAGGAATGCATATCAGAGAATGCAGATAACTCTACGGAAGAGCCAATTGAAGGAGGGCCAGATGCAGATGGGGATGGAGAAGATATGACTGATGGGATAGAGGAGGATTTTGATGAGGATGGCAGCAATGAGCTGGTAAGAAATAATCATGCCATGTCTGTCTATACGGTTCCTACAAGTAACCACAGAGAACCAATAGTCTGGAATAACAAAATACGCTCACAGCAGCAGTGTGATGTTCTCTAACTAGTGCCTACACCTGCACTCTTCATACACTGTAATATCAATTAAGTATAGGAACCTCTGGGGAGAAACAAGAAAAATATTTCTTAATACAATTGGTGATTTTAGAAAGAAAATTAAATGTAGTTTAAATTGGTTTAGATTTATTATTTTGCATTTACTGAAATATAGTTGAGAAAGGAAAATGTATTGTGCTTTTTGTTCTTCTTTTTTGACTGGTGCATTTCAAAATTAAATCAGATTCTAGAATGGTGAATTTCTTCATTAATAAACATGTGTTACCCACAGTCCCCAGTCCCTATCTTTGTGTATAGACTGCAGGACGTGTTGGCAGACACAAATTTTTTTGATGGAGGGATTTTTCCTTAAGATATGTTTGGCTAAGAAATGTTTGGGTTTTCAGCCAGAAGCTGCACCATTCATGAAATGCCCATTATGGTGCTAAACTCCTAAATTCTTCTAAAACAACATTAAAACATATTTGGAAAGTCAGATTTATACCTTTCTATGAATTCATAATAAGAATGGAACAGTCACATTGGTTTAGCCTCTATAATACTCTCCCTCCCTTCCTGGCTTTCTAATTCTGCTTTGAGCTGGAAGCACTTTTGTTGCTCATTGTCATTGCTTAAATTTAAAACACATATAATCCTGTGTACACAGTAAAAATCATTCAGTGAAGCAGCAGAATTCAGTTAGCAAGGGACCCAGCAGAACTAACAGCAAATCTGGAGTAACAGGGCACTTAATAATCAGTGGTTTGTACTGCCTACCGCAAACACAATTTAAACCCACTTGTAATTTGCAGGTTTGTGTCCCTTTAGCCAGCACAAGACCCTCTTGAATTTCTGTATCCTGAATAACATTATTCCCAGGAGAAGCTATTACAATCTGAATTCCCTCATCTTTTCACATGCAATGTAGAACAGATGACATTACCCCTTTTTCCCAAAGGGGCATGTTCTGATGTTCAGATATGAGGGATGCCTGTAAGAAGCTGTCACTCTGAATTTGTAGGAAGTTGAAATGTAATTAATAAATAATTGTAAATACCATCTCCCACCATGGCTAATACATGACCAGCTGAAGTGGTTTTAGTGGTAGGGGTGACCACAGTTTAACAAGAATGGTGGGGTTTGCACTAATTAAGCACCGGGCTCCCTATTACAGACAAATAAATGGGCTTGTTAGCACACAGTGCATTAGACTCTGATTGCTCAATGCTGTCATTTCACCCTGTGGGGATGAGATACTTAGCATATATCTACACTATATAATGATGTAAGGTGTAGAAGAATTTTTTCATCTATCAAAGGTGTCAGCAGGAAGGGCTTTATAAAGCAAGCAGCCCGGGAACACTTCATTAGCAGTGAAAGTCTGGAGTTGGTGCAGCCACATGTGCACACTGCTCCTTCCAAGTTAAAAGGCCTTTCCAAGATTGTTGTTATGGAATAAGTTGAAGTGTAGTGCATTGCAGACACAGCTCCAAAGACAGCTCAGAGGTCTGACACACATCTAAGGCGTGGTGGGGAACCAGCTCCAGTGTCTCTGCATGTTATTACTGAGTGCTTGAGTGCCAGGAGGAGGTGAATCCTGCATGTGGAGGGTGGTGTCTTCTGTATTGCAGCCTAGCACGAGTGGCATCCCCCAAATCCCAACATGACGGTAGAAAGGAAAGGCCAAGGAAGAGGATTTATGGGCATTGTCTCAGCCAGGTGCAGCCTGGTCCAATGCCAGGGCAGTGGAGCCAGTCAGCCTCATGACTTCCACATTCTCAAAGGCTGGGACCCTCTAGCTGAGAAGCTGGTAATATTGTAGACTTAAAAGTTTACAACCAAGATTGTCACTGATGTAAAATCCCTGTTTTTTTCATCCTCCCTTGGCATTTCCATCAAGTTTTGGAAGAGCCACTTCACCTTAGTTTTCCTGCCTGCTGCGATGGGATAATAACACTTTCTTCCTTTTGCAAAGCCTAGGGAGATTAGTGAATGCAGAACTGCAGTGGGTAGGATAAAGGATTGCTCAGGAAAGGATTAGCTCAAGGAAATCTCAGGGTATGGTATTTTCACAGAAAGGCAATTATAGATTGAATTATGTATCTTTCACCTATAGTTTTTAACCAAACAATAAGCAGTATTGACCTGTACTTGTGATATAAAGACAGTCGGTTTTGATGCATATCGTAATTTAGACTTTTATCCTGACATATATTTATGTAGATATGCTGGCTAATTCCTATAAGCTTTAATTTCTACTCCAATCATTGATAGCTTATTAAGGGAAATTCAGTAACAATACTATCAAATAAATAGTAAACACCCTTCTACCCGTTCTGTGCCCTCTTATCTGAAACTGCCCTCTGTTCTGTGAAAAGTAAAGTAGATATCTAAGCTTGTTCTAAAGCAAGAAATCCTAATAGATGTTGCTATTCTGTTTTATAAAAACTAAGTTAGGAAAGAGAGCTGACTAAGAACAAATGTGTAATTTTGGAATGCGGCCAGTTACAATTTTTCTGAGGAAAAAGAAAAAAGGACATGAAGAATGAAAAGTGTTAAATGTTGCAAAAGTAAGAAAAACTTTCCATGTGTAAAAGAGTAACATTGAACTTGGAATAAAATATACCTCTCCAAAAGGCTTTTTTAAAATGAAATTGATAATATTTTCCAAAGATAGAGCTAAAGGGATTTAGGACAATGATTAAGAAAATATTTTGTTTCATCACTAAGTCCTGCAGAGGAAGCAGAAAAATATTTTAAATGGGCAAAGCTAATGCTCTGAAGTATTTTCAGCATGAAAATTTCATCGTGAGTCCACTAGGATGGAAAATATTAATAGAGGGAAAGAGGAAAATTACTTAAATTTAGATCTTAACCTTTATTGAATTCTAGAGATTTACCTGTAAGTCTTCTGCCAGGCCATTTACCAAGACCTGCTGCAGGTTTGCTGTAGAGAATTCTGTTTTCCTAATGCTGTCAATAAAGGAAGGTGTTCGATAAAGTCATATCTACTGCCAGAGTCCAGGTGCTGCCAGAAAGGAGCCTCTGAATCTGTATATGTGGGTATGAATCTTTGCAGCAGAGGACTCAAAAATATATTTCTTTCACTATTTCTAATTCTAACTTGCAAAGGAAGTGACTACACAGGATGTATGCTCTGGGTTTAGGTGGTAGGATCAGTCCTTTAAATTCATACGCTGTCTATTTGAAGGAACAGGTTACTGCACATTAACTGAGTGATGGCAGGTGTCCTCATGCCTGCTTTCAGCTTAGATCAACTGTAAAGAAAGACAAAGTAGTTTAGCCTCCAAGGCTGAGTTAAGTCAGGCATAGATTTAGGGACCCTTCAGCCTCTTCAGTTGTCTGCCTGGCTGCACACACAAAACAACATCATAACAACAGCTGCACACCTTCTTCATCCACCATCTAGACCAGGATGTTGTTCAACCTTGCATTGTAATTTTCTATGACTAAAGACATGCCCACAAACAGTCGTTACAACTCAGCTGAAGTGTGAAAAAGTTTTATGGAGCAATAACTTGATTGCCCATCTGAACTCCAATTCAAGACATGACACATTTGAAGCACCTGCTGCAGTCATCAAACATCACTTCTTGGGAAAGTTTCTTTTGTAATATTTGCCCACAAATGTCTCTCAGTAAGTGCCCAATGTTCCAGACACTCCAGCTTGAGGATCTCCTTAGAACAATTCCCAAAGAATTTTGCTGCATTGACATGCTGAAGAGTTCTTTAAAATGTGATCTCAGAAAAATGAACAATGAATGAAAGTATGAATGCATGAATATGTTAAATAGTTGACTTCAACTTGCTCAGTGAAGTGTGCCATAAGTTTCTCATCCACATGCTCTTACATGGCTTCTCACTCCCACTTGTACAAGGACAGGCATATATTGTAGATATATATATATACATATATATATACATATATATATATAATAGTTACTAGTTTGTTATGTAGCTCCTCAGCTTACTTTGCAATTAATGTCACTTAACTGGCCATTAGAGGTAGTGAGAGGGGCTGAAAACTTCAGGTCTGTTTCCTTCACTCCTTTTAGGTAAAAGAACAAGTAGTTGGTTATCCCAGATTTTACTGGACCCATAATTCAGGCTTTCATTCCTGACATTGAACATTGAACAGTTTCTACCATCATAGAACTTCCTACTGCAAATGGATCCATTCATTTCTTTTATTTTAAACTGTGCTTCAACAGTGCTGTGAAGAAAGCAACACAGATACACAATTTCCTGTCCCATCTTACAGAAAACAAGCTCTTATGAAGATCTTTATGTTTACTAAATTCAGTTCACATACAAATGACAAACAGGTCACAAATTATCCAAACACAAATCTCCAGTGATGCCAAGCAGGTTTTGTGTGTCTGCTATGGCTTTAAATTCTGAGTAGTAGGAAGGAAAACAAATAACCTTCTCTTACTCCTGAGGCTGCAGAGAGGAGAACAGAAGAGTCACCTTTGCAACACAGTCCAACACATTATGATACTTGAGAAGCAGCTTGTCCTCAGTCCCTCTGTAAGAAGTCCCACCTTACTAGAAATAGCATTAACATTTTGTTGCCTGGCTGAGAGATTGAAGGAAAACCATTTCTGAATTAGGGTGCTTGGTGGCTCCCTACGTCTGCTGATTTAGCAGATGGACAACCCAGTGCAGTCCCTGAACTTTTCATATATCTTCTCTGAACTTGTTTCAAAGGGTGTTAATAGGTCGTTGAGGAAGCACTGATCAAGTCACTGCAATCCCCTTGTAAATAAAACAGGTGACTACAAATTACTTCAGTGACAGCCTGAAGTATTATACGTTTGCAAAAAAAAACCCCACTTTTGGCCAATGCTTAATAAAATACCAACAAAATAATTAACTGGAATCAATTATACACAAGCACTCATATCTGCATTACATTGTCTGAGAATAATAGTTCTATCAAACTGTCAACATTTCATAGTAAATAGCTATAATAGTAATAGCACAATAGTGGTTCAGTAGTTGAGCATTCAGTACAGCAAACTGTTTTCTGGTAGAGTGTGTGATGCAAATACAGTAGATTTATGGTGTCATAACTCAGATCAGACACTGGTTAGTGCTTGGTTGGAATTTGAAGGATATATTCACAGTCACAGCATTGTGTTTTTATGCTAGTGTAGCTGTGCTAAAAGTAATGTGGCCACACAAGCATTATTAGATGGGAGTTCCACAATAATGAGTCAACTTTAATGAGATGTCTTAAGAGGCATTTTTATGAAATTATTTTAGAACCAAAGATACAGAGAATGTAAAAGGCCTAATTCTGGTTACAATGTAGATTTACAGCAGTTATTTCAACAAAAACTATAGTTCCCTTTCTATCAAGTATATTTCAGTTGTATTTACCTCTCAGCGGTATTTGATTTCTTACTCTTGTTCTATTCTCCACCTCCACACTGCACGTTTTCAGTCTATGAAATTTGTTTCTAACATCTGATAGAGAATCATGTTTCAAACATTAATACGAGAAACTGCCACTGACATAAAACTCAGGATAATCCTCTTGCTGCACTGCTTCTCATTATGCAAAAGTAAAACCATTATGATATAATAATAGCTATATTTCTTGTAGGAATTGACGTAATTACCATTTAAATCAATGGAACCAACTAGTGCTGTGGCTAAAGCTCATCAAAAACATTTCCCTCTTGTCACAAATGGGTGATTTAGATTGCTGAAAGGTATGTTGTTAAAGGTATTAGCAAAAGTGGTTTTAATATGATGTTGTAAAAGTGAGACTTAGCCAAGTTCAATGGTAAGGTTCACTGTATTACTGCATGGCACAATCATTTGAACAATGATTCAAAACTACCAAGGCACAAATCAGAGTTACCAAGGCACAAATCAGAGTTACCATACTAAAAGGTTTTGTATGATATGAGTCCCTTCCCAAACATCTGCCTCAGGTAAATGGTCTCTCTGCCTTAAGGAGTAACTTTGAGAGACATCCCAGCTCAAGGGGAGACCACCACCATGCAGCCAGCCTGCTCAGCTGGGAGAGTTCACAGGCTCATTTAGGCTGTCAGATTTATGGAATAATGTGGTTGGATTGTTATCAAATTACATGCAACGGGAAAGGCATGCATGAGACTTGAACCTACAACTTTCTTTGTTCCTTGATTAATGAGCCTTTGAAAAGCTACCTGCTGTTCATGTGTTAATTGCATGATGGATGTTCCAAGCTCACACATATCAATGCTTCTCTGTGCCACTCTTTGTGGATCTTCAGAGAACAGATTGCAGCTAGAGGAGGTCTTGGCTGACTTGGCTATGGCTCAGGCCTCTACCTCCTTCGGAGTCTGAACCAAACTACCATTACTTTGGTTAAGGGGTCGAGTGTATTCATCACACCCCTCCTATGAGCAGCTAAAGGGAAATTAATAGCAAATCTCTATGAAACTTTGAAACTTTCCTTGCTTTAATTATTTTGCATGGAATTCAACAACGAAAATACTCAGCAAAGTAAAAAATAAAGCAAAATAAATCTACAGAAAAAGAACAAAAATTTTTCTGATTAATTTAATCTAGTTTAAACCCAGTTTTGCTTATCTCAAATAGCAAGACTGATCAAATATGTGACTGTGATAGTACTGACAGTACTTAATTTATTATTGTAATTAAACTAGATTTTTCACTGTCCTTTTAGATGCATATTTTTTTCTGTTCATAGCATCAGGGCAGATGAGACTGGCTCTTCTCTTATCAGCCAAATTAGGCTGACTAGGCTTGTTGAAAAGATCAGTAGCTACTATGACAACTTGCAGCTTGCTGAGTACACTTACACAGGATATGACGTAGAAAATAAAGGACAAAACTTCTAATTAATGGCAATGGCTGAAGCAATGTTGTGCCGGAAATCTTATTCAGCTTACTTTAAAAATCACTAAGATCACGCAAAATTTTGTCTTTTCTATCACACTCACCATTCATTTAAATCTTGCATTCAGTGTCAGGGGAAACATGATGTTCTTCATTCCTAAGACAAATGAATAGGTAAAAGATGGTGTTCACTTGATAAATATCAGTGCAAGATATTTGTACTTGAGCAACCTAAGAAAGTCATTAAGGGCACCATACCCGACAGATACTAATTTCTTGTACCTTCCAAAGCTGCAGTAAATCTAATAACCTGTGACTAAAAAAATGGCGAAAGTAATAAAAGCATGTCATGAAATCAAAAATTGTAGGAAACTTCCTGGCATGCCTTTTTGTTATATTTAATATATGCAGTAGCACAGTAGACGTGTTTGCTGCTCACCCACTGTTGCATGAGTCATTGGAAGGACCTTGCCACCGGCTCCTCCTCCCCATTTTTCCTGGCAGTCAATTTATCAGAGGAAGACTTCTTAAGTGGTGTTCGGCCTTTTAACCAGGTTACTGGTTTCTGGCTGACTACATAATGTTTTTCTAATTATTATTTAAATCTTATTCCATACATATCACATGGGAACCTTCAGAAAATTTTGTGCCTCTTTCTACTAGATTTTCCTGCCCATAATTCCGTTTTTGTAAAAGAAACAAGCAAATTAATTTTCTTGCATTCACATCTATTCCTTTGATTCTGCCCTATATTATTTAGTCCCCAGTTAAAAAACCTCAAAAACTTAAAATCATAAAACTTTTAAAACCTTTATAATGTAAACAATGTAATTAATTTACAGTCATTAGAATCTTACAGATTTGCTACAAAAGAGCTTGAAAATAATGGGTTTTCTCCTCTGTTTATCGCATTTTTAAGCAAAGTATGTGGGATCAGGAATTTTGGGTCCTGTTCTCAAGTTTGACATTGAGCCCATATGGTGAGCAATGTGTCTCAGAAAATTTAATGAGCAGGTATACTTAGCACCTCTTTCTGAGGTCAGACCAACAGGTGCCTTTCTTTGGCATGCAAGAAAGGAGCATTCCCAACTGTTTAAACTTATAAAAAATTATATGCTTTCCAGTAAAGAAAAATGTCTGTTGAACAACAGGGAATATATGCTTCTATGGATGTGTTTTACTTTTTTCGTTGCACCCTGCCATCTCTCTTGACCTGCCTGAAGTCTCAGTCATCATTTAATAAGATAGTCATGGTGCTTGATGGTTTAGAGACATCAAATATTTCATTTTAATGGCTCAACTTCTATTAAAAACAATTGTTTTGCCTCCAATTCAAAAACAAAACAAAACAAAACAAAACAAAACAAAACAAAACAAAACAAAACAAAACCACACACCAATCTGTGAATTCAATCACAGGCAATTAACGTTGTCAGATCAGGCCAAAAATTCTTTTAGACATGTAAACAAAATACTTGCCTACATGAGATTAACTCCTCTCTGTAACACAGTTGACCTTAATATTCAGTATTAGTAGCCTCATTATATTTATTCAGTCTAAGTAGATCAGAATTAGTTCCAAAGAATTTGCTAGCCTAAAATTTATGAGCATAGAGTCAACCTCTGAATAAAGTGCAGAAACAAGGACAGCCAAACACTACCCAGTAGCAAACCTGGACTCCCTTTCACATGAGGATGACAGTGACTTATAAAAAATATCACAAGTTTTTTGCTGTACCTTATGGCTGAAAAAGAAACATCAGAAATTAATTAACTCACTTTAAATAAGAAGATTGATTTCAGTTTACACCCACGAATATTTTTGCCAATTAATTTTAACTAATTCTGGTGGAGCAGCTCTTCTTTTACTTCCCTGTACTTTGGTTGATTCCAGTGCTCTTTGGAGCACTACTGAAGGTGCTGTGTTGGGTTTGGTTCACCCATTATTTGCAACCAACAGTGCCCATCTGCGTGTAGGGAGAATTAGCATTGGAATAGTAACCCAGTATAGATACCAAAGCAGCAGTATGAGGTATACTGGGAAGTCATGGCTGGGAAGGGGGACACTGGTGTTTTCTAGGCACTCACTAGGACAGAGAAATCCTCTGGAACAGCTCAGGCCAGCCATTGGGTCTGTGCTATGGATTTGAGTCTGTCAGCTTAATCATCAAATTCTTAGATTTAACTGAAATTGAGCAATTGTCATGCATCACACATTTTTCCTGGTGTGTCAATCTTTGAAAATAAATAGCTTTAGTTCCTCTAGAAAACACTCATTTCACAGTCTTTATCAGTATCTTTGAGCATCAAGAATGTTGAATGAAAAACCCCCAGAGGAAACATTTTTCTGTTGAAAGTCTTCACACAAGCAAAGAGGTGCAAACATTGAAAAGCCAAAAGACTGTTATTTTTCCATACTAAAAGGCAGAAATTTTTTGTTCTTATTTTTTTCAATATGAATTGCAGAGCCACTACAGTTAGTGACCCAATTATTCCAAAAGGTCTCCATTTTTGGAGAAAATATAAATGTGTTACTAGGAAGATTTTCTGCATGATTAATATCAAAACATGAAAAGCAGATTGAGTTTATCCATACATAGACATTTACACACCTCAGAAAAGGAAACTTATTTAGAAGGTGATAGAACTGTAATTGCCATTTCAACAAAAAAGCAATCAGTGAGGAATAAAACAAGCTCAGTCTGCCAAAATGAAGATTTGGAAGTTAATCAAATGCTATCTTAGCCAGTCTGTCATGCTGCTATGTGTATCTGAAGTTTCCAAATTGTTGTTGCTGTTTATTTCTAAAAACTATACTACAGTTTTGTAGTCTTTCAAAATAAGCAAGGTGTTTTCTAGACCAAATAAATAAAGAATTAAAAGGCAAAATTCTTCTCTGCTTCCTCTTTGCAGGGTTATACTAATCCTTTCTCAGCTTTTGGGTGATTCTGCACAATTTGCAGAACACAATGTGACCTGAAGTCCAACATCTTGCTTTGTAACTTTTATTTTAAAATTAATGTCTCTTGAAATCCTACTAAAACCAAAATATTATGCACTACTGTGCACTGTGCATTCAAATAAGTGTTAGGCAGGAAAATGCAAAGCAAAACCTGTTTAAAATATGACCATCTTTTATTGTTATTTTCACTTGGATCACATTCCCATACCAAGACTTCTACAGATAACAATTTTAAGCAGATAACTCTATTTCCTGTATGTTTCATTGACTGTCTTAATTCATTATACTGTTGCTATTTAAATATTAATTTTGCATTGTTCATCTCATTCCACTCCTGCTTCCTGTGGTTTACTCTGAGCTTTCCCAGTATCTCTGTCTCATGCTATATGCTTCCAACCTCTTCTTCCAGCACTCTGTCCACCCCATTTCTTTTCTATTTTCTTTTATATCACTCCACCTGGTCTTTCAGTTGAGTAAAACTTGTGCCTCCAAGTAACTGAAAAGTCTCTGATTGATTAGGCAGGACATTCCTCATCTCAATATCATTGCCTACAATTTTTTTTGTCTGAAATGGGTGCACTTTGATTTTTGATACCTATCTAAACTCTAATTTGGCAAGAGTGGGAAAGTTTAGTAGCTGCTTTCTGTATAATTAGTTTAAGAAAGTTCTCCTTGTAAGCTCCTACTTTCATATATTTTAAGAACACTCTACTTGAAATGTAGACATATTAAATGGCCTCAGGGTAAAATTTTTAGTAGTTCCTTTATGCATTAAACTGTGTGTTCAAATATGCACCCTTGGTATTAGTAGGACAGGAACTTTTGCCTGCTCTATTAATACTAATTGGACCTACACCTCACACAAGAGAATTCCTACTTCTCACATCAAGCAGAGATTAATTCAATAGGAATTTTATTCTATAGCTTTTTTACACCACCCTGTAACCTAAAAGCATGTCCTCTGTAGCATTCAGGATCATAAAGTACAGTGCTTACTGTGAATCATGCTAGGACTTAGACTTGCTACTCATGGAACAGGCAACGTCCCAAGAAGCAGAAAACACCTAGTGAAGTCCAATAAGAGCCACACCCCTGAGAATTTGTCATGAATATCCACTCACATGCAGGGATAAATGAAAGTGGAACATTTTTTTCTCTGCTGGATCCCAAGAAAATGTTGAGCTTCTCTCAAGGCACACTGGTATGCACTGAGGAAACTGTCGACTCTCAGGGAGGCCTCACTGCATTTGGGTTGGCTTTATCAGCCAAGACAGAACAGGAAAGCGAGTTTGGTGGGAACACAGTTTTACCATGGGGTAGCAATGTGGGTGCATTCTGGTAAAGACATCAAGGCAGCGAATTCTGCAAAAACACCACCTGCCCATCTTCCCCACCTCTTCCATATCTCCTGCTTGGAGATCCTGCAGCCCACCCCACACTCTGCAGAAGGCCCAGTGCCTCCAGCTTAAGATCCTTTCCACTGCCACCAGAAACTGTGCTACTAGTCTCCAAGTCTTCTCCTATTGTTATAAAGGACCTTGCAGAGGAAGATTTTGCTGCAAAAGCAGTCTAGCAGGAAAAAAATACACAGCCTAAATTAAAGTGGATAGATCCACTTCTTTCCCTCATGGCCTCACTCAAGCTCTCAAATGACCATGGTGACTCTGCTCCCAAAGTCATTCCTTCAGTCTCACACCTGACCATCATCTTGAATGCAGGGTGTCCTCACTAGCACTCTCCAAATATTGGATCTTTTCTCCACCACTACACCCAAAAGCATTTATCACAATTCTGCCTGGACTCTGAGAAAGAAAAGATATGCTGGTCTAGGGGAAAAATCAGTATCTGATAGGACTATCTTATTCTTCCTGCTGATTTTTATTGGGTAAACAAGTGAAACAGAGCACTTTAATATAAAGAAGATAGAAGTTTGTTTTCACTGATGAATAAAACAATCATCCTCACATGTACTCACATAAGCACTAACACTTTAAAGCAATTAAGCTGTTCACTGAACAGAAAAACGATTCTGTAATGTTTTTAGAAATTAAAGTATGATCGGCAGAGCCCAAAACATAATGATTCGGTTTCATCATTTGAAGAATGGTTTAAAGAAGGTGCAACTGGTTCTTTTAATTATCCTTTATTAATATTTATAAAACTGTACAATCCTTCTATTTGTTAAATGAAGTGAATATTCTATCACTAGTTCATTATAAAAAAATTTTGGTTTAGTGCCATCATTTTGTTTGTCATGTTTTACAAGGGTTACAACTGACAGCAGCAAATGTGTGATACACAGTCCCATTCCCCTGCTCACACCTACTGAACTGAGCATTTACATTTCATATGGGGGCATTAAACTTATGACTGCGACTGAATTAGAGATTTCATGCTTTAAATCAAGGGACAAAGTGCAAAGTGTACCGCAAATGTGCACAGCTGTTAAGTCAATGTGATAGCAAATTCAAATTCCTTGGTAAGGCCTGCTCATTCCTTGTGGCTTTCCCTTGATGATGAAGAATGCTGTGTAAAAGCCAACAAAAGTGCATGCCCCGGTGGTACCTTCCAAACACAAATTACTGGGGTTTGCACTCACTGTGGGCTGTCTGCTTAAAAGAAAAGAAAATATTGTCTTGAGTTAGACAGCAAATAAGCAGAATGGCAATTTGCATTACTACTTTCCGTACTGTATTATGATTTTTCTCATTTTAGGTAAATCTCTAGATTAATAATGTCTAACTAAGTTTTGGTTGTTTTGTTGTGTTTTGTTGTTTTGGTTTTTTTTCAAATGCCTGTTCTGTAGACAGAGTCCATTTTCACCTCCTTGGCTGTCCACAAAGAACATTTCATAATCAAAATAAATTATTAGAGATAAAACAGAGTATGCTATCCTCAAGGAGATAAGAGCAACATCTGTGGACCTCGATTCAGTATTCTCAGTTGTACAGATAACAGTATTAGGAGTGAGCATCAGATGCAATCAAAGCAGTTGTGGCACAATTGCAGTTTGAGGTAGCACAGGTATGAGGAGCAGTGTTGGGAGTGGAAGGACAGGACACCTGCTGCATTTTAATGGGTTTTTGCAGAAAGGGATGTTCAGCAGCCACATAACCCATGGCCAAACATAGTCAGAACCCAGCAGAAACCTAGACAGGTGTCAGGCATCACGTCTCCTACTCAACAGGAGTCTGCAAGAGATAGATGTGCAATTTTACCAAGCAGTGGTCAGCAGTCACTTCAGATGCCTCCTCGACAGTCATTAAACTCAGAATTCTAGTCCTGAGAATGGATTTGTCTAGCAAGGAAAAAGAGGCAGGAGAGCAAGAGAAAGGATACTTGAAGCTTTGGGTTTCAAGTCCATGTGTATACGTGAACCATCACCTATCCATCCCCTTTTAGCTGCATTTTCTGAAAAATTCTACCATTAATGTTATCACAAAAGCCATTCAGTGCAAATGATTCTTTAAACACATGGATTTTGTCCAATGAATATCTTCCATATACTTTGGGTGCTCTTATTGCTTACAATTATTGTGACATAAACCATACAGTTAAGTCTGTAACAACTATATTCTGTAGGATATTTCTTTGAACATTTTCTTAATATACTACAAGATAAGATGTCAATCACATAAACCTTTTGTGTCATTTAGTGATAGTGCATTCCTGACATTCCTTCACAAAAATATATACTGAAATTGCACTCTCATGTAGCAAGATATATTCCTGTACATTTAGGTCTGGAAGATGAGCATGGTAAAGGAAGTCCAGCCCACTCTTCCCATAAACTCTGTGAGAAGGAAACTAGGTATTTATTGGGATGAAGGAACATTTCTCTGTTCTTTTCCCTTTTTCAGAACTGTAAGAAAGAACAAATAATTCAGAGCAGGAAAGAGGCTGAGCTCTGTTTGGATCCAGCTAGCAGAGAACAAAACTCATCTTCTGCAGACAAATAAAGTCAATCTGAACGAGTTTAGAAAAGTCAGTAGCTCCCCTACCACAGAAGGGTCACCATTACAGCTTCCAGCTGCTCGGGTAGGCCAGGCAAAGGGGGCTGGCACATCCTATTCTAGAAGAATGGTACCTGCAGGCCTCTGCCATTTATTGAGCTCGTCTTCTCATAAAAGGCTTTTAGGAGCAGTACAGAGTGCAAGCTATTCATACGATGTCATGCTTCATGACTACGAAGTACAGAGCTTAGAGGAACTGGTCCCTGGCAGGTGATCTGATAGCCAGGCCCTCCCACAAGAAAATGTCCTTTACATGCAGAGCATTCTTAAAAATCTACAGATGTAAAAATAGGAATTAGTTAGGCTTTGAGAGGAGGTAAGTTATAAAATCATTAAACCTCTAAAAGGCAAGATGGAAAACTGTACATTTTTACTGAATTTTATCTGATTTACTCCATCATTTGTAATTATTATCGTTTAGGGCCCATTAGGCAGAACTGCACTTTCATTTAGTGAGGTTTTTTAATATTTAATGTTGGCTTTCCAATGTTATATACATCTTAATAGTGTATAGTTAAAATTAATGTAATCTAGTAGAATTTGAATTTGGTGAAAATGCCAGAAGGATTATACTAGAACTATAATAACAGTAGCAATAGCATTTTTGGAAGACTGAAATACAGTGTTATGCCTAAGAAGAGTGTTTCTGATAGCTCATGCTCAAAAAGCCATCCAGATAGTGAAAAAAGCAGCAGAAATAATTTTAGGTGGAAAATGAACCAATAAATATTCCACAACCTCTCTCCATCTTTTTTTCAGAGATTATGATGGCAATTAGAACAGTATATAGTGTTTCTTTGATACGGATGCCAAGTCTATATGCTCAGTTGAGTTATTCAATTCTTAAAATGCATTATGTTCAAATCACACTTTCTAAAGTGGTTTTCTGTTAGAACTATATCAAGTGAAAGCCTTATTGCTGTCTTAAATGTAATTCAGTTCATCCTTGTTGTGTCAGGAGGTGTTTTTATATATAAGGGGAAAGAAATGAAAAAATTTAAAAAACTGCACTAGTCATCATGAGGGTTTTTTAATATCATCAGCACTACCATAAAGCCAGATGATAGACTGCACACTATTCAGAAGAAAGAAATTGAATGAAATTAGCATTGCATTACTCTAGATTAATCATAACCCTGGATTCCTGTCATTCCATGGAAAATAAAAACTTGGCTCTTTCAGATTTTAGTGTTTCTTCTCAGACTATAATATTTTTTATAGTGAGAGGCAAATAAGAAGACCATGTACTGAAGGAAGAACACAGGAATATTTTTGACTGGTGGGGTTGGTAAATGTTATCAGTGTTTCTAACCAACAACAAAGCAGCATTGATGACTTGGATCCAGATGGTTAGTAACATTAATGTTTCACAATAGTAACCTAACGAAGCTCTTTAGTGCTGGTGACAGGTAAATGCTTGAAAGGTTTATGGCAAGAGAAAAAAGCATCGATAAATAACTTGAAAATCTGCCTCTTCTTGCTTTCATAATTATTGCTTTTTATGATGGCATAATGGAACAGCAAAGCATAGTTGAAAAAAAGGCTAGAAAAGAGGAACTCTCTTTGGAGCTACAAGGATGTAAAGTGGGATTTTTTTTTTTTTTTTTACTTCTTCTAAGATGAATAGCTAGTTAAAAACCATTAGGCCTCTCTCAGACTTAAGGGGAGAACTTAAAGATCTTTTTTCATATAGCTAGGTCTCTCTGGGGATCAGACATAAAATAGGAGAGATGAAGATTTTTCTCTGTGCAAGTAGAGAATAATAGTTTCAGAATGTTTTACCTGAAAGAAGAAAGTTCTGGGATCTCTCACATGAGCTTTTCTCCCTAATCCTGGTTACCTGTGAATTTCACAAGCAGAATTCCCCCTTTTGGCAATGAGGGGGAAATTTGATGCCTCACTTCTTCAAAGGTCAGAAGGCTAGTTCTGCAGGGACTCGGATGTTTCTGGAAAAACCTTTTTCATTGAAAAGCCAACTTTTCAGTAAATGGAAATTTTAACAGAAATCGCCTCCCTTTTTTTTTTTTTTTTTTCCTTCATTGAAAGAGGCAGAAATTGGCTGAAAATATTTCAGGTTTTGATCAGAAGTGCACCATGTTTTGTCAGCTGTTTTCTCTTTTAGTTATAGAAGAAGACAGATAGCCCCCCCCAAAAAAAAGTCAAGAAAAGATTGGCTGAAAGATATTTTTACTGTCAAAATTTAAACAAAAAACTTGGGTTGAAAATTTCACTTAAAAAAAAGAAACCATCTACTTCCGTTAACATTTTCTACTGTCAGTTTTCCAAACAGATGTGATTAGGAAAGTGTTGTCAGTTTTTCTGTGGGTAGGTGGAGCTGTTATGTCTTATGCTCCCCTGCAGCCTATTTGAAGCTGGTGGCATTAATGGGTCCCATCGCAGGACTCAGATATTTAGATGCAACCTGCCTCCAGCTTCTGCTGGAAGAATGATCCTCAAAAGCATTGGCCAACACTGGATTTTTGCATTTTCACAATGTGGCTGGTAAAACAACAAAAGGAATCAAAGGATATACAGTTATATCGTATGGCATGTACACAAGAACAATAGCAAAATAGGCAATAGCAAAAGGGAAGCAACTGAGGAAAGATCCATCAATCTGGTAACTACAGGGATTGCTGAAAGCACACAGTCAATGGAAATGGAGTGAGGTATATAAATAGTGTGATGGGGCTGAAGCAAAGAATTCTACATGCAATTTATTTAGATTGAATGCTATTATGCAAATAAAGCATTTCATTGCAAAGCAGCCAAGATACATTATTCTATTTCCTGCTGCTAAAATAGAAATTATTCAGCAGTTGTTTGCATAGCATTATTGAGGGGAGGTATACTTCAGCCTCAACAGCTCTTGCTTGATTTGCTTTTATTATTTTGGGCCATACAGCCTAACTCAGGACGATTGCACAGTTGTGATTGTCCACTGCTGCAGGAATACTATTCTTCTTTTCACCTTCAGTGTTTTAAGGTGGGAAAGCCTTCTAGATATTGCTATTTGGTGTATTTGTGAAAAAGTCAAGTCATAGTCCTCTTGGCTCTTTTCTCAGCAATCTTTGCTTCTTTTTGAGGTTCTGCTGGAAGAAATCCTATGCCTTCATACTAAAGCCAACATTTCATTTCTCAGTTTCTACAGATCAAGTGATGAGATGTCACGTGTGAACCCCCTGAAGGCTGAGAAGAGAAACTCTGACTTCCCCACAGAAAATTGTGAACTGCAGTTTCTTACTGGCTAACACCTTTGATTCAATTTGTATGAAACTCAATTTACTTATTAAAATGGACGTTATTGTTCAAATAATAGAAACTCCATTTCTTATATGTTCTAAGCTGTACAATTGTCAGATTTTTATGGTTTAGATTGTAAATGTGGTTTTCTCTGGCTAATTATTGGTATTATTTTTTTAATTTTGATGTCTTAAAGGCCAATGTACTGTATCATAATAATATGAAGGACATATTTAACAGGTGTGGAAAACACTGTATACAAATGTATATTTCTAAAAGCTATTTTTATGATTAGCACGTTTTACTGTTTTACCATATTTAGAGTTAGGTGATATTGCACTTCTTTGTTTACCGCTTAATTCAAACAAGACCATTTTGAGCAGTGCCACAATTAAATACATTGTATGGTATTTCCCATTATTTTATTCAATTTATTTGTCATTGGAAATAATTACATTTAGTAACAGAATAGCTTCTAAAAAGCAAAAATGTCAAAATAAGAGACCAATCCCTGATAAACGGTAAATTGGATCCTCCTGTAAATCCCTTTCTTCAGATAAGCACTCTGTGATGCCATTCATCACATGGTTGTTTCAGCTGTTCTTGCAAATCTCTAAAGGCAGTTTGTCGTTACCATATGGAGAGTCAGTCAGTCTCCTGTCTAGCCAGGAAAATTACTTATAGCCTGCCAATATCTGACAGCCTGAGTTAGCCTACTTAGTACTTTTTGGGTTATTTTCTGGCAGTAGTCCTCCCACCCACAAACTCCTAAGGCCCTCCTAAAAGCCTAAAGTTGGACCAATTAATTATTACAGATGTTGTAGGGGGAATCTCAGTATAGAATTTCTTAATAAATCATATTTCTTTTCAAACAGAATGGGTGCATTATTTCTCTCATGTTACTGAAACATTGAAGGTATCAAAGCATATATGATGTGGGCATAGGATCTTCTTGCCTAATAAAAGTACCAACTTGTTCACCATCCCAAAGTCAGACCTCTTTAGCGTTGCAGATGACATGAAACATGGAATAGGTATTTATTCATCTTCATCCTTATGTGAGCAGTACTCATATAGAAAGAGATATGTCTTTAAAGTGATTGCAGGGTAAATAAATTATTTAGGAGCTACAGCCCCCCAAGAGGGAGAGGCATTAATTTAGGAACTATCTTATGCAGTGAGATGGAGCAGAGACTCAGCTGTGTGCCAGTCTACAGCACAGAACCCTGACCACTGAGCTCCATGAGCAGGACATTTGGTATTTGGGAACATCCAGCACTACAAAGATGAACTCTTGCCTTGCCCTTTCAGTCATTCTCTGTAGGCTGAAAGCAAGAGAAACAAAAGGTACCAGAGAGACTTTTTAAAAGATCAAACTTTAAATTTCTATTTTAAAAAGCAGTTTCTGAGATGACAGGTTCACCTTAAGTAGTGGGGATGTGAGGGGGCGGGAGCTCAAGGTCTCTGGTCAGGTTTCTGGCATGGGGACCATCCTCAAAGAAGGACTGATATTCTTCAAAAATTTGGAAGAAAAGCCTACAGTTGAATTTAATGATCTATTACTGAGTGAGAACTCATTTCACTAGGCAGCTATGTAACATAGCATTCTCAGTTATGTTTGTGTACCTTATATTTAACTTGTTGTGTGTGGAGTTACATGGTTTACATAAGTGCAAAGTAGTACCTAGCTCCTTAAATAAGGAAAGACTAATATAAGTAGTTATACCTGAGCATAAAAATTTGCAGCATCAGAATTCACCAGGGCTGACTCTCCCAGAAAAGTGCAGCAAAAAATATTACTTCTGTGTAAGTGAAATAGTTCAAATCAGAGGGTAAAATACTTCTCCACTTTCTATCTATTAACATAGGTTATGAACATTTTTCACTGTAAAAATGCAAAAAGAATTGCCATTTTGGGATCTTTGTCTTTGGTTGACAGTTTAAAAAAGAGAACCCCAATGCCCCTTAGCAGCTCAAGGGGCATTTGTCCCATTTAAATCACACAAACTGTTGGCTGACTTAAAAGACGCAGGATGTCATCCAAGGAGATCAGTTCTGATCTTGGTATTAATAGACGAGATATGAGAAACATTTAGGTATATTGCCTCTTCACCTCCATTCCAAATGAGCTAACACTCACAGAAAGCACTCTTAGATTTTTGCACATTCTTTACAATCATTACCCTTTGATGATAAACTCACAGAAATGAGTGCACAGACATAATGTTGACATTGTTTCACACCAGAGTTTACATCCTGAATATAGTCTGAACACCAAAAGTCACCTCTGATAACACCACGAGGCACTACTTCATTTGCAAGCCAGAAGATTGTTACCCCGTGCAGCCTATTACTAGCAAGGTTTCTCAACGGCATGTTTGCTTAAAATCACTCCAGAGGATGCTGGTAGCTTTGACAGAGCTTCATAGTTCTCTGCTGTCCACGTATACAGTGTGCTCGGTGTTGTTTGCCATCACTACCTGTTACTTGTTTGACCTGAGTTTTGTTGGTTGTGGGGTTTTTCGGCGTTGTTCATCCCTTGCCATATGGAAGAATAGGAAACAGAAAAGGTCTTGTCAATCAGTTTGGACAGTCAACAGTCTCATAAAATTCTTTATGGACAGTCCTGAATCAATCCGATTCATTTTCTACACAGACCTATACGCTCTGTGTGTTTCAGATACTTGTTTCAAACATGGGCAGCTGCATGAATGGAAAATATTTACTAAAAAGCTTTAAAGTTTGGATCAAGAAAAAATATTTTTACTTTTGTAAGCTCTTGTATTACATATTGTTGCGGTTCCTATTAGTTTTCTCTGTAGATCCATTTTTAGTTCTGAAAAATCACTGTACTTAAACTATGTAGATAACTATAATCTTGTTAGCAGTCATATTTTTAATTGGTGCCACTGCAATTTAGAATTAAAACATTCAGAGTTTGCCCATTAGAGAAGATTGATGGTTCATTACAGTTTTCTTTAAAATGTTGTAATATAATTTTTACATGTCTGTAAATAAATATTTTCTCTGATTTATGCACTAATTCAGTTTTGAAATTTCTTCTCTTAAAATGTGACTCTAAGGCATTTCCCAAGAAAAATGTATTTCTCTCATGGAAAAATAGCATTTAAAGCTCATAATACAACCATTCTTCACAAACTTCCAAGCAGACCAAATAGAAACAGGCGTCCAAAATATCAAGTACTAATCCTAAGTAAGTAAAATGGAGAAAAATGTTAATAGTTTTTATTTTAATAGTTTGAGAAATTGAGAAATAGTATTAAAAAATTACTGACAAGAAATGTGACAAACTTCCTGAAAAGAGGGAATTGTTCAGTGAAGTGAGAAAGAGGGATACTTCATTGAATTTAAGAAATTCATTTTCTTAATGCCGGAAGCTTGTAAGTTTCATGTTTCACTACAGCAGTATGAACATAATTTATTAAAACTATGTTAAGAATAGTTACCATTTCCTGTCCAGTATCCAAATACATTTTTCATTCATAATTCCCTATTCCATTCACGAGGTCTTGCTATGTAGGCGAGCTAAAGAAAATTGATCCACAGAGTCTGTGAGAATGTTTTTTAATTATATTGGTATTGTTGGAAGACAAGATTATTTTGAAATATAAAGTAAAACCAGCACAACTTGACAAGTTAGTACTGTAGCTCTTAGTATTTCTCAGCAATGAAATGTTCTGGCCATGAGGATGAGACAAAAAGAGAAAATAAAGGCACTTGTGTATAGCAATTACAGCCTTATGCTTACAATTCGTGCCCTAACAACAATCAGCTCTGGAAAACGTAAGAAAATCCTCTCAGAGACTGCTTAGAAAAAACACAGACTGCTACAGGGAATAAACAGTTGTTGGGTTTTGGATGGCGGAATAATAACTCATTTGAGACAAAAAGAGTTTGAAGTTTCGCAGTTGCTATAATAAGTACTTTTTTCTGATTAACCTCTCAAAGAAAGATTGTTGTTCCACACTTCTGTGAACAGAATTAATCCACAAATATCACACTGTATTTTAACAGAAAACTAGTTCCCAGAGCATCCATCCTGTATAAACCCCACTAACCAAGCAAAAATATTTCTAAAGTTGACGTTTAAATCCTTCTGATACTGTCCTGGCTACATAATTTAGCAGCCTAAGGTAACGGAGAAAAAGCTTTGCATAACCACTGTTGGTGTATTACTATATATGAATATATCTATGGTATGTAGCTATGCATATGTGGACAAAACATCCTTCCATTGCTTTGTGCTTTAGATAATTAGAACTAGAGACAGCTAAAGTTGTGTAAAATACATCCCTGTTGATAGTCATTAAATGAGTACCTTAAGTATCTACTCCAACTGGATTCTTCAGCAGAAATTGTGACCTGTGTTCACCCTATGAGGAGTTACAACAGCATTTGGCACATTATTTAAATAAAGAAGAAATGATGACATGTTGCTGCTGCTAATATTGCTGCTGCAGCAGGACCACATTGCAACATGGTGGAGGATATACAGAGGATATACAGCCGGGCAGGGCTGCAGCTTGAATCTGGTGCTGAGGTCTGAATGAGCATTGAAAGGATTTTACCTCAGGAAGACTGAGGAAATTATTGAAAGCGGATCTTTTGCACTTGTACTTATTTTACATTTGAAGAAACCTCCCCCATATACGTATTTATTTTCACATCTCTGCTGGCATGCCACGATTTTGACTATTCTTACAAGGGGTAAGCCTCAAAATTTGCATGTGATTTTGGTCGGACTTAATGTGTATTCAACACTTAACAATAAGTAGTCAATCACATTAAGCATTTACCCCTTCTTCAGAATTTTGGCCTTGGTGTTTAATCCACAAGGTAATGGAGGGATTTTATAAATATCTGTTTACTTGAGAGGTTATATTAACTGCAAATCTATGCTTCCATTGATGGAAAAACTGTAGATCACAGAATCATGGAATAATTTTGGTTGGAAGGGACCTTAATGATCACCCAGTTCCAAGCCCCCTGCCCTGGGCAGAAAGATCTTTCACTAGACCATCCAAGGTAGTCTTGAACACCTCCAGGGATGAGACATCCACAACTTCTCTGTGAAACCTGTCCCAGTGTCTCACCACCCTCATATCAAAATACTTCTGCCTAATATCTAGGAGGATAGGAATATTTAGGAAATTCTTTTTCTTTTCTTTCCTTTTTTTTTTTTTTTTTTCCACCACACAATCTTTTACCTTCTGGTCTCCATCAGTAATGTACTTTAAACAAGAGGACACATTTTTATGTAATATGTGATATCAAGCAAATCAACTTTCAGTGACACATGTCAGGAGTTTTACTGTGTTTGCAATGACATGTTGCACTACCTGTAATGAATGTACCAGTGTATGAAGTTATGCTTTACAAATCTATTCATTGAGCACTATTATTTAAGGTAGCAGGCTTTAGAGAGTGTTTATCAGGCCCTGTCTCAGAAACACAGAAGTGGTTTTTGACAGCAAGCTATATACAATCAATTGTGTTGATTTCAAGGATGAGTGACCTTTGAAATTTTGATACTTCTGCAATTACTTGAGGATCATTTGTAAGTGAATTGCAAGTTCTGAGTGATTTTTGTGGTAAGCTAACAAGGTGGAGAAACAGTAACCCAGGAGTGCTATCAGTTTATATGGGTCTCCTTCTGGTCAATTGGCTCACACTGGATTTGGATGATTCAAATCATGTCACAAGGTAACATGATAGAGGCAGGCAATCAATAATGGCAAGAAAAATAACAAAAATCAGTGCCCATGGAATTGCATATGGGCATCCATGTAGACAAATGACATTGCTGACTGTTCTATCAGATGTAAACTTTAGGTTCAAGAGCAGCTCTGTGAAACTCCATGCAGTGCAGAGCTACAAAGAGAGCACATCTGCTGCTCCTGCTTGCTCAAGGGAGTGAATAATCCAAGCAGATGATGGATTTCTGGCAGCTTCCTCAGATAGCACTTTTCAAATGTGTCTTCATAGTGGAGAAGTTCAAGGTTTTTTCCCACCACCTCAACCCCCCTTTTGTGCGTGGCTTGTGTAATATGTAAAACCATGAATTTTTCCAGAAAGGACAAAAGCAATGAAGTGGTGTCCTCCCAGGAATGAAGAGCATGACTGGATGGATATGTGCACACCTACACACACACAACCCACAGACCTGCAAACGGAGGAGATCCCATCTCTAAGCTCAGGGCAAACTCCTTGAGGGCTGAAGTTGCAAGAGGCAGAGTTTGGAGCACTAAAACTCTCACAGAGCTTATGAGATCCTCTTTAAATATGATTTTACGGATTGTTCTTCATCTTCAAACCTCAAGTAGTCACAAAAGAGGAAGGTTGAATCATTGCTTAGCTATAGAGATGGGATGTAGCACATGGAGAGGTCATTTAGGTGTCTCACAGATTTTTCTTGTTGGTAACAGAAAGATGCTCAGAGGATCCATAGGACCCTGGCCTGGTAAAATCACTACAGATTGAAAGACACTGGTGTTAGAGTTTATCCTATGTTTGTGTTTCCTTATGGGCAAAGTTCTTTAAATATTTCACATCACGCTGGGTATCAATTTTCACTGCTGTGAATAATCAGCATAGTAATGGAGTTTAAATCAAAAATCGCATTCTACTTTCCAGAAAAATACCCCAGTAGGGGTGGTTCTAAGTTGACAGTGTTAACCAGGTTTTGGAGCAAATAGTGTGCAAAATTAAAATTATTTAATCTTTTCAAGCTAAGGTGGTTCCTTCAGCAATGATAATCAGATTTTATTGGCCTCCATATCAATGCAGGTGAAAATTTAGAAAAGCATAAACATATTCAACAGCAAATACAGAAATTCATAACATTAAGAATGCACCCCACTGAGGATTCATTTTCAGAAATGCTGAGTAAATTAGACTCACATTTCCGATTGAACAGTATAGGGTTTAGCTACCATGAATCACTATAACTGAGCAAGGATCATGCTACTGTAGCATGTTGCCTCTCAGAAAAAAAATTTCTACTTCCATATTCTTTGCAGATATTTTTGGTTTAAACAAATATAAAACTTGTGGAACTATGAATTTTAGTGTATTTTCTCTTTTAATTTAGTCAACACTGTATGCTTTAATAAATAAAAATCTCCAAATTACCTGGCTTAAAAATTAAGCACATTTACACAGAATGCCAGAGAGTGTGAGGGAGACTCACAAGCTAGTAAAGATCTGAGCCTATAAATCTAAAATTGAAGCCTACAAAATCACAGAATTAACGAGATTGGAAGACACCTTCAAGATCATCTGTCCAACATCAGCACAGCATCACCATAATTACCTCTGTATCCCCAAGCGCCACATCCAGGTGCCTCTTGAACATTTCCACAGACAAAGACTCCACCACCTCCCTGAGCAACTTATTGCCATGCCTGACCACTCTTTCAGCGATATTTTTTCTCTAATATCAAATCTGAACACCCCCCACCCTCCCCCCCAGTGCACTCTAAGGTCATTTCCTCTTATCCTTTCACTTGCAATATGGCAGAACAGACTGAGCCCTACCTCACTACAGTCTCCTTTCAGGTGCTTGCAGAGGGCAATGAGGTGCCACCCTGAGCCCCCTCTTCTTCAGACTAAACAACCCCAGCTCCCTCAGCCACTCCTCACAGGACCCTTCACCAACTCCACTGCCTTTCTCCAGACATGCTCCAGCACGTCAATGTCCTTTTGGAAGTGAAGGGCCCAGAACTGAACACAGCACTTGAGATGTGGCCTCACCAGCGTCAAATATAGCAGGACAATCACTGCCCTAGTCCTGCAGGCCACTATTTTTGACAGGATGCCATTGGCCTTCTTGGCCACCTGGGCACTGCTGGTTCATGCTCAGCTGCTGTTGGTCAGCACTCCCAGGTCTCTTTCTGCTGAGCAGCCTTCCAGCTGCTCCCCCACCCAACACTGCATGAGGTTTTTGTGACTCAAGGGCAGGACCTGACACTTTGCCTTTTTGAACCTCATGCAGTTGCCCTCAGACCATGTATCCAGCCTGTAAAAATCTCTCTGCAGCGCCTTCCTGCCCTCCAGCAGATCAACACTCCCACCAAACTTAGTGTCAGCTTACACGAGAACATGTGCTGCCAGCTCAGGCTTTTCAGCATATCCACAGTGCCAAGTAGGGCCAGGACCTTCTCTGCATTTTCTGGTGCAGATGTGCCTCAGTAACACATGACACAGCTGGACAGGAGGATGTCCACAGATCCCTTCCTACCTCAACAATTCTGGGATGCTGTGATTCCATGTTATCATAAAATGACATTTATAAAGTCTACATTAAAAAGATGCTGAAAGTGCATAGGGAGCATGCCAGAATCAGCATATAATACTCATCTTATGTATACTCTCCATCACAAGAATCTCTTGTCTATCCTTAAAATATTCTCATCATGATCAGTTATTGAAACAGGAAGCTTTTTTCACCAGTAGAGTCTTGCGGCTGCTGAAGTCATGCTCAGCTTGCTTTCTCTCATCCTATTCAGAAGGAACATTCATTCGTAGTCATTGAGCATTTAGCTCACACAAAGAGTAACAGTTTCAGCTGGAAAGAATAAGAAAGTCCTATTTCAGAAAACTCTGCAGCCCTGAATCAGGGAGGCTGTAATTGTAGACTCAAAGTCTGTGAGGCAGTGAGGTGAGCTGGTCCTGCCTATTCCATCTCTGAATTGTCTGCACTGTGTAGAGAGCTACTGGATAAAGAAGAGCTACAAGAGGGTGGGATTGGATAAGCTGATTCCAGCTGTTCCCATAGAAGAGAAATATTCCTGAGATTCGCTGTCAGATGAATCTCAAGAAGACAGGCCATCCATTGCTTCAAGGAAGCAAACAGCAAATGGCAGTGACTAAAGGGCGCTGCAGAAAGAAAAACAAAGGGAAGATCCAGAGGGAGAGACCAGCAAAAGGTTGCCAAGGAACCAGTGTTTGGCCCAAGGAGCACAACACAGGAGTAAGAGTCTCTGGGAGGTAGAGCTGTCGAAAGGCATAGTGGGAGGTTATCCTGTTGCCAAAATCCCACCGGATGAAAATCTAAGTTTTGTGCAGGATCCTGAGTAGAGTATCTAAATACATACATGAGATAATCACACCAAAAGTATAAGGTGTTCCTGTGGCACGTGATGCCACTCTGATGGAGTGTGGGCACGAGCTATGTGAACAGGGCACACAGAGTTACTAAGTCTATGGCAACTTAGCCCAGATCCAGACTGAGAATTTCCTTGGTTCTTAAAAGAAAGCAGTATGGGCAGGACAACAGCTGAAGCAGGCTCCCAGGACTGTGAGATTGAACTGAGGCATCTATACACATCTATACAAGTTTTCCAGTGGTTGTAGTCTTTGTGGCTTGCAGAAATATTGAGACACCACAAGCCCTACTGGAGTCGATGGCAATACCGCGCACTCAGGTCCTCAGGAAGCCTTCCTTAGGATCCCAAATCAGAGACACCAAGCAAACAATTTAGATGACTAAACACAGATGCCTGGTGCCATTTTGGATCACCTTTTAGATTCTTCACAAATAAATAAGGCTCACATAGTCCTGCCCATACCTGCCAGTTCCAGGAGGGTGTTTTAGTTACTTGGGACTTACTCAGACTCTCAAAACTTCAGTTTTAAGAATGATGTAAGTTTTGGAACCATTTCAAGATTTATAGATGTTTATGTTGCTGGATGCAGGTTCCAATTTTAACTGTCATGTTTTGATATGATGAATAGGGGGAGTCCAGTCAAAAAGGGCCAAGAAAGGCAAGGGAAAGGTTTGAATATATTTTCAAACTAGAACCTGAAGCTGTGTAATTCAGATTCATGTCCACAACAGTTCAAAAAATCTGCTCATATAGCAGAGAATTTCTTAGAGGAGCTCAGAGTAAACTGGAAAGAAGGATGGACAAAGCTTACAAAAAAGTAAGTTGGCAGCAAAAAGAAATCAAGTAGGAACTGAAACCCTGATCTGGCGCTACCCACTGAAGAAAAGAATTAGATATAACATGTGCTAAATTATCCTTTTATCACCTATGAAAGAACACCAGACTGTGGCACCTATTATTACCATTAGATGGGGTATACTTTAGTCACACCTAGACTCAATTATTGCCACAGTGCTAGCGGCAGCAGGCAATTTCAAAATATACCCCAGCCTGTGCCGTCTTTCTACTGCTGCACTCCCAATTAAAAGAAAATTACTGAAGGGCCATTTTCTCAGCTTAGCACTGCAGGAACTTGAAAAATAAGAATAATTTCTCACCATGAACTGTGAAATGAACATAAAAGTGCGGTAGACTTCTTTTTTTTTCCCCCTTTGAATTACAGGTTCACCTCTGGTTTCGAGTTAGAGACACTTTGCTCAGTAGTTACACCAAAGCAGCCCTGCAACCCATCTGCAAACCTGGCTGAAAAACACTCAGCCCAGCCAAGGCAGTCATTTTCAGGGATGGGAGGACTGAGTCCCAGGGGCAATCCCTATCACAAGAGCTGTGGCCTCCTTACAAACACCTTTCTTTGTCCTTCTGTTTTAGTAGAAGCAGAATAATGTAAAGGGGATATCTATGGTTTCATACAAACTTATTGTGTATGAAATCTAGTAAGTTTCTTTTTTAATATATAGAGATCTTGTGCATTCTTGCTGTTGTGAAGTAAATCCCTGGGTCTTTCTCTGGCTGTCACAGGGACATCCATGTGGAAGAGCATGAAAGGAGCAGGTAGGAGAAAGGTACAAGATTTCCTACACTGGCTTTTTTTGTGTGGTTTTTTTCCAAAGACTTACCTATTCTTATATTAGTACTACACTGATAATTAATGACCTCTAGTGTTCTTGTTTTGTATATTACCTTGTTAAACTGTTGTTGCACTGTATATTCATGCTCACATACTCACATATCTACACAAAAGTTTCCATTGAGGCTCCCATCAGCTAAAACAGCATTAGGGAGACTAGTCTTGTGAAGGATATAACAGGTTTTGAACCACATCCAGCTTTATAATTTGAGTAAAAAACAAAAACGCAAATACAGGTATGCAGAGCCTTTGCATTTCTTTAAAAGCCATGCCTCGTCTCTGTGTTCACAGTCCTACTTTTCTAAAACTGAGGATCTTCATAGAACTACAGTTTCTGAACCACCTTTCCCGAATTATAAAGTTGTTTGTTTGTGAGTTAGGTAACAAAAACCAAGAGCTGGAATAGCATTCAGAAAGGGATTAGCCATTCTGTGGATAATGAAAACTTCAAGAGTATTTAAACAGAATAGTTCTACTTTTAAGAAAGGCATAACTTTTTTTTTTTTTCTCCAGTGCATAAACTAAACACTGACAGCACAAAGGGAATGTGGAAACAGGTTATTCCATTAATATTTACCTGGGGATTTTGAGCACCTCTCTCTGCACCCTTGAAGAGCAACATGATCAGAGACTGTATAATAGGAATCGATAAAGGCAGGTGGAGGCTTGAAAGACATGAAGGAGAAATAGACGCATTACAACTGTATATTTTTAGTGTTACTGAGCAAAATTGTTCTGTAATGACTCCTTCACAGCATAAATGAGAGAATGCTATTGTGTTTCAGCATACATTGAACTTCCCATGCTTCCGAGAAGTACAAATACACTGCTGGTAACTCAGGAGGTGAAACGACACCAGCATTTCCTGGTTCTTTGGAAGACAAAAAGGCACAAGAGTATCTCATATGCTCAGGCTTAGCTAAAAGACTGTTACCCATATCTCAGCACTGCAGTTTTGGTTTCTTATACTTACAATTAATCTAGTGATAACTCCTAGCCGTTCTGTATATTGTTACTAGACTGGGCACACCGGAGGCTTCTGGCCTGCTGTGATTAGGCATAATGTGATACAGCTCTTATTATCAGCATGAAAATGAGTTTTCTGGTTGAAACTTCATAGTTTTGCACTCAGTTTTACGGTGATTCATCCTATTCTTATGTATAAAGAATGCACTAACTCATAAGCGGAATTGCTGCACTTACTCTGAACTAAAAGTTACTTTTCTGAAAATTTTCAGGAGAAGGTGTTAATAACTTCATGTGTTCCATTTATTTAGTGATGAAACCCTAAAGGAAAAGTAATATATCAGACTTTTGCTCTGCTCCCAATGATCTACCCATTGGCAAGCCTGAATTCACAAGCCCTGGCAAAGGAAGGGAACCTGAGAAATTCCAGATTTCTTCTCTGTGTTGTTTATTGTTGGTTTTGAGGACTGTATGTCACCAGTTCAATATAAGTGAAGGTTTTTGTTCAAATGAAGTCTTTAAGCTTATATTCTTCTTGAGAGGAACTTTTTGAACCACAACACTGAGGCTACATGGAATCCTTGCTAAAGGCAGTTGACTTAATCTGGTGACCATCACCTAGCGAGGAGCACAGGAAGCAATGAGACTTGAAGCTGGGACTGTTAGTGGCAAGTTTCACTCCTCTGGGGCTTTTTTAACGTAAAATAAAACCCATTAGTTCAAATGAGATCAGTCTGATACCTGCAAGTAAAAGGAATTTCCCCAGCTGGGGACTATCCCATGCAGCAGCAGTGCTGTCCCCTGCCTTGCAGCCACCACATCTGATCTTGTGGAATGTGTTAAACTAATTAAATTAGCTAATAGAAAGAATCTCCTAATTTTAGGGGAGGATGGGCATAACATTGGGGTTTTTGCAAGGTCAGACTTCCAGTTTGCTCCCAGCTCAAGTGCATAGTCACAACAGATGACACAAAGAACACAGGGGGAATGTGAGGCCAGGAAAGGAAGGAAGAGCAGAAAAGCTCCTTTGGAATTGGTCTGATCTGGCATCAGGTGAAGACGATCTACCAGAGCTTTTTATTTCCTTTCAAGTTTAATTCAAGTAGGTTACCTCAATCCCATGCAAACAACTATCCAGTAATTAGAGGTGCAGAACAGCATGGACCAGAGGTTAAGCTATCAGGTTTTCCTGGGCTTACTACTATTATGATGGTGCCACCAGAGAGCCAATAGTCAAGCAGATTTTCTAGAAACTGTGTTGATACTCTTTATTTGCAATTTCAATTACATCTTTTGCATATACGCCCCTTCTGTTTAGTGTAGATAGGCCTGTATTTTCATACTTGAATGTGAAAGCAGTTTTGCCACAGTACTGACTGTTTACAAAATTTTAATGTTCAAAAAATGCAGATAAAAATATACTTGAGACCTTTCGGATGACTTCTGATTATAAGACTCCGCAAGCCCTTCCCTTAGGGAGATATACCAAATTTTTAATCCTGAATCTTCCCAGGTCCTGTCCTTTCTTGCAATTTGTAATTTAGTACACTAAAATCTAATACTTCCATAAACAAAAAATCACTCAAAGGAAGGAAATCAGACACATCTTTCACCACCAACTGCAACTCCCCAAGCTCAGATTTTCAGAGAAGCCCAAAAAAGTTTGATCCTTCCTAACATATTGGAGCAGATGAGCATCTAATTCTTTTATCTCCCTTTAGAAAAATATCAGGTCTGAGGCAGCTTTGGGCTACTCTTTAAAAAAAATAAAATCAAGCTTTCCTCTCAGACCCCTATTTACTTACTAAAATGAGTTCAATCTCTTCTCCATTTAATAAACAAACAAACAAAAAAAAAAATCTGATGCAGTCATCACAATTGCCTTAATATTGACTCTGCTATCTGCGAGGCATTTCTGAGGACTGAATGCTGTTTATGAACAGCTTGATTTTTCAATACACAACTTCATTTTCTCTCACTCTTTTTAATTCTTCTTGATGTTTGCATATTTTCCATTACCGTAAAATTGACAGTCTTTGAATATACCAGATACAAATACACTATTAAAGGGCATTTATAAGCATCACTTTATTTGGAAAGAAGTCACCAAAATATCTGTTGAGTTTATAACTGGGAAAGCAGAGCAATTCTTTCTTTCCAACATAAAAAGTCTTTTTTATCTAAGCAAAGACTTATAGCAAGTGGAAGTTCAATATCATGCCTTTGAGAATTACAGTCTGTTTAGACCAAAGTGAAACTATTTGAAAGGAAGTATTAAATAGTGAGAAGTAGTTATGTGCAATAATTTTCTAAAATATTTTGATTTCTTCTTTCAGTCTCAGTCACTTTTCTATGTGCAGTATCCTTTCAACTTCATATCCAGTTTGCAATTTAGTCTGAAGCAGTCTTTGAAGTATGTAATTTATAGCAAAAAGCACAGACACAATACTACTTCTCTTTTTGCCCTGGTGCACTGAAGGAAAAAAACGTTGAGACCCTCGATTGTGCACTTAGACCTGCATGGGAAAAGCATTCCCTAAATCCCTGCAGTGAAGGAGTGATAAGAATATTTATTCCATCACAGGGAGAGACAACTCTCAATATTTGCAACTATTCTGCTTTTACTGCTGATATGCAGTCCTCAAGATACAACTAATTTATCTTAATAATATCATGTCTATATATAATATCTCAACAAATCTTATCTATGTTATGATAGCTGTTTTGCTAGGAAAAATGTTGACTTCACTTGGAAAAAACAGGCAGCAAAGTCTGCTTCTCAAAGGTACTATAAAGGAAAATATATTCCTTCGCCCTCTGTCCTCCACACAGCATTGCATATACTTGAAAACTCAGAGGTCATGTTTCACCTCTAGATAGGTTTGCTGCATTGCTAGTTTCTGCTGCTTTCGAGGGTGTGACAGTTTCCATAAAACAGGCCTCATAATCCTAGAGGTGAGTTTCTAAATTATTAAAATTATATTTAGAGAGACCAGCAGCATTATTGGGTTTTGAGAATTGATACATATAGATTACATGTAGGTCACAAGCAGTGCTCCCCAGGGTTCACTACTACGGCAGCTCTTGTTTAATATCTTTATCAATGACCTGGATGAGGGAATTGAGTGCTCCCTCAGGCATTTTGCAGATCACACCAAGCTGGGTAGAAGTGTTGATCTGCTGGAGGGTAGGAGGCTTTGCAGAGGCATCTGAACTGGATGGATTGGGGGACTGAGGCCAATTGTTTGAGGTTCAATAAGGTGAAGTGCCGGGTCCTGCGCCTGGGTCACAGCAACCCCGTGCAGCACTACAGGCTGGGGCAGAGTGGCTGGAAAGCTCCTCAGTGGAAAAGGACCTGGGAATGCTGGTCAACAGCAGCTGAACATGAGCCAGCAAAGTGACCAGAAAGCCAGTGGCATCCTGGCCTGTGTCAGCAATGGCGTGCCAACTGGACTAGGGCAGGGATCATTCCACTGCACTCACAGAGTCACAGAATCAGTCAGGTTGGAAAAGACCTCTGAGATCATTGAGTCCAACCTGTGACCAAACACCACCCTGTCAACTAGACCCTGGCACAAAGTGCCACAGTTAGTCTTTCCTTAAACACCACCTCCCTGGGCAGCTCATTCCAATATCTAATCACCCTTTCTGTAAGTATTTCCTCCTAATGTCTAACCCAAATCTACCCTGGAGTGTCTGCTCATAAGACTATGTTCTCTTGTCTTGTTGCTGATTGCCTGGGAGAAGAGATCAAACCCCACCCAGCTGCAACCTCCTTTCACACAGTTGTAGAGAGTGATAAGGTCTCCCTTGAGCCTCCTTTTCTCCAGGCTAAACATCCCCAGCTCCTCCAGCTGCTCCTCACAGGACTTGTGCTCCAGACCCTTCACCAGCTTCTTTGTCTTCCTCTGGACACACTCCAGCACCTCAATGTCCCTCCTAAACAGAGGGGCTTAGAACTGGACACAGGGAGCACTGTGAAGAGACACTGGAGCAGTGAATGTACAGTTACTTCATCCATGGATGTGAACACAGATTGCAAACAAAAATATCAGATTAGATTCCCTAGTCTGTGCAATGCATGCATGCATGATTTGGTGGAACTGAAGACAACATTGTCTCTTCAGCTTGTAACAACACAAGGAAGCAAGGACAACGTAAATAGGTTTTTCTTCTTCCTTTCCTGTGCATTTCTTGTTCATAATAATAAATAGCTGCTCTTTCCAGGGGCTTTTAAGTACTAATTCCACAAAGAAGGGTGAAATGATTTTCCCAAGGAGAAAGTTGCATAAAGTCAAAACTATGGTCCCAGGCAAAATAGTACTCTAAAGTTCTGCTTTGTGCACTGCTATCTTCTCTTTCAGTGTATGTATCTGAATTAAACCTAGAAACATTTCAACATTCTCTGAAGTTAGTGAATTGGTATTTACATTCGCTTGCATATTTTTTGCAGAACTCTTTGTGACCCACACTCTACCCAGTACCAAAAATGTGGTTATATGGCCTTCTGAACAATGAGAAGAGGAAATGTTGTTGTTACACACTTATTATACTATTATAACCATTTTGGGTGTTTATTAATAACATAATTTTTGCTCTTCTGTGGTACTTTGCCGCTGTTTCTTCTTTTCCTGTAGCATTTAGTGGTAAATTCAAATTATACAATATATATATCTATCCTGATAAACAGGATGCTTTTTCACGCATGTTTCTCTGTCAATGTGAATATGTGTTCTTGTTCTTCAGAACTGAGAAAGTGTGAAAAGCTACAAAATGACCTTTCCCAATTCATTTAAAAGAAAAAAAAAAGGAGAAAGAAAAAAATCAAACATAAGTGATAGACAAAATTCACACCACAGTAAAAGGAAGGAAAACCATGCCAGTAGTGATATTTTTAAACTTCTAAATTTTCAGCTTTTGTGAAATGGGAAAAGATCTCTTAGACCAAGAACTGTAAATGAGTTTCAGTGGGCTTGTGTGATTTCAAGAGTAAGAAAACTGAATTAGACTATGCCAGTAGGGAGAGGAGGTCTGTTCATTGGGTTTTTTTCTGGATCCTCATCAAATTTACACAACTTTACAACTGCACCATCTGAAACAGCATCTGAAAATACAGAATACTCTTTATTTCCTAAGGGTTGTCTTGGAGGTGATGCAAACTTGAATTATTTCTTATCAGTCTGTTCATGAGAACATCTGGAAAGAGGAGACAGTTTTCTCATGGGAGAGATATCTGCAGCTCCTTTAATCTTTAGAGCTTGAGATTGTTTATTTTGATGTTTTAATGAAGTTTCACTGTAATATTTTGACCAACGAATACACTGTAAAATGTTGCTATTACCCAAAATCAGCTTAGCAGCTTCAGTACCTAAAATGTTACCTGACTGCTTTTTGGCGAGTTGCACAGCTCACTTGTGAACCAGTACTCAGACAGGTAGATCAATTAATTGCGTCAGTGTAAACTTCTTTTCTCCTGTATATTAGTACAGATCTTTAAAGTTCAGTGGCCTTGCTTCAATTACCAGGAGAACAAGAATGGGCTGGTTTTGTTACTTATGAGTAAAGCCATATGAGAGGTTGCTTCTCAGATTAAAACACATAAATAAAGGAGCTTCTCAGTCAGGTGGCTGAGTGAACCAATTGATCTTGAGTTGCCAGTCAGACAGAAACTCCAGGGTCTCTTTTCTACTGCTGTGTTATTCCTTCACAGAATATGTAAGTTGAACTTCGACCACACAAATCAAAAGATTGGGACTGACTGACTCATTGTGTATTTATACTCTACTGTTTTCTCTGCTACCAGGGTTTTGACCAGCCTTGAAAAGACAGAAAAATACTCCTAGAGCCTAATTGATTAAACAAAATGCATGAATCCAGTTTTATGTTAGTAAAAGTGATTTTTTCTTTCATTATTGATCAGTCCATTTTAAGTGATCTTTTCTAAGACTGTTAAATCAGCTGGTGTGCTCTACGCAGGTGGAGCAAAGGGTTTAAAACAAGGCAATGCTGAATCCTCACTGAGGGTTGCAAAGGTGGATTTGCAAACACAGCTCACTGTGCTAAGGCTCCCCAGCAGCCTGTTTGTTTAGCATCTAGTTTCTAAGAGTGGTCAGTGCTGGAGATTTCAGAAAAGCTACCTGTGTCTTCAACTTCTCCTTTGGCCCAGGTAGAGGTATCATTCCTGAGAGTACAGGTAAGACAAGATCTTCGAAGAGCTCTTGACACAGAAGACCATTCTTGAGGATCTATAGAAAATCTGGGGCTGGAGAAGTTGGTGAACACATTACAACTGAGGATCAATTGTTAAGTGATGTCTGGTACATGAAATCAACCAGATTCTGACAATGCCATGCCTTGCTGAGAAATGTATCTAAGATATTTTCATATTGCATCAAGAAGCTGAAAACAGTGAAGCATTTTAAGCTATGATGAGCTACAGCAAGTATCCTTCTCTTGGAAAACCACACCATATCAGAGTATAAAGCAATCAGATTCTTTCAATGTAGTTTATATACATAAGATTTACAAAAATTACATAATGATGAAAATAAAAAACAAAATGTGGATATAGAAAGATAGGTATTTAGTTTTATTTTAAAACTAGCCATCTTGTTGAACAATTACTACCTAGGTATTCGTATCACAGCTCTTGACCTTCAGAAGACACCTTCATCTAAATTCAGTTTTTGCTTGCACTGCATTTTTCTTCTTTCAAGACAATGAAGCTTTCTTACTAAAATCTTTGGCTTAACAGGAATGCATTCTTGTCAGATAGAGGAATATATAGGACATGCTGAAGTACAGATACTAATTTACTTATTTTGAAATATTTGTTCACAGTAGTTGATTTTCTGTGAGACAGATTAATTATACATCATAAACAAAATCTTCTCTTAAGGCACATGAACCCCAAATTTCTTTGTGTGAGGGATACAGCATAGAATGAAAAGGATTTAGCCTTGCTGCAATTTCTGTCTGGAATGAGACCAAAGAAAAAGAGGATAATGGGAGTGGTGGGTAAGATTATATTACTGGGTTTTGATAAATTTTGGAAGTGAGGTCTGATCGATTTTCATCATTTTCTTTTGTCTCAGTATACACCCAGAGAATTTCAGAGAGTTCATGTTTCCTGTGAAAGAAGAGCCAAGTGCTGGTTTGGCAGAGACATTGCAGAATTGACACAGTTGATGAAATACAATAGTGGTGCCACCTTGGGCAGTTTGCACTCTACTGAGCTCTACAATACAGTCTTCAGTCTGTAAAATGCATATGCAGATCTCATGCCAAGATCTCATGCCATTTTAGAAATCACTTGCATCAGCATCAGGAGTGCACTACGCAGCGCAGTGCAGAAAAATACGTCCAAATCTTGCTTGACATGTTGGTGGCACTGACACATATTTTAAACAACTAAAATCATAGAATCACAGAATATGCTGAGTTTGAAGGGAACCATCAGGATCACCAAGTCCAACTCCCAGCCCTGCACAGGACACCCCAAACTCAGGATATGTGCTTGCAATGCAAGCACGTATCTTGAACTCTGTCAGGCTTGGTCCTGTAACCTCTTCCCTGTGGAACCTGTACTGGTGCTCCCCTGCCCTCTGGGTGAAAGTCTTTTCCTGATATCTAACGTAAATTTCCCGACTCAGCTTCATGCCATTCCCTTGAGATCTGTCACTGGTCATGGGTGCGAAGAGATCAGTGTTTGCCCCTCCTCTTCCCCTCATGAGGATGTTGAGAACTGCAATGAGATCTCCCCTCAATCTCCTCCAGGCTGAACAGACCAAGTGACCCCAGCTGCTCCTCATAAGGCTTCTCTTCCAGTCCATTCACCATCCTCACAGTCCTCCTTTGGACACTAATAGTTTAATATCTTTCTTGTATTTTGTGCCCAAAACTGCACACAGGACTCAAAATGAGGCCACATCAGCACAGGATAGAGCAGGAAATTTCCCTTGACTGGCTGGTGATGCTGTACTTGCATCCCAGGACACATTTGGCCCTCTAATGTTTTCTCTAGAAATTCATTTTGATCCATTGCATTGCTTCAGCTGCTACACAGAGAGATTTTTGTTGCAGTTATTTTTAGTCTTGGCTTTGAGCCAGACCCTTAGATATATTGGTTCTTCTATTGCTTTACACTGTCCCTACAGATCTCACAGGAAGAAAGAGACAGTGATTGAAGATAAACCTCTACTATAACACTGATATTTTACTTTGTCTTTGAGGGATTTGAGTGGAGTGTCAAATCACACTACAGATACACTTTGAAAAAATGAAAAATGTTTAAATCAAACTGAAATAAAGGGGTTGCTTTTCTTTGACTTGTGATCTTTTGGGGATAGAGACTGAGTCCCAGAGACATTGAAGGGAAGGAATTGTTCTGACCTAGGAAAGGTTAATCATATGTGTTTGTCCTCCACCACCACCAAATTGCTGTCTACACATTTTTGTAGAATCTAAATTTCATCTCTTATTACCCATCTGAGAAATGAAAGAATACAGCACAAGTAGTAGCTGATTTGCTGCTGCATGGCAGCATGCCCATTTCTGGAAAGGTACATTTGAAGCACCATATTGATCCTAGTCTAAATTTTCTTCCTATAACGATATCATTTGATGCTGTATAACCTTATATTTTTTATAAATTAAATAAAGTATAAAAGAAATGGGGTAAATACAATACAATTCAACCATAATGCTTGATCTTGCAAAAGCAGTTCATTCATGATTAGTTGCCTAAAATTTAATTTCAATATATGGATACATACCAAAGTTACAAAAGTTCTCGGGTTAGAGAAATGCTTCCATTTCTGTAAATTCTATTCTATTTCTTTAACTGTACATATGACTCCAGGAACTTTACAACAAATAATTTTAAAAGCCTATAGCTCCTTCTTTTCTAGTAAGTATAATCAACATGTTGCTGTTACTGGCCTAATTATAGCGCAGAGCCTGCTTTTATAAAGGGGATATTTGGACTTTTTATATGTTTTCCTCTGTAGTAAACATCATTATCTGAAGGAGTGACTGAATTTACCCTTGTAGGCTACAGACACATCCATAATTCAGATCTGCAAGAATAAAAAGCTACTGTTAAAAAACCAAATAAGGTCTTTTATGAAGTAAAGTTATTTTGCTCCCCAGGAACATTTAAAATGTAAAATTTTTTTTTCAGTCTGAAAGATAAATTTAAAGCCAGTCTTCCAGGTGTATAAAACTGCATAAACCAAACAGAACAATCATTGCCAGACAACTTATTTTACAATTGATATTAGCTAGTGCTCTCCAGTGTAGCTGGTTATATCAACAAACACTTCTTAGAACTCACTATCTTCTACTATATTGCAGAAAACCACATTTTCTGTTTCATCCAACAGACTCCAAGAACATTCATAGTGAGATAGTTTCAAAAGCTCTTTAGTGAATGTGGATGTCCTTGGTGGAAATACTGCCTCTATACAAAAAATACAACGGAACCCATATGTTAAGCCAGATACCAAACCTACATGGTAGAAGGTTTCAGAAAACATGAGTGTAAGATGTTCTGCCAGCCCATACAAAATTAAACCACCAATTTTCCTCTTTCTATCGTGGTGGTCACAGACCCTTAGAAATGTTGGAAGAAGGAGCCTCTGAAGGTCTTCTAGTCCATTATCCTGCTCCAAGCAAGACAACTCCAACAACTACATCAGATGAAATGTAGCCATAGCTGAATCTTCCAAGCAACCAGGAACTGGCATTTCTACGTGCTGTGTATCTCTGGTCAGTGGTATTGCTGTCTCTTTCCAGTTTCTCAACATGCCATTTCAACAGAAAACACTGGACTGCTATCTGAGTTGAAAATTTGTCATTCATCCAGCCTAGACTCCAACACGTTTACAGTGAGAATGCTGTAATTCTCCACCTCCTCCTCACCTGTCTCAAAGAAGGATGCAGTGTTGGCTTTTTTCCAGTCAGCAGGAACCTCCTCTGATCAACATGAATTTTCTTAGATTAGTCTCACCATCATTTCAGCCAACTCCTTCAGGACTTCCAGATGTATCCCATTCAGTCCCTCAGATCTGAAGACATTCAGCTGCTCTAAATAGTCCCTTGAATCTTTTGCTCCTCAGCTGCCATCTACTTCTCTCTTTCCCAACCATACTGATAGAAGCAGTGGTCCCAAAAAAGGGCTTTGGCTGTTAGGACTGACACAAAAGAATTCCTTGATATTTCTGCTTCCTGGGTTGCTCAATGCCTTGGTGCCCTCCCTCCAGATGTATGAAAGCCTCCTATGAGGACAAGAAATAGCTATTTAAGGCCCACACACCACCACCTCTGCCCAGGCAATCTGTTACTGACCTCCACCACAACACACCAAAGTATGTCCCATCTCACTTTGAACTCCTGTTTCTTCCTGAAGTTTTTCAACATTTAGAGGTTTCCTCAACAGAGGCTGCAATTATTTCTCCTTTTTCTGCCCTCATGTCTATGATGAACTGTTTCATCCATGCCAGTGCTCCTTTTTCATGACACACTTCTTCCACTTGCACTTATGTCTTTGTAGCACTGATCCTCATGGTAAAAGCTGAGACATCTGACACAGGATCATTCCCCAACAGGACTTGTTTCTCCTCTGCTGCCAGGGCACTGGAGTATATTTAAGGTTAAATAGCTGCAGGTTGAAATGGAGCCCTCCTCCCACTGCCAGAAGACACAGACTTACACCCTGCTGGATGGGGCCCCTCTTGCTGCTCCACTATTGCCTTCCCACCCTCAGGGTGTCTCCTGTCCCAGCAGAGTCTCTTGAAGGCTCTGTCAGTGCCTCATCTGTCATTCTTCACAGAAGGGTTGCTCATTTCTTGGCTAGTATTGTTTTGCTTTTTTTTTTTAATGAACAGAAGGAAAACATGAAGTAGCAGAGATCTCTGACTGTGTTCTCATTTCATTTTTCAGTCTGGACTGCAGCCCCCACGGACACATATGTGCAATGCAAATAGAAAGCCTGGCTTGTGCAGATGGGAAGTCAGACTAGTTGACTTACCAGTGTACCTAAATTCTGCAGCCTACAATATTTTCTCCTTCTCTTTAACTATTTGTGAACCAGAATGCTCTTCCAGCTGTGAAGGACACAGACAAAGGAGATGTGTAGAAAGAAATGCAGCTGGAATTCTGCAGTGTAAGTCTGCAGAGTACTGGTTGTGTAGAACCTGCCTTTTGGAGCTGAAAAGCCATCCAGCTGTACCTGCACAGAGAGGAAAAGGTAATGAGCTGGTGCCCTACTGCAGGAGACTGTGCTGGGCATCTCTGAAATCTAGCACAGTAGAAGAGGGTTTTTTCTCTATTTTGGGGTGAATCATACCTCACAGTGCATGTTTCTAGTTTTTAATGTGTTCCAGTGGAGAAACTAAACTGTGTGTATTTGCCACTGTGAAATATCTTTTCTGCTCTAACAGAAATACATCTTGTGACAAACTGACGCACTTCGTCCGCAAAGGCAGCGGAACAGACATGTATTTTTAGGAACAGAGGCACCCTTAAGTGATCACTTCAGTGTTCCAAGACAGCCACAAAATGCTTCAGGGTAGATCTCTCCAGAATAAACTCTTCATGGAGACATCAGTCCACCTGAAGCCTCACCTGCCAATGGCTGGTTCACGCTTTGAAACATGATTTCTCTGCCTCAATCCTCTAACCTTTTGGTGAGTTCCTGCTAAGCTTTCCAATAATGTCAGTTATTGGAATTAACAATTATTACACAATAACTTAAATTATTGAAGTTAAGTGTAGTTACTGCAGTCTTTCATTATTTTCTCCTATGTAGACCTCAAGCATTTTAATTTTTTTCTGGAACAAAATAAAGTTCAGTTGCATATGCCCGTTCACAGAGATGCCTTCTTCCTGTCTATTTTAAATGTTAGAAGTACATGTGATACTGAAAACATAAGGAATAAATCATGTCTGTTTCCTTCTTGGACAGAATGACAGGTTGATAGGCACTCTTGAATTTTATGGTGTTTTAGCTGTGATTCAAACAGTAGATCAGTAAAGCTTACCATTGTCCTTTAATACATGTAGCAGGGAATGGAACCAGACCCTCCTCGACAGATATAGACTGACCTGGAATCACTGGGATCAAGATTTATGTTGATTTATATCAGCTGACATTACAGACCATAATATTTAGATTGTATATAAGCAAATGGCTTATGGCTTAGATTTTTTGCATATCCTGACATGAAATAGTCTGCTTTATCAAGAAACCAAGGTCTTGATTCATAAAGCACTCTTCTCAAGTAACACTGACTCCCACATTTAACTAAAAAGAGATGCAGCAATACAGGCTTCCTGCACAGCACACTTTAAAGGAAAAAAACTCTCTATTATAATTCTTTTTCCTCTAAATCCTCCACAATCTTAACTGTTGCTGAGAGATTTAAAATAGGATTATATCAGACTTTACCTAGCAAGGCTTTCAATTAGTTTTTAAGGCAATACTCATATTTCTACTATACCAGGAGAAGCAGCAAAATTTATGGATCATTAGGCCAGTACAGCCGAGAGGAAAGTAGTTGCAGTTACTTTAGACAAGGCATGAATGCACCTATTTTTCTCATATTTTTACGTTTCAGGTTTATACTATGTGTCACTGACTCCATAATTCTGAAAACGGCTATTTTTTTATAATTTTATCTTTTTCCAGTGCTAAACCTCTAGCACAGTTTGAAGAGAAGGATTGTTATAAGAGACATAACAAATAAATGACTATTGCGTTACCTGTCTTTGTTCTCTTGTTTGGGGATTTACTTGAGGCCCTCTGAAAGCTATTACTACTTTTTAGGGGAAAGTATAATAATACATGCTCTGAAAATGGTTTTATGTCTATTAACATAAAGTAATCCCATTTCCTTCAGCATAATATAAAGCTAGAAATCTTAATTCCAGTTTTGACAGAAAATATTTAACTAGCTTAGCTTATTTGAAGTAGATTAGGAACATTGATTAGTCAGATAATGATTCCTTAATTCTGCTTAATACTGTCAAATAATATGTACTTTGTATGAAATACTCCTGTGTTCCTGTGCCCCAGACCAATGGCCCACGACCCCAATACAAACTTCTCCTGGGCCCAAATCTGAGGTCAACACCATTCTCCTGAGTGGTCACTTTGGCATCAAGGATGTCAGGCTGAGTATGTAAACATATGTTTGTATATCTATGCAATAGTTTTGCAAAACTAAGGTCCTGCTTAGTCATCCCTCCAGACTTCTAGTTTTCACATCTTGCAATTAATAAGAAATATCATAAGACACTTTCTGATGAGGTTCATGAACATTCACAATCCTTCATGAGTAAATCAGAGCAAAACAGCTACTAAAAAAAAAGTACTTCAAATGCTATGATTTAACCTTCCCAAATTTTGATTTTTGTCTTTAGAACATGAAATTAATCATATAATTTTTTCTTTTTCCAGTCTGACATTCAGAACAATCATATTTAAGTGTGTTTCTCTCTTTTTCTGTAGTATTATTTGGACAGCAAACCTGATCCCTTTAGTGCCAATATTGCTACCTTTTGCTTTTATCTCAGCAAGTGTTGTCACCAGGTTTGTAAAGGAATTTCACTTCCAACTCACAGATCATGGCATGAATAATATGAAACTCACCAGACACAATGCTGACAACTGAAACCTCTGATAATTATTCCAATTACTGAAGAAAGTGAACAAAAAAACCCCATCGCTTCACTATGATTAGCTATAATTTTGTTGAAATTATATGCATTATAATGACACTCAACATAGTGTGTGCATTTCTAATTCAGAAGAATTTATTCCCTGAGACCTGTCACATGATTTACCAGGACTGCGCACATTTCTATATAAAAGGTTCAAGAGTTTAGTTTTAATACATGCTTTGTTATGTGAATACTGAGTGTGTAACCATTTTCATAAAGTGCTTTACTAGTTATTAATAAGAAGACCTGATGGCTTCCAGGCAAGAGTGTGTGTTCTCTAGAAAATGCCCTAAAAGGGAGAATTAAGCCAGGTTACACACTCTCCAGTTTACCTACATTTCCCACCCTGCAGGAAACTGTAAAATATACAGCAAATCCAAGACCCACCTCTCTTGCCAGCATGAGCAGGAAAGAGTTAGTGAAGTCAGATACTACAGGCCAAAATACACCTTTCAAAAATGCAATCTGGTGAAGACGAGAATGGCTCTTTCTGCTTGTTTATTCCTTTGCAAATCATGGCCATTGACTGAAATCTTCGTGTCTCTGCCATTCTTTGATCTCTTTCCCTCCACTTTGTCATGAATCAGTGAAAAAGGTATTTTTCTGAGTTAGCCCCTTTAGCTTCTCAAAGCATGGATTAAATAGCCATTTATTTGGAAGCACGGTTAGCATTGCAGGAAAAGGTGTCCAGCTGCATTCAGAGGCGTGATGTGATACAGTAGCACTCACAGAGTCTTAATTTTCAGCAATGCTCCAGGGAGGGTGCAAATGAAACAGCTACAACTTACAGTCTTCACTCAGACATCCATAAATGGATTTCTGGTTCATTTTGGAGTTTTTTAACATGCAGATTTACACAGTTCTTCAGTGAATGGCCTAAAATATCAGACATAAGCGCTGTTCTGTGGATTAGCTGCTGTATTTTACTGGCTGCTCACCCATTACAAGTCACATAACCAATCATCTGACCTCATTTCCATGGCCTGGAGGGGTCTTTTGAGGTTTCTGAGTCTATCTTTTTCTTCATAAATTATACAGATAAGAGGAAGGATCAGGTTTACAGAAGAGAACTGTAGTGACTTTCTATGTATGACACTACTCACAGTGATACTTCTCTACTTTAACTGAATGGTCACATTAAAAAAGTTTAAAATGTCAGAGCCCCCTATGAAGCACATCCACATGCTGCACTCTCAAGTTCTTCAGGATCTTTTATATCATATTTTCTCTGGAATGATTGTAGATCATATTCAGAATGAGATATAGGAGAAATAAGTGAGCCTTCACTATAAACTGGTCTGTGATGATCACCAGTGAAATGAAGACACCCATTTACTTAAGTTCCCACTTGTTACCTTTATTATCACAAGACACCTTTTGGGGCAGTAAAAATCCACTTCCATTTGACTCAGCTTCTGGTTTTCATACCTCTGCCTTCCCAATGAGTTTTGGCAAAGAGCAGCAATAATTATGTAGTTTCCTATTACACTCTAGTTAATTCCGTCTCCATTTTACTTTCAAGTATTTTTAACCAGCACTGAGGTAATTCAGACAAATTAACTAAACATACATAAATGTATAAAACAAAAAAATAACAGTCCATGTGTCAGCGGCCTTTTATTTCCTACAATAAGAAGTAGGGGTTTTCTTCTTTCCTGAAGCTGGACTGATAAACTTCCCTGAGAACAGCCAAAAAATTTGATTTTATTAAGTTACATTTTGACATCTATTTTTCTCATTAGTGAATACCCATAAAAATCACTGCTGCATTCAGGAGTAAGTTTTCCTTCACAAGTTGAGAGGAATAAGGTGCTACACTTCAACCTGCGTATTTTTGTCTTAAGACGAAATTAGACCATCTAAGCCTTGGTAAATTTGTGAAAATAGTGAGGTAGTTTCTTTTTTACTTTCCAGCAGATCCAAAAGAAAACACTTCAAAACTATGGTAAATACGAAGCAACATTTGGAGGACGGACAATATTTCTGCCTAATCAAAATAATTCTGAACTGATATGTTAATAATCATGACAGTCTCTGCAGCTTCCATTTCAGGCTTTTAAGAAAGCAATGTAGAGGCAGAGAGATTTCAGGGGCAAGCAGGTTCCAGTCAGCACACACAAAAGCAAAACCACTTTGTGCTCTAAACATAGTGTGGTTAATTTTCCACTTCATTTTTCACAGAAGACCTGTTCTTCTCCTTGAGGACACAGACCAAGGCCCTTGACACTCCGGAGAGTGCCTGAATTCCCGAGCTTTACGATTTTAGGAGATGGGGTTTGAGTTCAGGTTGTCTGGGGTGCAGAAGACAGAGAACAAATTTGCAAGGCGCCAGGAGGAGGTTCTTAGCCCATCTTTTCACAACCCACAAGAAGGGTATTAATTATTGGCCTATAAGGTGTGAGAGTTTCGCTCTGGTGCTCTGAAGAAATTCTGCTGGACCACAGTCCTGGTAAGTGCACTGAGCCAGCAAAGATGTTTCACACCAAAAAGAAAACCAAAAACCAAACCACCAAAACCAACAAGCCCCCAAATATGGCCATGCATCTATTTTAAGATGCTGCATGTAGAAATTGTCTGTCTTATATTAAATAGATAAGGTACTTCTTTGGTCCTTGAAAGAGAAAGGTGCATATATAATACTTTTCTATTTTATATTTTCAAAGTACCAATGCTGTAGGAAATGATGCCAGTTATGGAAGGTAAAGGACAAGTAAGGAAGCACCAGTGGTCTGGGAATTTTACTACCTTGGCCTTTTCAAAGACAGAAATGAAAAAAGGAGTTTTTTTTTTTAACATTGGAAATATAGTAATTTCTAAGTAAAACAGGGCACCAATAAGGACTAAAGACTGTTCTTTGATACAGTACAAGACCAAAAATCAAAATATAGTCAATTAGAGAAATGAAACCAATGGTCTTATTTTGACAAAGACTGTGATTATGAAACTGGAAATGAAAAACAATTAAAAAGAAGAACAGAGACCTGGGTTTTGATGGTTTTATTTTTATTTGATGTAAACTCTTTCCAACTTAGGGTAACACTGACCTTTCTCTTGGTTGATATGTAGGCATTTTTTGCAATTATTAATTTGAATGTATTTTTTTCCTATAGGACATCAGGTAAAAATCTGTTCAGTCATAGTATTATATATTTTCCTGCAAACTGGGAAAAATTATGTAATGACTTTCATTGGTTTTAAAATTGTAATGATAAATTTGGAGGATAATCTTTCATCTTTCATCTTAAACTGCAGTTCAAGGAATCATTCAACATTGGTACATAGAATCTATTTAATTTTCTTAAAAATATGCAGTTTCTACCTTTGCTTACAACCACACCCTTCCTCAGATTTCTCTACGAGCTCATTGGGTGCCCAGGGTGGTTTTTTTTGCAGTTCAGGCAAGCCCTGACACCTTTAAGGTCACTTACCTGCCCTTGGAAAAAACCCTATGTGTTTTATCAGATGCAATCTCTGTTTCTCATCATCACAATATTCTTCCTACTGTAAGATGTTAGAAGATACAAGTAAATAATAATAAAATATACTATACACTACTGAAGTACAATAAGCCTCTTGAATCTCACAGGTATTTAATCAGAGAGCAGTCTGCAAATAAATGATTTATTCATTAAGCCAGTGTATTGACTGTCAACACGCAGGCATTGTAAAATACAAATACTGAAATGATACAGAAATAGTGATGCAGAAAAGAAGGTATTTAACTGCAGACAAACCCTGAGACAATACTTTGATAGTTTTAAAGGTATTTGAAGTATTTTATATCACCATAAAAACCTCTGCAGAGTATAAGGTATTTCTTTGGCTACAGTGAACCATGAATAATATTGCAGAAATACTTAATTTCGTTTAATAGCATTGAGTTGTGCATTTCATCCAGGAGATAGCCGGGCTGCCTAGAAAATTTGATTCACAGCAGTGAAACTGGTCAAATAATCTATTGTGAATAACACCTATTGTAAATTTGACCATTTCTCAAAGAATAATTGCACATTAATAACTTCTTGCATTATTCAGCCAGCTATAGACCACAGTACATTTATTTCTGAGGAAGATACGGAATTATCTGAGAAACTTCTGGGTGGATAGCTATATAACTTCCCTTAAACTTTCACTTAAGGATGTTGTGGTGACTGAATATGGATACTGAATTGTATCACACATAGCTTACACATAATGTAGAGAAAATTCCACAAATTTGATCAGACTATTAAAAGTAACACTTAGGAAATTATATTAGAAGTGAACAGAAACTTTTGGCCAAACTCTAAAATGACAGCTCACAGCCGTCTATCTACAGTATTTTGTGTTATGCAAACATCCAGACATTAGATGTTGTGTCTTGCCCTTCCCTTTACACTGCATTTCAAATTTCATGAATATTGGTCGTGTAAACGAACCAGAAATATTTTGGGGGTAAAAAGTGTTTTTGTTTCACATTCTAATGCGATCAAGAAAAGCTTTTTGCAGAATACTCTGAGTGGCAGGGACTTCATCTCTGCTTTCCTTGAGAATAAGCAAATCTTTACGACATGCAGAGCAGAAATTACCTGGGCTGACTGGACATTACGGTTTGACACAGCTGCTAATTTGCTTCCTCTGTCCTGGTATGATGGGACCAGAACTTCAGCATTAATTCCTTTGTCAAAGCATATAACCCACTGCAAAAGATCTGTCCAGACTTCTCCTATAGCCAATAGAGATAAATAGGTGTATCTTGGAGATGACTCACCCAAGATAGTTACCAGGAAACATTTTTGTCTCTTTAGTAAAGTAGCTATCTAAATGAAGATTTTATACTTCACTCTCAAATTCTAGTTGGCTGAAAGTAGGCAAGACAACTGTTGTCCTTGGTTGGTATCTTCTCTTTATTAAATTAAAGGTAGAGCAGTGAGCTACTGACCATAATACTGGAGACGTATTTTTCTCAGCCTCAGGTGCAAGAGCTATTACCCAGTAAAGCAGTGAGTTGAATCTGTCTCCTACACCCTCATGGAGTGCCATAGCCAATAGGTCACTAGGTATTTGGGGACAATGTCATTTTTAGTGTGTTCCATTTTTTCAGGTTTGATCCTTTGAAAAACTTCAGCCCACAAAATAAATATTTTCTGACAAATATCAAAGTAAGGAAAAAATGTAACTCTGGTTACTACTAAACGTTAGCATTACCAATGCATTGTCTGTGATCCCAATTGTCTTTATTACTTTTTACTAACAGTACCTTCTCTTTTCAGTGGGATGGTCCTCACCACTTGGCATTCCAGTCTCATGGAAGACCTCTGCTTTATACCTCTTTGTCTTCTCTTTAGATTATGGATAAAGTACTTAAAATTAGCACAGGGACAGTACACATAGTCTAGATGACTGCCAAGCACCCCATGTCACATTCTTCTTTTAAGCATTTTTCTCCCTGTCACTCTCTGGAAGAAGCCTTCATATTTACATATTTTCCATATTTTCTTCTTTTTCAGAGTGTTCAGAGATAAATTGTCCTTTTAGGCACCTTTTGCCTCCCTCCAAAGCTATTGAAACCTTTTGTTACGCTATTTTTAGGATGCTTAGTCTACTGCTGCAATGCACTTATCTACCGATTACTCTAAGCACACTTCTTTCATTTGAAAAACATATTTCGTGTCCCAACGTAAGTCAGGAGTTAGACTGAAAAGTGATTAGACATGAAAAGAATTAAAAAAACCCCAAATATTGATGCCTTAATCTTTTCAAACCACAGTACCAGAAAGCTGAAAATAAATGGCAGTTTTCAAACCATAATAAAGTTAATATGAATTTCATTTCTTAGCAGGTGAAAATTCTTCCTCCTGATTTCATAACAGGCAAACTAGAAAGTCAACTTATTTAGAGACTGTTTCAAATATGGGAAGATATAAGCACATTCATATTTATAGAGATAATATTCTTCTTTCACATGAGGGTGTCAGTTCTCGCCTTTGATGACAAATGTGTGTTATCACAATGCTTGCAACTGTTACAGATTATTTATTTATGAAGACGCACTTTGTTCCCTTAAGCATTTTCACAAGGCACATGTTTACAGGAACAGAGGAATTGGAGAAAAGATTTCTTCTGTGTTTATGTATTGACACTTTAATTTCTGTGGAATGTTGTCAATACTGCACAATGCAACAAGGATCATTAGGAAAAAGCAGATGAGATGAATGGACAGATAGTGTCAAACTGTCTGAAATTTTAAGTGAATACTGCCCTATTCTATTTGCCAAGTTCACTGATGCTGTGGGGTTGTCTGCTACTTTGCACAACACCATCTCATCTCACAGTGTGTGTGCTAAAAAATTCTGTTCTGCACTAGATAAAAATACTTATATGGTCTTTGATCTAATTGATAAAAGGAAACTAATGGTGTGTTGCATAACTTTGAATTAGGGAATGTAGCTGTTGAATTAACAAGCAGTCACAGACTTGCTGCAATTTCTCTGGGAAAATGTCACAGGGGTTCCTCCTTTATTCAGTAATTTGGTGCAATCTAAACTTTGTCTGAGGATCTGCATCTATAATGTACTGAACATTTTCTGTGCTCATTAGAAAAAGCTGAAGGAGATTGGGATTTGCAGAAGGAATACAGTCATGCCATAATACTTATAAAAAATGAATAATGTATTTATTAATTTAGAATTATATGTATACTTAGGATTAATGGAAGGATGTGCTCAAGCAAATGTCTTTGTTCTGTTTTACTTACAGATTGTCAAGTTTTTCTGAACTTTCTCTGAAACTAGCCTTTAAGTTTTGCAATAGCTTATAATAACTGTTCATAATTTTTCAAGGTTTAGGTTCTTCCATTTCTTTTTAATTCTTTTCCCTCTACAACAAGAGAACAAAAATTTTTTGCTTGTGGTTTGGATTTACATGTTTCTTTTTTTTCCTAATCTTTCTACATAATGCTTTTCTCTAGAAGAGAAGAAAAAGTTATTTTATGCTTTATTAGGCTGGGTGACATACTCTTCCAAAATCCAGTGATCAGCAGTATTTTCAGCAAATTGTGTGCTACACTTGACTGCAGTTTAAAAGAAATTGTAGAACAAGTAACTACAGAGTACAACAGGTCTAATTTTTAATACACTGGCAAACTTTCTTTTCTGTACACGTCAGTCATAAACAGGCTTTGATTTCTGTGTACGTATTAGATAATCATGAGTATTTGCCAAATACCTTGTACAAATGATACACTGTTTTGTTGGTATCTATTTGTTCTGCATGTCTATGAATGATCTTCTAAGCCAGACTATATTATTTCTGTTTCCAAATTTGAGAAATGTTTTAATACACAAACAAAACCCAGAGCTAGTTCTTCCTCTTTAGCATGTAGTATGTTTCCAATGCACATTGTGCATTAAAAAATCCCTCCCTTTGGAAGTTTATTTCAGTGCCCGTTTCACGTAGCACTTCTCATATTGTCCTATTCAGTGCCGAATCCTGCCATTAAAATTTTAAATAACAATTAAATTCAATGAAGTAGTAAATATGACAGAATTTATTAAGATCTCTTGTATTTCAAATACCAACCTTCTGCATGCCAAAGTTGCTAAGTATAATGATTTGCTTTCCAAAAGGCAAATTGGAACTCTATAGAGAGCTCCTTCTTAAAATAATTGCCAGTTAATAATTTCCTCACTACGTCTCATAACTGCAAGGAACACTTCTGGCCTGAGTGTTTCAAGGCATACTGGGCAAAAAGCACTAGCTTTACACATCACTATGCCATCAAATATAATATGCCTTTTATAAATGTTTAAACTATACCACAAAAAATCTTGTGGATATTTTGGAAATATTTTGGTTTGGTATTTTGATGAATAACCCACGTCCAATTTAAACAAATTACACAACTGGTTAAGGCCAACTAACTGGCTGGTACTTGGCAATGATGCAAAATAGTTTCACTGTCGTTTCACTATAAAACTGACCCAAAATTGTAATGTCCCCAGCCTTCACTGAAATAATTCAATCTGTCATTTCAAAATGTCAGTGCTTGAGGTTTCCTGTACATTTTTGCCAAGGCTGTTTTCTCTTTAAGGATAGTGAAAGCATTATTTTGAAATACAGTTTAAAAACAGGTTGTAAAATGTTTTCAAGTTCTGAACATATATGAAGAACTGGCAAATTGACAGATTCATTTTTCCTCACGATGAGTGTGCTGCATCATTGAGACAAAATACAGTTAAACTGTCATGGTTCTTAGCTTACTGCTTTGTTTCTCTAAGTTATCACATCAATGGATAGTCTTTAAAAATGAGTTAGCACAAAGGGTCAGTAAGAAATCTGAGGCCACTGGAATCCATTTTTAAAGATCAGCTCTGACTATTTTCGCTTTTATCACCACATCTTAATGATCTGTAAGGTGATAAAGAAATGGACAACCCAGATCACACAAATGAACGTGAACAGTCTCCACCTAGCAAGGACAAAGCAAGTTCTTCTTTGTTCCAAGTACAAAAGTGATCACCCAGATAAAATTCTTGAAAACCATCAAAATGCCTACTCTATAGCAGGAAAGTCCAGGTGGAAATTGTCAAGTGGTGAGGCCCTTGGAACAGGTAGCCCAGAGAAGTTGGGGATGTCCCATGCCTGAAAGTGTTCAAGGCCAGGTTGGATGGGGCTTTGAGGAACCTGGTCTAGTGAAAGCTGTCCCTGCCCATGGCAGCAGGTTTGAAACAAAATGATCTTTTAAGTTCCTTTGCAACACAAACCATTCTATGATTCTGTGATTTTATGAGATCTCCAAGCTGAAGACGTGCTCAGTGGCTAGCAGAGAGTGAAGTATTCAGTTGTGCTGATGCCACAGCATGCAGATCTGTTTATCTGTGGATAAGTCTTTTTCTGTATAAGCTCTTACCAATTTTTGGTTCTGAAAAGCGATGAAAAGAAGAGACACTTTCCCTGCCAGAAGTAGCACACTTCTGGAGACACGAGTTCGGATGCACAGCCAAGCACTGGGTGAGCTCTGCTCCCCTCAGGGGCTGTGCAGCCCCAGCAGTGGTCAACCTCATGCACACTGTGCAACCCAGTGCGAGCAACTGTACAGACAACTCAGCATGAAAATTACAAATGTAATTTCCTTTCTTTATAAAGCTTCTGCTCATGACCTGAGCAACTCTAAGCAGACAACTGGGCAATCTGTTTCTCACCTTTTATACACCTGCTGCGCAATCATCTCCTTGGTCGAAAAGTGTACCACAGACTAGAAGACGGGATGCTTTTATAAGACTTAATTCATGGTCTTCAGGTAGCCACCAAGCATGGAAGGTCCCGCTTAGCTTTGTAGGTTGCAAGGGATGGCATGACAGGAACTAAGACACAAGACCACAAAGGTGAGGGAGATATTGTTTCGAGTAGTTAAAAATAAAACAGTCTACATTTTTACAGACGCGTGAAGAGAAGAAAGTAATACTGGATGTAAGAAGAGGTGAATCTGAAAGACTCATAAGCACTCACCCCCCTTGTGGGTCGAGTCCAATTCCCAGCCCTGCACAGAGTATCCTCGACAGTCACACCGGGTGCCCGAGAGCATTATTCAAACGTTTCTTAAACTCTGTCAGGCTTGGCACTGTGACCACTTCCTGGGGAGCTGCTCCAGTGCCCAGCCACCCTCTGGGTGAAGAACCTTTTCCTGATGTCTGACCAAAAGCTCCCCTGACTCAGCTTCAAGCCATTTCCTGGAGTCCTGTCACCGCAGAGAAGAGATCAGTACCTGCCCCTCCACTTCTCCTCAATGGGATGTTGAAGACCCCAATAAGTTCTCCCCTCAGTCTCCTCCAAGCTGAACACACCAAGTGACCTCAGCTGCTCCTCATAAGGAGCACGCACGTGGACACTGCATTTGTTTTCTGTTTGGGATTGTTCAGATCCAGTTTTTGATGTGTACTCTGGTCACAAATTCCAAGTGCTGCTCTACAACCTTGGCACTTAGAGGACTTCCAAAATGGAAGGAAAAGTGAACAAAGACCAAAAGAAATGGGAAAGATGAGAAGGGGAGAGAAAATATTCCTGTTCTCTGGAAACCAGGGCTTCCCATCAAACATTAAGTAATAGGTTCAATAAAACCTTGTTTTCATGACACTTTATAAGTGCAAGCAATAACATAAAAATTGCTGCATTAAACTGACCAAAGACTTGTTTTAGTATTTTGTATTATAGATACCGAAACATTCAGTTGGAGCCATAACAATTAAAATCCTGTCGGATGGAGATCCTAAAAGAAATATCTCTGAAAGAATGAACTGATTTTCTTTGTGAAAATCACAGTGAGGTTTGCTTTTGAGTACTTATAAGCCTTTCTTTTTAAAAGAACGTCTTTTTAATAATCAGTGTCAAAAGTGCCTATCAGTTGTTTAATTCTTGTTTGTCATTCTCTTCCCTATAATCTAATTCTAGATAAACCAGTATTTGTCAGAAGTATTTTAATGTAAACTTTTGAAACTGTTGTTCAAACACACACTTGTGTTATTTATGACAATATAATAAAATAAATTTATGGAACACAAGGTAGTGAGACAAACATTTTGCTTCAAGATGTTTGGTTTAAAAAGAAGCACTGATATTTCTGTATTATTCTTTCACTCAGCAGTAGCTAAAGCTTTATGGAGAAGTCTTATTTTGTTGAAAGCTAGTAGCATAATGCCTTAGGCCTAGATTCTAGTCTGGTTTATTCACAAAAATATTTTATCGATATTTACTTGAGAAATAGAGTAAAACAGACATGAAGCATATGTGGGGCAAAATCCTGGACACAGAGAAGTCAGTGTTGCCTCATTAACTATTGCCATTTACAAACTTACAATGTTTTGTTAAAAATATGGAACTTCTATTAAATACTGAATATCTATGTTCTGATTCATAATAAAATAGACACTAGCCATTATCACACAGTTTATCATATCCCTAGCTAATACCATATTATCAATACTTTTGAAATTTTAATATCAAATTTCAGTAAAAATATCTAGGCAATTAAGAGAATGCAAGTTGATCCTTTCACGTTAAAGCCATATGGGCTGTTTACAGCTAAAATAGTTGAGAAGTTATTCATTGGCTTGTAAGCTTCTAAAGGAAACCAAAAGTTGATAAAATTGCTTCGGCCACAGTAAATTATGTACTGTGTATCTTCTTCATAAATGAAAGGATATTTATCCAAATGAAGAATCCTCCTGCATCCAAAGCATTAAAGTAGAAATGTACCTAAAATTAGAGCTGGATCCTGATGAATGCCTTATCAAAATTTGAATGCCAAAAGAGTTCTTGTAATTAGGTAATTTTACAAGTCTTGTCTCCCACTCTTATCACGTATCCTAAAACGGCACAGCATATTCATCCTGATGCTTACCCTTTCCAGCTTGGAAAAGCCATACAGCACCAGCCAATGCACATGTTCTCTGTGTCCTTGGGACTGAGGCTTCTGCTCTCTGGCACGGGACAACAAAAACAGAGCCTGATGCTCACCCAGGGTCTGGCCTTGATTCTGAGTCAGGATTGGGCCAGTATGCTTCCTTGCATATAGGCAGTCCAAATTACCCTATGGCAATATTGGGAGCTTTGCCATTTATTGGCCTCTCAGAAGAGCCAGGGATATTTCAGGGATTTGGTGTACTTGTGACAAAGCTCTTACTGCACACACTGATGAGCTGCACAGCAACAGAATTCATGCCCAGCACTCTGTTTCCTGGGCCATTGCCTTTGGGATCAGCTTTTCCTGAGAGTTCTGACTGCAGATACAATCATCTTATCTAAATCAATAAAAGGGAGTTCACTAGAGATAAAATATAGGAGACGGAAATTTGCAATTTTTTCCAGACAGTCTGAAAAATCCCATTATTTTTCTTATGAAGAGTTCCATTTCCTTTATGAAGCCACATGTTGTTCTGGCTTTTTTGAGCACTCTTAAAGAAAAAGTCAAGTTTTTAGCAAAAGGACTCCTTAAATGGTAAAGATCAAATCAAGATTCAGGAGAAAAGAAGACAAACGAAAGTGCCGCGAAATGGATATGAAGTTTTTCTACCGAATAAATGAAGTTAAAATCCTGAAGAGGACAGCTAAGGCTGAGACCATGCATGCCCAGAGGGCTGAACTTGGCCTGAAAGAATACTGCACACAGAGCAGGATTAGAAGCAAAGGCTGCATGATGCTTTTGCAAACTGAGTTCATGAAAAAATATAACAGTAGTTAACACAGACCCTCTCAATGACTGGGAGGTTTGCCATTTATCGCAAAAGCTGATTATACTTCATCATCTTTTCTTTATCAAGTGACATGGCATACTTTCAGTCATGAATGCCTGGCTAGACAGGAGTGAAGCCTGATAACACAAAAACACCATTCTCCCATGCACCAAATTGACAGGACATAGAGGATCTTTGAAAGCTGTAAAATAGCATTAGTCAGAGATAATAAATAGAATTTTTTCCTGTCTTCATTAATAATATGGGGAATGGAGAATAGTGCCAGCTTTTTCAGAGATGGAAATATAAACGAGATGAAGCAAACTACCTTAAAATGCAACATCCTTTGCCAGATTCCAGATCATCTATGGTATCAGAAGAAAACTCCTAGAAAAAATACCACAGCATATTTTCACTGCGTATTTGTTAGCCGACTTCATACACGTCAGTGAATGTTTCATGAATTAATGGCAAATACTCTACACAGCTATTTAGATATTGCAAAACAGGAAGTAATTACTTAGATGGCAATTTTTTTGGCCAACATTTTTTGTAGTTTATAGCAACAAATGAGAAAAACGCATTTTCAATTTCAAAGAGTGAGAGGGTGTCATAAAGCACAGAATCCATAATAAAGGTTTCAGGAGACTGGATATGAGTGAAGAAATCTAGTATAAAGTGCTAAAATTAAAAAAAAATAATAATTTAAAAGAGGAACACTTTAAAAAACTCATAACCCCAACTTATTAAGGCTGTTACAATTATGATTTTCTGCCAACTGTTTCCTCTATTCTTCCTCCACTGAGAAATTTGGAAATAATAAAAACAAAACAACAATTATCTCAGAAGCAAATTTTAGAAAAGAACATTCATTTTATCCTGCCAAAGTAAATTCAACTCTCAATGAAAATGCCTTTCAGCAAAAAGATACAGCTTTGTACTTTCACAAGAAAGCCATCCTCCTTCTAAAAGATGAAGGCAAAACGTTTACCTGAAAGATGGCTCCTATGTCCGAAAGCTTAGTTGCCATTTTATTAGCTTGATAAAAGGAATTATTCCTCACTTCAGATCCTTCCTCATTTACATGCTCAGAATACCATGGTAACAAAAACTTGATCACTAAGAATACACCACACATCTTGAAGACCACTTTTTCAGTGTAAAATTATAATTGACAGCTGTGACATTTAGTCGTAGAAGAAAACTGTATGCCCGGTTACATGCCTGAATTTGCTTGTTAGTGTAGAGCATAGCTTAAATGAATTTTTCTATTTGTAAATTATTTCTACTACAGAAAATCCAATTATTATTTAGTCTATTTTGCCCAGAGCCACTACTGTGTTACTACTTGATGCAAACCGTTCCCAGGTCCTTCAAGTCATGAGGACTTAAAGAGCTAAAACTTTCTGTGGCAGAGTGTGAATAGTGAGATTGAGAAGATACTTAAAGCTTGTGTGACATGGGTATGGGTGCAGCTTAAGCGGAAACTTGCTGTTTAAAGTCTTACACGGAGACCAAACTTTGGCAAATTCCCAAGAGCCAATCCCTAAATGGTTGTCACCATGTGCCTCCTTCTCCACACCAAACACTTCCAGTCAAACAAAAACAGGCATCTTCAAGGCACATACTTAGTCCAAGCTCAATAGCTGGTCTGCCTTTGAGAGAGACCTTGATTTATCCTGCAGGTCTTTGGCTTTCTGGAGGTATTTATCCCTTACCACCATTACCTACAGAGCCTCCCAGCACGTATCTCATACTGGCCCAGTGATATGTCCCATGTAAAAGTTACCTGAAACAAATACCACCATAGGCAGAGATGCATGATAGGTGCATGTGGCAACATTTTGTCTGATTGAGTCATTCACTGTTCAGAAAATTAAAAGACAAAATAATACAAAAAAAGACAAACTAAGAAACAAACAAAATTCCTCTCAGGATCCATTAGCAGGAGAAGCTTGATGTACATAGAGCAAAGTAAATTCTAACAAAGAAAAGTGATGGAAAATGCTAGGTGCTTTATCTCAAATAGGTGACAAAATGTATTAAATTATTTTAATAATCTAGGCAAGATATTTCAGTCATCTCTACTACCACATAAATTACATAAAAAATAATGCAAATAACCAGAGAGTACTGCATGGCTGTTATATTAGCAGCACAGCTGGATGCAACATCAAAGTCCTCAAAAATGAGAGGAACTGTTGCTGCTATGACATGATATGAGACTTGAATAAGAGTTTAAAAGTAGCATTCATTTTCTTGATTAAAGACTAACAAGGTGAAGTGTTTAATTGGTATTTTAATTGGATAGCAAGGAAATAATTCTGCAGTTTGGAGTTGAATGGATTCTGTGAATCATGAGAACACAGTTCTTTGACTAATTTAAAACTAAATAGTTAAATTGCATTTACTTAAGAATGTATTTGTCTAGATTTAGGGAAATGAGGGAACTTGATAAAAGTTTATTTTCATTCCTAAGCTTTATTTCTGTGTCAACTATTTTTCTGTTTCATAGACAGTAATTCTGGTGCAATTAATCTTTGAAATTTAATGACCTTTCAAGTTTGGCTCAAAAAGTTAATGATGTTGATATAACATTACTTCATCCATGGACTGATGTCCTCTTAATAACCCTAAAAGGTCTCTTTACCTGCCAACACAACACCTTCTCTCAATGCAGCAAAATTTTGGTCCACAGAATTCCAAGAATTTCCTTCTCTTACCTTTAATACAGGTTAATACCTTTTCATAGAGTTCTACTGCTCCACCCATATCTTTTTTTTAAATATGCGGGTATTTTATTCTTTATCTATAATTTCCTTTTAATTTAGGTGTTTCACTTGGCCTTTTATAAAAAAAAAACAAAAAACAAACCCTTGTAAAACCTTGTCCACCTCTGAACTGGATGCCTCGCTTCTCCTGGCTTCACTGTTCAGACTCTGCTACTTTTGTCCTGTTCCATAGCTCAGCTTAGTTCAGAAAGTCTTTAACAAGCTTGTTTATTGTACTGCACTGTTTCTGTCAACAAACTTTGCTCATTACATTGGGATGAGAAATGAAAGAATTTCTGGCTCCGTGAGTGGAAAATACAGTGCCAAACTGATTACTGAGGAGCAGTTTTTGTAACAGCAACATAATAATTTCCCTAATTTTAACAATAATTCCTACTTTGCATGGACTTGTACTTTGTATGAATTATTCCAGATAATTGTCCATATTGTAATTCCTGTTATCCAAGTAAGATTAGATGAACGCAGTTGTGATTTTCTGACTTAATGGTTTGTGACTATTTGAATCTGTGAAATGTGCTAATAACTTTGTATTTGTCAGGAGGCTGCTTAAAGAAAGAACTGTTGATTGTTAATGTCACTGTTTAGAGAAGTTGCTTGACTTTCAAACTGTACTGCATAGTAAGACTGATTTGAAAGATGAACCTATGTAATATGTCACAGTGTCTGGGAATGGATGAAATCAAGTGTTTGATTAAAGACGAGTCAAACAAAACAGGCAACAATAAGAACACTCTGCTTTCAGCATCAGCATCTGCATTAGCAGATATTGATCAAACAACATGTCTTAATAACATGATCATGAAGTGTTGCTGGATATAAACCAGATTCTCCTTCCCAAATCTGTTTAAGGTAGATCCTGCTTGGTGAGCTCAGAGCTCACTTTCAGTAATAGGTGGAGCAGAGGGCTACTTTCCTTGGAGGATGTGAATCCACATTCTGTTCCCGTACTATTGTTTTATGGTCAGAAATAGCCAGCCCAACTCAGACCTTTTCCAGGAAATTAAGGAAAGGAGAATCAAGGTATTTGCACTGTTGAATATATGTATCTCCATCTGAAAGTTGTTCAGAAGTCCTCAGATTCATAGAAGTAGTACCATCAGCTCCTCTTTGAATTAAAAAACAATACTATGAGACAGCAAATGGAGCAGAATCGTTTGACTTAGTTTCTGATACTGCAGTAGTATCCAAACAAGCAAACCTCAGAAAAATCAACTTTAACAACAGAGAGTGATGATGTACAGAGCAGTGGGAATTGTGGTGACAAGCTGGTCAGAGCTGAAACCTTTCTGGCCCATCTGGGTTTTCAAACCATGCAACAGAGGCAGCAGATGTCCTTCTACAAAAGGAAATGTGTTACTCCACATGATGTGTATGAGGCATTTCTGTCATGTGCAAAATTGTCATACATACACAGATTGCTATGCACAGGGGCCAACAGACATAGACAGACAATTTACCATAATTAAATCTTATTCAACTTCAATAAAACTGGATGGCAGCAGCTACAACCACAAAGAGTAAAGAGCTGGTGGTTCCAAGTCAAGCAATCCTTCAGCTACACGAAATGGTAGGAACTCTACAAACCTCATAAACAATGACTCTACAAACCTCGTAACACAATTATGTGTTATGAAATAATTTTCTTAGGGCTTACTGAGAAACAGCATCTGACTGTAAGTAATAAATATACAAGAATAGTTAAAAATTAATACACTTCACAGAGATTCTAAAATCATCGCAATCTGAATTAAGTTTCAGTAAAATGTGTTCACTATGGAGATCCAGGAAAAAGCTCTCCAAGTTCCTCTTTCTGTAAAAGGAAATCACAAAAGACCAGAAGATAACAAGAGCACTGACCTGTACCTACCTTGCTGACTTGCTTCACAGTCATCTCTGGTAGCTCAGTTATTTTGCTTCATTGAAGTTGTTTGTGGGATATCCATGTAATGCAAGAAAACTTCTCAGTATGCTTTTCAAGTGGAAAAGGACTGCTGCTGGAAAGATGAAATAAAAATAAAAAATTAAACATGGAAGAAGGAAAAAAGCCATCTTCTCTGTAATTTTTATAAACTTCACCCAGGACCTCCCGAAAGTATTTTAATTTACTATTTTCAATATGCAAAGATATACCTTCGGCTTTTGCATAAACTTAGTAAACTGTTTACACTTGACATCTCAACTAGATAGAAAAAAAAAGATTTCTTCCTGGCTCAGACTGGTATTTCTCAGATATTGAACACAAATTCATATCAACAAATGTTGATCCTTTGTTGAATCGCAGACTTCAACAGAGTCAAAATTGTGATAATGGTCAAGATATTAATGGTCCTAATCTCTTCTGTCACTTTGATACATCCAAAATCATTCATCTCTCAGTCAGTTTTAGAATTTTTTTTTTCTACTTTATCCAACAGACAAAAAATTGACAAATGTTTTTTATAGTAATATACTTTTCAGTGGACATCTTTTCTCTGCAAGAGCCAGCTCTACAAACTGATTGACTAATTCATTCCCCACAACAATTTCACATAAAATAAACTGACAAAAGCCCAGCTGCAAAAGCAAGTACAATAAACGGCTTCATCCCCAGAAACACAATAGAGAAAACAGGTATTTATTATTTGGATATGATTATTCACAGTTGCTGCTTTCATCAACCAGCATAAATATTAGATGTTCAACTCATGCCAAAAAATTAATCTTCAAATTTTAATGCCCCAAGATAAATTTTATAGGGTTCAGATGCAGATCATTTTTTCTTAAAACAATAAAGGATGATTTACAAATTGGGTTCTTGAGTGAAACTCCAGCCTCACCCAGGCCTGTAAGTAATTAGTTATAGTGATTTAATTTGAGAACTTCAATAGTCAGTACACTTACAGACTAATGATGCAAGAAAGCTTAAAATCATGGACTTAGAATCATAAAATCAGAGAACTGTTTTGTTGGAAGTGTCTTGAAGAACTTGTTTTTTAAACATAAATCTGGAGGTACTCAGTAAAATATTTACAGTTACCTGCTTTGTCTCTGAAAATTGCATCTTTAAATTTAGCCTTTAGCCTGAATCTTTGTGATTACAGCACCACACACAGAATCAGCCACATGTATTTTCAGAAGAAAATAATATTTTACTTAGGAACTTATAAAATCTGGTACCTTGTTTAAGCCATATTCCATTGAGGTTAATTATCAGTACTTCCACTTTTTGGTGTATGTGAAAGGTCACTGTTGTAAAAAACAATATAGGTGAGAATTCTCTTAATCAGCATTTTGGAAAAAGAAAAGGCCATTCTATATTGCAGTGTAGCACTGACTGTTTGCCTTATATTATCAATCACGTCAAACATGGGAATTCAAGCTAAAGCAATAAAATATGAACTTTCCATCTTTTTCCTTTTTTTTCAAAAGAATACTGAAAAGGCCATATTATCCAAAGAACTACTGAATAAATTGAATAGTAGGATTAACATGAGCTTCTACACGTGTGTCCAGATAGGAATTTTAAGTATCCTCCTTCCTTTTTTAATTTAAGGTGACGAAAAATTTAAAATTCAAGTATCCGGTCTCATATCAGTTTGGGTAATCTCCAGAGATGTATTCTGTTCCATAAAAGCTCTAGTCAATTTAGCTGTATCTTTCAGCTGGTCAAATCAGTAAGCAGTGTGAATCCAGGCCAGCAAATATATACTTGCAGCACAGCACTTTCATCATGAATGATCCCCAACCACTTTTATAAACTCTGTGTTTACTGATGTTTAGTCACATTATTTTCTAGTGAAATACATCCACAGTTTTGTTGGAACATAGTATCAATTTCAGAGCACAGTGAAAACAGCAGTAGAGAATGGGAACTGAAGTTTTCTGGATTTACATCAAATGACTGAAAGATTTAAGTACAAGATTTAAGATTAAGCTACATACTGAGAAAGTGGGTGCTAGCCAAAAGAAAACTTTCAGTCTTGACAAGCATGCAAACAAAATTGCTCATATTAAAGAAACTGACATGTTGAGAAGAGTACATTCAATTTTCAATGCCTGATCATGTTTTTAATTACAGATATTTCTGGCTGTTGTGGCAGGTCAGCATCGATCTGGATGATGTGAGCCTTCATGAAATGTCAAAACCATTATAGCAATGTCTGTAAACACTGAAGGCAACCCACGCCATTGCATAAACCAAGGACCAATTTTTGTGTCTGACACAATTACTGTTCTCTTGGAGAGCCAAATCAGACAAGAACAAGCCAAGAGCTTTCTAGGCATGGCAGACTGGCATCTATAACACCCTGGCAAGTATCTTCAGAAAAGATACTGGATATTTTTGCAATGCAGCATAAGACTTGAAAGACCAAAGATGGGGGTTTGTCTAAGATCCCAGCCAGGAGCTTCATCTGGAGGATTTGAGTGATGTTTGCCTATGCTGTGTTTCACATGAATTTCATGCTGCGAGCTGTTAAAAGAGAGGCTACCACAGTTTAAAAAAAATTTAAAATAATGTCTCCTCTTTATCCCTTGTCATTGTAGCTTTGATCAATTCAGTGATTTTTCAGAGTGTAATAATTTTTCAGTCTAATAAATATGCTCTTTCTACACCAACTGCTTTAAAATATTTAAGTTAGCTTTACACTGATATCACCATCTGATGGTATGAATGAGTTTCCTAGAAAAAATAAGTCAGATATACAATGCAAAATTAAATTTATCTGTTATGAATAATGAAATGTAAACATATGTTGGGTTTTTTAATTATGGCCACTGATTTATCATCTTTTAGCTTTACCATGTGAGGGATTTACCCCTTACTTGAAGAGGTTTAAAGAATATTTACATTTACATAAGCAAATTCTTGGGATTAGATAGATATGATGTTATAAATACAACAGCTTTGATTTCTTGCCATGTAAAAGAGCTAATATAATTGCCTTTCATTTACATCTGAAGTTTGAGGATGAATTTACCAAATCTTTTATTCTTCCTATTGTAATTCTAACAAACCAAATGCATCTTTTCTAGATGCATTTTTTCTAGGTATTGTCCTATTGAGAAAAACTTCCTTGATTTATAAAATATCTGGAGTGCAGGAGTCAGCACCATCACAAGTGAAATAAGAATCTAAACAAACTCACGAAAATAAAATCAAACAATCTGCTGCTTACATCATGTTCACATTTTCACAGAATTCCACCCCAAACTCTCAGTCTTTTTAACACTTATGGTTGCTGAATCAGACATTCACTCTGAATAATGATACTGTAGATGAAACCAAGAAAAGCATTGCAATTACAGTTATTCTTGTGAAAAAGAGTAGAACCATGTAGGTATGAAATAGAAAATTTGAGAGTAGAGAATCTTTATCATTGCAAACAGAAGTACATGGTGGCTGCTGAAGACATTCAAAAGCCTGAGGACAGAATGGTCACTGCTCCCTGAAAAACCTCTGCTGCTGCTCACGCTGGGGCAGTGGATGGTTTGGGAGAGGAAGGAGGGCAGCTGCCAGCCCTGTCCTCACCTCTAACAGGGAGAATGACCTGCATGCTAGGCTGGGAGTATATACCTGCTCGGCAGAGAAGGGAACACACATGAATGAGGGGAGACATGCAGACGTCCCTTCTCCCCAGAGCTCTGTGACTCCAGCCCATCTCCATGCTCTGCCACTTTACAGCTGTAACCTACTGCCCCTCAAAACCTCCCCTTACTACCCCATCTTCTTCCAGTCAGTCCTTCCTGGGATTTACCCTCTGCTCCCCATCCTGAACGGTGCAGACTGCAGAGGTGAAGGACAAGGCCACCAACACCATCACATGGGGGCAGAATTTTCATTTTGTCTGTGTCACTACAAAACTGTGGGCTGGTTCTGGGGAGAAAGCCTCTTTTGAAGTTGAAACCATGTTCAGAACCCTGGTCTGTGGTCTTTAACAGCCCACATTGCCCAGCTTTTCCTCCTGCTTGAATTTAAACGAATCCTGCTTAAATTGCACTGACACAAGTTAGCGATTAATCAAATTTAATGAATCTCTATTTGAAGTTTTTTCTGAAGAGGTTTCACAAGGCATCATTAGCTCAGTTACTTAGAACACAGTAACACCAAGGTGGTGGGTTAGATCCTTGTATGGGCTATTCACTTGAGAACTGGACTCAATCCTTCTGGGTCCATTCCAACTCAGAATATTCTGCGATCATGTAGCAAATCTGTTTTATTCATGGAGTTTTTGTGTTACGTAAAGAACACCAAGCAGTATCCTATGCAAGCCTCAGACTGGGGAATTCACTACCAATGGAGAAAGCAACAGAAGAAAAGGAACTTTAAGAGTAAAATGATAAAAAAATCAAGGCATGTATCCATTATCTACCTTGAATTATTGAAGCTCTACATTTGGAACATGGGCCACAGTAACATGGAATTAGACCAGAATACAAACCAAAGTTCAAAGTTACCAATTGCATGGAAATAAAGAAAAAGATTATCAGTCAGACAGCAATTAATTCCTTCTTCATCATCTCTGTGCAACAGTTTACTAATGGAAATTTAAGAGGAGCAGGGTGAGTATGACCTACTGAGAATTTTTGTGCTTACTTTGAACTCAGGGCTCTACACTGAGTATGAACTTACCATTCCTCAGGTGCCTTAATGTACGGCCAGGTTTAGAAACTTTCTTCCCTTCCATTTCTTATTTGAAGGAGGCATCCTAGAAGTAAGGTATGCATAACAACTTTGCCATCTGTATAGTACAGCAATATTTTTTCTTCTTAGGAAATCAGTAATTGGTGAGGAAATGCACAGAACTTCAAATATACTAATTCCACATCCTACTAATTCATCTCTGAAAACATTCAAAGCTGTTTTCTCTTGTGCCTAGTAATAGAAATCCATTGTCTCTCTGAGAATTCTGCTTTTCTTCAGATACTCCTATCAAGAGTCACCAGGTTCTCTAAAATGTTTATGTATGCACAGTTTTATAATGAGAGAAATTGTTTTTGGTTGTTCTGTCTCCTTATTAAGGTCAGAGATTATATAGGAGATTACATATTTGTCCCCAAAGAGAAAGTGATTTATAGCCTTTGGCAGAGAGGTGTAAAAGGCTGGAATTTATTTTCTTCCTTCTTTCAATCCAAAGTATTACAGGAGAGCTTTAAAAAGTGATATTGAATGTGTAGATGTGAACAATATTTAAGCACTGACAGCAATATATACTATACTAATAAAAAAACTGTACTATTGCTACACTACAGTCCTATATGACAGGTTCAGCTTTGCTCTTCATTGGGCTTTCTCTTTTTAAGTGACAGTTATAAAAGCCCAGGCTTACACTTTTAAAATACATCATCTCGTCCTGAAGTAGTTATGGATAGGCTGTTATCTCTTATTTTACCTGAACTCTATTCCTGTTCCAAAGCCTGTGTTGCGTGTTAGCGGCGCTGAGTAGGCACACGTGCTGGCGTGGTCAGTGGGGAGGGAACCACCTGGACTGCTGGCAGATGGGGGAGCAACAACCATTCAAGGACAGCTGACCCATCTGCAAGAACAGCCCTTGAAGACCTGAGAGACAGCTGTAACTGCAGGCTGTTGGGGAGGGGACAGGAGCAAAAGCAGGGCCACGCCATCCTCTCTGGACAGACATCCCCACACAGCGGCACCATCAGCTGCCATGGGATGCTCCATGCCAGCACCAGAGTCGTGGCAGCCTGGATTTCACCCCCTGACCTGGCAGCCCAAGGTCTCAGCCATGATGCTCACACAGGCTGTCCCAGGCATACTGACTGCTGCATTTGGGTGGGCACGGCCAGCCAAGGAAGGCACAAGCCCGTGGTAGTTCCTCCCTGCCTTGGAAGACAAATCCATGAAATTAAGATGCTCACATTAGCAAAAAGGTTACTGTCTGCATGAAGTACAAGAGCCCTGAACACACACACACACACTAATTGAAGGTGCAAAATTGACTAAAATCCACATCAGAGTTGCTACAGAGATTAATCACATACCACAATTAGCTTGGATACAAAGCCCTTTGATATCAAATAGAAAGTTCCTCAAGAACTTCAATGGCTTTTGATCCTGGCTGCAAAGAGGAAAAAAACATAGGACTCTCTAGATACTGATTCAGCTTTTGTTTAGTATGCTCTAAGAGTATGGCTTCATATGCTGAAGTTTAAGCACAGTGTTTGCAAAATGTCTTCAAGTGGCCTTTTTAAATTGGCTCTGCTACTTTTATTTAGGTTTCAGTGAAAAGCGAGGGAAAAAACGTCTCACTGCTGTATTGATAGCACAAAAGAAATCACCCTCTTAGTTTTGAAGAGGACTGTAGCTGATGTGAAAAACTGAAGCATGTACTAACCTTAGGAAGCACACTTTCATTTTCAGTATCAGAAACACAGTGTCCCAAAAGAAATCTTTTCCAGCCCTAAAAAAGCTGTAACCGGCTATTTGGAAGCCTTGCCTCTAACTTAATAAAGCTCATACGCTAGACATCTGTACACGGAAAGGGAAACTCTTGCTAATTGGGAACAATAGACATAAAATAACAAAAAGGCTAGAAAGCATTTTTTATTATTTTGCTTCCCTGCAGGAGAGGTGTCACTGGGATTAAGATATGACAAATATTTGACAAGGTAGTGAATTCATTTCCAAATTGCCTGTTTCTCAGTTACCGTATCCCCACCGGAGTTTATTATAAAGTCAGCTCACATCTTTCCACTCACACCACTGAACTTAGGAGGTGGACTGGCATTACCAGAACAGAAGTGCCCTTTCTGTGGAGGATTTAGAAATCTATGTATCATGGTCTCTTTTATTTAAATACAGAAGAAAATATATTATTAATATTATTTTCATAATAACAGAAAACATACATATCAAGCAGCCGTAAGGGATTACTAAGCAGTATTCTAGCTCCCAGTCTCCTACCTCCAACGCTGGCCAGTGGCAAATGCTTAATAAGTACACAGATAAGACAGCAAGCATGTGGTGAACATGTTTCCAGGATACTTTCTCAACCACAAGCAATCCGTAGTTCTAGCATTTACCAAGATAAATATATGACTTCTAATAATCCACAATGGATTTTTCTTTATTAGTCCAGGTTTTGGTTTTGATTCATGGTAGAATTCCAGCATTCAAAATATCAGTGGTAGGAAAGAAATTCCAGATTAACTGCTCATTTTGATAAAAACACCTTAATTTTTGTTTTTGCTGCCAACTGATAATGTGATATCTACTAGCTATTTTCTTAAAAAATTCACTTTCATCCATGCCATTCACAATTTTACAAGCCTCTTTTTGCCTTCACTCAGTTGACTGATCATCAGGGTGATGAATTCTGAATTACTTACAGTATCTATGACCAGTAAGGAGTCAGTCTTCATTTACCTTTGCAACCCTTTGATCTTTTCTGCTTCTACCAAGCCCCTCTAAAACAGGACTGAAACTGCACAAACTGGTTTTAACTTGCAAAAGGGCATGATGCCTTGCTCAGTTTTTCTCTGCTTCTTTTCTGATCATTCCTCTGGCATGGTATTTGCTTCACTACATTACTGCTACTGGTCTCAGAGATGGTATTCTCATCAACAGGACTTGCTTTAACCTGAAATTAAAGCACTTCACTTTCTGAAGCCGGCTCATTTCAGTCATTTCCCAACATTTAAAGTAAGGATAATTTTCTTCCATGTTATTACTCTTCTCATATTTAAAGAAATTGCATTCTGGACTCCTTTACAAAGTCTGTGGCCAGTACATCCAGGAAAGGCACTGTGCTCTAGTATGGGTCTACTTTCGGACTCCCCAGCTTAAGAGCGTCGACAAAGCTATGAGGCAGGGCAGAACTGCCCCTGAGAAGGGGCTGCAGGAGCTGGGTGAAGACGAGAGACTGCAAAAGCAGCCAGCAGTGCTTGAAGGGTAGCTGCAAAGGTGACAAAGCCCAAAGGTCCTCCAAACTGGCAAATGATACAAGGGGCCGAACACTGCAGTGAGTGAGACTGAGGCTGGACATTAGGAAAAACCTTTTCATTGGGGATATAGTACATCTTTCAAAAAACTCCTGTGAAATCTGCATACTTGGAAGCTTTCAAGATTTATGCCTAGACATCGACACAGCTACTTGGTCTAGTGGTGATAGTCTGCTCTGAGCAGCAGATGGGACCCGATGACTGCCTGAGGCTCTCCCAACCAACATTGCTGTGAGTCTGTGAATGAATGACTTCATTTTAACACTGATGTATGATCCTTGCTGATCTGTTTCCTGAGTTAATGGTGTAGAAAAGCTATCTGACTACCTTAATGAGGATTCAGCTTAATTAGACATCTGTAGTTTTGATACTGACTTTAAAAAGATAAATCCCTGACCTATGACGCAGAGTTCACATAGTTACAGTAAAAATTTGTTTGAACTGACAATGATTCATCCCTAGGATTTTACATCTTTTAAAAATATTCATCTAAGATCATTTGTTTCTTTGCATCTTTGAAAATAAGAGAGAACCCTTAAAAGAAATTATGTCTCCATTATTCAGCCACTGGGATTGATGAGCACAGCTCATACAATGTGATTCAGGCGAATCAAGAGAGGCAGATCAAGAGATCCCGATCCCCTTCGTTGGCTGATTCAGTGTGATATAAGCACAGGAGATGCTGAAAACCTTCAGAGAGAGATGAAACAGGAGTAAGTAGGTCTCAAATGTTTTAAATATTCGAATATTTTTCCATCAACTCTTTCCCAAGAGCTTATATTGCATTTAATAAGGTCCATGAACTCATGATTTAAAAAGAACTGTTTTCTCTCAGTACTAAAGAAAAGAGACAGTAATACATCAGGTTTATTTCCAGTAATTAGACTTCACAATTGGTTTTCTTTTGTTTTACTCACAATATAAAATTTATTTTTCTGTCTTCTCCTTACTGCTTTTATTCTAATTCCCAATGCAGTAAAGAAATAACTAGAAAAGCATTTCTAGCATAAATTCAAGTGTGAATGTAAACAATCCTAGTTCTGATTTATATTAGTGAAAAACAACTGCTCTAAATATTGGTATGAAGAAATAAAATTTTACATAAAATAGTGCAAAGTATATGATTGAAAATAATTACATTTAACTTATAAGACCCATTTAATGAGTGCAGCTTTAAAATATGCAATGACAAATGTTTTTTAAGTATAAAACTCCTCATATTATGTCAGGGGGAAAAGTTTTATTGTACTGACCAGGATAAATATTTTCCAAGAAAAATAACCACAATATAGGCCATGTGTCTGCACTGAATAGCATTTCACTCTCAGGACCATAACTTGGTCATAATTGTCAATAATGTCAATAATTGTCAATAATGCAGTAAATAAGTTTTGCTGTCTTACTGTCTGAATTTTTTCTCCTCCTTTCTTGGTTTCTTTTTCTACATTAATTTCCAAAGTTTTAACAAATGTTGTCCTTGAACCTGCTCTTCAGAAAGAGAAAAAAAAATCATACTAAGGCTTTTGACTAACCACAGTATAGTTCATTACTTGACTTGATTATGACAACCTTTAAAATTAGTTTTGTGGTGTAAACAGAAGTAGTAGAAAATTCAAAATTCATTTACTAAAAAAGTTTATTAAAGACTACAATCTTTGCTTAAAAAATCTGAAGGGAAACAATATGTTTTAGTAGGAGTGGAGACTGTGCCTGGACTAACCCAAGCAGAAGGCCTTAGTTGAGCCACAGGCAAACCAACATTTCTGAGACTAAATAGTGGGCTAGGTGCCAGAATTAAGGCAGATATAAGGCAGAAGAGTTCCCTGACATGTGGATTGGTGTCTTTGTTCAGCCAATGAGAATTCATCACAAACATCACTGCTGCTTCTGCATTGTGTCAGGCCCTCAAGACAATTTTCACTAGTTTAAGTGTTACTCTAACTGCACTATGTATCTCAGACAGCAGCAAGATGATGTGAAAGCCCATGCTGCCATACCTTGGTGGCCAGTGATTTGATTAAGCAAGGGGAAATACTGCTCTATTGCTAAACATATTGAAAGAGAAGATTCCCTGCTTTGTCTCTTGCCCTGTGAGAAGGCCAAAACTGTGGATATTTAACAGGCCAGCCACCTCATCCAGTCGTCTTGGAGATGTTCTTTGTCCACCTCCTCCACCCTTTAAAAAAATACTTCTTGTAGGATAAAAAATCAAGCCTGGCCCCTTTTACAGGACAATATCACATCTTCAAGAGTGACAGTGATGGAGATTAGAACAAAGGCTAGGAACCAGCCTTGGCAAGTGTTTCTGGAGAAGAGAAAAGCAGGGGCAGTCTGAGGCACTGTAGAGGGAGATCTCCAGTGTCAGGCAATCCCAGGGCAGATGCCTTAGGACTGACCTACAAGCATGTATAGGGCCATCTGAGCCGCATCAAAGCTTCCTGTTCCACTCTCTTCTCCAAAATACCCTGTATGCAGACACAGGGAGTGGATGATGCACAACTAGTGCAGTCAGCTTTTCCACCAGAGGCTGTGCCCTGCATGGCAGAAGAGTCAGCTCCCTTAGCAGCAGATTTCCACCTTCTTTACAACAATGAAATTGTGTGATGCACCTGAAGGATACCAAATTCTGGGAGAAAGGAAAGCTCAGACAAAGCTAATGCTCCAATTCCAACTCAGGCTGTTGACACGGTAAGAGTGGAGAAAAAAAAGACTCATTCCGGCTTCCTAGTTGTATTGATTGGTAGGTTTTATCACAGGCTTTCAGTTTGTCCTGAGACTCCTATGCTGTCACACAGTCCCCTTGTTTTGGGAACACATGCAGGATGCTTGAAAACTCCCATTATTTACCCAGAAAAGCAGATCACAGCATCTACTGATAGCAGGAGGATGTCCAAGAAGAGTGGCACAGTACTAAACACTGCAGCAGCTACTGAGGGTTTTCAGTGCACAAAGAGACTGGAAAGAAGACATGTTACATGCAAGTACAGTACGAGGAAAAAGCTGGAAAGTCTCAAAAAATACTTTAAGGAAAATTTTCAAGGGACCGATTCTGGTGTTAAAAGAGACTACTTCAACAGATTAATTTTAAACAATGTCATTTGGATTGCTGCAGTGTAAAGGGACAAATGATTCTTTTTAATATGTGAAAATGTTCTAAGAGATGCATTTTGACAAATTTAATAAGAATGTTTTGGAAACTTAAGAAAAATACCCTCAAAGGATCTTCAAGGAGTTAAAATGTAGGCAGGGTGATCTTAAATGCACTAACATTTATGTGAAATAAAAGTTCAAACAAGACCCTTCAATCTTATACACGATTCAAGCCAATAAAGAAATAAAACCCTGCTATGTTAATGGGAGCCATTAGTTTCACTGGGATTGCAGCAAGCCTCAATATAGTCCTACTTTAAATTAAAGTTGGATTTGCAAACTCAAATTAGTACTTTTTATTTGAGGAAGATTTCTTAAGCTGCATTAAAATTCAGCAAAGATGAATGCTGCTTTCCTGCCCATCTCCCAGTTTCTCAATTTTCACGTGCTTCAGATCATCTCACAGACAGCTGCTCACTGAGCAGCATCACTCTGCCGCTACCTGCACGTTTACTTCTGCCTGTTCCTCTGCCAGATGACTGATCTCTGTTTTTTACTGCTAGTTTACAGCAAATTCACCTTACTCCAGATGGGTCTGAAGCATAAAAGCCTTCTGGCTCTGAAGGAATTAACCTTACATTTGTCAGCCTGTTAGAGCACCTCAGCTGATGTTACAGCACAAACAGGAAAATTACATTTCTTATAATAAATGCACAGGGATGGAATCAGCCACTGTGACTGCAGCAATCTACCTGGGGCTGCTGGTTCCTGACCCTTCCACTGGTCCCAGGAAAACTCCTCTCAGAGGGCTCCACTAGCATCTTGGTGCAGATGAACGCTGCCTGGCCCTCACACAAAGACCCCGACAAGGAAGATGCAAGTACCAGTACCCACTCAGACTTCAGCTGAAGTGGATGCAAAGGTACGGAGAGGTTGGAGAAGTAGTAACTCTGTTTTACCCCCGTGTTAAGTAAATTCATTGGCTTTAAGGATATATATATATACATACATTTTTCTAGATAACTGTCTACAGCACTTAGACTAAGGCACAACTAAATGCTGTAAGACTAATACGTAAGTCAGTGGGTTTTCCTACTAGCGAAGAGAGATACCAGAGAGGAAGGGAAGCTTCTCTCCTTCCAGTACAGCTTAAAAATTACTTTCTTTTCTACCCTCATCTAGTTGTTGAAGGACTTTTCTGATCAAAGACTTTCGGCATTTAATCAAAGACTGGTTTGTTAACCATGGGTGAAGGGAGATGCTTCCACTAGACAAGACAAAAAAGGAACTGTGATCTGAGACATACCCTTGCCTTTGAGGGGTGCTGCTGACACCTCCTATCTGAAGTGCTGGTTTGTGCAGCTCTCAGTGGAATGTGGCTAAATGGCACCATTGACTATGCAGGAATCATGGTGGCAGGTAATTTAAAACTTTTCCAGACATCTCCACATGATGCAGAAATACCTTTCCAAAAACTCGCTCTCATGTCTGCATTACATGATCAATATTTTAAAAGAAGTACTGTGACATTGATGCCTTCAGGTATTTCTAGTTTTTTCTCTTCGTGTATCTGTAACTTGCTGCAGTTTAGGGCTTCTTACAAAGTGCTAAAATCCTCTGTTCCCAGCACCTTTAGCCAAAATAAGGCTCTCTGATGCAGATTCAAGGACATATTCATTGCCTTAGGGCCTGAAAATATGTAAACAACTGTAAGATGGGGAGGCAGGCCTGGGGTGGTGAACATCATCACCTAAGGATGCGATTGGAGAATTAAGGGCCAACATGCTAATAGCACAGAACTTGTAAAAGGTGAAGGGCTCGTGACTGGTTGTCCATTTTGGGTGTAGTCCTTGGGGGGACTTTTGCTTGCCCAAATGTACCTTGAAGGCCTCGAATAAATTTGTCCGCATTTCATACTCCTAATTTGTTTTGGCCTCTCTTTCAGGCATCAACATGATCAATGGCTAGATACACTTCAGCAAGGTCCCAGTTAAGGTTAACCATAACCAGTTAAGGTTATGAACTTGATCTGCGACAAGAGACATTGAATAATCTAGACTCAAACAATGAAATATGAATTTCTGTATCTCCCATCCGAAACAAGAAATGTAAGTCATGTCTCCAGGATTTAAGAGTCTCTCCTGGGAATTACTGCTTTGGAACAGGTGCTGGAAACCTTGGCAAACAAGTGGTTGAGAATAACTCCTCAGAGTGACCCTGTGGCCTGACTTGGAATATAATTTATGCAGTCTGAATAAAAATTCCACATTTCACCATACAAGAACTCTGCATTACTTCTTTTGTGTGACTGCATTTCAGATGCAAAGTCCAGTTTTAGTGTCGTCAGAGAATGCTGACAGAAGTCACTTGATAAAATGAAGAAAGAATCACATTAAACAAACTTTTAAAAATGCTTAATTTTAGTGTAGATTTCCCTTTGTGACCAGTCCAAGTTTCAAAATGCCTTGGTCAGTCTAATAAAATGTATACGGTGAACAGAAATTCAGTAACAGAAAATAAAGAGGCAGAATCAATCCAGAAAGTGAAGGGAGACAAATTCAGAAAGGAAGTGCTTTTAGCAATGCATTTTTAGACATCAAAAAACATACTCAGGCTTGTCTTTTAGTGGAACAACAAACTTTAGCAAGCAGCAAGATAGCAGGCACAGCAATGAACACACAGAGGAGATGCCATTTCTGACAGCAAATTTAAAAACTTCTTATGCTGGAGACAAAGCTGAAGACCATAATTCAGTGTCCTGAATATTTTCACATTTGGTTGACTTTTCGATATTTTCCATGTACTTGCTGCAGCAACACTGCCAAACTAGTACAACCACTGACTGCAACAAGGATAAACTGTAGATGAGGAAAGACTGAAATGATAAAAGTCATGTTTTGGCATATATTGTATTTTCCTCAGGACCACGTGAAAGTAAATTCAAAACAATGCCTTTTTTTTTTTTTTTTTTTTTTTTTTTTTTTTTTTTTTTTTTTGCTTAGAATGAGCTCAAGACCACGAAGTGAAATTATTTGACAATTTTGGGGAAAAAAATTGGAGCTGTCAAAGTGTGCTGCTTAACAAAAAGGTCTGAACACCAACAGAAACAGCTTTGACAGAAACTTCTCTTGGAAAGTATGTCAAAAGCTGCAACTTACTTGTTGCAAAAAGGGACTAAGGAGAAATGGGAGAAATAAGTTATGCTCCTGTTTTCTCAATCTTTTTTTTTCTGTAGCTTCTGTGTTAGCTCTGATTTTCAGTGTTCTAGTGACTAAAATGCAATGCTGTAAAACACTTTGAGACAGAAAGTATGTTATTCCCTTTACTTGACTGTTGCTCTAGCAAAATGTAAAAATATCTGCAGTGGATTGATATTTTTCTTTAAATACTCAATTGAAAGTCATTGTCATGACCACAGCATTCAATTTAAGTAATTTAAGTTTAAACTACCTATTTAAAAGCCTGACTTGTACAGCAACTTTTTAATAGACTGGGAAGCCAATCTGATGACAACAAACACCCAACTTCTGTTCCATGCAGGGGCAAATTTATTCCAGTTACTTCTCTCTGGAAAAGTGGAAACAACAAAGTAATAGATACATCACTGTGTTAGTTTAAACACAGCTAGGCTTTGATCTCATCATCCCAACTATAAAATATATAATTCTGAGCTCGGTAAATAAGAATTTATATCGCACAAGTAGAACTTGAAGTTACTACACAAAAAGGGCATTTCAAGCCTCTTTCCATATTCAGCCCATGATTGGCAGGATGCTGTCTGGAGCTACTGGATTTTCCCAGCTGCCAGCAAGCAGCCTCATGGCACCAAGCCCACTTCTGTACTCAGCACAGCAATTTCATTCCAAGGTAATATGCTCAACTTCCCCACATCAGTGGGTTTGTGCATGTCATGAACAAATCACTTTTCATGTGTGTCACAATATTGCAATATTCCCTCCTACATCAATTAATCCTACAATTATTCTTTGTCCTGCAGACTCCAAAAAATCCATGGCACAAAGAAACCAGAGCTAAAGAACAGATTCTCCAGTGCCTAAGAGCAAGCAGAAATTCACACTGCATTCTTCCCAAGCATTAAAGGAATCAGTACTATCCCCTCCTATTTGCACCTACTTCTTTTCATAAAGCTCAAGAGGAAATTCATTATGTTAGCAGTATCTATTCCCACAGCTTCATCTGAATTTAGCTGATGAGCTCAGAAGTTTTTGGGGCCAAGTTAAATAGACGAAGTGATCAAATGCAATCCTTCTCAGAAACCAGGCTAAAAAGGAAACCTAAAGAATTACTACTATTTACTTTCTTTATAGTCTTCCTTTTTTTTGGACCCAGTTTTGGCCTTGCCAACTGGTTACATTAAGAAAGGGGACAGAGTAAAGGAGAAAAGGATTGATGAATTAGAAGTATTGTACACAAATCTTACATTGCATTGCACTGTACACTTCCCTAAGACTGGGGAAGTTCACCAGATTTATAATCTGGTGCTCCACATCATGCAAAGAAAAGCCTGTGGACCCTTAGGAGGGCTCAGACCCTGAGTTTGCTGTGTACCATATGCACACAGTTCTCAAAAGACAGACATTTCCTAACCTGCTAATCTTGATGCTCCATAGGGCAACTAGTGTCTCAGTAACCAAAGAAGAGAGGAGATCTCAAAGGAGCTGTGAAGAAAAACACTGTTTTTATGCAAGCAGATTTTTACTAAGAGTGATTCTGGTTCTAAGATACTGGTACTGATATTAAAACATACTCATAGTCCCATGTGGACTTTTAGCTGTAGATTTACCATGATGTGACTCACTGTGCTTTTCTCTTTTTTTCTCTTTTTTTCTTTTTTTTCTCTTTTCATTGCACAAATTGAACAAGGATTGAACACTTGGAAATAGAATACCTCATAAAGTGTCAACTGACATTTTCCTTTAGTATTTCCATGCTTTTGTCAAAGACTGAAGCTAAAACGGATGCCATGTTTTTCTCATTGATCTTAGACAGTGTTCACTGAAATATTCAATGTTGTCAGAGGAAAATTCCTAGCAAAAGAAGAAAGAACATATTTATGTGAACCATGTATACTGACTATAAACAGAATTTAAGTCCAGCCATACCCTGCTTCTCCAAAGACCAGATGGAACACAATGGCATTTGTCTTCTGACAAACTTCTATACCCTTAATGCAGCAGAAAAACACCTTCTCCTGGGAGTAAAGTCTAGTTAGGAGAGTTTTTCTCCTGCCTCTCTTCCATTTGTAACAGCATTCAGAGGAACATTAAAATATTTCTTTCAGAAGGATGGCATTTACCTGCAAAAACCCAAAGGGAACTGAAGATAGACCTTTTAATGGCTGTTGCTCTTGTTCATGTTGGCATTTCTGCAAGGAGGATGATACTATTCACTTTTACTGCATGAAGAAAGCTCTGATGGCCATGGGACAGGGCTTGTTCAGTTTACAATCCAGTTTTATAACGAGTACACCAAACTAAATCTCACAAGGAAAGTGGCAGAAACCAGACCAGATTCTTCTACTTCTCCATAGTAATACTATGAAGGGGTAAAATGAGTCAACGATGGAGAAGGTGACAGAAATGTGAAAAAGTACATGAGGACTACAAAGATGTCAGGAGGTTATACAGGGATAAAATTAGAAAGGCCAAAGCTCAAGTACCACTTAATCTGGCTAAGGCCCTAGAAGATAACAGAAAATGTTTTTACCAATACATCAGCAACAAAAGGAGAGCTATGGAGAATCTCCATCCATTACTGATGCAGAGGGAAACACAAAGACAGCAGTCCTCAGGGTACTCACCCCCTGACCTGGAAGACAGGGACTGGAAGCAGAATGAAGCCCATATAATTCAGGAGGAAATGGTTACTTATCTGCTACACCACTTAAAACACCCAGAAGTCTATGGGCTGCAACAGGATCCACCCAAGGGTAGTGAGGGAACTGACAGAAGAACTTGCCAAGCCACCTTCAGTCATTTACCATCAGTCCTGGTTAACTGGAGAGGTCCCAGTTGACTGGAAGCTGACAAATGTAGCAACCATCTACAAGAAGGGTCAGAAGGAGCATCCCAGAAGCTAGAGGCCTGTCCTTGGTCAGAGAGGGTCATGGTCCAGATTATCTTAGTGCCATCACGTGGAACATACAAGACAACCATGGGATCAGGCTCAGCCAGCATGGGTTTATGGAAGGCAGGTGCTGCTTGATCCACTTGATCTCCTTCTACAGGTGACCTCCTTGGTGGATGAGGGAATGAGGGAAAGGCTGAGGATGGTTTCTCCTTGGACATTAGTCAAGCCTTTTATACTGTCTCCCATGGCATTCTTCCAAATTAACTGCCACTGCCTGCTCATGGCTCAGACTGCAAAAGCAAAGCAGCAATTTTTAAGCAGATTCCATGATCGGCTGCAAGGAAAAAATAAAACCTCCAACTCACCACCCCAAGGATTTCTTCCTTCTTAGTTCACTAGTCTTGAAAATGATGGACAAAAAAACCCGACCCATGCAACTGAAACTCATTGAAAGAGTGCTGTGGGAGGGAAACAGAGTCTATAACAAGCCTCACTCCAAGGCAGAGCAGACCACTTCTGAGTTGGATTTGGTCTGTATTTCCCAATGAAACACAAGACAAGTCTGGAGAGAAGAGCCTGACTTGGAAAGATCAGAGAAGAATTTTAGCTTTTGAAGACTGTGTTAAAAACACTGAATTCCTCCAAGTTAAATGATTCCATTCTTGAAGTAGTGACCCTGAAGTGCAGAAAGCATGGGCTACCTTCACAGTCATAAAAGTTGTTCTTTTTTACTAGACTAGACCAAGATTACAAAAGTTTAAGTAACATTTTTACCAGTCTAGATTATGACTTTTAATTAAGCAAAAATTAGTTGCAATTTCTAAATAGAGTTTTGTTTTTAAAGCATCTAAAGTAGAACATATAAACACTTGACTAAAGAGTATTTCACAGGCACTTCATGTCAGCTAAAATGCACTCAGAGCTTATGTACATTTTGTGTCGAGTGCTGGTCCTGATGCCTTTTTGTCATCAAAATGTGGGCACTCTCTCCGTGACCATTAATGCAATAAAAGCAAAGCAGTGTCTAATCTTCATAAGGTAACTTTTCAGATTAGAAACTGAGCCAAAATAAACGGGGAAGCGGAAGGACAAATAAACCAGCAAACCATAAGGCCATGCAGAAGTGTTACATTTCTAGGGGTGCAGGCACTGCAGGGACTGGCTCTCAGCACGCTGCCAGAGCCCCAGGACCAGGCTTTGTGCCGAGCCACCTTCCTTAAGCGGGCTCCCAGAAAAGGGGGGTGGTGCTGGAGGGGACCCGGCCGGCTGCGCTGGGGGTCCCCCGACTACACCCCCGGCTGCTTCCTCACACGCGGCCCCGCACCCGACGGCAGCCGCACCCGCTTACCCTAAACACTTCCTATATTCCCTTTTTCCCCTCCATGGGACAGCGGTCTCCGGTGCTTTCCCGCCGCGACTCAAGCTCCCCAGCTCCCCCCAACAGCTCCAGAAGGCTCCCGGCCGGCACCGGCAGCCGCTGGTGCCCCGCCGCCTCCCCGGGCTGCGGCCAGCGCCTCCCGCCGCTCCCCCGCCCCGCTACTCACGGCCCCGCCGGCTCTCCTGGCCCACATCCCGCGGCTCCTGCGGCGGCCCGGGCGCACCTGCAGCGCGTCGAGATGCGGCGGCGACCGAGCGCGGGGTAATTCAAGAGGATCCAAGGGGATGGACTCGGAGCTGGAGCCCTGGAAGTCGCCTACAAGGTGGCGGTGCCGCCCCACCCTGCCTGGTTCTGCACCCCGGGGCGCTAGGGTGCCCCCGACTCATCCCCAAGAGGCGACACGGCAGCCAGAGTCACAAGCGGGAATGGCGCCCTGTGTCCTACTCCTGGCCTCTCAGCTTACTTCTCTTCAATACAAATAAACTTGAAGGGGAAAAAAAACAAAACCAAAACCACAAACAATCAGAAAAACAAACAAACAAACAAACAAACAAAAAAAAACCAACAAACCAAAAAAAACCCCCAGCTAATTCCAGTGTCTTCCAGCGATAAAAAAATGTTTGGACGCTTTGACACAACAGCAGGAATAGGAATCAATACACTTTAGAAGAATTCGATGTTGTTTTCTTGAAAAGAAAACACTGTTGTCCCAAAATGGGTAATGGGTTCTTTCCCCCAGTGTACAAAAAGGCTGATCCACACAAAGTAGAGGTATTTGATTTATTTGCTGTTCTGTGCAGAAAAGGATGGTAGGCAGTAATTCCACAAAGCCAGCATACTGATTATCAAAACTCTGCAAAGGCACTAATGTTGATTGGCTCTCAATTACATACTCTTGCTATTAATTAATATTCAATCTTCTATTGGTTGAATGATTCTCTCACTCCATATGCTAATTAGCCCACATGCTCAATCTTCTTTCAAGCTGGTGCCCACTTTTCTTCAGCTGATGCGTTCCCTTCTTCAGACAGATCCTTTCTTGATCCAGTGGGCACAATCTCCTACTACTGGAATTAGCTAGTTTAGTAAATTTGCCGTGCTTTATTCCTCATAATCTGGCATTTTAGTAGTCATTTCACCAGGTGTCACTGGTTCAGCACTCTGTTATGTCTGGTTTCAGTTACGTACTTAGCTTCTTTCTTCCATTCTTTTTTTCTGTAGCTGCTACAATTACTGAGCTATGTTAAATATAATTTATCTATTTGGGAGCCATACATGAATGTTAAGAGTATGTCAAGTATGCTGAAGTCAAGTATCACAGCCAACTGAGGGAAGCAATTTCTTTCTTCATTTCCTAATAAGAAAAAAAAACAAAACAAATTAGGAGTCAGTTTGAATACAAGCCTGAGAACCCTGATTACTTCTTCATCAAAAGAATCAAGAATTTGTACATATATACAATTGTTAGTAATATTTAGCCAATACACATGCTACCACCATCACAATGTCTTTTTAGCCCCACTAGCTTCAAACACATCCTTAGGCCCCCAAAACAGAATAGGCTAGAGAAACTGCAGGGATCTGTCTCAAGAGACAATGGATCTCTATCAAGGTGCTTTCAACAATAGAAAAAAAAGACAGTTCCTGAAGAGCCACAACTAAAAGCTGGAACTAAAGCTAAAAGCAGAAGTAGAAAACAAAGAAAGAAATCAAGTCAAATCACAAGAGCTCAGAAGCCTTGATATAACATAAACAAATCCCTCCTCATGCTAAAACACATTATGCTAGATGAGAGAAGGGTGCATATTTCAGGAATGGACTCTTTGGCTAAAGAGAAGAGGCTTCCTCTTTTTTTAAGGCAGACTGAGAAGCATAAAGAATTTTATGTAATGTCATGCATGAGCATCTGAAAGACAAATGGATTCAAGGATCTTGAAGCTGAAGACTGAATATCCAATCTATCTAAAACAACTCAATATTGAGAGTGGCTGCCTGGGATCATGGGTGCCTATGGAAGATTTCTGCTGAGTTCCAACAACTCAGAAATCTTCTCTTGGCGGAAGAGGTTAGAAAATTGGACTCACTAGCATCAAATCATCTTAGGCAGAAAGCTCCCCACATATATTAAAGATGCTTGAGCCATGAAAGTTAAAAAGAAGGTCTGGTGAGCCTACAGAAAAGCCTGAAATTCTTGTAATGTTTCATATTTAATTTCTTTTCAAGAATGGAATGACTGCTATACAAGTGTTTCCATGTGTGCCTGCCTGCAAGGGGAGAAAGAGGAAATGGCAGACTGAGAAAAGCGCTCTCCTTTCACAGCCCACCCCCCGAAAAAGTTCTGGAGAAGGACTAGTGACAGACAGGTTAACTGGTTTGAAGGCCTGTGTAGGTGGACCCATTGCCTTTTTCTGCTGCAACTGCCAACAATTATGCCAAATATAACAATGGGTGTGCAACATGGGCAGATGTCTTCCAGCCTGAAATGAAAGTCTTGTAGCAGAGGCAACTAAGTGATAGTGATAAATAATCATGATATTCACAATGAACATATACATATGCATAACAAACACACACACACGTAATATCATGTGACAGAGAGATGTATAAGAACAAAATAATTTACCTCCACTAATTCGGTTTTGTCAGCGTTTTCCCGATGTTGGTAAATGCACATGCTAAGAAGAGAATATAGTTTGGCCATGCTCGATATACTGACATTCTCAGTTGCCATGACGACATACTCCAACAATTTCTGAAGGAAAAAAAAATGTTTAAACTACAATTCAGACCAGGAGAATGTATGTCCTACTTTTTATATTGTTAAATAAAAGTGCCACTTCGGAGAGCTGATTAAGTATCTCACAAGATTTAACTGGAGAAAACAAGTTAATTTTTTACATTTCAGAAAAAAGAAAGGTTTAAAGTTCAGACAATATTTTATAACTCATCAGTCTTTGACATCAATGATCATAATTGCCAATCAACTGCCCCCAGAACAGTGAGGAATGACACAATCTGCTTTATTATAGAGTAGCTGCCACACCAAAGCCATGGTTGTATTTCATTAGAAATGCAATATGGTTCCCTGGAAAACGGGACCTCTAATTGCTGCCACAGAGGTGACTGCATGCTTTGCTATTTGTTCATCAAGTTCTATGCCTATTACCAAGCAAATAAACAAACAAAAAACACCACCAATCAAACCAACTTAACAAACCCAAACAAATAATACAAAAACCCATACAAAACCAAGCAGATATATTTTGGAGGTTCACCCAGCTTATTGATTTAAGGAAAGTTCCAAAGAGGTTCTCTGGTACAAGCATCAAGTTCCAGTGACACTCATATTAAGGAAACAAGTTTTCTAAAAAGACATGTTTCATGACTGTAGCTTTCTCCTCACAGCTGAAAAATATATATAAGCTGAAACATCTATAAGGACTCTATCATAGCATTTCTCCAGTTGGCAATAACTTTGAAGTACATGCTATTAGCACCCTGACTCTAGGAAAACCTATGTGGCTTCTCTCCATACGCAGGCAGACACGAACAACAAAACCACCTGAAATTTGCTTCCTTAGGACATCAGCCTTAGAAAGCTAGTTTCACTTCTACAGATTATGTCACAAATTAAAAATGTGATAGAAATTGTGTGGACAAGCCCCTTCACCAAAGGGTGTTCCATTCTGGTCATATTCTCCTCACACAGAGGAAACATCCAAATAATACTCCCTTTCGCAGGCAGGTAGACAGCAGCCTCTTCTGCTTTGACCAAACTTTAGGACTTCAACCTAGCAATTTCCCAAATTTTCATCAAAGCAATATTCCCTGAAGGTCAGGCCCTTCTTTTATACCCTCTCCAGTTCATGCAAAAGAACCTCTTTTACCCCTGCAGCTAGGCCTGCTTTTGACCCTTTCCCCAGCTATAGCTTAGGATAACAACTTATCTCCTATAGGGGGACTAGAAAAACCTTATAACATTGTAACTGTATTAATGCAAAATTCTAACTCTGGGTTTTGAAAGAATTTGGGGAAAACGTATATTAGTATTTTATCCAGGATGAGCTTTACATCAACCTGCTGACTTCAGGTTTAAAGCCATGACTGCTAAAAGCCAAGGTCCTTTTCTGGTTCCTAATAAACGAAAACATTCAAACAGAAAAACAAAACAAACCTAACCCTAACCTAACATCATAAAAACTGCATTAATAACTGTTATTAATGCTAATAACTAACAGGTGGACTATTTTAAAATTTAACGAGCCCTTTTGCATTAAAAATTAGAAGAGAACGCAGTCTCCTAAAATATAGCAAGAGCAGCAGTTTACATCAGCTTGGAAAGATCAGTCATAGTCCCTTACAGGTTGAATTATTTCACAAGCTATATATCCCTCTTGTAAATTGTTGGAATTGGCATCGGTTAACAACTGACTTAATTTACAATCGTAAAGGAAGAAAGAAAATGTCCTACTTCAGTATTAATAAAATTGAAGTTAGACTTACTCTGAGCTCAGAGTGATCTACATACACGCCTCGTTTGAGAATTTTCATTGCTTTCTTGTCCAATACTTGTGATTGCCCACCCACCCGAGAGCAACTGGCAGAAGGGTGTACCTGTGAATCTGCAATGACACAAATTTAAGTTGGGATTTCTCTTTATGTGAAATAGAGTATCTATGAAGTATGCTGTACCTGAAATAGGGTACCTCTCCACAATAACAAGAGGCAAATTTTAGTCAATTCATGGTACTCAAATGCAAGCACATGAAAAATGATTGACATAAAATTATCACCAAAGCAAATACTGCATTAACTTTTAGCTTACAGTAACAAAGTTTTATATGTAGAATGTCCTTACCTGAATTATTTTTTGATGCAGGAGGTTCCGCAGCTTGCTTCATAATCAAGTTCTCAAAAAACCCTTTCCTCTCAACACAGGTAGGCCGTGGAATTTTGAAAACTTCTTCACGATTAGTATTAAACAATGATTTTATCTAGACCATGAGAAGAAAAGATATTTCAGATATAAGGCCACAATTTTTTTTTTATTTTCTATTCCAAACGGATGAGTACATTTCTAAAGTATGCTGAATACTCATCTAGATATAACAAGCTATTAAAAGTTAACTTCTTGGCCTTCAAAGACTAGATTTTCATAGCACTGCAAAGTAAAATACCTTCTCTAATGAACCTCATGGATTTTAAGATCCATGAAAACAGTATGATAAACCAATGAGAAAGGGGTGACATTCACCACCCCAAACACAGCTTATTTTGCATTTACCTGGATTGATGTCCTTTAGCTTGAATATTTATAACAGCTACAGAGGGAAGAGGTGGGACTCAGCAGACAAGTGCCAAGTTTTGGTAATGTGGGTTGTTTTGGTTTTTTTAATTTTAGAAGTCACTCATTAATATTATGAAAACTTCTATTACTTAGACAAAATAATCAGAGCAGCATATTAATATTTCAAACACCTTCCTTTAATGAACATTCTCAGATTCTAAAAAGCTCAGCATGTGCTTTTAATTAATTTTGTTAAGAAATACAATTAAAAATTGATTTCCAAGTTGCTTAAGTAGAAGTTGGTCCCTAGCTCTTTAATTTGCCAAGTTTTCACCCAGATGAAGAAAGAAATTGATTTTTTGTGAAATAATTTAGATTAGAAATTACATTCTCTCAGTAACAGTGTGATCACAGTACCTTTTCAGTAAAAATGTTTTCAGAAAAAAACAGTCTTTTTCCTAGCTACGTTTCAAGCACTGTATATTCTTCACTAAGTACACACCTAACCATCTTGAAGCCACTGAACTGGTTGTCTGAAGTATACCTATATGTCTGTCTAGTAAGCGCAAGTGTGTGAGAAGGGAGAAAAAGTTGGTTCAAACTCAATCTCTTTACTCAGAAAACACCTTAGACAAATGTTTTTAGCATTGTTTTGTCTAAGTAAATTTTAAAAGACCAGGTTCTGAGTAATAACAGTATGAATCTGCTTAAGAGCAGCACAGTACTCCCATGTTTCAAGGAGTTGTAGATTAACAAGAAACTGAGTAACAAAGAAGGAAAAGTATTGACAGAAATACCTCATCAGGGAGATCTTCATGTGGCACATCGGATGTTGCAAGGAGCAAAACTGGAGCAAAGTATGGAATGTTATTCAGTAGTCCTGTAAAACCAGCTTTCAGTGTAGGTCCAATGGCCTCCCACCATGAAGGGATTTGTGGGATGTAAATGATACTTGGTGCTGTTCTTTGAGCTTCTCGTATCAACTGGTAAAATGAAAGCTTGGATAAGAAAACCACATCATGTAGAACAGGCCACTAAAAATCTACCCATCAGTCAAACTATCTTGTGAAATAAGAGTGCATAAAGCTAAGACATCTAGACAAACCAATAAATGAACTCCTTAACAATAAGGTAAAATTTTCACTTTGACTCCAGTATAGACATTGCTATGCAGACAGAAACTGAAGAATCTCTGCCTGATTTCAAAACTACTCAGGTGTAAGGTAACTCCTAAAGAGCCTCAAAATTCAGCTGATGTGATGATGTGCCTGAAAAAACAAGATTAACCCTTCAGCAAGGTGTGTTAGCCTGGAGAAATCACTACACAACCACGACTGCACCATTTCCAGTTCAGAGCGGGCGCATATCCATGTTAGACTGGAGCACAGCCTGAACAAAGACCTGTGTGAAAAGATGAGGGCTAACCCAGCAAAAGAAGCCTGATTACACATCATAAATTCAAGCACATTTAATAAGAGGTGTCCAATCCTTAACCTGCCTGAAAAGCTAAATCACTCACAACCTCTCATTCCTCTCATTATCAAAGTCTCCATCAGACCAGATGATGTGCTTTGAAAGACCACAAGCCACTGCCTACAGATGGCACCTCAGCCACAGGAGGGGACATGAATCTACTGTATGAGGGAAGTAGCAACAGTCCTTTCAGGTGCCAAATTTCTCCATGCACTCTTTCAGATTAACAATATGCAGGGAGTTCCTATCACAAGATAGGAAATATGTGTGGTATATCCATGCAGTAGACAGGGTATTTATATAGCTATAGATGCAACCATGACATAACAAAGAGAGAATTGTTCCTCCTGTGTGACAAATTAGTCTTCCGTCACATGATGTGTCTGTCCTCACTTGTACAGTTCTAAAATGCTGTTAATAAAGATCAAAATATTTTAAAATTGATGCCAAACAATTAAATAAATTTCCTGCCTAAAGGTAAAAAAATCAGAACTGCGGTAATCTATTTATATTTATTTTTTCTAGTTAAGGAACACACATCAGTTTGCACATTTAAGCATTCCATTAATTGTAACGCTTTCATTGAATTTCATTGCAGTAGTATAAGCTGTACATTGGCTTGTACTTTGGCTGCCCTACAAATACAATACGAAAGAAAGTTTAAAAAGTGCATGACATGCCAGGAGGCTGATGCAGAGCCATCTACTGGGAGCACAGAGACTTAAGAAGAAATTTAAACAACTTTCTGGATCACATCAAGACCAGCAGGATTACTTGCCACAATGAGGGGCTTATTAGCAGCACCTCCCATCTTCCCAAGCTGCTAGCAACATCCTCCTTCTTTCATTTCAAATAGAAATTAAACATGGCTATGTATAAATGTTCTTATTCAGTATCATTCCATCTACAAGAAAAGTGAGTTTCCAGACAAAATTAAACATAACAGCAAATGCAAATCAGGCCAACTCCATTAGCAATGAATTGTGCTTATTTCACTAGTTTATATACAGTTCATGAATCCTGTGAGAATAACAAAAAGAAAAAAGATACCTGTGAACATGTTTCTTCCTGTGATGTGGTGCCAACAAACAAGGTTGGTAGGTCTAGTGTATAAGCTGGAAACTTTTCCAGTGCATGTAATACTGCAGGTGCCAAATCAAAAGCCTGCCCACATCCTGGCTCTTCAACTAGTAAGAACCGTGGCCTGAAAGATGTTGGCTGGTAAGAAGGATTTCTATAACAATAAGAAGAAAACAAGTTCAAAAAGTAGTAAGGAAGAGGCACACAGATGTTAAATATTTTCCTATACTTTTTTTTTTTTGGTAAATATGCTCCATGTTCTGCCAAATAACAAGCTGGTCTGTGATCAAGAAGACTATCAAGCCTATTTTCTCATGAACTGGCATGACTCCTCTGCCTAAAAATCCTGCCAGTCCCCAGCATGTCTGATATTCTTTTGGCTGGGTAAGTAACAGTTCATAAATCCCACAGGGGAACTGTCCAGGCAATATACACAAAACAGCCAATCAGTAACCTGATACAGGGAAAAATAACAACTCTCACAGCACAAACCAATCTGCGTCTCTTCACTGTCTATACACAACCATTTTCAGCTTGTCTTGACCTTAAGTAATTGTGAAATTACTACACCAGTCACATTTAGCTAAAATTTGGCCATAGCTCCTGGAGATGGTGGGAAGAAAGGGGCAAAACTACATTTCTGGCAAAAAAATTAGTGTGGATACTGAAACACATTAGTTGCATCTGAAGAACATGACCAGATTGCTGAAATTACAGCACTACACTAAATATGCATAAGATTTATATTTGTTTTATTCAGTCATTCTAGTGGTTTTCTTTGACTTGTGTATTAATTTCCTAGTCATCTTGCTTTACTCACACGAAATACACTTGTGAAGAGCTTTGTGCATTTTTCCACCACGATACTATTGTACCTTTACTTGCTGAAGCCAAAGATCCTAGAGACCTAACCGAGTTCAGCAAATCGTTTTTTCTGGGCAGCAAAGCAACAGGAAGGGAGAAAAATATCTGACAATAATCTATTTTTAAAACTATTGGACTACATGACTTCCACAATTGAAATGTCAAAAGATAACAAAAACTCAGTAGGTAAAGGTAAAAAATGTAGACATTGTTTAAATTTTTCTCACAGTGATTTAACAAACTACTTCTCAGTTTTGTTTCTGATATGTAAGTTGCTTCCAACCATCTTGGAAGGTAGAAGGGCAAAAGATAGCTACATAAATCCGTAGAGGCTTTTCAAGCTAAAAGGACAGAATGAACTTTTTTTGGGTCTTGAGTCTTTCAAGGAATACTATGGATTAAACCAACATGTTTTAATAATCTGTGAACCACTTTGACTTAGTAAAAGAGGATTGGGCCATTCAGTTTGATGAGTTAGGGCAGTGTAACAGTTAAATCTAGTACCCAGTTGGATCTTCATGCTTACTTCTTGCAAATATTGATCACCCCCACACATACCCTTCACTCCTTCATCTAGCACCCCTCACATATTTACATAATATTTTACAGACGCAGCCATCTCAAAAATGTAACCATAAAGAGGACAAACATGTACCTGCTAAAAGTGCGGAATTCTCCCTTTTTGCTGTCAGGCGTTTTATGAGTTAACTTCTTTTCAGAGATTGATGGTGATTCATCATCACTGTCAATCCCATCAATCCCTAAAATAGGATTTAAAGACAAGAGAAATTTAACTTCCCTTAATAGTTCATATCTCACTCTTGCCTTAGTACACCTTTGGAATCAGTGCGAGAAACCACTTTTCTTGCATTTTGTCATTTGAATGCTATTTTCTGAAGAGTTCACTCTACCACAGATCAAAGGAGATGGTACAAGTCTATACAAATCTGTTCTACGTCCTATAACTTGCATCAGGTTTTATCTGTCTACTGACAAACACTTGGGAGGTTTTTCCTTAGAATAAAGATGATCAGGAACAACTTCTGTAGTTCCTAGATACCAGAAAACGTAAAAATTCTCCCCTCATTTAAGCCTTTATTTACTACATTAGTAATAATTATTGATTACATCAGTGGACAAGAGAAGGGTTACAGACATCATTTATCTGGACTTCTGTAAGGCCTTTGACATGGTCCCCCACAATGTCCTTCTCTCTATGTTGGTGACAGATGGATTTGATGAGTGGACTGTTAGATGGATAAGAAAGTGTTTGGATGGTCGCATCCAGAGAGTAGTGATTAATGGCTCAAGAGTTCCAGCTGACACCAGTGACAACTGGTGTCCCTCAGGGGTCCATATTGGGACCAGTGTTATTTAGTATCTTCATTAATGACATAGATGAAGGAATCGAGGTAGCCTCAGTAAATTCACTGATGACACCAAAGTGAGTGGTGCGGTTGACACATCTGAAGCCTGGGATGCCACCCAGAGGGACCTGGACAAGCTCAAGAAGTGGTACCATGGGAATTTCATAAGGTTCAATAGGACCAAGTTCAAGGTGCTGCACCTGAGTCAGGGCAACCCCCAGTATCAACACAGACTGGGGATGAACAGAACAAGAGCAGCCCTGACAGGAAGAAGTTGGGGTGCTGGTGGATGAGAGGCTGGACATGACCCAGCAATGAGCACTTGCACCCCAAAAAGCTAGTTGTGTCCTAGGCTGCATGAAAAGCAGCATGGGCAGCAGGGCCAGAGAGGGGATTCTGCCCCTCTGCTCTGCTCTGCTCTGCTCTGCTCTGATGAAACCCCACCTGCAGTGCTGCAGCAGCTCTGGGGTCCCCAGCACAGGAAGGACATCAACCTATTGGAGCAAGTCCAGAGGAGAGCTACCAAGATGAAGAGGGGGATGGAGAACCTCTCCTATGAGGAAAGGCTGGGAGAATTGGGTTTGTTCAGCCTGGAAAGAGTAGGCTTGAGGATGACCTTATTTTGGCTTTCCAGTACCTGAGGAAAACCCACAGGAAAGACAGAGAGGGACTTCTTACAAGAGCATGTAGTGGCAGGACAAGGGGGAATGGGTTCAAACTGAAAGAGAGTAAGTTTAGATTAGATAATGGGAAAAAATTCTTTACTGTGAGAGTGGTGAAGCATTGGAAGAGGTTGCCCAGAGAAGTTGTAGATGCCCCATCCATGGAAATGTTCAAAGCCAGGTTGGATGGAGCTCTGAGCAACCTGGTCTACTGGAAGGTGTCCCTGTCCCAAGGCAGGGATCTTTAAGGTCCCTTCCAACCCAAACCATTCTGTGATTCTACAATTTGGAAAGAAGTGACTCAATATGTGAAATTTTAGACCCATCTCTGAAATCATTAAGGTGACGTGAGCTACTGTCAGTAATAGGGGGCTCCTGTAGAGAACCCATAGTTCTCTATTGCACGTTGCGAGTCACTCACAGCTCCCATCCTGCACTGTGCACACGCAAAGTATAAAATTGCACTGTCATTATGGTTGAGAGGTTTGTGCATGTTGGTTGCACAAATCAGAAGTTTTTGCTTTGGCAGGATTTTAAACAAGTAGATGTTATTGTAATACCTTGGCTCTTCTTCAGTGCAAGCTTTGCATGGGGAAATGCTCTCTGCACGGCTTTTAGAATTCTTTCCAGTGTGTTTTCTAAGAGTGGCTTTGAAATAGGTGGTAGTGCTCTCCCAGGTGAAGCCCCAGCTCTCTGTGATGCTGGAACAATCTTCTGCATGGCCGTGGCAAAATCCTTTGCTGTTACTTTTATCGATTTGGCATCTATCTTCAGTCTCTTGTCACTCTCGTGTATCTGTGGATAGCGGCGGCGCAAAGCACAGAGCCCAGCTTCAACACATAAGGCTTTAATATCAGCACCACAGAATCCTGACAAACAAAACAAACCAAATGTTATGTCAACATATATATGTGTTATATAGGTGAAAAACTGTCTGGATGGCCAGGCCAAGAGTGTTGCTGAATGATGCTACACCCATTTGGCAGAGGGTTCACTAGTGGTATTCCCCAAGGCTCAGTACTGAGTCCAGTCCTTTTTAATATCTTTATCAATGGTCTGGATGAGTGGATCGAGTTACACCCTCAGTAAGATCGTGGACAGCACTAAGTTGGGTGGAAGTGTTGATCGGCTGGAGGGCAGGAAGGCTCTTCAGAGAGACCTGGACAGGCTGGATGGATGGGCTGAGGCCGATAGTATGAGGTTGAACAATGGAAAGTGCCAGCTCCTGCACTTCAGTCACAGCCCCATGCTGTGCTACAGGCTGGGGACAGAGTGGTTGAAAGCTGCCCAGGGGAAAATGACCCACACTGTTTTCAAACTCACCAACACATTTCTCAGCAAGTTCTTCAATTAAGTTGTCTGATGGCTTCAGAGTCCAGTCTCGCGTGTGAATTTTGAAAATTTCTGCTCTTGCCTGGAAAGAAAATGGTTGCCTTTTAGTTTGCCTTAAGTTTTCTCTTAAAAGAAAACATACCACAAAACCCCCAAAACTCTCACACTAGTACAAATACTTTTCTTGTCTGCTAAACTTCTAAGTATTTTAAAGGTCAGTGATTAATATATTTGCTATTTTTTCAAGCAAGAAATTTAATAATTCTCAAATTCTTACATCAAACTCTTGGGATTCAGTGAAATAAAAGGCATGTGCATCTTCCATAAAAAATGAGTTTTGTAAGTGTGAGACCTAATGATCCTGAAGAATAAAGTGTAGTAAAAGCCTTATCTGCAAATGGACATCTTGCATTCAGGAAAATTCTCTCAAATTTAGCAAAATTTCACAGTGACAATTTCAGTAGTTCATCAGATTTGCTTTGCTGCCAGTTCATTCAAAGAAAACAGTCCTAGAACTCCATTTCAAATTGCTACAGTTGTTACCAAGAACAAAAACTATGACTCAAACTATTGTCACTCATCTAGAAAATGTCAAACACCACCTATTCTCATCTCTGATCCTAGCAAGACTTTCAGTGAAGTATTTCCTGGTACACAGATTAATTATGGCAGACTTCTAGAACTCTTTCACAGCAGGAAATGGTGTATTAGATCTGTTTCATGGCACCTTGTCTCTTGTTCCTGAGAGCAGATAAAAACTGGATACAAATGTTTGTGCTAAAGGCACTGTTTTGTGCACTTTTACTAGCCTTCAGTCCAATAAGCCTTTTATCCTTGCTCCAAAAAAGTCCTAAGAAATATCAGTAATAGCCAGAGCAAAAACACAAAAACAGGGTTACACATTTGCACACCATCTCTCTCCCAACCATCCGTACCCCAATATTTTTGGTTTTAATAATATTGGCTTGCTATTTAACAAATTTCTTCATTGTTTAGCTACTGCCACTGAACTCAAAGTGTTGCACCTTTGCAGAGTACTTCACATCTTTGTCCGAGTCCCTGTTAATAAGTACCAGTAAGAACATCAGATCCCAACATACTTAATTCGCTCCTGCATCCACCTTGATCAAAGCTTTTGTTACCAAAACAGCATTCTTGTGTGCACACCATTTCTTTCACCTTCAAGATACCATAGCAATATTTTAAAACTAATTCACACAACAATTCTTTCTTTAGCATTTCAATGAATAGCAGCATCTTTTTCTTTGCTGGTCACAGCAAAACCAAAACTAATTAGAGAAGTAACTTCCTGTTGACATCTTCTTATTCATATATATGTTCAGTACCAGGTTTTCCTTCCACAGTATAATGTAATGTCTCCAGATATCCCTCTTTTGTCCAAGCTGTACACTACAGATGGAGACTTGCATTGCTCTGCGATGCTGCCTTGTTACAGGGGTTTGTTATAAAGATGGACTTTGCCACGTAAGCACCCAGGCTGAGTAAAAGTTCTGACCTCTTTGTTTGGCAAACTGAAGCGGAATTCTCGTTCAAAGCGTCCAGGTCTTCGTAATGCAGGATCTATAGAATCCGGTCTGTTGGTGGCTCCTATTACCACAACCTCTCCTCTGCTGGCTAAGCCATCCATAAGTGTCAAAAGTGTCCCCACAACAGAGCTAACAGAAAAATGTCATTTTCATTCACTGGTTCAGTAAATTTCCTTCAGTTCCACATAACCTTCTCCACTGATTCTTCAAAAAGGACAAGCTTTTATTGACAAGATACTGATCAGCAAAAGAATTATTTTAGGACATAGCAAAATACAGGTAAGATAGTTTGCAATTATTGTTTAAAAATCATTTGAAATTCACTAGCACTGCATTACTAGTGTTCAGGATAAACAAATGTGTCACATCAAGCTAAATAAGTTGCCATATTTTTTCACAAAAATCGAGCACCTTCTATATAGATACAAAATGTGTCCTACCTATGAACTTGGTCTTGTTTGCTGGACCGTACAGGAGCAAGAGCATCAATCTCATCAAAGAAAATAATTGAAGGTCGCATCTGGTAGGCCTACAATGAAAACACAGGAATATGTCATCAGGAAAACTGCATTATTTGAAAGAGAAAATGGATGAAAAACATTATGGTTGGAAAGGCACTGGAACTAGGTTTTTCAGATTAGCATCAGGGATCTCTACTAATTAATATAATGGAACAAAGTAGCATGAGTAACAGAAAACAGCAGCCTGTCAACCCACTGAGACTGGGTGACACAAAACAAATTATATCAGTAGTTTTGAAAGCTATTTGGCAATCATGAGAACAGAGGACTTCACTCAGATGTTCTGGAAGCAACCTTCCATTACCAGTTTAAATGAACATATTTTCACCCTGCATCTGTTTCCCTCTCATCTAAATCCACCATCTCTTGCTTCCTGAAACCTTTTTTGTGGCTGTTTGAGATGTGTTTGTGGTGGAGGCCTTTTTGAAGATAGTGGTCGTGGTGATTTTCTTGTTTGCTTTACTGATCTTTTCAACATATATCAAGATTTCAAGCCCCTAAAACCTCCACTGAGAAGGGAACAGTGACAATTCCATTTCAGCAGAAAGAGATGATAAAACATGAAAAAGAGTGAGTTCTTCCCAACCACAGAAAATTAGTTCCCAACAGAACACATGGCACATTTCAACCTTACCTGCTCAAATACTAAACGAAGCTGTCGCTCAGATTCTCCTACCCATTTACTCATGCAGTCGGCTGCACTTCTCATAAAAAAGGTTACTTTTCTGTCACCTCTGCTACATTCATTAGCAAGAGCACGAGCAACCAGGGTCTTTCCAGTCCCCGGTGGACCATAGAATAAACAGCCTCTACAGTTTAAAAGAAAGAATTTTTTTTTAATTCACATAAGAAAAAACACCATGAAAAAGTATCTGTTTTTCACCATGAAAAATCCCCATCCCTAAAACACACAACTCTGCTCTCCTAAGCTAAACCCTTCATGGATAAGATAGCAGTAACAGCTGAAGTGCAAGAAAAGTCAAAGAGTGTTCCTACACAATTCTGCAAGGCAGCAAACAAAATGATTAAAGAGAATAATGCAGATGTACAAAACCTTGAGAAAAGATAGTAGCATCCCAGAAGGACATTTTCAAAACTGCTGACAAACCAACAGAGATGGTTACAGCACAGTGGAGCCAAACAAGAACAAATTTCCAATGCAGAGTATGAGACTGGGCTAACTTAGGAATCACCAGTTCATTTTTCAATGATATATTGCTTATTCATTCTTGTTTTCACAAAAGTCAAGATTTAAGAGTAAAACATTTCATTCTCCCTTGAAAAGCTTTAAGTTACTGGATTTGGTCTCCCTTTGCTGGTGATTAAGGAAGTAGTCTAAAAACGGGAAGGTATTTTGCCTTTCTGTATTTCCATCAACTAGAAGAGCCAATGCACTGCTGCTTCAAACAAAATGTCAATGAAAAAAGAAGCAAAACACAGATTTTCTTTTCAATGTTTTAATACTTTTAAAGTTACTGGAAGCAAAGTCCTATTTCAATATACCATGACTGAGTTTTGCTGACCAAGGATACATAAACTTAATGGATCTCTAATAATCTCATTCCGTAACAGAGAACTTGCTTAGCTGGGTAAGAAGGGGACAGATTCTTATTTTAGCATAAGCACAAAAAGTTTTAGTTCCAAGTCCTGTCAATTGTAAAACTATTTGAGCACTTGGGAAAAAAAGTTTTGGTGGAAAACAGAACTGTACTTCCACAAAATAAACTACAGTCAACTAGCAATAGATAATTCCTTCGTGCTCACAAACTAAACAAGTCCACTTGGACTTTGAAAGGATCATCTTGCCACACAGTAAATCTCTGAACCTACCTATATGCCGTATTCAATCAATTTTTTAAAAGTTACTTTTTACTAGTGCTAAAAAGAACCATAAACACTGCTAAAAATTTTGAAGCATGGAAACATGTTGATACGTCAGTTGAACATTCTCCTGAAAATAACTGAGTTAAGAACTTATAGTCTTAAATGGTGTCTGTTACCTTGGAGGTTTAAATTTCAGTATCTCAAAGACGTCGGGATAAAGCAATGGCAAAATGACCATCTCTTTTAAAGCTGAAATGTGGTCAGAAAGACCACCCACACCATGAAATTGTACCTAAAGATGAAGTCAACAGAACACGTGTTAAAGAAAGCTTCAACCTTGACAAGGTTCCATCAGAAATTAGATATCAGCACAAACAAAATGTTTGTGGCAATTTTCAAATTGCTTGAGAGAAAACTAAGCCAAGAGAGCTGTAGGGGGCCCATTACTGGAAGCTTTCATAAATACTGCAAATGTTTCACTAACACGATGAAATAAAAATACTTACTGAACCATCTATTTGCATTTCCTCCACACCAGCCAGACTTGCTCCAATTTTCATGTGATCCGTGTGAACTTCATTTAAATTGCCATTCCAAGTCCCTTCGGTTTCCATGTGATCATTTTGAACTCCCTTTGTGTCATCTTTCTGAGAGTTGGTCGAAAGAGACCTAATTTGAATTAAGGAGAAAGAAAAAGTGCTTTCTAATTTACAATGCAGATAAATTATTTTTGATTTTCTAATGATAGCAACTGAATCCAAAAGACCTTATAAACGAGCATAAAATTCCTAAACAGATATTCATTACAATTGTTTTGTGTTTAATGGCTGTGAGTAAACAAAGAACTTTAAACTGACTTAATTATTTTAATAACTCTTAGCACTTACAAAAAGGATTATTGCAATTTATAATTTAGAATTTCATTAATCATTTTTCTTAAGGACAGTTTCAGAAAGAAACATGAACTTTCTTGAGTGATTGAAAAAAAATCCATTGAAACTTCTATACAGGCTCTCCCTGTAAGTTGCCTTCAGTTTTAATAATTTGTACCCTTCAAGATTAAGTCTTAAATCTTAATTTGTACCCTTCAAGTCTAAGATTTTCAGAGGGAGATTATGGCTTCCATTCCAGAAAAATGAATTTCAGTCACACAATCTCAGCCACAACCCTCATCATCACCTGATCAGTGACCAAAAATACAGCATTTTCAAATAAAATCTAAAAGCTAGCCCTGCAGTGTTTGTCTTCTTTTTACCCTCAGACTACCACAGTAATAATCTGCATTTATATTAATCTCTATTTACCACCAGTCAAAAAAAATCTTGAAAGCATTATTCAGTCGTATGACCAACAGCACTCTTGAGAAAGGAGAACTACCATAAACCATACACCAACCTTTTAGGTTTTTTTCTTCCTTTGACACGTGAGCTATTGTGGGAAAGGCTTAGGTTACGTTTTCTTACACCTGTAGAAAACGAAGAATTTAGAATTTGTTACAAACAAGTTTGAGAGAAACCAAGATAGTCAAAGAGGCAGAAACTGGGACAGGTATTACCCATTTCTTAGTTCAGAAAGCTTCAAGAAGGGGGAGGTTGGTTGGTTTAATGAGTGCACAAGAGAAGTAAAAAGATACACACCTGATTTTAAAGAATTGAAAACCACAAAAGTAAGATTATTAAGTCTCTTTAATTGCTATTCCTTCAAGTGTAGATATAGATACGTCATTTTTTAACTGAAAAGCAGCTATAAAGATGCCACATGGCCAAAAAAAAAAGGATGCACAGGATACATGCATTCAATAAAATTTACTGGCAGAATGAAGTAAGAAATAAAAAGAGAAGTTGTGTGCATGTATTTTCATTTTTAAAAACCCAAAACAACAACCCCCCACTTGCATGCAAGAAATTAGTTCTCAAGAGAAACTGTATTATATATAGTGTGGTATAACAACCTGTATTGGGTCTGGCTGGGATAGAGTTAATTTTCCCCATAGCAGCCCTCACAGTGCTATGCTTCATTTGCAGCTGGAAAGATATTGATAACACACCAATGTTTTGACTACTGCTGAGCAGTGCTGGCACGCTGTCTCCCCAATATTTCACTCCCAAGCAGTAGTCTGGTAAGACCCTGGGAGGGGACACAACTGGGACAGGTGACCCAAATTAACCATAGGGATTTTCCATACCATATGACATCATCTTAGCTATAAAAATTAAGAAAAGGAGGAGGAAGGTGGGGCTGGCATAACATGTAGTGTTATTTAAAATGTTTGCCTTCCAGAGCAATTGCTACACATGCTGAAGCCCTGCTTCCTGGAAGTGGCCGGACATCGCTTGCTGATGGGAAGTAGAAAACAAAATCTTTTTTCTCTTTGCTTGTGCACAGCCTTTCACTTTTCCTTTAGTGAACTGCCTAAACTCAACGTATAAATTGCCTTCCATCTTATTTTCTCTCCCCTGTTCAGCTGAGAAGGGGGAATGACAGGGCAGCTTGGTGAGCACAGGTGTCCAGCCAAGGTCAGCCCAGCACACCTACTTCCCATTGGAGATTGAAAGCGCTCAACAGCTTTCCTCTGCCGAGAAGAGCGATGCAAACCATTGCCTTCTTCTGCTTCATTTCTTTCTGATGAAACCACTGCACATCAACACAACGTCAAGTTGTATAAGTACTGTTGGAAATGATAATGTATTCAAAACACACTACACGATGTATTCCCACCTGTCCACAACCTTTTCTCTTGTAAATGTTTTGGGAAAACATGGATTTTTTTTTTCTCTGAATACCTGTTCTGAGCTCACTACAGTACCGCCCTTGAACTTATGGCTTGTAATGGCAATAGCAACATAAATTCTTTAATAGCTGAAAAACAAGTAGTTCAGCCCATCTCAATTGTTTAAGACAAGGCTTTTGGCTAGACCATACTCAAGAAAATTTTAAACAGAAATAGCCTCCAGCTACCTGGATGATCACGTTTTTTGTTGTTAGTTCTTCCCATATTGAGGGTATCCTAATTAAGAGAAACAAGAAAGATCAGTCACAAATGTGAAAAAAACCTGTGGGCGTATTTGATGCTTACATAGTAACATTATCAGGACACTCCATATACACAAAAGATTAAACAAATTAAACAGAAGGAGAGAATGGAAGCATCTCTCTGGCATCCAGGATTAATAACAAGTATTTCTGCTCTAAAATAGGGTTCAGTACATGTGATGGTTAAATACTTTGACGGATACAAAAAAGAGTGCATCAATTAACTCCAAGTACATAATCCAAGATTGTAGTAGAAACTAAGAAAAAGCAATTCCTAGCAGACAAAAAAAATCATCCTGGCATTTGGGAGATGATAAACAAAGTACTATGGGAAATTCTGTTTTCTTTTAAAAAGCAAACAACCCACAAAGAAAACACAAAGGAATTCAGACCTAAACAAAAAAAGACATATCAAAGCAGGCTATGAAGATGTTCAAAAAACAAAGCACCTGCCATTCAAAAGGACAGTGGGCTAACTTAATTTAATAGAGAAAAACTAAGACAGGGAATATGGCTGCTGTCCATTTTAACACGATTTTCTCTCAAGACAGAGGACTACTTGAGCTCACATGCAAGGCTGGCAAAAGAACAAACACAGATAAAGCAGGCATCAGTTTTTAGCAAAATTTGAAGTGAAAACCCAAGCCCTGAAACAGTTGTTCATAAGCACAGTCCATTCAAAAGTCATAAGGTAATTCAGAAAGCATAGTTTATGACATGTATTATAGCATTTCACTGCTATTTTGGAGTGTCTTCTGAAGAAGATATTTCCTCCACCCTTACAGTGTAGCTGTGACATGACTGTAAGATGTTAAACTATAATTGGAGAACAAAAATATATCATTTTCTAGACTAAACTATGCTTTGGAGGAAGTTTGTTGATCTAATTGTAATTAAAAATACAACTAAAGAATTCCTCTGTGTGAAATACCCTACACACCTTCTTCCCATCATCCACTGTTTTGCAAGACTGCTTCTGAAGTACTAAGATACAAAGTTGACATGTAAAACAAAGATAGGCAGGTACAAAAAACCCTCATTGAAACCAACACACATAATCAGTATGACATTTCAGTATAGTGTATGCAAAGCAAGTCATTGACCTCCAGCCAAGTATTTCAACTCTACTTAAAAATTAGGTCAAATGTTTACTTTTTTACAGAGAGATTTAAGAACAAGTTTAAGCATTTGCAAACATACACCATTTTCAGGTTTATTTTCCCCTCTTGCTGAACACAATTTAAAAAAAATTTAAAAAATTTTTAAAATCTCATTTAGCAATAAAAAAAATTTATTCTGAAGATCGTATTAAGATGGCAGAAAGAAATTATGGAAGTTTGTCACAGCACTTATATTGCTCTGCATGATAGCATTAAGTAATTTTTAGTTCACAGCCTTCCTCAGACAACAGAACCACAGAGTCTTCTGTGTTGGAAGAAATCCACAAGGATCATCAACTCCAACTCTTGAGGTTGCTTATTCTTCTCTTAACAGGAATTAAGGTCTTAGGCTGATTATCTATGACTATACATGCTAGGAAAAACGTCTTATTGCTGTTACACTTTGCAAACCTTTCAGAAAACAATGTCAGTGTGGGTTTCACAAAGAGAATTAACTTACAGACACACAGACAGAAACACTAGGACTGCTTCACTTTGTATCCAACTTTCTGCCATATCTTAACTTGACCTGGTATTAGAAAATTATTTGTAAGCATGGAAGAAGAGTTAATTAAGCATAAAGGTGCTTCTGATGCCAAGAAAATTGGTTTAGAGGACAAGTTCAATCTACTGAAAGTCACAACATAAAGTGATTGTTTTGGTGCACAAGAGCCAGCTCACACATAACAGAGACTCAGGTGTGAAGATCTTTCCACAACTGGCAACCCCAAAATAAGGACACCAGTAGCCAATTTAAACATAGGCTGTGCCCAAATTCTTTACACATGAAGCACCTGCCAAATACACCCTTCTGGAAATACCCTGACCTGGAAGTCTTAAACAGCCAAAAACATCTATTGCCAAAAACAGCTCAGGTTCAAGAGCCTGGCTGCAAAGTACAAGGGCCCACGCTTTACATAAATTAACACATTAGCAATAATGCCAGGACATACCCATGCAAGCAGAGTAAAAGAGAGGGACCCTAGGTGCCAGCTGCAGTGGAATGTTTACAGGGCAGCTGTGAGGTTGCTTAGCAATGGCCTCTCCCCAGAGTTCCAGGCCCAGCGACCAGGCCCAGCCCTGATGGGACTCAAGTCCCACTTGCAGCACAGCACTTCACAATCACAGAATCGTGGAATGGTTTGGGTTGGTGGGAGCCTTTAAAGATTATTGGATTCCAATCCCTCTCCTGTGCACAGGACCTGCTTTCACCAGGCCAAGTGGCCCATCCAGCCTGGCCTACGATGGGGCATCCACAGCTTCTCTGGGCGGCCTCTTCCTGTGCCGCAGCACCCTCACGCTGCTGGCCTGTGGCACACAGAGGGGCACGCAGGGGAGTCGCAGCCTAAACACACTTAGCTCTTGCTAAGCGAGACCTTTTTCTGTTGTCAAAAGAAGGAGATATTGTGCACAAAGGCTTGGTAATATGGTTCATTTTAGTAGCTTTGCACGATGATGAAAAGCCCTAGTCATTTTTTTTTTTTAATTTTCCCAAACAAAACAGACTGATTTGTAGTGGTTTAACTACTTTGTCAAGTCTGCAGCTTCGGTGGACCTCAAAATCACATTTTCGTCAGCTTTTATCCCAGCCTATCTTACAGAAAGTATAATGTCAAAATGATTTGATAGGATTATTTTCCAGAAACACAAATGAGCTGGCATTAATCCTGCTACTTGCTTTTAATTTTTATTAATTCAGTTTCGTGTTATCTGTTCCATTACTTTTTCCAAGGAATTATGTGACACTGACAAGTCTATCATTTCCTGGCTCGTTTCTTTTATTCTATTTAAATATTGGCATGTTACCTTTCTTTTGCAGTCCTAAAATTTTCCCTGTGTAGCAAGAGTTACTGAAAATCAACATTCAGCGTCAAACTCCTCAACAGCACCTTTAAACCTGTAGGATACAGCTTATCCAAACCTGCTAAGTAAAAAACATTTTATTTCCTGTTCCAAAGCAGAAATAGAAACAGCTTCAAAGATCCTGAAGCAGATATAGCTCTTACCCTTCCAAATCAAGCCGGTAAGAACTGGGAATGCCCAGGATCCCCTATCCCTTGGAATAAGTAATAGAGGACAATGACAAGAATAATTTCTGACTGTGATTCAGAAGAGAAGGTCACAAGTGAATACTCTTTGACCTGTAAATTGTTAAAACAGTTGTTTTTGTTTTGGCATATGTGGAAATTGAGTTGTGGGGAACCTTAGCAATACCCACAGTGCATTTCTGAACCACTCATGGCCTAACAGCTACAGGCAGCTCCTCATACATACCCCATGTAACCCAGAGGTTCCAACCAAATATCACCACATCAGAGCACAAAAAACCATGTACAGCTGTTCATTATTAGCTGTTTATCTTTTTATTGGAGTCGCAGCTAACTCTAACTATGAAAAGGGAAATAAAACAAATAATTGATGAGGTTTTTCTTTTATTTCTTCTGTACAATTGCTGTCACACGTGGAATTAGCATGATGTATAATTTCAACTGATTTTTAAAATAAGACTAGTAATCATTTGGTATTTTATGCTGTCTTTTTTAGGGGAAAAAGGACAAAAAAAACTAAAGGTAATGCAGACATACATACAAATACTGTTAGTAACCTAAAAAAACAGATAGGGAGGTTACATGTCAAAATGGGCCAGTAAAATGTGGAGAAAAAAAATATCCACATTCCATCTTTACTTATTGTAAGGCTGAAGTTCTGAAACATGCAAGTATGCATGAGTGTAAAAGAATTATGAAGTCAAAAATAAAAAAAATTAAAAATTTAAATAAATGTCTGATATAGTCTAGTAATAAAACAGTCACACTTCCATATAGCATTTTCTGAGATATATTCAAGTAGGAAAGCAGCTGAGACCAACTGAAACAAGCTATAAATGTTAAAATATTGAATTGCTCCTGGCCAGAGTAGCTAATACAAGTTATAAATTTGCATTCTGTTCCTTTATGCTTACTGTTTGGAAATATGGAATGATCCAGCAACAATAAGAAATCTTTATAAATTTAATAGTGTATTTGCTTCTTTGTGATTTTGAATTCTAAAATACTCAAACAAAAGAAAGGATGCATTAAGAGAACATCAGTGACTCATGTTCAGGGGATGGGCAATACCATGTCTGGGATTGCTTTTATAATGCTAATTCAGCTCAGCTGTGTGAGTCCCTTTCCAAAAGGGGTCATTTAATGACAGCATTCTTTTTCAAAAAACCCTGTCTCACTTGGATCTGGGAATAAGTCAACATTTGTGTTGAAGAAGATGCGAAATGTGAGCCAGCCAATCCCTCATTTGCTGTGGAAGAGGAATTTGATGTAGTGAATGAGGTAGCACTTGCAGAACAGTTGCTGGATTTAGGAATTTGATTATTGCCCAGAAGAATACACACTGTTCTTTTTCTATAAAATTCCACAGCCATACTGGAATCATTCAAAGCATAATTTTTCAAAGTTGTAATTAATTCTGTTTTCCTCATTTTCTATACCAAATTTTCAATCCTCCCTGTTTGATTTGTGGAATTTTAAAATCTCGTAGTTGTAACTGAACACTTAGCAGACTGTAGGTCTTTATAGAATTGCAGCTACCCACAGTTAGTCAGAAGCTGAGCTATAGAATACCAGCTATTCATCTAAACCAAAGCGACTGTGAGAATTTGTCCTTCTTTCCTTTTTGTAGTATCCTTGGAACTTAATTCTGGGGGACTATAGGCAGTATGAACTTACTAATTCTTATGAAAAATCAGCTCCCAGGTACCCCATTTTAGGCATCCAAAGTTAGTGAGCAATTTTGGCCATATTTCCTTTGTTTCCATCTAAAACCTGGAATGAATGGAAATGGAAATCTGTATATAGTGTCTGAATAGCCATACAAGATGTAAGTTCACCAATTCCCTGATTCTTTGCCCTGCCCCCTTAGATAAAGAAATATCCATAGTTGGATGTGAATCTCCATCAGTGGTTCTCCATCCAGGCATTTGATGTGAATTGAAGGATCTCAGGGAACATCACAAAATTGATTTGTTGTGCAACCTACACATCAGCTTAACTTATTTTCAGCAAGAAAAGATGATACCACTGACTGAGCTCATGAGAGTCAAGACAAATTAGTGGTGGTTTTTGAAGTGCTCAGGTGCTGTCATGAGGAACACCATAGAAAAGGCTACAAGAAATTAACAGTGTCTATCAAGAGCAGCATTTGAGCAGAGAGTGATAAAAAAAACGCATGATCACATGTTGAAATGGGAAGAAAATAATCGTGAATTATTTGGCACCATCTATTCTATCCAATAAATGAGGTAAGGGTATATGGAAAGAACAGTTTATGATCTGATAATGAACTATGAAAGGTGCCTTCACAGAGGGGTTTAAGCTTGCATGGACATTTTTAATTCTGGCATATTCTAAATGTTCTTATCTTGTATGTGCCAGTTTATGTGCCATTTCCTAAATTTTGGTAAAATAAAAACTATCTACTTCACATTCCAGAATGACACATAAATGCAACTTATTTCATATTACATTTCATTGGGACCTTTTGAGTTCCCTGATTTGTTGAAACTGCTAAACCTCTATATTTGAAGTTTGTATCATTAACAAATACATGCTCCAATTACCCAAACATACCCAGACTTGTAATTAGTAGTTAGCCAACTCATTATGGAATAAAATAGATAGTTGACACACTGGCACGAAATTACATGGAAATAACACACCCAACTGAGCAACTTCCCCCTGATGCTTTCTTTTCCTAATCATCCGGTCTACAAAACAATATTATTGTTGCATACACTTTTTTTCCTTATGACTTCCACTTTTCTTTTACATATTAAAATATAGGTTTAAATTAATTACCTGATCAATCTCAGTTGAAAATCTGTGGCACTGTCACACCTGCATTTACAAATCACTTATGGATGCTTTGGTCACAGTAAAATCCTTTCTTCCATTTAAAATTCAGTTCTTAAAATATTATCCCTCTACAATGTCAATGAGTCTCATGATATTTTAAATTTAAATAGCAAGAGAAATGTTTCTCCAACAGCACTATGAAGTGAAATTAAACATTGATTCCTTTTTTGCTTTGAGCAGAATCCAGTCTCCAGCTCAGCTGTATACACAGAACTCCTCACTTGTATGAACTTTTCTTCCTATTATATTTTAAAAGGTGTTAATTTTTCTTCAAATTTTCATTCTGTGTGCATTATCACCTTGAGAAAAGCCACTTGCTTCATGTATTTGTTTTCATTTGGGGGCTCATTCCAGTGCAAAGTCGAATCCTCTTAAACCTTCAGTTGATTGCCAGCTTTATTGATGGGTACCCTGGACTTTGGATAGCTATGAACAAGTCTTTATCCATCATTCTGATCTTTAAAATTTTTATGTATCAGTGAATCAAATACTCTAGCACTATTTTTTTTTCATTCTACTGTGTTATAATACAATGCCCTGTAACACAGTTTCACCAATTCAACATCCATCAAAGCAGAGATCACAGTATAAGTGCGATGTTAGGCTGGGGCCATCTACTGGTTGTGTTGCTGAGCTTTCATTGACAGATTTGGAAAATCACTTTATATTTTTAACTCTATTGTAACTATAAAAATAGCATATATTGGTATATTAATCACCTACATACATTTCTTGTGTACTGGTTATTTGTTTTTAAGTTTAAATATTCTCTGAACTTAATACGGCCCAATTATCAGAAGAAAAAAGAACTAATCTATCTTGCTATCATAAACAAAATAAAAATGGAGGGGAGAAGACCCAAAAAGCTCTTACTTCTCAATAACACCAAAATGAAAGCAAGGAATAAAGTAATATTAATGCTAAGATGTAAAACATTTAGTAAATTAAACAACATATCTTTAGGTTTTATTTCTGTGATGAAAAGGGTAAATAATTCTTATTGCCTTGATGCTTTGTAAGATTTCACCTTGAATTTGTCTGTTGTTCTAAAATAGCTAAAATGCACTATGCACACTTTTCTTGGGATTTAAAAAGACCTCAGTCAACTTGATGATATTCTTCAAAGGCTTTAATTAAAAATAAATTCATGCAAAAGTAGTAGATGAACAGAAATATAAAGCCTTTAAAACCAGAAGTTCTAATAAATTAGCTACTCCAAACTAAGAATAATCCAGACAATTTAGTTCAAAGTCCAAAAGTATATTTATATAATGATGCTATTAAGTATGTATTTATTCACTTATTGTATGATAATATTGATAATTATTTTTGCTGTGATTGAGTCTTATTTCTATTATTGCAAGACTATACACAACTTCTAACTGTATTTTCAGGATCAAGAGAGAGCATTTTACAGATTTTGCATGTTTAAGAAAGATCCTTTGCACCTGTTAAATTAGTATACATACACATTTATGTATTTATACAAACAGACACAAAAATATATACATATTAATTTATTATGCTAGTGCCTATACATACATATATGTGTATGTTTGCGATATATGTGTATATATATCTACATATGTATATGCATGCATGCACACCTGTATATCACACCTAATATCTAAATTGTGCTGTTTACAGTCTCAGTTAAACAAAATCCTCTGTTGGCTCTTAGTTGTACTGGGATTAAACATCTGCCATCACATTAGTCACATTTGCCCTCAGCAGATCCATCAGCAGGACAGACTTCTAACAGGAGTTGTAAGTGGCAAGTAATTTTATCAAGAAATGCAAAATGCAATTTAAAATGTATAAAAGGCAGATAAACAATAAGACTTCCCAGCATAAACAGGAAAGCGTAAACATATTGCAGGTTTGGAGACCAGACTATGGGAGCTAGCACTAGGAAGAAAGACATTGCCACCATCACAAATGGAACTGGTAGGAACACCTGCAAGAGAAAGAAAAAAAGTGGTTTAGGAAATTAATGAACCAACTGTGATTTTATGCCTTGCTCATAAGAGTAACAACGTGTTCTTTGCCACAGTAGAGTGCCATTTCTTATGCTGCTATAAATTCACCCTGGATAAGAGTCATCTGACTCAAATTGACTATAAGGGACACATCTTTTTTAAAAGATTTGTTTAGGATCCTTCTATTGTCAAGGGGGATAGACAGTACTTGAAATCCATTTGTCCACATATGGACAAATGGACAAACCCACAACCACTGTGGATTCCTATAGGACATTCAGGGCTGGGTGCCTAGAAGCCTTCACAATAAGCATGCATTTCTAACTGAGCTGCTAGAGTAAGAGGAAATTCAACCTATCCTTCATGCCTGTGATTGTGTCAGGAAAGATGACAGCAGATCAAAGTTTAATTAACTGTGAATGGCAATGGGTCCTATATTGTTCTTGCTACTGCTCCACACTGGTATGGCTCCACACTTTACACATCTCCCCCATTCTGTATATAACCATCTCCTGTGTTCAAGTGTAAGTTCTCTGGGGCAGAAACCATCTGTTTCTTTCTCTTCCTTTCACAGTGAAGCAAAGCTTTTGAGTAAGTCTCTAAGCATTGAGATTATTATGTGTGTTTTTGTGACTATCCACTTTTGATTTCCACTTGTTCTGTAACGTTTGCAGGCTATCCATGACTCAAAAAAAAAAAAAAACCCTATAAAAATATTTTGTAACTTAGGTCCATTTACTTTGTATGGTCGATGTAGATGAGGTTCCCGGTATCGAAGCACAATCAGGCTTGAACAAGTCAGTCCGGTCATAAGCCAGGCAGAAAATCCAAAGTAATTTGTCAACGTAATAAGGTCAGAGGGGATGATAAAAATGGATGCAATGACAGTTGAAAAAATCATGGCTGGTGCTGGAGTACAGGAGTGGACATTAAGCATGGATATTAAAGCAGGTAAATGTCCTGACTGACTTCCAGCATAGCTTAATCGACCAAGTGTGAACATGCTGCTGTTGAGGGCACCAAATATTGAGACAGCAACAGAGAGAGGAATGATCCAGGCAACAGAGGGGATCACTCGATCAGCCCAGGTGACTGCCACAGCAACTGCAAGAAAGCAAAGAATTAGTGTTGTACAAGTACCATGTTCTGCATAACTGACAGACTCAACAGGAACAAAACTTAAAATACAACAAACACCTATTATTTACCAGCAATGCCTGCTTTTTCGTTGCAGTAGTCAAACACCAATCCTAAGGGTATTTCATTCAGGAGCTAAACATTTCCTGGGAGGATGACAGCAAGATGCAGTGCTGCCTGTCAGAGCAGCCATAGAAACCTGCTGGGACCAATACCACACTCATGGACTGCCCAGCAGGAATGAGCTGCATCTCACTTCCTGCATCACAAACACACACACGGACAAGGAAAGAAAATTAACTATGTGGTCCCCAGTGTGACCAGGGTGGTGATATGATCTGCTGTTACAGGAAACTGGCAACAGGAGCACATCTACCTTCAGAGGTGGGTCAACAAATGTGCTATTAATGAGATTTTGCTTTGGGTGGAGCTGGGAAATGCTAAACATTGTTTTTGAACAAGAGATACTCAATATTGCTTGGAAATTAGCTACAGCTCATATTGTAGCAAGGACAATATTTAGTGGGTTTATAACCAAATGCCATGAGGAACATAGGTCTTGCAGTGAGTGACCTGTGCAGGAGAGGAAGTTATTAGAGATGGGGAAAGCAGTGCCTCCCCCCGCCAAAAGAAAAAAAACAAGCCAAGTAGTGAAGCAACAAAAAGAAGTAATGTTTGAAAAAGTGCTATAATTTTAATGCTATCTTCTCAGCTGGCATCGATAAACACAGTTCCCCCGGTATACATGGAGCTGGCCATGCCAGCTGGCAGCTGCTATTCATGGATAGTCTGGAATTTGCTGTCTCCTTCATTGTAGGATGCAAATGATCCATCTCTCCCAGCAGATAGCCTGACACTGGCTGAATGATAATATGAGGTTACTGAGTTCTCATTTATATTAGTGAGCTTTTTTCATAGAAAAAAAATAATTGATCCATCCAAATAAGGTATGGTTTTTGTCTGTAGGCAAGGTCTGACAGCTCAGTCTCATTACAGTGGTATTTAAAATGTGTTGCTTGGACAATCAAGGAGAATACAGTTCCCCTTGGAGCTTTTCATGGGCAGCTTATTGGTACAGGATCTGAGAGAGGCTTTACATACACTGGACTTTTGTATAGGCTCTTCCAAGGAATCACAATATTTATCATGAATAACACACATCCAAAATGGCTACATTTTTGTGTCCATAGTCTTTTCTATACTACTGAACATGTTAGACTTGTCCACCTCCTAAATAGTAATGGCTTTTGCCTGAGACTCCATGAGACAGGGAAAGGGGGAAGAGAGAGGATTAAAACTACAGGAAAACAAAGGTCATCTCTATGCTTGGGACCTGACTTTCACCTTATTTTCCTGGTTTTAATACACTTCTGATTTCTTTTTAGGTAGTGTAGGGAAAAGCCAACATTTCCAACACCTAAAAACATCTGTCTGCATTCAGTCCAACTTGTGTCACACAGTAAAATTAAAGAAAAATTATCTGTTAAATGAAAATTTACCCAAACTTCTGGACTGTGAAGTTAGGTGAGCAGAAGTAACCCAGGACATTGACATCAAATGGATATGCTAATGGGCCACTTCTTTTTTATTAAAAATATTAAATACGTACCTGAGGAGACAATTTCCTTAGGTGTGAGGACAGTCAGGTATGAGATGTTCACCAGTAAATAGAAAACAATTACTGCAGGAACAGCAGTCATCACAGTTAAGGGGATATTTCTGCTGGGGCTTTTCATCTCCTCTGAAAAATACAATTTAAAACAACAAATGAAGCAAGCAGTGTCGCTTCTGCAAGTGTTTTTCAGTGGTGAAGCTGTGCACAGTTTGACAAGACTGATACCAAAGTCCTGTCCTAATCATGGCTGCTAAATTGTCTGCTTGTGAAATCCTACAGTGGTCCACAAATAGGTTAATATAAAAGATTTTCAAACAATTTATTTTTATTTATCTATTTTTAACTATTTTGGAAGGAGGGCTGGATGAAGAACCAATTGATTAAAAAAATTACAAAAGGAGTGATAATTTCTCTTTGATTTGATTGAGCACATATTTGACTTACATTAGAAAACTGATTTGGTAGGAAATTTTCAAGTAGCCTTTCTTGAAAATCACTAGCTTAAACATGAGACTCTAAAGTCACAGTATTTGTTCTTACATCTCCTCATGATTCCTGATCTGAAACTTTCTGAGTGTATTTGCCTATTCCTAATCAAAACTTTTATCTTTTCTCTTTTATCAAGAAATAGAAGAAAAAATAACAGAAAAGACTGAAGGTATAGACATAAGAGCAATAATGCAGTGACTTTCAAAGGGGGCCATTCCCAGATGGATTCTGATGATTATTATCTTTTCCAGGACAAAGATGGTGGAGGAAAACTGTTTAATGCTAAACCTGATAGCTTAGAACTACTTTTACCAAACAAGAAAAAAACTCCAGTTTTGCAGGTGAACAACTCAGGCACTGGCACACATTCCTGAGCATGTCATAGTCCCAGCAAAAGATGGAGCTGGTTTCCAGAAGCCTAATCTCAATCACCCTCATCTCAATCAAAAAGATTCTTTTTCATCTCTTTCACTCCTTTCTCTTGTTCCCTCTCCGCTTCCCACTTCCCTCAGCATTTACAGACAATTTCCTAAGTATTACCAGCAAATAACTGAAAGGAGGGAAGAAGTGAAAAGTCAAATACGCAGCTTATCCAAACTGCTTTTAGGAGTCAGAAATCCATTTCCTCCTTCACGTTTGATTTCTATCTTCTGCTCAGGACATCAGCCTTGAGCCATGCTCCCTGTGCTGGCTGTAGTGCACAGAGACAGGACTGAAGGAACACAACAGCAGAATTCAGATACTGTCAGAGGATTTGGGATTTATTTCAAATGTAAGAAATACACTGAGTAATTCTGAGCTCAGAAGAGGATAATCACCAGAATTGCCAATTTAAATTTATCTGTCCATTTGTTTTGTTGCTTGTTGCAGTCTTGCCATCCAGCTGGCACCTGATCCATTAGCTGAAGCTCACAGAAATGAAGTTATTGTTGAAGAATAGGAAACTCAATTCCATTCAGAACTATTGCATAGGTTACATCTGTCTAAACAGCTGTACTGCCCAGTCTTTGGCATTTATTAGTACTGCTAACTGATCAGAAAATAAATTAATATTTTACCATAAGTCTTGTGTTTTCTCAGGCTTACAAAGCCAAGTGCTTGTCTTTAAGGAGTCCCTAAGGTTCCAAAACCATACTTTCCTGATTTATATCACTTTTTAAAAAATTGAAGCCTATTTTTAAAGCTGGAGTACCTGAATTGTAAAGATAACAGTCAGTTTTTTAAACATTAACCAAATTTTCACACTGTCCTCACCACTGAACTTTGTGTTATGCATTTAACACATTCAGTTTATTTAATATTTTACATGACAGAGGTCAATGGATACATATGGTTAAAGATATAACAGCAATATCAACTTGCTTAAAATGTAATTCCATGAATCTGATGATATTATAAAACACTATTAATTTAACTTATGATGTGAATAACTAACATTATGAACATCATCTCTGTAGCTTTCATGAAAAAATGCTCATTTATTACTGCCACATATCAGCAGATACAGAATAGGGTGAGTAAATAGCTATTCACAAACCTTTTGAAGGTTTAAACTGAGTACAAGTTCCATGAAAAAATTTATACCACCTTCCTTAGATCTCTCTTTACCTTCTATTAGACTTCAAAAATCTATTTTCCCAAGAACATATATTCCATAAAATTACTACATTCTAACAAAATTCAAAATGAATTTGTCCATGTACAAACCAGTTACATAACCTCAGACAAGACACAGATATTTAAATATAAATTATCTATGCACGCATAGTTTGGCATGGATAGCTTAATACTTTCCTAAAACTACACTGACTTGGACACTGAGAAAGACAAAATGCAGATTTTTAAGATATGAAAAACTCTGTTTGTGCATGAGATTTTAAATTCACTATTTTGATTTCTCTTGGAAATGTCAGCTTGATTCTGCACAAAAAGCAGGAATCTTCTCTAGTGAGGAACAACGCCTCTTCTACCAGCCCCAACAAACACAGGACTCATGTAAAACGTGAAGGACCCTGTGGTCTTGAAGCAGAGATAAGTTCTCCCAAAACAAGCTGAGGAACACAAGAATGAGAACTGCAGAAGTAAATCTAAAGAAGAGGAGCGGAATACCTGCCATGTAATTGAGGGACCACCAGCCACCATATGCGTACAGTCCTTGGAAGAAGGCTTCGGCAACCTGTGAGGCATTGGGGATCTCTGAGCTGAACATGTCCTCAAACCTGGCCAGACTCTCCTTTTGCCTGGCAACGAGGAGAACTATGCCACCGACAGCAATCACAGACAAGGCCATCATCTTCAGCAGAGTGAAAACTGTCTGCACCCATGCAGCCAATTTGACACTGAGGCCATTCAAAATCCCCAGGGACCAGAGAACAGCCAAGGCCAGGCATTTCTTCAGCACTTCTGGAGCAGGGCAAATGCCATAGAAGGGCTGGGTGGCGTATTCAGCAAACAGCAAGGCTCGAGCAGCATTTGACGCTGGCTTGGTAAACGTTGACGTCCAGATAAACACGAAGGCGGGTATGGATCCAAGGCCTCTTTTGATATGGCTGTATTCTCCTCCAGAGAAGGGCAGAGCGGTTCCCAGCTCCGCATAGCAGAGGGCACCCATCAGAGAAATCAGCCCAGATGCAGTCCAGATCGTTAGTGCAACACCAACATTGAGTAAGGAATGTTTTAACACCCCTGTGGGAGATACGAAGATCCCTGCCCCAACAATTGATCCTACAATAAAACTTACCCCATCAAAATAACCTATATTTCTTTTGAGTTGCATCTTGCCTTTTTCTTTTCTTTGCACATCTTTGGGGTCATTACTTTCTCCTTTTCCCATTTTTTTCCCTTTTTTTCACAGCAGATTTCACTTTGTTGTTAGCAGTCTGTCATGGCCCTACTTGCTTGTGAAGTATCATGGGAAGCTTGGCTTAATCATTCAGAAAACTTTGGGTTTTGATGTCTCCTGTGTGAAGATGATTAACCAAACGCTTCAAGAAACACTGGCAAATCATGTACATGTTGGTTTAATATGTACTTCAGAAATTAATAAGGTCTGCAGGTATTTTTGAAAAAAAAGCATAAAAACATAATGCACAGCAAATGCTCATTTCTCAGATGATTTTTATCAACAGATTTCAATTTGTTCTACATACAGCTTCAGAGTCAACAAGAGGTGAGTAAATGTGACTTTTACATCAACACTAGGGAATGAGGAAGGATATGGCAGCATGAGGAAAGAAATCAACCTTCCTTTTATTATTGACAGTGACATGGGCTTTAGATGAACAGTCTGGCACTATTTTTCCACTGCGCACGTATAAAATGGACAGTGATAACCAATGATCACCAGTATATTTTGCCAAAACCTCATCAGTCACTGGGTATACTGGAGCTTGTTTATACTTGTTTATACCCATTAAACATCACCCCAGAAAGAAAATTACCAGTTTATTTCTATTTTTTTTCCTGAGCACTCATTGTTAGAATAGTATCCAAGTACATTCTAAGGCATTAATCTTCAGACACTGCTGTGAGGGGAAGAAGCTGTATCACAATTTTCATTGTCTGCACAGGGTCTGTGGAACAGAAAGATGAAGGATGAAAGTTCCCATCAGATTGGCATGTGTCTTTTAAAGTGTGGCCACTGATTTTTCTACATATTTATCAGTCTGTGGTATATTTTGTGCTAGGAGCTTCTCTTCAATCAGATGTGGATAGATCATAAACCCATGAGCTTTGTATAAAAAAAATTGCATTTATTCTTTTTTTAAAATGTAGAGAAAAATGGACAGAAAGAAGAAAATTAACTGAAAAGAAGCTCAGCATGGACCTTAAGGGTTGTGTAAGTGCCTAAACTACTAACTGCAAAGTTCTTACTTTTTGTCAGCCAAGTTGCAGAACCAGTTTTGTCCTTCAGGTCAAAGCTCAGTAGTACAGTGAACAAAACTCATGCTTTTACAGGGCCAACTTGAAAGACACACTGGTTCACACTAGTCCTGAACAGCAGGATTTTCACTCAAGTACAAAATGAATTAATCTGAAAAGTTAGTTTACACAGTATGTCATCATGTAAAAGACCTTTGGTTAAAATAGGAATGTGAACAGACTGTTCTTTTATTTTTTTTCCAATGCCTTAGTTAAAGTGAGTTTCCTTCGCCACAGAGCAGCTTTGCAGCATGGTCAGTGACAGAATCTACAGCTCCAGAGCAGCTTATAACATAAGAAAATTCTTCCATCTTCTCCAAATCTCTGCAGTACTCACCAAACACTTTCACCTTACAGACTACAAAAACTGTAGTCCCACAAGAAACACACCTCTACTTAGGAAAATTTGCACGCATTTTAAATTACATTTATTAATTTAATAAATTGTAGTGTGTATTTAAGTATGCATTTACCATGCATTAATAATTCATAATAAATCAAATATTAATTCACTTGTATTCTTGATCAGGAAATTCAGCACGACAAATGTTTTAAATGATAAAACGTAATTTCCTCTTTTATTTCAGTGCCTTTTCTGAGTCTCCTCTGTGAATGCACACATATTTTTTGATATCCAGCAGTCTTCCAACTCTTTGTGTGTTCTGCCATGTGCAGCTGGATTTGGATTGCTACTGTAAAACAAATCAATGTAACACTAAATGGCATCCTAAAGTACAGATGCAACTGACCTTTTTCACTGATCTTCCTCAAGTATGATTTCTAGTACGACAAAGGCATTTACAAAATCTCCCAAGCAACAAATTAATGGGGATTTTTTACTTCTGACAAAGTTCCCTGACTTCAGAAAACCCTACTGAGATTATCACTTGGTGGCTGGGCACTGGAACAGGCTCCCCAGGGAAGCGGCCACAGCTCCAAGCCTGCCATGAGTTGGATAATGCTCTCTCAGGCACATGGTGTGACTCTTGGGGATGGTCATGGATGATCCCTCTGGGTTCCTTCCAACTCAGGATATTCTGTGATTCATTGAAACTCTTAAACCCGCGTGAGCTCTAAAAAAGCCCACGGGTCCCTCGAGAAGAATTCATAGCTGTCTGGTCTATAAACCCGGCCCCTTTCCTGGGCCGATGGGCAGGAAGCGGCACGGAGCGGCAAAGAGCGGCAGGAAGCGGAACGGAGCGGCAGGAAGCGGCAAAGAGCGGCAGGAAGCGGAACGGAGCCGCAGGAAGCGGCAAAGAGCGGCAGGAAGCGGCACGGAGCGGCAGGAAGCGGCAAAGAGCGGCAGGAAGCGGAACGGAGCCGCAGGAAGCGGCAAAGAGCGGCAGGAAGCGGCACGGAGCGGCAGGAAGCGGCAAAGAGCGGCAGGAAGCGGCACGGAGCGGCAAAGCGCGGCACGGAGCGGCACGGAGCGGCAGGAAGCGGAACGGAGCCGCAGGAAGCGGCAAAGAGCAGCGGGGAGCCTGGCGGAGGCTCGGGGCCTGTCCCCACGGCTGCCCGCGGCGGGAGTGGAGCGCGGCGGCGGGGCTGTGAGGTGTTTGTGTCCTGGCCCTAAGGCGGGGAGCGCTGCCGTGGGAGGCAAGGGAGGTTTGAAGCGAGGTGCGGCTAGCGCGGGGGCCCGGCGGGATGGCGGCGATCCCCGGCGAGCTCAGCCTCATGGATGCGGGCGTTAAGAGGTGAGTGCGGGGGGCCGGGGCTGAGGGGAGGCCGCGGCGTGGCGCGGAGCTGCCCGGCTGACGGCGGGCGCCTCTCTCTGCAGCCTGCTGGATGTGTCCCTGAGCTCCGACCTGCACACGCTCAACGCCCACTGTAACCTCATCGCCAGGATCCAAGGGCTCGACCACCTCCGGAATCTGCAGCACTTGGATCTGTCATCAAACCAGATCCGCCGCATCGAGGGGCTCAGTTCCCTGGCTAACCTGCGCACCCTGAGCTTATCCTGTAACCTGCTGACCAAAGTGGAGGGTCTGCAATGTTTATTTGTCTCCTTTTAGCAACTTAGAAAGATTTTCCAGGAGTCGTCTTCAAGTTTAGTTCTGAATGTTTGCAGATAATTAATATTATACCAAGTTAGTATGGGCTGCTAACCATTTAATAAAGTAAATTTTAACATGAGTATATATAGTGTTCATAAGTCTTATCATAACAAAATGCCATAATTTAGGAAGACAATCTGATTTCTATATTATGATTATAGTTTAATGTCATAATTCATATTTATGGTCTTTAAAGGTTCACTTTGCAAGCTTTAAATTTGATGAAAACAGAGGATTCTTCTGAAAATCTTACTGTGTGTATTTTTTCCTCCTTTTGTCTAGGACTGGAAAAACTCTTCAATTTAACTATGCTGAACTTGTCATATAATCGCATACATGATCTCTCTGGTAAGTGCCTTTGCCATGTGCTGTGCAAAACAAAGCATTTGTCTCACTTAGATTTTGAAAAACTTGACCAAGTGTATTTTGAGATGTTTCTAGCACTTAAGTGCCAATTCACTGAACAATTCTAATAAAGGTGGCAATTGCTGCTTCTCTCAGCTTTCAAGTTTCTAACACCAAACATTGTTCTGAACTGGAATTTATTCTGTATTTGGTGAGGCCAAGCTTGATCAGAAAGGAGTACAGTAAACATTTTAAACTTATTTCCAAAATATTTATGTTTTTCATTTTTATAGGTCAAAAATGCAACTTTACATGTAATATGGAAGTTCTCTTCTGTATCTATTTGTTGAACTGGTCACTTGTTGCTTGTAAGATTTTACAGAATCAAGAGAATTTGTAACAGAAAATTAAAAAGAACATTAGTAACAATTTTGTTAATGAACTGAGTTACAAAATGAAACTTCAAGGAAAATGTTTATTTTTACATGCTTTTTTACAGTCAGTGATTAATCTGTTTCTTCAAAGTGAGCTCTCATAAGTAGTTTAAGTGTTGTACTCCATGGTAGAGTAGCAAAGGTAATTAACATCTGTAGACAAGGATATGGAGCAAGTGTTGTTCCCTCATTTCCAGTTATGATATATTATTTACTGAATGTTTTTCAACAAGATGCCATTTGTTCTAAACCCCCTAGTCTCGGACTGTAGCAGAAAACATCATTTTGTGGTTGGGGGTTTTTTTCTGAAATTTTCAGGATTTCGATCCCTTCATGGAACCAGACACAAGATTAGCCACATTGACCTTCACAGCAACTGTGTAAGCAATATTCAGCACTTACTTCAGTGCACAAAGGGGCTGCGCTGTTTGACGAACCTCACACTGGAAAAGAATGGAAAAGCCAATCCAGTTTGTCACACAGCAGGTATGAATCTCATCATACGTAGATACCTTGTGCTCATTAGGTCTGTGATTTCCTTTAAGCCGTGAGCTGTTTTCCAAAGCTTGCAAATTCATTCATAAACTAGCCAGTTTGCAGAAATATAAATTCTGTCAAAATTAATTCATTTTCCATTTTTTTTTTTTTCCCCTGGGCATATTCTCAAAATTGTAACTTGTATACTTAATAAGGCTCAACATTCTCGCTTGTCAGTCCAGAGGAAAGCCACCAAGATGATTAGAGGGAGGGAGCACCTCTCGTATGAGGAAAGGCTGAGAGAATTGGGATTGTTCAGTCTGGAGAACGCTTTGGGTTGACCTAATTGTGGCTTTGCAGTACCTGAGAGGAGCCTATAAGAAGGAAGGAGAAGAGACTCTTTCTAAGGGCATGTAGTGACAGGACAAAGAGGAATGGCTTCAGACTGAGAGTAGGTTTAGATTAAATACTAGGAAAAGTTCCTTACTATGAGGGTGGTGAGGCACTGGAACAGGTTGTCCAGAGTACTTGTGAATGGCCCATCCCTGGAAGTTTTCAAAGCCAGGTTGGATGGAGTTCTCAGCCATGTGGTCTAATGGAAGGAAAGGAGTATCAATATTATAAGCTGGATAGGTGGAGAATTCAAAGAATTTATGCAGAGATATTGAACTGTGTAGACAGAAGGCAGGCACAGGAAGTAGATAGTCTGCTACTGATAGAGACCATAAGAGAAAGATCAGTAGCACTATGAGCTTTTCCTTCTTTTCCCTCTGCTTTGGTTAGCAGTGGCAGATTCTAGGATCCTCTGCAGTAATTAGCATTTTCATCCAAATAGGTGGCAGCTGCTTCACTAGGAAGCATGGCGGTAAGTTGGAGAATGCATGTAGATACATAATTTTCAGTTCCATTGTTTAGAGCTTCTGGTTTGGGGGTAGGTTTCTGAGGCCATTAAAATGTCACACTCTATGGTCAAACAAGTTAAATTTTAGCAACCTGTGTTGGTGTAGGTTTTTTATTTTCTTTGTGTGTAAGAGGGGAACATTTCTTACAGGAAGGTAGAAGTGGAGGATTGATACTTTTGCAAGGATTCAAAGATAATTTTATTACAAAGTGTAGGACAGTAGGAATTACAATAATACAAAATAGCAACCATATCATGAGCATAAAACTGATATGGGTGTGTACAGTTTGAAGGAAACATCAGAGGCAATTGAGGAAAGCTAAATAAGGTTTTAAGTAATGTTTTCAAATGCACCCATCATGTTTTACAAATACATTCAAGCACTACAGAAACGGTAACAGGACTGTTAAAGTTACCTGGTTAACTTAGAAAATGCCGCTAGTTTTCTTTTGCAAGTATTTACATACGTCTTCATATCTGTGTCTTTGGTGACACTTTCAAAACTGCAGACCAAATTCTAATAATTTAAAAATGTTAACTTCGATGCTTTAGTTTCATAACTTATTTCATTCACTGACAAAGAATGAAGTTGTCTAAGTCCTTTCAGAACTTGCCTCTCCATTACATTCATCTACCCTTCCATTTGGTACAACTGTTTGGGTGCAGTAGTCTGATGTTGAAAGGTTGTCTGGGCAATTGCAGTTTGCTGATGGTGGCTGGGAAATCCCTGTGTAGATCAGGACCAGGCAGGCAGCTTCCCAGTTGATTTAATTTCTAATGTTGTCTGTTGAAAGGCATGGGTGGGAAAAGGTGAGACAATTGTAGATAACTCACTGCTTTTTTTCTTACATTGAAAATGCAATGAATCATTTAAGATGACGAGGTACCTAAAATACACTACACATCTCCTTAAAAGATTGATTTTAATTTAAATGTGCTCTTTTTCTCAAGGTTATAGAGAAACTGTTCTTCAGTCATTGCCCCAGCTAACAGCTCTAGATGGAAAAAATATTTCTGGTGAACCAGTGGACCTGGCAGAAGAAAACTGTCCAGATTTGCAGTGTTTAGAAGACGTTTTGGGCTCTTTGGTTTCGTCTGGGTGCCCTTCATCCAGAGATCAGGTGCCATAGTTTGTGTGTTCTGGTTTTAAGATTGATACATTCTATTTTTGTATTGCATGCAGCATATTAATGCTACAAGTGTTGTCTTTTCTTCTGCTAGAACAATGTTCCCTTTGCACTGGTAACACCACACATTGACCAGGCACTGGCTCAGTTTCGGCAACGTACAAAAATACCAGTGCAAGGTCCCACCAGCTCCTCCACAGAGCTTGTCTCATCTTCTGACCCCGAGAAAATGAAGCTTGATAAAATACACAGTGAGATGAGGATTAAAAAAATAGAAGATCAGATTTCAGAGATACTGCAAAAGGTGATTTTTTTAATGTGATTGCACAGCAAGTTTTGTTTGTGAGATGATCTCTGCCTTTCTGATAATGAAAAATTTGCATAACCAGACTGGAGCATTTCTACTGGTATGTATGGGCTGACTGTGCTAATGATTACTCATTTTGAGAAGCTGGGAATAAAATAAAAAAAAGTCTTTAAAACTCAAGATTGCACTTAGAATCATAACTTTCATACTGAATAAAAAAAACCATAACTTATGATTAGCAGAGCAGAGCTATCCGATAGTATTACATTAGAAAATTCTTTTCTGTTTTTTTACCCTGGAGCCATCAATATAGTATCTGAACCAGAATAAAACATGAAATGCACTAAAATGCCTGGATTTTTATGGTCAGTGAAAATTAATTTCATCAATAAGTCAACTTGGTCTGAAATGTTTGCCAGGTAATACAGTTTTTGTTAACATAGGCAACATAAGTTTATCAGGTTTGTTTGCTGGTGGTGTTTGCAAGGCTTTTTTGATTTTAAGTGTTTTTTTTGTTTCACATTTTTCACCAATTTTTTTGTGCCTAAGAATTTCACCAAAGTTGAGATATTTCAAAAAGATACAATATGTTCTCAAACATCTTGGGTTTGCTTTATCTATAAAACAATAAAATATTTTAGCAAGGAGGGAAGGGATTGTAAAAGTAAAAAAACTGAAGTAATTATTTAGTTTTCTATAAAAATTACTTTGCACAAACTTTTTTAAAAATAGCACCTGAATAAGTGTTAGAAATTAGCCAATTAGAAATTATAAAATTTATATCTAAAACTTTGATCTCTTCTTAGGTATCTGATAGTTCAAGACAGGAAGCTGCTCCAAGTGCTCTCAAAGCTAAGAGAGACACAGATCCAACTTCTGAGAGTGAAAATGAGAGTGGGAAAGAGAACAACAGAAAGGTTATGAAAGGAAGCAAGATCCCTTCTTATCGTAGAACTACCTTATCTACAAAGTGTCGTACAAGTCATCTAAAGAAGAAAATAAGTGACAGGTATCCCAGTGTTTACCATATAAAGCCAAAATGAATTAAACTGAATGCTGAACCATTGAAACATTTTGCTGAAAGTGGTAGGTTGCATAAATCAGCTCTGTTAAGAATGGCCTGAAAATTAGTAGCTACTGAGGTTTTTCAGTCGTTTCTCCATATGACTGGTTTCTGTCTTCAGGTGAGAAGGAAATTTAACTGAAGATTCCAAAGCAAACACTTACAAAATTCTAACAGAATTATATTTCCATCTTTATTTTAAATTGTGGTGACAAAAGAATTCTCCACAGATGGAAATGGTTAATTAAAAAATAAAAATAAAAGATTCATGGTGACAGAACAATGGTCAAGAATATATATCCTTGATGAAGCTGAGGATGACACAGTGATTTGTTTGATTTATATAGTAAATATCAGAAGTGATGCGTAGAAAATAAAAATTGGAATGCATTAGTTCAGTCAGTCACTGCAGTTTTACAGCTGCTCTACATCTCTAAAATTACTTCATTTCTTTGTGATCGTGAGATGTTTTTAGATAGCATGTACTAGTTCTAAGTATCTTTTTAGAGCTGAAAATTTGAATTTAGCTGTTTCTGCTGTGGTCTGATTGCAAATTATTTTCTACATGGTTTTGAATTACCTAGTGTTTACCTGCTGCACAGAACTGTAACATTTTTTCATATAAAAGTGTCTGAATCCCCTGTTACTGTTTAAACTTTGCATATAGGGTAGAGAAGAAGAGTTCCTCAAAGTGTCCACATTCCAGTCAGAAAGACTCTAATTTTGAAGTAGTGGGGAGAAAAGCTGAACTACTAACTGGAAGACAGAGCAATATGGAAAAAGTAGAATGTAATTCAAATCCCACAGAGGAATCGACATTCCGAGTAGGTTTTGCATCATTTTGCATCATTAATGCAGTTAAATACGGGTATATCTTCACCTGAAGCCAAGCGTATATTTCCTGCTTGAGGTGACCAAAATAATTGCATGTAGATAGCATCAAAAGTAGTGGAGTTTTTCTAGTGTCAGCTGGGAGAGGATGTATTTTATTTAACTTTTATGGGAGTTTTTGGCTTGGTCGCTTGCACTTTCTTCTGTCATCCATGAATTCCAGAAAAAGTCTCGTTCAACAATTATAAATATTGCTTGTCATTTGTAGCTGTGCTTGAATGTTCCCTAGTAATTTGATGCTTATCACAATTCTTGCTGAGGCACTGATTCAAGAACTGGATCAGGAGAAAGAAAGGAGGTGGAAAGCAGAGCAAGCAGAGAAGAAATTATTAGAGCATATCAGTGAGCTACAGAAGCATGCAAAAGAAGAAAAGAATATTCAGAGTATGGCTGTATACACTAGAGACAGGTAGGGAAACAATGTTGTAGTCTATAAGTTTGTTAAGGGTTTTTTTCATTTCCAGTAATTAATTTTTTAGGCTTAAGAAAAAAGAGCAGCTTTAAACAATATACTTGGAAAACAGCGCATCAAGAAGTAGTGCTAGATTTTCTCTCAGTATTACCTATTGAAATTCCTTTCTGCAGCTTTCTTCCTGTTCTTGTCGTAGAACAATATCACTATGCCGCTCTCCTCCATTTCTAGCCATTACTTACCAAACAGTCTGTATCGTAAGTGTACTTTCAGTTCAAGCTCTAGTAGCTGTGCCATATCATACTTTCACCTTCCGTTTTCCAATCTCCCTTTCCACCTATACCTACAGCAGTCTTTAGGTTTTTTCTGCACAATACATAGGAACAAAAATGTTTCTGGCAGGCCAGAGTTGGCCCATAGGCAGTGTGTTGTGATGGGCAGACCTAGCACATCCTCAGATAGATGGTTGTCACCATCCTTCTGTAAGTGCTGAGCAGCAGCCTTTTTCTCAAAAGATATCCCTATTTTTGGAGATATCTGCTCTGTTTGTCTTTTTCTTAACTGCATTGTATTTGTCAAAGCCACATTTTCTTTCTTTTAGGAAAAACCAAGCCACATGTTTTCTGACTTACCATCCATGACTGAGTGTGATTATTTCCCCTTTTTCCCTTTTCTTTTAGGTTCACTTTCCACCTTTATTTTACATCCCACCTATATTTATACCATATTCTGTAAGAGGTTTATTATGTTCCTCTTCTGTTGAGATAGATCTTATATAAAAATTATTAAAATGTTTAAGGGTATTTCAGAGTTTGTGAAGATATAATTATTAAAGTACAAATAGTGTATATTAAGAGCTTGTTTAAAGCCAAATCATATTGGAATGTCATTTCCTAGGAGATGTATCTTTGAGGTTGTCTCCATCTCAGGTTTTTTTTTAAATGAAGCCCCATACAGTAATGCTACACATGACTTAAGTAATAGTTTACATCTTTTTAAGCAGTTTTACATGACAATGCTGTAAATAGTAAAATTCAGTAAGAAACAAGATACGGTGCTACAACAGTTACTAATGTCTTTTTCTCAATATATTTGGCATTAAATTTAATACTAAAATGTTTATAATACAACTTTATTGCCTTTATTCTCAGGTTACAGGAATTGGTATTGAAAGAGAGAGAAGCTAAAGCAAGACTGCAAGCAGATGTCCAACAGTTGAAAGGTGAAACTGAAAGACTTACTAATGAGCTAAATCAGGCAAGAAATAAAGAAGCAGAACATCAGAAGGCCATGCAAGCTTTAGAAGAAACACTGTCCAAGATGGAGACACAGAGATTGCAGCAGCGAGCAATAGAGGTAAACATCTTTCATGAGTAAATCATGCAGTGGCAACAGGATGCCCACCATAGTCCTGAATACAACGAAGCACTGGATTTTACCAGTGTTGAGTCTGAGTTTTCCACAATAAAACCTGAGGGTTTTTTTCTACGTAGTAGTAGTTAATAACAGGTATCCATTTTAATTCTCAATTAATGTATTTTATTAATGGAAGTATATCATGTGATTTGGTCTTAAGATAAAGGAGAACAAGTCCTATGTTCTGAGCACTGAGAGTTGATATTTTCTGAAAATGCAGCGTAACAAAGACAAGTTTTTAAAAATGTTGCTAAAATCAATAAAGATGTTACTACTGGGATAGAAATCTAATGGTTCTAAGTGTTTTGCTGATCTAAAGAAATAGATGCATTTAATTGCAACCAAAACAAAACAGCAATTGCTGAGAATTTCAAAGATTCTGGTTGGTTTGGGTGATGTTTTTTGTTTGTTTGTGGGTTTTTTGTTTTGTTTTTACAGCTGGAGAAGACAATGATGTTCTTGTTGCCAGAGGCTCTTTTTCATTATACAAATATATGAGATCAAGATGCTGGACCAGATACTGCCACTATTTCTGTCAGAAAAATTAGTTGCTGAATTTTCAATGTCCTCCAATATCTATTCTATTTGTTTGTTTATGTTAGCCCATTCCTGTGTCACTAAACTTACAGAAATTGAATCTTAACACATCCATCCTGAAGAGTCTTTGAACTGATAGTATGGTGCTCTAGGAAGTGGTGTTGTTCAGGTTCCCTGAAAGGATTGAGAATCTCAGGGAGTGTGATCACAGGCAAACTGCAAGTGCCATTCAAGTCACCCTCTACTTTAGGCTCCTGTTTGCACACCTGAGTGGCTCTTCCATTTCTTCCTTACCTGTAGATACCCTGGAGCTATTGTGGAATCTAGAAGTGACCTTCAGTTTAGATCAGGTATCTATCTGCCTGTCAGGTTGAAAAGTACTAAGTTTAGTGATATGGAGGACTGGGGAGTGGGAGTTGTGTGTGTGTGGTTTTTTCTGTCCTGTAAGAATGGAAACACCTTATTGATGTATGATTTTTTTTTTTTACTTTAATGAGTTTTTAGAAATAAGTAATCTCTTTTGATGGTATTGGCATTGTTTTTATTAACTGCAAAACTTTATTAAGGGAAAGACTTTGTTCCTGTCTTTAAGATCCTGTAGGAAATACTCTTTTAATAATTAGGTTTCAAAGAATAATGATGATGTTGTAGAAACAAAATCCTCTTTTTGAATGTTCAGATTTAATATATCATTGGCCTGTTTTATCGATTCCAAGAACTAACAAATTCTAGAATATCTCATAGAGCTTTCTCATCGTATGTCCTGGCAATTACCTTCAGTGGTAAATTACAATTACTCCAGGTAACTACTGTTTAAGGCCTTCAGTCGGCATTACTAGATGACTTCTTGAAAGGATGCAAGATGTACTATGTATCTAATTCATAGTAAACTTACTATTCTCTGTCAATCTTTAAATTTGCATATGTTCTTGCTTGACATTATTTGGTTTAAGTGCTTCAATTTAGGAGAGAATTGCTTCTCCCACAAAACAACAGAAATGCAGTGAGGTGGGTCTAAAAGTTACTCATGACACTACTCATGAAAAGGCTTAACATGCAGAACATGTGGGCTTAGCCTTCGGAAGTGTCCTGATTTTGAATTACCATTTAATAAGTAATTAAAACCTTTTTTATAACTTTCTTCAAATCTTTTTTCTCCATATTAAATCAGAAAAGAGTTTTATACTTAAAAGGCTTAAGTCTGTAAAATGGAATTACTCATAAAAGCTTGCATTGAATGCAAAGAGTGGAGTATGCCATCTGGTGTTTATACTGATTCTACATTTTTTTGTAAAACTGTTAGAAAGCAGCTCTGTTCAGCTACTCTAAACTGTACAAATCAGAAAGATGGAGATTTTTATGAAAGTGGAGGGTTAAAAAAAGAAAGTTGTGTTGAATACGTCTAAAAATGTTTTGTTTGAAACTAATACAAGTATTAGAATGTGAGAGTTTCTAATTAGGGAAATCATTCTGCCAGTGCACTTCTTCCACTTCTGCAGGACCCCTTGAAGTTCTTTACAAATTAAGTAAATGCTCTTGGTTCTTTATTTTAAGGTTGCTTTCTGTGTTGTAGTAAGTTAAGCTAAGACTTTATTATCTTCTGTTAAATTGCTTCAAGTGTTACACATCAAGAAAAAAAACAGAATAAAACCAAAACCGAACAAAATACCCCAAACAACAAAAAACAAGAGAAAGCGCCCGTGCCTTTGTATTCTAGTAAAAAACAAATACTAGATTACAGTTTTAAGAAAATCTTATTCTTGTCTTTATCCACACAGATGAAACAGGTGAAAGAAGCAGAGCTTAAAGCATCAGCAAATGAAAGAGAAGTACAGTTACTTCGAATATCTGTCCGACAACAGAAGGAGAAGGTAAAACAACTACATGAGCTTCTTGTAATAAGAGAGCAAGAGCAAAGGTACGGGGTCACTCTTTTCACAAGTTAATAGAGATGCTTGTGTTGCAAACATGATTTGTTTAAATGTGTTCTAAAGTACAGGTGCATTCTTGTTTGGGTTTGTTTTGTTTTGGGTTTTTTTTAATTAGTGGGAGAGATCGTCTGTGGAAAAATTTATATGTCTTCCCACACATTTTCATGCTCATCTAAAAATATATTGTAGATTCCTGGCTCATAAGTTCATGTTGGCAACTTCCGGCCTTTCATGTGAAAGGTTCTTGTCTAATTTGTTCTTATGGCCAAATTCTTTATTTTAAATACTTGATCTGTAATCCAGGAATAATCAGATAAAAATAAAATTGTGTTTGAATTACTGTCTGAAGAGCTGCGTATGCTACAATAACACAAAGTGTTCCAAAATATCAGTCAACTTCTGCAGTATCTTCCTTGTTGGGTGGAGGGTGAGTTACTTGCCTGGCTGTTTCCAGCTTTGAAAATTTCCATTTTTTTGGAGAATACTTGAGGCTAAGTTCTGTAGTGTTCAGCTAATACAATCAAATATGTCTACAAACTAAAGCAAGGAGTACCATGTGGTATAGTAATATATAAGGAAGGTTATTAATAAAATAAGCTGGTTAAATTTGCTAAATTTTACAAGGGAAGATGTTTTCAGATACCACGATAACTGCAGGTTTAGATGGGAAGAATCTGATAGCTGTGCTTTGAGAACTTCCGATAATTACCTCATAAAGCTCCAAAAGATGTAATGTGAAGTACAGACGATTTTTTTTTTTTTTTTGCTTTGAAATAGATGAACAGAATAATGTTAAAGTACAAGGTATGTTTGCTTTAACATTATCCTTTTAGGTCCCTGTTGCTGCTGCTTTTCAGGTTTTGGATCTGAGTGAGCAGAAGTTGTTGGGTGAGGGTGAAGGAAATGACTGACTGCAAAAGAGGGTGTCTGTCTGTATAGGGCTTTTCTCTGATTCCAGTGTCACTTTCAGATGTTTGTTAACAGCTAACAGCAAAAGCACAGTTGAATAATATCTACAAATGTTTGAATTAAAAAGTAAGGATATTCCTTTGGGTGTTTTAACAGTAGTCAACAGAATTTTCCTCATGCCAGGGCCATTGTCACAGAAGACTGAAAGCTGTGAGATGAAGGAATTTATCCCATTTATTACGTAATTCATTATCCTTGCTCAGTAATACCAAGGAAATTAATTAAACCAGCATTGCGAGATCCTGTGGTTTGTATCTCAAGTATATGTTTGATAATTTCAGGAAAGAACTTGAAAACCGAGTTGCTTTAAATGGACCTGAATTTCAAGATGCTTTGTCAAAAGAAGTGACTAAAGAGGAGCAGAGGCATGAGCAGCGTGTTAGAGAGTTTCAGGAGAAAATTAACATGTCAAAGCAGAAGTACAGAGAGTTAGAAGATGAATTTCGTTTAGCTTTAACTATCGAAGGAAAAAGGTTTAAAGAGGTAAGACTAAGAGAACATTTCATCTCACACTAGGCGGGGCTGTAGTTCTCTTAAATGTGTTGGGTTTGGAGGGATATTTTGGGTGTGTTTTTTGGTGTTGGGATTTTTTTATCTCTATGGTCTTTCTTTCAAGGATTCATGCAAAAATACTGGTAGTAGGCTTTGAAATATCAATGATTAGAACAATGACAGCAAATGCCAAGTCACCACTCAAAAACCCCAATATTTTTATTCATATGTAAGAACTTAATCAAAAGAAATTTTAAAAAACCCTTCTGTCTGATGTTATTAATTTCTTTTAAAATATGTTGACCTTCTATTAGAATATATTCAATTACAGTAAAACCTCTGTGTTTTGATAAGTTTTTAGTTAAATATATATGCTAATGTATTTAATAATAAAGTTCCTTATTGGGTAAATTTTCAAAATTGAATTTAGGGTAGGCATTTTGAAACTCATATTCAAAACTTGTTTACTAAATTCCTTAGAGAGTTTATTTCTCTGGCTAGTATTTGCAATTTTTTATGTTAAATAAAATACTAAATGTTTCACCTTAAACTTGATTTTCTTCATTTTAAATCAGTTTTAACTAGATAGGAGAAGAGGGGAAGGAAAGGACAAGGGTTTTGCCCTTCAGATCCTTCTGTTGCAAGAAAAAAAGGCTTGAATTAACTTTGTCCTTCTTTTGAGATTTTAATGTCAATCTTAACCATGAGATTAAATCAAGGCATTGTTTTCAGTTCCCAAGTATGGTTTTTCTGCTCTGCTTCCCATCCACCCATAATTTTTTTTCTCAGGGTGGGCGGGTGGGGGAGAGTGTTTGGGTTTTTTGTTTATTTTTTTTGGGTGTGGTTTTTTTTGCAGATTTGTGGCTAGGTAGAACCAGTTTTTCAAGCTGAAGTTTCACCAACAAACCAAGAGAAAACCAGTTTCAGATATTCACTAATTTCATACACAGTTGATCAATTTCTGTGTCTTCACTTGAAATTCAAATGTCATTTCTGTTTATATATGCATACCTTTTTCCAAATGATGGCATTTTTCAAGTCTTGTCTTACAAAATTTTAGGTAAAACAGGGTTTTGAAAAAGTTTCTGCTGATCTAGTTGAACACAAACAAGCCCTCTTTGAGTTGGAACAAAGGGAAAAACACATGGCAAGTCTGATCCAAGAGCTGACAGATATAGTGGAAGAACAGAAAGCAAAAATTGCAGAATTAACAAAATCAAATGAAGAAGCTACAGCAAACCTAAAGGTATTTGTTTCAAAACATTTCAACTACGTTGAAATATGTTATTTTTTGTAATTTTTCATTTAGAAAAGTTAATGATTCCATACAAGCTGGATTAACTAAAAGACAGAGGTTTCCTGTTGCACTAAAACCCAGTACTGCACGTCAGCCTTTATTCTTGCATCTTGCGCTTCTATTTCTCACAAACACTGCTCCCCATATAGAAAAATCTAGACTCATTCATGTATTCAAAAGTGCACTCCTTGCCCTGTGAGCAGTAGCTGTTTGTATATAATCAGGTGGTCAATCAAAACTATATTAATAGCCCTGAACCCTTGTAAATTGAAAGAAATGGAGCATGCTCCTGCATTGGTCACTGTACATGAAGTAAAAATGTAATTGAACAAATACTGCAGTGTAGTTATTAGCAGCTTAGTATCTTCTAGTTATACAATATTAGCAGTATTATTCATTATCTATTAATTGTCAAATTTTAATCCTAAATACTGTGGACACAGTTGCTTTGCAGTAACACATTCTAGTACAATTCTATTATTGGTAAATAATTTTTAAAAATCTTAGGAACATAACTTCTAAATGATTACGTGATCCAGTCCATGTATGTATCCAGTCCAACTTTGTGCTAAAACTTGGGTGCAATACAACCCCTGCACAGCTGTTTCTAATCTCCCCTCTACATGTTGTTGTTGGGGTGTCCAAACATTGTTTTGCTGTACAGAATAGGATTCGGCAAGTCAGTGATGCTTCTAAAAACAAAATTGCAAAATACCTATATTAAATAATCTGTAATCTGTTAAACAAGATAATCCTAATTGGATAAAACGTAATTTGGATAATTGAAGATAAATTTTTATCATCGGAAGTGAAAGTACGTCGCAGCTTGTCTTCTTCTGATTCAGTTTTTAATATCTTTCTCTTTCGCTTTTCTTGACTTGTGCATTTATAATTCTAAACAGGTTTTGTAATGACATTGATAATTTAGAGATATTTATATGAGAGAGATATAGCTATTTAGAAATCAGTTTACAGTTTTCTGGGATTGAAGTATGTCTATTTGAAGCAAACATTTGTGTTTCACAGCTGGAACGAGACGCAGATAGAATCTTGAATGCAAGTAGAATATTTCTCAGTTAACTTAATTTGCTGTATATAAGCATTACTTTCCTAACCCCTTAGTATCGATGTGAAATTTTGAATATTATTTTAAAGGATCTTACTGTCTTTTTCCAATGTTTGTTCATATAGTGTCGAACTGGAGAACTTGAAACTGTGATTGAGGAGGATAAACAGAAGGCTGTTCAAGTTCAACTTCTAAAAAAGGAAAATGGAAAACTTATTTCCCAGCTGACAGCCCAGGAATCTGTGATTGATGGATTAAAAATGGAAAGAAAAATATGGGGGCAGGAGTTGGCAGAACAGGGTAAAATAGCAGTTTTTTTTTCTTTTGCAGAAAAAATGGTGGTGTTCAATGTTTTACCTTTCAAATAAACACTCCAATATAGTTGTAATCATGACAGGATCCCTGGATGCCTTCCTGATCTTATCCATCTTAAAGATGATGTATAAGCCCATGTTCTGTGGCACATGGGCTTATACAGGATCTGTAAAAGCAGTTGTGGGAGTCAGCTGTGAATACAGTTTGTCTGTTTCCTGAAAATGTGAAAATACCGTAATGTTGTACAAAGAACTTTTAAACATAAAACTAGAAAAACAAGGATTTGTAAATAATGTTATGTAATGCTCCTTGTCTAGCGGGGGAGTCTAATATGAAAATTTCAGTATATATCGTAAAAGAGTGTTAAATGCTGGGGGAAGAAAAGAAAAAACTTGGGCACTTTTCATTTTTCTCTATTAATGTGACTCAGCACCACCTTGTGGTCTTTTGGATTGGTTAGGGTCTGTAAGAATTACTGTCAACTTTTTTTCAGAGAAGTATTCAAAAAGAATAAAATACAGACCTTCAGTTCTACATTTCCTCTTAAGTGTTACCTACCTACAGATTAAATCCCTACAGTGTTTCCAGCAGGCAAAATAGTCAATACTTGGGTTTGTAAGGTTCTTACCTTTGCCTCCCCCGGCCCCATCTCACTATATTCTACATCTTGAAATCATCTATAAAATGAGTTGCTGTAATGTGAATATCCTGTTTGATCTAGGAGCTCATCTTGCACAAGATCGGGGAAAAATGGAAGCAAAAATTGAAGTTTTAACAAATGAGATTGACACGTTAAAAAAGCAAAAGGAACAGGACAGTGATACCATAAGAATTAAAAACAAAATAGTGGATGATCAGACAGAAACAATTAGGAGATTAAAAGAAGTAAGTGCCGTATCTGACAATTTGTGTCTTAACTTTCACTGCAAGTCTTAATTTTAGCTGTTGCACAGGCTATGATGAAAGCTGGGTCTGCACTTATAGTTACCAACTCACAAATCACAATCAGGCTTTCAGTGGCAATTCATTTCACTGAGGGCTTTTTATTAAATTGATGCACAGTGATGCTACTTTGAATCTCTCATTGAACCATATTTATGTACGGACTTTCTCCTTTTTGCCTTTATTTATTTATTTAGCCTCAATTTATTCTTGATAATGATTTTGAGAGAGGTGAAACTTGGATAGCATAATTCTCCCTGAGTGTTTACACGAAAGGGAAAAATAATTTTAAAAGTTTGCTTCACATTTATTTTACAACATAAATATTTTTTCTTTATTCTGTTCTTGTAAATCAGTATTTTGGCAGCAGAGGTACTATGTTTTGTCCCAATAGTTCCATTTGTCTCATTTGGAGACTTAAGGCTTTAGCTTATTAATGAAAATTTTATAGCATGTTATGTCAGTCAAAGTTAGATGCATTACCGATTGTTAGAAATTGTGAGCTCAGTGACTTACATATAATACAGGCTTTTTATTCAACTCTTACGGAGAATAAGAATTCAAAATAACTTTTCTTAACTTGCTTTCAACTTCAGATTTTTGTTTTGATGATTTTTTATTCTGGCTTCTTTCAGATGAAAATTAAGTAACTGGCTGTCATTATACTAAGTATTTTTCACATGTTCAGGAGAGTAAACTTTCATGTTCTTCTCTGCTTTATTCCATCGTAGACTAAACAAATACTCTTAAGAGGTAACAATAAAGTTAAGGGAGTTTATGTGTTCTAAAATATTTATCTTCTAAAGGGTTTACAAGAAAAAGATAAACAAATCAGAAAACAGCATGAAGAAAATCGGGAAGTTCAGAAATTGCTTCAACTACAGTTGGATGAAAAAGCTGCTGAATGTGAAAAGCTAATGGAAAAATTAGAAAGGCAAAATGCAAGAAAAGAGGAATTAAAGCAACTGCTACAAGAAAAAGAAGTAGAACTTGATGACATTAAGAATGCACACAGGTGATACACACAAATCACAATAATTCTTTGGGATCATTAATATGCAACACTGCTCTGAAGTTATTCTATATTCAGAGAGTACTTACTTGCTATTAAAACCCACAGAAATGAGGAGAAATTGAATCATGAAAGACTTTTCTGCCCTCCTAAGAAGTGGTATTGTTGTAAGTGGCATTCAGTGTAAATATGTGCATTTTATTTTCAGTGCACTGAAAAAGAGGTGGCAAGGTAAAGGAGAGCTACTAAGCCATCTGGAGGTGCAGGTTAAACAAATGAAGGAGAACTTCGATTTAAAAGAGAAGAAGCTGATTGAAGAGAGAAATAAAAGTCTTCAAACTCAAAGGTGAACACTAATAGTTTGTGACTACTCAGTTACTATGGAGTTGTACTATTAATAACTGTACAGAAAGGCTTGATTATATGGTGAAAGAATGCTTAATACCTTTTTAACTGCTTGGTGAGCCCAGTTACAAAACTGGGCCTAGAAGGAATTCTTGCTGTAGAGGTGACTTACTTCATGGAACTGGCATTCAGTTACAGCATTCGTCATCTGAACTTTTTCATTTCCATTTTCTTTGAACCTAACCTCCTACAATTGGCCTTGTCCCATCAACCCAACCTGCCCCAATCCCTTCTGCAGAGCCTTCCTGCCCTCCAGCAGATCAGCACTCCTGCCCAACTTGGTGTCTGTTAATTGCTATTTCAGTGTGTGGCACACAGAGTGTTATTAAGTTACCTGTCATTCTTTTCCCATACAAATAGCAAGATTTTTAATTGATTTTCTTGTTCCTCTTGTACTGTCAATTTCTTTGATCAATTAATAGTTAAATATGAGGTGATATAGAAACAAGTACTCATAACCTGGAAAATTATTTCATATGCTTCTGGAATGATGGATAAGTTCGATAGACTGATGCCTGTGATAAGCTGAGATTCTTAGTATGATTTTTACTTTATTCTCTGGCTCCCTTCTCATGTTTTTCTTCCTTCCTTCCAACTATTCTTGAGAAAATACCAGCTAGTTAATAAGACTGCATAGAAAGAAAAAACTAGAACCACAACAAATCAACAACAAACAACAATAACAAAGCCAAATAAAACCAACCACATCAAATAGTCAATAGTTCTGGGGGTTGGAATTGTTAGAAGATGAATAGTGAAACTGAAATTTTTGTTCTAAGTAACCTTGGCTTGTTTCAGAATTTTATGGTAAATTTGCCTTGCTTTTTGTTCCTACATATTTAAAAATTGTCCCCTAAAAGCAGAATTTTCTTGGAGTCAAGGAAATGCTTCATTATGGTGAAGCAGACACTTTCCTTTTCTGTGAGACACCGGCTCACAGGCCGTTCGCAGGATCACACAGTTCAGTCTCTTCGTTTCTCAGGAAGCAAAACCATAATAAGAAAATGCTTGAAAACAGCTGGAGTTCTTATCCATGTTGACATTAGTGAGACTTAACCTTCATATTCTTTGCTAGTGATTAAATGCCTCTGCTAAGAGAATGCCTGAAGTCTTAAACACAGTGCATAAAGCTGGAACACATACTTGAGAAAACAGGACACCTGATGCCAATATATAATTGTCTTTATGCTTACGTTATTAAAACCTTATCAAAGGCAGAATTGGACAAAATAAAATACTTCGGTAGTTTGCAGAACTCTGATTTTTTTTTTCAATCTTTTTTTAGGATTGCTGTGGAAAAGCTTAATGAAATGGACAATGCTTTCAGAAAACAACTTGAGTCAGTGTTGGCAGCACATCAGGAAGAACTCTTGCAGCTGGCAAATGAAAAGGAAAAACAAATTGAAGCAGCAAATGAAAAAGTAATTTTAACACTCAATTTGTATATTTATTGTATTTGCATTTTTATTCTACAGCTGCTACAATAGTGGTGCTTGGAAATCTCCTGTTTGAATCTATCTCTGGGTGGAAACAGTCCTGGTTTGGTACTCAACCTTTGCACAGCAAGAAAATCTCTAGAGAAGTTCCATGCTATGTAGCTATGAATCGATAGCTGAACATAGCCTTAGCTATACAGGCAAGAGTAGTGATGACTGTGCCGGATAATCCATTTAACTCACCTATGCCAACCTTAACAGTTACTGTTTCTTTCATCTACTGCATTCTTCCTTTACATGACAACTGGTGCTTTTTTTCCATAATAAGTTTTCTGGATTGATACAGTACATGCTGTCTCCTAGCAGATTAATACTTTTTTTAAAGAAAAATTCTGATACTTCTTCCTGTATCAAGAGTAGTGCATTGCATATTTAAACATAAGCATTTAACTCTTGCATTGCTTATCAGTGTTAAAAATTGCTAAGATTATATGGGTTTAGGTATATTAAGAAAAGCAAGAATTCTGTTTCATCTCTGTGTATTCTTTCAGGTTTACTGTGTTGAAGAAGAAATGCGAGAGCTTCTGCAAGAAATGGCAAACAGTAAAAAAGCCATGGAAAACAAAATACGCCGACTTACACATGCACTGAATGATATTCAACAAGACTTTGAAGATTATTAATGTTTGTACTAAAAATGTATATTACACAAGCAGTTTCATACACTACAATGCACTTTTCCTTGTTTACTAGAGAATTAAGTATTTCTTGTATATTTTGATACTTCAGGGAGCAGACATAAATTTCTACATTATTTTCATAATAAATACTTATTTCTAACCGTTGGTTATTTTTAACTGCTGTCAAAATAGTTCAAAATGTATATAGATGGAAAGCATCACATGAAATTAGGAATTAGCATGTTTAAATTGGAGAAAAGGAAGTTGGAAAGTTCTAAGCCAAGATCCTGAAGCTTTGCTTCAGTGAGGTAAAGATTCTTGTAATGAGAGAACCAAGAACTTTGAATCACAGAAGGGCCTGGGTTGGATGGGACCTTAAAGATCAGCTGGTTCCAAACCCCCTGTCATGGGCAGGGACACCTTCCACTACACCAGGTTGCTCAGAGCTCCATCCTACCTGGCTTTGAACACTTCCAGAGATGGGGCATCCACAACTTCTCTGGGCAGTCTGTTCCAGTGCCTCAGCATGCTCACAGTAAGGATTTTTTTCCTAACATCTCATCTAAACCTACTCATTCAGTTTAAAACCATTCTCTCTTGTCACAACACACCCTTGTGAACAGAATCTCTCCCTCTTTCTTGTACCTGAAAACATGTTTAATCTGCCACTGTTGGAGAATGTACAACTACTGCAAATTAGAGTAGCTTCTTTGGCAGCATAGTTTGGTTTTCTCCACAGCAATAGGCTTCCTACCAGGCTTTTGAAATATGGGAGACAATAACAAGAGCTTCTGATAGAAGCAAGACATAAGCCTTATGTTAATATATTGTTACACTTATTTCATGATGGTGGCTTTACCATTTCCACTGTACTCTAGGCATTTACTTCATCTACTTGTTCTGAGATCCTAAACTGTTACTGAACTACACCATCCTCTGAAGCATTTCATGCTGCATTAGTAAAGAGAGCTGTAAGTAAAATTGGGTACACCCTGGTACACCAGGTGGAGTTAATTCTTCCCCCCTTGAACCTCGCAGTAGCTGAAGCAGGGTCCTGTTGCTCCAGTGACAATAACAGCACCTAAGCTGACTTTACCATCACTTGTTCAGAACCCAAGCTTTAGCACATTGGCACAGTGTAACTGTGCGTTTTTGTGCCCAGCAGCCCTGTAAAATTACTTTACTTAGTGCTACTAAAAAGCCATGGCTTTTGGCTAACTGTGGAAGGCCTGCTGGGTTTATTATCAATGTGTTAATGAAAATTTGTTCTGTGAGCCAGAGCTTGATACCAGCTGCCTCTTGTTATGAGGTGCAGCTAAAGTGTGGGATGTAAAAGGCCTTGGAAGCATGGGTACAAGTTGAAAGGAGAGGCTATGGCAGCAAAAACAGCTTCCTGATGATCAGTGACTAGTCTTTGACAAAGCACAACCTAGAAAGCTGGGAACAGGCTCTTGTTTTAAGAATGGAAGTAGCAACAGCAAAGCAAAATAAAAAAAAGCAGCCCAAACAGCAGAATGAGGTGCCTGCAACAGCCTGGGAAAACAGCCCCCACTCTGCTTCACACAGCAGGAGGTGTGTAGGGCTGGGAATTGTCTAGCGATTGCACAGTCTTATAAAATTCCAAATTCTTGGAGGGGACAGAAAGCAGGCACTTGCTTCTGCTCTGACTCCCTGCATCCAGAGTTCCTGCGCCTGACCCACGAAAACACCAGGAATGAGCCATCAGCACTAACGGGGAGGTGTCTGCATTGTGCCACTCGCAGCTAAGGTAGGATAGAGATGTTAAGGACTGTTTACTTGGAATCTGTGCCATTGATTCATAATATGTAAAAATTAATACATAGTGGTAATGGTTAGCACGGTGTAAGAAGAAACTCCAGCTATCAGTTCTCTAAAGGCAGAAGAAAATTATTTCTTATTCTTGTGCTATATACATTCCATCCACAGTATGTGAGGAAATGCTCACCTGGAAAGCTGCTCTATAATATTTTCACGGATATCATTGGTGCAGAAAAGTTGCACCACTTCAAGAGTGCTTTTCTGTCATGTTGATCGAGTGTTTCCTGGAGCACTTATTTTTTCTTTGCTTATTATTTGACCAAGCTATGCTTTGGGTGAAGTAATTGAATATGTGGAATGCACCAGGAAGTTAAAAGTGTTAAGGAACTTGTCCTTACCCTGATTCAATTTTCTAATATCTCCTCTGAGTTTTAACTTCAAAATTTTTGTTCTGAAACTTAATTTTTTATTTCATCAGAGGGAGTTATTAACATTTTTAACATTAATTCTTTCTATTCCTTGCTCTTGGTTCAAGAACTTCATACTACAGTACTTGGGAACATGCATGTGTTAGTAATATTTGGAACATACGTTTTTCTTGCCAATAACTCCATCTGTGGCACTGTTTCCCTCTTTATGCTTACATGGCTTCCTTAGAGCTTTTAAATAAGTGTTTAAATTATTTTTACCTTCAAAATGGTAAAATAATAAAGATGTGGTGCAGGTGAAAGCTGCACCAAATTTACCTATTCACAAGGATAAATTTCAACCCAACGTGACTGAAAGATATAATAAATAAACAAAAATAGAAACAAGAGTGTACACTGACCTTGTCAGATACAAGGCATGCTCTCGTGCATTCATCAAGACAATTTAAAATCAATTCCGTTAGATTTTGTTTTCATTTCCAGACAAGAGAATTATCTATCAATAGTCAGTATGTAATCAGGAAATTCCTGTGTTACTTGAGAGCAGAAGGACTGCGATTGCAGGTCCAGAGAGACTGGGTTACCACTTGCCCCTCTCTGTGCACACGTTGCCCTGAAGCTGCTGTTGCATTGCTGCAGGTGCAGCTCCCGTGTGCCACGGCACACCCACGGTACCGTGCTCCGCTGCCGTGTCGGATGGGGAGCTGGCGGTCTGCTCTTCTTTCAGTGCATCCCTTGAGTTCTTGTACAGTACGCACTTTAAAGCTTCTCTGCTTTTATCCGACAGTGACCGAGGGGAAGAGGTGTACCTGAATCAAGGCCGAGTATATTTGGGCACCAGTGGAAGGGACTGGGTAAGCACCCAAAATTCCACGCATCAGCGTGTCCTGTGCCTGCCCCGGGGCGATGTGAGAACATCGTTTACAATTAATCTAAGTGCTTTTATATCAAACGCAAACGGTGAAATGAGCGACAAGGAGCTATCGTGGCGGGGACAGGCAGGCTCGCGGGACATATCTGGCCGAATCCAGGCCTGCGCTACCCGTCCCGGGGACGCCGTAGCGAAAGCCGGGAGAGGCCCCCGCCAGCCTATAGTGCAATCCCACTCTCGCGGCCCGCGGGGCCGCTCGCCCTGCCCCGGTCGGAGGGGGCCGGGCCCGGCCCCCGCCCGCGGCCGCAGCCCCTCGGGCCTCCCCTCGCCCCCGCGGCCCAACCGCGCCGGTGTCCAGGCAACGGCGGCGGCGTCACTTCCTGCGGCGCCGCCCCTGCCGCCGCCGCGCTGGGGCCGGGGCCGCGCTCCCACTCGGCCGTTGCGGCGGTCGCGACACGTGGCCCCGCCGGCGGCATGGCCGCGGCGGCCGAGGCGGCGGGCGGCGGCAGCAGCCGCCACGAGAAGAGCCTGGGGCTGCTGACCACCAAGTTCGTGTCGCTGCTGCAGGAGGCCAAGGACGGCGTGCTGGACCTCAAAGCGGTGCGAGGGCGGGGGGCGGCCGGCGGCACCGCCGGGCCCGGCCGGGCGCAGGGCCCGCCGCGCTGCAGGGAGGGCGGCGCAGCGCGGGGGCCGGGCAGGGCCGCCGCTCCCTCCTTCCTTCTTTCCTTCCTTCCTTCTCTACCGCCCGCCCGGCGTGGTGTGGCTTCTCCCGGCCGCTGACGGGCTGCGGGTGCCCTGTGATGGCTGACAGCCGCCGCGATCGGCTAAAATACGCGTTTTGGCTCTTTAGAAAGGGGTGTAATGGGTACCGTGCGTTGAGTTTAACTTATTGAGGGTGGCTTTATTTACTATGCCCTGTTCTGGGCATCTCAGTACAAAAAAGACAAGGAGCTGCTGGAGAGGGTCCAGTGGAGGGCTACAGAGATGATGCGGGGGCTGGGAGCATCTCTCCTGTGAGGAGAGACTGCGGGAGCTGGCTCTGACTAGAGAAGAAAAGACTGAGAGCAGGTCTCATCAGTGCATATAAATACCGTGTAGGTGCGTGCCAAGAGGGTGGTGCCAGACTCTTAGGTGGTGCCCACTGCCATGATGAGGAGTAATGGCCATAAACGAAAGCACAAGAAGTTTCACCTCAGCACGAGGAAGAACTTATCTGCACTAAGGGTGGCAGAGCACTGGAACAGGCTGCCCAGGGAGGTCGTGGAGTTTCCCTCTCTGGAGACATTCAAAACCTACCTGGATGAGTTCCTGTGCACTTGCTTTAGGTGACTCTGCCTTGATGGGGGTTGGACTAAGTGATCTCCAGAGGTCCCTTCCAGCCCTAATAATTCTGTGATTTTTTTTTTTACTGCCTTATGTTGCTTCCTGCACTGACTCAGTGTATGGGCTGCTGTTTAAACCTGTTTCTTGCCCACTCTGCCTCGATGTCTTTTTAGCAAGAGAAAACGATGTTGAAAATCAGACCATTGTCATCTTATACTTTCTGTTACGCGTGTGTGTGTATATATATACATATACATATGTTATGTGTGAATGAAAGAAGCTGAATTGGTGTGTGAGTGACAAATCATCCTCACCTAGCTCTGCAGCCAGCTTGCTGTCTCCAAGGCATGAGGGTGCTGGGCTGCAGCGGCTGGAGCATCTCCAGTGATGCCCTGGGACCAGCCCACCTTGCCCAGGTCCTCATGCCGGGGGTCACCGTGTTGCAGGAGGGATCCTTGGCACTCTGTCCTGCCAGGTCCCTGGGGCATGCTGCCCTGGGAGCTTGGGCCCTCAGGCTTGTTGGGGTGTGCGGTGCTTTGAGGCCTGGCTGTGTTAACCTGGCTGGTTAGGGTGATCAGTGAACAGCTGAGGTGTTCCGCAAAGTGCAGCAAGAGGCTGGCTTGGTACTTTGGTTAAAGTCCTTTCTGAAAAACTGACCTGTTTTTTGATTACTCCTAATGGGGCCCAGGGGGTGGATAGTGTTCTTGGAGCTTTTTTTGTGCATCCCTGTTCAGAGAGGATGCACTTCAGTGATGTTGCTGTGGCTAGTGAAACCAGGGTGAATAGGGATAGGTTTTATACACTGATAGGTTTTATATTCCTCCTTTAGTTATACTGTGGTCTGGGCAAGTTGATGAGCTTCTTAGTATTAATTGCCTCTTTCTTTAGCAAAACAGAATGAAGATGTCCAGGTCTTTGCGATTGTTTTGCAGCTTCCTTTATTGTCTGTCATGCCCTGAGAGATGTTCCAGGTCAATCTGAGAAGCAAAACACACTCATTTTGTAAAACATCAGGCCAAAAAGCTTGGCTTAAAGTGCCAAAGAGGATTGATGTGAATTATAAAGTTGGGCTGTGTAACAGGATGGAACAATGTTTCTTGTTCTCTTTAGTAAGGTACCTACTCAGAGGGAATACAAGGGTTGATAGCCAGGGAAAGGTTAAATAGGCATTGCACCCAGTCACAGACATTTTTGCTCAAGACCTATTGGAGACTGGTTTCTGAGTTACAGTTTGTTGAAGGTAAATGCTAACTGCGGTGCATAAACTTTTGGTACTTTTATAAGCAGCCATTTAGAACATACATTTCTGTAACTGGTTTCCTCATAAATAAGCCATATATCGAAGGAAAAATGAAGACCAGTGTGTCTTTGTGTTATATCAGTGTGCTCAGTGAACTGAAAAACAGGATGGTCTTGAAATGGAACAGAGCCTTCCAAGAAATGATTCGTGCAGGGAACAACTTTAAGTGTCTTCCTGCTGGCTGGTATTGACCATCTGATGTTGTGCTGCTGATCAGTATTTCTGTAGCAAAACCAGCAATGGGAAGAAGATAAAATTTGGAAGCAGGTGGACTTCTAGCTTTGTGATTTAGCAATTGAGAAGGAAAATCTGTTCTATGGGACATTTTCTGGTGATCTTTAATACATCTGTAATTATAGTTCAGCAGGCTGTAAGAGGAAGCTGTGAAAATGTTTTAGTGCTGGACACTTCTCTGGTAACATCTGAGAAATTGTAGGAGTGGAAGTGAGAATTTTCTTTACTTGAAATTTGAATTTTACATCTACTTTAAATCAAACAGCTATTCTGAAATGATTGCATATTTGGTGCTGAATTACCCTGTATAAAGAAATCTAGTTATGGAATTAAGCTTAAAACATTAGGGGATAATATAGAAGGAAAAGAAAACTAAGTTTTTATCTCCAGGGAAGAATTGCAGGGAAGAGAGAAAAAGAGCAAGATGAGTGGATGGATGCTCTTCATAGCATGCAATTGCTTCTGCCTTAATTTCTTAAGTGGGCTTTGTAGCAGAATGCCATCCCTGCTCTGATGACGGTTAAGTATTGCGTCTGATCATCAGTGCAAAACATGAGGTATTCTAAAATTTACTTGTTTTAGAAGTGTATTGGTCAGGGGCAAATAACAACTGCCTTACACTTGCCATCCTCCACAGAAGAAGAAAGAACCTATCTATTAGATTTTACATTCCTTTAGTGTTTATGTGTGCAATGATATTCAGTACTTCTACATACAATTTGACAAGAGCACTACTCAATTTAAAACTCTCACCAAACTGCTGACAGCCCTCTTGGGGAGAAAATCTTGTCATGTGGTATGGGTAGAGTTCAGAAGATGCAGGACCTCTTTTCTTTGACACCTGGAGAGCAAGCAGGCATTGCTCGCTCCTTTGCTTTGTTAAGATTCTCAGTAATGACTGCCATGGTGCTCTATCGAACTCCACTGCTCTCCAGGGCTAAAGCAGATTTGCAACTGATGATTTCTGCTGCCTTTTGTCAGCTCCCAGGGAGCAAAGAAGTTGTTTGGGGGCACAGACTCTTGATTGCCCTTTTCTTGCCCTTTCTTTCTTCTTAGGAAGCTCTTTTAATTTTTTTAATGATTAGTGTGTGGTTTGCGTGGAGGGCTGAATTTAATTTCTGACCCATGTACCTGTCAGAAGGTATCACACTGATGACTGCTAGAATATCAAGGAAAAACTTCTCAATTACTTTTTAAAATACTTGTGAAATTTCTGAAAGATAATTAGATTACACGATCAGCACCAAAAAGCTAGTGAATATCTGGATTAAACTTCTCAGCTTGGGAACTGGCCCCAGCTTGACTTCTTTGGTGGAACTCTTGTTGTAAGTAGTTGAACTTCATAGCAGTGATTGAATTGTATACTGGACTAGTCAAACCAAATACATATGTAACTGTGTCATTCATTTTCCTATGAAATGAGTCCCTATCCGGGGGATTTGGAGCTGGGTTTGCAGTAGAGGTGAATCTGCTGCTGGTGTTCATGGGAGCTGTGCTTTAGGCATATAAAATGCAATAGCATTTAGTGGAACAATTGCTTCAACTTTGAAAAATCTGAAATTAGACACTCAGAAAAAGTGACTTTCTTTAAAAAAAAAAAATAAAAATCTTAAGCAATGGTTACATAGCTCCAAATTTATGTACATTGATATCTTTTGCTACCAGTGCAGTTTGAAAATACATTAAGATTAGTAAAGCATTTATATTTTGTAGACAGGCCTTTTGGAAAATCTCAAGAGGTAATGAAATCTGTCTCCTAGGCAGTTTCTTCATCGTTCAAGCCATAAGTGGTAGACTAAGTCCTAGGTCAATATGTAGAGCAATGGGGAAAAAAGCAGAAAGTTGAATAGCAGCTAAGTATGTGCTGTCCATTCCTTGCACTGAATAATGTAAACAGCTAGTAGAATAACTGAAGCCTGTGAGATGTATGGGGTGCTGATTAAACATTGTGCAAGTGGCATCAGCTTTGTCACTTGCTAGGTTTTTAAGGTTCTCTTGCAGTCCTTGGAAGCAGTGTGTATGTATGCAGCAAAACTAGCAGATTAAGGTAGCAGGTGTATACCTACTGAAACAAGTGATCGAAGAGCCTGTTTCCTTGGAGAGAAGTAACCTGTGCAGTTTGTATGTATTTGCATGAATTTGGTTTTGTTAGATAAGAAAATATTTTAGAAGACTCATGCAGGAAACCACATAAAAGATAAATGCTGCTAATGGTATCAGTAGAAACAGTGTTTAGTGGGTACATCGCTGTCAAGGAGAAAGAGCAGTGTTTATACTTCACGGCTGTAAGAGTATTTTTTAAATCTCTGTTCTTTCTTTTTATCCTTTCAATTTTACTTCAGTAGCAGAACGGTAATTGTACTATTAAGCAAAGAAATTTGATTTTCCTTCCAAGTTACGGTTGTCTCAAGTTGTACCCTTTATATAGGCTGCTTACGAAAAGCATCCATTTAATAGATTGTTGGAACAAACTGAAATAAATCATTATGTTCCTGTAGCAGGAATTATTTGACTTTATGCATTAGTTCAAATTCAGAAGTCTTTGCCTACCCTGCTCTTTATTTTTCTTCTCTTTTTATATGTTTAATACATATAATCCCATGTAATCATTGTATATGTGTCCTGATTAACTACAGAGTAAGACTCCTCTTTGCTTTCCCTCCTTTTAGCAAATATTCTTTGAACTTGAGCTGCCTCTCAGGAGTGGAAGGCCTGACTAGCTCATTTGCTTATTTTATCCTAACTCTTTGCATCAGTTACATGAAAGTCACCATGGAAAGAAGTAAGGCACAAAGCAGTTGCCTCTGCCTGATGCTGTTTTGCTTAGAGTGGTGAGGTGTGACAGCCCTCAGGCACGCTGCTCAGCTGCCTGTGTGTCAGCAGCAACATCCCTGGGAGCTGTACCAGGGTCCTGGTGCTCAGCATGACCGATTGAGTGAGCCCTTGTATGCTGCAAGGTGGATTTGTGCGAGGACAATGCTGCCTTGAAATACTGCAGCTCTCCTGCAGCCACTCTGTGAAATTACAGCCCTTTTGTTTTGTATCCTGGCACCACTGAATCCAAACAAAGCCTGTAATACCTTGAGTGACAGTGGAAGGAATGATAAACTTAGTATGTCCTTGGCTGCAGAGGCTTGCCTCACTGCGAGGTGCTGCCGCCTGCCTTCCATACCTTTTCCTGCCCTCCAGAAAGAGCATGGCAAGCTCCTCCGTGCAGCTGAATGTGCTCGAGATACTGACCATGGTCTTTGCAAGCCCTGTGAGCTCCCCTCTCTGTCGGGGATGGCCTGCTGGCCTTCAGCCAGGTGACTGCTCCTGTGCTTTGTAGCACTGCCTGCAGGTGCTGAACTTCAGAATTCGTGATGGAGTATCTGGCTCTTGCAGAGTGGAACCTTCTCCCTTCAGAATGACTTTAGATGGCATTTTTCCAAGGGAGTGGCTTAACTGTCTTTTCCCTCAGGTGCAAGTTGCTGATACTTGTTCTTTCCACAGGCTGCTGATACACTTGCTGTGAGGCAGAAGAGAAGGATCTACGATATCACCAACGTTTTGGAGGGGATTGATCTCATTGAGAAGAAGTCAAAAAACAGCATTCAGTGGAAGTAAGTTATGTCAGTTCTGCAAATTTTCACATGCCTAAGAGCAACAAAAACTGCCTCTTTCTACTTCTGACTAGATATGACACCATAAAATTAACATTGTGCTTATCAATGAGCAATATGGCATTGTAGAATTACAGTAGAGTTGCAAATGAACTGTATTTGTCTTCCCTTTAACTTCTGTCTTTGATACATAAAATCAAGTTTAAAGCATACAGAAGAGAAACTTCCAGAAAACTATTAGTGCTACTTTATAACTAGCACTTGTAGTTGAAAAGTTCACACTGAATGAACTGGGAGGGGTATCAGGACACACTGTCTCCACCTACCTGCCCTTCAAAAGTCCATGCATATTTTCTCTTAGGTCTCTGAAGGGAAAAGCTCCAGATAAGAATTACAGGGGAAGGAGAAAGGGCCTGCAAACCAGTTCCAACACCGAAAAAACCTGCGTTCCAAAAGAAGATAAATTTTTGTAGAGGGAAATTCTGAATTTGATCTAAAGTTAATAATTTTCATTTTTCTGTTAAAACACCACTGGGAGGGTAAATGCTAATTTCTTTTATATTTAATATTAGTAGATTTTCCAAATGTTGAAAATATCATAAGAAATTACCATTGTGTGTTTGCTTTAGATCTTCACTTGTGGTTTCACAAACTTTTATATCTTTTTAAGAGGAGTAGGTGCTGGCTGCAATACAAAAGAAGTCATAGACAGGCTGAGGTATCTGGAAGCTGAAATAGAAGATTTAGAGCTAAAAGAAAAAGAATTGGATCAGCAGAAACTGTGGCTTCAGCAGAGTATCAAGAACGTCATGGATGATTCTACAAACCACCAATATCCTTTTAAATTAATCGTGTGCATTTCGGAACTAGAGTTAACGCAACAGTGAAAGAGTAGGTAATGGATAAAGCATAATGTAGCCCATTTTATCCAAAAGCAAGGTAAAGCAAGTATTTTTTCAGGTTTTGCTTCAACAAGGGAAGATAAAAATTTTATTTACATGACTTTTAAACTATTATGACTGTGATTGGTAACATGAAAATAGTTTAGCGCACACAGATGGGGGTGTGGGTGTGTGTGTGTGTGTGTGTGTGTGTGTGTGTGTGTGTGTGTGTATAGCAGTAACTTCTAGGTCAACAGTATAATCCTGGTGTCTTACTTGAAATTAATTATATTGCTTTCCAGAACTTGAATTTATTCTTTGTTACCAGTGCTTTATATAAATCTTTTTTGTTGCTACATTCTCTTAAAAAGATTAATCTATCACCCCAAGATAAATTGACGAAGTCCGGAAGCTTGTTGGGTTTCAAACTGAAAGAAAATAAACCTGCATATAAATACCAGAGAGTTCCAGCTGCATTGCTTATAAGCATCTGTTCAGCTGTCTTGCAAAATATTGAGCAAAATAGACACCTGAAATTGGGAGCAGGAAAGTGCACTTCTTATCTATAATACTAGTGATAAGTACTTAAAAATTACTGGAGTTTCTGTGCAGAAACCATTTCTGTAAAATGGATTTTGTAGCAAAGGAGATTGAGGTTAAATGTTAGGAGAAACTTTCCTTTTGGGAGAGCTAGCACTGAAATTGATCCCCCAGGGAGGTGGTGGAATATCTGTCACTGAAGTTTTGCAGAACAGGAAAGACAAGGATCTGTCTGGAATGTCTGAATAGTGGATCCTACTTTGAGGGAGAGGAGTGGGATGGCAGATGTATTCTGAAGCTCCCTCTAGCAGTATCTTTGTGTGATTCTGGGAAATGCTGATACATACCTGAATTCTGTATTGTCAAGTTAGCAAGGTAAATGGTATTCTTCAAAACAAGACTTTACATGTTCTCCTTTTTTAGAAGAATCTCTTCTCATTCAAGATAAACAACTATTTTTCTTTCTGTATTTTCTTTGCACATACAGGTTTTTTCTTTAAAACACAGAACTTTTGTTATTTGTAATGAGCCATTCTAAACATCAAAAACAATGCCTTGATAACACCTCTAAGTAACAATAATAACTTTATAGTTTAGGCTCAGTTTGGACAAACGTCTTTTAAACACATACCAGTTTTATATTGCTTTAAATGTTCCTTGACATAAATTACATTTTCATATGTTACCCATGAAGATATCTGCAACTGCTTCAATGGTAAGTTGGCTTAATAGGCTGTATTTCTAAAGTGAGGGATTTCTTGAAAAATAACTTGCTAACTAACCTGCTTTTTCCCTGCAAGTATTTTGAATTTAGAAGTACTCGATAGTGAGTGGTACTAGATAGATGTCTCATAATGTTCATGACTACCAAGTTCTGGCATTTTCTGTTTGTAGTCACAGATTGTATAGAATGGAAGCTCAGCTGGAGTCCTGGTTTTGGATGTCTTTTTTGATATTTATACTTTTCAGCAGCTTGCCATGGGCCATTAATGGAACCAGAGACAGGACATGTTGGTTCAACCCTCCAAAAAACCAGGAAGATCCAAATTTCTTACCATTTTCAGGTGGCAGCTATGGCCAGACAGGACTTGTGATGCTGTGTAAATGGAACCACCTGAAGGTCAATGATGAGGCATTGCTACTAAATCTAAAGGGTTCCTGTACAAGCAGTTTGAAGAAATTGCCAAGAATTGCTGGCAAAGGTTACTTCCCTTGACATCATCTCCTGATCCTGGGGCACCCAAGGGAAGATTGTTGTTCAGCCTCCAGCTAGGCTCAAAACCATCTTTTCCTTGCCACAAGGAAGATTGTTTTTTAATGAAAATACAAGATTAGACAAAAACTGCAGAGTTTAACAAAAATGAGCTGTTACTGAAAAGAGTTAGTCATTACAAAACATGGAGGCACCTGTCATGGTGCTCACATAGTACTTCACCTCAGTGTTTCTTAGGAGGCAGAGAAAGAAGTTTTATTCACAATTAGTTACGGACAAAGGGGAAATGATGTGCAGGTAGGCAAGTGACCTGCAGTGTTGTGCCAGTGCTGTGGATGTAATTGTGGTCCCCTGACTTTAACCAACACATTTTAATGTACGTAGTAAGCCACAGATGAGTTTGACAGCCAGCTGTTACATCCCAGTTGTATGTGCTGTGGAAGCCATGAGCTTAGATACTTGGAAGTGCTGGCACTGAAGATGAACATTAACGCCTTTTCTTCCTTCTGTTAAATCTCTGTAGTACCACCATTTGTCAAAGTCATAAAGTGAGCTAGACCAGAGAGTTGATTTAGCTGAAATCATACGAGGAGCAACTGAGGGAGCAGGGGGTGTTTAGCCTGGAGAAAAGGAGGCTCAGGAGAGACCTTATCTCTCTCTCTATAAGTACCTGAAAGGAGTCTGTAACCAGGTGGGGGTTGGTCTCTTCTCCCAGGCAACCAGTGACAGGACAAGAGGACCTAGCCTCGATCTGCACCAGGGGAGGTTCAGCTTGGACATGAGGGAAAAGTTCTATGCAGAGGGGTTGATAAACATTGGATCAGGCTGCCCAGGGAGATGGCGGAGTCACTATCTGTGGAAGTGTTCAAGAAAGGGCTGGATATGACACTTATTGCTATGGTCTAGTTGACAAGGTGGTGATCAGTCAAAGGTTGGACTCGATGATCTTGGAGGTCTTTTCCAACCTAAATGATTCTTTGATTCCGTGAAAAAAGGAACTAGTTAAATACTTTCACCTTATGTTATATATAAAACTAGGAGACAAACGGGTAAAGAAAATGGTAAATCTTTTACTGTTGTGAGAAAAGGTTTTTGCAGCGATGATCTAAGTATTGGAATTCTGTGATTTATATTATGCAATATACTTGGATCTTACAGGGGCTATGCATGTCCTACCACAAGTTTATATATGCTAAATTATGTAGTTATGTGGCCTTAGAGAATTACCATATCTCATTTGAGTGGATACTATTCAAGACTTAAGAAAAATACACTTAACACTTTTTCTAAAATTGCTGTTTAACCAGGAGATACACTGCTAGCAATTCAAGCACCTTGTGGTACACAGTTAGAAGTACCTAGACCGGAAATGGTATGTACTGGTTTCTTGTTTGCCAAAGTGTTCTAGAGCAGTAGTGGAAAAGGAGACCTATTTTAGAGTAGAGGATTTATGTCCATCTGTGTGCAAGAGGAGCGGAAGAAAGGATTAGGATTGTTTCAGTTGAGGAGAGGCTGGATGGAAAAAAGTGGGTTTTCTACATGTAGATAGATTAATGGTAACTACGTCTTCTATTAAAACCAAGATACACTAGAGAGCTTCTTCTTCTCCCTGCTTTTAAATGTTGCAACTTTCAAAATAATGCATAGTTTTCATTAATTCTCTTGAGAACTCAGTGATTTTTATGTGTCAAGTTTCTTCTCTGTTACATTGTTAAAATGGATCTGTTATGAAAAAGCCCTTTAGATTTAATTTAGATTTACTCTCATAGTACTAGACTGGGTAGAGACACAGACTGCAGTCTTGCTGTAGCCGAAAGGATTAGATTGGCAAGATTAAAATAGAAGGCCAAATTATTTACGTCTGTCAATCTTTAACTTTTTTTTTTGTTGTTGTCGCAGTGCTTGTTTTTAAATAGTGTTTACATAGTTGGGAGAGAGCATTGATAGCCACTGTGCTTATACAAGGCTGAAATTCACCTGAGAAGTTTCACAAGGCATTTTTAGTGAGGCTAAGCACAGTCTAATATCGTAAAAGCATCCAAGGCTAGAGCCATGAAGCTGATCAGTGGTACTATCTTTGTCCGTCTCTGCTGAAATCAGTTCAGGCAATGGTAAGGTTCTCTGCAGGACCCAAGGTAGCAGCTGTGATGTTGGGTTTTGGTTTTTTTTTCTTTTTGTTGAGGACTAAAACAGCTGGTCTTAGTCTTCATCACCTTGTACAGTTCTAAGTTCTCAGGGAACAGTAACTTCCATAATATACCACCTTTACAGGGACAGAATGGACAGAAGAAATACCAGATCAATCTTAAAAGTAGTTCAGGACCTATCCATGTGCTGCTTATTAATAAAGAATCGAGCTCCTCCAAGCCCACAGTGTTTCCAGTTCCTCCACCTGATGACCTTGCACAGCCCCCATCTCAACCTGCAGCTCCAGCGACTCCACTTAAACTGGCTACAGCTCCTCCAAATCCCCCAGAACATGACCTGAACCAAGCACAGGAGTTACCACAAACAGCAGTTGCGGACACACCATCAGGTGGATCCAGGGGTTTTCCTACTTCTGATGGGTGGGGGAGGAAGGCAGCTGGAGGGAAAGAAGAAACTGTTAAGAAAGGTGGTAGACAAAGGAAAGATCAAGAATTTGCATAGGGTAGCAGCTATCCATTAAAAAACTACTCCAAGGGCTTAGTAGCAGCTCTCAGCAGGTTACAGAGACATCTCTTCCTCTTCTATCTGTTGAAATAGAGTCTTCCCTCAGAGCTTATCATCTTACCTTGAACAGGTTTTGGATGTAATCTTGTTAATTATTCTGAGGTGCTTCTCCAGAATGCAGTACGGAGCAAAATTGCAAACCTCTGACGGAGGATATGATTTGAACGTGTACCTTTTAATGAGACTGATAATACAGGCACCAGTTCCAGCCTTTGTGCCACAAGGTCACTCACCTTCTTCCACATAGCCACAGTGAGAGACTGCCTGAGTGTCAGGTATTGTTTTCATAGTAATAGTAAATTAATAGGTAATAGGAAAATATTTAAGAAAATGCTATGAGTATTACAACAGCATTTCTGAGGAGTCCTGATTAACCTTCATTTATTAATCTTTAATTAATTGACAGTTAATTAAATTGTGACTGTGGAAGGGGAAAGCTCCTCCCACCCAATCCCAGACATTGGCCATGTTCTCCTCAAAAGACAAAGCTGGGGGCAGGTGCTTTGTGTTCTGTTTCACCATAACAGACTTGTAACATTTGTAACATACATGCAGATGGCAGTGCCCAGCGAGACAGCGCAGACCCTACAGCCCCCTACTCCAGCCTTCCAGAGCCAGAGCTGTACCCCAGCCTGTCCGAAGATAGTGCCCAAGCCTCAGCCAGTTCCAGTGACTACCAGAGCTTGCTGCCTCTGGATGTCAACTGTATTCTCAAGCCAAACTCATTTGACATTGCAAAGATGGAGGAGCCTGCAGGTAGGAAGCAGTAGTTCCTATTTAAATGTTCTTACTGGTTCCCTGAGCCCTTCTTTGTGACGAAGTTTCCAGTGAGTTACACAGAGGAGAAAACAGGCCTCTCATCTCCTGATGAAGCCCATGAGCCAGCTCTGAGTAGCATACTCATTTTGAGCAAATGGAGTTCTTTGCCACCACATAAGCTTCATGTTGTATATGGCTCTTGGGTTATAAGAGATAAGTGGGAAAAATACATTGGGGGGGGAAACAGAGGGATACAAAGATAAATATATTTTACATGTACATGGCATGCTATCTCTGCAGTCCTCCACTGCATGATAGTGTACGTGGCAATTCAGTGTTTTAATGCAAAGAATGTGTTGACTTCTATGAACACGTATCAAAATCCCCCACATACATAAAACATGTGCTCCTGTCTTTCACAGGAAATATTAGTGGAGATATTATTGATGAACTCATGTCTTCTGATGGTAAGTATTTAGCATATTTTCTAATAATCACAAGTAGCAGCATGGTTTTTGTGTGAACAGCACTTAAGAGGCAGCAGTTAAATCTGATGCCAAGAGTCAGTATGAAGTTACTTCTTTCCCATGTTGCCTCCTGTCGCTCTTGTCTTTGCTCCCCTTTCTATTGCCTGCAACAGTTTTATTTAACAGTCAAAATATGAAAACCTTAATCCAACAAGCACTTACATGCATGAATAACCCACCAGTCCTTAAGTTAGGGACAAAGAAAGAACAAGCTGATGACCAGTGTGCTGCCTTAAAAAAATAATTCTGGTTTAATTCTGTTCTGCCTAAAGTTTTGTGCAGGTGCTTTAAGTATTTCAGAACATAGTTACAGGCCTGGTTGCAGACTTGATCCATAGCCAGCTGTGGTACATGAACTAAGTATCACCCATTTCTGCTCTTGCACCTCTTAGGCCATATGAGTGCAGCACTGAACCAGAGCTACTATATAGTTCATATGCTCCCTGCCTCTCTGCCACTCTCACTGAGGTGCCAGGCAAAGAGGTGAACTTGGCTCGCTTTGTTCCTTTTGCCCTGTGTTCTGTAAGGCCTTTGCTAATATCTGCCCTTCAAGCAGACCACCTCAGGGCTCATCCAGAAAGAGACATGTGGTTGTCAGATCCGAGGGGCAAGATGGGATTCTGTGAATGTGCCAATATGTGGTTAACATGGAAACAGCTTCCACTTCTACAGCTGGGACAGCATACCCAGCTCATCTACACTCTGTTAGAGTTCCTACAGTGCAAAGTGAGGACTGAGGTTTCTCTTCTTGCCTTCCCCCGACAAAGACAGTTTTGAGTCCATGCTTGAAATGCAGTGCACAGACAAACTGCTAGCCTCCATTTCCCCTCTGTGAAATACAGAGAATGCTAACTTCCTTACTTATTTGAAGGCTGACAGATTCAATATTGTAACAAGATACAGTAATATAAATAACAGCTTTCTGGTAAAGTTTTTTAAAAGTTGCTCAGGAGCTCCTTTCCTGCAGAAGAAATTAAACCTATATTCCACTGCTATCACTCCACTTCAGCAAAGTGACTTAAAATCCTAAGCAAAAAATGGTAGATAGATCACTTACTGCCTTAGTTTGAAAGCACTATGGGTATTCACGGTTTGTATCCTAGTGTGCTTGTCAGATTATCAAGACTATTTTAATTATTAAGACTAACCCTGATGACAAATGTACTGAATTATGAGACAGGGCTGATTTTCCAGAAGTGTTTTAATTTAAACTAAACTATTCCTGCTTTACAGTTTTTCCTCTCTTACGACTCTCTCCTACTCCCGGAGATGACTACAACTTTAACCTGGATGATAATGAAGGAGTCTGTGATCTCTTTGATGTGCAGATACTAAATTATTAGATATTGTGTCAACCAGACTACTTATCTACCTCTAACTATAACATTCTAGACTTCTTCATAACCTAAGTATTTGAATAATGAATGTATAACTTCTTAGTTCACTGACTCTGGGAGTATATTTCCTTTTGCTTCCTTTAACTACTTCACAAAACAAATTCAAGAACAAGAAAAAAGGGCTCTTATCAAAAATTCTGGCACTTTTTCACCCGTGTTTCTTTGTGTAATTCAATTGTTTGGAGCTTTCTTTAGTAAGAAAAGTGAAAATACTTTATAGCCTTTTGATCATTTTTTAAAAAATGATTAGGCTTCTTCTCACAGTTAACAGCATTTTCTTTGAAGCTTTACTGCCAAGAAGCTTTATATATTCTTTTTTAACTTTTCAAACAATTTTGAAGCTTTCACTGCCAAGTTGAAAAGTGAAGGGTATCAACTTGAGTTATACTAAATTGTTTCAGTGAACCAATTTTGTGAAGTGCCTTCTGTTTTAGCACTTTAAGTTTCTCACACTGACTTCTGACATTCCACTTTCCTAGATGATAGGAAAGGTCTGTTTGTAGTTTGTATTAAAGTGTGCCAATACTTGTATATTAACAAGATTTTTTTAATAAAACTGTGCAAACAAAACCATCGCTATTTGTGGTCTTTCATTTCTTGCAACCCCTTCTTTGTCCATTTTGCATTACAACTGAGATAATAGGTTTGTGGCAGCATCCACATTTGCTGGTTCCTTTTCTGGATTTGTGGAAACCTGAAAAAAAAATCAGTTTCAGTTTAATGCAGAAAGCAATTTCTTTTTATTCTGCTGGGAAAAACCCCAGACTAATAAATACCTGATGTCTAGAAGATTAGTTTGTCTTTTATATATTTAATTTAGGCTAATTTTGCAGTCGTACTTTAATAATTTGGGGGGAATACAAGATACACTGAAGCTGAGAAATAAGCAGAAAATGCTTTGTGCTTCAGGAGAAAGACAAAGCATTATGCCAGTAATGTAATACACATGGTCCAGCTAAGACAGACTCAGCTTTTAGTTCACAATGGCTCTCAACAACACTTACGCAACTCTGGGGAAAATACTGTTACAGCCTAAGTGATCAAATTCAGCATAGTCATGTACAGCCCTACTAGCACAGGAGCAGTGGTAAATTCTGAATTCTTGGAGGAATAAATAACAAGCCAGCAGGGACAGGACCACTGGCTCCAACTGCCTTGAAATCCTAGCTTGGCCTCATCCTGTACTGAGCACTGTCACTTAATTTCATTTTTCCCTCAGCCTCTCTAAGGTATTTGACACTTGTTTTGTTGCTCCCAGTTGTACAATTAGAAATCAGCTAGAATGTAATTTTAAAAATGCTTTTGAAGCATGCTTCACTATGGCTGCCTGCCCTCTACTTTAGTAGTTATATAGCATTTGAACATGCTAACCAGGTTTCTGCATTATGACATAAACGAAATTCATAAAACTGGGATTATAGCATTAAAGAAACGGCATGAATTCAGATCCATAGAATATTGTGAGGTGGAAGGGACCCACAAGGATCATCAAGTCCAACTCTTAAGTAAATTGCCCATACGGGGCTTGAACCCAGCACCTTGGAGCTACCAGCATAATGCTCTGACCAACTGAGCTAACTGCCTGCAGTCTTAGAGCCACATTATAATGCTTTAAACACACACATTCTTTTCATTCTCCTCTGATTTTTACGAAGGGAAATTACCTGCTGAGTCTTCTGAGGTTCTGCTGTGGTACCTTTTGATAGCTGCTGTATTTCTCTCTGAACTTCAGCAAATGCTTTATTTATTGCACTAACTTTTTCAGCATTTTTAATGTTTATCTGGAAGAGGAGAAAAAAATACACACATTGGTATTTTTGTTAAAAATTCCACTGATGTGAAATTGCCCCATTTTTGTGCAACTATTATGCAGCCAGTATTACATGCTTTTCAGTATGTTTTATCTGTTACTTCATTTGGTCATCTAGTCGTATACTAATAAATTTAAAATCAAGAGTTAAACTTGCTCTATTGGAATGGGAGCCCACAGTGACCCAGAAAGAGACCACAGAGAAAACAAAAGTCAGGCTTCACAGGCCCTGCTAAACCACCCTTAGCTCCTCTTAGCTGGAGTGGAGTCCCAGGAAGGGTTCCTTCTTTCATGTCTCTGGTGGATTGACCCTGGCTGGATCCCAGCTGCCCACCAAAGCCACTCCATCACTGCCTTCTTCAGCTGGACGGGGGACAGGAAAGGTAACAAAAGGCTCATGGGTCAAGATAATGGCAAGGAGAGATCACTCATCAGTTGCCATCATGGGCAAAACAGACTCCGGGAAAATGAATTTCATTCATTGACAAACAAATGCTGCAGAGGAATCTCAGCTCCAGCACCTGGAACATCTCCTCCCTGTCCTTCTTCACTGACCTTGGTGTCTGCAGGGCTTTTTGTCTTAAAAATTCTCACTCATCTCTTCTGACTGCTGCTGCTGTTGTGTTTCTTAACTACATCATCCCAGAGGCACTGCCAGTCCTTGACAGGCTCGGCCTTGGCCAGCAGCATATCCATCCTGGAGCCAGCTGGCATCGGCCCTTTCAGACATGAGGGAAGCTTCTGGCAGGTTTTTAGATAAGCCACCCCTTTAGCCCCTAAAACCCAATACAATTTGTAAATTATTTTACCATTTTGAATTTCTTCCAGTAGCTTACCTTTCAACATCACACCTTTGCATCCTAATTGTTCACATTATAGATCTGGCCAACAATGTCTACCGGGTTTTGCCACAGAATTTAAATAAACTGTGTGTCTGTAGCACAGCAGGATGTGTATCTCTGGGCACCTCAGCCTCTCTTAGAGCCCAAGTCTGCCTCTGTAAGTTATTTCATCAAAGACGCCTGCTTTCAAGGAGGAAGAGCTAGAATATGGACATGCATTACGCTCTGGGGACAGCTATCTGCAGTAGAGGAGCAGGGTGGATGCAAGAAGGCATAAACTCTCACCACTGCAGCAAAGCAAGATTCAGCTGATCTCAGCCCTAGCACCTGCTGCTTCCAAAGTCTGGAACAGGATCATAGCCAGGTAATGACCTATTACATCACAAACATTCCAGAAGCACGCCTGGAGGTCTTCAGGCAACCCCAAATTTCAGGGTATCTCCTGCTGTTCCAAAAACTACCCCTGTAATTTACCTCTCAGCAATTTAAACAGGCAGAAGCAAACTGTGAACGGTTTACACATATTCATTTTGCTTTCAAAGCCTCCATAATTTCAGAGCATGTATACAGTAGCAATAATTCCACTTACTCTGACTGACCAAGAGAACCAGTATTAAGAAAGCAGTGGCAATGTGGCTGATAAAAAAGGCCTACTCAGATTAACACTTTAACTGGGACAGTGAGTGGCAAAATACTGCCCCAGCTCCTAGCTCTGATCAGAGTGGATGGATTGTTGGTAATGTGATGTACAAACACTTGCTGTTCCATCAGGGCTTGTCACCATCTTCCAGCTTCACAGGGGTGTTAAAAGATTCCAGTCAGTTTTGTTAAGTGATATCCTCAAGTAGTCAGGCAGGACTCCTCCACAGAAAGAGGCTCTATAGCTGGCACGAGTATCTAGATCAAAAGGTGTCTGAATAGTTATAATGGGCTTTTAGTTATTAATGAATAAACGTATTTTAACAATTCTTTTTCTGAGAATCTTCCTATACTGCTTAATGATAAGTAAATCCCATTAAGCCCAAAGCCTTAATGCAGTAAAGACTACAGCTTCAAACACAGAATAAAATTTTACTCCTAATAAGCTACTGACTTTTCATGAATATGATTTTAAACCTGTTTCTCCCTTTATTATACAGAACCCTCTAGACTAAGAGGAGATGCGACGCCAGCAATATGAAATTGCTTTTTCCAAAGTTCGTTACATTCCTGTCTGTCCACCAGATTAATTCATCAAGAGGCTTTGGCTTGCAGAAGAAAATCTGAAACCCTTTTTTTTTAGAACTATTTACTTGTGTTGGTCCAACAGACTGCAACTGCATCAAATTTAAAAAAATACTCTGCTTTTATTATTTTTATTGACACTTTTCTAGAGGGACAGCTGAACTCTCGCAGAACACACACCTCAGCCTGGAGGCAGCGTTTGAGAAGATACCATATAATGACTCACTGCTACCAACAGGAATATTCTTGCTTAGATCACCCCAATCCCTCTTCCCCTGCACTGCTCCCTACCCAATGACCCACTCTCCCTCCTCTGGACTACAGACACGGAAATAACAATATTTTTGTTTCTTTGTTTTTCCATTGCTTTAGTGTGTTCAATTGGCTCACAGAAGCATCTGCAGAGCATCACAGCCTATGTAAGGTGCAAGAAGGGGGCAGAGAGGAATTAAGAGCAAAACAGCTGGCAGTGTCCACTCCTAGGTCTGTTCACTGCATCTCACTGACAACAGTTTTACTTGTTAGCTGAAGCAAATAAATAGCTACTGGATCAGAAAAGGCTCCATCCTTTCTGGTTCTTCCCCACCAAAATGCTTCTCTTTGCATGCATTCATAATTAAGTTTGTGCAACTCACCAACCCAGCACGTAAAAATGTAATTTTAATTGCTTTTGCTGCTGATTTAGCAAGCTGAGTCACCTAGTGGGCAAGGAGTTCCTGAGCCAGCATCAAGGAGAGCTGTGGGAACATAGCCCAGAGCCTACCAAAGGGATCCCTTCCTGGGATCAGGAACGTGATGGAAGGGAGCAGCACTTCCCCTTATTAGTTGTACTAACTATGCCTGGTGGTTTGGATCGCGGCATTTTGTTAACTGTAGCCTGAATTACACCCTCAGTGACACTGTGAATGCAGTCCAGGGAACGTGAACTCTCTGAGCTGCTGATGCGCCCTTTAGCATCGCATTCCCGAGGACACAGTGAGATGCTATCAGACGCTTCCCAAACGACACCCGTCAAGCACAGCCTGAAGTCTTCTGTGGCATATGCCTGCGGATTAGTCAAATAAACTTTTTGCGCTTCTCTTTATACAGACGATGGCACCCACATAAAACCTTACTTTCGGGTGAAAATCGTGCACTTGGCCGGACGCACACTGCCCCTAAAGCAGCTTGATTTAATCAGTTCCGAGCGCTTCGTCCGCCGCGCTGCGAGGCCTAAGAGAAGAAAACCCCGCCGGGCCGAGGCCTCCCGCGGGCGCCGCAGCAGGGCCGGGGCCCTCCCCGTGGTGGGGCGCTGCCGCAGCCCGGCCAGCGCGTGCTCCCGCCGCGGAACTCACCTGCTTCAGCCCGGAGGTGACGGGCCGCGCCTTGCCCTTGGCCTTGGCCCTGAGGACGCCGCTGCGGGCGATGCGGAACACGCTGCCAGCCTTGGCGGCCCCGCCGCGGCTCCTGCCCATGGCGGCGGCTCCGGCGCGCGGCGGGTGACGTCACACGGGGCTGTGACGTAGAGACTCGCCCACAGCGCTGGCACGGGGCCGGAGCGGCGCCGCCAGGGGGCGCGCGCTGCCCCGCACGGGCGCTGAGGCGGCGCCGCGGGGAGCGGCACTGGCGGAGCGGCGCTGTCCCTGGCCCTGGCCCTGGCCCTGGCCCTGTCCCTGTCCCTGTCCCTGTCCCTGTCCCCGGTCCGGTCCGGCCCCGGCTTCAGCCTCGGCTCCGGCCCCACTTAGCTCTCCCTCGCCTTCGCAGCCAGCTTGTGCGGCACGGGAAGGCTGAGAGCTCCTTGCCGCGCCCGCAGCCAGCCAAGCGCCGAGTCCCAAGCTCCGCGTTGTCACAAGCACGTGCCCCCGAGCAGCCCCCGGCACACGGGGCACTTGGATAAAAGAATAAATTCCCAGTGGGTTGTGGGACACCCTTGTGCCTCACGGCCCCGCCTGGGAAAACGCGGAATCTCGCTACGGCCGATTCCAAAGGGAATTGGGTTCATTCCCCTAGGAGAAAGAAGGGAGTGGATACAGCCGTGCGCCCTTCGCTTTACTTTCTGGAGTGGCGGGGGTGACCCCAGGGATGGACACACTTTCCCGTCTTTCCTGGCCGCACAGCTCGTGCTCAGGCGGGACGGGGCTGGCGGAGAGCAGCACCTTCCCTCTGTTGGAGCGGGTCCTTGAGAGATGGCACTGCCTGCCCGGGGCCGCCCCGACGGTGCTGGGGGGAGGCTGGTGGGGGGCTGGGCGGCGAAGGGCTTGGGGCGAGAACAGGCACGGACGGGCCGGGAGGCCGGAGCGCTGCGGGCTCCTTATCAGCGCCCGAGGATCGGGGCGTCGCCGCCCGTCGCCTTCAAATCGGGCGCAGCCGCCTCTCCCGCCCCAGCCCGTCCCATCCCATCCTGTCCCGTCCCGTCCGTGCCGTGCCGTGCCGTGCCGTGCCGTGCCGTGCCGTGCCGTGAGGAGAGCAGAGCCATGCTGCACTGGGGATACGACGAGCACAACGGTAGGGAACGGCGGGCGGGGGCCGGGGCCGCTGCGGCGCTTCCCGCGGGGCCGTCGGGGCTGCCAGCGGGATCCCGCCGGGAGCAGCTCCCGCCGCTGGCCTCGGCGGCTCTCGCGCCCTCGGGAGAGCTGGATGAGCTGCAATGCTTTGCGGCGTGAGAGCGAGCAGATTTTTGTCTCGGCATTCTGCAAGGCAGGCGGCTGAGAGGTGTCCGTGCGTGCGGCATCGCCGGCAGAGTCGGGCTGGGCTTGGCTCTGGGTCGGGTCTGTCGCGTTCCCGGCTGGGATTCGTTCGCTCATTTAGCTGAACTGTTGCGTGCACAGATCGAGTACGTGGTAGAGTCACACTGATCGGAGCTGCTGTACCAGCAGTGCCTTTCTGATTACAGCTGTGTTCTGCTTCTGTTACACGGTGGGAAATCCTAGTTACTAGACTGGGTTATTTAAATGTATAACTATGCACCTAAGAGGAGATGCTTTTGGATTTTAGTTGTTTCCTTCATCTTGTCGGTCTTTGAAGTCCCAAGATAGGTTCATCAGCAGGCTTAAAGACTTTGCTCTGTTTTGCATTTTAAGTCATGCAAACGCTGCTCCAGTGTGCAGACGGTCTCACAAGTCATGCAAGTAGAAATGAAAGTGTTTTTCTTAAATTGTAGGCTCAGCTCAGATAAAATACTTTGAATAACTTACATTGTCTGTACACAGAGAAATAAAACGCTGTGACAGTAAAGGGGGACAGCTATATATTTGCATATACTAATGCCTAGAAGAATATGCTTTGTGTATATTATTACTTAGACTTTGGAATACTGCTTGTGCAAGTCTTGCTTTTCCTTCCTGGCCCTCTTGTTCCATCTTTTCTGGATGGATGCACTTTTCCTGAAAAACTGGGTGGTGGTGGATCACAGGGATGTTGCAATGATTGGGTGTGTTATCTGCTGTTGTGCAGTCTACCCTACCCCTCCCCTGAAGACGTAAATGGGTCTTGTTTTTCAAATTTTTTTCTTCGTAGGTTTCCATGCTTTGAGCTTCACCTGCACTGTCCAGATAAGAAGCCCACTTTCCCTCCCTTATGCTATCTCTTCTTGTTTGCAATTCTCAGCTTCTATAGAGGGGGGGGCCACCAGAATTTCTATTGGGGTGGCCCTGGACCTTGCTTGAGAGCCCATTTCTCCTATAAAACTCTGTTTACTGACTGCCTAGTAGCATATTTGTGGTGGAGTTTGCCTTTCACTCCATTCTTGGAACCCCATAGAGCCGTGGGGTGCATAGTTCCTCAGGAGTCCATCCCCCTGGCCACACCTTTCAGAGGAGACTAAAGGAGGGAGCCATAGATATGGAACCCTTCAATGCTCTTCCCTAACATCAGTTTTATTTCTCAGCTTTTACTCTTTTAATGCATTTATTTTACTGATTTTGCTTTTTTTTTGTTTGAGTAGCAGATGAAGGAAATTGCTCTGGTTCTTGCAAAACTTTGTTGCCCTTCATGGCCCTGAAAAAAGTTTTCCTGAAACTAAGATTACATTTTATAACTGAGACAGAAACAAAGTGAAATTAATTAAATCTGGTGCAGGCAGATATTATGGTTGACTCCCTGAAAAGTCATCTCTGTTCACTCTGAGTTCTGCATTTGTTACTTGCCACAGTTAAGACATAAATCATTATGTGCATAAACTGTCAAATATTAAAACATACATGTCTGCATATATGACATATCTATGTTAAGGACATGGACTCACTGTTATGTACAGAATTAAAAGTTTCAGGGATTGACCCTGGTGGGACACTAGGTACCCACCAAAGTATCACTCCCTTCCTCAGCTGGACAAGGGAGAGAAAACAGACTGAAAGGCTCATGGGTCAAGATAATGACAGGGGGAGATCGCTCACCAGTTACTTTCACCAGCAAAACGGACTCGACTTGGGGAAATTAGTTTAATTTGTTGTTTATCAAATCAGAGTAAGGCAATGAGAAAATAAAATTAAATCTTTAAAACACCTTGCCTCCAACCCTCCCTGTATCCCAGGCCCATGGGAGACAGCTCTCCATGAACTTCTCCAATGTGAGTGCTTCCCACAGGCTGCAGTTCTTCACAAATTGCTCCAGCGTGGATTTCCCACGGTGCCCCAAGTTCTGACAGCAAACCTGCTGCAGCTTGGGCTTCCCATGGGGTCCCACCAGGAGCCTGCTCCAGTGCAGGCTGTCCATGAGGTCACAGCTTCCTTCAAGATACATCCACCTTCTCCAGCTGTGACCCTCCAGGGGCTGCAGGTGGATCTGTGCTCCAGTGTGGACCTCCATGGGCTGCAGGGCACAGCTGCCTCACCATGGTCTTTACCATGGTGCAGGGAATCTCTGCTCTGACTCCTGCAGCACATCCTCGCCCTCCTCTTGGTGTCTGCAGAGCTGCTTCTCTCACATATTCTCACTCCTCTCTTTTGACTGCAGCTGCACAGTAACTTCTTCCCCTTCTTAAATCTGTAGTCCCAGAGGTGCTGGCACTGTCCCTGATGGGCCCAGCCTTGTCCCTGATGACCCCAGCATTGGGTCCTCCTGGAGCCAGCTGGCATCGGCCCTATTGGACATGGGGAAGGCTTCAGCAGCTTCTCACAGGAGCCACACCTGCAGCTTCCCTGCTACCAGTATCTTGTCACACAAACCTAATGCAGAAGTTCTGGGTTACTTTGATGCATGTATTTCTGAAATGCACCAAGGCATTATTTTATTTCTATTAAAACCTTGGCCTTGGCTGTCTTACCACTTTTCTTACCTCAGTTTTGATGTTGCTTATCTGTAGAGGCATAATACTGAAATCTTGAAAACTGCCTTCAGTGTGGCATCATGCATGCTTTTCACTGCTGCTCAAGGTTCTTGTCAGGAGGGGAATGTTCTCATCCCTTCAGTCCTTTTTTGTTTACAAGGGAATTGCTTTAGTTAAAAGGCAAATCACAGAATGAGTAAGGTTGGAAGGGACCACTGTGGGAAATCAATTGCCCTCAGTTTACTATTTGTTTAATGAAATATATGGAAATTATTCACATGTATTGTCTTTTACTGCAAAAATTTTTCTTGATCTACTTACTACTGTAACACTGAGGCATTTTATAAATAAAAGGGATATGAATTCATAGAATCATAGAATCATTTAGATTGCAAAAGACCTTTAAGATACTTCAGTCAAGCCATAACTCCTTATACATTTTTCCTTCTGAGAATAATTACATAATTTTGATACTTGCTTTTAAAAAGGTGCTTAATTTTACACATTATGAATTTTTAATTGCTTTTATTTGAGCTAATAATACTGTAACCTAATAAATTACTTAAAAACCAAACTAAAAATTTAAGCACTGTGTTTGATAAACTGGGCAATGGATTCTCTTTAGAAATAAATGAGGATGTGATCCTGTCAAGGTCAGACCACACTAAAATAATGAATTTTCTATATGTAATAATAGACTGACAAAAACCCCCAAAACCCTTTTTCACCTGTACATACTCCATTTATATTACTCCACATATAGAGGCTCACTGGAACTCAACCATACACTATAGTGTCTTCACTGGGCTTGTCTCAAATTATCCTGTTGATGAAATTCGTAATCTTTAGCTTCAGCTGGATAAAAATGCAACACTGTGAGGTGCTATTGTGAGTTCTATTTCCTGGCAAATTCCTAACTGCCTTCATTGTGAGATCTGTTTCATGAACTGGATGTGTGCAATGCTGGTAAGTGGTATATGCATCAATAGTCTGACCTAAAAGTGCCAGACAATTCATTGCTTTTGGTAATGCTGTGTTCAAAATAAAGGCATGAAATCTTCGGAGCAGATGGTGCAGTTTTTTGTGATAAATCTTAGTCGCAGTGGCTTTGATTGTCAAGAGCTACTCGAAAATTGCCTCTAGCAACAGAATGTTTTCCCAGCAACAGGAGAGGATTTCATAAGTTCAAAAATTGGTATATTAATCACTTTCATTCAGCAAATGAAAAAATGAAGGGAGTTGAATCAGTGAGTTATACTCCCTGGATATGTCCTAAAGTACATATTAAAAAAATTGAAGTGTACATTATTTTAATATGGAGGCATCTAATTCAGATCCAAATTCAGAAGAAATTTTCACCCTTGAGATCCCACCAGCTTAAATCTGATTGTATGGTATGCATTTGAACATCTCTTCCAACTGTAATGACTTTTTTTACAACAGTCATACACAAAGTTTGCATTGGGGTAGGGTCTGTAGTAATGACTTGAGTCACAGTTTTGCTAGAGTGGCAACAATATAATAATTGTTTTAGATTTCTGGTAGATTATCTTGTAAAGAATACTTCTTGATATAACCTCGTGGTACAAAAAGAGCTGAAGTTTCTTGATATTTTCCTGTGTATTTTGAAAACTCACATGTCTGGTAGTTTGTTTACTGGCAGATGTTTAATCACCATAGCAAAACAGTATTTTGGCCATCTGAGCCAAGAACAAGTGCAAAAGCACCAATAGTGTCTTTTTGGAACTGAATATTACTGTTAAATAATTAGCTAGTAACAGAATCACAGCCTTGGGTCCTTTTCTTGGCACCTTTGTGTTATTTCTGAATGCAAGTCATCCATATTATTCAATGCAAATAACTGTAGTTATTTCTGAGAGAGAGCAATAAGACCAAGTAGTTAAGCACGTAAATATATTTTTGCCTCTTCTCAGTTAAGGAATATTAGAAACATTAAAATTAAGTAGCAATAAGCTTTTTCTAAACGTCTCAAATCATGGTAGTGACGTATAAATTATGGAGTAGTGCTTCTTACAAATAAAATTTTCCATTACATCCCTAACTGCAGGGTATTAGGATCTAAACACAGCTAAAATTATATTCTAAGCTGTATGTAATTAGAATATTGAATGGCTTTAAGGACCATTTGTGAAGTAAGAAGAATTAAGTTTAAACAGTTTTATATTTCAGACCAGTAGGATTTTTACTCTCTGCCTCAGAATCTATTTCTTTATTGAGCTTAGTTAATGAAATAATTAACAAAAGTACTTTTTAATGAATCGAGACTGAAGGCCTTTGTTCTGAGGCTTAAGTCTTAAGCTGTTCTTTACAAGTTTTTCCCACTTCCGTTTTTCAGTGCTGCTCAGAGGAGAATCATTCTCTGCCCAGGTGCTGTGCAAGCTGTGGCCCCACAGCGCTGTGGGCGCTTCCCTCCCTGATTTACTGCCAGAGTGCCTGGCTGTTTTTAGCACCTGTGAGTTTCTGAGCTATGTTCACTTCTATTGAAGTCAAAGAAAGAAAAATACCTAGCAGCTTTTGATGTTAGGCTATTAAACACTACATCATATGTTTTAATCCTTTTTTAAGTGTCATTTTTATTTAAGTGATAAGCCAAGAAAGACCCAAACCCAATTTTTACACTGAGGTCAGTTATCTTCAGTGTAGGAAGTTAGTTATGAGAATTTCCAGTGATGCAGATTTTATAAAACCAGTTTTTGATGCTCATATTAAATTTTTCTTATATCCAGTCTCTAAATTGATTTATTATGCTTCTTACCCATTATAAGCCTGGAGGAAAAATAAGTGCTGTCCTCTTCTTAATACTGAAAGATTGTTTGCCCTGCAGACTTTCACCTTTCACCTTTCTCTTTTTCCCATCTTCTTTCCCCTTACTTTGCCCTCCTTTCCATCCTAAACCTTGTTTTCTGTCTTTACTTCATAGAATATATTCCCCAGGCAACATATTGTTCATATTTTTCTTTACCCTCTTATTCAAGTATGGTTAAGCAATGGCACATATATTCTCATTGGGAGCTATCTGATGTTTAGTAAGTAACAATAGATAACTCACACATCAATGAAGCTTTTCTTACTATTTTAGGGTGACATTTGCCATTTTCTCTTATACACATTTTTGATTTATTAGCTTTTCAGCTGATGTTTGGCTTAGGTTTGGCTTAGTCTGCTTGGACAGAGGAAGGCTGAGATCACCAGTATTGATTAACAGCTTCTTTAGTCCTGTAATTTCTACCTAAGTCTGGTGAATGGTGCTGCATCTGTGTCTGGAAGATCTGCTCTCATCAGCAGGAGGTGGTAGAAATCCAAACCTCATGCAAGCACCACTGTCCTGAGTGTTCCCATTATTAGATTTTGTCAATGCTACACTACTGTGTGTGTAGGTGTGCCTGTGTGCATGGAGGTGTCATGATTAGAGGGTGACAGTCTCTCTTTGCTGTGACAGCTGTGCACAGCTGGTGGGCTGGGAGGAGGTGATTGGAGGTGCAGCGGAGCTTAGGTTCCAGGCACTGCTGTCAGGCTCCAGGAACCACTCAGCATTTTTTGACACCACCAATCACCTTTTTTGACATCTCCCCATCTCCTTCAGAGTGATCAGTAGAAGATGTGTTCTCAGGTCTTTTGCAGCAAATGACGTGTTAAAAAATCCTTGATGTGGGCATTTGCATAGAAAATAGGTAATCCTTAAAGCCGTAATGAGACATGATAGTAGGCAAAAATGGCATGTTGGATACAGGATACTTGATTTGAATGAGCATTTGCTATATGTGTCTTGTGCATAGTTGTGTCTTAACTGGGAATAATTAACTATCTCCATAATGCATGTGGCCTTGTTTAAAGGTACATGCAGGGTACATGAAGGGGTCCTGAGAGCTGCTGTTGCAATATGATGCAGCAAAAGCAGCAGAATATTTTGATCTGTGTTTTCCTGATGCATTCTTTTTGAATTTAAAAGATGCCAATGAGGACAATTCAAGCAGTTTTCTATCGTAAGAATGAGGGTGCTGTCAGCAATTTAGACTTCTTCTCCAATGTGTTGCAGGGCCTGCCCACTGGAAGGAGGTTTTTCCTGTTGCTAATGGAGACCGTCAATCACCCATTGACATCAAAACTGAGGAAACCAAGTATGATCCCTCCCTTCGTCCTCTAAATCCCAGTTATGATCCAGCTTCTGCTAAAATCATCCTTAACAACGGGCACTCCACCAGTGTGGAGTTTGATGACAGCGTCAACAAATCAGGTTTGTTCCTTTCCTGTTGCACTGGGACTTCCTCCACCAATTCCTAAATGAATGCCCACAGTATGGGCACATCTCACTGCTGGGTGTGAACTCCTTATAAGCAGTAAGGCTTTGTTCCTCTGGATGAAAGATTCCTTTTTTTCCCTGTCTTTCAGTGTGATACAGTGTGGGAACATATTTGGATGTAAGTTCAAGGTTGTGTTTCTCAGAAAGTGCTGAGATTCCCTACTCACAGCAATGGTTTGATCCACCCCAATCAGCTGGATAGTGACGGCACCCTGTTTGAACAGTGTTGTGTGCAATTTTTCAAGTGCTGCTCTCTCTCTCTCACTGCAGATGAATCCTTTATGTCTCATTACAGGTTCATTCCAACTGAATCGCTCAAATCTCTTATGTGAATTTAGCTGCAGGTTTGGTTATACGTTTTTCCCCATTTTACAACCTATACTCAGACTTCCTGTGTCAAGTCAGAGCCAATGCAGAACAAGTGAAATAGATCCCAAGTAATCCATTTTCTTCTCTGAAAAGTGTTAGTACCCCAGTGTTTTCCAGAGTATGTAGCTTCCCTTTTTGGAAGCAATAATTCTTATTTTGAAGTTCTCTGGTTTAGCATAGTCTTTGTAATGTTAGTGCCTTCATCCTTAAAACCTTCTCTTGGATTTTGGGCAAGTTGGCATGTCTCCCCTTGAAGTAGGAATGCAGAATCTTCAAGCAATAAAATAATTTTGTGGCTGTGTCAGGCTTAGCTGAGAATCCAAGACCATATGATGCTTTCACAAGGGTCAAAGCCACAGAGGGACTAATTTTTGATGACCCTGTCCATTAGTCCTGATGATTTATTAGCTCATAGTGGCAAGAGGGAAAGACATAGATGGAGACACCATCATGTTTTTGTTTCCTGAACAGTCTTAGTTTTAAATTTTCTGTCAACATTGGATGTTGCCTGAAAGCCACTAGCTGACCATCACTGATCAGTCTGACCTCGTGTCAGATGCCGCGGAACTTCCCAGAATAAATCTCTGCTTCGAGCCTAGTAGATGCTGGTGAACTAAAGCACATCTCTTAGAAAAATACACAATCTTGATTTCAAATTTTCCAGCAATGATGAATCTACCACAGCCTTTGGTAAGTTGTTCTAATTGTTAATTACCCTCACAGTTTAAAGAAAAAAAAGTAATGAATGTGAATACACTGAGAACCTCTTCCACTCTCTTAACTCCATCCATGAAGTGACAGGGCCTGAGCAAAGTGTCTCTGTGGGCTTCCCCTGGTACCAAAACAATGGTAATGTGATCCTCCTCTTACTGCTTTCCTCAGGCCATATCTCCAAGGATATAGTTCATATCATGGCAAAGCACTGACAGATGTTGATCAGATAATTAGCAGATGGAATCCCCAGTCTTCTTCAGTAGACTCCATGTCTTCTATGTGTGGACCAGATTCTTTAGTCCACAACCATAAACTGAGTAATTCACTATTTTCCCTAATATTTGTCACTGACAAACTTTATCAGTAATGTTTTTGTTTTCTTTCAGGTCATTGCTCAAAAAATACTGAATTTTCTAGGGCCCAAATTTGGCTTCTGGGGCACCCCTGTGAAGTAAGAACTCCTGCCATGTGTTGGTTTCATGAAAAAAAAAAATCAAATTAATTGGTACTAAATACATTAGCATCTTCTAATGAATTATTAACTGACTTCCATATGAACTATTTCTTCATTTTGGTCATCATTGGAATTGGGCTGTCAAGTCTGTAACTGTTTGTGTAAGTCTCTTTATGCTCTTTGGTACCGCATTAGCTCCATTCTTTGAAATTGTTCTATTGATCTTCAAGCGTTTTTCAAAATTTGAAATACTGATATTCACCTTAAAAGCTTCTGACTACCCTCTTCCTTCATTACTATTGGAAGGAAAGGGTTTTACCATCACTGTGTGAGGTTTCACAAATACATCAACAGGCCGTTTTCCACATTTTTCAGCAGAAACGTTTAATGCTGGTGCATTTCTACATAATAGTTTTTCCTCAGCCAGTTAGAACACCGACCTTTACACATTTCTAGGATCATTTGCCTCCAAGTTTACAGTCCTTAAAAGAAGGAATTTAGAAGTGCCACTGCCCCATCTCCTCTGTTCACTAAGTTTATAGGCTGTGTAAATGCATGTTTTTGAGTTGAAGCTTTAAGGAACTTTAATATTTTTCTGCACAGAATAAATAGTCCCAGTTCCTTTTCATTATCCAAGTGACTTGTGTTAGCAGATAGACAACTTAAAAATTCTTCTTTCATCTTTATTTGGTGTATTTTGTTCCTAAGAACATTTAGGTTTTGGACTAAATCTAGAAGAGAGAAAAAATTGCTATTGTCCTCCCTACTGCTCTTAATTAAAAAAAGTCTGGTTAAATCTCCCCTCATTTCCACTTAAAATTTCTATAATGGGCCAAGAAACTATCCCAGACTGATTCCCAAACACTCAGAGGACATATGGAGCTGGGAGAGTGGAGTGATTTGTTTTGCCATGAATAAGCAATCTTTCTGAATGTGATTCACATTAAAGTCTCTGTGAAGAGATATTTTGATTCTAAGTCTGATGAGAAAATTATGAGCATTTGTAAAAGCAAAACAATGAAAAGCCCACCCATATGCATGTTAGTTTGAATAGAATCAGAACAGAATAGAAATAGAGCAGAACAGACTAGAATAGAATAGAGGAGACTCTTTCAGTTGGAAGGGACCTGCAACGATCATCTTGTCCAACTGCCTGAGGAATTCAGGACTAAGCAAAAGTTAAAGCATGTTGTAAGGGCATTGTCCAAATGCCTCTTAAACTCTGATAAGCCTGGAGCTTTGACCACCTCTCTAGGAAGCTTGTTCCAGTGTTTGACCACCATCATGGTAAAGGAATGCTTCCTAGCATCCAGCTTAAACCTTCCCTGGCACAGCTTTGAGCCTTACCTGTGAGTCCTGTCACTGGTTACTTGGGAGAAGTGACCAGCAGCTCCCTCTCTGCTTCCCCTCTGCAGAAGTTGTAGAGAGCAGTGAGGACACCCCTCAGCCTGCTTTTCTCCAAACTAGACAAACCCAAACTACTTAGCTGTTCCTTATAGACATGCCTTCCAGCCATGGCTAATTGTCAGTAATATAGCAGTTGTTCAATGCATATGTAGCATTGCTTTAATTTTATTTAGGTTAATATAAGCTCCTTTTTGTCAGACTTCAATCTGATATAAATGGATCTAGTTGCAAATGAAGGAAAGATCCCTGAAAATTTGTTAAGTTCCACCTATTTTCCTCCAAATTTCGAAGAGGAAAAGAAATACTGCTGATATTACATTTTTATGACCCTGCTCCTTATTCATAAAGCCGATATTTTGAGCTTAATTTCTTAGTGATTCTTTTGAATATAATCAAGAGAGGAAACTCTTGAATGTTGTAAAATAAAAGTATTTTCCCCTTTCCTGAGAAGTATCCAACCCATAGCAAGACACCCTTGGCAATAACAGCATACCCTTTAGTGGGCCATAACCCATTAATCTGTCCATAAATGCAATTTTCCTAGTTATATCCTTGACAGGTGAGGGTTTCTGTAGTACTTCCAAGAAATGGGAAGCCTTCTGAGACAGCTTATGAGCAGGAGCAGAGGACTATCCGAAGACTGAAGTCTGGTGTGAGGTTAGAGGATGTGGGTAGAGACTCCCATTCTCTCAGTGAAGCCTTTTCCTCTGCTTGGGTTTCCAGTGCTGACTGGGGGGCCACTCAGCGGGACCTACAGGCTGCGCCAGATTCACTTCCACTGGGGATCCAACGATGAAGCTGGCTCTGAGCACACGGTGGATGGGATGAAGTATGCGGCAGAGGTAAGGCTTTACATGGGCTCATCTGTACCTCTAAGCTTGTGACTAGTTTTCCATTGCAAGGATAATGTTGCCCCTCCTCTTTCTGCTTTTCATCTTCCCCTCATTTTATCAAAAGACAAGCAGTCTTCCTGAAGTGTTGCATGTTTGATCCTTTCTCAAAGGAGAACCTATTTGAAAGCTTTGGAGAAGATTTAAAAAGGAGTACAGAAGATAAGAGCTTGATAAGAGCAAGACTTAATGTTCAAGAGTTATTTTAAACTTTGTCTTTCACTGTCTCTTCCTTGGAGAACATTTTCAAAGTCATCTTCAGTGACAAACCACAAAATTATTGGATTTGGGGCCTGTGTAGTGTAAAGTTTATGCAGGACTTAGGAATTTTGCATTTTGTGGTGCACGTAGCAGTATGGTGGTTATGACTTTGAGAACCACACTTTAATACCTGTGGGATGCCTGCTCTCTGTGGGGTGCTGTGTTTCAGTGGAGGTGGTGTGCCAAAGGGAGAAGCGCACCATCTGCTCTGGCATGGAGCGTTCACTCCTGCTCTGTTTCCTGGGGTGCATTTGAGTAACCTGTAGGGAAAAGTACTCAGCATGAGATTCCTCTTTGCAAATGTAAGTAACATGGAGTATTTTGATGAGATTGAGATATTTAAAAACAGATGATTCAGACAGTGTCAGTTTTCTGGGGTTAAAAAGAAGTAAAAAGTGTGAAAATAAATGGACAAATAAAAGGCATAATACTACAGAAGTAAAAAATGTCATGTATGCACTGTGGTGTGATCAGATTTTGCTGGAAATGCTATAAGAGATACTGGTCAGGAAAAAAGATCAGTTTTCTAACACTAATGGGGGAAAGTGACATTTGCAGTGTTTAAAGGCTTATGTTTTCCACAGGAACCAGGTGAGATGGAATATAAAGAATTAATAGAGGTGCTTTAAAACCATTAAGTACCAAACACAAATTTCTAGCTGAGAAAATATATGTGTTTTCCATCTAAGAAACCAAATGGAAGGAGAAAATATCTCTGAATTTCTAGCCAGTCTAAAAGCCTTTCTGTTACCTGTTGGTTGGGTAACCCTCCACAAGAAGCTCTCTAAATGTCATTTTGGCTTTGGGATAAGAAACACAGAATTAAAACCAAGGCTTCTGAATATTGTTCGCACAAAAGAAAATACCTCAGAAGGAGACATGAAGAAGGTTTCAGTGCTCACCTTTGTAAGGAAAATGTGCAAGATTTCAAGAAAAAGTGTCAACTGAATTGAAGAAGGAGTTAATGTACAGGTAAAGAAGACTGAAAGGTTTGGCCTCTAAGCCCACCAGGAAGCAGAAGGGATCCATGGCTCCATTCTTTGTGACAACATATGGTCTGATCAAGGTCTCTTCACAAGCTGCAGTGACACAGCGGTGGTAAGATGGGATATATACCTTAAAGAGAAGTCACAAGCCATTGAGAACGGGTCTGTACCCAAACATGTTTCACGCTCGGTTTGTTTGGGGGTTTTGGTTTTGGGAGGATTACCTTTCTGGGTTTTTTTTGGTAAAGCTAATGAGGGAGTGGGAGTGGGCTTTTAGTAGCTGTGGGAATTTTCCTTTTTGTTCTTTGTTGGGGTTTTTTTGGTGGGTTTTTTTTTCAAATCCACAATAAAAGTAATTTCTGACTCAGAGTATCTGTTTTCTTTTTGTGTATGTAACAATGTAATTTTTTAAAAGTTGTTCAATGTAGGTTCTGTGAACTTATAATGGGAAGCAGTGCAGACACTAAGAGCTCCAGGATATTAATGAACTTGAGAAAGGTTTAGTGGACTATGTTCTCCTTCTGGTTTAGTTTATAATATTCTTTGCAACTTTCCTTCAAGGATTTCTAAAGCTGTGAGCCAGCACGTGTGTCAGTGTGGCTGTACATGTATTATTATCGACTGCAGTGGGATTCCTTACTTGCTGGAAGTAATGTTTCAGCACTTTGGAGCCCAAATGCTTAACAAACATTGGTATCAAGTAAGAACAAGTCAGGGTTCCATTTTACAGATTTGGAAAATTGAAACTCATAGAGGTTAGACAAGGATTGATATTTATAATAAAAATTTTCATACTCCTAGATCCCTATTTCAACCATGCAGCTATGTTGCTTCACATAGAAATCCTTTAAAGGAAATTTCAGCTTTCCTAAATTGTTCTTACTTTACTTATCTTCTAGGTGCTGTATTCCAAAAGGAAGCCTTTTCCTCATGGGTTCATCCCAGTTTAAGTCATTCAATGGAGTTGCTTTTCAGCATTCTTAAAGTTCAAAATCTAAAAAGATGGTCACCAATTTTAGAAAAGCCAATCTCATGCCTTGCTTCTGAGCATCTTTATCTAAAAACTATGTGTAATAAGATTTACTAATCCATTGAGGATTTGTAAAAGTAATTAATGTTTGTGAAGTACTTAGACTTAAGTGCTGTGTGAGTGTGCTCTCTCCAGTTTGGCAGTCAGACCATTGCTCAAGGCTGGGACATCCTCGAACTTCCTGGGAACCAGGAGCACCAGTCATGAAGTGTGGTCAGGAATTAGGAAACCTGGTTTATCAGGAGGGACTTAGGTAGCATGGAAGTAGACATCACAGGCTTTTCCTCTTCCCACCTGGTTGGGTAGTGCCTTTAAGTTTCTTAAGAAAATGTGAGAGGACACTTCCAGAATAATGTATGTTGGAAACACAGATGCTCAAACCTGAGATGATCAAGCTGCTTGTAAGGGCATCACTACTGGTAGTCATAGAAAATCACATTTGAAAAGTGTCAAAAATGAAATGCTGATGTTCCTTTGAGCTAAACAAGGGAAAAGGGGTCAGTACAAGTTTAATGTGTATTTGCCTGTTTTCCAGCTATTTATGTGGCTGATTAATGTTGCTGAAAGCTTGATTAAAGAAAAAGAGAAGTAAAATACTAATGAATTTCATGAATCCTCATGAATTTCAATCACTTTTTAAAATCAGCTGTACTAAAAACAGATTTAAAACCTTTAGTTATATAACCATTGGCTTTCTTGTTCTAACTTCTCAGTTCAAAATCTGGGGACCCAACAGCAATTTGACACAGCACTGTGGTGTGCTTATTGCTGCTAAATTTTGAATAATCCCAGCCACTGGAAATGCTTTTGCCATTTGTGTGAACTACATATTTAATGATTTCATGAAATATCTGCATTTAGAGCACTGAATGGTTCTGCATACAACAGAGTGAAGTAGAGTATCAAACCCAGTAAAGTTGTACTACTAATTTGCCACTGCTCGAGTTCAGCGAGAGTTGATGCTGTCTGTGTCTCTTCCTTTTCAGCTTCATGTAGTCCACTGGAATGCAGAGAAGTATTCTAGTTTTGTTGAGGCAGCTTCTCAGTCAGATGGATTAGCAGTCATGGCTGTATTTCTGAAGGTAAGAAGAGAACACTTCAGTGCTCATAACAAACCTCTGTTATAAGCCCAGAGATAATGGTGATAGTTGGTATAATTATTGCTAAGAGTTGTTATACTTACTGTTTTATACTTATTTTCTTCACAGTGTTCAGCTGCCAATATAAAATACTGTGCTTCCTGTGAGAATAAAAATACCAGATTTTTCAAGACAGTCAAATTCTTCAGTTTGCCTAGTCTGCACTCCCATACAACATTAGATGTGGAACTTAGTTCAGCTGCCCCTATATGTGTTCCAGTAACTTGTTCTTGACTAGCAGGTTCCTTTAGGGGGACAGCTTGATTTAAATGTTTCTTTAATGGCTTATTTTTGAGCTGGTAGTTTCTTCTAGAAAATAATAATAATAAAAAAATGCAAAACCAGAAACTGGAGAATTTCCTAATAATTATTTTATACCTTTTTGCCTTCTCTACCTGTTCTAAGATTAAATTTGTGCAGCAGCGTCATTGACTTCTGTTTGAAGAAGCAGATGGGGAATTCACACAATCTATGGCAAAAGATAGGGCTTTGGTCAAATCTGTGGTTTCTGGTGCCTGGCACAGCTTCCTGAGAGCAGCTAGTACTAGTGCTGGCACAGTCAGAGAGCTGGTCCATGCTGCAGTTGCAAAGAACTGCTTCAGCAGTTCAGTAATTCTGTCTTTCCAGTTTGCATTACAATGACTCAAGGGAAGTGTCACTGGATTTCTTAGCACACCAATTTTGTTTGGAATGTTCTTATACAAGAGCAGAGTTTGCAATGTTATACACAATTTTAATTTCTGATGTTAGTATGTAAATTTTAATATCCCACATATTAAAACATGAAAAATAAATGGTTTCTATTCCCCTGTAGTGAAAAAGTTTGTAATTCTTTTGTAGCTGAAACAATTACTATCAGCAAGGGAGTGGATCTTCTTTATGACCAGTATTATTCCTAAGGATCAGCTAGTTACAGGCTTGTACTCGCAAAATGCATCAGATCTTACGGTCACTTCAGTACAATTATATAAGGCAGTTTGATCATGCATTTGCTTTTTATTAATTTTTGTTATTATTCTCTGGAGCTCCAGTGTTTCTTTTTTCTTTGGTGTTAATAGATTGGTGAATGCAACCCTCAGCTGAAGAAGATTACTGACCGTTTGGACACCATCAGAATCAAGGTGAACAAGTGCTTCTAAAAGGATACTCAGATTGGTGGTTGCTTTTGTTGTTTTGGTGGGTTTTTTTTTGAAACCTGTGTGCTACTCCCTGCACCTTCATGTTTCCTAATCCCTAGCGGTCAATATCTGATTTGAGACAGTTTATGTTCATTCTGTTTAAGCTGAAAACTAAGTAGTCATCACCCTAGATGCTGCCAGCCCACATGATAGTGGAACAAGCTATACCTCCTTTGTTATGATTTACGTTAGCCTCTTACTTTTACATAATATTGCCCTGGAATTTCTTTTTCTTTTATTTCTTTCCAGGGGAAAAAAGCACTATTCACAAACTTTGATCCTAGCTGTCTGCTTCCCAAGTCCCTGGACTACTGGACTTACTTTGGCTCTCTCACTGTTCCACCTCTTCTTGAGAGTGTCATCTGGATTGTTCTGAGAGAGCCCATAAGTGTTTGTTCTGAACAGGTACTTTTGGATTTTTCACTGCTATAGAAATGCTGCTTTTGTAAGACTTTAAATTGTAAATGCCACCCAAAATTATGGGGTTTTTTCAGACCTTGGTATTGCCGACCTTATAAGACTTTCAGAGGGCAAAATTTGTGCATCAAATTTATCCTGACTTCTTGTTGCCTTTCTTGCTGTAACAGCTATTTATTATTAATTTTTTTAAAGAATCTGCATACTCTAAAAATTAATAATCAAAAATAACCCACAAAGGACTTAAAGAAAAAAAGAGTTCTGGTGATGCTTAGAAATTCTGGAATTATAGTTGATTTAATTATTTGTATATCCTGCTCAAACTTGATCTTTGACATTTTTATATGGCAGACATGTAGTAAATTTCTTCTTACATTCCAAATATGTAAATCTTGAAGAATTTACTAGAATTGTGAGAAGTAAATAGAATTGTAATCAGCTGGGGTTATGCTAGGCTATCTCAGGAAAGCTGTGATACTACATAAAGAGTCTATTTACATTTCTTGTTAAAGTTTCATGCTGTATCTTAACTTGGCAACAGTGACACCCAGCGGGCTGATCATCTTGGGTTTTTCTGAGTAGAGACCATATGCTCAGCAGAAATTATGACTTCAGTCTTTGCTCAAAACATTAAGACATTTCCCTGAATGGGTTGCTTGTTAGGAAATCTCAAATGGTGTTTGTAAGTGATTTGAAGTAATTTATTTGCTCAATGTGTGTGTTTTTCTCATCCGTATTCTCTTCCTCACTCCCCTCAATCTGACTTGGTAAGGGTAGCTGTGATTTGTATGGATCTAGGACTGAAAACTTTCGTTAAGGTATCAACTTTCCAAAGAAAAGCCATTGTTCAGGTTAAAAGCTATTTATTTGGGCAAATCTATAATTTATACATTCTAAAATGTGAAATGCTGTAGACAAACAGGCACAAGTCTTATATGTAAAAGATTCAGAGGACATGGTGTAGGAAAGTGTCAAGTGTAGTGATTCTTTATTAGTCATTTTTCATAGACTTTGACTATATCTTATGTATTAACGTAGAAATATGCTGTATTTTTATAAATGTAAACATGCATGTAGAGCTAAAGTGTTTGTTTCCAGTAATGTCCACCATTGTTACTGATCTGTCAGCACTGTAATTGATATTGTTCTACCTTTTGATTTTATTCCTCAAGTTTGTATTTCTTTAGGGCTTTAGAGTTTACTATTGACTTTTTGTTACACTTTTCAGGTTGAAAGAAATTAAAAATAGCTCTTAAGTTTTTAGAAACTTACAGGGAGCCTGAATTGCAAACATTAGCTTTAGGATGGGGTGAAGCAAGATAGCATTGACATTCTTGGCTCTTAATGCCATTACGATGCAATGTGCCATACAACTAAATGCTCTATTGTATTGGAATGGTTTTTGAGCTGTCCTGCCTTTGTTAACCTAGAAGGGAAGTAAGGTGATATATAGAAATAGTAAATATTGGAAATATTAAAAATTAAACAAAATTCTAAACTTAGGTCAGAAATCAGGCTTGGCTTTCCCAAGGTTTAGACGTGGGGCTCTGATAGGGGTTTCTGCTGAGATCAACATACATTGTGTTATGAATAACTGCTTTTCCTGTGTCTTCACAAGGGAAGAATTTGGAATCTCTTCTTGTTTGAGTAAATGCTAATTGCAGAAGCCTTCTGTAGCACCACACCTGCAATTCCAGTTTAATTGTGAATATATTCTTTGAACAAGGAAACATACACAGAATGTTTGTATGATAAGAAACATAATCTTTCTTTCTGGCAAAAAACATTTCAGAATCTCCAAACTAGAAAGTCCAACTAAAAAATATAACCCCCCCCCGGTTTAGATCAGCTTATGGAAGCCAAAGTGTGAATAAAGGAAACAAGTAATCCTTATGCACAGTTTCATGTTGACATATATTTTGGGATACTTTCTCAGAAGCCATCCTTTTTCATTTACAAGGATAGAAATGGTGAAACTGCCATTCCCATCCTGCCTTAATAAAATACAGTTCTGTTCTTTCAGGTGGAAAAAAATGGCAAGTGTCTTTAATATTTACATGCTTTTTCATTATTATCATGAAACATGAGTTTTCTGCTGAACCTTTTGTCTCATCTGGTTACAGCTGGCCAAATTCCGCAGCCTCCTGAGCACTGCTGAGGACGAGGTCGCCTGCTGCTTGCTGAGAAACTTCCGGCCTCCCCAGCCTCTAAGGGGACGAGAAGTCAGAAGGAATTAAAGGAGTAAAGCCAGAGTAGCCTCCCTCTGAAACCAAAGGCCGAATTAATTTTAATAGTTAATATACTTTGTGATTTTTAGGGGTTTTTTGTGAGTTGTTTTAACAAATAGGTGTTGTTTTGTTAGTGGTTACCATGCATTCATTTCTCACAGACAAATATGCAGTTGTCGCAGGTTCATCGATATTAACAGGTCTGGGTTTGAGTGCATTGGCTTGGAAGCACCAAGCCATTGGCATTGCATGCACAGAGGTCACTGCTAATCATAAGGGTCAAATGTGGTGAAGGAGATGCCCAGATCTTGCCACCAAATTACTGAACAGGATCCCTGGTACTATTGTCAGTATAGGATGTTCTGGGATTATTCTTTTAAAAGGTCTCTAACATAACATTTAGCTTCTATATAAACCTCACACTGCAATTCTCCAGGAAAAAATATTTCAAGGATGATGCAATTTCATTGCTGACTTCAGCAATACCATGCTTACTTTCTTACAGAAAGCAGTAATGACTAACAGCATTTAAGTAATACAGAGATTTATGTGATCCTGTTATTCTGGCTGCTTCATACTGCTTCAGCAGTAATCATGTACTGATTGATGGTTTTTTAAAAAGCAAATAGTAAGGTTTTTTTATATTGCAAGATCATGTCAGGTGGATTAGGTATTCCTGAATTTAACATGACAAGATGAAATTGTCCTGAAACCTGAACACTGGAAGGTGGAAGGGCATAGAGGGGGACTTAATCCAGGTGCTTAAATCCAGTTTGTTGCATTTGGTGAACCAAAAGGGACTATAACACTATATCCATGTAACATCAGACTTTTGCCATTTAAAATCAAGAGGCAGGGATAGCTGTTGTTCCAGACTGTTGCACACTGCAGTGTGAACCACATGCTGCTTACCTCTCAACTTGCTGTGGAGCACAGCACTACTCAGGTATAGAATGTCTCAAGGTATGGGCTCATGTTCTGCTGTCATACTTGAACTTCAGTGGTTGCACTTATACTGCAAGACCAAAGAGAATAGTCAGAGTGAGCCAAAGAAATCAGAATCAAGTCAACATCTAATGAAAAGCTCAGCCCTCAATAGCAGTATGTTGAAACATCTGTCTTTATGAGTTGACTTGAGCCTGTCTTTCTCTCAGGAGCTTTTGTTATCTGAATATAATTGGGTTTTTTTACACCAAACATTTTTATTATTTTGAATGAAATTGCTATAGGATGTAGCTTAAGATAGAATTAGATTTACTCTCCAACTATGAGAACTACATAGTGAAATCCAGTGATACCTGAAAGAGACAGCTAGAGGTTTTACTGGCAGCAAGTAACACCAATCTCTGTAGTACTTCTGACCAATTCATCTTCCATGACTGCTCTCCTTGAACTCTTTTTTTATAGGTTTTATACGCTCTGCCTTTTACCTCAATGGGTCATTTGATCTTAGATGGACCAACATGAGGGAAATCATAATCAGGATTGACTTTATATGCTGTTTTATAACAATAAATTAGATATAGAGATATAGGTATTTTATCTTAGTTTAAGGTAGGTAGACTTTTTTGTTTTCTCCTCCCCAGAATATAGCTATTATATCCTGCAAGGCCTCCCAATGCGTTTTGAATGTTTTCTGAAGAAAAGAGCACAAATAGACCATTGGAAAAATAAAAGGCTCTTAGCAGCACTGAAAAGAAAAGCAGGAGTGTGTTGTATGTTTTCACCCCTGTTTTTAGACTTAGGATTGAATCTTATATGTTTCCCTGTTATGTGAGTAGCTACAGAATGTGAAAAAAATGTTTAAGAATTGCAGGAAGGGATACCAAGTTTGCCTCAGAAGAGAAAGGAATAAGGCTACTGCTTCATATTGTAAACAAAAGTTTTACATGTTTTTTACGTATTGTAAACAGTGGAGTTGATCCAGTGCTTTTATATTTTTAAGGATTTTGTCAAAATAAAAAATTGATTTTATGAATGTGTCTTGTATTTTCTATTGAAGAGCTTAAAGTATTACAGAGAAGGCTTTAGTTTTATAATTAGCACCTGCAGCTTTAGGTTTGGAAAAAATTGTCACCCGTCATTTGAAGTCTGTCTTTGGGCAGTGTAGTATCAGTATTATGTCTTTGTGTTCCAAATAGAATATTTTTGTCAGTGGTGAGACATGCAATCAATTCTACAAGTTTCTGATAGTGCATTTTTGAACTATTGACTGTTTTTATCGATATGCTGATAAATTTTAGAAGAAGTCATCATTCAAAGTAATTCCCCTTATGTGGAGATGCCATGTTCATGTTTGATTAGCCTAGCTGACAGTTAGTGGTGACATCTGAAAAAGGCTAGAAATGCTCAGTTGCCTGAAATCCTTTGGGAACAGCTTCTCAGGTTATCCATCTGCTGCAACTGTAAAGTGAGAATAGGGACACAGTCTCAGCTCTGAGCACTTGGTTGCATCCTCAGTCACTAATTTCCTCTAAGCCCAAGCTACACAGATCTCAAACAGACTGTTCCATGTGCTCCCAGAGAATTTAATCTCAAGTGGGAGCTCCATGTTGTACTCTACAGCAAACGAGGCTGAAATACATCATTGCCCCCCACTCCCCCTGTGGCTGCAGGTCTCTTTGATCAGCTCTTAACCCTCTGACACACTTGGAGCCTTTATATTAAGAAGAATGAAATGCTCAGTGACCAAAAAAACATACAGTGTACTTGCTGAAAATAGTAGCTGTCAAGAATTGTGGACTGCTGGAAGGTTGATCACCCATAAACTTATTATCAGAATTAAACCACAGTAGAGCCCTGGGGTCAGCTCTGCTGTTTTGACATAGGCGGGAAGCAGTGTGTTCTGCTACGCTTACAGCATTTGCCAGTCATTCTCGTGATGTTTTTAATGTTGCACGTTTAACATCAACAGGGAATTTTCTTTATGTCAAAGAAAAAAACTGAGAAGTAGCTGTCTTTCCTTCCAGAGTACAGTGGGCTGAAAATACAGCAGACGTCTGTTTGATGCCATACACTCATTTGCTCTGTACCTATGTTTTCTCTGCTGCTTTAGAGATTAGTCTCTCAGTTGCTTCCGGACAAGAATTGTGACCTAAAGGAATTCTAAGAATCAATTTGAAGAAAAAAACCCCAGAGTCATCAATTAATAAATTTAAAAATAACTTCACAGGAAAAAAAAAAGTGGAATGTGGCATATGAATAAAATAACATAAATATATATGTTATACAGTTTTTATAAGCTTAATGGAAAGGAAATTTTGGTTTTAGATTCATGTGGCTTTAAATAGGCAAGGAGCAGATTACTAGAGATAATTCTTCAGATATTAAAAGCTGCAAATAATGGAGAGACTTGGAGAACCTTCAGGTTGTAAGCTCAGCATGAAGGTATGAATACCAGAGGGATCTTGCTTGAGAGATGTGGCTTCTTTCTTTCATTCTCTATTAATTAGTCTAAAAAAGTGTGGTGACAATCTCCCTTATCACTCTTCTACTAGATAGACTGCATCTAACTTCTGACCTAGCTGTTACATTTTGTTGTTGTTCTCCCACCCAATCTGATCTTGCTTCTTAGTTACAGATGTGAAGTACAAAGATTTGGTCTGTGATTTAATCTATTAGATGCTGTTATTTCCATCTTTTATTTGTGAAATACTTGACTCAATGACAGAGGGCCTTTTCTGTGTGTCTGCTGTTTTTGTGAGACAGGAGATAACACTGAAAAGCTGAAATGAAAATATTTCTATATTCATGTTTTGGTTCCTATTTCTGTCAACCTTTCCATCTTTTATGCCAAGTACATGTTTTCACTGCAGTGAAACATTTGCATGTGTGATCTATGTCTCTTCTCCTGTGCAGCAGAATTTGAGGACAGGGAGTGTCTCCGACAGGAGAGTACTGGGTTGTCATGTAAAAACAAAAATTCTCTCTGCCTCTGCTTAACAGAACTGATGTGCTGCACAGTCAGTTCCTGTGTCTGTTTCTATTTTGTCACATATCACCCACATCCTTGGGCACATAAATTTGAATAATTTGTAGCTACTCCTGCCAATTTCATTTTTCAGATCAAAATTTTATAGGTTTCATGCAACAGGTAGAAATGTATATTTTTAGAAGACTTGATTTAATTATTTTTCTGTCTGATTTGTAAACATTTTGAATGAAATATCAGCTGGTTTAATGTCAACACTTTGCTTCCAGTTCTTTTCCTTTCTACAATTGCATGAACAACAGACAGAAATGTGGTCTCAATATTTCTTCTTTTTTTAGCAGCACTTGGCTGATTTTGAGGAAAAAAATTAACCCAGTCATTCTTGGTGGTTTTCAGAGTTTTTTCTTGATTTCTGTTTTCCCTTTGTCCTGTTGAATCTTCAACTTCTTTTATGGTTTATGATTTTATAAATAAACTAGCAAATGGTGCTGATGATATAAAATCTTCTCCTGTGGGAAATAGATTAATGATTGATTGAGAACAGGGATATTAGGTTAGAAAAGATGGTAACAGGCTAAGCTATATTCAGTAATCTAAAATTCTGAACTGACTATGAACAACTGAGTGGTGCAATGCAAAGAAAATAAAAATGCTAAAGTAAGGAAAACAGGCACTCCAAAAGCCTTGTAATAGAAAAAGATGCCCTTTGCAGATTGCTTTTGCCAATAGATGTCACTGTGAATAAGGCAATGGTCACCTGCCCACTGACACAATAGCCTGAATAAAACCCACGATGTCCTGAAGGCTCAGCCTGTGAAAGAAGAGGATGCAATATAACTAATATATTAAGGATGTGCCATTGATTGTGATTTACTCTCTTCCTTAAAAGTGAAACAAGACTGTGAAAAAACCCCAGAAGTAATTACTTTCTGATGCATAACAAAAGACATTCAGATTTAAAAGATCATATTTAGGTGAATCTGTGCATTTAAGTGCTCCCCTGTTTTCCATAAACAATTGCTGTTACATAGTCTCACACATGCCTGAAAACCACAGGCCAGAAACAACCACTACAGGAGCAAGGTAAGTTTTTCTGTGTTTTCTTTTACCTGGAAGTTTCCCCAGGCATTAAAAAAAAAAAAAAAAAAATCAATTTGTGTGCAGGGAGCCTGGACGGTGCACAGCCACATCAGCACTACCAAGCAGGCTCCGTAGGTCTGGCACATTCTGGCTTAGCTGGACATCCCTGAGCTTATGGAAAAAGCTTCTGTCCACTAGGCAAAGCATGGGCAGCAGAGTGCCTTAAGTTCTGGCTGAGAGCTCTGGGCAAGGACAAATTCACACATACAGTAAATACAGCTGAGCGTAGGCAAGCATCATTAACCACTCATGGGGTTTTTTAAAGGGTACAGTGAAGATTCATATGGCAAATCTGATCAGTTATTTAAACCAGCTTCTGCTTCAGTTTTCTCAGTCAGATGAATGGTGGTGCTCATTTCAGCCATGGTAGCACTGTTGCCTCACTCTCTGTATGAGGTTCCAGAAAGGGCTTCTCTACCTTGTCTCTCCAAGTTATGAGATATTTAAATATCACTGTTAGGACTCAAGGCAGGCTCCTTCGTTCACACAAGCACACTGCAAATGTAAAAGTGTGTTAAAAGATCTTAGTGGCATTTCAAAAGTCATGTCTCTTGCAGCCCAGAAAGCCAATTGTGTCCTGGGCTGCATCTCTTTGTTTTTGTTTTTTTAAAATTTAGTGCATATCTGTAATTTTTACTGCTCTGGATTTCTTCCTTCATGTCAGCGTACAGAGGGTATGCACAGCCTACATGGCCCCCACCTCTGGGTTATGGCAATCAGGATATAATCTAGTAATCTACCCCTGCAGTGCAGCCATAGCGGAGTGGGAACACCCAGGATATCAGAGCTGAACAGCTCTTGGGTAAACACACTGCCTAGGTGTGATATTGCGTAAATAATACTGAAGTCTCATGATTGTGCATCACTTTTCCCTAGTGACTGGTGCATTGCATTTTGACATTGTATTCAGAGGTGCTTGTAGAGGCATTCACACTAAATTCCTGCTAAAATGGGCTGAGATTTTAAAAAAATTAACCTAAGGAATTTTCTCTTGCATCTTTCATCCAGTAATTCATGCAGGAGGAAACATGACTGACTGAACTGCTTTTTATCAAAATGGAGAAAGCTCCATTTCGTTTTCTGAAAAGTGTGTATTCCTGTTTAGTTGTGCTTTACATGCTGTTATTTATGCGTCTGTGGTGGACTTGTTTTCTATTATGGCTTAAGGCTCTTCAGAATCAGTAGCCATCCCAGCCTGGGTGCTGGGGCAATTATTCAGCTGCACATCTTTGAGTGCTAGGATGCGCTTCACTTCTAATTCCTAGCACTCTGACAGTGATAGGCATTGAGCAAACATGAGCTAATGCTCCTTACTGGCACTGTTACCTTTTTCTTTGGGTAGGGGAATAGCTACCCAACCAAAGAATAAAGGCACTAACTATGAGAGAAGCTAGATGGCTAAAAATAACTAATTTAGTTGCATATTCTTGTTTACTGCCACTTTGTTTTCTGAGTTTACAGAGAAGTGTGATATCACACCGTGTAAGTGCTACCAAGTTACACCAGTGAAGAGGTCCTGTTAAAAAACAGTGTAGTTGCTTCAAAGGCTGCCTGTCAAGGCACTTGCAGAGGCGACAGGGACACCTCAGGCTGAGCAGGGAAGAGCCACCTACTTCTTGAATTCATGTGCTAGCTGTCAACACCCCCTGCTTTTCCAGAGGGGAATCAAGTGTGTCTGCTGTGCTTTACAGTGAACTTACTACCTACGCCTCTGGTGGTAAATAAAACAAGCCAGGAGTCACTTTCTGAATCTGGAATAAGGGCCATAACATGTCCTGAGACTGTACAGGTGAACTCCCCAAGTATTTTATTCCACACAGTCTATTGGAAACCATAATTTTACTTAGTTTAGGCCCCCTTGCAGAGAGCTCTAGCTGACATTTGCTTCCATCTCCAGCTGTCAGTATGGGCACGACTAACATTTCTGGTGTTTGCTTAGAGTGCCACGTACAGGAGTATGACCCAGAGCTTCCCCAGCATCTCTGTCCTTTCTAAATGCCCCTGACGTGGCTGTGTGACACCTTGTCCCCAGTCTGCCTGGACTCTTAGGTCTCATAAGCTGGCTGCTGTGTGGGCACCAGTGCACATGGCATTCCTGCACAACAGTGGTATTTATGCCCCATAAATGAGAGAGGCAGCCCGGTGTCTGCTTTCTGGAGTACTCTACTGAATTTAGCCACTGTCATTCATCCTAGGTTTCATTACAGGTGCCAAAATGCATCTTCTGGAACCTGTTGTGTGTTTTCTTGTGCCTCCCCTTATTTGCAAAATGATGCATTAAAGTTTGCTCCATTCACTGTTGTCTTAAATGTGATCATTCCTGCTGTCTTTCAGCAGAAATCCAAGATTTTTGTGCCACAGAAGCCTGCACTGAAGTGAATGCTGTTTAACCACTGTCTTTTTTAGGTATGCAGTCAAACTAGAACCAACTAGTCCTGTGCTCCGAGCCAGGAGCATGAGGGTAAGATTAGAAATTTAGTTCCCTCTTTTTTCTCTTTGGGTAAAGGTCTGCAGCCTGGAAAACTGCATGTGCAGAAGCAGTTGACCACATGCCAGGACAGGTCACATATCTGTCTAAGAGAGAGCAGTGGAAGGTGTTTCTGGAATGCTGTGTTTTAAAGGCTGGCCTGCTGTAGGGGACTGAGCCACGTCTAGAATGGGAGCCCTGTGCAGAAATTCATTTCTATTCCTAACTTTGAACCAATTTTCTTTGTGGCTTTGCAGGAGTCACATTACCTCAGTATTTTCAAACAGATAATTAACTCCTTGTTTAGCCATTTAAAAAGTAGCTTTAAATTTCCATGAAGTATTGACTACCTGAAAGATCTCTGACTTAATAGAAGCTCTACCCCTGTGGCAAGTGGATCACTTCTATCGTGGTGTTTAGAGCTTTTAAAGCATGGCCTTTAGGAACAAGGGCTCAGAAGTAGCTGCTGAGTCTTACTCATCTAACCATCTCTCTGGAACAACTATCTCCCTGTAGGTTTGCAGATATACAGAAGAACATGAGTAAGAGCACAATGTATGTCACAGCCTTGAACACAATTAAGTTTTAATATATGGTCCTTTATACTTACAATATTGTTCTGTTGAATAATTTATTTGAATTCCATCTATGCTCCTTTCACAACTGACACAACCTGCTGAGTATCACAGAAATTAGATTTCAGAAGTAGATCTAGAGCTTGATCTCCTGTATGTAAGTGTCTGGTCTTGCAACTGCTTGAGCCAACTTCTGTTCTCCACCTCCTCTCATCAATCAGATATTCTCAAATGAGTTAAAATGTCAGTTGAGGAAAGAAATATATCTACAGCAAATACTTGGAAGCAGAGTGTTGGAGGTTGGGGGGGGGGGGGAAGTGGAATTTTTCCCATTCTGTTGCTAGGCAAGTAACGATCGGTACTTAGAGGACATTTTACTCTCACAAAAGAGACAAAGACTTTTTGGCTGGGCGGGCACGGGAACAAGAGATAGCAAGACTTGATAACGACACACGGACTCGCTCACAAGTCTCGGAGGAGACAGCAGTGGAAGGAACGGCTCTCCGTTTTTTTTTGGCTGCGACTGCAGGAAAAGAAAAGCCCGGCTTTGCACTAGTTTTCTCTACCTGGTGGGTGAGTTCTCGGGGCACGGGACTCCAGTCATCTCTTCCCCTCCGGGAGGGTGCATCTCCCAGCTGCACTGCAGCGGAACGGGACCCCCGCCTGCCACCACCCCGCGCCCTGCCTGCTGCCCCGCACCCTGCCTGCCCCAACTGCGGAGTTTCCTGCCGCCTCCTCTGCTGGCTGGCCCGGGTGGGCTGACCCAGCCGCTCCATCTCCCGGCTCTGGGCTCTCTGCTGCGCCCCCCGTCCATCTGCGCTCCACCCTGCTCCAGCCCGTCGGCCATTACGCGCGACACAGATCCAACCTCGCGCCACAGCGCCATCTGCAGCTTCCCGGGAGTCATCGCACCTGTCCGGCTGGTCTAGGAGCCCAACAGCGCTCCTGCTGGCCGTGACCGTGACTGCACCAACCGGGAAAGTGCCTGACAGTCCAGGGACATTTGCCACCGAGTTTTTTTGGTTTTGTTTACTGTTTTTTTACCTTGTTTACTGTTTTTTGTTACTGATTGTTTGCCTCAGTATAGATACTAGTAAAAAAACTCTTATTCCTTTTCCCATACCTTTGCCTGAGAGCCCTTGATTCTAAAGTTATAATAATTCGGAGGGAAGGGGATTCACATTCTCTGTTCTAAGGAAGGTTCCCATCTTCCTAAGCAGACACCTGTCTATCAAACGAAGACAGATTTTGGCGCCCAATGTGGGGCTCGAGGGCATTGAGAGGGAAAAAAAAAAAGGGTGCAAAAGGAATAACAGTTTCTGGGAGACCCATTTTTAGTGTGCTGAACATAGAAACCTCACTAAGTGACACCATGTGGTCTAGCATACCTTGGTCTGGCTGGCACATTCTCGTGGCCACGGTTTTCCCATTTGCAGCTCCCTATCTAAACATGGGTCCTATAACTAAGGCTATAGTGGCTGTTATCCAGTTCTCACAATGGGTCAATAAGGTGAGGAATCTATGGATTTTCCATTTCCTTTGGACGGCGGTCACTTGGTTACAGGGCTTTAACACCGTGAGTACATGTTTTTGGAGTCTGTTTGGTAATGGTACCTTTTGTGACGAGACGACACTAGGGGAAGATTTTTCTCAACCCTTCACCCATCTCTTTGGGCCTACCCTACCAGGGCTCAGAGGGTTCATATACTCTCTAAATACCAATGACGTCCTACAGTGCTTGGGGTTGCTGATAGGCCTGTTCAACTTTGCATTCCAAGTGAGAGGGGAAAAGATACGTCAGGTGTTGAAGGAATATACTTCCTCAGCTGGTGGGAAGCCCTCTCCTTGCCCCACAGGGGAAGAGTTAGATGGTGCAGCAGCGGAACCCACGGACATTACAACCGTCCAGGTTCCAGCTGAACCTCAAGGGCAGTCACAGTCAGCAGCAGTTGCCCCTGTACAGCGGAGGAAGTATAAGACCAAATCGGTACGCCCAGTTGATGATGATGGGGAACCAGGGCCTTCACAACCCGCAGGGGAGCCTGGGCCTATAATCATCACCGAGTCCCTGCCATACGACACTATCCGTAATCTGCACGATGACATTGTGCGGCGGAAGGGCGAGGCTTTCTCAACCTGGTTACTTCGGGTTTGGGACCGCATGGGCCCAGGCGTGCAGCTGGATGGTAATGAGGCCAGGAATTTGGGTTCCGTGGCCCTGGATGCGGGTGTTGAAAAGGTGTTCGTGAGGGAGGCGGGACCCATTTCTCTCTGGGAGAGGCTTTTAATGAGTGTAAGAGAGAGGTTTGTTCACAAAGACAGAATGCAGGAGAACTACCGTAGATTGCCCTGGAAGACCGTTGAGGAAGCGATCCAACGGCTGAGAGAAGTGGCAGTACAGGAGGTGCTTTTTGGGAGGGATGGACAGCACGAAAATGATCCTGACAAGGTCAGATGCACAGGGCAAATGTTGTGGAACCTGGCAAGTCTAGGGCCAACCCAATATGCCACCTACATTGCAATGTTTAATGCCGATGACAACCGTGAGACAGTGGGCTCTGTAGCTGACAAGCTCAGGCATTATGCAAGTGTGATCAATGGCCCATTGCAGGCTCAGATCTCTGCTGTGGTTAAGGAGTTGAAGGAAGAGATGAGGGAGATCAGGGAGGAGGTGAGGAAAAACAGTGTGGCACCAGTGAGAGTCACAGGCCCCAACACTGGAGCCCGACGTCCTCCAGCTAGAGAAAGAGGGTACACCCCACGAGCTGAGTTGTGGTTCTTTCTGCATGACCATGGGGAAGACATGAAAAGGTGGGATGGGAAGCCCACCTCTGTCCTGGCAGAACGGGTGCGTCAGCTTAAGGAGGGCAACGCTAGCCGAGGGGGTTCTGCCAGAGCCAAGGTAGCCTCAGCTTCCTGTAGCCAACCTGCTGAGTACAACAGAAGGGAAAATGTTGTGTCAGATTCCCTTGACGGTGGAATGCATGCTCAGGAAGGGAATGATAACCAGGGCTAGAGGGGCCCTGCCTCTAGCCAGGTAGAGGCATGGGAAAACCGTGTCTTTTGGACTGTGTGGATTCGATGGCCTGGTACATCAGAGCCACAAAAATATGAAGCATTAGTTGATACAGGTGCGCAGTGTACCTTAATGCCATCGGGACATGTTGGGGCTGAACCCATTTCTATTGCTGGGGTGACAGGGGGATCACAAGAGTTGACGCTGGTGGAAGCCGAGGTGAGCCTGACTGGGAAGGAGTGGCAGAAACATCCCATTGTGACTGGTCCAAAGGCCCCGTGTATTCTGGGCATAGACTTCCTCCGGAATGGCTATTTCAAAGACCCGAAAGGACTCAGGTGGGCTTTTGGAATAGCTGCTGTTGAGGCAGAGGGCGTTAGGCAATTGAACACCTTGCCTGGACTGTCAGAGAACCCTTCTGCAGTTGGACTCTTGAAGGAGGAGGAACAACATGTACCAATTGCCACCTCGACAGTGCACCGCCGGCAGTACCGAACGAATCGAGATGCTGTGATTCCCATCCACAAGCTGATCCGTGAGCTGGAGAGCCAAGGGGTGGTCAGCAAGGCCCACTCACCCTTCAACAGCCCCATCTGGCCTGTGCGCCGATCTGATGGAGACTGGAGATTGACTGTGGACTATCGAGCCTTGAACGAGGTGACTCCACCGCTGAGCGCTGCCGTGCCAGACATGCTGGAGCTCCAGTATGAACTGGAGTCCAAAGCAGCAAAGTGGTACGCCACTATTGACATTGCAAATGCATTTTTCTCCATTCCTCTGGCAGCAGAGTGCAGGCCTCAGTTTGCTTTCACCTGGAGGGGCGTGCAGTACACCTGGAACCGACTGCCCCAGGGGTGGAAACACAGTCCCACCATCTGCCACGGACTGATCCAGGCTGCACTGGAAAAGGGTGAGGCTCCAGAACATCTGCAGTACATCGATGACATCATTGTGTGGGGGGACACAGCAGAAGAAGTGTTTGAGAAAGGAGAGAAAATCATCCAGATTCTTCTGGAAGCCGGTCTCGCCATCAAAAGGAGCAAAGTCAAGGGGCCTGCCAAAGAGATCCAGTTCCTGGGAGTGAAGTGGCAAGATGGACGGCGTCAGATTCCCACCGAAGTCATCAATAAAATCACAGCGATGTCCCCACCAACCAACAAGAAGGAGACACAAGCTTTCCTAGGTGCCATAGGCTTCTGGAGGATGCACATCCCTGAGTACAGCCAGATTGTGAGCCCTCTCTACCTGGTGACACGCAAGAAGAATGATTTCCGCTGGGGCCCTGAACAACAACAAGCCTTCGCCCAGATCAAGCAAGAGATCGCTCATGCGGTAGCCCTTGGCCCTGTCAGGACAGGACCAGAAGTGAAGAATGTGCTCTATTCTGCAGCCGGGGGCAACGGTCTGTCCTGGAGCCTTTGGCAGAAGGTGCCTGGTGAGACTCGAGGTCGTCCACTGGGATTCTGGAGCCGAAGCTACAGAGGGTCCGAAGCCAACTACACTCCCACAGAGAAGGAAATTCTGGCAGCCTATGAAGGCGTCCAAGCTGCCTCAGAAGTTATTGGCACGGAAGCACAACTTCTTCTTGCACCCCGACTACCGGTGCTGGGGTGGATGTTCAAGGGAAAGGTTCCCTCTACCCACCACGCCACCGATGCCACGTGGAGTAAATGGATTGCCCTCATCACGCAGCGCGCCCGTATTGGAAGCCCGAATCGCCCTGGGATCTTGGAAATAATTACAAATTGGCCCGAAGGTGAAAACTTTGGTCTCACCGATGAAGAGGAGCAGGAACAGGTGACTCGCGCAGAGGAAGCTCCACCGTACAACCAACTGCCGCAAGATGAAACACGCTACGCTCTCTTCACTGATGGTTCCTGTCGCATTGTGGGGGCAAACCGAAAATGGAAAGCAGCTGTATGGAGCCCCACACGGCAGGTCGCAGAGGCTACAGAAGGAGAAGGTGGATCAAGCCAACTTGCTGAACTCAAAGCTGTTCAGCTGGCCCTGGACCTTGCTGAAAGAGAGAAGTGGCCAAAGCTGTACCTGTACACTGATTCATGGATGGTAGCCAATGCTCTGTGGGGTTGGTTGGAAAGGTGGAAAAAGGCCAACTGGCAACGTAGAGGAAGACCAATCTGGGCTGCTGACGAATGGCGAGACATTGCCAGTCGGGTAGAGAAGCTACCTGTGAAAGTCCGTCATGTGGATGCCCATGTCCCCAAGAGCCGAGCTAATGAGGAACACCGAAACAATGAACAGGTAGATCAGGCTGCAAAAATACAGGTGTCACAGGTAGATTTAGATTGGCAGCACAAAGGAGAGTTGTTCCTAGCCCGATGGGCCCATGATGCCTCAGGCCATCAGGGCAGAGATGCCACCTATAAGTGGGCACGAGACCGAGGGGTGGATCTAACTATGGACTGTATCTCCCAGGTGATCCATAACTGTGAGACATGCGCTGCCATCAAGCAAGCCAAGCGGGTGAAACCCCTGTGGTATGGGGGAAGGTGGACCAAATATAAGTATGGGGAGGCCTGGCAGATCGATTACATCACACTGCCTCAAACCCGCCACGGCAAGCGCTACGTGCTCACAATGGTAGAGGCCACCACTGGGTGGCTGGAGACCTACCCTGTACCTCATGCCACTGCCCGCAACACCATCCTGGGCCTTGAAAGGCAAGTCCTTTGGAGGCATGGTACCCCTGAGAGAATTGAGTCGGACAACGGGACTCATTTCAAAAATAGCCTCATAAACACCTGGGCTAAGGAACATGGCATTGAGTGGGTGTACCACATTCCTTATCACGCACCTGCTGCTGGTAAAGTAGAGCGATGCAACGGCCTGCTAAAAACCACCTTGAAGGCTTTAGGTGGGGGGACTTTCAAAAATTGGGAACAGCATTTAGCCAAGGCCACCTGGCTAGTTAACACCCGAGGCTCCACCAACAGGGCTGGCCCTGCCCAATCTGAACCCTTGCAAACAGCAGACGGGGATAAGGTTCCAGTAGTGCAAATGAGAGGCATGCTGGGGAAAACTGTTTGGATTAATTCTGCCTTGAGCAAAGATAGACCCACCCGTGGGGTTGTCTTTGCTCAAGGACCAGGGTGTACCTGGTGGGTGATGCAAGAGGATGGAGAGACACGATGCATACCTCAGGGAGACCTCAGTTGGGGTTGAACTGCCCATAACACGGTGCCTGTATGCATATCTGTATGTGTATATTCAGAGTAATGCTTGTATGTATATAGTTTAAAGGCTTAAGTTCAATGTAATATGTTGGAATGGAAAAAATTCGGGGTGGATAATGTTGGAGGTTGGGGGGGGGGGGAAGTGGAATTTTTCCCATTCTGTTGCTAGGCAAGTAACGATCGGTACTTAGAGGACATTTTACTCTCACAAAAGAGACAAAGACTTTTTGGCTGGGCGGGCACGGGAACAAGAGATAGCAAGACTTGATAACGACACACGGACTCGCTCACAAGTCTCGGAGGAGACAGCAGTGGAAGGAACGGCTCTCCGTTTTTTTTTGGCTGCGACTGCAGGAAAAGAAAAGCCCGGCTTTGCACTAGTTTTCTCTACCTGGTGGGTGAGTTCTCGGGGCACGGGACTCCAGTCATCTCTTCCCCTCCGGGAGGGTGCATCTCCCAGCTGCACTGCAGCGGAACGGGACCCCCGCCTGCCACCACCCCGCGCCCTGCCTGCTGCCCCGCACCCTGCCTGCCCCAACTGCGGAGTTTCCTGCCGCCTCCTCTGCTGGCTGGCCCGGGTGGGCTGACCCAGCCGCTCCATCTCCCGGCTCTGGGCTCTCTGCTGCGCCCCCCGTCCATCTGCGCTCCACCCTGCTCCAGCCCGTCGGCCATTACGCGCGACACAGATCCAACCTCGCGCCACAGCGCCATCTGCAGCTTCCCGGGAGTCATCGCACCTGTCCGGCTGGTCTAGGAGCCCAACAGCGCTCCTGCTGGCCGTGACCGTGACTGCACCAACCGGGAAAGTGCCTGACAGTCCAGGGACATTTGCCACCGAGTTTTTTTGGTTTTGTTTACTGTTTTTTTACCTTGTTTACTGTTTTTTGTTACTGATTGTTTGCCTCAGTATAGATACTAGTAAAAAAACTCTTATTCCTTTTCCCATACCTTTGCCTGAGAGCCCTTGATTCTAAAGTTATAATAATTCGGAGGGAAGGGGATTCACATTCTCTGTTCTAAGGAAGGTTCCCATCTTCCTAAGCAGACACCTGTCTATCAAACGAAGACACAGAGCTAAAGGATCACAGGACAGAACGCAATGTTCATGCCAGGGGAACCTAGGAGGCGAAGCAGGGTACAATAGGTGAAATTGGAAACAATTCCATAGGTCTTGGCAGAGCTTTCCTTTGCAATAATTATCTAAAGCTGTCTGGAGGATTTCCCTGGAGCCTTTCTCTCTCTTGGCCCAATAACAGAAGAATTCATGCTACCAACTTTGTTGTGGGATATGCAAAAGAAATGCAAACCACAACATGGTTAGCTGACAGCCTTGGGAAATCCTGCCTTAACATCAATAATGCAGAACTTGTTCAAGGGCGAAAAGCACTCTGAATAGCTGGACTGTGGTCATTTCAGGCATTTCTCTTAAAAACCTGCATTTTCACAGACAGAAGACACAATGGATCCATGGGACCATAACTCCAAAATATGTTGCAGAAACAACCTGTATGATCCCATGAAGATAATTAAGAATAAAGGGTCTTGAGAAGATATTAGACTACACTTCACAATGGTGCAGGTCAGTGCAAGAGCACACAGTTTGGTGAGGGACAGAGGGGATGGGCAGGTCTGGCCCCCCCTGAGGAGTGCAGGGAAGCCAAATCACTTGCACAGAAGGGGCTGTGGATCTCCCCCTCCTTGCTCTTCCTCATGGGGAACCTCCTGATAAGACAGGGTGGTTCTATTGCATCAGTTGCTGACAACTTTTTGCGCCACTGCTACCAAATCTGTCCTAACACATTTTTGAAGGGTAAATCTAAACATTTCCTATGTCATGTTGCTGGGGTGCCAAGGGTTAGTGTCTCCTTATCATGAGGAAGCAGTTTGGTTTCAAGGGACAGCCCAGATGACCAGATTGCCCCAGGCCTCAGCTGTCTCCTGGTTCACACCCTCCAGCTGAGGGATCGAGCTTACAGCAGGGCAGGAGAGCATTGTGCTCTGAGGTACCATTTCTAAAAGTATTGGCAGTGCATGTCATGGTCTGTTATATTAAAATCACAGCATCATTTAGGCTGGAAAAGTCCTCTAAGACCATCAAGTCCAGCCATTAGTGATTCACATTATTGCTTTCCTCTGGATATTGAATGTCCCAAAGACACGTGAAGCTTAATTGCCTTAGATTGAGTTATGCCAGACACTAACTTTTCCACTCTTGGCTCTATTCACTGCTTTATCCTGTTCAGCTGCAGTTAATGAGCATTTTCCTAAAGACTGCAGTGACAGCAAGAGCAGGCTGAATCACCACCACACATCAAATCTGTCACCTCAGAAAAGCGTGCCCTTGTGCCACCAGGTTTTCTGTGAAGTGCTGATGCTTTTGTGACCAAAGGGTCAAAAACAGTGCTTAGGAAACTGTCTCACCTGGTGATGACAGAGTCAGTGCTGGTCCCCACAGGGCGAGCCCAGCAGGCTCAGCTGCGGCTGCGTTCAGTGATGTGGGGCTGGCCTGGGTCCCCATGGCCGTGGCAGAGTTTTGATCCCACTGTATCTGGTTTGGGGCTTTTCCCATCTCACTCTTAGATTTCCACCCTGGCGTGTGTGTGTGTATATTTATGATAAAATTAAGCAGAAGTTACACATTGCCCAATAGAGTGAATATCAGGTACATAAAGGATATCCCTGGAAGTGTTCAAGGCCAAGATGGATGGGGCTCTGAGCAACCTGGTCTGGTGGAAGGTGTCCCTGCCCACGGCAGAGGGTTGGAACCAGATGATCTTTAAGATGCCTTCCAACCCAGGCATCTATGAATCTATGATTCTAAGATATTCCAGGTTCTCGATTTCAGAGGTTTGTCAAATGCAAGCAGTAACTCCCCAAAGATAAAATGGGAAGTGAAGGTAATGGGTATCAAAAAGGGGGTCATCAGGTGGCGATAGATTGGTGGTGAGGGAAGTGCTCATTTCCAGCTGCAGTTTTTGCAGTATCATCTCTTGGTCACCTCAGAGCATTGCAGAAGACTTAATGACTTGAACAGTCAAAAATTAATTCATTTTATTTGAGCTCTCTGCTAATGCAGAAAAACTTGAATAAGGCATGCAAGGAAGCTAGAACGCGTTATCATAACATAGGCAGCAGTATACCAGGAATCCTGGTGGTATTCTTTTCTTTTCTTTTCTTTTCTTTTCTTTTCTTTTCTTTTCTTTTCTTTTCTTTTCTTTTCTTTTCTTTTCTTTTCTTTTCTTTTCTTTTCTTTTCTCCTTCCCTTCCCTTCCCTTCCCTTCCCTTCCCTTCCCTTCCCTTCCCTTCCCTTCCCTTCCCTTCCCTTCCCTTCCCTTCCCTTCCCTTCCCTTCCCTTCCCTTCCCTTCCCTTCCCTTCCCTTCCCTTCCCTTCCCTTCCCTTCCCTTCCCTTCCCTTCCCTTCCCTTCCCTTCCCTTCCCTTCCCTTCCCTTCCCTTCCCTTCCCTTCCCTTCCCTTCCCTTCCCTTCCCTTCCCTTCCCTTCCCTTCCCTTCCCTTCCCTTCCCTTCCCTTCCCTTCCCTTCCCTTCCCTTCCCTTTCTTTATACTCCTCTCCTCTCCTCTCCTCTCCTCTCCTCTCCTCTCCTCTCCTCTCCTCTCCTCTCCTCTCCTCTCCTCTCCTCTCCTCTCCTCTCCTCTCCTCTCCTCTCCTCTCCTCTCCTCTCCTCTCCTCTCCTCTCCTCTCCTCTCCTCTCCTCTCCTCTCCTCTCCTCTCCTCTCCTCTCCTCTCCTCTCCTCTCCTCTCCTCTCCTCTCCTCTCCTCTCCTCTCCTCTCCTCTCTTCTCTCCTCTTGAAATCACCCATTCAAATTCCTACAGTGGGTAATTTTCCTTTCCATCTCTTTTATATTGCCAGTAACTCCTATTAGATGTCAATATAGTGATAGCTCTATGTCCTAAACTGCAATCCTGTTTGTATTTTGTTATCTTTCTTTGCCATAAAGATAAGAGAACTCTCCTTCCCTGGTAGTCAAAGTCTAGATATACTGTGAAATGAGCTTGCTTTTCCTCGGAGAAGTTAAGCACATTTCCTTTTCCTTATCATTTCCTAGACTGTGAATCATTTATTCATTTTCTTGGTTCTCATACTCAGGTCTATTTGATTTTCAAAGTTGTTTCTACTTAATGTTTTCACTTGTATTTTATTAAAAATAATTTCTGAAGGAGTTACACTAAAGGAAGAAGGGTGAAGTCTTTATGCTGGAAAGAACTTGAGACAAACCAGTAGATGCAGCGGTCCACTTCCTGTCACCCTTGTGCACACATGCAAAGGTCTTCAACTGATTGCACCCACAGCTCTGCAGCTCAGCCCCACTCTAAATCTGAGAAGTTACAGGACATAGCCAGTTAGAGAGATTTTTAAAGGGATTCTGAATGAAACAGTTCTGTATAGGAAGCTGTTCTGCCTAACAGATTTTATCCCGTTTCTCAATGGGGTTCCACTTGTGATCTCTTTGTGAAGTTTAATTTTCTTTTGCCATCACAAGGAAAGTAATTCCTTTGAAACAAGTCAAAGTGATGTATCTGTGTCTCTGTTCTCACTTTTCCCACATGCATCATCAGCATTTTTCTGAAAAATTGAGAGGAGTGAAAACGACTATTCTTCTGTTCATAGCAGTTAAAGGGATGATGCTGCTGCTGCACTAAGGCAGAGAAAAGAGCTGTGATTTCATGACTGCTCATTAAGAAGATATAAATTACCTGAGAGAATTATTTGCCTCTTCATAATTGTTTTTACATTCATATGAACAGAAAGAGGTATTTAACTAGCTTTGCTTATTAAGGTAATAGGAATATGTATTGCTGATGAGGATGGCAGGAATATCTGACTGAATGTTATTTGTCTGCCTTTTAATTAGCATAGAAGAGGAGAATGCTTATGAATACTGAGTTCGTCATTCCCATGTTCATGGATGAGCTCCCATTTTGTTCAAGATTTTGCATCAAAGATTGATATTATTAGGAATTCTTTTTTTACAAAAGGGAAATTTTCCTTCATCAAGGTGGAGGTCTAAGACTAAGCTGAAGTATTGCATTTTAGCTGCCATGTGCTTATCTGCAGTTTGTGCTTTCTCTTCTGCACTTTCAATTAATAGTTTTTTCCTTTAATTCCAACCAGGAGAATAAGACCAAATGATTGCTCCTTTTTTTTTTTTTTCTTTTTCTTTTTTCCCCAAGTGTAAATCGCTTGTGCTCTCTCAAAACCTGTTTCATATGAAAAATTATGCAGAAATGTAGTGCATGTTTTAGAATGGAATAAAGACACGTCTTGGTATGATTTCATTGTGTTTCTTACAAATGCATTACATTGAATTAAGTTAGATTATTGACTCCTGTCACCATGCTTAACAGGCTAATGGCACGAGGCAGCAAAGGTACACAAGCCAACCAGGTGTAAGGCAATTTCTTTAATTTCACAGCTTCTGATACACTTGTTGCTCCGATACTGTGGTGGCAAGTCACTGAACAAGGCCTTGGTGATCCAATTGCTGGACACACACATTGGTTAGCTAAAAAGGTGGTCTTAGGAGTACGTCCCGCTGAATGAAGCTTATTGCAGCAGAGGTGGTATTTTGTACTTAAAACAATTCAGCTTTTGAATATGTTTGGAACAGGAACTTGAAATTTCTCAGTGCTTTGTAGTAGAAGCATGAAGGCCTGTAAATGTTTACAGCACTGCTGTATAGTCAGAGGCATGCAAATGTAAAAGAGCAGCTCTATCTGCAGCAACATGTGCTGCAAAACCCTAACAGATAATGTTTGCTTACAAAATTTAAGGCAGATACTTCATTTCAGTCAAAAACCATGTAAGTTACATAGTGGGGTCGACTGGAAACCTAATTTATGTTCTAATGCTCTATGTTGTTCCTTGTGGAGTCTGACTTTATCTTTTTCAGACCTTTGCCACTGCTGGCCGTTAGGTAATTCAGTTGTCCTGGCTGTAGCCATTTGTAAAGCTGAGAAGTGCTGTGCTTGAGAAATAATGATATTGGTGCCATAAGCGTGTGACTCAAATGTACTGCCAGACCAAGGTCCTTTATTTTTCCATGGGCATATGCCAAATAATTATTTATTAGATGTGCAGGTGAAATAAAACAGCAACTATCACACAATTCCCTTAAAACTTTGATAGCATAGCACTGTTACAATATTGTTTCATTTCAGATTCTACCTCTGATTATCTTGTACCTTTGTGAGGGACTTAGTGTGAATAGTCACAAGTGCTTTACAAGACAATGTAACAAAAGTGCATTTCTGGTGTTATTTTTCCCTGTTTTTTCCTTCCTTTAACTGAGTGAAATTTCAGTATGGTTATTGTGAGGCTGTGCTGGTGATGAACACCAGGGTTAATTTCAAATAGACAGATGGATGGAAGTGCAGGATTAGGTAGGAACCAGCAATGGTGAACTCTCACTTCTACACAAAAAGCCCACATCTATCTACAGGATGGAGCCCTAACAATACAAAATTTCTTATGGGATCCCATAAACTCATGCCCAGGATCATGCTTTCAGCTCTCAAATCTCAACAGCCTCATTCAGATGAACCCCTGCATTACTTCAAAGTCTTCAAAAAGACAGATTGGAGACAGTATAGAGTGAATTTAACTATGCTCTATATTATTACTAATAATATAATGTGATTGTTTACCCTAGTCTTTGCTGAATTCAAGTCCTTCAATATACCCATGAGTTTTTCATTGCATAAGCCAATCTGTAAATAAAAATGTACTTTAAAATCCTAAATGCATAATGATAGTTTTATTCTTACATAATCAAGAATAAGAATAGGCTTTATAAGTAATGATTAGTTGAACTTTGCCAACTCATTATGAACAAGACAAAATTTAGAACTTTGGAGAAAATAACAGGAATTTTTCCTTCTGCTTTGGAGAGTAATACAAACAGTGGTGCAAAAATCTGTGATTCAGAACTATATTATTGCATTGGTCATATGTGCTTATCCTTGAAATTTGCTTTGAAAGCATTTTGCTGGTATTTTTTTTTTCAGTGTTAACTATGAGTAATTATATCTTATCATATATAATAATGTATAATACAGTATTATAATGTTTCCTTAAAATGAAAAAAAAAAAATCCATAATAATAAGGAACTCTTTCCTGCCCCAGTTGGTTTTGAAAGTCTGAGTATGTCATGCATGGATTCAAAATTTCTTGGAATTCTGATCTAGGATTTTTTGATTGATAAGACAGGAATGCCACACGACTCAAACAGTCTGAGAAAGTCCACATTGTTGTAAACGAAGTGGAAAACAAACACAAAAGGTGTGAACATTGCCTGTTACAAAAGTGGATGAAACAAACCAAGTTCACTAGCACTCATGTTTTAAAGCACAGCTGTTCTTGAAGGGTCAGTAGTTTAAATGGGCATTGGGTAAAACATCCATCTAGAAGCATGGGCAAACTTGGCAATATTTGCCGTATCAGGATAAGAGCCAATCATCTCCACCTACTTGACACAAAGGTGTATTTTTTCTAGTCCTCATCACTACAGCTTTGATAAGGGAAGAGGAAGATGTGTTTTCAGTCTGTCAGTAACCAATCTCCAGGAAAACAGTGACAATTGCCAAGCCACCCAGCTTGTTGAAAGCCTCAGCTGCATTCAAATACTTGTCTGCCTTCCAGTGAATGAGATGAAGCTAAAAACCAACTGACAGGATCAATTTGCTGGTTCTATTACAAAGAAATGCCACAATTAGTGAGAAATAGAAAAGCCACTCTGCTCTCTTAGGGTCTGACCGTGAAACTGAGAACGTGCTTGTGAATGCTTGCAGATTTATGGTGGTCAGCTGAATTGCCCTGGCATTGTCAGGACTCACTCAGGCTTTACCTTGGGTAGGCAGAACTGCACAGATTCCTGAAAGCAATTTAGGGGTAAGTACACAGAGATGTGGAAAAAGGACAGCTTGCAAGGGACATATATTTTTCTAACTCTGTTGCTAACAGTTTACAGTGCATGCCTTTATTTCCATGTCTTTAAAACTGTTGTATATTAAATAGCATTTTGAAGAGTGTAACCACTTTGTTACACATGGTGCAATATTTACCTACAATAGCCCCAGTTACTGCAAAACACTGATGGTATGGCTGTGAATGTCATAGAGTGTTAAGGAAATTTTGATCAGCCCAGTGTTGCATATTGTATCTTGAGCTTTTTTTTAAAAAAAAAAAAATTGAAATATAAACTTCCAGTTTGGAAATCATAAGAATTTCTTTAAATACCATCTCACCTATGAATATGCTTAGCACTTCTGTAGGACCTAAGTAACTCTGGCAATAGACTAGTCCTGGAATACTTGTTTAATGTCTCAGCAACATCACAACAGAAATGTAGAAACTTCTTAAAATACAAGGAGGAGATTCTAAAATATAGGAACAGAACAGAAATTATCATATAATGCACATATTTATAAATTCTGATTCCAACACTTTTTTTTTCTCTAATTCCTTTTAATCTTAAATCTGAATTGCTGTATTTTCAACATAACATCTTTAGTGTTTCAGTGTTGATTCAAAGCAAACTATTAAACACTTAATCATGTGTTGCTTAAACACAGCTGAAGTGCATTATCTCTTTACAACTAAAAGCAATTCTAAGGGGACACCCCTTTCTTATCTTGGCTATATCAAGTGAGAGAACTTCATCACTCTGACAGAGAAAAGGAAGGTAGTCCTGGCTGTGTGTTCCTAATGCCTGGATTAAAAATATATAATCCATCTCCTCAGCTTGTCATGTTGGAATCTTCATAAAATCTAAAAAGCTGCCAAAGATAACATCACATGGATTGAACATGAATAGCTTGTAGTATGTTGATGACTATTAGCAGAACTCTAAGGCACTGGAAAACAAATAAATCTGTTATTTTAAAGATGGCTTTAAATTTTTGTAAATTAGACCTTGCTTCATTTTCTGAAGACATTTAATGTACTGGACAGCTGCTGGGGCTCTTAACTAGATAACTTTTTTCCCTCCTTGCTTCATTAATTTCTTCTGGGTTTCCTTCTTATTTGCTGCCCTTGAAAAGCCAGGGACAAACCCAACCACCTTGCAGAGATCAGCATGCTTGTAGCTTTGAGGAGCTCCAGCTACAGTTATAGTGGGGCATCAGGTGATCAGGCTCTCTAAAAAGCAGCTGATGTAGTACCAAGCTCAATGTACTTGCACAGCTGACCTTTTAAACATTTAAGAGAGGTTGTTTACTTCTATACCTGTACCTTACAGCCCTATTTCATTATATAAATATGGATTTAGATTATCTAAATTTAGCTTAATAAGCATGGTCAACATAACCTAGTTTGCTCTTGCAAAGTCAACTGTGCACATGCAGGGATAGTATTGCTTTTGCAAAATAAAATAACTATCAAAGCTATCTACATATGCTTTTTTTTTCCCCTAGGGATGATATATGTGAACAGACCTTAAAAACTTGATTTTGGCTTTTCTTTCATAGATTCTACCTCTGACGTATATTTCCTTCCATGCACTGTGTGCTCTGAGCCTTGCTCATTAGTTTGGCCCCAGTGGAAATGGAACTGCTGCAATGTTTAAGCTCCAGAGAAGGGTCCTCCCGTCAGCCCTGCAAATGCATGGAGAATGGTAAAAACTTTATCAATCAATAAAGTCATCCAGACAGCAAAGTTAAATATTTCAAAGGTTTTTATACTGTGCAAGCAGTTTTCTCCATATTCACATTTTTTTAATATGAGATTATTTCTAAGTATCTAGAGAAAAAACCTGACAGTTTATGCAGTTAAGCCAAAGTCCTTGAACGTTTTAATTCTACGTATGTATATGAGTAAGTGAATCTGCGTGTCTCTTTGACACAGTTCCAAAATTCAGGTAAAACATGTGAATACATCTTCTACTCCAGAGATAATACAGCAAAATTAATACAGAAATCCAGTGGTTTGCCAGGAACGGCAACTGAATTTTGAGAACTGCAGAACAAACAATCCTACTCATGGAATGCAATTCCCACTGACATCTGTATTATTGATGACAGTATTTTAAAGGTCTATTTTTTCACAGAAGAAACAGTTACAGGTATCTACGTTTTCTGAATTTAGATTATGAGCTGCCCCAGGTGTACTCAGGTGTTACTGACACTGCTTATTGGTCATTATCATTAATTCCTTGCTTACAAGCACATAGAATTGTATTGATTTCCACGGTAGTGATAAGCACCTGTAATTGTGCATGGTGCTTTGAAATATGTTCCAGGAGTTCTTACAGCATTTGCAGCATTGCACATCAGCAGAAAGAAATCTCCTTTGCTATCAAGGTAACAAGACTCTCCAAGGGGAAAAAAAAAAAAAACCCTAGTCCAGAGTGATTTCGTATGGCGTAACAAAGTAACTTTTGCATATGTATAAATCTCCCACTGTAGATTAAAAAAAAAAAAAAAAAAAAAAAAAAAGCGAAATTGAGTGACTGTGTTTAGAAAGTCTCCTCCTACATTCCCCTCCCCAAATCAGTGACTATCCTGGAGGTTTCCTACTGGGAATTACCTTTATCATTGACACAAGAACACTTGCCAAGAAGTCCTAATTTTAAAGAATATAATTTGGATCTTCTCTGACATTTAAAGGGTGTTACCAACTAGTGGAACAGAATTAGCGAGCATATCCTAATCTATGTAAATACTCCTGAAAAGCAAGTAGTCTTTCAATACAATTTTCTTTAAAAGAGAATGAAAAAAGAAATGTGTCACATCCCCCCCCCTTTTTACTAACCCGATGGGTTGTCTTTATCCTTATCCTTAAATTTCATATTGAATTGAAGTCCAATATTAATGGTCTCTTTGTATCTGGAAGGTTTCCAAAAAATTCAGAGAAGATATATTTAGTTTTAGTATCTTCTTTGACATGCTTAGTTTTAGTATCTATAGGAAACTGAAGGTCTCCATTGGCAATAGAGTATAACTTGTGCCAGTATCAGGTCCCAGGCAAAATAAATAATTGAAGTTTTTTACTTCTAATTCTGTACCAGTACTAAATTGATATCACTTTCACTTGGAATTGTATACATAATAAAGATACTTGATATGTTAACAATCCACGTAACTGATTATTTTTATGATTAAAAGAAATATATAATTTAAAAAAACTGTTTTTCTGTTAAAGATTGCTTTTACCACTATTGCCTTGATAACTGCAGCTCAAACTTACCCTTTTTTTCTCCTTGCAAGGTGCTGTCTTCTTTAAAAACACTCCTACTGCTGCCGATGAAAACTGTTAAGAGAAGATGTCTCATCTGAATTTCTTCTGAATTTCTAACTTACGTCTGGGCTTTTATATCCCTGCTCGAACAGGGAAGACATTAACATTTTCTAACAAACCTTTATTGATTCTATATGACTTCAGAATGGCACGAGAAACTGTGATAAGAGAAAGGGTTGTAATAAGGAAACAGTGTGTTTTGCAATCTGTTTATTTTTTGATTCAGTGCATATATTAAGACAGATGTGAGTTGGATGGCAAATTAAAATATAAATCATTGTAACTGTTCAAATGTTGTCCAAAGACCTTTACACTAAATAACCCAAAGGATAATTATGGTATAGAAATGAAGAGTACACAGAAAACAATGGATGCTCAGCCTTTTTTAAAATCCATGTCAGTGATTTAAGAAATTTATATGTTGACTTTAGAACATTGGTTTTGACAACCACTAAAAAATAGTCAATCTCAGTAGCTTTTAGTGCTGGAAAACAACATCAGTGTTTTTGTCAATATATTATTAAATACTACATTAACGTTTTTATATATTTGTCAATATATTGACAAAATGGTCAATATATTATTAAATACTACATTAATGCAACTAGCAATGCTCTCAATGAGAAAGGAGATCCAAAACCTACTAAGTCCTACCAGCTTCAGATGTTTTGGGAATCACCTCAAGGCGTTTTTGTACTGCTGGGAATCTTAAAGGCAATCTTTTGGGGATTGATACCTGACTGTTTTAAAGCTAAGTTCTGCTAACACATATGGGATTTTGCCTGGCTTAAACTCTGTCTCATACATACTTAAAAGCAGGATTACATATTTAGGACCTTATGCTTGACAAATACTGCAGCATAGTTAAATAGTTGTGGTATTATCTATATATGTAACCATTTGAACTGAGTGTACAGAGTAATTATTTCTATATAAAATAAGGTTTATCATAGATGATGTAAGCCTTGCCTTGTCATCCTGCGTTGCAAAACTGGAACCTGTTGACATTTTCCTGTTTTTCTTACAGGCTATTCTCAGTAATAGGAAACTACTCATATCTGCCTTTGCAGATGTCCGCAGCTGACGTCAGGAATTTCAGACACCATTGTGCAAGTAGTCTTCTAACCTGAAAAACTTGTCGCATTGATGACTAGGGATATGAAAGCTTTTAGGTATATCTCAATTATAGGTGGGCTGCAATTTTCTGTTCTTTTTTTTTGGTTGTTCAGAAATTATGTTTTATCAGGATAGAAAATTACCACCACAAACTTCTGCTAAGAGAAAACTTCACCTGCTTAGTTTCTGACCCAAGGCAGATTACTGAAATGATATCAGCCATTTTGAAACAGAATGTGCTTGTTGCATATCAGAAATTCTAACTTTTGACCGATCTGATATCAATTATCATTGTTCCTTTGGAATAATGTAGGAGATAAGTTCCTTCACTCCTGTGAGAGCCAGAGCACCAAATCACCTGCAGTTGTTCACACTCACAGCAGGGTGAAAGAGAGAGAGATCCCTCAGTTCCTTGTCTGCCATCAGTTACCTGTAGACTGTGTTGGTTACTGTGAATTATATAGATAATATCTAAGACCTTCTGTCTGCAGTCAAGAGTTATCAGCTGAAACACTGAAAAAGAAAGTGACTAGTTGGGGCTAATCCAGAGAGATTTGAAAATTTATTTATGGTTTGCGTGAAATAGATTGTGCATGACAGCATGATATAGGAACAATTTAATATGAAGAACTTCAGTGACGAAGAATACAGAAGAGTGGGGCAAGGTAATTTTGAATTTTCTAGGAAAGGAATGAAGTTTTAGGAATAATAACAAAGGAAATATAAATTTTACCTTGTTATACAGATGCAAGGGGAATATAATTTGGAAATATCACCATAGTTTCTTTTGCTTGATCAGCTAATCAATGTCAATTTTATGACTATGAAAAATATTTTTTCTGCACAAGGTGAGCATGGCAGAGATTTGGTAAAATGATCTCTTGGAAGAGGAGCCAAAATTTCAGAACTGTGACCTTTTCACTGTCTTACCAGCCCAGCTATAAAGTAATTCTAGACTCTGGTTTAATGCAGCAGACTGTGTCTGACTGACACAACAACTGCTTTGCTGCTTGAAACCCAACACAACTGGCTTATGATTCTTCCCATAACTGCTGTTTCTACATCCCTAAGTGTACTTCAGCTTTTAGCTATGATCCTATCACTGTGGTTAAAATATTTAATAACTGGTGTTTCTTAATTAAAGTCTAACCTGCTAGTTCTTACAACTTGAAATAAAAACCTGTCTGCCCCTTTTTTTTCTTCTTCTGCATGAATGCAGGGAGTAAGGTTAATGTTATGAAGGAGCTCTTGAGCTTAAGAGAAGTCCATGAACCAGGATTCAAAGGAAAACAGTCCAGTGTTTTTTTTAATAGACTTCCCAATTTTTTTAATTCTTGAAGTTACAGTGTGGCTGTGCAATCAGCGTTTCTCCAGATGGCAAAGAAATTAGGTTTGACTTTAAACAAAGTCCTAGGAAATGCAACTTAGAAAGAGTGGCTGAAAGCTTATTGCTTGTTGCACAGATCTTTCCATTTGGGCAACTTCTTTCAGATCCCTTATCTGGCAGACAAAACCTATTTCAAGGCTTTTTCTACAGTAACTTCATGCTAGGAGGAGCTACCTGAACTCAAAGAGCACTGAAATGTTTTTTTCAAAATAAGAGCTTTTTGCAAATTGCAATAGGGATGGAAGTAAATTATGTATAAATTTAAGTTAAAATAATATGATTTAAAGCAGTTCATAATTATTTTTGTGACTCTAGTGCATTCCTCCATTGTACTTGTAGTCCACATGTTGTCATGTTTTCCCAGTGCTTTAGAACTATGGGACTAAATTGCTGAGACAGCAACCACAAAAAATGTCCCAGCAGCACAGGGCACAGGAAGGCTGAGGAAAACACAGCCCTGTATTCCATTAGCCACTGGTTATTGTCTACATATTTTAGGCTACCCCGCTCTGCAGGGAAAGTGTTAGCACCTTTCCAGGAAACTGGCATTAATGAAATGTGATATCCTTGGCAAAACCTTCACAGTACAAATAGAAGTGGATCCCTGGCTTTCTGGATGAATGTGTGCAAAGTTTTAATGTCTAAAGCTCTGAACCTACAAAACCCTAGGATGTGTTTATGCATAGCAGGACACCCACTGACCTTATTTGAGAGTATGAACTTAAAAATGAACACAGTATAGGAATGAATGTAAAATAGTCTTATTTTAAGGACACTAGTCAGAAAGAACCCAGAAAACTCTTCTGAAAAATATTATATTATAAAAACATCAAAATTAATTTTTTTCATTTTGTAAGTTCCAAATACTACATATCTCAATAGTGAATTGATTAGTGAAAAAACCCTACAATTATTCTTACTAAATATTTCACTAGCTCTCACAGTGACCCTTTTTATTTAACATTTACAGAGAATCAAGATACTGTTATTTGTAATGGTCTGGCCAAAATTAAATAGGCTGTATTAGATAATCATCCCACACTGCTATTGTAAGTAAACCAGTGGAGGGAAAGTTGCAAAGTCATGAAAGTTCTGGAGTGAAACAGGAGGGCACTTCCAAACCACAAGACACTGTTTGATCTGAGGAAGCCCCGGCCATCCTTGTGCAAAATATTCCACAGTGTGCAAGAAACAAGAATCACCTGAAAAATAAAATAATTCATAGTAAACATTGGTCTATGGCACAAAGGTGTGAGACAGTAGGACCCCAATGGTTGTGAAAGAGCTTTTGTCTCATATTACCTCACACCTGCTTCATGGGCTTTGCTAATGTCAGAGACACAGCTCAGATTGTGTGTGTACAGCTGGTTATTGTGGATAGGATCAAACCTGGCTCCTCTGTGTGAGGGAAAATGTGCCATCTTAACTGCGAAATTTTATCTGCTATGGCCTACAGTTTCTGTCTTTTAATACTAACTGAGCATTTACTTTAAGTTGTGAAATATAGTGCTTCAATCTATATAAAAAGTATAGAACTGTCTGTCCTATAAATCCCCGTCCCAGTTAAAAGAAGAGGCAAAGTCTGAAGCAAGGAAAAAACTTGTGTTCAAATCATGAATTATTCATAATCTTTTCTTGTAAGAGGTAGGAGGAATATCTAATCCATATTTTCTAGCAAATACCAACAAAACTTTGTAATTGTCATTATGTACTTCATATTCAGGCAATATATTTAATTGCATTTAATATTAGATATCAGAAGAGACTTGTAGGTGAACATGGCATGATAAAAACAAGTTTAGTTTTTGCAGTTATACTGACACAACATTAAACAACCAGTATTAGAAACGATGGGGTAGTTCTATGTTTTTGTCTTTTCCTTTTAACTCTGTCTCTTAATATGAAAACAGCAGAAATAGCAGCAACAGACTTATGGACTTACAGATAAAACATATGAAAGAGAAAGACAGACTACTATGTTGGTACATTTTACTTGCCCTACATTAAGGGTTTTCAGCAAGCAGCCTTGCTCTTCTTACTTGTGTTTCATGTTTGAAAGAATCCACAGACCCCAGAGTTTAGGACCAGAAGTTGCAAATCATATTTGTTGGTCACAAGATCTCTGAAAATTGTTACTTGAATGATACATTTTCAGGATTTGTACCCTTCAGCTGGAGCTGCTGATAGATTTGATTGTAGCTTTGCCAGATATATATATACATATATCGTCTATATCTATATCTATCTATCTATCTATATATATATATATATATCTATATATATCTATCTATATATATATCTAGCTCTATGTGTGGAGCTGTATGTATGGAGCAGATGTTTGTCTAAGGTAACCAAATATATTCAATTTTTGGAGCTCAAAAAGTTTTAGGTCTTTTTTACAAGAGCGTGTGGTGACAGGACGAAGGGGGATGGCTTTTAACTAAGAGAAGGCAGGTTTAGATTAGATATTAGGAAGAAATTTTTTACTGTGACGGTGGTGAGGCACTGGAATAGGTTGTCCAAAAAGGTTGCGAATGCCCCAACTCTGGAAGTGTTCAAGGCCAGGTTGGATGTGGCCCTGAGCAGCCTGGTCTAGTGAAAGTTTCTGTGCCCATGCCCATGGCAAGGGGGCTGGAACTGGATGATCTTTAAAATTCTTTCCAAACCATTCCATGATTCTATTATACTTCAGTGATCTGTGGTAACACCTTTATTCTGGAAGTGTCATTAGGTATAACAAAATCTCATGATTTTGTACAGAATTGACAGCTAAATAAATAGCACAAGAGAAATTCCTTCTTTCAGACATGTCGCTGACTGTTGAAACTGCATTGTTTTAATCAAAACGTTGCTCCTGATAGAAAATATTTTCATCAGAATGAGGCAGTCACATAATCTCCTGCTTGGAGGCTTTCAGCAGGAAGCTGTGCCCTCTGCTGTTGGCTTGAGCACAGTGAAGGAATAGCAATAAGACGCAGCGAGAATACTTTTGACTTGAAGCATGGGTAAAATGGGACAGTTCAAAGAAATAATCTAACATAACTATTTTTATAGGGTAAGATTGTTGTCCAAAACCTATCTGTGATACTAGGATTTTTGTCAAAATGCTACAGAATATTAAATTCAAGTTTCATTGCATCTGGTGGCTAAGAATATTTTTTTGTTTCTAGTCATCTGAGAGACCCTATAATGAAAAACAGGAGCAACAGAACTTTTGAGATGGATTTTTTTTTCTTTTCTCAGTGATGAAGCATTAAAATTCATGATTTCTTCTGAAACAATGGGTAAAAAAGAGCTAACTCTTCTATCAAAACAGAAGTACAAAACCAAGCAGTATATGGTTACTGGAAAGATTATTGTTCTTTTTATTATTGTGGAACCTTTTTTTATCAAATACTGTATAAAACCCAATTCAAAACTTGTTTTTCTATATTACTGGCTCGCCATTCTTCCTCTACTCTGTCATACATTTTAATTTTATTGTCCACATTAGTGATAGTCACAAAGAATAATTCCTATGAGCCAGTGTGGGATACAGTGCTTCTCTCACAATTTCTCACAGAGAGTTCTTAATAACAAACGGACAGGAAAAAAATAATAATTTCAGTGTCAACTGTTTAGCAGCTATTCTAAACTATTTTTCTCTTTGAGCTACTGAGCTGCTGAAAACACACCTGTACAAGCAACACATTAAAGTTTTGTTACAAATGTAAAATGCAACTATGTACCTATGCAAATAAGCATATTTATGCACCATGGCAGTAGTTTAGCTGATTTCCATTCTAAAGATTTTATTACACAGGCAGTGTTCTCTCTTTTTACATTCCACATTAAACCCCACAAGCATAGTGCAAGTTGTAGAAGTATCCAAACTGCAAGATTGGGACTAGGGGAGTAAAATTCCTCTCGTGGTAAGAGATCAGTGACCACTTGGGGAACATGAACATACAGTAGTCCATGGGATGTTGAAATAAATCCCAGAATCCTGAGGAAATTGGCTGATATAGTTGCCAAGCCACTCTCCATGACATTTGAAAAATCATGGCAGTCAGGTGAAGTCCCAGGTGACTGGAAAAATGGAACATTGCACCCATTTTTCCAAAGGGTATAAAGCAGGATCCTGGGAACTACTGTCCTGTCAGCCTTACCACCTTGGAATATAATGGAACAGATCTTCATGGAAGCTATGCTATGGCACATGGAGGACAGAGAGGTGATTGAGAACAGTCAGCATGGCTGTGCCAAGGGCAAGTCCTGCCTCACAAACCTAGTGGCCTGTGATGGGGTTGACTACATCAGTGGACCAGGGAAGATCCATGGATGTCATCTATCTGGACTTCTGTAGGGTCTTTGACACAGTCCCCCACAATATCCTTCTCTCTTAATTGGACAGATGGATTTGATGGGTGGATTGTTTGGTGAATGAAGAACAAAGAACTGCTTGGACCATGGTATCAGGCAGAGGACAGTGGTCAGTGGTTCAATGTCCTGATGCACATCAGTGACAGGCGGTGTCCCTCAGGGGTCTGCACTGGGACAAGTACAATTTAATGTTTTTTATCAGTGACATAGACTAAGGGATCAAGTGCAGCCTTAGCAAGTTTGCAAATGACACCAAGCTGAGTGGTGGGGTTGACACACCTGAAGGATGGGATGCCATCCAGAGGGATCTGGACAAGCTTAAGAAGCCAGCCCATGAGAAGCTCAAGAGGTTCAACAAGGCCAAGTGCAAGGTCCTGTACTTGGATCAGGGCAAACCCTGGTATTATATAAACTGGGGTATGAAGGGGTTAAGAACAGCCTTCCCAAGAAAGACTTGGGGCTGCTGGTGGATGAGAAGCTGGAAAGGTCCCTGGAACATGCGCTCACATCCCAGAAAACCAACCATATCCTGTGCTGCATCAGAAGAGTGGCCAGCAGGTTGATGGAGGTGATTCCGCCCCTCCATTCTCATGACATCCCACCTGGAGCACTGCCACCAGCTCTAGGGTCCCCAGCACGGGGAGGACATAGAGCTGTGGGAGTGAGGCTGACACAGGAGAGCCACAAAAATGAGTAGAGGGCTGGAGCACCTCTCCTCTGAGGAAAGGCTGAGGGAGTTGTGCTTTTTCTGTCTGGAGAAGAGGTGGCTCCAGGGAAACCTCACCACAGCTATTCAGTACCTCTGGGAGGCCTATAAGAAAGATGGGGAAAAATGTTTTAGAAGGGTATGTAGCAACAGGACAAGGAGTAATGGTTATAATCAAAAGAGGGTAGATTCAGATTTGATAAAAGGAAGACGTTCTTTACAATGAGAGTGTTAAGACACTGACATAGATTGCCCAGAGAGGTGGTGGATGCCCCGTCCCTGGAAACATTCAGCTTAAGGCTGGATAGAGCTCTGAGAAACATGACCTAGTTGAAAATATCCCTGCTCATTGCACAGAGGTTGGAACTAGATGACCTTTAAGGTTCCCTTCCAATCCAAACCACTCTATGATTTTATGATTCTATGGTAAGTGTATCCACTTGCTTGATGGTGCATCGACAGCCTGGCACACTGTGACTTGGTACCTTGCCTTTTTCATCAGGGCACATTTGAAACCTACTGCATATGCACCTAAGAATCATATTTGTTAAGAACCAGAAACAGTTTCAGGAATGCCACAGAATTCACAAGTACCCCAGAGCCATTAGACCAACTCTGTCACTTACAGGCACTCCATTTCTGTATTTGCACTAAAATAAACCCTTTAGCCCTTTGTAGAGTTCTTATAGATAAGAAACTAACAGGCATCCCAATTGGGAAATTCTGGTGTGTAAACTGAAGTATGAGAATGCGAAGAATGATCAAGATTTAATGTGAATTGTAGTGAAATTGAACAAGGTTTTTGCAAGAATTCATACATATTCTATAACTACCTTCAATAGTGGGCATCCCACTGTGATGCGAGCAAACTTCGTGATGCTAAACAGGAGGGGGAATTAGTTGTTTTTCGTAGATAAATATTGATATCTTTTCTATTCTTAAATGAACATCTGCTTTTGCAAATTTCTGATAAAAGTATGATGTGCCCCAAAGTGTCAAAAATACAGCTTGGTTGCCCTGTTTCTATTAACTCCCATTGCAGTTTAGCACATTCCATGCTCCCTGCTGCCATGAAATCACACTTTTTACTACCTAGTTGTCCTACTCCTCTCACAGAGGCTGCAAAAATATAAACTCTGGTATACTGCCAAAGCATCAGAGAGAATTGTGTGACTCCCAGGTCAGCAGAGAAGGCTACAGATCTCCTTTCAGTTTAAAATAAGTTTTTTCATCCGTTTTCTGCCCAGAGATGTCCTTGAAAACCTGAACCCATGTAAACAGACTGAGATGGAGGCAAGGAGCCAATGAGTTGATCTCAGCATGACAACAGGCAGAAAGCAAGGGTGTTGCTGAATGGAGACAAGTGCATGACGGCACACCCGCACATTCATGCTCCCACCTCTTCAGAAAAGAAGAAATCCTGAAAAAATCTCCCTAGCCCTTACCATCTCCCTGGCCATTGTCCATAGCATTGCAGGCTGACAGAGCAGGGATGTGGGAGACCATGAAGGACTCTCCCAGCTATCTCACTTCACCTCTGAAGAAGAACAGATAGTAAAAAAATCGGAATTATTACTTTTGTGAAGAATTCACATTCTGTCTGTTTCTTTTCAGTTTATCCCAAACTCATGCTTCCCAGTAACAGTGTCTTGAAAAATGCCCACTCTTATTTGAAAGGATTATACCCTTGTGTTTCTTTAGTGGAAGATTAAAACCACTCAGATGATCTCAATAACATCAGTCTTTGACAGCTTCTTGAAGTGACAAGAAAACAGTTCTAAATAAAGATATTTTGGCTTCTGTGTTTTAGAAACGTAACAAAAAAAAAAAGTGAAGAGGAGCCTGTAAGATGTAAACCAGAAATGGAAGACCCACAGAAAAATATCTATGATATGTAGAATAATATGGGACCAGACTGGATCTGAAGATGTGGGAAGATGAAAAAGAAACGTATGTTAGGACAGCCTGGTGGGATAAGAGCTCCAGCTCCAGCCTTACTTGCACACCTTGAGTACCTCTAATGCAGATGCACAGAACAAGGCTATCTTAGCTTTGCTTGATGGTAGAAATAAAGTTTTTCTGTCCTTTGCCATAATTATTCTGTACTTTGATGGAGATGTTAATTTTCATTGAAGGATGGTCCTTCTTTTTCTCATCTTTGTATTGCTCTCTGCCACATACAGCAACCACTGAATTTCGGTTCACTATTTTTCTTACAGAAGTTTTGCTCTGGATGTTTTTTTTTATTTGGCCATATGATGCATTGTTGCCTTTGCACTAAAACTCGCTGTCCTTGTAGGAAGGTTAATTTCATCTAATGCAACACTTTGGACTTCAGATATGTTATTTTCCCTTATTGATTCACTATTATCTTTTTGAACACCAGCACATGGTGTACATTAATGGCTCCTGTACATTAACCCTACATATTTCTTGTTACATGGCCAAACATTCTGGAAGTGTATTTCATCCAGACTACTGAGAACACTAGTTTTTCCACTTCTTTCCCAAATTTGTACCAGTAAGTGAAATTAAATTTTAGGAACCATTTTAAGAATTCATTACAAAAGCAGCTCATATGCTAAGTGAAATTAATATATGTTATTTTAATATATTTTCTGAAATACATGTGAGGTATCTTGAGGTTGTTATTCTGCAGGACGTTGGATTAGACGTCTGTCTCAGGTCCCTTTCAACCTGAGTCTTTTTATGGTTCTGTGACTGGAATGTTATAAAACATTTCTCTATCACTATAAAAAATATTGGAACACTATATAAGAATATTGAGTTCCTAGTTTATTTTATTTATTTTCTATGAACAGACACGGGAATCATAGATTGTGCTGTATAGAGAATATGTCCAGAATTAAAGAGAAGAAGAATTAGTTAGAGATGTGAGCATCACCTTGAGGATTTTGAACATGGTTGTGCAATGATTTTTATAATTCATTACATTTGGATTAGGACATACCTAGATAATGGCTGTTATCTGAATTTTTATCTGTAATGAAAGCAACCATATAAATAAAGTAAAACAGACAACAGTGCAGAACTTATCACTTTGTTAAGATAAACCAATAAAATTGAGAGTTCAGATATGTGTATTAATAGGAAAGACAGAGTATCCAGTAAGTGACGGTGTGGGATGTTGCAAGATGGGGATGATCTCAGCTATTACAAACAGGGGACTAGATCTAAATTAAAGGGATTATAAAAGCTATAATTAGCTAATGCTTCCTAAAATCCTAACCTAAACTGTTGAGTTTTTTCCATTCCAAAGTGCGATACCATACAGAGATCACATATCATGTAGTAAGCGCAGAATGAAAAACAAATCTTACACAAACAGTATTGTCTTCCACTATTTCAGGGCAATCTTTTAAACTTTCTGGAACAGATACTTTTCTATTAATGATGCTGTGATTGCTGAAGGACTGTTTACTTATTATCTTGGAATATAACAAACACATTGCAATTAAATGTCACCAAGTTATGTTATTTTTATTTACATGTATATAGATGATGCTTTAATCTCTAATTTATGCTGTAAATTCTGAAGAAAGCAGATGGGTTGGTGAAGAAAACAGAACCCCTTTTCTTGTAAAGCAAATTTACTTGGGAGTGATTTTAGTGCTGCTTTATTTATTTTTTACAAGTATTGATGTGTTAGCATAAAAACCTGATGAAGGATCACTTTGTCTGTTCTGCATGAACCTTATTCTCTATCTGCAGAGTTTTCAAAGTGTGCAAATATGCAACAGTTCAAACCCTGACTGAGAATCAGGGAAGAGGCACAGGAGATCTTTCTTTTCACAGGGGACTAGCAATATTGGCTTGCCCTTTATTGTTGACAAATGGGTAACAGAGGGAAGCACCAGAGAAGAAGGAGGATTGCGAGCAATGCCAAAGCTTTTCAGAAGTGTAGTTAATGCTATCTTACAAAGGACAGGCAGTTTGTGCCATCTGCTAGAGATGCAAGAGAACAAAAAGTGCCTTGCTGAGACACACATTGACTAAATAGGGAAGCTCAGGCTTGATTCTCCCAAGTCCCCCCAGCACACCCAAAGAACATCTGGTAAGCTAATTCAGTACCAAGATCAAATTAAATTAATTTTTTAAAATAAATTCATAGTTTCTTCAAATGCAAAATTTTATGTGAAGTTAAAACCAGATGACTGATATTTAAGAAAAAACTCCAATATCTAGAGTAATAAAAAATGTTATTTACCTTGTCTTATAAAGTATACAAGTGTGAGCACTCCAGCTGAAAACAAAGGAACTGGTTATGATCTTTAAATTCTTCATGTGCTTGAATTCGCTGCTAGGTTGGGCTTGTGTGCTAGATGACTTAGCTGTCCAGCAGCAGTGCTTTTCTCTAAGTTGAGAAGCAGAGGAAGGTCTTGCAATCATTTTGTCCTGCATAGCACAAATCTGTCACTGTAACAGTGTATCAGTGGTCCATTGAACTGCTCTCTTCTCCCTCATTGGACTAAATAAATGAAAGCTTTAGCTAATATGCCATAGAAACAAATGACTCGCTGAATATTTGACTGTCTAGTAACAGCAAATCTTAGTCTTTCTGAGTCAATGCTAAGAGCTATGAACTGTTTGATAGATAAATATAGCTAATATATTATGTGATCCATAAGGAAGTTTTCTCTACAGGGAAGATGTCTTGCCTTCACTGAGGCACAAAAGCTATAGTGGTGACTGTTGAAGGAAAGACATCAGCTTCTAATGCATCTTTTTTCTGGAAACAAGCAGAACTCTTGTAATACCAAATGACTCATATTTGTCATCACTCTTGCAGTTGGGTTCTGTATGTAAGCATGACTGACTATTAAGAGAGAAACTTTTGTGGAAAAACACACCCAGAATATCCGTTTTCCAGTATTACAGGGTGCTTAGTTACCAGTGTTATTAGATGTTAGTCTGTTGACTACTACCCAGAAAAGGAAAGTCATAATATTGTCAAAAGCAAAAGACTGCTGTGAAAGCTGATAAATACGGAAGGGCTTAATGAAGATATTGTCATGTCTATGATGAAACAAGGAGACTTAAGATACCTTTTTAAAAAAAACTTTTGGGATTAGATAATTTCTAGTCCACATGATATTGCTTAAGCTATCAGAAATGTTGTTGGGTAAGGATTACTTGACTTCATGGACTATGCATCCAGCTATTGAAGTGAAATTCTTTGTATTTGTTTGTGGTTTGGGTAGATAATCTGTTATTTTACCACACGAATTGTTGGGGTTTTTTTTTTACAAGATTACAAATTTGTTATTTTATTATAGATGTTATCAAACACAGACCTTTAATAAACTCAGAGAAGTAGAAATACAATGCATTCAGCATCTCTGAATTTATAGCTAAACAAATGGTATTGCTCTTGGAATACACAGATGAAAATTGTTGGCTTGTTGCCCAATTGTGTGTGTAAGACCTATAATTGAAACTCGAGGTTCATTGCCTCTCTCAAAAACGGTATAGTGATGCAACGTTAGAAAAATATTTTCCATGTCTAATGCCTTAAAATACTTTGTTATAATTTCTGTAGAGAACCTTTGCAAAAAGCACAAGGTTAAAGCTGGAATAACCAGCCAGAAGTGCATGGAAGAAGACTGAATAATGAAACTAACTTTACAAACATCAGTATTTAGGGACACAAACCGAGAAGTATTAACATGAATTTCAGGTTGTTGTGGGTGCTTGACCTGCTGTTTGTTCTATCCAGCATGCTGCTTGCAGACTATAACTCTGCAAGAAAACAATGAAATAGATTGGTGATGTTCTTCAGTGGGGACACCCAGAAAAGGCCAGATTTACCCCTTCAGTAAGGGTGTTTCTGTAATGAGTAGTTAGCTAACATTTAGCATTTGTGTGGCTGTTTTGATGAATAACAGAGTTTGCAAGAATTATGTTATTCATCTTTAACACAGTCTTGTGAGGTAGAGAATAGGGGGCTGTACTCTCTGCATGGCTTCAGCAATGTGAACACTGGCCAGGGAGTGACACCCACAGCTGCTCAGAGGACATCACTGTTTGAGATGGGACTAGATTTAATGGCTTCTAACTTTTTGTCACATCCCTTTCATTGCAGTTGTGCTGTCCTGGAGGAATTTGTTTTTTGAATAGCTGGGAAATCTTTGCTCTGTCCATGTGGGATGTTTGAGAAATTGGCAGATGCTGATTGACTATACAAGCTGCCAATATTGACTGGCTTGAGACTTCTAATGGGCATTTCCTGATCTGTGATTGTTCATTATCATATGTTTAATCCTCATTTCTCCATTTCAGCACAGCATATTTCTTAAAACTAACCAATATGATCTACTATGGATGAGTTAGTTCTGTTAGTAGTTCAATATCATCTACTAATGGATTAGTTCTGTTTCATTTTGTATCTGGGTTGTGCAGTAGTGAACTGGTGCATTATTCAAGTCCTCAGAGAATGCACCTGTGTGAATCCTGAACACAAAGGTTTCATTGATCTCAACTCTGAGTAAACCAAAAGCATTTCACAAGTCTAGAAGGATTGGTTGACTGTGTAGAGAGTTTCTTGGCATCACTGGAATTGAGGGAAAAGACATCAACGCAGCACCAAGCAAATGTGAAGAATCAACGAGAATTATTTATATTCTCAACCGCTTTCCACAGTCAAAAAAGTGTTCTCCTCTGACGACAGTGACTCGGATTTGTGCCTATGACAATCTGGGGAAGATGTACAATCACCATCGCTGGGAGGGTCAAAGTCTGTAGTTCCAGATGGCTACCAGCCTGCTCTGAGTTGGGAGTTCCAAGCTAGGATAATAAAAAGCACTTCATTGTTCATGTGCTGGATTATAAACTGTGACCATTGCTGTAAGAATGGTCAGAAATAGCAAATATCAGAGGGCACCTCTCAGCGTCACTCCTTGGTATGATGCCGATAGTGCCTCCAAAAAAATCTTGAAGTGTAGCACAGTACAACAGTAGTCACTGTCTTCCTTACAAGGATGAAGCATGATTTCCTTATTTACCTCTAGCTTGTCATATCAAAGCTCTTATTAATCTTCTTTCCAGACAAGTTAGGAAGATTGGAAAATTCATGCTGGAAAATATTCCATCCTTGCCTAGGAGGAACACTTCCACAATGATATAAAAGATTTGCTAATAAAAAGCCCCTTCAGTCAGAATAATCAAACTGGCCTGTTACATTTGATACATTTTACTGCTTTTATAGATAGCCCTGAAGCATCCTTAAGGTCAAGGGTAAAGAACTTAGTTCTGAAAAGGTCTCAGTACTTTGTCTCCATACTTCAAACATATTTCTGTACCTCAGCACTACTGTGGATAAGTAAGTTCACTGAAACTACTATGAGAGTTGAATGGAAGAGTTTAATTGGATCACTTAAGATATGTCTAGCATCAATCATAAAACCAGCCACAAAGTCTTGGCATCCTTGCAGGTGGAAAAAAAAAAGAGTAGGGTTGTGTTTTTCTTTTCAAAATACAAAATGTAAAGATGCATTAAGCCACCAACGCATTTGTGGAGAATGGAGAGTAACACCATAGAGGAAGTCAGAGAAATTTTTAAAAAGTGACTAAGGAACATGAAGACACAGAAAGGTAGCAATAGCAAAAGACAAACTAACAAAACCTTTTTTTCCGCCGGACAAACCACTATGCCAAGTCATGCTAAACTGGGAGACCAACAGCATTTCTGTGATGCATTGGCATCTTTAAAGTGCTTTAGAATCCATAGCCCAAGCCTGTATGTGTTCATATTAGAGAAAGCTGAATAAGATGAATCAGTATAAATTCAGATAAATAAGATTTAGGACACAGAAGATGGAATCTGAGGATTTTGTCCATAAAACTGAAAAAGGAGGTACTGCTCTATTACTGTGTCCTGAGACAGATTTTTAAAGATTAGATATTAGGGTCACTGCATATCATTCTTTCAGTCCGCTTCTGCAGGATTTATAATAAAAAAACCAACTTTTGATGGATTGTTAATTTTTTAAACTGCTCTGAGAAGAGCATTAACATTCTCAGCCAATATTGTTTCTAAGTTACTAAAGGCTTTTGGTTACATTTTTGTTTCCCTTCTCTTCTGGTAGTATCTGCTCCTCAATAAGTGTGACAAGCATGGGATTCATAAAACTGACTCCTTTTTTATTACATACTACTTGCACTTGCAATGCACATATAAATGTTTATACTCAGACACACCCAATTCCTTTTTGCTATCTACAGATGATTCTTTCAAAGTTGCTTTGTGGTCTCAGAGCGAAATTTTTACTCCACTGAAATGAAGCACAGATATGGATAGAAATAGGATGCTATGCTCTGACCTTTCAAAGTGCACAAATGATATGGATTCAGAGGAAGTGAATTTCTTAGAATTTTGGGAAACACACATCTCAAGGGATTTCTGGAAAATGTCTATGAAATGAAAGCTCTTCTGCTTTCAGAGACCTTATATCAAGGGCTGGGAACACATGATTTTCTTACAAAATTATATTTTAGGAGGATGCACCTCACTAGAAAATATGTGAGAAGTGTTTCTTATTTGCTGCATCATTTATTATAGGATATATTTCATTGAGATGCCTCTTATAGAGCTCCTATGAAGTCCTCCAGCCATGTTAGCATTCCTGTAGTCTGGTTAGGACTGTTCCCAGATAGGTATTACTGCCAGTGTATCACACAAGATAAAGGTCATACATAAAACTCTACCTCGATATAGAAGAGTTGCCAATCTGCCAGAATTTCCGAACAGGTACATACAGACCTTATAAAAGCAAACAGTACAGGTCAAATTCTTGTACTTGGATTATTTCAAGTCAGACTGTGCCAGCGTATATAAAAGCAGACTGCCCAGCTCAGATTTGGATTTCAGAATGAGTGCCATACAAGCAAAGCCCTATGGGAATAAAGAAGAGACTCATATTCCTGAAGAGTTTATCTGTTTAGTTTTTCAGATCTGGAAGAGGTGTCTGAAATAGGCAGTATATTTTTATTGTATCAGATATGAATGGGATAATTTTTTTAATTTTTTTTTTTTTTAATGCTAGTACTAGTCCTTCAGATCTATGCTGATTTTAGTAGACTGACACAAGGAAAGCTTGTTCACCTTTTTGTTCCTTTTCCTAAATCTAAAGCTTGGCTTACTGTTTCCATGTTTATTGTATCTCACCCACCAAATATTAAGTTTTGCATGTGGTAATGTAAGTTCTGAGCCACAACAGGAGGATGAGGAGATTTTTTAAGCAAGATCCTAGAGTCTAAACTGCAGACTGCTGAGTTACAAATCTTCTGAACTGAACAAATGCAGTAAAAGTCTGCCTAATATTTGTCTAGATGTGCTACACAAATAAAGGCATGAATGTAGCTAAAAAACTCACTGTGTATAAAACCAGCAAAATTAACCCAATATGCTTCTCATTTTCCTTTGGCAGATCTTCCTATAAGATCTGGCTGTCAGTGGGGGTTTCCATTCATTCCTACAATGTTTTCCATAGCATGGCATCTCAGTGAAGGCATATGACAATTTGGCTTTTTGGCTATGGCATGCCACCATGGCATCCCTCAATCAAAAGCACTGAGTGACATGCCTTTCTTGCACTGTCTGGCATGCCATGTGCAATATTTCAAAAAACACTGCTGCCCCTTCCATATCATGTATTATCAGATTCCTCTCTGTTGTACTGTTTTCATCCACAAGCTATTAAATATAGTAGAATATATTTTATATTTAGATTGGCCACAGGCACTGAGTACAGGCTTTTGCTCATTTAGCAGTATGCTCACTGTGGGCACACTCTGTGCTCCAGCAAAGCCCTTTGCATGAAATCACCCATGGGAAATGTCCCTGAGCATGGTGAACCTGGAAAACTTAGCTTTAAGCAGAGGCATTCTTGAATTACATCCTGCTGGCATATTTACCTCTATGTGTCCCCTCACAGTCAGCCATTCCTAGCTGTCATGCTGGCTCCTGGAGTCAGCTGGAAATTGCCATTTTGAGGTGAAGCAGTATTTTGGTTGTTCTAGTTATTTCAAGGTATTGGCCAAGTCAGTCATGGCTGGCAGAGCTCAAAATTGCTGCCAGTCACTTTTCCATGCATCATTCTCCTGTACGTGTTTTGTGTGCCCTGGGTAAAGCCATGGCTCTGAGCCATTTTCCAGACTCTGCTTATTCCTGCTTTCCATTCTCAAAAAAGAAAGTCTCTATGACTTCAGTTAAGGTATTTTTGTAAGTGAGATGAGCATGATTGTGCTTTTTGCTTGTTTAGCAGAAGCAAATGGAGCTTCTGAACTGCACATCCAGCAGACCGTTGTTCTACATACTAACATACGCATTCTACATACATGTTCTACAGCATGTTATTTAGTAGTGGTGCCTCTGTTTCTATCTTCCATTTAGGTGAAAAATGTACAAACCCCCCTTTTGGATGAAGAGCACCTTATGTGTTAGGTATCCAACAGGACAACCGTGTTTTATTTATTTTGATAATCTTTTGAATAAACTGTTGTCATCGGGTACCCAACTCTGTGACTGGGTGCCAGTATTGGACAAGAGCATGTCTGCAATTACTGAAATCCTGAACTTTTTAATGAGTGGTATAGATTGATCTTGTTATGCTCTTGCCTTTGCTATTTCAGATGGCTGATGGCTTTCAAAACATGTCTGAGGTTTACTAAATAGAAAGAAAACACTCTAATAAAGCTGCAAATGCACTAACACCATTCCTCTTAAATGTTTGAAGCTGTGACCTTTTCTTAATTATAATGGCATTTCCATGACAGAAGTGTTTACTCCCTAGAAAAAGCAATGTTATACAAGTTGGATGATAACAAATTTCTGAGCCAGTATCAGAAGAAAAGGATAAAGGTAGGTCCTAAGGAATGAAAAAATAATGTTCTTCTGATTATCTCCTAATGCGGATCTACTACATTTGCTTTATGCTCTACCTTTGATGAGGAAAGCAACAGGAAAAGCAAGCAGTCAGTGATACACTCTGGGATGACTCTGCCCGGGGTTGGTTCCAAGTACCTACATTTGTCACTTGTGTGTAAGTCACTGACTGGAAGCCACCGTGTGCAGAAGCTGACAAAAAGATGCTCCTCTGTGTGCAACAGGACCAGCTCACTGGAAAGCTAAAATATGATGACTTTTGTTGTTGGATGGGGCTCTTTAATAGAGATTATACAAATTCTCACATGTAGTAATGAATTGAAATACTAGGGGAAGAACCGACTTGCACCTTTTTCTGTGCAATACAAATTATGCTCCTTATCTCCACAAATGGTTCCAATAAGTGTTTTATGTACGTATGAAGTTGAAGTTATGTATGTATGTATGTATGCATGAAGTCTCTCTGAGACTTCCATAAACAAGGCCACTAAAGTTGTCTGATTATACAGACAGAAAACAAGCTGCTCCAATTAGAATTTCATGAGCTCACAAATGTTTCTCTCTAGACAGATAAGGTAGAAACCAATTGAAAAGGATTCATGTCTAAGCTTTCTGAATTAAAATTGCAACAGGTGTCAATTTTACGTGCCTGCCCTTGCAACAAATGTGACATTATCCATTTGATTGATGACTCAGCAAAAAAGTTTTTCTTTTGTCTCAGAGTTCTCTTTAGAAAACAAAAAGATGTAACTTTTCATACCATTGTACCTAAATCACCTCCTAGTATTTTCTTAACTGAATTCTGCCTAGAGAAGATATGAGGAATTACATATTTTGAAGGACATCTTGATGATGAACATGTCTCTACTCCTTTAAAGATAATAAAAGGATGCCTCTTACAATATTGTGTAAGTTGCTAAGGTTTATTGAGTTTCAATTTGGAAACTACTCTTTCTATGTAAAAAATGCTATCTACATCACTACAGAAATTTTCTCAAATGCAGATTCCTAAGTGAGAGGTCTTGTCCCACCTTTGTTTCAAAGGATTTGGGATGTCTACTTACAATTAAACTCAGAGCAATAAGAATTTACTAAACAAGTTTAATAAAATAATTCTATTTACTCTAAACAAAATCTGTATTTAGATCTTTATTAGCCTAGCTACATAGGCCAACTAGAAGGGGAGCCTTTATCTGGTTTTGGGACATCAAATAGGACCAAATTGGTCCTACGCTCTGTATATTGCAGCTTCTCAACCTTTTTCCTGTACTTCACCAACACAAGGGGTAGAACCTCTCAAAGCTGCAGGTTTAGTTCCATGCTGCATTACAGTGCTGATGAGTACAAGGAGCATTTGAGTAAGTTTGCTGCAACTGTGTTGGAAATTGCCATGGTTTGTGAAGCTTCTTGACCGACTCCCAAACAATTACCCTGGAAATAGTATTTGGTTCAAATATGTACTTTGAGGTAGTATTTAGCTCAAGGTAGACAGAGTTGCAGCAGTGTTAGCATGGACTGACAAAGCTACGGGAGACAGCAGCGAAGCTGGCATGTGAGAGAAAAGCTCTGAGTATTCCACACAGATGTGCAGACAAAGCCAAGCAACCATACTGTCACTAACTTCCCATCCTCTGAAAACCAAATGCTTCCCTGACCAAAATACCCACTGCTAAGTTGCCTAACATGAGAAATATATTTTGTGTAAAGCTCCCTGCTTGAAGGAGAACCGACCGGACAACATCAAACCCGGATTCGGGCCAATGGTCAGGAATGGCCTCCTTTGGGGCTGGCAGTCTCCCTTTGCACAAGGGTTTTCCAGGCTACGAGGTATCCTTTCAAGCCACAGGGCGTTTCTGAGCTGTTGCACGGGAGCATTTGTGAAAGCAGGGAAGCGGGAGCGGGGAGGCCTGCCCGCGCCGGGAGCCCGGCCGGCATCACCGGGCCCGCTTCACGCCCGGGCGCTGTCCGCACAGGGAAAACTGCGCTCCCTCCATCCGCTGAGCGCTCCCGGCAGCCGCTCCTCAGCCGAGCCGGGACCCACGGCCCCCGTGGGCTGCGGGGCGCTCCCTCCGTTCCCGCAGCACGGCACCCTCCGTGCCCGGGCTGAGCCGTGCCGGCGGGACGGGCATGAAGGGAGCCGCGTGGTCCGGCCGGCATCCCTCTGCCTCCTCTGGGGGAGAACACGGCTCCGGCCGGTGGCCGCCCCCAGCCCTGCCCTGCCCAGCCCTGCGGGGAGGACGCGAGGCCGCGGCGCTCTATAAAACCCCCCGGGGCCGAGGGAGGGGAGCGGCGCGGCGCGGCGAGCGGGACGGGGCGCAATGGCCCAGGCCGTGTGGGGCTACGACAGCGACAACGGTGAGCGGGCTCGGGGCCACCGGGCGGGGCCGGGGTGAGCCCGGGGTGAGCCCGGCTGAGCAGGGGCCACGTTGCCTTGTCTTTGTCCCTCAGGACCCGAGCGCTGGCACGAAAACTACCCTCTGGCCAAGGGCGACAAGCAGTCGCCCGTTGAGATCAACAGCAAGGACGTGCAGCACGACTCCTCTCTCGCCGCCTGGCACGCCAGCTATGACCCCGGCGCGGCGAAAACCATCCTGAACAACGGGCGCACCTGCCGCGTCGTCTTCGACGACACTTTTGATCGATCAGGTCGGTTTCTGGCTTGGCTTTTTTGGGGGTTGCTGGGAATCAAGGTTTGCAAAGCGGCGGTATCAAAAAGCATCCTTTAGTGTCCAGCCTGTGCAGGCTAGCAGAGAAAAGTCACTTGGGAACATAAAAAAAAAGTGCACCTGGAGTTTATTCTGCTGGATCTGAGAAGGGCTGTAGCTGCAGGGACACCCCTGAAACACAGACTTGGCTGGACGGTGGACTTGTCCCTATGTCATCTCCTTCAACACAGACACCACATCTTCAGGTTTTGTGTAAGGGAAGAGACGGGTGCCCAGAGGGGTTTAGAGCGCTCTGAGGCACATTGTAAACAAGAAACTTGTATGTACATTTCTACTGAATGTGATCCTGATTTCTTCTGCATGGTAGTTCTTCAGGTGCTTCACAGGGTGAAAAAGCTATGAAAGTAGGATTTATAAAAATGGCATTTTATAGTTTCTGGAAAGCTATGAAATGGCTTTGTTACTTAATTGAGAGCAAGCAGTCTCATACCTCCAAATTAAATTGTTCAAAACTTGATTGCAGAGCTCTATCTGTGTAGCTCTGGATGTAGATAGGTAACATCTGTCAAAATTAATAATAAATTCACAATAAAGCAAAGACATGTCAAGAGCATGCAGTATTGATTGGCCCTTTATCAACAAGGGAAGCAATCTAATTAATGGAAAACAGTTACTTTCCTTTTTTGTTTTTCTGCATCTGCTTTGATGGCATTGGTATTGGGATTTTGTTCCTAGTAAGTTATATAATTAACGAAATATATCCATAGTACATTGAAAAACCACTACCTTGCTCGTTTATCTTGATGACTCCATTGTTTCCTTGGATTTCTTTATTTACCATTACAGTTATTGTTCCATGTCTCTTAGGTGGAATCTAAACTATTTGGGACCATGACTAAGTGATGTATTGGTACGGTCCTTTAGTATTTATTACCACAGTTTCTACTCTGTGGTCTCAACAAATCATAAATTGCACTTTTGTTATCATAGAAACACAGAATGGTCTGGATTGGAAGCGAGCTTAAAGATCATCTAATTCCAACCATACCTGCATCACCACCTTTCACTAGACCAGGTTACTAAAGCTGCGTCCAACCTGGCCTTGAACACTTCCAGGGATGGGCCATCCAGAGCTTCTCTGGGCAGCCTGTTCCAGTGTCTCACCAACCTCACAGTAAAAAATTTCTTCCTAATATCCAATGTAACCATACTCTCTTTCAGTTTGAAACATTCTCCCTTGCCGTATCACAACCTGCCCTTGTTACAGGTCCCGTTTATAGCCAGAATGCTCTTCCACAAGCATTGCACAAAATCAGTGCCATGACTGAAAGCATGGGAAGTAAATTAGTAATGAACATTTTCACATGGTGGTTCTGTTCTGTCTTCTTTACAGCTTCCTAAAGGCTGAAATGTTTTAGACAGGCTGCTTAAGAAGTTGTCTGCCCAGGGAATAGTGTTGGAGAAAGACCCCAATTTGGCCAAGCAAAATACAGCCCTTCAGTGCAGCCCCTCTTCTAAATCATCTTCTCTCCATTCCTTCCGTGTCTCTCCTCTCCCCATCATCTCTGTTGTTTCTTTGGGCATCCAGTGTGTACATTCACTCCTGGCTGCCCTTACCTTCTGCAGGTTGCTGGACAGTAATTTAGGACTCAATTGTTTCATAGGCATGTGTCTGATCAGAATCAAATGCACTGCTTGACAGCTCTGAAAGACCACATGAGAAAGCATTTCATAGACTTTTTATTACCTCCATTTGTTGGCTTTTGCAGTACAAAGAGATGAGGTTAAGTAGTAGTCACAGATCCTATTTTAATTGGAAAAAGAAATATAGTTGAAGATAGGGTTTTAGTTTTTTTCCAATCACATGGAAAATTTTGAATGTTAAAAAGATTTGATTTTATGCTGAAGAGATTTGTATACTGTTACGAAGTGCTTTTTCCAAGTGCTTCACAGTATTTGAGCTCTGGAAAGGGCCACCTGTACAAAATGACTGGTAAATGAGTCTCCAACTCTGACACTGATTTAGCTTGTAAATGTAGGTACATCACATAAATTCAGCTCCTGCAAGTCCCTGCCTCCCATTGATTTCAGCATGAAATGGCAAGCAAATATTTTAAGGAGCTGGTCCTTAGAATCTGTGCCTTTTCTGTCCTATATTTGAAAATGAAAATAATAATAATAATAATAAGAAATATTTTCCACTGAAGGCTTCTATAGAAAGTTAAGTCAATATTACTCAATACTATACTGAGTTATGATTAATTATGTGTGAATAAAGTAAAAAAGTAAGAGGACCTACATGCATAAATCTCAACAGTGTTTTTTCTACTGGCCCTCCCCTTGATGGTTGTGACACCTACCAATTAAAAAGAGAAACTGCAAAGTTAAACCTCTTGCTCTGTGTAGGTATTCCAAGACATATGATATCAAGAATTCATTTGAGACCATTGGGCAAAAGAGGATTTATTATTTCAATGTTAACTTTGAACTTCAAAGCTATTGGTAGAAGTTCAAACTTGAATGCTATTTAAACAAGGTCTTCTGGCACTGCAGTTGTGAACTACATTATCAGCTTTCTGTGTAAGGAAACACGACTCATTCCAACCTTAGGTAATGAATGAAAAATACATTTGAGAGCTTATCCTTTAAGCAGTTCCTGCTCCAAAGAATCTCCAGGCTGAAAGAGCAGGTGTGATGTTTTGAAAGTCAAGAGCTGATGTCATCTGTCAGACTGATGCATGGTCAGCATTATTTGGCTAAGCACAGCCAAAGTAACAGCTTCTTAATTTCTTTCATTGGTAGCTCAAGAACAATTTTAAACTCATTTGACCTAAACTTTATTGTCTTCCCTCACTTCCAAGGAACAGATTTTTTTTTTTAAATTATGTTTTTTAGAAGCAGCTAACTATCTGTAACCATTGTTTAGTTGTCTGACCTGTAAAAGGTATGCCAGTCATGCACTAGAGGTACTTTCAGAAGCACCCTTGGGTTAATTTAACAGCCCTAACTCCAATCTTTTTAAAACAGACCCTTGACAAGCCTCACTTGTGAGCACCTCCCTTCTCTTGCCATACCAGGAACTGTGGTGTGTCCCCTTCCAAAGAGAAAAGGGGCTTGTTGGGCAGCTGGGGTTTGATTCTGTGCTTGACTCATGGCAGCTTCCACGGTTTTTACATGGAACAGAATTCCTGGTAACAGAATTTAGCCCTAGCCATGCAAACTGGTGAGCGTTGTGGGCCCCTTGTGATGAGCTGGCTTTTGGAGAGGAGCAGGGGTGGTTCCCGTGGGGTGAAGGTGTGTGTGGGTGCTGTGGGGTGCTGTGGGGTGCTGATGCTGTGTCCTTGCAGTGCTCAGAGGAGGGCCGCTCACTGATGCCTACCGCCTGCGCCAGCTGCACCTGCACTGGGGCTCCTCCGATGACCACGGCTCCGAGCACATTATCGACGGTGTGAAATATGCAGCAGAGGTAGGACGGATTATTTAATAGTAGTATTCAGTGCCAACTGGAAATTGACTGATTTTGCATCTGAACAGATTAACCATTCTCCCTCTTGAAAGTATTTAGCTATTGATTTTTCTCTGCCTGTGAAACTTGTGAGTGTTGGTTAACATGCAGTGGGAAAAGTTGCATCTGCCAACAAATGTATCCCTGCGAATATATACTAACACAGATTTCTTCAAGCCAGAGTTTTTGCTGGTATCTTAGAATGTTTTAAAAATATTTGCGACAAAGCAATCTGTTATTTCCAAATAAGAAGACCTCCTGATGTTTTTTGGCTTCTAGTCATTTCTGGTATAGCTCGAGTTACCAAGTTTAGTTTCAGAACAGAAAAATTTGCTAAAAGCACATTTGATAAGCTGCCATTCAAAATTAGATCCATTTTAAAACTTACTCAGAGTATGTTTTTGTTTCTGAGCATCGCTTTGAAATAGTTGAGTTTATTTTCAAGAACCATGGTAAATAGATGTTTGGGTTTTGTTTGTTTTTTTTTAACTACTGCAGGATTGTTGTCCAAGTTTGCTAAAGCTTATGAGTGCTTTAGGCTCTGAAGACTTCTACAGGTCCAAAATATATGGGAATTAACTAAAGATGTTGGACAATTGCTAGCAAATGTTACCTTCTTCCTCCATCTTATTTGAGAATAGGCTCAAAATACATACCTATGCCCACAAAAATCCCTCAGTAGTGTTTTCTGGACTTCCACCAATACTCACAAGGTACAGAACTTAGAGGAGCTTTGCCCACATATCACAGGACAAAACTGAGGCAGATATTTTCAGGGTCAATGCGCACAACCATTGCAGAGATGACTGCGGGTGATGACTTTGGAATTTTTTTCCCATTCCTTAGCCACAGCCAATCTTTGCTAGTATTCTGCTTTCTCTGGCCAACTAAACAGAAGAAATCTGCTTCCTCAAACTATTTCTTGGCTGGTTCAAGCACAGAATTTTTATGTTACTTTTGTTAGCCGTGCTCATGTATTTATTGACATGAGAAGAAAGCCTGGAATATATGTACTTTTGCTACATTGCAACCAAAAGTATATGGTTGCTCCAACATTAGCAATAAAATCCTTATCCTCAAAAGAAAAGAAACAGAGAACTATAGATTAATTTATATTCAGGGCAAATTACTTCATTGTTATTTTAAATAAACTTTTTAAAAAATACCCTTTTTCCCCTGTATGACTGTGTTCCAGATGCTGCTTAATCTGAAATTGCGCACTGCTGGTTGCAGCATTTGTAGCTATGTGCATGAGCTAGAGATTGCAGACATGCAAAAATTTGAAATATATCCTGAAAATACAGCATTATTGAAAGTAGATAAACGAAAGAAATGTCAGATTATATCCCCACTCCCTTCCAGTCCAATGTGCCGAGAGTAATAAGAGATACAAACCAATAATATATGCGCTACATACAACTCAGTGTAAATCCTTGAGCTGACATCTGCGTAACCTGAAGATCTAAAAATGTACTTGAGACGAAGTGCATGTCAGTAGGTGTTTTATGCACTGCATGTGTGCACATCATGTGCTTGGATTAAACTATTTATAGTTGCATTGTCTGACATTGTGTGTTAAACTCCATTTTCTTTGTCCTGCGCTTCAATTAAATGCAAAGCATGCTTTGTGAAAAGTGTGAGATTATAAAAGCATGGGAACAGCAGTAAGAAATACTTATATACAGTTTTCTTTTTCATGTTCTTTACTTATTGTGTACTGGAATATTTTCTTAATTTAAAGTGAAGATTGTGCTTATGGCAATTTCTTGTATTTATAACTGAGGTTTAATTGATTTTTAGTTACATATGGTGCACTGGAATCCAAAACACGGTAATTTTGCTGGAGCTTTGAAACAACCTGATGGTGTAGCTGTTGTGGGCATTTTTCTGAAAGTAAGTGGTGAATATTCAGTCTTTATAATTTTCTGTATTTTTCGTCTTTGTCTAATGCCAGGGGAAATGTTACCATTGTTTTTTCCTGCCCTGCAGCCCTTTGCTGTGGTATGCACTGGATGAGGAGGAGGGGTCTGCATAGGCTGAGTGTTTCCACTTGCCTTTGGTATGCTAGCAGGTGTTGTATCTGCTTGTCAGCAAGGTTATGTTGACTGATTCCCTTCTCTGGTCTCTTGTTGATTTCCATACAAGCTGGGAATCAAAATGAGTTCAATGAACCTACTCCAAAAAGAAAGGATTGACGGTATAAGAAGATCACTCAACATTCTAACCTTGAAATACAGAAACTTTCTAACAAAATAATACTGTACAAGTATTTTCTGATTGATTCTTTTATAAACTGAACAGAAAGATAGCAATCCTAGTATCAAATCTTTATGTGGTCTAGGACATTGAGAAATACTATCAGGCACACAGCCTAATAGTGATAAATTACACAAACTTCAGTCCTTTTAGCTGCAGGTGGGCATTTCAGTTTGAACACATCATCAGGGAATAGGTATCCTCTTATTGTTTTACCACTAGCAAGTGGCGTTTATACAAGCAAGAGCAAGTGGATGTAATTAATTTTGCTACAGTGTCCCTGGACAGACAGTGTCATTTTAATGCTATTACACTGTGAGCCAGTCTGACCTTTTCTCTTGTGGTTAGTTTAAACTGAAGGTCAGCACCTGTCCAGATTCTCCCCTATGACTACGTCCTTCAGTTATTCTTCCTTTGTCATTCCTTTTGGTCTATTTAAGGCTAAAGTTTTATGTTGTAATTGTTTATGTTGTAAAACAACTTACAAAGCATACCACTATGTTCCTACTAACCATGCTAAGGTCAGCTAAAAGGTCTGGAAAAGTAAGTAGTATCATTATATCTTCTCTGGCCTTCTTTCCCTCTTTTCTTCTTGCTCTTTGGTGAAGGAGCTGTTGTTTTTCTCTGAATTTGTCATGTTCCATTACTGGGTTTTGGGATACTGCTAAAACAGGATTGAATTATCTTCTGAGGAATTGAAGTTAATCTATTTTGGAACAAGACATGGCAATAACAGTACATCTTATGCATACTGCCTTTACTGGAATGCAGAGCCACGTCAAAGCTTTTGGAAGTGCTAAATGTCATGAATACAAGCAAAAAAGTGGCCCCATAGCTTGAGGTCATCTAGACATGAATTCCTCACATCTTACATCAAGTCTGATCTGACTGCATATGTGCTGCAGAATGAAGCATCTGCAGCAACTACAGCCCTTCAGGCCATCAAGACTTTGCCAAGAGCTCAGACATCTCACAGTGGCTGTGGGTTGTTTTTGAAGCAGGAGCCATGGGTTAGGCCTGGGTAGTGCAGGTGACTGTCTGAGCATGCAGTTCATTTCTCAGACAGTCCTGATGCCTTGTGGGATCCCTCAACACACGTTCAAATTGCAAAGCCAGTTACTGCTATTTTGGATGTTCTTTAAACACACATAATTTTCTGTCAGTCTCTGCTGGATTCTCTGAGACCTGCTGTTGCCTAATGTGACAGATGGGATGTGCTGAATTTCTTTCAAATACTGTGGAACGTGATGAGAAAGATACAGTAATTTGTGTTTTGCATTACAGGTTGGAAAAACTCCCAAACCAGAGATGAAGAGAATTCTTGAAGAAATTGAAAACATTAAGACCAAGGTATCAAAACAATTTTTGTGATATAACATAGCTGGAAAGCTGCAGAAGCAGGAACCAGTAACTCAGATTCATATTTTGGCATCATTTTGATGCCACACAGTAGTACCAGAGATGATACATTGGACTGTGAAGCAGTATACTTTATTTTGCTTAATTAAATATTTAGCTCATCACTTCTGCAAGTATTCCCGTTGAAGAGGATTTTTTTTATCCATCCTTGCATACACATTGATAGTCTTATTGGTACTGCTCTGTAAAAAATGCTAGTGTGCCAATACCAAGAAGAAATGAAAACTTTTTGAATTTGAGGACAACAGTGGCCAAAACAAATGCATGTAGCAGAGTCAGAAATTTAGTTAGCCTAAAATGAGAAGAAACTAGTAGGAATGATGGAGCAGGCTCCCAGTCAGTGTAAGGGAGATTAAAAATCTTTTTAGTTTTAAGAAGGAACTGTATTTATTTATAAAAGGGGTTACATGGTACAGTTCCTGCAGTTATAATTTCTAAGTTATCTCTTCCTCTGATACTAGCACAAATAGCATTGAAAATATATTCTACACAGCTTTTCAGTTTAATTAATGATCTAAGGCACCAGTCCATACCTGTTGCATAGATACCAGCTGCTGAAGAGAGTTACTTGCAGAGAATTGCCATATTGCATCTGTTGTTATTTAGCACTATTATTTAACATAAACTTAATTTCTAGGTGTACTTTAGGAATGCTACTTCATGATAAACTTTATGATTCTAATAATGCTAAAGGTCCCTTTTTATATTTCACCTTGAACATGCCACCAGATCACCAAATTTGTAGGCATTTTCTTGCAAATTTAGCAGAATTCCTTGCATTTAATGTATGTATGTGTGTACTGCCATTGATGTGCAGGTCTGAGCCTGCAAGCTCCTCTCCCCTTAGTAAGAGTAATATTCATTTTATGTTTTCAACTCAGTCTTCAAATGCAATTAAGTTCTTTCTGCTGAGGGAACCAAAGGTTTTTTTTTTACCCTATCCATGGCTCCCCCGGCCATGTCAATGCTATCTGTTTTGATGGCTTTCTCTCATAATGCCTACATAATTTTTTGGCTATTTAAATGTAGCAGTTCTGGAAAAAGCAGCAGCTGAAGTAAAGCAGAGAAAGATAAGTGCATTTGCAAAGAACCACATGTTGTATTTTATCTCTTACTTTCTTTTCTGTCCTCAAATACATTTTCCCAAGATTACTTACTTTTCGGAAAGATTAATGGGTGGTATCACTGGTGTATTCATGCAGTTTCAATTGCTCTATGTACTGCAGATAGAGGAGTTCTTGGACACTGTACTGTATTTACTGGATAAGCACAATTTCATGAAGTTATTTGCAAACTCATATTGAACTTTCAGAATAGTATTTTCAGGAAGATATAATTGGAGTTTTGATGTTTCTCTTTCTACTCTTGATTTGTTCAAGGATGCATGGAAACAATTTCAGCTCCTGCCACTCACTTTGTTCTAATCTGGAGAAGATTCTCCATGACAGAAGAAGGAAATAGGAATAATATATCTTGCTTTCCAGAACCGCATCCAAACTATCAATAGAGAAGTGAACTGAATTCCCTTGGTTAGTTTTTGTTGCCCAGAGGGAACAAGGAACACTCATCACAGTCCTGTGGAGATGCTATCCTATTTGGTGGCAGACTTACCAGGAAATGTTGTTTGGTGTCTGCTTTCCCCCATTTCTGGTGGTAGTCACCTTTCATTGTAAGATATTTAGGACCCAGTACTCTTACAGGAAATATTTAAATTTTTTACACTAAGTGTAATAGTGCCAGCAAAAAGAATGAGAGTGTCACCATGAATATATAATTAGAGCACAATCTTGGGAGGAGAAAGGTGCAGATTTAAATTCCTTCAGATAGAAGACTGTAATGAATCTGAGATAAATGCCTGGCCAGTATTCTGTTGGATAAAAAGAGTAACAGTAACAGGCAGTGCCACAGGCTTTAACTCTTATCCCAAGTGGCCCAAAATAAAACACAATTTTGATAATTCAAGAATAGAAAAATGTAAAAATGAATTTGCGTTGATCCCACACAATTCCGTTTGTAATTTCTTGTAATTTATTAATGTAATCAAAATGTCAGTTATTATTAATTGCTGGGAAAGTGCTTGACAGGAAGAAAAGGAGATTGATTTCTTGCATGAATCTTGGTATTTAATTACTCCCTTTATAATAACATAGATACTGATGTCTTTTAAGATTCATATCTCTAGAGTTACTGCAGAGAATTTTATTTTTTTGTTTCCCTTAGGGGAAAGAGGCTCCTTTTCAGCACTTTGATCCTTCAATTCTTTTCCCCAAATCTCGGGACTACTGGACCTACCAGGGTTCATTCACCACACCCCCTTGTGAGGAGTGCATCACTTGGATTCTCCTGAGGGAGCCGATTGAAGTCAGCTCAGACCAGGTAAACTCCAGCCATTTCTGTTACTCCTTTAACAGTTCTCAGCAGTGTCTCAGTGTGTCAGTGTGATGACTTGCAAGCCCGGTGTTACCGTGCACTTTTTAGCTGTGGGCGGTGAGAAATTGCCTGCGGAATCGACTGTTGAAATGGGCTGCAAAACTGACCCTGAGAATCAGGCCCTCTTGTAAGACACATCCTGGGACCACCTCAGCCAGGGGTGTTCTTGGGATTCTGAAAACCTGCTAAGGCAGAAGTGCCCCTGAGCCACAAAATTCAGCCATCACAGCAGCCTCAGTTCATTCTGTGTGTTTCACCATTAACTGGCAAGTGAGACTAATATTTTGCTGGTTTCCCAGTTTAAGAAATTGCTGGTCCAGATCTTGACTTCTTAAAAGCTGTCAGTGAGAAGGATCAAACTACCTAGAACCCACAAACCTGAATGTTCATACAAATAAATGTACTACTTGTATTCATGTAGCACAAATGTGCATTTACAGAGGGGAAAAAAAAAAAAAAAAGAGCCAGTCTGGGTAAGGAGACCTTTCCAGTTCTTGTGCCAAAAATTTTGGGTATTTATACTACTTTGTGCTTCAACAATACAAGTCAGGGTATATCCTTTTTAGTGAAATGGCTGTTTTCAGAGTAGTTTTATTTTGCATTTGGATGAAAGGGTAACAATTAAAAAAGCAACACCAAAATTAAGTTAATTTGAAGAATAGCAGCTGAGTGCTGAATTCACAATTCAACTCAAGAATCCAACTGGCATATCTCTGCCTTACAGAACAAAATACGAACATCTGGACCAGCTTTTTATATCAGACTGCCTTGCACAGATGTAGATGTGCATCCTCCTTCACACATAGTAGTATTTTCTCAAGTTATTTGCCTGCAGTCCAGCTCCAGCAGGATTACTGTAGGGCCCTATTCTTTTTCCACATGGTGAGTGTGGATCAGAGAAAAATCCAAAAGAAACCCAGGCAAGAGTCAGGTGATGCACTGTTCTGTGGAAGGAGAGTGTGAAGATCCACAGGAACAGGGCTAGCTGCTGGGCTGCAGTAATCTTCCTCAGTAATCTCTGCCAGTATTGTTAGAGATTGTCATTGTGTGCTTGTCGTTACATTTTTTCATCTCAGAGTTTGTCCTAGGCAGCAAGGTCCACAGTGCTTCCACATGGACACTTTAAATTTTCTTCCTTGCAGATGGCAAAGCTCCGTAGCCTTTCCAAGAACGATGAGAATGAGCCTGTGAGCCCTCTCGTTGACAACTGGCGTCCGCCTCAGCCTCTGAAGGGCAGGATAGTGAAAGCCTCATTCAAGTGAAATCTCAAGTCTCTCCGCTGAACCTGAGTGAAAAAACCCCTGCATCCCAAAGTATAGTTAGTTTTTGCTCTCTGCTGCTTTTCCTCTGGATCCGGGTCTGTGTTTCTCAGCATGAAATTCTGAGTGGTAAAAGGGAATCTGTTTTTAAGAGTAGAAAAATACTGTACGCAAATATTAAGCATGACAAGCAAATGTGAGATACAGTGATTTGACCACAAATGCCTCAGCATTTGTGATCATTTCTCTGCCTTTTGGTCTTGTAAGAAAAATAGGCTCAGTTTCAATATTTAAAATTTATTTCAAAGGAAATATAGTAAGGCAGAAAATTGAGCCAGTAGTTCAGGAAAGCAGAAGTAACTGTAGATAAACAGGAGGAAAATGCCTTTCTCTACACTGTGATCTTGCTCAGACACCCCACCCTCAGAGGAGACACGCAAAGAGTAAGTACCCCTTTAACATACCGGATTTTCCCGTCCCTCTCTTGTTCTTAATTTGTTATGCAAGATTAGATTAGTTTTCTGAGGGTAAAATCAGGCATACTCAGTTTCTGTGTGAAGAAGTAAAGATACTCTGCTGTCATTTCAGCATTTTCTGTCTTTGCCATAACCTGCTGCAGCCACTATTGATCTTTTTTTCTTCTTTCACTGCTGCTAATGATACTTCACCCATCCAGTGTAGAGTCCTGAAGGTATCATATTGCCTTGTATTTAGCAGCTTTAGTATTTCTGAGGGGGAAGTGCCTCTCTTCTGCTGCTCTGACTATGTTATCTCCCAGAATGATGGATTTTTGATGCTCTGCCTGCTTTTTATTTTTGACAACTTAATGGTTTCACCTATTAGGGATTTTGTTGCATATGGAAAGGATCTTTGTGGATGATTCATATGTGTCATTTGTCATTCCCACTACTGAAAAATCCAGGTTAAGTCACCTAAGTGTTTGTTTATTTGACTCTGTAGCTGCAGAATATAAGTGGACTCTGTTTGATTCTCTTTCTGGGGGTATATCATCTTGCACATATGATCCAAGCAAGGAATTACTGGCAGACAGAAACTTCTAAATCAACTTCTGTCCTTCATCATGTAAATTTCATAATTTCAGTGTAACACCAGTACCAGCTAGGTTGAACCCACATACAGATCGTGTGAATAAAGATCTGCTGCCTTATATGCACCACACAGGTGATTATTCACTCTTGGACATACAGGAGATTGGATGGTCAAAGGTGGTGTGTAAATCCTGCTGCCCAGGAAGCTTCTGGGTTCTCTGTGTTCCTGTAACTCATCAGTAGGTAGCAGTGGGTGTTATCCTAGAGATGTTGCCACAAATATGTTCACAGGAACATTTATAAGGGATATGTCAAAGTCTGCAAAAAGCAGGGTTAAAATAGCTGGAATTGGCGTTTCTCCGTTCTCCTTAACTATTCCACTGTCCATCTTTACTAGAAAAACGGTGCTCCAACAGGAAAAGTAATGAATGGGCAACACTGGACAAATTCTGCTGTTATTACCAGCACAATTCAATGAGAATTCAGAAGTGAAACTGAGGGCAGATTTTGATCCTTTTTATTAATTTAGAAATGTTCTAAGAATTGCTGAATTCCCATTGAAAGTTAATATTTCAGTTTACTAGGAGTGTATTTTGCTTAGCATAAAGCAATTTATTTTTAAAAACTAAGTTTATGTGAGTAAAGTATTGATTGAATCCTGTTTACAAATGTTTGGCACTGGCGTAATCTTATCAGAAGATCAGCTTTTGATATTATGAGTGCAGCAATTGCAAGGGTATTGATTTTAGGAGTCCTTAGGTCTTCTTTAATCCCCTGAATCTGTATATCTTCTCAACAAGTAAACATGTTACTACAGAAAGCTCGTAAGCAACAGGTTTTTTTCTACTGTACTATGTCTTATGTGTAAAATTTCTTCTCATTTCCATATGCAGTTGATCCTGGTGATGAGAAAATTTTAACACAAGGAACTGAGACAAGAGTTTGAGTCTTTCTACCTAAAAGCCATTGAGTGTGATGTTTTGATCTCTTGTTATTGGGGCAATAAAATAAGATTAGTTGCCTGCACTTGAACTAACTGCTTTTATGTCTTCAGAGAACGAATAAATTTACTTACATAAAAAACTGATTTTTGTTTTTATTTCTAATGCTAAGTGATGATTGAAAGTAGCAAGAACTTGCTAGGAAACCTTGCGGCTCCTTTCTTTGATACATATGCTTGTAATAAAAGGGGGACAGATGCATAGTACTTTTTAGCTGTTGGAGTTTAGTGTAATAGCTCATCCAGATTTCTCTTTATCCAGTCAAACAGATTCTCCAAAATATGAGGATCATATAGTATCACTTATTTTCAGGTAGAAAAAAAAGTGTTTGTTTCTTGCCTGCACACAAACATCCTCTTACATCTTCCCAAAGTTCACACATTCTTATCTGATCTTGAGTATCACTAATTTGGATATGAATTTCCTTTTCTTGCAAGAAGCACATGGATCAGTTAACTGAAATGTTACATAATTCTGAAAATTCCTGATTAGTTTATACTTTTGAAGCACACAAACTTGATAAAAAATAATTGCCTGAAAATCAGACAGTGAGTACACTTTTGCTTTGTTCATTGTTTCCTCTACTGCTTATAAAAGGTAGAATAGGCAGAAATTGATGAACTACTGTAACAGTTGTTTTGGTTCCAATACAAAACACATGGTTTGTACGTTGGCAAAAAGGAAAATACAGCCTGAAATTTATATTGCTCCCTCATGCATCTCCTCTAATTCCCTTCTGTCTTTGAACTACTATCACACAAAAGCATCAGCCTCACCGCAAATATGCTTTAAAGTTTTGTTTTTCCCTTGAAGAATAAAGCACACACAGTTTTGTTCCCATTGCCTTTCCTCCTTTGATGAAAAGTGTAGCTCAGCATTGATTACCTTGGTAACAAACTGAGAATATGCTATGTGGATTCTAATCCTGCTGCCTCATGTATCTTAGAGAAAAAAAAAACAACCCAGTAAAAATTAACCCTAATCATTCTGGGGCACTAAATCCTTATGAATTTAGTGCTTGTAATGTATAAGTTAATTACAGTAGGGCAGTCAAGTGGTTTAAATTAATTACCGCCTATGAGGTTTTAACAAATCCTTAAACTTCCCAGTTTCCCTCACCTCACAGGAGAAATTACTAGAAAAAATAAAAGCTTATTTTATGAACTGAAATAGGTGTCACCATCTTTCAGTCGTGTAAATTCGTAACTGAACTGTGAATTCCTGGTATGACCCTCAGTATAAAACCAGCTATGATTTTGCATTTCTACTACAAAATGAAAAGAATATGTCTCTTTTTCTACTGTATCTCAAAGAAAGATGCTCCTGGATCTCCTTGCTGATGTTTTCCTGCTGAGTAATCAGAGTTGAAGAACATTCATATTGTCAGGGAGTTGAACAAAATAGAACAATATCTATTTCTTCCTGCGGCATTTTGTCCTATGCCTCAGCAAAAGGAGCAGCTGTACAGTGTGCATTCCACCTTGTCTATCTGCCTTTCATCTCAATGGCATTTATTTAATCTCAATCTGGCATTTATCTTTGTCAATATTGGAACACAAAACATGTATTCAGGAATTATTTCCAAGCCCAAGAATTTAATAGAACTTTTTATAACATTCCTCACTCTCCTAAAGATAATGTACAACCAATGATGAATTAGAGATCAAATCAGACTCACAGTTTTTTTTAAGAACTTATTTTTTAAAGCATCTTCTTTTCAGTTTACGGCTGCTGTACATGTTGATTTTCAAAAAAGTGCAATAAAATTAACATATTCAGGGTTATTTGAGAAGGAAAGACAGAAAAGCTGTAGAGTTTTGTGTTCATTAAAACACACAAACAGATTTGAATATAGATGGAGAACTTGTGATATTACTGGGAAAATAAACACCAACAGAGTATTGCTATTATTGAAAATTTTAACTTTCTATATTTGAATTGGATAGCACAATACTTGGAAGAATGTCCCTCCACTTAAATGAGCAAAACACTTACAGAATCATAGGCCTGAGTTGGAAGGGACCTTAAGGATCATTTAGTTCCAACCTCCATGCCACGGTGGGTATGACTTCCACTAGACCATTATTTGGAAAAAAACACATGGCAGATGGAAAATTTTTTGTGAAACAGGATGGAGAAAGAAATGCAGTTTGTATTGCAAACTCATGAAGTGAAGATACAAGTCCTCAGTCTAAATTAATACCTCACTTTCAATAAGAATGACTGTGAAGAACATGAGTGCAAATGAAAAAGGATTAATACGAATATATATATGAGAATGAAAATTACCATTAAGTGAGATGGTAAATTGAGTAGGACAGTAGAGCAAACTTCATACAGATGGAGTTATCTCTGCTTTGGAAAACAAAAGGATTGGCATAATAAATTGCCACACTTCTGTTGAGAACTCTATTTAACAAGATCTCCCTGGAGATAGCATCCTGCCTCTCTAAGGGAAAATCCAACAGGAAGGTTGGAAGCAATGATACCATCAGGTACTCCGAAGAAGGGTTTCAGTCACCACTGAACCACACCTGTGGTTAGCACAAGCAGGAGCATCAAAACAGAATGTTATATGCGTGGGAATTCTTAAAGTAGGTCTCACTGATTCTGCCACCTTTAAGTCAGAGGTTGACATTAAACTCATGCTTTTGCAGTTCTGTCATGCCGTCAGTAAGCAGAATATGCAGTAGGTGTTAGGAAAAAAATATGCCTTTGGTAAATTTGAGTAGCACACTGTCACTCTTTAACTGTTATTAATATTTTGCAGAAGATCTGTCAGAAAACTGTTGAAGAACTTGAAACTCCTTCCTGGAGTTAGACCAACCTCCTCACTGCATGAGATCAGCAAGGCCATGGGCCAGTTGTCTCAGACCTTTATGGTGGAGATAATAGATCTTTACTAGACTAAGATTTGTAATTCTTCCAATTCCCACGATTTTTTTTTTTTTTTTAACTGACATTCCCACTATTCATCCTACCTTCATCCCATGGACAACGCAATCATCCTTGCTGAAAACTAAAGAGAAGGATGCTGCTGCTTGCTTGGTTTGTAATGGTCATTTTCCAGAGCCCACACGGTGGAGCCAGTTCTTCAGCAGTCACGTTCCTGACACCAATTCCAGCTAGTAGGAGGCCTGAGCAGTGCAGATTCCCCATGTCCTGTGCAAGTACGTAAGCATTGAAACAAGTGCAGTTTATTCAAGGTATTCTTTAGCTACAGGATTGGCGTTTAAATAAATAATGATAGTAATGGACTGGTATTAATTTCTATCTAAATAACTTTCACATTTTGTCTACATGTTTATTCATGCAGACAAAACATATGCATATATTATTATGTATATAAGTGCTTTTGCTTCTGTAGGCTGAGAATAGTCCAGATTATTCCATTCCTAAAGTTCCAAAGAACCCTATCCCAAGGTAAGAGCAGTTACAGGTGAAAATCTCCCACTGGTATGTACTGAATTGGTTGCTGATTTGAGTAATTCTGAGACCAGGACTACAGGACACAATGCCCTGCAAACTAGCAATACCCTGCCTGAATAGCAATTTCAGTCTATGTAGCCCTTTTTTCTCTGCACGTCTCAGTCATCCTTCATGGTTATGATAATTTCTACACTGAATTAAAAAACAAAGACATTTCCATTAAAGTTCGCTTCTTTCAGAGAACAGTGACTTTTTTTCTTAACACTGCAGGCTGCCAGCCATTAAGCCCTAATTTAAGAGCTCCCACAATGTTATGAATTGTCTGTGTAATAAATCTCTGCTGGAGAAAGACTATAATCACGAAATATTTTTTCTTGTCAGACATCATTGAGCAACAAATGGCAACAGTGTCAGCAGCCTATCTAAATTTACAGCTAAACAAATGCTACTGACCCTTGAATAAACAGATGAGAGTTGATTTGTTGCCCAATAGTGTGTAAGACCTATAATTGAAACACTGATTTCATTGTCTCTGTAGGGAAAGGTAGGGAATGCAAGTTTAGAAGCAATACTTTCCATGCCTAATGTCTTAGAGCATTTTGCTGCAACTTCCACTACTGAAAAAATTCTGCAAAAGGCATAGTTTTATTCAGTCAGTGTAATCTGAATAAAGCTGAGGTTGTGGAACATTTCTTCTCCCTTTAAAGTTATAATTGCGCCAGGACTTGCATTGAATTATATACCGTAAATATGGCACAGAATAGCGAAAATAATTATGTTATACTGGTGTCCATCATCAGATTATTTTAATGTCACTGTAAGAAATCACATAAAATGTTTTGAACATTTCCAACCAGATTTCCTGTATATTCTTCCCATAGCCTCAAACCCCAAAATTCATAAAATATTCTGTATACAGGTATTTTGTCCTCATCTACAGGTGATGGGGAGTAAAAGTCCACTGCAGACAATCTTGACTGGTAGTTCTCTGTAAAAAGCAACTCCTTGCTGGACTCCGTGATCTTTTACCCTGGATACGATCTGAGTTATAGTGAGGTTTGCTTTCTGGTGTATGTTCCAATCAATTTGATCTTTTAATGGTTAATATTTAATAGTATACAGCAATTAAAGTTGCATTAATTAAACTTAACAAAAGTAAGCATTGCCATTCAACAGTCATTTTTAGAATCCTAAGAAAATCTGCTGCTTATGCTGCTTTGCTGAGCTTGGCTGTCCTAGTTAGTCTCTGCCATCCTTGCTGGAAGCACAGTGTTCCCTTTTCACAGGATCTGATTGAAGGGCTTGCCATTTTTACATAAGTTTTTGGTATTCGCTTGCTCTAAATGCTCAACCAAAAGCAACACTAGAATGGAGTTTGTTGGGTTTTTTGGTTGTTTTCTGGGGTTTTTTTGCTTACTGTATTGAAATGTCTTTAATCAGGAAATGAAGTCCCATGATTTGGAAAAGATCTGCCTGGAACAACTTCACAATAGCATCTAGGCAACACTATGCATAGAACCATAAAACGTCCAAGTTAAACAGTGAATCCATTACTTTTATTTGTGTCTTCATATAAGAAGATGTAGGGTCCAGTTCCTGATGCACCTGTGTAAGTGAGTGATCTCTTCACTTGGCAATATTTACTGTGACTGAGCTGTTGAATAAAGGACATGTGCTAAAATTTGTTGCCTGGATAGACTTCATGAATGTGGGTGCACATATTTCCATGTCAGCAAGGGAACTCAAGGAGAAGATGAATTCCATTCATGCACGCATGGAGAAACATTTGTGACCAGTAAATATTCGCCTTAGCAGTGTGTGGTTATAATCAGCCAGAAGACAAGCTGTTGAACATCTCCTTGTCCCAGCTTCTGATTCACTGTGTGGTCTATCTGATGCACAAAAATGTCAAGCTTCCTTAGCTGGAACTGGTGAAGGGAATGTGTGAGAACATTCACATAATCTTAAACTAGGATATGGAGTTTTGCCAAACAGCCCAGATGGAGAGGGCACAAGGCAGTATTACCTGCAGAAGCTTTCCTGTCTGTGCCTTGTCACAGGGAATCTCTGTGTAATCCATCTATCCTGGTAGCACTTGCTGGAATTTACGATCTGGTTGTAATTTTTCCATCACTGCACGGACACTTAATTAAAAGCATGCAAATTACTTATTTACACTTCACTTGGAAAATACCCTTGGTTGCAGCTGGGGAAGGAAATGGCACAGTCTTCACCATAAGGCTAAACCCATCTCCATATACATGACTACACTGGCCACAGCCCAGAACCCCCTTTTTGCTTATGTTTCCAAAATAATCTGTGGATCAGTGTTATATACCAAGCATCAGGTCTTGCTGTGGACATGCTTCTTCCTTGTGCATCTCTTATAGGTACTTGATATGACCTACAGAGTATTTTGCCAGCCTGTCTCAATGGGTGTCTGTCTTACTGCTTAACTTGTGCCAGGGTTGTCTTTAGCAGCAGGGTCTGTTCTAGAATTTGCCTCATGGATGCAGGATTTTGGGGGCTCCTTCCATCTTTCTCCTGGTGATGCTGGTTGCTTATCCATGTCTGGTCCAGAACAGACTGCTTCTCTTGGCATGGGAGATGGTCACTGCAGGCTGCAAACTGAACTGGTACAGTCATTGTGATGTAGACTCATTGAATTTTTTTGTCCTAGCAGGCTGACAGACCTGAAGAACTTCCTGGAGTTCTTTAGGAGTTGCCTGCACTGGTCAGCTGTCTGGTTGACCCACCTTGTGAGCACTAGGCAGACTTTTGCAGGTGCAATCTTTCTACAGAAATGCGTGTTTCTGCTTTATCCTGCATTGCTATCTCCACTGTACCAATGGCACAAGCTGTTATCCCTGAGATGGTTCCCCATCCATCTAGTAATAGACTTCTTGAGCATGTGGCAGTTGTTCCACCTAAACTGCTGTACAGTCAGTGCAGTGAACCTGTTGGTGATTCCCACAATTAAACATGGGTGATGTGTGTGTGTGTGTGTGTGCGCGTGTGTGCGTGTGTGCATGCAGAAGTGAGTATTTTCCAGGGCTTTGAAAGGAATTGAAAGGTAGCAGGCAAAACAATGCAGTTGACAGAAATGCCTGGATGGCATTCAGAAAGTATCCAAATGAGCTCACAATTATGTGTTGTAGCTGCACTGCATTGCAAAGCGGGTAGATGGGAACACATGCTGAAATAGGCCAAGTGTTTTAGCCGCGTTCCAGCCGAGAGTGCCAACACATTTTTAACATTCACCTAGATATGTTTACTTGGCCTTTCTTTTCTAGCTTATCCATGTATAAAAATTTTTACCTACCAATGTGACATAATTACTGATACTAACAAAATATGCCTTTTTTTTCCTTTTTTCAGTATATATTTTTGTCCATGCGGACTTTTAAATAACGCAAGTGGTGGTGCAGAGTATGCCATAGCAGCTCTTTGATTTTGTAGATGAGTAGCAATAAAGCCATTATAAATCCTGGGAGAAAGATATATTATAGAACTATCTACTCCTAGTCTGTAAATATGAGTTCCTTCATAATAGAAACTGCAGGAAAAAATGGGGATTGTGACATAATAGCAAAATAATTCAACTCAGTATGTTGTTTTTCTTATTTTGGCAGACAAAGATCTTATTGTTGATATGTTTCCATTCATGCCTACCATGTTTTCCATAGCCTGGCACAAATTTCAGTGAAATAGAAGGCATATGACAAACTGGCTTCTTGGCTCTAACATGCCACACCAACTATGGCATGCCCAGTGAAAAGCACTGTGTGAATGTCTTTTGCATCGTGCCAGACATGCTATGTGCAACCTGCTGCAAAACAGTATGGTGCTTTCTGCAGATTCTTTTTTGCTTTATTGTTTTCCACAAATTTATTATTAAAATAGAAGGTAGACTATATTAATACTTGCACTAGGCACAAAACAATAATTCCAAAACACTTCTGTAATTTGGTGCAATTGCTCTGCAGTCTGGTGCTGCATTGAAACACAGATAAAGCAGGTATATCTCAACCCACTCTACTGACTGAGCAAATCTAGTGAGCTTTCCTTCTCCTTGCCTGTGGTGCTCCAGCCCACTGTCTTGTCAGCCCTCCACTGCACTTGCAATGCTTATTTAACATCTTTCTTGCAATAGCAGGCTCACAATTGGATTCCAAGACCACTTGCACAAGTGTTGAAGACGGAAATCATCATTCCTGCCAACCTGCTGGCTATACTCCTGTTAGTGCAGCTCCGTGCACACCACAGCAAGGCCACACTGCTGACTCAACTCTTCGTTGTCCACCAGAATCTCCACATGATTTTGTGCAAAGGTGCCTGCTGGCCAGTTGGCCCCAGCCCTTCCTCCCCAGGTGCAGGACTTTGCACTGCCTTTGCTGAACTGCTTCAGGCTCCTGTCAGCCCATTTCTTCAGCCTGTCTGGGCTCCTCTGCAGAGCAGCTTGTGACTTCATCCTTGAACTTGCTGAGGGTATATTTTGTGCCATTGTTCAGGTCATTAAAGATCTGTCAGTAATAGGACAAATGAAATTTCATTCCAGAACAACAGTGGATACTCTGGTGGACCAAATCTTGTTCATCATATCCGAACAAAGTTCATCTAAATTATCATTATCTCTTTGACTTGTCTCTTTTTCATCATAGGTGGACAAAATTTCAAGGATGGGGACTGTGTATATACTGGAGCATTTTACCAATGCATCCTGCTTTTACCGGACATATTTATTGACCTTACCATTTGGTCTTGTCACTTCTCCACTCACAGACATCGTAAACTGCCTTCTTTCTCTCCTCCCTGTTTTATGGGCTCTTGGCAACCAGTCTGTCTTCTATCATGCAAATAATTCTTGTACCACAAATCGTTCTCCATTTTTTTTCTTTACTGCTGTTCTTTACCACTTAGCCCCCTTTCTCTTTTCTGCCTGCCCCAAGAATTTATACCAGTCTCAGTAATCCTTTTACCATGCTTAGTTCACATTCTTCGTACAGCAAGAGCTCCATATGTCCCTTGCCCAGGCCATTCTCCTTATGACACAATGGAGGCTTCATATCCCTCTTCTTCCCTTTATTTCCTTCTTCAGCCTTGCTGCTTGGCCAATAAATCACTCAGTGTTTATCAGTAAATATGCCTAACTGTGAAGATGAATAGGGAAGACACTCAGTTTATAGCTGGGCAGAACAATATTAACTGGTGTGACCAGCTGGCTGTTTATTTGATCTGCAGAAAACTGCAGAGTTATTTAGGCTACTGGAGTGCTATGGTGCTGCCCATTCCATCGTTATCACATTACTTCCAAGCAGAGAGAAATGTCATCAACATGATGTCATAACATTCAACCAACTGGCTTATGTGATGCTGATCCCAACACATTTTTGAAATATGCTACAGTTCTGAGGTTGGATCTTTCTAGGTTAGTTTTAGGCAGGCTTATATATATCACATGTACTAAAATGCCTCCCATTTGTCAGCACAACATTTCCCTTGTATTTTTATTCTATTGCATGCACATTTTCAGATTGAGTAGCACACCTGCTGTAGCACTGCAGCTGAGCACCAGTTCAGTAAGAACTAACAATACTGGGATTTTATTCTGACTGAATGTCTTTCATGTACAGATAGAAGATTAAAATGTCATTTTCTGAATACATCCTTTTGAAAAGTAGTATTTGATTCACTTCCTTAAAAGATCATGTCATTGTCAGCAGCAATATTCCACTGTGTTCATTCATAATAATGAAATGACAAATGTTTGCTTAGTATTTTTAAGCTAATTGCTCTTCTGACTTTTTTCAAGTTTTGTGTGTTTATATTCAATAAAGGTCAAACAACTGAAGTATTTCTGCACCTTCCTTTCTTCAAGTAAAACTACAGATAACTTTGGCAGCTTTCTTTAGAAGCAGCTGATAGCCATTCTTGTGAAGTATTACTTCGTTACTCTCTCCTGGTGATACATTAAGTATGACTTTATTGCTCTCTCCTGGTGATACATTAAGTATGACTTTATTGCTCTCTCCTGGTGATCCACAAAATATCCAGAGGACTTTCGGCTCCCAAATTCCCTCTACTTAAGCTGTTATGTATATTCATCACCAAACGTAACACTTAAGAGCTCTGGATGCAGTCTCTGAAGATAGCGTGAAATACCTGCTGTAGCCTCTACTTGCAATTTAGGATAATTTTCCCACAGATCTCTTCTCTGTTCCTTCTACTCTGTGCTCCATTTTGTAAAACCTAAAGTGAAAGCATATTTTGAGGGTGAAACAGATGTAAAAGGGTGAGTTGGAATTCTCCGTTTCTTGCAGAAATAACTCTAGAGAAGTAAGCATGGCCTTAGTAAGCACAGCCTTTTAACAAAGGCTCAGCTCCTGAGATCAATGCTTTTGCCTGTTCTCCCTTGTACAAACAATGTAGGGTGAGGAGGAAGAGGCAAAGAAAAAAGGAAAAAATATTGTCTGGGAGAGAATACTTGAATTAATGACACAGTTTGCATCACTGTTTTTATGCATAAGCCAAAACTGGGGTTGGGAAATGCTACATAAGTGGCAGCATGTGATGAAAAATAAGACTGATCTTACTTGCAATTGCTACTGATCTGCCTTGTAATGGAACAAGGAATTTTCTGTTTTAATAGTGGACTTTCTCCATCACTGTATTTCCTTCTTCACTCATTTCTAAATAAAAAACATGGAAGGAACAAGATTTTTTGGATGAAAATCCTGTAATAACCTAATGCAGCAGGGGCTGATTATTCCTAGACCTCATAACAGAAATTACAAAAGTACCACAGAACTTTCCTAAACCTCACTCTTGTTATGCTAGAAGGTGGCTGGCAATTGCATTAACTTCTATGGTTACACATTAAAAGTCTTTTCACTGACTCTACAAGCTGACGCTCTGTGTTGGCTCTGGCTTGTGCCAGAGCTTTGTAATTTCTTCCTCATTTTCTCAGGAGGACAAAATGACAGTATGTGAAATTTTTGTAGATCGAGATGAAAGCGTCATACTTGCTCGGATCTCTGGGAGATACAGAGATAACTTGAAATAATAAATTTATCTTTATATTTATAATCAAAGCAAAAAATTTATATTCTGATCTGATGAGTTTTGGTATTGCACATGTCTAAATCTAGGAATGATGACACAATTACAATGCAGAGAAATACAGTCATTCTTTGATGAATGTATCAATCTGATTTGAATGAACAGCCTTTTATTAAAGCATATTTGCCTATGCCCAGTACCTAAATTCAGAGTAAGCTTCAAAACATTTCTCCATCCCCACAGACAAATCTCTTGTTTTAAAGGTGATTAGCATTATGTGGAAAAATAGCTATCTGAAGTGTAAAGTCCAGCATATGTCTGAGAAGTAAATATAACTGCCCAACCTAAATCTCTTGGCCAACTATGTGCCTTTGCCTCTTTGAACAGGAATTATCCTTGTACTTGTTCAAAATGAGACAACAGGCTCTTTGGTTAATGAGCTTTTGTCTTATGAATCTGAAAGGAGAAGTGAATAATCATGAGGGATGGAAACAATACAAAGAGGTGATAGTCTGTTAATCAGTCAAGGATCTTGCACTAATTCCTGGTCCCTTGAGCAAAGCCTAAATAAAGTCATTTGGGAGGAATCGCTATGTCAGGATTGCTAGAAATAGCAACCTCCTCCACTCTCTGGAAGTGAGTTATGAAACATGAGCAAACACAACCTCTTCATCTATTTCTGGAAGTAATTTTTGTATCTTTGTCCCCAGCACCATCAGTAGTATCAAGGCTTTGGCTGATGGAGCCTCACAATTGCAGATCTACCCTCCCACCATGTTCCTCAGAGTTTTTAGTTTGCTGACACAGAAGAAGCTTTTGTGAGCGCTTCTCCATGACATATAAGGAATGTGAATTCATGCTGCACTTTCTGTCCTAGGACTTTGCCTCTCACTAGCTATACTGCAGGATTATTTAAGTTCTGATATATTTCAGCCCTTCTATAAAGGTAAGTAAGGTGCAGGATGTGGACCGTGATCTAAAAGTGCTGAGGTTCTCCTTACATCTAAATCATTTCATGGAGTACTTAAAGGCATTTGAACAATAAGCATCTTCTGATAAAGACATGCTACAGTGAACGTGGTCTGAGGAAGAGCAAGAGCTGGGGCATTTTAGACTGGGAAGTGGGACTGCTGTTTAAGTTTTTATAAAGACCATGGGTTTCTCTTCCAGACCTTCCTTATGTGTCTTGGAATCTTAAGACTAAGGATTTTATCACATCAGTTACTACCTAAGATTGAGAATAAATGGTTTATATAAGCTCTAGAAAATTATCCTGATAAACACCTGTTTAACACTGGACTAGTCCTTTTCACTGCCAACTTACAGTTTAAATTCTATGCAAATTAATATAAATATAAACTATACCTAAGTAAACAGGAGTGGCCAAATTGTGGGATTTTCACAGCAGACATGCAGATTTTGCTTTTATGAAGTGACGACATTGTTCTTACTGTTCTAAACCCCCGTGCCAGAGCACACACGAACAGATTGATCCACTCTTAAACAGAGGCTTACATTTCAGCATATATGCCCTCTGGGTAATGCTTACAGCAACACTATAATGGCTAACTAACTAGAAAGTTCCTAGGATTCTGTGTATTGAATTTACCTGTTTATTTTCTCATGGGTAGATGCTGTCTGGTGAACTTTCATCTCACTTCTTGAATGTTTTTCTTCTCTGAACTCAGCTACTATCCCTTAAATCAATTTTAAATTAGACACCAAGCCTGTCTTACATTTTTTTGATGAATCTGACTTTAACATTATCTAAAGCAGTAGTAAACTCATTAGTTACAACACAGAGAAGGGACCCCACCAAACTGTGACCTGTTGTCTGCCCTGAAATAACTTTCTGTATCTCATCAAAAAACAAAAACCAAACTTGTTGGAAGTCAAAGTTCTAGGGATTTTTGTGTATGGGATGATGCATGATACTTAGTCTTTCACCCAGGCAGTAAAATACAACCTCAAATTTGTGCATTACAGTAGGTTTAAAAGACACACTGCTTTTATCTCACATGCTCAGGATCTGCAGATCTGTCTGCGGGTCATGGTACTGAGAAGATGCTGGAAAATGGAAAATAGTATGTACTCTGTCAGGCATAAATACAAAGCTCCTGTGTAGCTTGCACATGTCTCCACTTTTAATATTGCAAAGTCACTGGAATACCTTGGGTGGTTCCAAACCCTGATCTTGCCTCAAATTGTTCATGGCAAAGGTATACGTAATTGAACATCGGCTAACACTGCTCTTTAGCTTCAGTAACTCCTAGAATTTGTTGGTGTTTACCTCTCTGATGAAGTGTATATAAAGACAGCTGTCACTTACCCTCTTATCATTTGTTTGGTATGCAAAGCACACTAAGCTTTTACAGTCTCATCTTATAAAAGAGGCTCTTTAATGGCCTTGTCTCCCCTGCACCTGTTGCAATTCATCGTAATTCAGCTTCATGAAGCCAACAGACCTGTCTCAAAGGAGGTCATACCAGGGTCTCTCCAGCTCCAGTGACATGTCTTTGATTTGTTTTTGGGTTTTTCTGTGAGCAGTTCCCGCCTGCTAATGCTTATTGACATGTTATCACCAACAGACACACTCTTCTTCATTCTCTTTCATTTCCTCTTCATATCAGAAAAAATCTATCAGCCAGGACCATGAGTCAAGACCACAATGTTGCACTTTCTGCTACTAAATTTCACCCACTGTACTTTACACAACATTCAAGGATACTGAATTTTTCTGTATGATGACTCCACACTTCCATCCTGTGCCATTTGCACTTTTTGTCAACCAAGTTGTACTTTTTCCCCCCACTTCATTACTAGCAAATAAAATAAGCTCACTCCTTATACAGAAAGGCTTCCAAAGTTTAAATCACAGTAATTTGCCTTTCAGTCCAGTGTCTTGTCTTCTGATTTGTCAGTCCCTCATCCATTTTACACCACTGGTGCTAACCTCTGCCTTCTGTAACTCTTCTGGCAATTCCCTATGTGTCAGAAAACCAAATATTTTTAGAAGTCATTTGATTTCTGTGTGTCATGTAAGGAACACATGACTGCTAGCAAGTATGCTTACAATTTTAAGTGCAATCGGATGCATAACACCCTGCCAAATGAAAGAAGAATTAGAGCTGAAGCAAAACAAACAAATCCTATGCTTAATTTGATAATGAAGATTTTATCTGGAGCTGGCAGGCACTGGATCTTCAGCTAGTTTAATGATTTCCACTTTCCAAGAAACCTTGCGGTAGGGGAAGCGACACCTTTTTACAGGCTGGAGCAATTAATGCCTCTGAATTTTTGCAGGGAAGCTGTTTATGAAGGCAACGAGAGCCCGCACAGCAGGGAGCAGCGCTGGAACCCAAGCGAATACACGGGAATTTCATAGGGAAGGGTGTGAACCTGTGATAGCCATTTGCACGCAAAAGCTGTTGGACTCATCCTCTCAGCCCTGCTGGCCCCTGGATCAGGGCTGTGCCTCACACCCAGCACGGAAATGTCCCCAGCGCGGTCTCCTGGGGAAGGACCCAGTCCTGGCTGATGTGCCTGTGTGTGCGCCCATGTACGTGTACACATCTCACTTGGATGTGAACACTGTTCCCACACTGCCTGCGCCTAGTGCTGGACAGCCGTGCTGTTCCATATCCCCATCTGCTCGGCGCTGGGCAGGCGCTGGCAGCCCGTTCCCCCGCCGGGCCCGCTCCTTCCCCGCACCCCGGGGCACAGCTGAGCCGGCGGGCGGTGCGAGCAGCGCGGCTCTCCCCGCCCACGGCTCCCCGGGCCCTCCCGGGCCCTCGCGGGGCCCTCCCGGCCCGCGGGCGGCGAGGACGGGCACGGATTTGGCGGGAGTCTATAAAAAGCCGCCGTGAGGCGAGGCCGCCGTCCTGCCAGAGCCGCCGGCAGAGGCTGTGGCGCGGCGGCGGCAGCGCACCATGATCAACCCCAACTACTACCCCTGGGGCTACGACAGCGACAACGGTGAGCGCGGGCCGCTCCTGCCGGCACCGAAACCCGGGCAGGACAGGCCCTGTCCCTCCCCTTCCCGAGGGAGCACGGCGGGGGATGCGGGCTCCAGGCGGGCCCGGGGCTGTGCAGGTGCCGCGGCCGAGGCCGCTCGGCTGTCTCTCGCAGGCGCGGAAGAGGCGAAGCTGGTGCAAGGAGAGGTCAACGGCAGGGGGTCTCCAAGTTAAATAAAGTCCGTTTTCCTACTGTTCATGTAAATTAAAATTTGACATAGCATTAAAATCCGGCTTTAGGCTGGCTCTAATGCAGGAGGAGCCTTGCTGGGCTGCAGGTCCTTTCTGCCTGCAGAGGTTGGGGATATTGGTGGTCCCTTGTTCCTGCTTTGCCATCTGCTGCCTGAAGAACAGCTCAGCCTTGGTCAGGCTTTTTCCACATGAACTTCTTGGTAGAACCATGATGATAATTAAATCCATATTTCAAATTCCTAACATGCCCAGGGATCAATGGCCTCTTCGTGTTCCAGATGGGTACATGGTGCCATATTTGAATTATTTAGCCATATCCCAACATATTTCTAGCCACTGCTAGACTTGGTGTATACATCTCTAGTTTTTTCCTTGGCATATTAATCAGTGTCTTAGTAGTCAGTCTGCTAATAAGTCTTGAGGTTGCTATGAGAGTTTAGGTTCAGCTGCATGATTTGAAGTATCCAGTATTCTAGCTAGAAATCAATGTGATTGCTTTTTATACAGTGAAACTCTTGATATGGCATGAATAACAACCAGGCAATTAGTAACCTGCTTATTAATGCGCTTAATTGATGTTCTGTACTTAAGCAAAGCCAAGCTTGTGTGAATTGTAACAAGTGTAATTCATGCCTGTCTGGAAAAGGTTTTCATGATACTTCTCTGTACTTTTTTCTAGGACCAGATCAGTGGCACAAAAATTACCCTTTTGCAAATGGACGCCATCAGTCACCGATTGAAATCAATAATAAAGAGGTGCATTATGATAGTTCTCTGCTACCATGGTTTGCTAGTTATGATCCTGGCTCAGCTAAGACCATCCTCAATAATGGGAAAACGTGCAGAGTTGTATTTGATGATTCATTCGATAGATCAGGTCGGTTTTGTTTTCATCTCTAACTGTCGTTATATGTAAGTGACTGTTTCGCAATTTGCATGGAAGAGCCTGCTCTGAATGTTCAGGCTGTCAGAAGGTCTCTGTGTACTGCCTGTGTGTGATGTACAGGTTTCTGTGACTCTGGTACCCCGTGCTACTGCTGGGAAATGCCTGAGATTCCTTTTAAAATTCATAGGTAAAAATCCTAGGGAATGGAGAGAACTGCAAAGAAACTTGGTACAGGGTGAATTAAGGTGTAAGATAAATTTCTGGGGTTACAAAAAGCCATTGCAATTGTTTTCCAGGAGGAAGGAGTCCAGGATTTATCTGTGAGAACTGAATTCCATTTTAGCTCTTTGAGATGCCCAGCAGAGCATCTTAAGTTACAATATTTAAAAACTCTATCCATGTAATTTCTGGTAAATGAAGTAATAAACCAGATGTTGCCACAATGTCATGGTATTTAATCAGTTAAAACTCTTTTTGGCATTCATGAAGTTTTGTCCTAATGAAGATTATAGGGCTGATAAATTTCAGTGCTTCAGGCTTAATGTCCAAAAATCCTTTATCCACTTGCAGCTATGAGAGCATACAGTGTACAGACTTATTTCTTACCTGCATTAAAAGGTCTACTTTCTATTACAACTAGAATTGACAGCTATGATTACAAGAAGAAATTCTGCTAATAGATTGTTTCATGTTAAGTATATATGGACATGGATTTAGTTTAATGGAATTTTAACAAATTACTTGGGTTTCGTAAAAGCTGAGGATCAGAATGTCTGTAAACTGCCACTATCCATTAACTATAGGATAGTTAATATCCTATCGAAACTCACAAATTACTATGTGGTCAAGATTTTTGTTACTTTTCTAGAAAATTGGGAATCTTGAATGTTATTTGAAGAAAAATATTATTAATACCAGATAAAATGATAGACAAATAAAGAGATACAGCTCTGCCATACGAGACCTCTGTGACTATTACCTACAACTTTTTACCATCCATCTGTTGTATTTGTTAGAACAGCATCAGATATAGCAATGGTTGCATCTTCTCCATAAAAATAAAAATAATTATTGTTACAACAACTCAGATTTTGAAGGGGTTGGACTATCCAGGCACAGCAATCTGTAGCATGGATGCAACACTTGCCACAAAGAGCAGAAAGTTGTGGAATGTTCTGAGTATTTTTTCAGATGAACTGCTCAGTAACTGTTGTGTTTTGATTTCAGAAATAAAAAGTGACTCACTGCAAAAAAAGTAGGTGTATATCTCAAGTCTTTGAAGTCAAGAATCACTCAGTGTTTGTTGTTATGTCTCCTTTGTTATACCATTGCCTGCAGAGTCTGTAGGTGGTGTTCTTTCTCTAATATAATGCTAATTGCAGGACGAATTCTACTGTGCATACTCCTACTGACTTGAGCACATTCAAAAATTTTTATGATATGTACAGTGGCTTATTTTTTACATAAAAAGACCTCCAGCTGCACAAAATATATGTATGCAATAGCAATCATATAGGAATGAAGCTTTTATTCCTTTGGAACAAAGACATCCATTTTGTCTTTGTCTATCTATGTTTCTGTCTCTCTATCTGAATTATTTCTGAGTTAACCAGAAAACTAAGGGCTTCATTTATTTCGCTAACTTATTTCAGTTATAGTGGTCATACCCATATCTGTACTTTTGTCTAGATTTTCATTAGTTTAGATAAAATAGATTGCTGGATAAATTGCCAAGGTGAGTATTAAAATTAATTACTATGGATGTCTCCAAGTTTTACATCCATTGTGCCTTCTGCCAAGAACACGTGGAGTATTCACAGTTGGGGACAGTTTCTTCAATTCAAACAATTAGAGTGCCATTCAATGTAATTCAGGTGTTATGTTGAAAAAGACCTTATTATGGTTATGTTTGGAGTTAGCATAGTGGAAAGAATTTGAGAATTTATTTCCAGCTATTTATAAAGTCTGGTTGACTTTGAGAATCTTCTATGCAATTGAAAGCTTTGCTGACTTTACTGACAGCAGTAGGAGCAGTATCATGCCTCTGCTGCCTGTCCATACAAGTTAATGAATTCTTGTGGACTCAGTTTCCTGTCTTACTGTACTGATGTAGGAGGACCTTATGCACTGTAAAATGATTGCAGGTGGAGGCTGGAGTCTCAAAATTCAGGAAAGAACTGGGAGCTTAAATCAAACCTCCTAGGTGGCTGGGCCCAGTAAAACACACAGCAGAACTTGGGCCCTTCGGCAGCCTACCACTGCTATATTTTTTGGCATGACTGGCAACTGAGATACTTTTCTAGATCCAGCAGATCTAGACCCAGTTTTGGTTTGAATTAGGGCTGAAATCTTATTTCCACTAGCAGAATCCATTTATTTCTAAAATTCAAAAAATATTCATGTCAGAAAAGTGTCCTGAGTGCTTCTAACTGGGGGGACTGTAGTCATGATGGTGTGTGAGATTTATAACTTCCTTACAATTAATGACTCTTTGGCTTTCGTGGTAATGCCTTGGTTAGATGATTATATTGTTTGAGCAACAATAAAGATACAAAAGTCTGGTAATTGAACCCAGACAGAACAGCTGAGGAGAGATACACTAAGACTATATCAAAGGGATGCCTGTCTTCATCTTCTCTCTTTGCCTCTTGTTTTTGTTGGCACTTTCTATGGGACTTCATCAACCAAACAGATTCCTGCTTCTTTTACTGGCTTTCAGATGGGTGTCATTTAAGGGCTTGGAGTACTACAGTGCAGGCGCACATTCTTATGAGGTTACCTTGATGCTGTTTTCGGAGTCTTTCCTATCAAAGAAATGTGTGCCTTTGAAAGTGGATGATGCAAAAAAAAAAATTAGAGACAGTTGCTGTAAGAAATCAGAGCTTGTTGCTAATCAACTCTTTTAGCATGACTGGGGCTTGTGGCTAGCATTTCCTCAAATACCACTTTGTGGGAAACCTCATCTATTTTTGCAAATGAAATTTTGATTATGAACTTCTGGTGAATAAAACATTCATTTGTTGACTGGTTATCATAGAGCGAGGACAAACCCCAGTAACTTGTAATTAAATCAGGGGGAACTCTGTCCAAAGATATTCCAGTTTTGGTTGATTCCTGCAAAATGTTAGTTAACATTTTGTCTGCTGAATTTACATTGGAGAAAACCAGTAACTGTTACAAGAATAGCACCACTAAATCCCAGTACTTCTGTGGCTGTGGTACATACATATCATTCAATGGCACTACTGCATAAGGCAAAAGGCAGCAAAGTTAAATTCTTCCTTCAGTAGAACGATATGTCTGTCATTTGTAGTGTCTGCATGAAGGTATTGAGCACTCCTGTGCATGGAATTTAGGATTTGAGTTTCTGTTAACTTTAAATTTCCACTGTTAGAATTAAAAGTGCTTGAACAGTCAAGGACCTGCTGAGGCTACAGTTACACAGAGCACTGTCAGTTTTCTGCCCCTGGAGATGGGGCAGCCACGTATTCAGCCCTATGTAGATCACAAAGAAAGATGATTTGGGAGCTCACTGACGAACAGGCTGTGATCAAGAGTCACAAAACTGGCAAAGATGTGTTAGAGTGTAGGTGAGGGTGGGTGGCAGGCTGACAGACTTCTGTCTGACACTTTACTTTCCCAGTCTGTCCCTGTAACAGTACAGAGTTCAAATAGAAACAAAAATAATCCTTCTGCATATCTATTCACTGTTTGCTTAAAGAAAATTTCAGTGAGAACTGAAATTTGAGTTTCAAAAGCTTTTAGGAAATACATTTTATCCCAGCAGTTAGCCAGACAGTTTCAGTACAAAGATCCTCTCCCGAGCAGAGGCTTTTTTCTGACTTTTAAAATGTGACACTGATGTGAAACATCTGCAGTTTCTGTACTGCACTGTTAGATTCTATTATAAAGCAGCATAACAAAGACAATGTGTCTTTTCAATTGTCATACAGCAGTACATTACTAATTTAATTTCATTGTGGTTTACCAGTTCATTTTATGGATTTGGCAGGACACAAGATCATAAATCTTCCTGTAACAGTCATTTCTTCTCATGTTTATAAACACAACTCATGAGCATGTTTTATTCTCCTTGGGTTTTTCCATCTGGCTTTCATAGTATGCCTTTACAGCAAACAGGGAAGGCATTTGTGTAGGCATAACCTTGCCAGTTTTACCTTAGTGAGGGCAAATGAAAATTGACACTAGCATAGATTAACCAGGCCCCTACAGAAGCTGCTCAGCAAGTGGATGCACATATTTGAAAAGCTTCTTGTCACTTTCCTGTTCTCAAGGACACCCAGCTAGCTAAAGTGACTGGAACAGCCATCTCCACTCAACTGCATCACACCTTCATTTTGCTGTCTGTCACAGTGAGAGACAGAGGGTTTTCTTCCCTTAGTTACATCTTCCTGTGCAACGCTTGCCCTAGTGATTACACTGAAAGGGAAAAAGAAGCCCATTCTTTTATTAGTGTGTTTCGTCTCATGCTGCTCAGCTGATGACAGATCAAATAAAAGGTGAACTTTTTTCCAGAACAGATGTCCATGCGTGTGTCCATGTAGGATTGTTTTGTGATAGATTATTCTTCCATGTGGATGTGGGGAGGACAGAATTTGGGCAGGACTGACATGACGTTTTTATGTCTGGTATCAGGCACTGATGGGTCACTGAGGGCGATGTGAAAACCCATTTAGAGTCAGTCACTGAGCAATGGGATGAGAGTTTGCAACAATAAGGCACCAAAAAGGAGTGAATACTTTTCTCCCTTGTGTTCCTGAGCTGGTCTGTATGTTCCTGCACCTGGGCCATGTTACTTTAATGACAGCAAGTTTAAGGGAGTTACATTTTGGTAATTCTGCTGTGACTTTCAGATATTTAAGGTGAACATTTCCTGTGCAATAATTGTCAGAAAAATTCCCTGTTACATGTAAATATTGTATCCTAACATTGCTGAAAAATAAAGATACCATCTCTTCTTTTATAAACTTTTATTTTCTTTTTCTGTTATGTGGTTGTGCATTTTTATTTGTGTAGTATTGAAAACAAAAGCCCAAGAGGATAAAGATATGTTTAGAATTTAGGTTCCGAAGCACATGCTTCTAAAAAATATTTATGTTACTAATTCTGAGCTATGCAGACATAGTTTGGGATTTTTTATGTTTTAAATATTGGAGAACTTAATTATTGCAATGGTTTTGTTTACTTTTCCTTTTTTAAAATGCAGGGAAAATCCATTTACTTATATTTTCATTTTATGTATTTATATGTTTAATGCTTCACACTTGTAATTAAAAGAAAGGAAACACCTTTTTGTCTTTCAGGAGATGTTGTTTGCATCATTCTGTCTGCTTAAAGTGTGCTAGGTGAAACTTACTGTCTATTTATAGAGGAGTGAAGCTGGAATGTGTTGGCAGGAGATGATGCAGAGCTTCACCTAATGCCCAAACAAAAATGTCTGCTGATGGCCCAGCAGTGGAAATAATGACATGTTTTTTACCTTAAAGAGGATTATTTGGCCTTACAGATCTATTTTAATGGAGAATTGATGGCCTTGTCAGCTACTACTGTTACCCTGTCTGTGTTGACCGCTATTCTGAATGTCTCTGGCAAGAAGTAAAATGAATTTGTTGAGAAAAACAGCTTTCTCTACTCCTAGTGCTATATTTCTTGAGATGATAATGGATTTAATTATTTTCTTTTCAGATTGAAGGATATTTTTCTCTGGCATGTAAAGACCTGCTCTTGAGAACTGCTCAATTCTGTAACTTCTATCCTCAAAAAAGTGAATAAGAATTGAGTATGTTTTAGTATTTGGTGAATATAAAGATGTTCTTTCTGTTTTGTTGATCTTTCAAATAAACCACGTTTATTTACAATATTTTTTTAAAATTGTAAGATTATTTAGAATAGTAGGTATCATTCATCACAGATTGAACTTTTTTTTTTAGGAAAATAGCTTGCATTCTTAATGATTGCTTTTCTGGCTTATTTGCTGCTTTCTTTCTCCTCTTCCATAACTGGAGGAAGCAACCATTAGAGCAGAAGCAGCATCAGTAATTTCATGACTTTTTAAACAAATAAGTCATAGCCTGCGGTAAGATACACAATTTTAAGTGGTGTTTTGTGGGAATTTGTTTATCATCCAGCACTTCAGTACTTGATCTTAATCATGGTTATGTTTGTGTGCTATCATACAGGTACTAGATTACAGGTACTAGATTCAATTCAGGAGGAGTTCAAGCCATCTAAATTCAGGTGTCTTAAAGTCAGTGGGTTATATCTAAACTGCCATTCTAGGCAACAGATTTGGAGTTGCATTCAATCAAGCTGCATTCAATTCAAGAGAACAATTCAGGTCTCTGTCTGTTGTGTGTCTACCTTAAGGCAAGCAGAATTATTCTGGAGGCTTGACTGTTCTGATTAGGGGTATACTTCAGTTACCCAAGCATAGGCATCCTGCGACATGTTTGATAACCTAAGCTATTTCCCCTTGCCTCCAGATACTGCTTCAGAAATGCACAGTTCTTCTACAGATCCTGGACCTACAGATCCTTTCACTCCTCTCCAGGTGCCCCTGGAATATTCCAGAAAATACTAGGTGCACATTTATGCAGCTGAATTAAATCAGACATCTGTAGTTGACTGTAGTGGAAGCCTAGACACAAAAGTTCTCATCTGCCTGTAAGTGCATATAGCTGAAGATGGTTGCCTGAAGTGTGGCTAAAATCAGTGCAGATTTTTAGAACATAGAGCATCTGTACAGTAAATATGCAAATATGTGTGTAAGTATTGTGGATACATATGTATTTAATTTTAAAGAATTGGGAGATCCTTGAGTCTGATGCTGTTGCAGATTATCAATTGCAGTGCTGAGAGGTGGGCCACTCCCAGGAGTCTACAGGCTACGGCAGCTGCACTTCCACTGGGGCTCATCTGATGACCATGGCTCGGAGCATGTTGTGAACGGAGTGAGGTATGCAGGAGAGGTAAGACTCACCACTTTTTACTCTAAAATCGGCTGTAAAATAAAATTTGTCGTTATTGTTCTGGTGGGATAAAATTTGTCATTTGTCTGCTTTACAGGGAGTTCTCTCTATTTTTTTATCTGTGCCTTTTTATTGTGACTCCCATCAATTCTTATAAATGTGAATCAGGTTGAAGTAATTCTCACAGCATGAGAAAAGAAAAATACTGTGTGAAACAAAGGTTTCCATGTTCTCAAACCAATGTGGCATGAAACAGCGCAGCAAGACTGAATTTCTCAGAAGGAATCCAAACTTACCAAAACAGTATTCTAAAAATATAGAATTATAGTAGAAGTACAAAATTGCAGTGATAGAAAGGGGGATGAATGTGTTACCTTGATTCTTTGCCACTTTAGGATTGTAAAAAAAAGAGAAATGTAGACTAGTAATATACATAAATGACATTTATATGGATTCTTTGCTAGAATTGCTCTAATTTGAATGCTAAATGGAAATGAATCATGGATCAGTAGATGTCTGAACTGCATGTTATACATGTTCTACCTGCTTACTTAAGCAGCTTTTCTTCAGCTTTAACATGAGATTTCAAGTTAATTTTTTCAATTTCTTATTAAGATATTTACAGTTTATTTTGAAGTAAATAGTATAATTAATAATGTATGACAGATATAACTAATGTATTACCTGTTATTACATTCTGTCCCTTTTTTTTTCTCCTTTTTCGAAGGCCTCAATATCATTCTTTGTTGCCTCAAATTCACACAGTTAAATGAAGAACTGTAAATTCAGCCTGTGATGGCTTCCTGTTGACTAATGGGTTTTTTTTACATGTTTTTTCTTTGTTTGAAGCTACATTTGTTACACTGGAATCCCAAATACAGTAATTACCTTGATGCTAGGAGAAGAACTGATGGGATAGCTGTTTTGGCCATATTTTTGCAAGTAAGTAGAAGCATGCTACCCTTCTTTGAACTGATACTACAGAGTTTCTGTTCTTACAGGGTTAAAAAAAAGCAAACCCTCTGAGTATATTTTCTAGGGATCCTACCACATTGAAGGGGTTGACTTTCAGTAATGTATCCTTTTCAAGTTATAGAGCATGAGTCATATTACCTCAAGTGGTATCCAATACTACACACACTTGTCCTTGCAGCTATTGTGTCACTATGTGGCTCATGGAATGGAGACACATGTCAGAGATGGCCCACTGACCAACAGCAGTCAGCTGTCTTTTTTGCCAATTGTGGACAGATTTCAAGGACACATATCTCTTCTAGGCTTTTCATGAACTTTCTCCCAAACAAACTGTCTCATAGACAATACGTGTTACTCATTCTTTTTTAAAATCCTTTTGGGAGCCTTCAGCCAGAGCCTGAAGTATTAGCTGTTGCTTTCTCTTATTTAATTCATATTCACTAGAGATAGAAAGCTGGCTGCCCTTTTTGAGATCAGCCATTGCAAACAATAGATCTGACCATGAAATCTATTTTTTAAACTAGAATAAAACTTTTTTCTTTTGCAAATTCTTTACTGAAGAGGTGTTTATCTTTGTTAGGCTAAAATGTAATGTCAACAGGAATAACTGTGTTGTGAAATTACCTGTTATGCTAAATTTCTATACTGATACAATTTCCCCCTTTGTATCATAATAATCTATTGGGGTACAGACAGAGGTAATAGACAGAAGACATAGCTTACCAAGCTGGAAGGGGTGATAGGTTAGCATTATAATTAACAGATTAATGCATTATAATTTTATAGTTGATATACATTTAGGTGCTCTTATAGAAAAATAGGAGAAAGAAGAAAGCTGCTCAAGCAGAACTCCTTGCTTTCTTCTTTACAGGTAGGGGAAACTCCCAAACCAGAGATGAAGAGAATTCTAGAAGAAATAAATGCTATCAAAACAAAGGTAATGATGTTGGGCTTTTCATTATAAGAAGATTGCTCAAAGTCTCAGGACACAAAAAAAAAAGCCAAACCAACAAACAAAACACCCCCCCCCCAAAAAAAAAAAAAAACCCAAAAAACCCAAAACCACCCAAACCCAAAAGAACAACAACAAAAAAAACCCGAAAACCATGATGTCTGACTTTCTAGTTTTCAAATTCTGGTCTGCAACATTTCCAGAACTTATTTGGGAATAAAACCATGGGTAGCTTTTCCTTAACATGAAAAGTCTTTTCTTCCATTTACATATGTGCCTTCTTTGGCTTTAGTGGGGCTTATGAGTTTAGGAGAATGAGTAATATCCCCAATCTTGACTCACCTCAAAACTAGGCATGGAATGTTATTGCCTCAGTGAGCAGTGCCAAATAAAAGGAATCTTTGGAAATTGGTCCATTTAGTCTTAATATATAGGCTGCCTAGTGGATCTCTGGAAATGCCACTGACTAGACATTTGTATCTGAGGTAACATTATGTGATAAATCTCACATTTCATAGCCTGTCTAGCAAAAATATTATAAAAGTAATACCTGTCTCAGTTTGTTATATAGTGACCTAATCCAGTAGTCAATAGATAGAAAGAATTTCCATAAGAAAGGACACCAGGAGGAGGAGTATTTCTGCACAGAAATGAGTAAAACACATTGGTACTGGATGCCGCTTCACATGAGTTAGCTCAGGTACAGGAAGTAGCATCATGGAGTTTTATGTTGTGTCTTGCATCTCTGGGCCCATCTGTGAGGGTCATTCAGTCCACTTCACACCATGTCATTGTGTTTCATGCAGATCTGTGCTTACTCTCCTTAGTTCATACATTTGAAGTATCTGAGTGACTCCCTGTTTCTTAAAATATCAGAGCTGCAAACTAATCTTGACTACATTTGTTGAAGAGTTTTTTATTTGGTTTTGTTGTGTTTTTGTGGTTATTTTAAAGGGAAAAAATGCTCCTTTTCCAAACTTCGATCCTTCAATTCTTTTCCCTAAATCTCATGACTACTGGACATACCATGGATCTATCACTACTCCGCCTTGTGAAGAGTGTGTCACCTGGATTATTCTTAGAGAGCCTATCATAGTCAGTTCAGACCAGGTAAACTTCCCCTTCTTTTTACTTACATGCCATAACCTGATTTTATTCTTTTGACAAGGAAAACACTCATTGGATTTGGGAGTAATTACAGGATTAAAAGGGGGGTGAAGAACTATCCCACATCCGACACCATGGTAGTTCAAGTCCAGAGATATCAGAGTTTTTTAAATCAGTAAAAACATAACACAGTGTAAATGGTAAGAATTTTCTGTCAAAAACATAATTTATCAGAATAAAAATGTAATGGTATTGGTGATTCTGTCTGCCCTGTACTGCAGATGGGAGTGTAAACTGGAAGTGTTGAATCATGTGCTTGATACCCGTGTTTCTAGAAGGCATACCAGCTAAATTTTCACAAACTGGAGCCACATCAGATAACTAGAATTTATTGTTAATGTCAAAAACTTCTTTGGTCACTTACTGTAGGAGACATATTTCTTGTTAATCCTAATTTCCCCCCAGTCCACTCATGGGAATTTGAATGTTTGCTTTAGGCACATTTCAGCCTATGATTCTACCAGACAAATCAGTTTTCTTATCTTAGGTTTTCTTAGGTATTCTTCGGTTTTCTTATCTTAGGATTCTTAAGTTTTCTTATCTTAGGATTCCTCTAGTCAGCAGACTATAATGATATGATATCACAAATTTCAAGGCTCCAGGATACTAAGCACATGAATATTAATCAAGGGACTGACATATCATGTAGATACTACATTTAGACAAATAAGTTTTCATTTTAGGTTTTCAAGATGATAAGATGTATAGTGCATTGATTGATGTGCATGTTACCACAAAAATAAAATACTTTTTTTTCTAGTACTTTGTATTTATGTGACTCTATGTCTTTTAAGTAATACAACTCAGGTATGGTGCGAACATTAGCTGGTAGTAGATGAAATGTTGTAATGTGTTCCTGTAACTTACAGCTTAATTTTAATTTTCAGAGCTTACTGAATTGCTCTACTTCCTGTTTCCTTGCCCATCCAAAAATTAAAATATGGGGGCTATTTTGAAGTGGGTAGTTGTGTGAAAAATACAAATATGGTCTGACTGGTTTTCACAAAATGAGTCATCAGCTAAAGATTTTATTGGGGAAAGTGTTGTCCTTATTGAGCATTGCTGATTTAAAATACATTTTTAAACAAATAACTAATCACATCATTGATCCAGCTTCATGAAAAGACTTTTTGATTACTGTTGTGTTTGGGTCATGGTCTTTTCCTCAGCTGTTCTAAAATTAGTGAGTTTTGGGAAACATACAGACTGTTCTTTAACTATCCCTCCTGTAGAAAAAATGGAGCATTTAAGGTAAAGATGAAATTACTACATAAAGACGAGAAATTGGCTCTTATCCTGAGGTAGCTGCTTTTCAGGCAGAATTGGCAGTATGTGAGTTACTGTATAGAAATACAATAGAAATACTTCCTTCACTGCAGAGTGCCTGCACTCTAAATAATGTATTCATAAGAGGATTGTGTTGCCAATTATTTCTAATCCTAGACAGTGTACTACCATGGCAGCCTCATTAATAGTGATTATTTTAAGTGTGTGTGCATTTGCGGTGGATTTCTTGGATGCTTTTGGAGCCAGATGGTAACTATATATTAGCCACAAGGGGAAGTGCAGTTGCTGCAAATCAGTGCTCTGCAGGAAAAATCAATTCACCAGAAATCCTAGTGAGATGTAGTGTGGGTGGCCTAGCTGCTCAGATTACTTTTAATGAAAGAACAGGAATTTAACTGTGGAATAACTCTGTCTAATTGCAGACTAATTTTTTCATCTTTATGTAGTCAGAGCCTGAATATATGTGGTTTTTTATTGAGCAGAGCAGATCTTCCACAAATAATAATAAACCTCAGCATTCTTTTCCAATAGTAATTTATCAGTATTAACAAAACTGATGAACTATTTTCATCTCTTTCCATACAAATTATTCTTCATCTGAAATCTGAAATTTAATTTCAGACTAATAATCCATCGGATGCATATTATGCTGGTTATAAATGTGACCTCATCATTATTCAGGTAGGCTGAGATGGCTGGCGTTTCTGAGCTGTTCAGTGAAGAGCAATGTTGAGATGCCCGAGCTAGCTCAGTCCGTAAACTGGAACTAGTTTAATCACAGTTAGCTGAGGTTTTACAATCCAGACCAAAGTTCTGCTTCTATTGGCCTTGAATTCTGTACTGAAAGGTAGAAACATCAGTGTACTGAAACTCCTGGCAAACAAAGGTGATGCGTGCCCTGCACAGGGCTATGTTTTCAGGTTTACCTGGGAAATGTGTGTGCTTTTCCTGATAAGTCATTCAAACAGGGACAGGTTCAAGTGTCTGAATCACAGCTGATGTGCTTTGGGGCTAGTGTAGTGCATGGTAGTGACAACAAATGAAATAGGGTATCTGTTATGTGTTGCATCCTTTGAAAATCAGAAGGCAGTGCAGGAAGAGTTTTACACAGTTTTGAAGAGAATGGACAGAACTCTTCTTAAGGCATCCCTCAAAAAAACCCCATACCTTGGTTAAAAAAAAAATGGCCAAGGAGAGTCAAGCTGCAGACCTTGTTTACAAACCATTTGAAAACTTGACCAAATCTTTATTCAGATTTAAATTTCCGTTATTAGTAATGAACTTCTTGTGTCACTGCAGCAGAATATATCCTCTGCTACAGACCTACCATGGAAATGAACAATTAGTTTATAATTCAGTTTTAAAACCTTGCAATTCTATAGGATTCTTAACAATCAGGCACTAAGGCAGGGTTGGAGTAGGAGAGATTTATTAGAGCACACACTGCTCACATTTTCTGAGTACTTCGCACACTTTCTGTGGCTGTACACAGCTTTCTAGACAGTACCTAAATGACATTATTTTTCTCAGTCCTGTTCAAATAGGACCCATTTTTCTCTTTTGACTGTGCCTAGGAATACCATTGCTAGGAAAAGAACATGAGTACAGTTCTTGTGGTAGTGGGGTGAAGAACATCTTCATAACTTTGAAGGAGATTTTTTCCACAGCTAGACCAGCCTCCTTAGTTTAATTGTTGGGCTGTGGATTTGATCCCAAAGGATTTCCATCAGGACACTGCAATTTTTGCTCTTCTGCAGATGGCGAAACTCCGCAGCCTCTCCAAGAATGCTGAGAATGAACCTGATCACCCTTTGGTTGACAACTGGCGCCCGACTCAGCCGCGATATTTCAGGATGGTGAGCGCATCATTCCTCTAGGACCTGGCTCCTGTTTGGTGCCTCTGAGTGAGGCAGCCTCTAGAACTAAGAGATGTTTTCGTTTTTTTCTCCTTTGCTGCATTTACACAGATCTCCAGCTGTAGGTCTGGAGGCTGAAACTTGAGTTGTGAAATGAGAATTTCACTTTCAGAGGATAACATTTATGTAGACAAATCCTATTGTTAAAATGGAAGTAGAGAATCTGTTTGGTTCTTCATTACTGCTTTAACATTAGCTTTTGTTAATAGTACAAAGGAAGAAAGAAGATGCTACTAACAATTACAAGACAATTTCCTATTGTGCAAGTCTCTTGATGCTTGTCTGCATGCTAAAGAGGTTTCAGTTAAGAGAAGTAATTGTTTTCACCATTAAAGACATTTTTCAGTAGTTTTTGGCATTATCCATATCCAGCTCTGAGCTGCACCAGTTAATCCACAAGGCATTCTTGGAAATTATAAACTCTTTTGGTCTTTGATATATAAAATATGAAAGTATAGGAAATTGTGTTATCATTGATAAAGAGCTAAATTTTTGCTTTCTTAAAACAATGGACAGGTGAAACAGAGGTCTGTTCTGAAAACTGTATTCACCAAGTCATTTGTAGTTAAAACTATGGGATGGGGAAAGAGCTATTTCTCTTTGTGTCACAACTGGTTGCCTTTATTAAAAGACTGATTTTCATTTTAATGTTGTAGCAGTCAAGGTGACATCGGTTTTGTGAAGTTGGTCTTCGTATCCTTCATATATATTTTCTTCATGTATGCAAAAGGCTTTTCTATGTAAAAAGGGTGTTAAAATAAGAAGAGTCCCTAGTATTTTTAATTCTTTTTGAGACAAACTCTCATTTCACATACAAATGTAATTGATCCTGCTGTCCATGAAATTTGTGCATAAACATCTGAAACCACAGTTTGACTCTTAATCAAAATGCAATTGACCAGTGTTTTTGTTCTTGTCTCTTATTTTGGCATAACGAACAATAAAACAGGATTGTAAGTTTATAATTGAAATAACACTATTTCTGCATTAAAAAATCCAACAATAATAAATACATTTACTTAAGATTTTTTGTTGTGTAGTTTCTTGCTATTTAGAAACATGTAAAAATAACAGAATTTTAAATAAAGACTTGTCAATGTCCTCTGTATTATATCTTTATGGAAACCGATGATGGTTAGTATTTTTTCTGATGTTTGTTTGAATTACAAGAGTACTGATTTCACATGACGTCTTAAATAGCTACCTCATTGAGACATCCACATTTATTCTTTAAGTGAGATCATCTCTATTCTGCAGTGGGTTTCTTGCAACATCACATGAATCAACTTCACAAGCTGATTGCAGAGTGAAAAAGTTCAGTCTGTATCCAAACCCATTAAACTGAAAGGTAATTTACATTGAGCTCAGGAAATACAAAGCAGGTGCTGCTCTGGCAGTGGCTGGATTCTTGGCTGCCATGTTCTAGGGCAGGAGGATGTTGCTGAGCTTAGTGATGGGAGAGGGGTTATGTTCCTTCATTACAAAAAGGAAAATTGAAGCAAAAATTGATTTTCCAAAATGCTTAGTTTGCTGTGAGTTACAAGGTAAGTTGTTTTATAAGGTGTGCTGTATTAAAAAGAGTTGCATATCTTAGAGTAGGCTGCTTCCCCCCCCCCCCTTGCAATTTATGGTATTGCAAATACAAAAACATGTAATCTCAGGGGTTTGTAACGATACAGTGGTTTCCCAGTCACACTTTGCAAAGGAGCTGTCTGGGTGCTATAAATGAAGCTGAGGTAAGCCTCATGCTCCAGAGCCATGTTTATTAACTTGTAAACTTAAAGTAATCTCTCTGAAGGAAGTGTCATTTGACTCTTTCATGCAGTTGATTTCATATTATCTGCATTTATAATTAGTAAAAGGTAGACTAAATTAGGCCCAGGAGAGCTGCAGATAGGAGGGAGGACATGAGTGAAAAAGGGTTTTGGCAGTTGTTTTAGAGACCCCATGCCAGTGTTAAGGGACTGTCGGAAGTAATGACAACAGATCTAGAAAACAATGGTTCGGCAGGCATTGGGGAAAAAATGGAAAGAGTAGGAGTAGAAGGAAAATAAAAAGCCAAATAATGGGGTGGGGGCGCTTCAGGGACACTGAATCATGCTGTAAGCCGAACATGTCAGGAGATCAGGGAGAGTTTTGAAGGCAGCAGGGAGAAATGTGGGGTGCTGTGAGTCAGCGTTCAGAATGTGCTCATGTATCATGCAATTTCCTGTTCTCGCTGGCTGTGTTCATTGTTATTCTGCAGAGGTTCCCCCTTGCTTTGCAGCCTTCCCCAAGTACAAGAAAAATTAATCACTGCTAAGACCGAATTCAGATCATGTATTAATATCTGTTATATCTCACTTCGACCTGCACATTCCCACCATGTGGGAGCAGGGAGCAGTGGGTTCAGAACTACTTGGTAAAAAGTAAAGACGTCCAATTTCCATCTTGGTGGGGTAGAACACTATGAATTACTACTGTATGTGACTTCATACCATGTATGCCTGACTACACTTGGTGACACCAGTGCTAATTAGGAGCACCCCTCTGAAACAGAAATGCAGACATGAGACACGCAGCCACACTGCACAGATCATTGGCAGCCCCTTCTCCAAGTTCCTTTTCATCTGCTGCACATGTCAAAAATGTCATGACCATGCTCTGTGGTTCTGTGAGTCTTCCTGAAATTTGAAACATTTCAAAGGTACAGCTGTACCTGTGTCCATGTCACTGGCAGTCTTGAACATGAGCAAGAAGGTGCTGTGGAATGAAATGGCAGCTGCAGTAGCACCAGAGATATGACTGTGCTCTGCAAGAATCAACTTTAGATAAGATCTGTCCTTCTAAACTTCATCAAACTGAATGATATCCATGGTAAACATGTGGGAACTCCATTTTCTTGTTTCTCATTGGGAACCTCTTCACTAGTCCCAACATCATGTTGATCAGAGAAGTTATTCTTGGGTTACCTGTCTGCAGGTGGGCAGGAAATTATCAACCTGCAGTCTCACTTTGTGGAGCTCTCTGAGGTAGGCAAGAGGAGGTAGACATAGATATCAATCTAAAATTTTATATAAAAATAGGCATAGGTTTTAGTATTGAAGAGTCAAAATTCAGGTGATGGATATTTCTGAAGAATTTAGACTCATCAAATCGTTAGGTCAGGACTAAATTTGCTTAAATCTTACCTGATTTATTCTATATCCAAATTTATGCCTAGTCATTATTCTCTATTTCATTAGAGTAATCTTTAGACCCTTTCTTTTATAATCAATAAGACTTTATTTTGCAAACTATGTGTATGGCTGTTAAGACCATGAGAAGAATTCTGAATTATTTTGCTTAAATTTCAGATTTGGGATCACAAATGATATTTGGGACAGACACTCTGTCCTGTTGCCCGTCTGTGTGGCAGCAGTGGCAGCTCATTGGAGCTGAACTCCACTCTGTCAGCTGGGGAAAGCCATCCCTCCAGAAGGGCACACAGCAATTCCCTAGTCAGGGTCATCAGAGGATGCATCATACCTCTAACAGAACATGCTGAAATTTGGCTTGTTCTGGAAAATGTTTCATTCCCTTGCCTCAGAGCCTTTTTGCCACTGAACAGACCTATGCCTCAGTGTTTTTATAGCTATCTGATTGGGTACATGTGTATATATATCTGTGTATCAATATGTACACAAAACATATGTGCTGTAAAAATACACATTCTGCTGCTGATTTTGGTTGAAGTGTGATAGCATTTTGACTGAAACTACAACTGATTTCAGACTCATAGGAGAAAAAGCATCCTTCTAGAGAAGTTAGTGCGCTTTTACCAAATCTGTCTTTGGTTGGCTGCTTGCCACACCTAGCTGTCTTCCAGAATAAAGTAGCTGAGAAACAGCTCCCTTTCCCTCTCTTCCCAAGAATGAAAGAACTCCTCGTTTGGAGCAGGTATGCTTCTTTCTGAGATCACTGGAGCCATTAATCACCTTTTCTTGCTTGAAAATGCTTGCTTAAAAGCCTAAGAGCACACTTGCTGATCAGAGACTAGAGCTGGCACTTGGATTCCTGGTTTCACGTAACAGGTCAGGAGAAAGAAGTCTGTGAAGAACCTTGAAAGTCAAAGCGAGTTACATGTGTTTAATGTGGCAAAAAAAAGACAGTCAAGATTCACAGAGGTGGTGACACAATCCAAAGGACAGAACAAGAAAATGATTTAGCAAACTGTGGAAAGGTTGTATTTGCTGGTGCTGGAAGAAAGGACATGGCAGCAGTTGAGGGTATGAGACACTGAGAGCCTCAGCTGATTTTAAACTGGTTGGAATAACAGACTTGGCACCCACTATTTTCTAAACACCAATACTCTTGCTGAATAGAGTTTGGTTCTTTGCTCCATTTCATTTCAGAACTGCCCTTCTGACTTGGTTGTTTTTTGTTTTCAATTTGAGCTGCTCTTACAGCAGTTACAACCTATTCTTTGATTAGATTCTATGATTCTATAGAACTAAATCTTACCACACCTCCAAACCACACTTCTTGGGCTGTTACTGTTTCGCATTTCTGTACAGGATCATGTTCTTAGGCATCATCTTCTCTTCAAGGCAGAAATCCCTATTTCCTTTATTCCCTATTCCTTTACTTACTGTTCCACTGCTTTCCTCTGCATCCCCGCACAAGTGACATGGCGGAGGGACGTTCAAAATCATGAGTTCATTTAGCCATTTTTGCAAATACCTCTGAATTATTTCTTCCTTCCCATTCAAATCAGCATTTCACATCAGAAGGACATAGAAATACTGTTAGTTGAGAAGGAGCTACTTGCTTTAATGACTATATCTGCACCTGGAATACAGGGAGATAAGTCAGTCACTTAATTGAAAGTTCATGAACCTTTCAGCAATGGTCCTGTTCCTGCTTGAAATGCTCTGACCTTTGCTATCTTGTTTCTTCTGCAAAGTGTCTTATTAGCAAAGTTGCTGCTTTAAATCCTTGATGGATTGAATGAAACAAGCAAAGTGCTGCAAGTAGCTGTGAACTCTTGACATATCTAGATTCGACTTCAAATTGACTAGTTTGGTTCACTCTGCTAATGATAACTCCTGCAGTAAATTGGCATGCAGGATGGTATTCCTAAGTGTCTTTGTTAAAAGTGGGTAAAGTAGGTTGCAGTTCCAAAGTAATTTATAATAAGCTTCAGAAAGAGTAGCTGAAGAGATGCTTGCACAGATACCCTAGGAGAAAAATTGTAGGTACCTGTATATACAATTTAAAGTGTCATGTCTTTATTTTGCCCATTTAATGATAAAGGCAAAACCAGAGACAGACAAACTGATAAACACTCTGTCAGTGCTGCCCATGTGACCAACCAACCCTTTTACACTTCCTTACTGGTTAGGTATTGGTTAGCTTCTTGTACATCTCTTAATGAAAGTTAACACTATTGGACCATTTGTAAGTAATTCATTTTGCAGTGAATCAGGGCAAAATCCATGACACACAGATTTCAGAAGCCTCTGTGACCTGTGAGAATTGTCAGTGGGAATGATTGCTCTGTCCTGCCTTTGAAATGACTGTGCAGCAATCCCAAGGATGGTTGTAGTCCTTCTCCAGAGGAGGCCTGGATGGGTCTCCTACCATCTTCTTGGCTGCTCCATGCAACCTGCAGGAGAGAAAAACTATGAGACAATTTCTTACTTTATCAAATTTGGCCAATCAAATCTATCAAAATAGATTCAAACATGGAGGGCCCAACTTCCAGCCACATGCACATATGAATATACAAAAGAACATTTTGTTTTGCTAAGCAAAAGAACTTGTCCGGCCTAAGAAATCAAAATGGCCTTTATAACGAACAGAAAAATATGAGCCTGCCCATGTGAAATTTCATAACTGCAAATATGTTTCTATCTCTTATATGATGATAAAGACACTGTTTCTGTGGGCTTACTGTTTTGCTAAAATTTATGAATAAAAACTGCAATAATATAACTTCTGTAGATATGAGCTGAAGACAAAGCATGAGATAATGCATTTTATTGATGGCATATAATAAAGAATGAGTTTGTTTTGCTTAGTGATTGTTGTTTGAAACTGGTGAATTCCTGTTCTTTGTTATTGAGATTTTAAATCATTCTCATTTCTCCCCTGTCTCGATCTCTTGCAAGAAAATAAAAATAATGAGGTTCTTTAGAAGAAAATGATAATAGGCAGCTCTTTCTAGATCAGTGTTTCGGGCAATGGTACTTTTAATAATAAAAGATCATAAAATCTGGGCAAATTCTTAGCTGAAGCACATACTTCAGCAATATGAAAGAGAACGTGTGATTGAAATGATTCATTTTTTGTGAAGGTCACCTATTTTTTACTTTTTCATTAAAAAATTTCTAATTATTTGTGTCTGCATAAGGCCATCAATAAAGAGGAATGAGTATCAGTAGCTACACTCTTCCCTATTACAAGCACTTCCAAGCTGCTATTTGACCCTCCAATCTGGCAGACCAGCTCTTTTATAACTTTTTACTCATGACATTGGTGTGGGAGGTTTCTGAGGCCAGAGCCCAATGTGTCTGAGCAGCTGTTCTTCTAGGGATCACTGATGATCTTTGTGTGAAAAAAGGTGATTCACTAGAAGATTAAGTGTGTATTTGCCCTACATACAAGTCACATAACTGACATATATCCCTTTGTTTATTCTGGAAGACCTAGGAAGAGGTACAGATGGGTTTCACCTCAGATACTTCAGGGCCTCCCCAGTGTCTTGCTCTGTCCAGCCAGTCCAGGATGAGTTTCCCACAGTGTCTTTCTGGAGAGTAACCTAGCCCTGAGACTAACACCCTAGTCTTGCACGGCAAAAGTATTCAGACAATGGGTGGAGCTCAATGGCTCAAGCCACTAAGGTACTTCATGGCCTCTGGCAGGTTCTCCTTTTCATCTTTACATTGGAATACAGAACTAGTCCTAGGAGAAGGCATGTAGACTCCTGCCAGTGCTTGGCCGAAGCAATGACTTAGGATAAGCAGTCACTGAGCATAATCAATGCAGCATCTCTGCGAACTGGGACATAAGTCCCAGTGAAAATCCATGTGATAATCCCAACTGTCCTGGTAAGGGAGTTGAGCATCCTTTTTCTGCCTCTCTCTCTCTCTCCAACCCTGAATACTTCAAATTTTTCATCAGGAACTCACCCGCTTCAACTCTTGGAGGACAAAGAATCTCCAGGACCTAGTTAGTAGCATATGAACCTTAGCTAGCAAAAGTCTTATGTCTGAACACCCTTTGGCTGGACAGCTGCAAGGTCTCATGCATGCAGAGTGTCCCAGCAAAACTTTTTAAAGAACAGTGGCAAAAACTACTTTAGAAGAGCTTTTGTTCTGCATTTTGTATTAGTTTTGCTGGAAAAAAATGCTTACTATGTGGCTTCTTCTTGGGTCTATCAAGAAATAGGGCAAAATTCTGAACCTAGGGTATGTTTATTAATTTGAATGCTGTTGAAACACTAGGTGCCAGGGTAGCTGTCAGTCTAGATATGAAGACTTCTCTATTCGCTTTGCAGAAATTTTTTGTTTAAATTTTTTTACTTCTGCAGCTATATTTGGCTAAGATTTGTTGGATGTTTAGCTATAAACAATAAACATATGAGAAGAAAATTTGTCTTTGATCTGATAGAAAAAAATCTCACCTACTAGACTTGCAGTTGTATTTTTTCAGGGTATTACAAGCTTTTAGTTAATAGATTTTATGTTCTATATGTCTAGATGAGGTGTGCATTTAGAACTGTTTACCATATGAATAAGGTTGAGATATTAGCACCCATTGCTTGGGTCCAACCCATCTCCTGAGCACAGTCCCACTGAAAGTCATTAAGCAGAAAAGCTATTTCAGATTTTCTAGGAGTGTTCACCTGCTCCACACTCCAGCAGTGAGCTCTGAATGTGCAATGAATTTCAAGCATATCTGCCCTGTGATCGCTTGTTGAAAATGGTTTCTCTGTAACAATAACACAAACAGTGGACATTTGCACCTCTAGAAATACTGGGGTTTAGCTGTTCTATTCTTACTTTCTTCAGGGGTGCACTACACCGAGTGGTTTTCCACAGCAAGTAAGGAATGCTGATTCATTTTCTTGTTACCAGCTAGGCTAGAACTGTCTCAGACCTGATATATTACAGCCCCTGCATTCAAAAAAAAGTAGGGAAGACACAGTAATTGGAGTGCTATTCTGCAAAAAGGTTGCTTTTATGTTTGCATATAAATTCTATGTTTCCTAACAGTTCTTGTACTGAAGCTTACCAGTTACACTCCTTCTGACAGAAAATATGGATACTGGCAAATTATAGAAATAGATTAAAATTTCTGATAATTTCTTAAGTTTAGAAAAGGTTATTCTTCTATTAGTCTCAGTAAGCAGCATGGTCTTAAGCCTGTTCTGACAAATCAATTGGTTTTAAGGCTTGTGAAGCCTTGCTTGCACTGCTAGCTTTGAAGTTTTCTCCTAGTTCTTTGCATCCCTTATTTCCTATTTTCTTCCTTTGAGCTATTCCAATGTGACTCCATATTCTCTTCAAACTTCAAGGGAAGGTCAGTATCTGTCAAATTTAACTTTGCCTTGGGAGACTCACCAATCTGCTGGAATTTCACAGTGAGTCTGGAGTTAATAAATAAGCTTAGGTCAAACTTTCAATCCTGGATCACTCCAAGCAGGCTGTGCCAGAGCACATTTGTGCAGACAGATCAGATCAGATTTTCATTCTTGACTGGCGCCTTGAGTTTCAGCAAGCGCACCATTCAAGTGAGTTCATATGAAAGCATGGCAATAATCACCTAAGGAAAGAGAGTATGCACTGTGCACGAGCCCTGCGTGCTTTTGTTTTAAAGGAAGCAATTACAACTGGAGTGAAACACTTTTTATAGAAAGGTTGGGGGTCAATGACCCCCATGAAAGAGAATGAGATTGAATAAATGTTTAACTATAATTCAGGTCTTTGGGAGGGTTACCTGGTACTGACATGTACAGTGATATATGTAGTGCATGGCATAACAAACCCCAGACATAAATTTTCTTCTCAGACACTTATCAACATAGCAATGAGAGATCACATTATTGCCAGGAGAATTGCCACATCGGGATGGCAACATTTATCATCTCTGTTTATGTGGGTCACATGGATTGCAATTAAAAAAATTAATACCAGCAGGTATAAACACAAACATGCATATTATAGCACATAAGGAGTTTCATCGAAATTCACAATTTTTTAAAGATAAGTCTCTAGTATATTTTATAATAATTATATTCACTTATTTAAGGTCACAGCAAACTATTGAGCAACAGTTACACCTGCCTCTTCTTCTAATTTATAGATCCCACATCCAGAGAGAGAAGGAGAGATGGAGGGAGGCAAGGAGATTCAAAGTCAGATAATTATAACAACATGTAAGCTGAAGGACTGAACTCCCTTGGATGATTTGCAAGGATCTGGTGTACCTAGATCAGAAAATGGAGTACAAGAAAGGAAGAATAATCGTTTTCATTTACCTCCTACATTCAAAACTCATAAGGAAAATCCAGCAGAGAAGCACAGCAGGTTCAGCTCTCTGAGCTGGCTGGAAGCACAATTGTGCAGATGGGATCCAGTGTTTCTTCTTTACACATGGAGACAGAGGGAACCACTGGGCTTACCAGGCTTCTTAACTGCCAGTCTGAAATCTGTTGCTTGGCAGCTCCCTTTGTATGTGTATAGTTCTGTTGTTGCACCATTTGAGCCCTCATCATTACCAATCCCACCACCAAAGACTTCAGGCACTGAGGTATCCCCTCCATGTAGTTTCTTTGCATATCACAGTCCTTACATTTCTGCCATGTGTGGCAGAAATCTCTACAGGTCAGGTAAAAAAAAGGAAAAACAAATTTAAAAAGTGATTCAGATTGTGATTAATCTTCAAGCATTTTATCTAGGATGAGGCAGGTAGCTTGTTGGTTATTAATGACTCACATCTGTTTCTGCAATAGGTGGGCCTGCCAGAGATCTCCAACACTTGGATCCAGGAGGCAACTTTCATGCCTGCTTGACTCCAGTATTCTGGTTGAGTTTGTGCCATCTCTCATTTTTCTGACACAAAATCATTGTATCTCAAAACACAAAAATTGATCTGCGGAATGGGAAACTGAATTGCAGGTAATGTCAATGCTATTGCTCTTGTCCATACTCAGGGAGGGAATTGCCATACAAAAAGTACTGTTGCAGACCTAGAGGATCCTGATAAGTTGTTTGTTTCTCTCTGAATCCTTGGCACTACAAGTTAGTAGCAACAGAGGAAAAGCAGTTGGTGCTGCCATGAGTCCCATGCAAGTAGCCCATTGGGACCCCTTTGTCCCAGGGGTATGTGGTGACGGTTCATGGAGTGATGCCCACTGACTTCAGGAAACTCTGGATCAAGCCTGAGGGCTGTGCACAACTTCCCTGATGATCAGTTTTCCACAGAGCTGTCTGGAGGAGACAAGCAGACTGGTACAGGACAACATAGGGCTGTCCAAGGGATGTCACTGCAAAAGCTTAGACATTGCACTTCAAATAGTCAGCTCCCTGATGGAATACAGATCCCACTCTGTGATAACCTGCCTCCTTTGGTGACTCACTTGTAGCAACTGCTCATTAAATTGTCCAAATATTTTCCATTTTCTTCACCCCCAGTCTCTCTGGCTGTTCTCACTTGCACGCATCAACCCAGACACATTCCCACAGAGCCAGGCACGAGGCTGCTGTGAGCTGGGGAAGCTGGTGGTGAGGATAAGGTGCCACGACCATGTGTCAGCATGGGACAGCCTTTTCCCTGCCCCTGGCAGGCTGGAGTGCCTGGCATTGCGGGGCAAGATGCTGGGAGTGGGCAACACATGGAGACTGACTGGGATGTCAGCACTGCACTGGGGCATCAGGAAAAAACCCCTATGATTGCAGGGGTAGTATCCCCTCAATAAATCTGTTTTTAAAAAAGCAAAACCCCTAAACAATTCATTACCATACTACAGAACTAGAGAAAGACTCCATAGGAGTCAAGTGAAAGTAGTTCAAACCAAAGAAACCAGTAACTTTAATGGAGATCAACTAGGAAAAAGATCCTTTGCAAACATAAGATGAAGGAGAAATTAATACTTTATTCTGGGGTTTCAGGAAACCTACCTAGTACCTGAATTTAAAACATTAAAAAACTTAAGAAATTTCAGATAAAACAGCAAAATAAAATCAGTGAAATTTATCCACTTGTCAAAATATCAAAGTTGCTTTTTAATAAATTCCTTGACACTGCATCATTTTTATGATCCTTTCACTGGCCTAGTACTGCACTTGGGTTTTCTTCTTCTGGTGCATATCTGGGAAGAGATGAGGAAAATGATACTTTTGTCACAGCGCCCACAAGGTTTTGAATATTGTCATCCCAAGTTAAAACATACTAATTGTCATAAGTTATCCCACTGAATTCAGAAAGGTATTTCACATATCTTACATATGTCAGAAGGCTCCAACTGAATGTCAAAACATGCTCTCCCTCCCAGCCTTTCACCTGATCCAGCCTGGGATAGGGACTATAGTATGATATGCAGATGCTGGCCAATCAGACCAGGCTTGATAACTTGGAAAAAAAAATTGTTTTGTCATCCTTTACAATGAGTATCTTATAAACAGACAAATGACCTATACTCTTATGTCTGCTCTCATGTCAAGCTGTCAAAGTGCGACAGTAGAAATAGAACAAGTACCAGATTTCCTGGTTTTAAGAAAAGTACATAAAGAACACAAAATAAATCCTTATTATGTTACATCTCTTAAAATAAGTTTAGTGAGAAAATAGTTTAGCATATGAAAAAATATTGTCCTATCATAAATTAGTTTTCAGGCCCTGACAGAGACTGGAGAAATTCCTATTATCTCATGGAAAGGTTTCTTCAGTTGTATTCTTAGTATAACTTTTATTTCTTAGTGTTTTCTCTCTTTTTTTTTTTATTTTGAAAAATGATGGTGAGCTGAAAGAATCATACTTTCTTTGGTAGGGCATTATTGACCTGCACTTCGGGAAGCTACAATTCAGTCACTGAGCCATCTCTCATCTGTTCATGGAGTTGATGACCCAGGCAGCTAAGCCTCCTGCCAGAGCTGGGATGCTTTTTGCACCCCCTGCACCCCTATTAAAAGGCAGCACAGGGTTCAGTGCTTTGTTCATGAAGTATTGAATGAGGGACTTTTTTCTTTTGCACGTGGGTAGACCTGAGGCCAATGTGGGCTGCCCAGGAGTGGCAGAAGTTTTCAGCTGCTATGAGGCCAGTGGTGCCCTTTATCATTCCATCTGTCTTGTGTGAATGAAATCTGTTGGCAAGAGTAGTAGGTCATGGACACCTCACCTTTCCTCACCTCTGCCAAAAGAGGTGCCTGATCCAAATCATGTCTCTGGTAGCCCAGGAGTCATAGGCCAGCAGGAAATCCAGCCAATAAAAATAACTTGAACCTACAGTGATAGGAGTCACAAAGTGCTGCACCATAAAGGCAGGAATAAGCATGATCCTTTTGCCCTTTCAATTTTGACTGCTGATCCCTGAAAGATCTTTTCTCTCTTTCTCCTCTTTGTTTCCCAGGTTTCCTTTCAATTCCCTCTTGACATGTCTGTTTTATCTTTCTGTTTCTGTGGTTTCCACGTTCCTGAGAAGAGCCTGCAGGCCTTTCAACAGTATTGTTAGATACATAAAGCCATGGTGAAGCCCAATTAGTTCTTATTTTAATCAAAGCTAGTTCATTTTACCCTCCTTCTGCTGATAAGCAATTCAGTTCAAGACAAGCGAGGAGTCTGCCATGCTTTCTACAGTGACCAAAAGCAAAGCTACAAGGACTTAAAAGGAAAATGTAGAAGTTAGCAGGTGACAAAAATCTTCCTAGAGAAGAATTCTGCTTGCCAAATTCCTACCTCGGCTCTTAAAAGCAGATCATTTGGACTGGTTTGCATTATCATCATTTCACAGTCCCCTGTTCCAGAATACTCTTCATGAAGCACTGATGAAGTATGATTTCAGCTCCATGTTTCTGAAGTGGACAGCTGTGAACAGGACAGCTCTAACGGGACCATGGCACAAAGTGCAGAGGCAAATCTCCAGGAGCCTTACTCTGAACCTCTGCAGAGCTGCAGACCGATAGCCTTGCTTGGTCAGCAAGAAGTCCATCCTTAGCACACACAAGTGCGAAGTCTCTACAAAGGACAGACTGTTTCTGGCCTGGTTTTTAGCAACTCTGACTTCCCAGTCTATACTCTTCTGATTGTTTCTGTTCGGAAGGCACAAGTTCGGGCCATTCAGCACCTCCTTCTGTCACTGTAAATGCTCATTTGCTGCCTCACTTTCTGTGACATCAGCCACGATGGACACCCATCCCGTTCTTCTGAAGGGGCCTCACTTCACTAATATGACCAGACCTTGGAAAAGAGTCAAGTATCGTGTGTGAAGGGAGCCCAGCTCGTGCCCCGAGTGTTTCGCCGTGTGCCCAGCCCGGCTGCCCCCGCTCGCTGACCCGGTTCCCGCAGCCTGTCCTGCCCTCTAGTGCCGGCCTGTGGCTCCTGTGCCTCCCGCTCCCGCTGAACCACACTCCCGGGGCGCGGCTCTGCTGCAAACATCAGGAGCCCAGGGTGCCCTGCTGTGAACCCCTGAAGGGTGGATGACCCCTGGCCCAGGAGGGCTGTGGCATCTCCATCCTTGAAGCTATTCAAAACCTGAGTGGACATGGTCCTGGGGAACCTGCACTGGCTTGTCCTGCTTGAGCAGGGGGATTGGACTGGATGATCTGAAGAGATCACATCCAACCTAAATCATTCTGTTAGTGATGGGTTTAAGCATGGCTAAATTTATCAACATCTATTAAAAAAAAATCTGTTATTCCATTTGCTGGAAAAAAAAATATATCAGCAGCATTTGTATGTAGATGCCTTTGACCTGTTGTGCATGCTTGTGTATTCGTGAGATGTTCCTTTTAGCCTTCAACTTGGTAAAGTATGAGGAAGCTTTTAATGTCTTTTTTTGATTTCATGGTTTCTTTTGAGCTTTGTACTAAAGACATAGTCTTTGTACTAAAAACACAATTTCTGGATTAAAATTCTTGGTCTTATGTCCTTAGCGTAAAGACATAAGATCAAGAATTTTAGTCCAGAAACTCAATATTGTGCCTTTGGGAACTAGAGTAATTTATCTGGGTGTTTGGTTTTTTTGTTTTGGGGTTTTGTTTGTTGGTTTTTTTTGTTTTTTTTAATTCTGGGCTTAATTAATGAGGTGGTTCATCATTGATGAACCAGTTGCAATATCTTCCTCGTGGGCTACAGTTGAAAGCATTGTAGGAGGTAACTCTTCAGCTTCATCTCTCTATGCTGAGGCAGGAAGGAGCACCTCGCAGCTAGCTGTGAGCAATCATTCTTTTTTCATCAGGAAAAAACCCCCCAAAACTCCCAGAATAGATGGACACAACCTGTAGACCAGACTATTTCAATCTCATTGAACAGATATCATATTTTTGCTTTTCCCCTTCATATGTCCAAAATTGGGCACACCTGGGGATATGACACTGGATATGACAACAGATATGCTGGATCACCAGTGTTTTGGTGAAACACAAACAATTTCCAGTGTTGTCTCTTGAGCACATCACACTGAACTATTTAGAATCTGTATGCAATGTGAAAACCTGTGAAACAATCATTATAAAGCTATAAAACCATACAACATAATATAACACCAAACTCAAGTTTGTAATAAGGAATTTTGGTGGTTTACAGCCAAGAAAAGCATTACTCTCAAAAACAGGTCACAAAGTGCCCAGTAAACCTTTATTGCTTCTGTCTGAAAACAAAAAGTAAATAGGTGCTCATGAGGAGTGAGAAAACACATATGCAAGATGATTAACTACACAAATAATTTGCATCATTATTTGCACTTTTTATCAACAGTAAAATTTCTATCTCACTAGTCTTTTCTATCATTTGCTTGCATGTGATCAATGGCAAAAAATTACCCCATTATCACAGGACACAAGGTCATGTGTTCATTTCAATGAAAAGGTGTATTATGGTCATTTGTTCCTGCTTTGGTTACTTATGGTCCAAACGCAACCAGGACCATCCTGTACAAGAGGAAACATGTAGAATTGCATTTGGTAGCTCCTTTGACTTTTCTAGTTACTTTATCTTTGCTATCAAATTTTTCTAAGAACTTTGTGAGACAAAGTGCCCGCTCAGTGTTTATCATTACAACAGGATTATGGTGAGACAAAAGCTTATTAATTTCTAGAATTCAATTGTACTGAATATTTTTTTTTTAACTCCACAGCTTCTGTTTCATGTTGTAAAGGAACAGCACAAAGACAACATTTAATGATTCAAACTGCGAGTTATCACCCCAGTCTGCAGAACTGCTGTTGCTGGAAGTTTTAACACTTTCTCATAAGGACAGACACTGGTTTTCAAATCTCTGCCTGACATCCTTCTACCACTGCCAAACACTCGGTACAGAAGGCCTCTAAGAAATCCTGTCTTTTTTGTTTCACCTTAATTAATGCTTCTTTTGGAAACATGATTTTCGGCTATCCCAAGTGCTTCCTCCAGATGCTCCAAAAATAACTTGCATTGTCCTTGCATTGCAGGTGTGATCTCAGCAGCTTCTGCATACTTCTGAAGCAACTAATTCTGAAAATCATTTCTAGGCACATTAGGGACAAGAAAATAATGAGGAGTAGTCAACATGGCTCCACCAAGGGGAAGTCTTGCTTGGCCAACTTGATAAAGTTCTACAATGACATGAGTGACCTGACAGGTAAGGAAAGTGCAGCAAATACTGTCTACCTGGACTTCAGTGAGGCCTTTGACAATGTCTCCCATCAGATCCTTATAGAAAAGCTGTTGATATCGAGGATGGATGAGCAGACACTGAGATGGACCAAAAACTGGCTGGATGGCCAGGTCCAGAGGGTGGTATTGAGAAGCATGGCACCTAGACAGAGGGCAGTAACTATTGATGTATCCTGGAAGTCAATACCGTGTTCAGTCCCATTTAACATCTTCATTCATGATCTGGATGATGGGGCAGTGTACCATCAGCAATTCTGCTGATGGCTCAGAAGTGGGAGGAAACAGTCAAGGGTTGTGCTGCCATCCAGAGGGACCTTGACAAGCTGGAAAAATGGGTCAACAGGACTGTCACGAAGTTCAACAAGGAGAAGTATAAAGTGCTGCACCTGGGGAGGAATAACCCTGTACCCTATGCACCTGTATATGACGGGGGCCATTTTAAGGGTTAATGACATTTGCAGTATATGCCTTAAACAAGTAGTGGGTGGTGAAATTTGTTGCAGAAAACATCATGGGTGCCTGTGCACAAGCTGCAAAAGGAACAAAGTCTCAGATCTGGCCTTGCCTAGGCAGGACCAAAAGTGATACTTTTCACCACAGCCTTCCATTTCAACCCCCGAAGTGGACTCCCCACAACCACTGAACTAAGAGCTGAGCGAGCAGGGCAGTAAAACCACATATTCTCTCATCTCTCAGGCTAATGAGGAACTGTATAAAGAAACTCAGGGAATCAGTTGGGTAGGACTCCACCAGCAAGAAGCCCAGGACACTGACAAGACCAATAAAATGCTACTGGATCCACAGTGGTGATTATCTTCTGCTTGCAGTGTCTGTATCCTACTCCCTTTCTCTTGCTCTTTTTGTCTTTCTCTCTTGTTTCCCTATACAAACAATTTTATGAAATAAAGTCGGTATTGCTGAACCACCATTTGGTCTCACACCTTAATTTGGGCAGAGGACTTTAACATCAAATCAAAACAGCCATTCATCTGAAAATACCTAAAAATACATGCAGGGCAGTGTGTTTCAAGGTCTTCCATGATATACATTTATAAATGGATGCCAATTAACAAGACTACCTTGCATCATCTACCTAAGTTAAACCAACAACACAGAGCTAAAAACCAGGAGCAATTATTTTCAAGTTCTTTCAGGCTCTTTATAAATCCCTGACCAAGACTCATGGCATTTTCAAAACAGATGAAACTCTGTGATTAAAAGTGGCCCAGAGACTACAGTGGCACTCATTTAGTGTACAGTGCAGGAGCTGTTGTGAGCCATATGCCACTCATCCCCCTGGCATTTCGTAGGGAAGATTTCTTTTACTGACCTGCATACGGCAAATACTGTGCTCTTTATCTGGACATTAAACGTGAAAAAATGCAAAATCTTTGACATTTTGTAAGCATTTTCTTCTGAAAGTAAGAGCAAAGTTTAAAATGTGACATTCCACACTAGGAGCATGGTATCAGTGGGATAGAAATTCACCGACCATGACCAAAAATGTTTCTCCACATTTGTTTTTATGCTGATTGCTTGCTGCAAAGATTACTTTTTCTTTTAATTTAACCACATCTCGATCATTGTGGGTCCCTTCCAACTCGGCCTATTCTGTGCTTCTTGGATTCTGCATAGTCAACACGCATTACAACTGTCGTCTGTGCTGCTTCTCATCTATCATTCATCATTTAGTACTGGCTAAATATCTGACCCCATGGACCAATTGTAATCACATCTGCCTGAAAATTCGTATTTGTGATCAAATAATTATTGGTCCCAGAAATCAGGATAAAAATACTGTGTGAGATCAGTCTTGCTGGCGTCCTAGAGAACGTGAATCTGTTGGAGCACATCCTTGGAATACGCATGCCTTAATGACTCAGTTAGAGCTCACATCTCTGAAACCAAAGATAGAATTGGCAGAACTGTCTTAGCTATACGTTCTCCCGACCCAAACTCTAGACATAAGGAAATAGGAAAAGAGAAAAACCAATGTTCCTGCATAAGAAGAGACAAGGTAGTTACCTAACAAGTCCTTCACTTCAGGGGTGAGCAGAGACAGATATTTTCTACTACAATGCAGCATATATATCTATGATTACTGACTACAAAATTAAAGCAAAATGATGATTTTATCCACCCTTTGAGCAGCTATAAACAGAGATACCAATTTATTTCATTGTTATGAGAAAGCTTAAAATTCTCTAGCTGGTATGATGCAAGCCACAGGTAGCATTTTGCATCTGTCTCTTAGGATTCCTGCTATATTTTTCTCAAGCCTGATTTTCAATGCAGTCCATGCCTGTTTTACCTACTTGTAGCCACGTCTCTGTATCCATGGGTGTGTGCATCTGTCATTGCCACCAATGCAACACACAGAGGTGGAATTGCAAGGCCAGACTGGAAGTTGTGTTTCTGTGGGGCACTGACCCACTGGCTGGTGTGAAGACATTATTTCCAGAGCACTTGTTGCACAGTCCTGAAAATCTGCCCCAGTGTCCCTGCCCTGCAACAGGGAGGGCATTGTTTTACTCTCTAAGGCAAAGGCCTGAGCACTTGAAATCTTACTAGGAGATCTGCAATTAAAAATCAGCCAGGATCTGGCATTAGGTTATAAGTCCTCTGAGGGCAAGGGCCGTGTATTTATTTCATGTATCTGCAGTACCTAAGTACCTACTATTGGGTAATGTCTCATGATTGAGGATGTTGCCATCACACATGCAGGTGAGTTTATGAGTCACAAATAATTGCCTCTGAAATAATGAAAACCCAAAGCAATGTGACAGTGCCAGATAAATTAATTAAAAATCCATCAAAGTGGTAATTTTCCTTTCTGTATCTGGCCAAGTGTTCTTCTGAACAGTATGCACAGATCTGTCCAGCTATCAGATGAATGATTCATTCCTCTTTCAAACCTAGTGATGATAACACTGAAAAAACAGCACTACCTGAATCCCGCTGAGATCAAAAACATACCGCAAAAAATTGTACTAGTGAGTCAGCACTTATCTTTTATATTCTAAATTAATTTCATACTAAAATGAATATACTCAGGTGGGAAAAAGAAGAGGATCTTGGCATTTTTGTCCCTGAAGGGAACAGTGACTCAGTAATGACCCTGCTTTCATCGGAGGCACAGATAAATCTGTAGCTGATGCTATGCAACGTAGATAGCTGAGTCAGAAATAAGGCTCTAAACAGATCTGTATTTTGCAGCCAGAAGCTGATGAGATCACACCAACATGCAAGGACAAGTTTCAAAATATCAAATAACTTTAGTACTACGAATAAGAAATTGAGAAATTCCTTCCAGACAGCTCTACATTCAAATGCGCTAGTCAATACTAGTATTTAAACACAGCTGTGCAAAAGCTTGTGTTAACTTTAGCCTAAGATTTTGGTTCACATCATTTTGTGCTCAAGTGATATCATTGGCATCCATTTTTTACAAAAAATAAGCAGACATATTTGTATGGAATACTAATGTGAACAAAAATACTGACCTTAGCTTAATTGTGCAGTACCCATTAATTATCATGAAACATAAGGAGTTTTATAAATGATCATATAAAACCACATAAAACAACTTTTAACTGAAAGAAATGGAAGTTTACATTACCACTATACTACACAGAGTACTTAGATTTTGAGCACTGATGAAGCACTTATGGACAAGAATTATCTGAATAGAAAAACAATTGCCAGAAGTTGAATTTATCAAAGTGTCAGCAATTTAAATATCCCTATATTTAATATTTAATATTTAAATACAGTGCCTGTGGAGACAGGGAGTGCCCTTTAGGATTGACCTAATATGCTGTGCATCAAACACTGGGCTTTTGGTAGTAAGGAGAGTTACCTTTCATTTGACAGCAATTGGGCTGCTGGATTGATGTTCCTCCCCTTCACTTGCCATTGACTGCAGCTCCTTCAATGCAACCATTCTTATCTCCACTCAGAATCTCTGCTTTTAGTCTCCCTCTCACCAGGAGGGGATGGGGGAAGAGAGCAGCTTAAGTGGGGTTGAATTTTCCAGCTGTATTTTAAACTAGCAGTGCCATGCAGAAAAATAATTTTCTTCTTGAGAATTATTGCTTTACTCAAAACCAGTGTATATGCTATTTCCTTGAGTGTAAAGCTCATGTTACAAATAATTTTCCAAGTCTGGTCTAGAAGTGCTAGTTATCTTCTCTCCCCTCCACTCCCCCTGCAAAAAACAGTGCACGTATACAGGACATCAAGAATGGTATTAAGCCAAAGGCAATTCAAAACTGTTCATTTGATTCTTGCCAGAAGAAAATGCAAATGAGCAATTGCTCATTGCATTTTGGCAGGTTTTTTTTTTTAAATTCTAGGATTTTACCATTTAATAATGATGCGCTGACATTACTTCCTCCATATATTGGGATTCAGCGTTCATTCTTATATTTAGCTGTGTGTATGGTGGCAACACCTTCAATCACATGGCCTTACCCACCTACAGTAGGTACTTAGGTACTGGGTACACATAAAATAAAGATTTTGCCCTCAAAGGACTTACTACCTGGCCCTGGCTGATTTTAGTAGCAGACATTCTAGTAAGACCTTAAGTGCTCAGGACTTTGCCTTAGAGAATAAAATTATGCCTTCCTGTTGTAGGAATGTGTAGAATAGTTGCCTGTAGTTGATGAAACTGAAGACAATAGAAAAAAGCAGGGGTGTACTACAGGTGGGTAAGCTTAAAAAATATAAATGTTTGCAGCAGCATTCAACACAAACAGCTGTGAAGGAATATTTTTGGTCATGGTCAGCAAACTTCCAGCCCACTGATAACTAACTTTTAGTGTGAAATGTCACATTTTAAATAAACTTTTCTTTCTTATTTCCAGAAGAAAATACTTGCGAAGTGTGTCATTGGTTGGACTTGGTGATCTTAGTGGTCTTTTCAAACCTCAGTGATTTTATGAGTCTATCTATATCTTTCTGAACAAGATCACAGAATCAGAAAATTGTTAGGGTTGGAAGAGACCTCTGGAGGTCATCCAGTCCAAGCCCCCTGCCAAGACAAGGTCACCTAGAGCAGGTGACACAGGGACACATCTATGTGGGTTTTGAATGTCTCCAGACGAAGACTCCACGACCTCCCTGGGCAGCCTCTTCCAGTGCTCTGCCACCCTCAGCGCAAAGAAAATCAGGGCAGGGTTGCTTGAATCTAACTAATGGAGCATATTTGAAGGAGCATTATTCCAGCCAGTGTGGGCACAGGGACGGAAGGGATGGAAGGGCCTGGTGTTTGTTCAGCGAAGCTCCACCTCTCTCTGGAATGCCAGCCTGACCCACACAGGCGGACAGGACAGCTTTGAGCAAGTCCTTTGATTTGTGAAGTCGTTCATGACCGTTAATTTCTACTTGTTTTATGTTCTGACGATTTGAGTTTCTGAACAGGCCTTGCAGTTCCTAACGTGGGCACCTGTGAGAGGCACAATTTGCTACAGACTGAGCTCACAGCAGAATCACTCACGAATGGGCGGTGGGCAGCCCGCAGTCTCCACAGAACGCGATGAAATCGGGGGACGTTTCCCGTCCCGTTTGTGCCCATGCCGCCGTGCTCAGCGCCAGCGCCTAGCAGGAGCCCGGGCGGGCCAACCCCGCTCGGCAGGGCCCCGCCCGCGTCCCGCGGGGCAGCGCCGCGCTCCGCCCGCCGAGCGGCAGCAGAGGCCCGGCGCTGGGGCAGCCTCGGCCCCCGCCTCGGCCGGGCCGGGCCCGCTGCCCGCTGCGGTGCTCCGCTGTGCCTGGCGCCACGTTCCTCCCTGCTCACGGGCAGTCCGAAGGTAGGAGTTGCCGGGAACCCCGATGGCAGCCCGCCGGGCAGCGCTCCCGGCCATCTGGGAACAGCTCCGGCCGCCTGCTGTGACAGCGTAGTACATCCCACGGAGAAGCGAATGCTGGCATGGGCAGGCTGAGGCACTGTCAGCTCGTGTCCCGCTCTGTCAGTCCCCGCTACATGTCCCGGGTTACCCGCTACAGACTGTGGCGCTGAACGAGGGGTAAGCCCGGCCTCTGCCAAGGCGCTGGCTCTGACCTCTCCCACCGGCCCAGCCTGGGAAGCAGGGGTGCAGTCTGGGATTTGGGGAGCAGCCTGCGGTTTGGGGACCAGCCCTGGTCATACTGGGCTGAGCATACCCCATGGCACAGCCAAGCGTGTGGGCTGACATGTGGGTCCCCCCGCCATAATCGGGTTATGAGCTGCAAGCAGGGAGCAGATTAATGGGGATTTGAACTCCCTGCGGAGGGAATTGGAGGGGACATGCTCAGGCGTTTGCAGAATGTTGATGTTTGGTATAAGCTTTCCTCCCCCGCATATGCACGTGGGATTTAATAGCACAAGTGCAGACCTTTGCTTTCACTTTTCAGAGAAACTTCTCATCCCTTCAGAGGTGTTGCTGATACAGCTCCACTCAGTCACAAGATCCACTGTAGTAGAGACCGAACATAAACCACATTTATGTGCACATCTGAACGACAGTAATAATGCAGGTAGACACAGGCAAATGCAGCTGAGTGTGCCTTGTGACTATGCTGTGGTTTTCAGCTCCATTGTTTTTGGGGTCTTCTTGAGTCAGGTCTATTATGCCATTTTCCTGTAGCCCTTCAGTTGCCCTCTCCTAATCGGTATGCCTAGTGCTAGGCACACTGTCGCCAAGCAGTTAAATTTCCATGATGCAACCAGAAACAAACCTTATAAATGCTGTCAGAGGCAGAAGAAAGACTCACTGGTGTTAGATGGTAGGATTTAAAATATAAAGCCTAAATCAGCGGAAGAGCTTGCAAGGCTTTTCTGCTACAAGTTGAAGGACCAAAAACTCACAGACTTGTGGTTCTGAAACTCCTGCCTTAGGTCCAGCAAGGCCAGCCTTCCAGATCTGGTATGGTGTGTTATCTGCTGTGTTTCAGGGAGTAAACAAGAGATGGTTTTATCTGTCAGACATATTTAAGTCCTTTTATCTGAGGAAAGAAAAAGGGAATAAAGATGAACTCTCAAACAAGGGAGGAACTATTTCCTTTAGATAAGTCATATATTCTATAACTTTGGGAATAATCCTGAGTCAACATCTCCTTGGCACAATGTAGAGTGATTTAAAATTTATCTGAACTGAGGAGTGCCCCTGGTAAAGCTGTAGGAAGTGCTTCCCTCTGGTTGCTCCTTGGCAGACCCCAGCAGCTGTGGCAGCTGATTAGAGAAGTTTTCTTCATGGGACTTCTGCACAGCGACAGGAGAGGCATTCCACCCTGCTTTCATTTGCCAGGTCTCTCAGAGTGGGCAGGAAGAAAACCAGGGGGAGCTAGATTGCACCTGGCACTGGCCAAGCCACTGTTTTTTGCTGTCATCAGAGGTAAACATTAACATTGCCATAAAACTCAAGAGTTGGAGCTCTTTTCTAGAACTGTTGCACTTAATGACAATTATTTAGCATGATTTCTTGTGTGTGACTTTTTACCCTGTATAATGTCTCCCATGCCTCCCTTAAATCTGTGATTTTTCACCTGAGTGACTTTATTATTACTGTTTCTCCTTTCTTTGTTTATCAAAATAGAAAGTATGCTGTGTTATTTTTGGATTATCTGATTTGATCTGTGCTGTACACCAAGAGTTATTGAAAGTGCACCCAAGATAATTAATACTTGTTGAAGTCAAGCTGAAGTCCATGAGTGACTGCATGTGAGCACATATATTGACACATGTATTGACAGTGGTCATTTGATATATTATTTTATCTACGTGTTGCTTAGTTTACAAGTTAAATAGGAGGCCTGGAAAATGGAGCTGATGTAACGTGACTAGATATGTCTGCATTCTTTGCACTGTCTGCATTCTATGGAGAAAATTCTTTTTTGTTTGCATATATTTGTGGGGTTTTCTTCTGTTAGCATCAGTTTGTGTTGAATTCTCTTACAGATTTTGTGTAATTAAACTAGGTTTATATTCCAAGGCACTGATGTTTCCTTGAACTTTCATGAAACTTTCATGCTTAAATATCAAAATTCATTTCCTTGTAAGCTTAAAACTGTGCAAGAAAACAAAAGGTATTAAGCAAAGGGAGAAAAAGTAGCCAGCAAAATAATACAAGTACAGCAGGACATAGTGAAATAATTAACCCTAAGTTCATGAAATTGAGGTTTAACAAAGGCTTGCAGGCAGACTGCCTAATAGCAGTTATATAATAGCAATAATTTGTTGCCTTTCTGCAGAGCCCTTCTTACCCCCCTTCTCCCCCCTCCTGATAAAATGTTTAGCACACCTTGTACCATGCTGCAGGGGCTTGAGCACATGAGCTTATTGTTTCACTGTTTATATCTCCCTTCTCTAAATGCCTGGAATTTCTGATTCCCCAGCAACCCCAGGGGCGTCCAAATCCTGCACTTTGCACTTTGCAATAATGTCTGTGTGGTCTGGAGTGGGTTTAGGGCTGAAAAGTCATGGTACTTCAACCTGCGCAAAAGAACAAGGAGTGAAACCTGCAGACTGTAGTGCCTGAATTTCATGAGAGTGGGTCACAGGGAGCATTTCAGCCATGGTGACTTAGGAATTTGGAGCCACCTTATCAACTCTGTCTTGCTTCTGTTTATCCTGTTTTCCTGGACATCTTCCATGCAACCCAAGACTGTGATCCCTGATAAGAGTAAGACTGAAAACTGACATATTGAGCAGACTTACCATGGTCTTGGTTTTTCTACACCCACTGTGCAGATTTAGAAAATTACTGTCTTCACCTACACAGGGCTTATTCATGTAAAATTTCAACGGTGGTATTATAATGCAGTGGTAGCATAATGCAGGAAGGGCTTAGCTGTTGAAATTTTTTCCCTTTCTGGTTGGAAAGCATATAGATTGGGGGGGCATCAGCAGGGTTAGGAAAGGAAAAGAATCATGGGAAGGTACTTACCTGTCTTTTCCTCATAAACTAAGTGTTCCACTTGGGAAGCAGTAACCTTCGTGACAATAGCCATTAACTATGCTGTCATCTTTCCAGTGTCAAAACTTTTTGTACAGAAATATGGACACATTTTGTGAAAGCAGGAAAGTTGACTCTATTAGTACTACAGCTTAGGGAGCTTTCACAGTCTTGTGGTTCTTCCTCTCCCAGATCATCTCAAATTTCAGTCTGGCCCTCCAAAAATTTTAAGATGTCCATTTTGGAGCATAATGTTGAAGAAAACCGTACTAAGTATATTGTTCCTGGTTAGATATATAATGATCTTACATGATTGTAGGCTGCTGTTCAGAAACACCCTCTTCTTGAAATCAGATTTTCCAGAGAATGATTATAATGGAGTTTAAAGCTCCATGCTTTTGATGGGACCTTACCAAAAAGTTGTAGAAGGGGCTTATGATGGGTGGAAGAGACACATTTTTGAGTGACATCCTTAGCCTCACCCTGCTGCATGTTGATCTGCTAAGGTCATTGATGGAGCAGCCTGTAGATACCCAGCTGCACCTGATTTTGCAACACCATGACACAATGACGCCTGGAGCTTCTGCTAATGTCACCCTTCCAGGGCCAGTCATTCCATCAACCTGTGAGAAATCTAGTATGCTTCCACCATCAAGGAGTTTCAGGGAGAGGGAAAGAATTAATATTAATGATGAAAGTTTTTTGAGGAATAAAATGAAGATTAACCAGCAGTATGGTATGTCTGTACAGTTTTCAGAAAACAGAGGAGTGTTGGGGGAAATGAATACCCAGCTTGTAGAAGCACTGGAAGACACAGGAATGTGAATAGTCTGCCTGGTCCTGGTTATTTCTCTCTCTACTACACTTTACCTGAGAAATTATGGGGAAAAAAAGAAGGTAAGCTTTAGTTTTCTGACTCAGTTATATTCTCATAAGATTATTTTGCTAATTCAGATCTTATTATTCCATAAGGTAAGTCATCTAACTCAGGTTGTTATCATTGCAGACATACAAAGGCATTGAAATCCTACGTGTGGGATTGGAGCATAGATGTCACTAACAATAAAAGTGCTTGCAATGCAGACAAGTCTTTTATTGAAGAGTTTAGATGTCCTCCAGAAGATTCAAATGCTGCATGTGCACTATGGAAAATGTAAGGGAGAAAAGAGGTAGAAATGGTGCATTTAGTTTGAACAGAGCTGTTCAGGAAATAGCCAGGAAGATAAAAAAATGCTTTAAAAATAAGGCATGAACTGATATTGTCAGAAATTCATCAAATCACAGTGAAAAACAGAGCAAGATGAATTGCTAAATATTTGCAGGAAAACAGAGACAAAAGACCTGCATGATTTCCATGAAATAGCCACAGAAGAGTCGAAGTGAGAAAGGAAGGAGAGGCATTCTTAAAGGAGAGAGATAACAATATAGTGGAGAATTTGGAGAAAGAAAAATGTCAGCTCCAAAACAGGCCCTTCTAGATATTAGACTGAAGATAAGGCACATCAGAAAGATTGAATCAAGAGTGGACCAAGACAGAGACTGAGACGCTTCAGAAGAAATGTGGACATTTTGGGGAAAAAACAGTGTTTACTGAAACAACTGTAATTCTTCTCTGTCTGAAGAGAAGAAACTTGGATTAATAATAATACTCATATTAAAAAATGACATACTAATAATATCAGCATTTAGTTCATGAATGCTGGAAACTAAAGTAGGAACCAGTTAGGAAAAAAGTTAAATAATATTATATTGTGTGTCTATACCATTACCTTAATCAGCCCTTTATGTTAAGAAGACTTAAGCTAAAAAACCTGCCCATCTCCTGTACAAATATTAGCATAAATAGATGTCTCAGATCAATACCACATCCACAAGCCATTAAATACCTTGTAATCAAACAAAATATTTACTTTGTTTCAAAGCCAAATCCCATGCAGTCAATTTTATTTCGTATTTTATTAACCCTAAAGGCTACCCTGTCTTCTCTTATCTGTCTTCTCAGGGAAAAATAATTACTTTTTAATTAGGTCATTGCAGTCATGTGCTGCTGCTATTATATAGACTGTTCCTGGTATGTGATTATAGATAAATACAGCATAGCATTTAAGGAGGTTTGATGCTAACATGCATATATTAATATGCAGGCTGTAGAGCAGGTAGAGCTGATAGACTTCGATAGTACAAATTCCTTTCATGAGTTCTGTCTCAGTTTTGACCAGACCTAAGGCTGGCAGATAAGTATCACTTTTACCAATACTGCCAAGCAAGAGGGCACAAATTGATATGAAAGGCCTATACTGAAGCAATTGAAGAAAATCTGCTTTTCAAGTCTGTCATCATTGAGTGCTTAGAATTTTAACAAAGATCAAGATATGATTATCCCATATACATAATTCTGAGCTATCCACACCTACTACCTTATTCTTATGTAAGGTAAAGTCAAACAAGAGAAGTGGGAGGGTTTTAAGAGTGACGTTGTCTGTTGTTCACCTGGAAAGGAGACGGTTGATATTTTTCAGAGAAGATTCAGTTTGTTTATCAGTTAAAGGAGGTTATTGGAAAAAACTATACAGCTGATACATAAAAATGTCATCAAGCAGAAAGTAAAAAAAAGTTGAATTAAATCTCATCTAAATTTAGGTTTATTCTGATAAAATTACTTAAAGAAGTAGTCTTAAAACACCTTGTTTATAAGACTGTTTAAATTTTGAAATGTCACTGTAAGTTTTTGCCCTTAACACAGTTTAGACCAAGTTTTCATTATGTAATAGTCATATTAAAAAAATCCATGGATTCTGAACTTGGCTGTATTGCAATTTTTTGCTAGGAACAATTACAGATTCTTCTAAAAGTAATTATAAAGACAGATGACTATTTGTGTGTGTCTGAGTCTGCCTCTGGAATGTTGCTGTAACTGGGCAAATTATATAATTGCAAAAAATAGTAATTTGCTAGTGAAGTGCCATATAGTTATTGTCCAGAGTGACTTTCAATTTTGTAGTACCTTGGGTCTGGAATAATTTTGCTACAGGTGGATCCTGAGTAACGTTTTCCCCAAAAGCCTTATTGTGGGGCAATGTCAGACTGTTGTTGTACATCACTTGCAAAGAACAGTCATGAGGCAGAGAGGGTGCCTTAATAAGGTTAGGGAGTGTACAACTGTCTGTGCCAGTCTATATGCAATAAACGCCCTGTGTTGCACAACTTGCAGTGGTGTTCAGAGCTCTTCGGCTTGCAGCTGTGGTTTCTGCCAGCACTATTGATCAGTCCCTTGTCTTGTGTGCACTCCAGCCCGAAAGAAAGCCATTCCTGCCCAGAGGGACTTTTGCCTTATTTCAGTCTCTATTATTTTGTGCAGCAAATAATTGATATGAATTAATGTTAACCACACCTAGTCAATTGTGTCTGTTGCGATAGAGATGGCTGTAATTTGGCATGTAAGTTCCCTGTAACTTGGCAGCAATTCAGGCACAGCTCCCACGCTAGAGGAGTGTGCCATTTGACTGACAGGGAGTCTGTGCTAATGTAGGATCTCATGAGTAGCCCCTAGCTGGGGGAAGAAGTGAGCTGGTACAATCTGGTGAATCCAGCTAGTCACACCAGCACTTGGTGTACATGCAGCATGCATAGCCTGGCCCTGCACACAGTGAGAAGCTGCTGTCATGTAGGAACTATCCCCATAGTTCTTCCTTCCCCCAGCTTCTCAAAGGATCTGGTACGTGTCTCATGACCAGTCAAATGAAGCTTTGGGTTGTGGCTCACCAGTTCTTGGCTCTCACTCTTACCAGCTACGGGTCTTCTTTTCACGTTCTTTCTTTCCCTATCAAGAGCTGTTTTAGCCCTTCACACCTCAAACTGTGTTATGAGTTCTGCCCATCATAGTGGAACTATTATCAATAATGTCTTGATGATAATGCAGTCAATGTGCTGCAAGGCTTGATCATCGATCAGTTTGTTGTATCACCTTACAAATTAGCCCATGTTGGTTGTGAGAGTCATCCTTTGTTAAATAGCCAGGTTTTGTGCTTCTCTGGCAGAGACCTAGGTACAAGAGTTTGGTACAGCTTTACTCTAGCAGAGAGCTTGATCCTGTGTTGACCATACAGTCACTGTGAAAATTCATCAGAAATAATGGTTCTTTCCTTTTTTAGGAGATCACCTATGTGTCTCTAATGACAAGGTGCTTCTAAATTATGCAAACTCATTAATGACTTAAAACTCGGTTCTATTGATGGATACAAAATGAAAGTTACACTTTTTTCCAGAACTTTCTGAGAAACAGTCTTAGCAATTTGTTCAGTGGTGTTCAGTAAGTAAATCATTAGCATGAGCAGTTCCTATTAATCCCTTTACAAAGGTGTATGAAAAAACTCAGACTTTTGCAGTCTAAATTGAGTCTGAGGACCTATTTTTGAGGTTACAGATCATCACGCCTCATGTCCTAAGCAAGACAAGCAGGATGTACTTCAAGATGCATCCTGTTTTAATGTTCCTTAAAACAACAAAGTGCTTGAAAAGGCTTGACTGACCTTTACTGTACCTTGCATCTCATCATGGAGATATTTCAAAAGTAAGAACTGCTCTAGGACGGGAGAGACTTTCCAGGAATCTTCAAAGTCTGGGTTTCTGAATGCATCAGAGGTTTTAATAAACTCATTGAAGCAATGTAAATGTCTTAAGTTTTACTTCTTCCTTTTCCTGTCTTTCTATGGGGATAAAGGCGATAAAAAAATTTCTATTGTTTGCCTGAAAACTGCTTCTTGATTTCTTAAAATAAGTATTGGCAGCGTATGAATACTGTAACACTGGTGCTCTACCACAGTAGTCTTTCATGTCATACAACTTGATCTGGATTCAGTGACAAACAGCCTTTAATCCAGTTTGTCAGCAGGTATGTCTGACCAAGATAACAAGTCTGAGAAGTGCTTGTTTCCTTTTCAAACAGAAGCTGACTCGCCTTATTACTGCTGGCAAATCAGCTTGGATGCTTCCACTTCATACTGTCAAACCATCCCTGTGTCAAATGACAAGCCTCATCTGAGCTATTTCTTCAAATAAAGCATAGCCTGTATGACTTTGCACAGTCAACCTCACTAGCTATTTTTATTCAGTACAGCAGCTATGCCAATCGCCCTTCAGTGTTACTTTGCATTCTGGAAGGAGGTTTCATAATTTTCTCCTCTGTGCCTAGAAATTTCAGATGGTAGCTGTAACTGATTGCCATAATGCTTGGTTTTGACCACAGGAAAAAAAAAAAAAAAAAAAGATTCAGCAGACACAGCACATGATGTCTTTTAGGAAAACATGCCATTTTTAGAAGTTTACCTAGTAGTCCTAATTCCCAGTTGGAAGTTGTCTATACAATCACAGAATAGTGCTTTTGCCTTTTTATTAATTTTTTTTTATAGCACCCTGTATTCTACGCTGGCTGTACACAGCTTTATCCTAACATTACCACCCTTCTTCCTGCATTCTTTTCTATAGGATTTGTCCCCAGCACTGGCAACTGCAACACGTCACTGACACTGAAAGAGCTATAACAGTTTATACAGCACCATCATGCATCTTTTTCGGGGTCAATACATCACTGTGCTAAGTGTCTCCACTTCTGTGAACTTATTATTTAGGGTTTTTCACCATTTTTGTAACCAATAATTTGCATGTTAAAATTAAACTTATTCAAAAATTGTCAGCTGTCCATTCTGACAAAGCCACATACATAGTTTAACTGGTCGGCCAAGCCTGTTTCCCAAGGTATTGCTGACAGACAAAATCTTGACTACCAAAATCATGTTCTTGGTAAAATCAGCTTTTGTAAGCAACTCTTTCTCCTCTGAACTCTGGAAATGAGATGTAATTAATTTCTATGTATAAATTCAGTTTGAGTTCCATTCTTTGAAGAATATTCAATTCAAAACAAGTGGTGGAAAAGAGTTTATATCCTGCTGCCAGTCCAATACAAAGCCACTTAGAAATTAAAGGCAAACATAATTTCTATAATGTTTTGATATAAAAGAGGTGGTGCTCATCATTATTTGCAGTTGTTATCTATAATAGCAGACAATTTGGTACACAGTGTACAGTTATTTGTACACTTTGAAAGGCTTTTTACAATGAGCTGCATAATCAAACCAGTTTTGTTTAGTGTATCAATCCTGGGAAAATACTAATCCGATCAGAATCCTTAACAAGGCTGACTAATGCTAATGCTTACTGACTGAATAAAGTTTTCAGAGTTGCATGCGAGAAACACCATGAAAAATGAAAAAATATGAAAACAGTAGTTACGTTACTGAATTTTGCTTTTGGAGTTGAAAAGTTGATTTTATGAGCTATGTAATAAATCAGAATATGATAAATTAGAAGTATTCAGGTAACATTATAATTTTCATTTATGATTAGTTTAGAGCAATCCAAATTCAAAGCATCTACTTTGTATTCATTCTTGTTCAAAGTCAAGTCCTGCATTCCACCTGCAAGTAGGTCTTCCTCTAGCTGTAAAGCAGAGATGAATTTTGATTCTTAAATTTCCTCCATTTTCTACTTCTTCTAAAAAATAAAAACGTACAGCTTGGACAGATATGAAAAACAAAAGGAGCTTTGTAGAAGCATTTTACAGTCCATGACTTTGTGAAGTGTCTGAAATTCTGATGAGCTTCTCACAATAACCTTTGTTTTTAATGGGTGCTAACTCACATGCCCAAAATAAACATCTTAAAATGCTAAAAACATAAAAAGCCATGAACTATTATTTCTTCTACATTTCCTATGCTTTTTGAAAATACTGTCACCCCACTGCTTGCTTCTGAAGGCAACTACCATTTTCCTCTAATAGCAGCAGGTAGCCAATTTCACTATACCCAAAACTACCTTTTCCAAAGAAAATCTATGGCAAAGCTAACCTCTGTCACTGATGTGTTTCAATAATTTGTGGGGAGTGTTGTAGGGTGACACTAACATGTTCAGTTAGCCTGGCTGTTTTCAAGGTAGCTGCATCCCAAGCAAGTAAAAGAGATATTCCACGAAATCCACATCACTCGAGGATGGAAAAGCATATAGAAGATTTTCACAGAAAGGAATTGAGTGGGCTGCAGACAATATCCATTCCAACACAAAGCCTTAAAACGTGGCTGGGATGACCAGTGTTGTTACCCACTCACAGAGGCTGAAGTTTGCAATGACTTTCTGACTAAAAACTGGTTCAGCCAGCTCTGAACTGCTTTTCTTTTTCACACCACCTCAGGCCTTAATCTGCAGAGGACATTTTGGGGTCAAGCTCTGACATGAGTAGGAGATGAAGTATTATCCCCAGTTTAAACTGTTTGAGAGATAACATATCTGAAATAGTTATCCCGGTACTTTGTGTCAGGGGGTGAGGAAGCTATCAGCAACTCTATGGGTCAACATTCAGAAAACTGACTTGGAAGAACCTTTTCTTTATTTTTCAGTCTGTGCTGAAAACAGTTTAGCTAATCATACAAGGCTGGTTTTACAGTTTGCTTTGAGTGCACATGCCAGTGAAAAGGTTGAACTGATTTGAACTTTGTGAGATGGATAGCAGCTGTTGTACTAAGCTGTTTAAACCCACCAATTTGGGCTTAAACCTTGGCTGAGTAAATACAAAGCCTTAACCATACATAGTACCCATAATGAGCTTTCCTCTTTTGATTTCAGTGAATACAATTTATTTTCAAATCAACAATATTTTACTGCCAGATTTTCCAATACCAAATTTTCCCTTGCCAGATACTGAAGTATCTTACAAAAAAAAAAAAAAAAAGGAACTAAAAATAAAACAGGTGAGTTTATTTTCATTTTTCATGTCTGAAGTTACTGTTCATCACTGCTCAGTGCAGTGCAGCTCTCTCCTCCCTGAAACAAAGTTTAAAAGAGCATAACATTGGAATCATGCAACAATCTGAAAAATTATGTCTTTGTGTATGTGTGTGCACGTCTCTGGAATTAGAGAAAGGAAGATAAGGTGGATGAGAGAAAATGAAAACAAAACCAGCCTATGATAGTCTGTGAACTTCCTGTTGGTTTCTGTAGACTTCAGAGTCCAAAAATCAGTATATGCATATAAGAATGGGAAAAGTTCCAAAGCATTCTTTCTGAAGTCACGAGGTTGTTTCCTTATCACTGAGTAAGGCATCTAATGCTGACAGAAGTAGGATAATAATGTTAATTTTTCACCCAGGTAGAAAAGAATGAGTGATCAGTTAATAGTGTAGAGAAAGAAACATTAGTTCTGAGACACAAACTTGTTACAATTCAGACTTAATCCCAGAAAATCTGAAGGTCCTTAGCCCAATATGTCAGCCTATCACAGAATTTCTAGGGAATGCAGAAGCCTTCATTTAGCTTGATGTAGAAAGATATAGCGAAAGAGATTTTCCAGTATCTTACTGTAAGTTTTCCCTAGACAGAAATTTAAACAACAAATATTTTGTCAAAATAAAGCTTAACTGTTTTCCTAGGAAAAAAAAAAAAAGAGGTATGCATTATGTGGCTGTTTGACCAATTTATTGAGTATTTGCAAACCTTGTCAGGTTTCATTGCTGCTTTAAACTACCTCCAATTCAGTGACAGATTCACACAGCTGCTAGGATTGTCCAGTTCAATTTGCAATGTTTCATTAGAACTACAGGCCTCAGGTGTAGCTTTGGATCAAAGGCTATCCTTCTTTACAACTTTTGATGGCAAAAATCACAGATTCATGTGCAGGGCTTTTGGGCAAAGCTAGGTGAAGGTCTTTCGTTATTCAGTACGTTTGCTCTGCTATTTCCTGCTTGTTTGGATGTGAAACTTTAGCAAGAGAAACTAAAAAAATCTCAATATTTATTCCCTTGTGACATGACACTTGGCAGCTTTGCACAGTGCAGTCATCAGTGTTCAGCCACCATCTAACTCTTGTCCTGGGGGCAACTCGGAGAGCTCCTGCGGAAGCTCTCCTTGGTCAGTGCTCTGCATTCAGCTCCTAGTCCCTCTGTGTACTTTTTTTGTTGTTGTTTTTCCCAATCCATGATCATTTCCATGACACTGTCTAAAGCTGGAGTAGAAAGTTCTTTCAAAGGGTAAAAGAGGAGGTTGTCACCATTCTCTTGTACCCTGAGAAGCAGCATTCCTGTGGTCAAAGTAAGAGCTTTGTATAGGATCTCCTGTAAAGTAAATCTTAGAATGCCCATTACAGAGGTATCTGGTTGAATACTATTTTCAGTGCCTTCACTTTACACATTCAGCCAACAAAAGCAGAGTATGCCATGGTCTCTAATAACAAAAATAGAATACCTCACAGTGTGCTGTGTGTTTTTGTTTTGTTTAATTTGAAATAAAAGTAAAATGTTGTCAAAGAAGTTCAAATCTCATCTCTTCCTAAATTTTACGTTTTAACCTCCAATAAAGGTGAAAGTGATATGGCTGTTTGGTTTTGGTGGGTTTTTTAAGTTCAGGTGATTTAATTGATCCACATTTAGCAGGGCAGATGGCATTAATAAACTCATCAGAGAATGCAATAGAATTACTCATGTATATGCAATTATTTATGTGTATGAACATCTGTATGGTAATAGTTGACACCAAGGTAAATACTAAATTTTCTCACAGATCTATTTTCTGTTACTTCTTTCAGCTGTACTTAGAGGTAGGGCTCGATCCTTTTCCCATAGCTATCTTGTAGCATGTATAATTAGTTGTTCCTCTCTTTTTGTTTCCGTTTCTCTCTCCCACAGTTCAATTTCATAAACTGATTTCCTTCCTATGTTTTTGGAAAGATACAAAAGTTTACTTTGGGACTTTCTGTTCTGTCTTTTGAGAATTCCCTTCTCACTCATGCTGCACTCATTTTAGTGTTTCTAAAGCTGGAATATTTGGCAAGTCCAAATGTATGTGCTACATCAACTATTTTTGACTACAGCAGAGGAAAGCCTTTCATTTTCATCAGTCAGTATACCAGTACAATGAAAATGTTTTATGTTCTAGCCAAATATAACTTTTTGGTCCAGAAGTCACTGAGGATCTCAGATGCAAGAACACTTTGGATGCTAGTAACTTTTTAAAGGAGGAACCTATAACTTGCTGACCTTGGGGGGTAGAATGAACATTCTCTCATCTTCCAAATAGTGCTGGCACCTCTTGTCAGAGGAATAGTAAGTGACTTCCCTGTGACCAGCTGGAAGCTGGTTTATTTTATAAACCACTTCTGAATCCTTTGCATGTGCAGTGTTGTACTGTGTCAGACTGGTGAGCTGCTGTTGCTGCTGCTGCCTTGCAATATGCTCAGGTGCATCCTGGTAATAAACTGCCAGTGGGAGCTGATGTAAGTTTACCACATGGTGCAATGCCAATTGCAAGAGGCAGAGGAAGGTAGGTTTTCACAACGAATGGAGTGTATTTGCAAAAAAGCTAGTGAGCAGTCAGGATGGTGACTGATCAGGGACACATTCATGTGTGAGGATAAAAGTGCACTATCACATAAACAGCGAAATACCACCTGGAACTGTACAGATCAGACAAATAATGGCCAGGTTGTGAGCCAGTTCAAAACATCATGGCAGCTAGTGAACCAATATGTTAGCCTCATATAAGAAGGCACATACACAGAGATTTCCCTAAAGATGCAGGACTTAACTAAAATGTTCTCATTGACATTAATTTTACACTGCACAGGGCTTTATCATGTGGATGTAATTTCATTGAATCATGACAAATAGCTTTGGTCTGAAAACTAAAGTTTATTCATGTAGTCAAGCTTGTTCATTTTTAAAAGAGATTACTTAAATATGGTATATTTCAAACTGTATCAAAATGCAAATTTTAGAGCAGCCTGTATCAGCAATAGTTAGAAGTCAGGAAGAGAGGCAATCAGGCTTTTTCTGCTGCACTGACATGTCATGAAACTTGCCTTGCTAGTACTTTTATTAGTTTCTCATTAGAAATTAGTAGTAAAGCATCATTTTTGCAATACAAGGAAGGACTCTAACCTGACATCACTGAAGGACCAAAAATTATGCAATACATTTAAAATGTAATTAAATGCAATTAAAATAAATTAAATTTCAATTTAATGCAACTTAATTAAAAATGCAATTTTATTTTCATAATTGCATTTAACTTTCACAGAATAGCTAGAATTATCAGAATACTGCAGGGTTCTTCTGCATCTGGCTCAGCATTGAACAGTAACATGGACAAAAATATAAAAAAATGGCTGTAAATAGGTTTTCAGAGTTGAAAATCTACCGTGAAAATTAAAAGGTGGATGTACAACATAATCATTGTATGCACTTCTGCTGAAACTGTCTAGTAGGTTAAAGTCTGTGTTACATGTAATCACTCCTGAAGCCAGAATACTGCTCGAAGGTGGCAATTTACTAAGGAAAAAAAGACTTTGTTATGGAAGAATCTATCTATACTGACATCTTCTGTGCTTCACAAGTAATAATAATAAAATAATTAATAATATTAATATTATTATATTATTAATATATTATTAATTATTATTAATAGATTAATAATAAAAATATATTTCTGGAAATTTCATAAAACATACACAAACAGGATGTGCCCTTCCTGTGCACAGTCAACAAATGTTCTGTGACATGTAAAACTTCAAAGCAGAATTCAAGTGCGGCCTAAGTGATGGATTGGCTTTGTACTGTCCTTTGCCCATGAATGAGTACCATAAACAGCGTGGAGGTATCTGAGTGAGTGGAGTTTGCACTTCCTGAAGCTATTGCTGCCGCTTCTATTTGTATTGACTAATATGATTCAAAAGTACCATCAAATCTAGAAACACCAATATGTTTACCACATTCAGATGTGATCTGACTTTAACAAATTGAGATGAAGAATAGCATCTGGTTTTATTAGTTTTTAGAAACTTTCACAGTATGTGGTACTGGTAGTGACAGAAAAGGGAGACAAGATTACACTGGCATCTTTTCTACCCAAAATGTTAACGTCAATCATGAGTAATCAAATGGCTACATCAATTACCTAATCTGTCCCTGTATTTGTATTGCTTGAAATGTATTTATAATGCTTCTGTTGCCACAGCATTTGTGAACATGTGCTTTAGGAACTGCTCCTACACATTCTGTACATGCAAGTAGGCCTTACTGCTGTGCGTCATTCCACCGACTTCATCACAACTGTGGCAGAAAGGAGCAGGCTCATGGAGCATAGCTTGGATTTATGTGAGAAGCCAGAGCTGCAGCAGGCACTGAGCTGATGTGTATTGTGTCCTTTTGCTGTTGCTAACATTTCTTGCGGCTTCACCTGTGTGCAGTATTATCGACTGTACCATTTCTAGTATCCAACTTCCTCTCAGGGCTGGCTTATGGCTTTCTTTGAGGCACTGCATTCTGCCATAGAACCATGGTCACAGATCATGAGTCTGATGCAGAAGGGAGACAGAAAAGAAAGAGGCTGGAATCAACAAGCCCAAGTCAATGCCAGGCTCTCAATAGTCCCTTGGCATGAGCTCATGCCTGCAAGTACTGCTGAATGATAAAGGAAAATAGGTATTTCATCTTAAGAGCACTGGACTGTCTATTTGTGAATGTATGTCTGTGCGTCCTTAGCATGTACCACATATCTACTGACAGAAATAACAAAATTAAGAATCAAGTGATTAAAAATCCCAGTCCCTTGGTGGTACTAGTGACTGACTTCATTTCCCTGGTAAGAACCCTAAGATCTTTTAGGAAGCCTACCATGCCAAACATTGTGTCGTGTTTAATCCTGTGCTTGTCCTTTATGTGGTACTCCCTTTGACGTCAGTGGAAACTTGACATGTGAGGGTGCAGAGAAATCAGGCTGAATGGATTTTTTCAATAGTAAAATTGAATGGTAGGAAGCCTTCTGAAATGTACCAAGATCTTATTCCTTCTTACAACATAAAGGGATGTTTTTTGCTTTGCTCTTCAAGGATTCTTACCTATACAGATTTGTCTATCTGTGCATTTACAAGACTGTTGATATACTGGCTGATTTGAAAGTGATTGATGCAAAGTATCTATTTTGAGTAAACAAGGAATGCCTAATAAACGTGTAACATGCATTTCCATTTGTTGTTCTACATCACATAACCACAGCCATTTCTAAACGACTTATGTGTATACAGTTTTGCCATCACATTTCCATTTTGTGGTTGCTAAACCACCTTGAGGCATGCAAATGTGAGGACACACACTGTGTTAATCACTAATATGCTTTAAATATTTTCTGCTTATACTTGAAAGGGTCTGAGAAATGCCTTTAATTTTTGTAAGCAATTTCCGGCTGGTTACATTTGCTGTTACCAACTATACAAACAGACTTCTCTCCCTCCTCTTACAAATACAAACAAAGACACAGATTTTACAATACTGAATGTAAATGATGAAGTCATTCTGGTGTTGTTATTCTAGATTTACAATGACCTCACTGAAAACAGAATTTAGACCCCTGTGGTTAAATCAACAGAACAAAATTACAACCAGATCTGAATGAACCATCTTAATAAGAAAATGGGGTTAAGTTACAATGTCACTCCCATACCGAAAACTGCTCAGAGCAAGACACAGAAAAGCCTTCAAATGAGACCATCTGTAAATGCACTCGGGTAGGAGCTGCCCCTGGGGCCAGCCCGCCCCACCGCAGCGCCGGGCCGGGGGGAGCCGGCACGACACGGAACGGAGCCGCCGCGAAAGGGCTGCCAAGCTCCGATCCCTCCTGTCCTGCCACAGAACACCGGAGCGTTGCGCAACAGAAAAACATCTAAAATATGTATTGCTCAGTTTTGTCCTCGCTAATCCAGCCTCGAGAGCGGTAACTGAGCTGCACTCACAGTTAAGCGTGTACTGCCTAAATGGTAAGAAGTAAACGCAAGCCCAGCTCGACCTGCAGCTTCTCCGGAGGCGATGAGGAAAAACGCACTACGGGAACAACGAGCGGTGACGTCCCCGTCCTTCTGAAGCCGCACCACAGCCGCTCTCCGCAACTCCGCCGATGTCCGCCTCTAAAACGGGGCTCCTACGACAAACCCTGGCTGCAGGACCCTCCAGCACCACGGCCGAACTGCCCCGCCGGGCTGCCTTCTTCCCTCCCTTCCCTCCGCTCCCGGCAGGGAGCAGCACCCGACCGCCGTGCGGTGCCGCGCCGCACCGCGCACACGCACGTACACACTCACAGACGCGCACAGGGACACACAGGCAGAGGCACACAGAGAGACACGGACGCACACCCGCTGCCTCTCGCACCCGCCGCCCGCCCCGCACCGGCTCCCGGCGCGCTGCCCGGCCCAGCCGCCGGCACCTCCCCAAGGTCACGGCGCCCCGCACCGCCCGCGCAGCGCAGCGCAGCGCCCGCAGGTGCGCGATGCGCGGAAGGAGGGAGGGCGGGCGCGGAGGAGCGGGCCCGGCACCCGCGCCATGCCTGCCCGCGGCCGCACCGGACCGCTCCACGCGGCCGCCTGCTGGGGGCGCTGTTCGCCGGACCGCCTCAGCTCCGCGGCCGATCGCGGATTATAAGGGACCGCTCTCTCCGCCCCCAGCGGAGTCTCCCTCCGCCCTCGCCCGCACTCTCCACCCCTTCTCCGGCCGCGGATGAAGGGCATGGAGTTGGCGGGAGCCTATAAAAGCCCCTGAGAGCGCGTTGGGGACACGGTGCTGTGACAGCCTCCACAGGCAGAGCAGGGCCGCGCACCATGTCCCACCACTGGGGATACGGCAGCCACGACGGTGAGTGCTCGGCGGTGCAGGACACCTGCGGGCAGGTCCCCGGGAGCCGCGTCCGGGACGTGCCCGCTGCTGCCCCGCGGAGCCCTTGCCCGGAGCGGGAAAGAGCTCGGTGGCGCTTTTTTCTCGTAACCTTGAAATGCACCTGCGCCAGGGCAGCCCGTCCGGCGCTCCGCGTGCTGTGCCGGAGCATCTCCTGCCTCCCTGCTAGCATTCCTTTACTTCGGGAAGGCAACCACGGGCGCTTCTCCACAGGACGGGATGGCCCCGAGGACTCCCCGGCACAGCCCCCGCCTTAGCCGCCGAGGCTGTGGGACTGCTGGGTGCCTCGGTGCCCAGGTGGGATCTCCTCTCGCCTGTGCCGCCGCCGCCGCCAGCCTGCACGAGTGGTACTCTGTTACAGGCTGATGCTGGTGTTCGAACATCCCGATTTCCAGAGGGAAGGTTATTGCTTACATCCCCGAACTTTGTGTCTTTCCCACTGAGTTGCTTTTCGCTGTCTTACAGGACCCGCTCACTGGCATGAGCACTTTCCCATCGCCAATGGAGAGCGCCAGTCCCCTATTGCCATCAACAGCAAGTCCGCCAAGTATGACTCCTCTCTGAAGCCTCTCAGCTTCAGTTATGATGCCAGCACGGCCAGAAACATCGTCAACAACGGGCACTCCTTCAACGTGGAGTTTGATGATTCTTCCGACAAGTCAGGTGAGACCTCACCTTCGTGTGCAAGAGGGGAATGGCAGAAATTGCTACTAACACTCCTACTAAAATGTGTGCTACATCCATAAGGGGTTTTTAAGGATGAAAACATACCAGTGTTCTGGCTCCTGTAAGGTGAGGATTCAGCAAAATGGAAACTGAGATCCCGTTAGGAGAAAACTAAGCCTATCCAGGCAGCTAAACTCCAGCGAAGTGAATGGTTTTATTTTTGTATAAATCAAAAGGATCTGGATAAGGGCTCAGCTGTGGAAAGAAAAAAATGTAAAAGTATTTGACAAGAACAATTTTAGGCATAGGTTATGATCAGCTACTGATCAAATGGTTAAAAGAAGAGGCAAAATACATTGTAGGAAGAAGTTTGCCTTAGAATAGCAAAGGATTGCAGTCTACAACTTGAAGTGGAAATAGTTCAGAAATAGTTTCTTTGGTTATCAAAATATTATTTCATATTTCTGAAGCCAGTATTGCTCCCAGGTTAGTACAGAAACAGAGGAATGATTATAAAATACCTCTTTGTTCTTTTATAATTCAAAAAAGCATTATCCCTGACATTTTGTGATGTTGGGCTTTCTCAAGATAAAGTGTCTAATGCATTCCTACAAAGTTTTCTAGCAGGCAGTCAGTTCAGTGTCTTGCTGTTCATTGTGCTGTGTGGTAAAATTAAGCACTGAATCCTGCAAACCTTTAGTAATCCTTACTGAAAGGAAAGGCCTTTCTGAAGGACAGGCTGAATCCAAGTTGTACTTGTAACGAGGGTTTTGTAGGTTGTCTTTAATTGTAGTTTTTCATCTGGCTGCATTTGCAGAAGTCATCACCCTGCCACAATGAATGTGCCTTTATTTTTAATTTGGACAACAAAAACAATCCTGTTGTAAGTCATTGCCTTCTCTAGACACTGCCTGATTTAACTTGCTTGAGCAAGTGTCCTATTTTTCCTAAGAATTTTGTTGGCCATGTCATTTAGGGAATGGTGCTGAAACCAAATGATCTGTACTTACTGAAAATATGAGGTTCTTGTAGCTAATGTAATACAGCAGTATAACAGACATTCAGCGCTGCTCTAAGAATTTGACTTTGTATTTTAATTATAGTCTTTATGCTGAACAATATTAAGTGATCAGATATAAATGTTAATGGTTGTATAAATACACATAGGTCTATGTATAATTTACAAAGAGCATCAGCATTAACATGTGTGTGGTTTTAAAAAAGAGGAAAAAAGTATTCTGATCTCTTAGAGTTTATTTTTCTGAAACAGTGGGGAGCTAACAGAGCTGAAGGCATGTTCATTTTAACAGTGTCATGGAAAATAAGGTAAATGATCTAGAGTACAAAAAGGTGTTCTGTTTTTGCCAGATACATGTGAGTCTGCTCTTGCTGCCATCCTGCTCTCACTGAGCCCCAAGGAAACAGGTTCAGGTCTCCACAGTATAAAAAACTATTGTGTTCACTTTGTGTGTGCCTAAGTCTGGAAAGAACTGTGAAAATCAGATTGTGAGGAAAAAATGGCAAGAACATAATATAATTTAAAAGAAATGTCTGTAGGAAGAATGCTTTTTATGAAAAGTCAGTGTAGAACCAGAACATCTGTGACAAGGATCCTTTGACAAATATGCAGTGACACAGCTTTTGGAGTGGGAGGATAGGAGATGCAAGTAGAAATATTCTCAGTATCTCTATTAGTGAATCAGAAAATTATTATTCTTTAGAAACAAAAACCACTAAACAGACCTCTGTGAAGCTAGGTAAGGGTGGATCATTCAGTATTACACTTCTATTGAAAATTACAGTGCATAGAATCTACCTGGCAGCACACTTAATGGCTTCATTTGTATGCGGTTAACTAGGTAACCTACTTTCCTTACACAAAATAGAGCTGTCTTTGACTTGCATCTGCTGGATTCTGAATTTGACACTCAAATGTGCAGACCCAGTTCTTGGTTAGACATCACACAACAGTCACAAGGAGAAGCTTGTGTGAGCTTATGTGATGTGCTGGTATGCTTTACAGAAGACAATGGAATAATATCCTGTAAATACTTCCCACAGGCTGTATTGCTTGTTTCTATGAGCTGTCCCATATGTGGTAATGAATTATCTGTAGTAGTAGGCGCAAAATGAAGTAATATGTTCATTGTTTGTGAATAATCTTCAAGATGAGTAACTGCATGTGAAGTAGATCCCATTTCATTAAGAATCTTCAGTCTCATAACTAAAGACACTGAAGCAAACTGAACTGTAGTTCTAGGTCTTAATGTCTGTTTGATCACTCCTGCTCTTCGGAGTACGCAAAAGGAATTTTTGTATTTTGAAAAAAAACAAAAAAAATTAGGTAGTAATAGCATGATAGAAATATGCAAGAACGCTAAAATGCATGTTTGGATAAAACTCTCTGAAAGAAGTTGTTACTTATTTCTTTGGTTTAGAAAACATGAAATGCAAATAACATTGACCACAATTGAGAGCAAGTAGATAGCAGAATAATCCAATTTGATTTTTTTCCTGCAGAATGTGTATCTGTTATATTACGTGTATGCATCAGGAAAGTTGTGTGAAGCTTCTGCCCATATCTGTGAAAAACAAAAAGAAAGACTAGGATTTCTTAAAATGATATCTGTATTACTTTGAGTAAGAAAGTATAATAAAAGTTCAGCTTTTTCAACAAAAATAATCTTATATGCAATTTATGTGACTGATGTAACTTCACATCTCTGTGATGTTGTTCTGCTTCCAGAAGATTTCTTTTTGATATATGAGCTTTATAGATGTAACTCTTTATTCAGCTTGTAATTATGCTTATGACCTATACAATTTTCTCTTACAATTAATTTCTAGCAGAGAAATTATGTTAATTTATTTGTGATAGCTTTAGAACCTGACTTTGTTTTACTTTCTTGTTACTTTTTTTAGATATGCTTAGATGTTACTAACGAGGCTTAGAAAAGTCCTCTTCCTAAGCAATTACCTCCAAATCTTTGATTTGAGTTCTTGTAGCAACTGTCTTGGGTTGTGTGATAGCTGTTACACTCCAGAATATACTTATAAAGGCTATGTTAATTCCCAAAGTGAATCCCCTTCATATTTCACGGTTGTAAGTTGGTAGATATGGTGTATGGAAAGGATATTCACGAGACAGCTTTGCCATGTTTATGACCATTTCTTGTTTGGAGAAATCCCATGTTTTTCTCTTACATAAAATAATATTTTCTGTCTTGTATCCTTGGAACCTTTTGGAATGCTTTCTTGGGTTTGTATGTAGAAACTGATCAGTGAACTTCCCCTTCCAGTTGTTGCTTAGTCATTCTTCTCCTTCAGTTCTTGAAGTTGCTTTCTTAATATTCATATCCACTGTCTTTTAATAGTAATGGAAATTAAAGTATTTTTAGGCATTCATATTTTAAATTCTTTAGTTTTTAAAAGTTGTTCTTAACTTCAACAGCAAAAATTCGTTATGATAAAAGTGTCACTAGGAATAAAACTTTGAATTTAGGTTCATCCACTCTTGTGATGGGACCTTACAGCTTACATGTGTGAGTGAAGCAAATGGTTATGATAATTCTTAAAATAAGGTGTATTACTATAATTTAAGAACTTTATAGCAAAGGAGGCTCATTAAGGGTACTTCTTTTACCATATTAAACATTTCATATTCTAGTCTTCTGTAATGACTGGCATATCACTTCACTCACTTTAAAAGACAGAAGTAAACAGTGACTTCTCAGAGTTGTAGAACCACAGGACATGACTTTGCTCAAAAACCCTCAAGAGCCTGAAAGAAGATTTTGTAACATACATAAAATGTGTTCTCTGTGTGCGTTTTCCCAGAAAACGTTTCAGAATTTATCTAAATTCTGAAATTCAAGTGAAACATGTTCACAACAGTAGCCTATGTATTCTGTATTTTCTGATCGTGTGTTTGATGAGTATATAAAAGAAAGAAGTCAATCGGCCATGAATTTATTCTGTAACAAGAATGCTAAAATACAATATTTTAGCTGTAGAATCTGACAGAAGTGAATTGCAGCTATGGTGTAAAACTCTAGAGACATTACAAAGCGTGTTGGTAATTTATGCTTGTGAGTAAGTCATTTAATTGTTTCCTTCTCTCTGCCACTGAGCTAGAGAGAATATTGAAATTCAAGTCAGTGTCCCAAGTAAATCTGACATTTTTGCAAATATTCAGTCATAGTAGAACTTAATAATTATGAGAAGACCTTGGAAATGAAAATACTGTAGTCACCTTGATGCTAGCACCCCTTGGGAGTCTTTCAGTTGTTGTAATCCAATGTATTACCTGATTCTTTCTATAACTAAATATTAATGTGTACACATCAGCTGTCTTGAATTATGACTCAGTGTAAACAAGCAAATCTATTTTGTTACAGTGGTTATTGAAGAGCCAGTGCATTAGCACTGCTCAGTTGGCAGTGAGTTTCTTTGAAAGTTGTGCCGCTTTTGCTCTTTTCCTACACTTCCACCTCAGTTGGTAAATGGAAGAAACATGTAGGTCTGATGTCTTTAAGACACAACTCTTAATCAAAGTCACTGCTACTGGTCTATTTTTAGGCTTTCCAGATCCAAAGACATAATATTAACTGTGGCAGAATAATACTGTATGTCATCAATAGAGGGTCATGGACTGAAGGCCCACAGTGCACTATAGCTTAAGCAATGTGTTGTTGATCCTTCGGAATCAGAAATCAGAGAACTAATTGCTTATAGGTTTAGGGGACTGTATTCAGACACCTGCTTATGTCACAAGTAATGTTGTGCATTGCTTGGCTAAAAGGTCAGGGTTTCAAGGGTGTGTGATCTTTAAGTCACTTTTCCTGCGAACTGGGATCACCAGAAGCTGCAAAGTCTGTGTAAACAAGTGACTTGAATAGCGCTAGTATTTCCAGGAACTGGAAAGGAAGATCTGGCTTGAGATCAGTCCTGCATGTTTCAGGTCTTCATTTCTTTGCAGAACGCAAAAGTGCCCTTCTTCATTGACACTGGGGTGGGATTGGTTAATGGTTGGTGGGGTTTTTTGTGTTTTGGGGTTTTTTTTGTGTGTGTGTTTTGTTTGTTGGGTGGGGGGTTTTTTTGGGAGTTTTTTTTTAATGTTAACATGGAACTTCAGAGCAGAAATTTAACCTGGATTGTGCATTAAAGAATCCTGGAAACTTCTTCCCTTTTGCCAAATCACTCCTCTAGAGGTGCTTTTAATGCAAAACCAAGAGAAACTAGTAAGCTGTTATCAACTGGGACCACTTGGAAGAGTTTATTTTTAAGATGTAATGAAGCTGTGTGCCAGATGTCACGATTACCACTCTTCCCAGCTGATAATTTGTTTATTTACTTACAGGCGTGAGGGACTGCTGCATGCGTAGGGGCAGTGCTCACACCTTAAGTTTGTTTGTCCTTCATTAGATTTCAATATAGTGTGAACACCATCCAATATACAATTTTCAGTACAGTAAGGAGTCACTGGGTAGTATTTTAAGTGTTACTATCAGAAATTAAACCAACTGTTTCTTTCAAGAGAATTTGAATGCTTCCAGCTTGGTTCTTAGAATTGTTGTCAGCCTAAATCATGTGAAATGTGAGGGCTGAAGCCTGATAAGACACTCAGTACAGCATCTTAAGGTTTTCAGAGAATCTCTGTTTAAGAGACTACATGAGAAATAAGCTCCACTGGTCCCAGGGAGCTGAAGGAATGTTAAGAACCCAAATGACTTTGTATCCTGAAGCAGGTCAGAGTCTTTCTGGCTGCTGCCCAGTCTGGATGAAATAGTTCAACTGAGGTGAATTTGAACCACTGACCTACTGCAGATTCACATGTCTTCAGACTTGCTGTGTTTTGGCAGCTGTTTCATTCTGGTCTATCTCTGTGGAACATCCTTCTAGTCTTATCAGGCTAAACTTCTAGCAAGGTCAGAAGTAGGTTTGGGGTTTTTTTTCTTCATTATATACTTCTTTTTTTTTTTTGCATGGAGAAGTCCATTACAGATGTTTTCTGCAAGTATGAGCCCTGCAGTCAGATGCTGTCTTGCTCTTCTTGCTTCTCATGATACAACGTCCTAGGAGGAATGTCTGAAAGAGATAACATAAAGAAGGAAACATCTCACAAAATGTGACTCTCTGTACTCCACTTTTCACAGAAGTGACAGCTCACCCTAACTGAACTCTAGTCTGTCAGATGGGAAAGCCCATCCTTTCATAAGAACACAAGGCTAATTCCTGAGCATCCTCATAAGAGCCTTTTTTGTGTCATTAATAGTACATGGTGCTCAAGTTGTTTTTGTTTTTTTTCTTAAGTAATGCTTCATTTGCTTTCTCCTCAAGTCCTGTTTTCCATTGTACAGATGTCTGTGTATACATAAAAGCTTACAAAATATTAACATTAGTGTATGTATTATGCATATGTTTGCATAAACATACCTACAATGTCATTTACATGTGCACATCTACTGTAGGCTAATACAAAATCATGATTTTCTTTGTGCTAAAGCTATGTGTGTGCGAGAGGGCTATCCTCCAAGGTAGATGCTTGAAATGTCCTGCTGCTGGTTTTTTGTTAGGTGGAATCTCAATTAGAATTAATTCTCCAAGTCTGGAGCTTTGGACATCTACTGTGCTCTAGTGGACCCATTATTTCAGCTACTGGAAGGAGGTTTGTTGTCAGTTTTTGTCATTTGAAGAACATTTTCTTGTTCTGCATTTTCTCAGATTAACAACATTATAGTAGTATTTTTTCTTGTCACACAAATTTGTATGTCAGGAAGGAATTCAATCTAACTCATTAAACAGTCTTATAGTTCTGCCATTTTGATTATTCCTTTCACATGTTTATTGCCATGATGAAATTTACTACTCTGTTGTCCTGTATAGAGAGAACATCCTGTAGGAGTTAACTAAATAATATGCCTACAAAAGTTCAGATGTAGATGCCGGTGCTTTCTGAAAAAAGGTATGAAATGGTCCATAGTGGTTTTTTTACAAGACTGTTCTGTTTTACACTGGAAGGATAACTGCCCACTGACTTGCCTTTAAATAGAACAGTGAACAGTGTGGCCTCAGTAAACAGCTGTACCAGATGCAGCAAAATGCCCTTTGATTTTTGTGTGTTTTCAAATATCCCAAGGAAGTGTAATAGAGTCAAATCAACTTCACCTTCCACATCCAAGAAATCCCACAGTCAGTGTAAGTCCCATAAATGGAACAGTTTGTGTGGTTATTTGACTTTCTGAGCTTGTACTGCTAATACTTATGTTCACCTAATTTAGACCATGTTATGAGATCAGTTAACAGTGAAATATAATTACGATAATTTACTAGTATAACTTTTCCAGTAAAGGATAGAAGGTAGAATGGTAATGGGAAAAAGTTACCATTGCTTAATCTAAGGAGAGTAGCTCCAAATTTGTCTCACTGTTACGTTTAAAATAACTGTCTAATAGTGCAAAAGAAAAAAGGGCACTGTCGAGCTGTCATCTCTTGGGCTAAAACAGAAGACCAGATGTAAACTGTGTTGAGTAGATTGAGTCTGTGAGAAAAGAAAGGTTTTTCAGCTCATCTTGTGCTATCTTCAGACAGCATTGCATCTGAAGTTGTGCTATGGAGCAGAAGGGATCACAGCTACATATGTATTTTCAGAATGGTTTTCACTAATAATTTCAAAAGTAATGATGAAATGCTCAAATACGGATCAGAACCTCCCCATCCTTTTTAAAAAGGGGATGGAAAGGTTGGATGTCTTTACAACCAATGTAGTCTTGAGTTGATATGCCTGTCACATGGAACATAGACAGGGAAGTTCCTGGTGAGAATGTTGTTCTGATTCTCTGTGAACTTTTATGTTGCAAAAGCTGGTAGCATTTATTTATGGTTTAAAGAAGCTTGTGCTGAAGAAAAAAGCAGTTCTGTCATTTCTACTTTACTTTTTAAGTTTAGTTTTAAATTTTACTTTTTTGGAAAGGCTGAGAAGTATTAAAAATAAAATAACTGCTTAACGTAGGCTAGAACAAGAGGGCTGTTCTCTAATTAAGCCTGCTGAATTTGTATTCGTTCACACTAATCTAATTATTACTTTCTTTGAATGCTCTGCTGTGTGTCAAAATAAGCTAGTGCTGGATTTGAGAACCACAGAATGAGAAAAGTAAGCAAAAACTGAAAGAGATTTTTCTGCATCTTTTGGGGTTTTGAGACTATAGCAAACTTTGTGTAGAGAAATAACACTGCAAATTAATTCAAGGACATTGCATGGTTCTGCTTTTCAGCATGCTTCCCATTGATTAATAATGGCAGATTAACCTGTGCTCTGCTAGTGCTTTCTTGAGGTTAAGAAGTGGTGGAACCTCAGTCCATTTGTACTTGCAACGACCAGCAAGACCATGAGCTAAAGGAACTGAAACTGAAACATTGCAACTCCATGGCATCATTTTAAAATGAAACACGATATTGTATGGACTTAATGGTTTTGCATCTGTAAAGACACAGCAAACGGTTGCTTCATTTCCAAAAGAAACTAATGCCCATCACAGCCGCCATTCTGAAAAAAGTACTCAGATTTGTAGTCCTGTGCTTGACTACAGTTATGCTTCTTGGCAACTAGCAATATATATATACAGTTATGCTTCTTGGCAACTAGCACATGCAGACATGTAAAAGTACAATAAGGTATGTTCCTGTTTGATTACTTTAAGTAGCCATTCTTCTTTGGATGAGATAGCTTGGAAATAGGTAGGGGAAGTCCTGGTCTGTTGGCTACAGTATTGGAAATTACAAAGGCTGCAGTGAAACATATATTCACATTTTTCAAATAAAAATACGTGTTGGGAGACTTCTAAATATATTTACCAAAGGAGCCCCAGGCAAATGCTGGATTTGTCCACTGAACCCAAATTTCGCATTTCGCATGTGTAGGGAACACTGATGGAAACAAATGTATTTTTTTAAAATCTTATTTCATTTTCATGTATTGCAGATTTTTAGTGAAGTCCTTCTCACCATATTGTTTATATCCACGGCTGATGTTGTCCATGCTTGTATATAATGAGACTTTTTCAAACCTGAACATGCAGCCACCTTTTCCAATCAGCATTTGATGTGTGTTTTCACACATGCACGTATTGTGCTAGTGTCTAGACTAATTGCAGACTGAGAGGAAAGCATCTTTACTCCACAGAATCATTTTGTGGCACATACACAGAGCACACTTACATGGAATATCTGATGTCAACACTCTTCTGTCACTTTATTGTATATATATTTATAGAGAGAAATTGGGTCTCTTAAAATATCTAACATTTCAAATTACTTTTTGTTTTTAAATTTTTAAATATCAAAACTTAAATATTAACAGCTTAAAGACTTAATTTTGAATTTGGATTTGAGATGCTCAGGAAAAAAAAGGGAAAAATTCCCAACCAAACCACAAACTAGTGTGCAACCTTGCTCTGATAACTTAGATAAATAGTTCTGTGTAATAGAACTATTTGTTATTATTCTGTGCTTCATGCTGCACTGGAGGAAACATTGTCTGTGCCCTGAGCATTTTGCAATGGTGAGGCTTGATCCTGCATATCATAAGGGTGATTGGTCACAGTTTGACTAGAATGGTAAAATTAACAAGCAAAATAAAGGAGATCGCTCTTGTATAATTCCAAGTGTATCTGGGTACTTTACTTAGAGCAGTCCCATGCCAGATAATGGAGAGCATGAATAAACAACTTGTTTCTAATCCACATTTAAAAAAATCTGCCTGTGCAGGCATTGCCATTTTTACCACAATGGGAAGGGCAAGAGATTTAAATTCACATCTCTACACTGTCTTACCCTGTGCCTAGTGCTTTACCTTGCTGCAACCCATGGCTAACAGGTGTTCAGGTCTAATTTGGAACCAAAAACATTTTACTCAATCCAATCTGCCACAGGATTTGCAGGATTAAGGCCTAAATGGATGAAGTGTCTAAAATGACAGTACAGAGTACAATAGTACATGAAAGACGATTTGGTCTTCAAATGTACTTCCTTAGAATAATTCTATGTGGGCCTCTTACAAAGAGCTTTTTTTATCTATTTCGTGACAGAAAAGTTACATCTTCCCTCATCACTTGTAATATTAGCATGCCTGTTAAATTGCTGATGAGATGCTCACTGTAAAGTCACTTATGTTTTTATGCATTTATTATTGATTTTGGTGTATTGCAGTAATGTACCATTGAGGATGATCTGGAGTAGCATGGCAGCATGCAATGAACTGTAAATCACGTGGAAGACTTGGGATAGTTGTTCCAGTCTGAAGGGAAACTTGATAACAGAAGTTACAGGAGTTGCTAATAAAGGCTCTTTGCTTTGCAGTGCTGCAAGGAGGAGCACTGGATGGAGTCTACAGGCTGGTGCAGTTTCACATTCACTGGGGGTCCTGTGATGGCCAGGGGTCTGAGCATACTGTGGATGGTGTGAAGTATGATGCAGAGGTAGGACGTGCTGTACCTTCTCCAGTTTTCATTGTATAATGAGTTGGATTTTTTTTAAGTATTCCACCACAATAGCACCTTCTCTACAGGTCTTCATAGGAGGAGGTTACTGTAGAAGATTTTGGTATAATGCCACCTTAGAACATACTCCTTGCAAGAGCAGAAATTAGAATTGTAATATTTCTTTTCTCAAATACTTATGTCAAAGAGAAGCAGAAGACCCCACATTATTAATACCTGTTTTTTCCCTGCCTTCTCAGTGACTCTTGGAAATTATGAAGAAATAGAATTGCAGCACCTCTGTACATACGCATCCTCTTTTCCTGACATCAATTTTTAACATCAGAGGTATTTTTAAAAGCAGCTGAATAATTTTGGGGCAGATTTTTTCATCTTTTTTTAGCCAAGAATCAAGGGGAGCTATGAAGAGGGCATACAGCAAAGTGAGATCCTGTAGGCATTCTTTGTGATACCCTTGAGATTCCAGATATCCCTTGGATCACTTAAGAATCCATATTACAGTCTGACTAGAGAAACTGAGTGTCTTTAGTTCCTTGCATCCCACTTGTCCTTGTCGTCTGTTTAGAAATCTACCTCGACTGTGAAAGGCTTCTAAAATATATTTATAAATACACATTCACTGAACATACCTGTGATTTGCATTGACAGGTAAAAAAAAGGCCCCACAAATTCATTGGTTCTGCTGGTTTTTCATGAGATAGAAGTAGCTTTTGTCTTATCTGAAAAACTTGTAATTGCCTTATGTCTTTTACAGTACCATAATTAATTGTTTAACTTAACTTGCAGATGTGGGAAAGTAGCCTGGTGACCTTAAATTAGAAATAAATTGGAAATTAAAATGGAAGTAACATCCTGGCTAACATGTCCTGGAGTTTAATGTCATAGTCTTTTCCAAGTCTTTCCAGAAAAGGACAGGACTGTTTTTTTTTAAAAAAAGACTTCTAAATTGTGAGTCAAATCTGTTGTTAATGTGTCTTCTCTGTTTCTTCTGACACTGGCAATATATATCAGTGCTGATAAGAACTCCAGGATATATAGCATTAAAATACTGCATCAAAATCCTGCAGGCTGTATGTGGGAAAAACTCATGCTGAAGATAACATGAGTTTCACCGGATGAAAAGACAGCCACAGCTTGCCTTTAAAACTCATCTGGGAATAGGAGTGAGAAGCAAAATAAAATGCATTACAGAAATCTCTTTGAATAAATGAAACTTTAAAGGAGATAAATAATTCAACAAATTCTTAGCTGTACACAAAAGCTTTCAAATCTCAGCAGTAAAACACCGTCTTGCTCTTAATAAATTACTTCCCTGCATTTTCATTTGTGAAATATTCTGGATGGAATATAATCTTCACAGTGCTTCTTGTTTTCTTGCTCCTAGCTCCATATTGTTCACTGGAATGTAAAATATGGTAAATTTGCTGAAGCTGTGAAGCATCCTGATGGTTTAGCTGTGGTGGGCATCTTCATGAAGGTTTGTTAAACTTTTTCTTTTGTATTATTTGTCCAGCACGTTCATTGTGTTGCAGGGGGGAACCTAAGAGCAGAAAACAGAGACTAAGGCAGCAGTGTGCTGTACTGCCTAAATCCATAGCAAGCCAGGTGGTGCTCCAAATCTTACCTTCCTTTTCCTATAAAAGTTATGCACTAGCCATGGAGTATGACTGCCATCCATCACTGTGGCAGCCCTGTAGCAGCATTCTTGCCTTCATGAAGACAGTGATGCTACTATAGCTCTTACCAATGAAATGTGATGTGCGTAACTGACCAAGTTATGTGTGTATGAATCTGCAGTGTGACCAGCCTAAATAGCACCCATTTTCCTTTTCTTGTCATTGTTAAATGGCCAGAGTGTTTTGTCTTAGTTGAATTGTCTGCATAGCTAGCTGGAGGAGATGTCTGCCCCAGCGGTATGTAGTAGCCCATCCTGGCCTCACTCAGGGTGACTGTTATATTAGGAGGGTGACTTCCATAAAAGAAGAACAGCTTAGGTCCAAAAATAAATCCACACACTGTAAATGAAAATAGCTTTATTCTGTTCAATGTCCTCGGCTGACCTGTTTGTGCTCACTGTCAACTGGCATGATTTTACAGAGACTGTTTTAGTCACTTATGCTGTAATGCTCCTATTATGTAATTAAATGTGGCTGGAAAAATGTTTCCTTGAGAGCTGTAACAGAAAACTAAAAGTGTCATGAGAATGCATGGTGATTTTTCTTTTCATATGGTTTATGTTACAGGTGGGAAATGCCAAGCCCGAGATACAGAAGGTTGTGGATGCTCTGGGCTCCATTCAAACCAAGGTAATATTTGCTGTCTGTGTTGATTGACCCCCATCAAAACTGTGTTCTGTTTTCTTCTTTGGAAAGTAGATTTTTTTACTTCTTCCCAGCCTGCTGCATGTATGAAAGTAAACCAAACCTTCCTGCCATCAGCACAGGTGCTCCTATAATCCTAAAAGCAAAACAGATTGGAATGAAGTTGTGGTAGAGAGCATGGAGTACTAGAAACAGTGATCATTTCCTATCTTTGTGACTACATTTCTGTGTCTTTTAACTGTATTTAAACCTATAGGATAGGAGTCATCTTCCTAATCTAAATTACTTTCCTAGGTGCCCTTTCTAGTCCGTGGTAACAGATGGAAAAGGCATTTCCCCTCATCTGTGCATCTGTGGGCTAAATTTCCTTTGTCCAAGAGGGCATGCTTCTCTTGGCCATTTTTAGACAGAGTTCAAATAAACAGTTTGATCAGGATATATAACTTAGGGAAGATGAGGCTTTCTGTGTTTTAAATATTGTATGCAGTGTGTGTGTGATCTTAGTGTGCTGAGCAATGAGAAACTAAAAGGACTTCGTGAGTAACCTTCATGGTGGGTAAAGGCCTGTACCAATGAGAAATGTGGACAGGAAAGGTAAAAAAGGAGACTATACTGTCATCTTTCTCATCAGGTCCCCTTTGAGGTAAATGGGTATTGCTGTCTGCTGCAATGGACTTTCCAACAGGTCTTGCAGTTTCTGTGTTTCCAGTGCAGTCAGTGTATATGGCATCTGAAATATCACTGTTCTTCGAGCAAGGTCAAATATTGTCTCTGAGACCAAGGAACATAAATGCAGCATTTGACATGAGAAACAATATCTTGAAAATCTTGTAAGAAATACATTGCTGAGAATATTTAATCCCAAATGTGCTATAGTTAGTATGCAGCACTTGATGCCAAATTCCATTTCTGCCTTGCTCCAAACATGGAGCTTTCCTAGGAGACTTTACTACTGCAATCCCAGTGTGTGTATGTGGTCTCTCCCTGACATCAGTGCATCTGCTTACTTTATTGTAGGGAAAGCAAGCTGCCTTCACAAATTTTGACCCCACTGGACTCCTTCCTGCATGCAGAGACTACTGGACATACCCTGGCTCACTGACCACTCCACCACTGCTTGAATGTGTGATCTGGCATGTTCTGAAGGAGCCCATCACTGTGAGCCCTGAGCAGGTAAGTCTCCAATGCATGGTGTCAGTAGATGTGTACTGGAGTTACACTGGTGGCTTCAGTTCAGCCCACCAGCTGATCTGTGAAGTGGCAGTGTAACTGTAGAGCTGTGCAGGGTATTAGCTAGCATCAAAAATACCAGTCCGAAGTGGTAATCCTCTTCTGACAGGACTCTGCTTCCGTCTGTGGAAGTAGAATTTGCAGTAAAATGTAAGACTGTCCTCTATTTGGACACTCCAGGGAAGGTGGAAGTTTAAAAATTTTTATTAGATATTTTCCAGATACATGGTTAGAGCTGTCATGTGGTAAAAATCTGGAAAATTGAGGCATGCATGAAAGGACCATTTGCACATGCAGAGTTAGTCTAGCATGTATTGTGAGCATCAGCAGGTTCGCTGTACACGCAATCACCTCTCTGGGTGTACTTGCCCTGAAAAGGCCAGGTGTACCAAGCACCTGGGGAGCATGTGTGCTGCAGCCACACTCTCATGCTGTAGAGCTGTAGTTGCTCTGTTGATTTTCCAGCATTTCCAGGACACAGAGCTCTTTCTCCAAGTTCAATTTGTCACAGAACAGACGGGGAAATCCTACGCAGAATTGTGATGATTGTAACAAAGCTCCCATTGTTTGGAAGAGGCAAAACTTGCAGATTCCAGAAGTCTGCTGCCTAAGAAAGTACTTTGTTGACCAGAGTGAGAAGGCTAGTCTTCCTAGGAGGAAGAAGCTTGTGTGGATTAAATCACTCTTGGCCCTGGCTTTCTGTGCCATCCATTAATGAAATTACGTATAGGCAAGATTCCATTCTTGGGTTCAGATCTGTGTGCTTGGGAGATATAAATAGAATCTAGAGCCTATAAATACAAACTAGCCCTGGAGGGCTTTAGTTTAACCTTCAAATTCTTAAGTCTCTTCTGTCAATGACAGGGTAACAATCTGCACCTAATTCTAGGGGATTTATTCAGCTGATGTGAAAGAAAATGAAGCTGAGCTGTTGTGGAACTTAACATAATAAAAGACTGAATACATGATGAGGAAGAACTATTGGAAGTAATAACTATAGCAGTGATTGATTGCCATTAGTAAACTGCAAGGGAGCATTAAAGTTGACAGTTTACTTACTCCAGACTGCTCCAATTCTGTTGATAATCCAAAGTTTGCAAATACGGTTTTATTAGAGGGCAGAAGCACATTTGCTAGTAGTGTTTTTTTCCTGCTATACCTACTTCAACCACCTACAAGTGGTAAAAGACACCACTTGTTTCTCCCCCACACATCCCTCCCTATTACCATCATCATTTCCACTGTGTGGCAGTTCACCTTTTCATTCCCAAACCGATCAAAACAAGAAACCATATGTAAGAGTATTGATGCAGGGTTTAAGATGAGCAGGTTATGGAAGATAGATAGAAGCTGGATATAAGAGCTGGGCGTAGCAAGCCTATTATCATTTGCTGTAGTGACACAGCAGTTCCTGGTAGAGGTTGAGCGCTGAACTTCATTCTTGTTGGTCCTGCAGGTAAAGTCCAGGGAAGACAGGTCACTGATGAGGGCCTTTTTCCTTGAATGAGGAAAAACCTGGTATACAGCCTGACTTGTAGGAAATCCTGTGTACCACCTATATATATTAGCACTTCCACCTGTGTCTGTGAGATCATGTTTGGGGTGGGTTATTGTTTTGACACAGTCTTTTTATGAGTTTTGGAGATACCCATTTAGACATAAAAGTGCTTTTATTACACCAGATTATGCAAACACCAATTGTACTTCTAGGCACAAAAAAAAGAGCCAAAACTGTACAACTTGCGGAAGATTCTGAAAGGATTTCAATTCAGATCTGGGTTAAGGACAAACAGTTCTTTGCATGTGGATTTCAGAAAATGTGTGCCTATGTCCTTGTTTTCTGTGCTTTTGTAGTTGTTCTTGGAAGGATATTTTGTGGACAGGAGAGCCTGTGTCAGGGGCAGGAAATGGTGTGGATGAAATGCAGACATGCGGGTGCTGATGCCATCTCTAGACTACTAGTGCTGGCAGAACTTTTGAGTTGGAGCTCTGGTTCAAGCCCAAGGTGTATAATTTCAAATAGCCCTGCTGAAATGAGAGGATGCTGAAATTTGAGGATATTTCGTGCCTTTTTCCACAGATGTGCAAACTCCGTGGCCTTTGCTTCAATGCTGAGAATGAGCCCGTGTGCCATATGGTGGACAACTGGCGCCCATGTCAGCCTTTGAAGAGCAGAGAAGTCAGAGCCTCCTTCCAGTAACCTCAGTTCTGAGAGTGTTAGGAATTGCTGTGTTTGTGAGGAGCCCCTTTTGCTAAGCCCAAATCAAACCTTTGCCATGTGTGCCCTGGCAACATCTTGTCTCCCAGATCCATTCTTTCTTTTGCTCTGCATCTGAAATGCCAGCTAATGAAATGTGAAAGGCTCTTGGCCAAATGGGAAAGGGTTCTTAAGGTGTGGGGTTGGGGGGAGGCAGGGGGTGGGTGGCCGTGTGCATTTTGGTGACTATTACTGCGACTGACACTTTGGTGTAACAGTATGTTGGCTACTTGGGAGAGGATTTGGTGGTAGCAAAATAAGCCATTTTAAGAAACCTCATCTACTGGTGTGATAGTACACGTAACTAACGATAACTTGAAGCTTTGTAAGAAGCACAGGAATACAGAATATAGCTACTATTTAGAAAAAAAAGTATTTTGAGAAAGTTAAGCAAAATGAGTATTTAGAATTAGACTTCTTAGATTTTAAGAAACTGACATGTAAATATTTTTGAGACTGTTTTGCATTTTTACCCATGCTGTCAACAGCCTTAGTTATGTCTTAATGGTAGTGTTGGGTTTTTTAATTAAAAATGCTCTAAATTAAATGTTATCTTTAAAAGTTGTTGTTACCATAGAAATAATACAAAATATCTTTTCATTGAAATAATATATGTTCTAATTTAAAAAGGAAAGAATATTGTATTTTAGATAACTTCTCTAATAAATCTATACTTCTATTTTTGCTTCCCTGCTGTTGTTTTAATTCTGGTAAGGAGTCACTAATCTGTTCACATGGTTTCATATTAAACACAATTACTAAACATATACACTGGGAATTGGCTTCAGTGACACTGAACATGAATGTAAGACTATATGGATATGTTAAGAAATTTTCTCTAAGTAGGTATCTTCTCTCTGATAACAGGAGGAAATGTTAATTTTGAGCAATCACTACAAATTATGATCAAAGTTGAACATATAATGAAAGATGCCCTCACGAACTTTTGAACAAAATCATGCTGAAGCATGGGCTCATTAGATTCTGGTCCAAGTTTTTAAATTATTGAGTTTGCTACCTCATCAGGAATCACTTTGTAATTTATAAGGTATCAGCTGGACAGGCTACATTCTGAAGCACCTGGATCTTGAACTATGTGAGGTGGAGATGAAGCCATCTGAAAATGCATACAAAGATCTTTGGCAAACTGTCAAATCTACCCTTTGAAAAGCTTCCACATTGAAAATACTCACCCTTCTACCTTGCACCAAAAAAACCCCGAAAAAACAAAACCCAGAAAAACAAGATGTTATTTTGACACAGTTGTTTATTTGAAGTTCAAATTTTTTTTCATGGAGCTCCAAGGGTACTTGTCTGTTGCTACAACAACTATCCTGTAGAATTTAAGTTCATGTTGAGTGGTTTGAATTCTTTTCTGACTCTTAAGCATCACCCCAGGCCTCAGTGCTATGCATTCTTCCTAAACAATGCACAAGAAGGTTACACCTCTAAAATGGGAGTTATAGATCCAATTCATTGGGACTTAAAGCTGCTCGAGCAAGTTAGGAGGAAATATATAACGGAATCAGGGGATGGCTGAGGTTGGATGAGATCCCTGGGGGTCACCTGGTCCACTGCTTCTGCTGAAGCTGGGCCACCATCATGTTGGCCAGGACCATGCCAAACTAGCATTCGAATGTCTCCAAGGATGATTAAAAAAACCTATAAATTAATAAAATATAACAGCCCTGGATTTTAAAATTTTAAACCTATACCTTCAGGACTATGATACCCTGAATACTGACTGGGCAGTAAGACTTCCTGCGGAGTAATAATCTCACTGATACCCAGATAGCTGAAAATGGTATCCAGGCTCATATGTGACAGAGAATGTGAACTAGTGGCTAGGGTAAAAACCTGGAAATGCCTCTGAGGACCTAGCCAGTGCTGCAATAAAAAGTTTCATATCTGATATTCCATCACACTTCAAGGTTGTTCCATAAATGATAACTAACAGCAAAGACAACATCAGCCATGTATTTAGCATTTTGTTCATGTGAGTCTGTTTACCTGGACTGTTGCCAGTGCCATATGTTTGCCTTTGCTGTGGGTGAAGTACTTCTGTATTCAGCCAGACAGTGCAAGCTGGTGGTTCCTAGGTCACGTACATGGTGTACAGGAAGAGCCTGTGTAGGTCTTACCTGTGTGGTCTACCAGGGAACACTGGTCTGTTTTCTTTTTTTCTTTTTCTTTTTTCTTTTTTTTCTTTTTTCTTTTTTCTTTTTCTTAGAAATAAAGCCAAATTACAGAACCACACCTCAGAATTCTCACCAAAAAAAACCCCTTTCCATCCCTTCTCCAGCATAAAATGATACATGAATTTACCACAAATTCACAGTTTGCAGTTAGACTCCAGTGTGATGGATAACCTTTTCCAAGGGAGACATGTGTTAAGTCCAACCTAGAAATAAAGAGAACAATTTCCCTGGCATTCATGATTCATTTCCTGAATGGTGAGTTTGATTAAGATAACGGTGAATAGAAACATCCAGTTCTTTCTGTCCTTTATTCTTATTTACTGTTTACTCATACGAGTAGCTTGTAATTAGGTCTTGCAGTTGTTGCATGGCAAACTTCACACCCATTCTAACATCCTGTTTTAACTGGAAAACTGTTGATGAATTCATGATGGAAAGTAAGAGACCACTTTGGTCATGGAACCAAAGATGTTCCACTGCATGTAATTGTGTTACTGTCAAGTGGGCAACTCTGATTAAAGGAAAATTCATGTAGAAGATAAACAAATTTTAAAAAAAGGCTAGCGCATTAATTTGAAATAATCATAGGATATTCAGCCAGCGCTTGGATGGGGGAAAGAGGGAAGCACATTCACTTGCAAACTGTTCATTTTGCATGGTTTGTGATCTTGTCTGGCACTTGTCTGCCAACTCCATGTGTTAGAACATTTTATGATTTTTCCACTGCTATTTCTGAGGCTTGGATGTGTCCTAGATTGACATGGGCGGGTAGACTGTGATTAGTGATGTTCCCTGGAAGATAAGATAATAATGCCCTGCATGGAGTCAGCAATATTTATAGAAGTCCAGATAGTTTATAGAAGAGTATCACTAAATGACAGCTTTAGGATTTTCTTACTTTTCAAAGAAAAGCCGTGCAAGCAACAGCTGTGTCAAATCCAGTACCATAGAAACAAGCAGTGATGAAAGTAGAAGCAGTGGCTTTATTGAAAAACTCCCATGGACCCTCTAACATCCACCACTTCCTCTTCCAAACCACAGCACCCCACACAATCACATAGCACCTGGTGACAGTTGCTTACACTGAGTGTTTGGTATATTTTAAGTCTATTTGGGAACTGGACACTGCACTGCTGTCCACTTCCTCTTTCTGTATGATGGTAAACAGCTGTGCTGCCTTGAGGCCATCGATGGTTCACTCAGGCCATGAGGCTCCCCAGCCACCAACTTCCTAAATGCAGGCGCACAAAACTTTTCAGGGATCCCTAACTAATTTTAGACCACATTTCGCTCTTTTTTTTTAATCCAAGCCTCAAACCAAAGCCATTTTGGTTATGTCCCCAGCCCAGTGCGGATTACAGTGCAGTGATTCTCATGTTCACCCTGACAAGGAGCTCTTCAGAATGCTCACTTTGTTCAGAGCTCCAAGCAACACAGGTCTGTTGCCTGAGCTGATGGACCCAGATGCTCAGCAGGCTCGGTGCTACATGGAGTAGTTTTGTTGCTCCTAATCCCAGATTAGTCAGTTTTGTCCAGTGAGGATGTCAATGCACTCCATCATATTAAATAGCAAAAAGATAGCCTCAGGACATTTAGAAAAAGGCAATGCATAAGCCTTGTCTTTATAATCTTGCATAGTGAGAGGCATTCTATAAATGTATTGTCGGTCACTGCTCTTTTGAACTCTCACCCTGAAAGAGCAAAGAAATGCATTGACACAATGTGCAATAAACAAGTAACAGGTGAATATTAACTACATATTCTCCCTAAGGAGTATGTTTTAATGAGACTTGTAATATTTCTCAGTGGTCAAAGACCTGGAAAATTTGCTGCAAAGTACTGGTCTCCTTCTGTCGTGGGAAGCCCCAAGATCAGACAGGAAAAAACTTTGTGTGGCACTTGGGTGCGTGGGACCAGTGATGACTCAGCAGAAATCCTTCCCTCTTTTCATTACTTCACGAAGAGTGTCTCTCTGAGGCACAGCAGACATGCCAAGGCTGGCAGGTGTCACAGAAAGCAGAGCTAGGCTCTCTTCTGGGCACTGATTTACCAACCCCAAGACCAGGTCCAAAATGTAAGAAGCCTCACTCCTGCAGGAGGACTCCACCTGCAGGGTTCATCAGTGTGAAAACTGGAGCCCATAGCCTTTGAAGGATCCTCTTTGCTCATGCTGTGCCCCTCTACCAACAGAGGAAAAAGCAGGCTGGTGTAGACTCATGGGATCTTCTCCCTCTCTCTGCTGGGCCTTCAGGAGCAGTCCAGTGCACCTAAACAGGGAAGCGCTGTGGAAACGGAACACCTTTTCCAAAGCAAAGGAGGAAACATAGCCAATGGTCCTGCTTTTGCAAAACTGTCTAGCAGAAGAATACTTTGTTGGAGTTACTTAAAGGTTAGGGAAGAGCTTCCTCTTTCCTTTGCTTAAATCCCTCTTCAACCAGCTGACTTGAGCTTGATTCAAGAAGAGGAACATGAGCCTATTTAATAGGCTAATACAGCAGGTGATGCAGGATATTGTAATTTGGATGGTGCATCTCTTCATCAATGTATTAGCTGTATAAAAAGCTATATCAAAAGTTACTATAAATAGCCTAATTGCGTTATTCTCAAATGAGAGTCTTAAATAATACATTCCTTGAATCAAAATCAATACCTAAATGCCTCTAGGTACTTGCACTGAGTGTGTTTTGGTTGTTTTAGTGATTAATAATCATGCTCCAAAAAGGAAGGTAGAAGTAGTAAAAAAAACAAAAGCAGCATTTTGCTGGAACAAAAGCGAAAAACAAGGCTTGAAAATATACCATCCTCACTCAGAATCTGTTCTTGGGAGACATTTAAAAGGACAGCATTTTGCAGATCAGCTTAAAAGAGGGTGGTAAACATAATTTCCTCCTACTCTCTGTAGAAAGTGCATCAGACTCTCTTAAATACTTTCTAACTAGTAATAGAAGTCATATCCAGACTGCATTTTGAAACCAAAGTATTTTAAATTATTTTTAGAGGCATAAACAAGTGTTCAATTAATGATAATGTCTACAGATACAAAATGCAGTGCCAGAACGAGTAAAACACCCCTGCTGTGAGTTCTTAAATATCACCTTCTGCTCTGTGTTTCCTAAGGTTCTCTCTCTGGAGAAGAACTCGTCACATCATCAAGGGTATGGGGGAAGCAACACCAGAAGTTAAGGCCTGATCATGAAAACTCTGACTAATCACTGACATGAGTAATCCCATCCATTAATTGAGGTTTAATTGGTTTCCCACACTCACTGCACAGGAAAGGCCATTCTCCTTCATGAGTAGTAGAGGTAGGAGGCTGAACACTTGAAAAATCAGGTGTCCTGTTCCTTTCAATTTCAATTTAGGGATTTATCCTGAGAAATAGTGGAAAGGGGATAGGATGGAGGAATTACCTATAGTAAAGGTGGCTAGAGGAAATGTTCCTCATTTCCCTCCCGGGGACACAGAGGTTCCCCAAAGAAGTGAATGTGCACCAAGGGCTGCACGGTTCCCATGAGCGTGGCACAGGCATGGAAGGCTCTTTTCCGGCCTTGTACTCCCCATAGCAGTTTTAAGTTGAGAACCACTGTAGTGGCTGAAGGACAAGAAAGACATGAGCAGTGCAAGCTCCTGCTTCTCAAGGCTGCCAGAGTGCCCTGTAGAGTCAATAGAGTGCTCACCCACAGGGCACCCTATAGCCTGTGGGTTCTGCATGGCGCCAACCTCCATACTGGGACCTTGGCTTTCCAAATATCTCACATGCTCACCATCTAGCAGGTAATGGGGTAAATGTAGCCTGGCTGAAATCTCTTTCTCCATCTGTCACTCCAGAGATGGCTTCTGTCAGAACGGGAGTGAGCTGGGCTGGTGGGACTGTTCATGCTTGCTGCGTGCTCATAAGTGACTTGCAGGATCCAGCTCATAATTTCTTTTGAGTAAAATTCTATTCCCATCTAGTTATCCAATCCTTCTAAAGTCTCCTGGTAAATGGAAGTGTCAGGTCATTCCCATATGAAAATCTGTTACTTTTTCTCAGAGGTTATTGCAACTGAAGAGCTATTTAGGTTAAGGAGAAGGGACTGTGAAAATATATTTGCCTTTCAGAATGAAAAATAGCAAACAGGAAAAAAAATCTAACTTTGTGGAGTATTGAGATTATTTTTATTTTGAGTAATAATGTCAGAGGAATTGACCTGGTCTGTCATCAATCACCATACTGTGTTTAATTAAGTTATATGATAATAACAAAGTATATGAATAATGTTTTGCTAGACCTTAGGCCTCATATGTAACTAGTGCAATATATCTGACAGCATGATAAATGTCAATCCCAATTCATGAGAAGGAAAAGTTTGCCCTCCTTCAGCGCATTATGTTCTTAGTAATAGAAACCTTTGAAAAAGGTTTTTTTTTGTCATTCAGAGACCATTTTTCTTAGAGTGTATATAAAATAGAAAAGCAATATACCAATTATCACCCAGAAAAATAATCCTCACCAAGCCAATCAAATATTTTGTATTTAGGAAGTAGTCACTTTATCTTTGTCTTCAACCCTTTGCACTTTGATCAAAACGGTACCTTTTGAAGTGTTCACTACTCATAATAGGGAAGAAAACTGGGTCATATGTCTGCTCCAGTAAAACATACTGTGTATTTCAGATGTCACAGATTTGCTTATGGTTGCTTAAAGAAACTAGAGATTCCCACTAGAGCTGAAAAAAAGCTTTATTAAAAGATGTTTCAAGGACTCAAATGAAACAAATTGCCCAAGAGGGATAGGGAGACAAGGAAAAAGTAGGCCTGACACAGGCAGCCATCGTTCCTAGTCATTGCATTCCTGGTGACTGAAGAGCTAATGACACCAGACTCTTAGGAAATTCAGCGCCTGCAAGCTTGATTAGGTAAGACAGCAAGTCTAATCTGCATTTAATGAATGATTCAGGAATAACTTTAAGAGCCTAACTTTGTGGTAGCAGGGTGTTGACAGAATTAGGTACATGCTCTATGCCTATCTTGTGACCTAGTTAATTATGTGTTTCTAAAAAAGTTATTACACTTCTTCCATGCAATTTCAGAATTTGTTGTCTGTTTATTCTGCCAGCTAAGATTTAGCATTTTGTTAAAACTTTACTACTATGAAAGCAGAAGCTAGAAAATAAGGAAAGAAAAAGGAAAACTGACTAAACCTGTTATTTCTGCAGTGCAGTGTAGGCAGACAGATATTTATGCCTCCATGGAGCCCCAGTATTATTAGTGTGTATTCACAGAGATCAGAAAGAGGACTTTGACCTATATTGGTCTGAGTGCTAAAAACATAAAAGTAAATGTGAAGAAATAAAACTAATCAAATATAAAAAGATTAGTACATCGTTCTTTTTAATCCTAATAACATTTTATTTAAGATAGAGAGGAATGACAATTTACTTTTAAGAGGTGGTTCTGAGATGTATTATTTTTCAATAAGAAATGATTTGTGTATGTTGGCAGCATTGCAAAATATCATGAAGGGAAAACGATTGGTGTGCACAGCCATCAGAGAAACTATCAAGGTATCAATCCTTCCTGGAGTCTGAAAACCTTTCAGCACATTCCCTTTGCTTTAGCAGGGAAAGCTTGCTGAAGCATAGCTGAAGCTGCCTATGTATGCCAACGTTCCAGGAGGGAGATGTTGTGCTCAGGAGGCAGAAAATCGTCACTCACACTTTTCAGGCCTTTCTCAATGCCTTGGTCCTTCTGCCACTGAAATGTACTTGCAGAATTCATTCAGCAGGAACCACTGATGATTTCCTCCCTGCACCTTCCTTCAGGTGTCTCACTTTCTCAACTCCCAAAGCGTTCATCACCTACCCCCATTCTCAACTAGGATCACACTACAGAAGGTCTAGACTACCACGCACTCTCAGTCTAGATTCCCATTTCAAGTTCCATGTCTTGAAAATACAGAGCCTGGGATAACCAGGACACTGTGAAACAGGAGTTACACTTTGTGTGACAAGGAAGAAGTCACTGCCCAAATAATGTAGTGGTAATCTACTGAGTGGCTGAGTTATGGCAACTGGCTCCTTTCTCGTGGTTAGCAGATTAGGATTCTCTTGTCTACTTGGCTGTGGTTTTCTGGTTTTGTGTCCAACTGAGTTTCTTTAGTGCTTTGGACAGCAGTGTGGCTAAAAGCAAAGCATTTGGAGCTATTACCTGCATTTTACAATGGAGGAAATAAAAGCAAACACAGAAATAAAAGTGATCTCCAAAGTCATCCTCTGTACAATCAGAAAAAAGCCCAAGGCTCATACATTAACTAACGAGACTATTTTTACTTCCCAGCAGTAAGAAATGAGCCACTGATTGGAAGAGCAGTAGAGATGTGCTTGAGAGAATGAGGGCTCTCAGCCCTTTGAAGCAGGCAGGGGAATCTGGGTTAGGCAGTAGCACCACCGCTCCTGCAGCCTGTGCTGAAACAGCTTTGCAGCACAGAGCTTCCCTCCTGCATGCTGCTGGACATACCACCAGCATCATGGAGACTGACTCAAGATCTCTGCAGCCTTATGAGGTTGAAAATATCCTCAACAGCTCCAGCTCTTGCAAGGCATTTCAAGATGTACGCAAAACGTGCTGCAACAAGCCTGGTCTGGATGTGCAGAGCTGAAAAAGTGGAGCACTGTGCAGTATTTCTGTTATAGATCCTCTGTTCCAAGGGACTGAAATGCAACTGTAATTAATCACTTCAGGACAGAGCAAGTCAAGAAAGCGTTCCAGACAAGCACATACTATTTTTCTTTCAGCAGAAAGTGAAAATATTGCACGTGTGTGTGAAATACTGGGCAGATTACTCCAGAACCTTGAGATTATTTCATTTTCCATGTTAATAAAAATAGATTTAACAGGAAAAACTGGCATACCATGAGATTTTGTAGCAATGGAATTTCACCAGATAAAAATGCTACGACCAAATTAGAGCCTGTCTACCTCTGTTCCCATATCTCAATCAAAGGTCCTTTATTTAACCCTTCCTCCAGTTCTGCAGGGCTTTTTTGTGCACAAAAGCTAAGCTTTTTCTCATGACCATAAACTAAACCAGTGCCACAGAATTTCTTCAGAGAGAGCCATTAGTGGCCTTCTGTGAGTCTGAGCTTTAAAATGTGGTCCAGGAAACTCATACACCTTCAAATCCGTGTTATGACCGTGGCTCTGTGACTATTCTGAATCCTTCTGGTGTTCTGGTCAAAGCTGTGCTGTCAACAATGTCTGGGAATATTTTTTTCTGTGCTTTTCCTCCACTAGCCTTCACTGGTAATCTATGAGTCTTACATCCAGACCGCTTAGTTAAATCTCCTAAAACCTCAGCATCAAGAAGAAAAAGGGAAAAAGAAGTGTATTCTGCAGGTAGCTCAAACGTGTTTCCCAAGGGGATGGCAGGCAGGAGCATATTTACCTGAGATTTTGTTATTTGTTCTGGATAGAGAAAATCTATGGAAAGTTCACTGATGACAAAATAACCATGAGAAAAACATCACCCAGGTGGGGTAAGCACAAGAATCCCTTCTGTTGTATGGCACATAATCAGGTGCTGTGTGAGATGATGGTTGACTTTGTGATTACTTGTGGCATGTAAAGACCCTGGAACTGAAATAACCATGGCCTCTGGTAAGTGCTGCACACTATGGACACCAGCAACTGTAACTGTCACTGCTTATGTGCTCTTAGTTTCATTTCATGGAAATGAAATATCACAAGTCATGTTCTTTATCCCTCTGTTTGGATAAAACTCAAGCTTTTTTCAACAGACTTTCAACACCCAATGAAAACTCAGTCATTCATATTTTATCTATTCAAACTGAATGCCTTGTTCTAATTGGAACTCTATTATGTCAATCAGTTTCTTATGCTAAAATATTTTAAATGCTCATCTTTAAACATGTGTTGAAGAATGCTTGACATTTATAAAATTTAAAGGGATAATATGCATCTTAGGTCTTTCTTCTTTCCAGTTTAATGTTCCTCACCTAAATTTACTATGGACTAGGCCATCATTTCATCATAATCACACAGAAAGCAATAAAAGAGCAACATACATTAGGGAGAGAGACAAATAGAAATGCCTAAATATGTCGGTTATACCATGAAAGCCCTTGAATACAGCAAACCCAGCACAGAGGAGCCAACTAAAGCAAAAGAGATGGCAGCAACAGCATTACTTTCTCAAGGTATCTGGCAGGAAATTTTCTACACTGAAGTTGTTCTTTTGGCCATAAAGATAAAACACAATCAGGACACTAACTTCCAACAGTTTCCCTCTACTCGAAGGTATTATCCCAGAAATCAAAAATAAAAATACAAAGGAAGTTAATATGCTATAAATTTTTAAGAGGTAGCCATTCACTCAAGTAGGAAATCTGTTCTAAAACCAGATAGCAATACATTGCCCAATGTGTTGAACTGATAACAAAATACTTTCAGCATTGAAAGTAACTTCTTATTTCCATGGTTCCTGGTCTTATCTTTCAGAAAATGCATGAGCTGGAGTAATTGCTGCCCTGGAGTTTGGTCAAGAGCAGTGGAGTCTGTGCTGAAATTGGCTAGCTTAAATCCAATAAACTATAAAAAGAGTAAGATGAGAAAAAGTATTATTTGTTGCCCAAACAGACAATAAAAACCCTTTTTTCTCATCTTACTGTCTTGCAGTCTCTTCTTTATCACTGTAGACCAATATCTGCAATAGCATTCAACATTAATTCAGGTCTGTGGTGGCAATTCCTGAGGTGGGATGGGGCCTGAGATTCTAATCAAGAATTCATTAGGGTAAGTAGGCTCTCATGTCCGCACCCTGCATGAGCACAGAGAGAGGTTTTAGCTCCTGCTTTATTGCAATGGATGCAAAATCAATTCCTTACATTACGCTTTCCCGCCAGAATCCCATTCAGACCCCACGAAAAGGCCTAATACCTTCCCCTAGTACTACACTGACTTCACACCACTTTCCAGGCTTTCATTTGAATGTAACAAAATGTTGTGGTGGGAGTAAATTACTCTCTGTAAAATTGAACATGATGAGGCATGTGAGGGCTTTTAAAAGGGCTTTGAATCATCTCAGTCATCTTCGCACTTTCCCCACTGTTTGGCAAATGGTACAAGACGTCTCGTTTTTAAAGGTCTGTTGCAGGCTGCCTGGTACTACTTGTGATTCAGCCTCCTTTCTGCAGACAGGTTTTTTCCCAACCTACACACTAGGGAGGTGGTGAAACAACTTCAGTTCACTCAGTCTCTGAGATATGAAGTCTAGTGGCAATTTTCAGGAATGTATTACTGCAGAATTCATAAAAACATCTCAGGTGTATCACCAAGGATTTAGTTCATTTTGCTATAGAAAAAAAACCAATAAACCAAAACCATCCCCCAACCAAGTAATACTAAGTTAACCAGCCTGAATCTGCCTGTGTTGTTCTCTATTTATCTTTCACATGCAGCAGTGGTGAGAATGATTGTCAGAACTAGAAACTCTAGAAACCACAACCACGAGGATGAGACCTGACTAGCAGTATCTCAAGGTACAGCAGCTTTACTCACAGTAGCAAAATGTAGTAGTAAATGAAACTTAATTTATAAGTTTATTTTGCTCTGTCAATATTTTTGCAAGTAAAATTCCAAAATAGAAGCCATTGCATAGGGGCTAAATGTGTGGAACATTTTATCAGTCCAGGCAATCAGCTCTGCAATGATCGTAATGCTTTCACCTGTTTCAAGAACAAGGAAAAAAATGTTCTCTGGATGCTTCAAACAAAGAAGATTGTCTGATTTTGAGCAAAATGTATGAATATAAAACACTTGGAGCCATTGTGGTCTGGTTATAAACAAAGGTATCACACAATGGATTACTGTGAATTTACTGGGATACATTTATCCATAACATTCTGCAAGTACCTATTTGTTTGATTGGGCTAATATTTCATTCTGGTTTTTCCAGATGGAGGTACATACACGCAGTATTTTCAGAAGCTAATACAGTATGTGTCCAAGTAGGGACTGAGACCCTGACTCCATGGTTTGTTGGAGTAGAAAACTTCTGCTAGTCAGGGGAGGGAGAGCGAGCTGTGGTGTTTAATGACAAGGATTGTATTCAGCTTCAGAATGAAACAGAACTGCTATTGCAATTTTCAGGAGAATAACACTTACAGTATTATATTCTTTTACTAAAACTGACAATTACTGCATACCTACGTTTTGTGATACTGTCAGTGTAACTTTTCTTCTTTGACTTAGCACATAAAAGATATACATGCCCATCCTGTCTACAGTTGCTCACCATATAATTGTAAATCTTATGTAAATCAGCACAAAATTCTACTATTCTACTTCTGGAAATGGAATAATCAGGGAAAGCAATGAACAGCATTACAGATTTCAGCTTAAACAAAGAGAAAGGGCATTAAATTAGCACAGGTTTTTCTAGTGTGGGTCATTACATTTGTTTTTTAAAATCCTGATGTAATGAGCGTTCATATAAATATGCCTCAGATATTTTGAAATTCTGTTATATATGTTAGATTGTGAGTTATGCTTTTGAGGTCCCAGTCCTGTGTTTTAATTATTATTTTTATTGACCTCGGGGAAGCCTATTATCTTCTTCAGGCATTCTTTACAAAGTTCAGCCTCACAATCAAACTAACTTCTTTTGTCCTGTTTTGAAATGCAGAACATTTACATCCAAAAGACAGATATCATGAGCTAATCTGCCAGTGAACAGAACCCTCTGCAGCCATTATCTTTGGGGGTTGGCTAGGGTGAAAGGGAAGTTATTTACTTGCCAGAGACTCATTCTACCTGAGCTTCTCATACACACAGTACGAGCCACAGCTTGCCACTGGCTATCAGGCAGAACAGAAGCAGATGTCTGACAGCTTTGTTGCACAACTGATCACTCAATATAAGCTAAACTAATCTCTGATCCAGATCCTGGACCAGGGCCATGTTTAGACATGTTCAAAACTCGCTGATCTTTGGGATCTGATTTTTGAGACTGGACAAAGCATTTTGGGGAAGAATGGAGGAACACCCCCCTAAAAAAATCCAGTTCACTGTATTACTGACAGGTCACGTCCTTGACACCTGGTTGATTCAACACCTACATCCGGACAGTCCCAAATAGCTCCAGGTTTTTGTCACCCCACAATTCATCCTGTGAAATATAACAACAAGAAACCTTAATACATGACAAGACTCCAGGCAGAACCACTCCTCAGGCATGGCCACAGTGGCTTCTACTCAGATAAAACTGTGTCACTGGGTGCAAAGAGATGAGTTCGCCATGTCTCTGCTACCTGAGAATTCCCTCAAGGGATTTCACAAATAACTGATTGGTCCTCTTGGGACCCCAAAGGACGGAAAGGGAATGCCATAACTGTGAACATGTCTTTGCTGGATTCTAGTTGGAGAGAGGTCTGTGGCTCTTTGCAGGTATTACTCATTAGTGATACAAGCTCTAACAGGAGCTGATGCTCAGCCATGCCAGCTGAATTCATGCATCAGGCACTATAAATCAAATGAGCAAAGACATTATCCTTACATGAAGGTCTACCAATATTGTAGTTTCAGGATCCAAGACAATTGCCTTTTAACATATATTACAGGCTGGCTGTTCCCTTAAAAATCAGTACTAGCCAAGGACCTTCTGTAAGAACAAAGAAAGCTTCTTCTCATCTCTCAGAAGATATAAAATATTTATTGAAATCTTCATTTATTTAGCCACCCACAGAGAACCACATACAGGAGATCTTAGCTGCTGGTTTGACCTTGACTATTTAATGAGATGTATAATGATTCCATTGCAGCAAGCAGAGCCTGGCAGGACAATTGCAAGCAGCCCCTGCACTAAGATCTCTCATCTTCTACAAAACCAGCTGTGGGGGAAAATGGTAATGTTAGATGAAGGAAACAAATCTCAGCATGCAGGATCAACATATGGTGGCACCAAACATCAGATGCCAAAAGAAGAACTAATGCTATTTTCTGGCCTATTTCATGCCAATTTTTTTTCTGTGTGAGACACAGGAAACATGCATGTTTTATGGTGGCTGGAAGCAACAAATTTGATATCGCTCAAAATAAAAGGTATTTAAGTAGCGTTTTCTCTTCTATTGTATATTTGCTGCTATTTATATCCCTGCAAAGCAAGTGTATTTCACTCACAAAACAGACATTTTAAGATTTTTTTTTTTTAGAAGTAGTGTTTGTCCAAGGGTTGTATGACAGTGAAGGAATAAAGCCCTTTCCAAAAGTCTTTCCAAAAGCAGCAGGGAGTATTAGAGGTCCATTAAGCTTGACATGACATAAAACTACAAGATGTGCCTCCTGCTCAGAAGACAGGTTTACACTGTGTCCATAGCTCTCCATCTGGAGACATTGTAAGGAAATAAAATGTAATTATAGTCTCGGGCTTCTTTGTTGTACCAAGGGGCAAAGCTTACAGAATACAAGTACAGAGAGAATGGGATGCTTTACCTACTTTCTTTTTTTAAGTTGGCTTCCTTATTTCTGCACAACATTTCTGCACAATTCTGCACATGTCTTCACACCAAAGTTATCACCCATCCAGAGATGGGAACGGCTGTGCCAGTTCCCTGTAAGCCTCATCAATTAGAGAGTCAGAGGTGCTCTGCAATGTCATATATTACAGAAGGAATAATATTTTTCAGATGTTGAGGGGTTTTAAAACATGGGCATTGTTGTTAGGTAGTTAAGTCTGACTGCTCTTTATATTCACCCATAAAGATGGCCTGTGTCATGTAGATGTCTCAGGAGAAGTGCATATGAATGAGGGAGGTGGAGGTGGGAAGGTCAGCTGCTTTACAGCTCAGGTCAAAGAGTGAGTGGGAAGGGCTGGGTTAAAGAAAGTTCACAGACTGATATGGAGAAGGGGACCACGATCCCTGAGAGATGCACATATATTTGGGATAAGCAACTAATAATGATTTCCAAGACAAAAACAGGTTTATGTTTCAGAAAAAGACCAAATAAACTCTTTCCCCCCCCGCCCCAAAAAAATCCACTCTTATTATCAGTTTCATTGAAGAACATCTCTAACACAGAAGTAATTCACTGAGAATTAGTGGAGAAGGTGAATTCTCATGTGGGCTGTCTCCTTTAAGTGCTGTCCCACTGTGTGAGCAACCTCAAGGCATACTGTCCAATGCAGAAGAACTCCCCCTCTGATCTTACACTCTACTAAAAACATGTCTTTAATGGCCAGAAAGTTCACCTCCAAAGCAGAGTATTAAACCAATCTGTATGTCATCCTTAACCCATAGGAAGTTGGAGGACTTTCTGACAGGAAGAACATCAGGTGTAGACTAAGAATATCCACACTGCAGGACATTCCCTCTCCAACCTCCCAGCGCAGACCAGTCTTCTCTCTTTCTTGTTGAGCTGCTGCCCTAGTACCAGGCCCCTTCTCCATCACTTGCACAGCCCCTTCCAAATCTTTTACTGCTGAGCCCACTGTACTCAGCTCTGGGAGCACCACGTAGATTATGGACATCGTTACAGACAAGAGTTTATCAAATCCCAGTATTACTGAGCCATCCAAGGGGAGTTTTTTCCAGGCCAACTCCTGCCAGTGTCTAATAGCCAGTTCAGCTTGGCAATGGGGTAATGGGGATGATTGCAGTCGAGGGTCAACAACACTCTTGCTCCTTTTAAACATGACTTCTAAGAAGCCTCTTTCACATTGGGCTGTCACCTCGTAGAGGCACAGGCAGTACAGAGGGTAAAAGAGTGTCTTGTACATTCTTTTGCCTTGCATGGCTCTGTGAGCCAAGCCACAGAGATTTTTATTTGCTTCTAGGCCTGCACAGTTTCATGGTAACAGCTTTTCAACAAGAATTGCTGAATATTATATATATTATTTCTTCTGCAATAGAAATTGAAAAATATTTCTATTGTAAAAGAGACTTTCACAATTACTTTTAATCATACTTTCTTCCCTGATAGCCACTTAGAACTCCAAGTCAATTCTTTCAACAGAATAACACTACTGTGGCCTTGCTGTGGTGTTACATTCACTGTGCATATCTCCATGGACATTTTGCAAACAAACAAAAAGATGCTCTGATCGTATCTGTCTGTATTCAGTGGAACTTAGAAGTGCACTTAAGAGACAAGATTAGAAACTACTTTTCAAACACATCTCTATGAGCTCTTGTGGAGTTTCTACCCTCGGAAAAAAATTAGAAGAAGGTGGTGTGAAATAAGGTAAATATATACTGAAATACTATCACTAACTTCATGAAGCAGTTAATAAGAGGGTTTATAAAGAGTCCTGTTATCATGCAACTGTCGGAAACTAATGGTGCAAACCCACTAAAATTAGTTTCTCTAGTTAAGGTGTTCTCTGTGCAGCCTGGATAATAATTCTTAGCTCAAAGTTTGCTGACAACTTAGGTATATCCCTCTGGATTGATAATCCTTCATGACATATCTATAACATTCACTTGGAAAAGTTTTCTTGTTGAAATTTGTTGATTGTCAGTCCTGTGGCAGAAATCCTCTTGAGTTTAAGAGCCTAGTGATAATCAATGTGATCAGTTGCATTTTGTATAATCTGTTGTCCAAATCAGAAGACTCAAATCAGAGTCCAAAGCATGGAATATTTCTTGAAGAAATGTTTACAGTAGGCCACCTAAATCTTAATATATCTTCAGTTTACATGGTCTTGACTTTGAATTATGTATTTTGAAAAAAAATATATAGACACAGTGGCCACTTTTTTAAGCAGTAAAATGGAGCAAGAATAAAATGTATCATTGGTAAAGCATGGTTGCAAGTCTGGCTTCCTTTCTTGAGGAATTCAGAAGGACAAGCCAAGATTTTCTGCCTTGGCCATTCTCCTTTTACAGCACACAGAGATAAAGCAGTTACACTGACATTGCAGTGGATAATGACAATTACCTTCCCATCTGAATCTTGTGGGGAAGAATATTCCTGAGGTTTGAAATTTGGGGACGAATGACATGAGAGATTCCTGTTAATAAACATAAGAGGCAGATTTTTTTGTGATTTTGCAGGTAAAGGTGTCAGAAAGTTGTTAAACCCATGCATTTCCAGGAATAGGAAGCTCTTGGTGCATGCTTTTCACAGTACAGATGAGGAATACGTACACACACACACACACACACACACACACACACACACACACGCAGAGATGACCTCCACGAGCCTCTTCTCCCTTCTGCTCTCACATAAAGACCAAAGGCTTTATGGCTTCTGAAAACTTGTTCATGTCAAGGGCCTGACCAGTCGGCAATGCTGTGCCTGATGCCCCCCAGGATACGCTTGGCCATCCTGGCTGCCAGGGCACTGCTGACCCACATTCAACTTTCCATTGACCAGGACCCCCAGGTCCCTTTCCCCTGTGCTGCTTTCCAGCATCTCATTCCCCAGTCTGTCTGTACACCCAGGGTTGCCCCACCCCAGGTGCAGAATCCAGCACTTGCCCTTGTTGAAGTTCATATGGCTGCTGATTGCCCAGCCCCCTCATTTGTCAAGGTCTCTCTGCAGGGCTTCCCTGCATTTGAGGGAGTCAGCTCCCAGTATTGTATTATCTGTGAACTTGCTCAGTATCCCTTCCAGTCCTGTGTCCTAATCATTTATGAGGGTGTTGTACGGCACAGGGTCTAAGATGGAGCCCTGTGGAACCCCACAGTGACAGGTCCCCAGGCTGATGTCACTCCATTCACTGTAACCCTTTGTGCCTGACCCATGAGCCAGTTGCTCAGCCGTCACAGGGTGTGTTTATCCAGCTATGGGCTGGATATTTTATCCAGAAGGATTCTGTGAGAGACAGTATTGAAAGTTTTACTGATATCCAACAAGATCGCATCAACCGGCTTCCCTTGGTAACTGAGGGTTTACCTTCTCACAAAAGGAAATCAGGTTTTACAAGAAGGATTTCCCTCTCATGAAGCCGTGCTGGCTGTGGCCAATGACTGCATTGCCTTTCAGGTGTTTTTCAATACCTCCAGAATAATCCTCTCCATGACTTTACCAGACACTGAAGGGAGACTGAGAGGCCTGTAGTGTCCAGGGTCCTCCTTCTTGCCCTTCTTGAACACTGGGACAATGTTTGCCAGCTTCCAATCAGCTGGGACCTCTCTGGATTCCTAAACCACTCAAAAATCATTAAGAGAAGTTTTGTAATTACATCAGCCAGCTCTTTGAGGATTCTCAGATGAATGCCATCAGGCCCCATAGATTTGTAGGGATCCAGCTGGAGCAGCAGCTTCAGGGGTGACTGGGAGTTGATCATTCTTGCAGTCATTGTCCACTAGGTCAGGGCACTAAGACCCCCTTTTTCTGTCATTTGTGTTGAAGACAGAGATAAAGAATGTGTTAAACACCTCTGCTTTGTCTATGTTCCTGCTTTTGAGGTGACTATCCTCACCCTGTAATGGGGTGATATTGTTTCTATGCTGCCTTTTGCCATTAATATATTTGAAAAAAATATTTTTATTGTTCCCCACTTTTATGGCCAGTTTCAACTCCAGCTGAGCTCTGGCCACATCAATTTTCTCCCTACAGTGGCAAGCAACATCTCTGTATTCTTCCCATGTCCACTGGGTGTACACCTTCTTTTTTTGCCTTATTTTCAAGAGAAGATTCCTATTCTGTTTTGCCTGCTTGACTTCTGACATTTGGGAATTGCCTGCTCCCATGCCCTTGGGAGGTGACATTTAAAAAGCCAGCAGTGATGGAAAAAACCCAAAGTCTCTGCTTTGTCATGGAGCTTACAGAAACTGCAACAAGGTACCGCTCTTCTCAGGTAGAGAATCCACCTCACCCACCCAGGTTTCACAGAATGTTCTGAGTTGGAAGGAATCCACAGGGATCATCAAGTGCAACCATTCAGTGAACGGCCCATATGGGGATCAGACCTGCAGCCCTGGTGTTGTTACCCTGCTCTAACCAACTGAGCTAACATTAGACCCAGGCAGCTTCTTAGAATCTGCCATGAAACAGGGAAAGGGAAGATTGTAGGCTGGCTTTTCCACAGGAGAACAGAGCAACATATGACTTAGTGAGCTCTAAATACATGTAAGGACATATCGGATAATAATTGCATATTTGAATATTTCCAAGAGAACATCTTGTCCCAGCTGATCCAGAATCCTTCCTTTGGGGAATGAAATGAAATTCTCTACAGAATGAAAGGAGCACTAAGGCAAAGCAGTGAGTAAATCAGCACATTTTTGTCAACCCACAACAAACTGAAAAAATGGCTTTATTTTCTGTAGTGAATTTCATTTGGGTAAGAAATTAAGGAAAACCAGAAGCCTCTTTTAAAAATAAAATTGACAAAAGTGAAACCTTTGCCTTTTAAATGCTTCCATTTATTATTTTTAAAAGTTTAATAAATTGCGAGATTTTTCATAGCTGTTATTTCCCTGCATCCTGCTGCTCTTTACTTCCTGAGCTTGTTCTATTGCTGGGTGAAACAGAAAGATAACTTAGAAGCAACACTGCTTTGCACAGTGAGTCACAAGCTGGAATAGCTAAAAAGAGCTCCACAATTTATTCCTGCTCTTAAATGGGATCTGACTTGGATCCTTTTGATCAAACTGCTTCTGGAAACCTCCTCTTGCGAGCCATCATTAACACTTTTCGTCTTCCTGTGTATTTCCCTTGATGTTATTACAAGCCATAATCACTGTACTAGGGAATGAAATGCACTTTTGAGGGAATCAAGGACATTCAGAGCATTTCAAGGTGACTTTTTCTTAGTGAATGAACTGATTCCACGTAACAGCAAAAATATTTTCTGATTTTAGATGGAGTTGACAGTTCAAAGTGCAGTGTCTTCCTTTACAGGGGGTATAGAAAGCAGCATGTCAAGAAGGAAAGAGAGTGATTCAGTGAGACACCCTTGGAAGCGACAGAATTAATATCATTCCATCTCTCTAGATCAAGGAATCATGGAATGGTTTGGGTTGGAAGAGACCTTAAAGTCATCCAGTTCCAACCCTCCTGTCAAAGGTCCAGGCACCTTCCACTAGACCAGGTTGCTCAGGCTGCCCCATCCAACCTGGCCTTGAACACTTTTAGGGAGGGGGCTCCCACAGCTTCTCTGGGCAGCCTGTTCCAGTGCCTCACCACTCCACAGTAAAGAATTTCTTCCTAATATCCAATCTAAACCTACTCACTTTCAGTTTGAAGTCATCCCCCCTTTCCCATCACCACATACCCTTTCGGTACAGGAAGGCCGATAATCTCAGATAGTCACAGAAGAGTGATTTCAGATGGGCATGCATTGATTATCTATTTGTTGGACTTTTAAATGGAAAAAAGCCCCTCAAAATTACCTGCCTAACTGCACAATTAAAATAATTCTGGGTTGTAGGATTGATGAAACAGAACTTTTTGGTTAGAAATGTTGCAAAAACACCCAATACACTTATTAGAGTAGCTCTGAATACACAGCAAAGTATCAAGATGCATTAAAAACATAATTTTTTCAGGCTCTGTGTTTCCTTATGTCACTAATTTCTTCATCTATTTTAAATCTACCCACTCACTGTCAGACAGCAATACTTCTTCAGACAGCTTCCCATGTATAAGATGATGTCCTGAGAGCTGACATCAATGGAAAATGCAAGCATTCAGATCTTTGCCAGATTTAGCTGCACGTTGCTCCACAGCCTCTTAGAAAACATGCTTTTTTCCACTACAGTGACTTCACTTAGTAGCTGGCATATTTTATACTATAAAACTAGAATGTCAGCTTCTAGTCTGGGGATAAATTCTATAACCTTAAGAAAGAAACAATGAAAGGTTAGTGACTCTGCAAACAACTGAAAAATAAATACTGAAGTGTGGATAAAATTTCTTATTTGACATACATGAGAACTGAGTAAACTACCCAAATTAGAAGTGAGGAATAAACACTGGTAGAGTGGGTTGACCCTTAATACAACCTTTGACTCCAAATATATAAACCCTTTTGTGTTTCCTGCAAGGAGTCCAACAAGTTTCCAAATTAACTCCTGTGCTGACCACATTTTTACCTCATGCTCTTTACCAGCCTTCAGAAAGTTTTAAAGATTCTTCAGATATCCCCATTCCCCAAACATCCTGCCTTCCACCTCACAAAGATCATTTTATGTCCGTCTACACTTATTTTGTCAGGAAGCAGAATAAATGCACATTGCAGATGTGGTGTTCCTTATTTTAGCTAGGGCCTCCAGTGGGGCCAAACGTGCAAACTGGAGCAGAGTCCCAGGAGATGGCTGTTTGCAGTTTGCCAAGCAGGGCTGTGTGCAGCACGGATGATTCACCCTGCTGATGCCGACTGTTTCTCAAACTCGGGAGTCAGAAATGGCATGGTGGAGGAGCAGTTAAAGATAATATTCTTCTCTTTGATACAATATTTTCATATGGAACTGAATCACTCACAGTTGTGAAGAGCTGAAATGCTTTGTTCAAGCTCATTTACTGGTCTTTAAAAAAAATAAAATTCTTTCCTTTCAATTTAATTTTTTTTTTTGTCTTTACAAGGACTTGTTTCTCTCTTCTCCTGAAGAGCTGAATAAACAGTGAAATTGTCTAGCTCTGTGTCTAAATACTCAAAGACTCATGGCTAGGAAAGAGTTCCTTTCTTGTTCTTGACTGCAGACAGTCACGTCCAATGTGGACTTGTGGTCCCTTTGTGGCCACACCATTTTGTAACTGTTGAGAAAAGTCTTCTATATATAACCCTGAAGTCACCACCTTGAACGGTCAACCATTCAATTACGTATAACATCCACTGAGAAAGCTCACCTGGAATTTCATTGGTGCCTAAGTCTTATTTGACTAGATTCTAAATATCAGCTCCCATTGGAGATTGAATCCCTGGATTCATGTTACCTGAAGGGCAGGGCAAGTCCGGCCATAATCTCTCATGACAGCTACATCCATTAAAACACCAATACCATGAATTGCCAGAGTAAAACCTGTATGTGCAAGAAGCAGAGTTTTCTTGGCAGCTGACCCACTGAGCTAACACTCACCTCTGGAAGATGTCCAGAAAACTTGACTTCTTAGCAACAGTATAAAATAGCAACGATTATTCTGTCTTTCCTTCCTGAAATACAGCCGTTTGCAGTGCAGACTGAAAATGCAAAATCCAGATCCAGTTTTACAAGGACATTTTAACTCATTATTAGAAAAACCAATTGTTAGGATACCTCAGCCCTGAGTTATGTAGATAACTCCATGCGTTGCTTCACATGCAATACATGGAAAAATGTAGGTTCTAGACATATGGTATCCCCGAATCTAGCACGCTGGGCAGGTGGCACATCTTAGCCAACAGAAACTGGTGAGATTTAGATCACATCTCTAGCCTGTGTGGAGTCCCCTACTCCCATATTGCTTTCAAACCACCAGATTTCGCCTAGGCATGAGTCCCTTCTGCCAGTCCTTCTCACCAAGTATGGCCTAAACAGTGACTCTATTCCAATGGTGGACTTATCTGGGTATTTATGTAAAAAAGTAAAACTAGAATAGATTCATTCTTGTGCTTTAAGGAGGTTGAACCTATGTTTTCTAGCCCCAAATAACTTTGTCAATGGTACTCAGGTGGAAAAAAAGATTCATTTCAGTCACTGTTGTGGAAGCTACATCCATCCTTGTATATGCATTAAATATTCACTGTGCCCTAGAAAAAAAGACATGAGTGAACACGTCACTATAGCTCACTGCTGTCTTATGATTCTCATCTGGGAGAAGAGCAGAATCTCACTTTCTGCTCTCCCAATTCAAAACCTAAATATTTGAAAATAAGTACTCTGCTCCACAAGAAGCCTTAGGCTTAGCCCCTTAGTGTTCTCATATTACTCTTCTTTCCTTCCTCTGACCTAATAAATATTTAATTATTGCCTGGAAAGTGGAAGTTGGGAGAATTCCACTCCAGCCTACTATCAGGTACTCTCTTAGAAAATGTATTGTGGGCCTTGTTCCCCCTTCTGTGAATGCTTAAACCGTTAAAGGTCATTAGGTCATAGATCTGAGGTATTGCAACTACCAGCAGCCTCTGTATTTTGTGCCAGGCCTTTTCTAATAGGTGTGGTCTAAACCACTTCTCAGTAGAGCAAGGGAGATAGAAAGAAGCTCATCTGCAAAGCTTGAGTGAGCTCTGCATTGTCTGGCTCCTTAGAGTGAGATGTTGTCAAAAACAAGGCATTTCCAACATACTGAAAGGTAAAACTTCAGAGATTTTGCTAATGAGCATGTAAGTGACTGTGGACTTGGACAGCTCTAAAATAAGGAAAAGCAATATTTTGCATTTTGAATACTTAAGTAGCAAAGATTGCTAAAGCCAAAGTCCCAGCTGATTTCTTCTGTGCTTTTCATACTGAGGGTCCGAAGTCCTTAAGCTTTCTTGTGCTCAGCATTGCAATGGCATGCCAGGGACTGTGGGCAGAGGGCACGGGAGAGCATCCCTGGTGTCACCTCTCTGTGGAACTGCCACAGATTGCTCTGAGCTGTCAACATCTGCACGTCCAGCGTAAGGCACATGTTCCCAGATGGGGCAGATGTGTGGGGCTGTCCCTGCTGTGCTGTGTGAGGCAGCTGTAGGAGGTCCTGCAGGGATCCCTCCAACTGTGGCAAACTGAACCAGGAGGAGCCACTGCAGCCCAGTAACATCTAAAGAAACACTGATGCTTCCAAGAACCTTTTTCCATATGACTTGGGGAGTTTAACTAGCAGTTTCATACTCTGTCGTGATTGTATTACAAGAGAAATTCTGAAAATAGCACAGCTTTTTTTGATCCTGCTGCCAAAGGAAGAGATGGGATATCTGGCAGCAGAAAGCTGTTGGTTTTGTCAAAGGGAGCACAGCCACGAGAAAGGGAAGAGTCAGCACTTGCAGTGGACATAAGGGCTCTAAGTTGCTGCTTACTTTGGCTTTAACTCTGTTCAGCCTTGTTGCATGCAATGAGAGAGGGGCACTGAAAATTTGTCCCCAGAAATGCAATAGTGAGAAGATGAGTTGAATAACAGGAAGTTCACTGAATCCCTGTACACTCGCAGTATTACAAACATGAAGTAAGAAAGAAATTCATGCAATGGGAAGCGCAACCTGAAGAGATCCAGCTGGTGGTAAACTTAATCAGATTCATAGAAGAGCAGAAATACAGAACCTTGGAAGACCATGTGCTCCAGTCCTTTGGAATGAAGCTGGCCAATGGTCTCTGCTAAGACCATTCTGAGCTTTTTGTCTCACCCATCCCAGAAACCTCTGGTGAAGGGTACATCACAACTTTCATAGGAGAACAATTTCAGTGCTTTAGCAGCCAAAAAGAAGTCTTCTTTATACCCAGTGAGATAATTTTGGTATAATTTAAGGTAATTTATGTTTGTTCTTATCCCATTGGCCCTGAAGAATTACTTATAATCACCTTCTTTACAATAACATTTTACAGCAACAGAACGGAGAAAAATGTTTTTGATCTTACTGGGATCAAGTAGAAGGAATAATTACCTCCCACATCTTCGTCAGCTCCTGTGTGAATGCAACCCAGAGTAAAATTTGCCTACTTGGCTACATTGTGAGATTTTATTTACTCAGTCTGTATGCATACTCTGCATACTACTTTTTTTTTTTTTTTTTTTTTTTTTTGGTGGGACCCTGTAACTAAAATTTTGCCTTTCTCTGATAACATCTTAGAATGGGTTGTATAATTTCATTGATTGGCCTATAAATGAAAGTGTTAATAATTTAACTTTGTAGTCTAAAGCAAAGTAGAAACTACTGGAAGTATGCAGGGATGTCCATATGCTTAATCTTTCTTTCTGGAACAGACCTGCTCTTCTCTCTTAAGAATGTAAATTCCCACTGTACTGGAAATTACTCATCATGAAGTGTTATAAAAATCAAGGGGTAATGGTTATTGTTGCAAAACTTTTATTAAGGCTGAAAGAATTCTTGGATACTTCCAACTAATTTAAGGCTGAATGAATGCTTCTAACTTATTTATTTATAAAGGAGGTTTGTTCATTGATACCAGAGGCATCAGCTTCTGTCCTCCTACTTTGAATAAGCTTAAGAAAATTATTCTAATATATAGTCCCATAGGAGATCATCAGCCAGCTTCACAAATGGAAACTTCTTAAAGAAAAAAATATTTTAGACCTTCACTAATTCAGAGATTTCAGATTTCAGGAAGAACCCATTTCTGCATCCAGAATCTGCAGTGATACAGAATTTGTCACCATGAGCATATATCCACTATGAATTCAGTTGGAGGGAACCGATAGCTTCAATCCTTCAATTTCAATATTTTATAGAAATTCTTGTATCTTTTCTAGTCTCCCACTTTTCTCACTTGCAGGGTAGTATCATAAAAAACACAGCAGAAAGGCGAAAATAAATCCAAGAATTAAAATGAAAAAATAAGATTCTATTCTTACCAAAAGTGTTTGATTTTTTTTTAAGTTAAAAAGCTAGAAAAGTGTCTATGTTAATCCAGAAAATTTAGGTAATCAAGAAGAGGAATTAAAGTTCATAGTCTGAAAATTGCCTGAATTTTCTGGCAGAAACAGAGAGACAGAAAGAACAAAATAATTAAAAGCTTATGAAAGAAACCCCATGTGTTCTTTATGATCAAGTGTGTTTTCATGCCTCCTTAATAATTTTGCTCTCAACTCAATAAATAATGGCTATCTAGAAATAGGAGGACCCCATGGCAATTAAAAGTATAGTACACAGAAATCCTATTGTTATTTTTTATTGATTATTAAGAGCCAGGCCTAGGGTTCATGAGGCCATCTTACTGCTAACCAATGAATGTGAAGTATTTAAAAATCGAATGCATTACTCACTTAAAAACTAACCATTAAAATTTCTCCCTGAAAGTAGAAGGAATGTTTTGTAATCAGTTGTTCTGCAAGATATTTTAACGTGGTTTGTTAGATCTTGCCTGGTTTATGTGAACTGCAAGTCTAATAATGCACTGTAGGCTTTAAAAATGGGATTTACCTTCTGGCAGAATTTTGTTTTGTGTATATACATCACTCTAATTTAATAAAAATTTCCTTGATATACCCCTGTGGCATTCCTCACTGCAATATAGTTTTGTTACAGAAATGAAACAACAGAATTGAAAATGCAGCTTAGGAAGGCTCAAAAAATTTGTTGCTGTTGTGTGAAAAATGGTCTGTCCTCTGTGGCAGCCTGGTATAACACATGGAGCTGAGTGGTATCTCACTTGCTCTTTCCTTTCACAGACTAAAATCAATCAAGTTAAAAAAAAAAACAACTTGTAATGAACATGATCCAGGATGTGAATGAACAGATGATTTAAAGAAAAATGTGAAAGGTTTATTAACTGTTCTGAACCAAATGAGGATTGTGGTCCTTTGCATGTTGTTCCCCCCGCTGCCTGCGCTGCTCTCACCGCTTCTGCTCCAAACAAGTCTCGACACAAAGAGGGAGAAAGAAATATTAAACCTAGTCCACAAACTTGAATTCAATGGTTCTGCCAGACAGACATTTCTCTATATCCAGGTGACCACTAATACCTGTGAGTAAGATGACAACACTTATGATACATGGGAAAGCAGGAAGGTAGAAATGCAAGTATGGATGGCAGACTGAAACCCAAAAAAATGAAATGGATCATATTTTGATCTCAGGCTCAAAACAGGAATGGTTGACTGTTCTGGAGTGAGAAATAAACCCAGGAAAAGATATTGAACTGTGTTGTAAAAGCTCTATATTACATAACAGTAGCCACACGCAATATCTGATAGGTAAAATGATTTATGAAAGCCCATTATATGTTAGGATTTATATTGCAATAGTGTTTTATCTTTATGTAACTTCCTGATTCCTCAACTGTTAAAGAAAAGAGAAATGCTTACCCATGCAAGTAAAAATGTTACGAACCTGGAGTATCATTAAACATGATATTCCATGCACAGAACACTGAGCTTTAAGAAATTCTAGTAAACAACAGTGTCTTCAGTGAAACTCCTGGGATCAGTACTTAATGATCTGACCTAGCTCAGCAGCTGATATGCTCCTGATATGCTGAGCAGCTGACTCATGTCTAGCCTCAATCAGATCACTCCGTAGCCCAAAGAGAGAATACAGCTTATAAAAATCTCAGTTTGTGCCCATGGGATGTCTTTGATAGGCTGCATTTCTTTCAGTTCTGTTCAACTAATGGGAAAACTTTGAAATATAGTAATATTTACTACATTAATTTCCCAGTAAGAAATCTGCCTTTCTCTCATTTTCAATATATTATCTTAGAGTTCCACTGCCCCCTTGAAAAACCAAAGGTGGCAAGGAGAATATTAGGGGGAAGGTTTAAAGACCAAAGCTTAGAATTGCCTGTAGAAACCTGACTATTGCTGTTAAGAATGTTTATTGCCATGGGAAATTTTTCATTTTCACCAGAATCCAATTTTCCAAAATGTTTTTAGTCAAAAACTTTAACCATCCAGAAAATGCACTGCCATGCTGCTACCTAAAGAGTATTAACAGATTTAGAAAATAACGGGTTTAGTTTCTTTCCAAGCTGTCTTTTCAAGTGACACTGGTATAGTATATGTTTTTCATTTAATGCTTGGCCTGAGCATGCTGTATTCCTGTGGCATATTTCAAATCATGACAGAGGCAAACAGCACAGAAGGCAGGAAAGGTTGTATAGGCCTAGTAAGGAAAACATACAGATAACTTTTATTGGGCCTGACACTAATGGAACCTCAGGCTTTGCCAGCTATTGCTTCATAGAATTCTTGATCTGACATGAACATGTGGATGGACACGTCTTCAAAATCTAAAAGCCTACTTTTATAGAGAAGAAAGTTTTGCAAGATACGTCAAAATAAATTTTTTAAGAAGTGAGAAGAGAGTGTGAGCTAATCTGCTTAATGTGAGGATACACTACTTGTAAGTCTCAAGTGGTTCACATGTTGGAGTCCTGTAAAAGATAGACCAGAGACAAAGAGATAAACAGAGTGGAATAGCTTTCTAGATAATTCCTCATGGCTTTTCACAACATTAAGTCTGATTTCATATACTTCCATTTTCCAGAAAAAAATTAGGTTTCCTTCTGGAAGTCCTTTCTTTTCCAGTGTGAATAGCAGTAATAAAGTAATTCCTAACTATATATACAGAGGAATCTTTCCATTGTAATTCAACCCATATCTGTGTATAGTTATCAGAACAGCTACTGACTGCATGCATAATTCAGTGATGGACAGAATGCCTTAATGCAGCAGTGCCATTACAAACCAATGTAATATGGCTGAGGATGCAAACATAAGGAGCTTGAGATACATATCCTGCTGGAATTGTAACTAGCCATCAGTATAAATAATCAGACAGAAAATACTAAGAAGCAAATGTCTTGCTCTGTCATGGTTCCTGGAGCATTTCCTGTAGCTCCTTTGGTACAGGTGAGCAGTCAGCAGATACTGTGCACCAGAGGACAGGTTAGATGGAAACTGCCTTGACTGATAAGCAGAGGATTAGGATTCAGAAGGCCAAAGTTGAATGTCCAGATCTGCCACAGATTAGCTGATATATGGAGGATAATTCAGATAGCTATTTTATGTTCAATTGTCTTCACATGCAAACTTAGGACAGTATTGCTGTGTGTAAAACACCCTATTGGGTCACTTAGGTGCAGTGATTCATGACTGTACATGCTCAGAGCACCAGAGAAAAGACAGGGAGTTGGAAAGTCTGTTACATCCATGCTACTTTTTAACCTGGGAGTGCTTTCAGGGACTGTGTTTATGCCATACATCTGATGAAAGCTCTAGAAGCTAAGTAGACTGCATTGCAGTCTTCAAATTAATTTTTTTCATTTTTTCTGCCCTCCCAGAGCAGATGGAGTAAATTCTATTTCCCCTTTGCATTCCCAACTCATAACAGAAGTTATAATGCCATGTTCATATTTAGAATATGTATATCCTTTTAAGCCTCTAACTACTGGAAAAGAATCCATCAATAGTGATGGAAAACTTAAAAAAAATTCCTACAGAAGTTTGGATTTGTAAATCTGAAAATATTGCAAATTTTCCAAATATTCCAATTTCTACTGTGAGCTGTAAAAAAGAAAACAAGTCTCCCACGCGCTAATGCTGACTCATGCACTGCAGGATTACTGAGGCATTGCTTCCCTGGAGGATTATTCAGGAGAAACTGTAGGATAATTGTCCCTCCCTTTTCATGACCATTCATGAAAACACCTACTGAATATTTTGCTGCTGCTGCAGGCAAACTCTGTGAGCTGTGTTCTGGCAGGAAGATACTCCTCCTCTTCTGCTTGAACTTTTTGATCTTCAGAAATGTAAATGGCCTGAGAAACCTGGTGAGCTTTCTATCTGTCCAAAATCTAAGGAAAGACAGTGTCTATTGCTTTTGGCTGCTTCAGACAGAAGTCTGTAAAATAGTTACTTCAGATTGCTTTTAATTTACTGTAGGCACATGCTGACTGTTGAGTTTCCAGTGTGCAAGTATGAGCAATAGAAAGACAACAGTGAGAACATTACAGATGTATGTCAGATATTAAACAGATATAATTAGGTTATTAATTAACATGGAATGGGTTTGCAATTAGTGTTTGTTTTTATTAAAGTTTTGCTTAGTCAACATGAAGAATTCAGGCTTTCATGAATTGCAAAGTGATTTCTGAAGCTAATGATAATTAGTGTTGAAAGGGAAGGGTAGCCCATTTCATTTAAGAAAAATAGAAAGGAACCAAAGGGTTGACTCCTGGAAATTACTTCAAAAGTCAGTCTTTGAAACATGCTTTGAAATGTTCGCCACCCTAGTAGAATTAGATCTGAACCTCCCCTCAACCTAGTTTTATGGTCGGTAAATGTTAAGTGCCCAACACTGTAAGCGTTTGTACATGTTATTTTCTTTACATATGCAAATAAACATTTATTAACTCTGTTGATAATCTGTACAATTTTTTTCCATTCTCTAAATCCTGAAGGATAAGGAACTGTCTCTATAGCATAAAACTAGCATATAACTCCCCAGGTAAAATAGATTTTCATTGGTGCTTGCTGGTATTTAATAAGTGCTTTAAAATAGTGCCATCAATTTTACAGAAAAGATTAAGAAAATACTATGTCTTATGGCAAAATTTTATATTTTCTTAGGGCATCTGTTTCCTCAAAACACACCAAGCTCAGGGTGATTTCAAAACCCAGGAACATTAGACCTGAAGGTTAATTCCAGCACTCTGGAGTGCTGTTTCTCACTCCTTCATTATGTACAAATCCATCTAATCCCCACTCCCTGCTGCAGTCCCTTGCTCTCAGGTAAGTGCTCTGGGCATGGTTTTCCTTTTTCCCTTTGTGCTGGAATCCAGCCAGCGTCTTCCTTCCTTCTGGAAGACCTTGTCTGACATTCAGGCACCTCGGCTGTGAGCTGAGCTGGCTCCTCTGCTCCTCACCAGCACGGACTCCTCGGCTCCTCCAAGAACATTTCAAAACCTGTGCTGATGATCCAGTTTGCCTCAGGCCCTTGTTCCACCAAGCAGCCAGGCACAGGTTTGATTTTAACTGCGATTGCAGTGAAATTTGTTCTGTGCTTGCAGTTAATAGGTGTATTATTAAGTCACAAGGATCAGGCCTCAGTGAACATGCCCTCACTGGTCTGTGATGTTGCACTCATTGGGAATTAAAAATCATTTTGAAACCACGGTATTATTTCTGTTTTGCTCAGTTCCAAATAAACCAACTTTCATTATTTTTTGTGATCTATTTATAGAAAACCTATCAAGTTGTCCCATGGAATAATTTTTTAAATGTCTTATTTTAAATCTCAGTAGTCTCTTGGAAAGGTATAAGTAGTAGTAATTATGCCATGAAATTAAGGGTAAAAATAAAAAACACCTTAACTATGCCTCATTTTTGCACAAAACTTCTTTTCATTGGGAAGCCATTTTTAATTTAAGAAAGCAATCTTCAGCATATGTTTATCCATATCTGGACAGCTTTCTCCTTTTCATTATCAGAATGCTCAAAAAAATCAATGTTCTCCAGAGGAGAAAGTGAGGGGCTGCTATTCCAGATGCCATCAGATCTCCTCCAGAGGACAATTAAATACTTATTCAAGATTGCAGACCACTACAGTCAAAAGGCCTTTGTCATTTATATCAGCTGGAACTGATATTTGCTGCTCTTAAGGATTTGCATCCTTCCCTATTCATTAAGTTCCATAGTATATCCAGGCCACTTTCCATAAAAAAAAAAAAAGGTACTATTTCTTCTTTAATCTGTTGCTTTAGAAGGCATGTAAGATACCTGTTTGATCTTTTTTTTTCTGTAATATTAAAAACTATAACATTAAGAACTGTAACTCTATGGAAGAAAATATATTAGGATTCTCTAGGATTGTCCAGAATGAACTCTGGTCTTCCTTGCTGCTCTTTGCCTGTTATTGCCCTGTTCTGTAACTTTTCTTCCATTCCCATTGTTTCTCTCCTTATGGCATGGTAAGTATTTCAGAAGATTACAGCTGACCAGGCTAGGAGGTCATCCTTAAACTATTATAGACTGTGAAAATTATAGAGAAGTTTTTTTTGTGCACCAAATTAAAGACTGGCATTTTGATTTAAAATGAGGCTACATTTGACTGTTCTTCACATCACACTTAAAATTCTGTCACATCTATAATTTTCCTCTGCTGAATAAACCATGTGCTGGATGTCAGCTCAGAGTTCAACAGAATCTAAACTTGACTGTATCTTGAATACTGAGTTTTTAATCTTTTGTCCTCCTCTAAAAGTTGTGCAGCATCAGCTGCGATTGTGCTGTGATTGAAAGGCAAATACTTGGCTCTATGAAGCCAGGAGGGATTTTACCACAGGATTCAGTGGGGTTAAAGTTTCATCCAACCTATTTCGTACATATCCCTCCTGTTTTGCTTTATCCTAAATATATTCACTGCAGCTTTTAGATTTAGCTCTCAGATGAAATGATTTACCTTCTTTGTCAGATAAAAATAAATAGGTGCATTTTAAGCTATACAGCAGGATGCCTTTGAACTACTTGAAGAACAGCAAAGGACAAAGCAGGGCAAAAATCTGGGTTTGCTTATCTATTAAACTTTAATGCTAGGTATCAGGTTTATTTTCCAGACAAAATGGTGCTATCACTGTAGAAGTAAACAGGATACTTTTAGAACTGTATAAAGTATAGGTATTGATTTTCTGAAGAATGGCACTATGCAGTTCTTGCCTGAAAATCTTTCAGGGTAAATCATCGTGCAATGGCCTAGCCTTTGTTCGAAGCCTTACTTGTTATTTTTTCTGATGAAAGCATCAAATTTAGAACAAAATCAGCTCAGTTTCTATATAAGTTACTTTGCTGTGCCCTGTGTTTAGAAATGAAATTAAATTGTCTTGATTTTAGGATTAAAGTAAAACTGCTGTCTCCTTCTCAAACGGAAAAAGGAAAGAAAAAATCAGCCTACCCTATCTAAAGCAGAAGGCCTAGCATCCCTTGTAACAAGCAAAGCAAGTGTTCAGAAATATGTTTTTCAAAAAGGCTGCTCAAAAATATGCAAGAGTTGGTGGAAATACAAAAAAGAGAATAGTGAGTCTGCACTCAGATTTTTTTTGGGGGGGGAAGATGCATTCCAATTATCTCAGCTGGAGAGCTGGATGTCAGTTCAATATCTCTTGGAAAACTTGTTTGAAAATCAAGAACACATCACCTGTGGGAGAGGGGAAAGGAGGGACCCACCACCCACACTGTGGGTGGGGAGCAATGTGAAATTTTCTGGTGCAGTGTGGGCTTTGCTGATTTGCCCGGTGGGAAAGAGGTCCTTTACTGCGGCCTCTGCTTCTGTAGCTCATCCCTCTCAGACAAGGCTGGATGGTACCTGAACTGACTGTTGATTCCCTTGGGAAAGGGAACTTTACTCACCTTCTGTGCTTTAAAACAGAGCCTGTAGACTGCAGAAATAGCTAGTGACAGGAGTAAAGATGTTATTCAAGAAGCAAAAAGCAGTGGGTGAGTGTGTGTTGGACATGTGTTCGTGTCTTTGCCACTCAGCATTGCCATGAGATACATGCAGCACTCTGGGAAGGGAATGAGTCTTCCTTGGGTGTAAACTAACCTAGTTGTGTGATTTTGCTGTTTTTTTCTTATTATTAGGCCTTATTTTAGCAAGCAAGCTTTTAGTGTACTTTCCCCCCATAAGTAGGATCTTTTTCAGCAGTCTTCCCTTGGTTTCACATTTCAAATGGATAATGCAGTGGCGTTAGCATGTTATCTGATGACAGAAGAGATGTACTAGCACACCTACCAGAAAAAAGTGATTGGTGTGCAGGCAGACACTAGCCAAAAACTAAAATGTTGTAAGAAGACAGAAAGAAAAGAGAATAGACAATTTACAGCATCATCCATGCTACCATGCCTTTAGAAAAGCTGTAAAAACACTATACAAGTAATTTGGGTTTATTTTATTAGCTGTGCATGTAGTACTCTTATGGCAGAGATGGTGTGATAACAACTCATGCATAATGTAAATGAAGTCTAGGTGTCCAGTATCTCTCATTGCATTATTTTACTCAGTGTTTTTTAAACATTAACTTTGCATTTAATTTAATTTTCTACAAAGTGAAGAATCTTGCATTTTACAGTATGTATACACACAGAGTCAGGAGAGACATACAAATATTTATAACATCAAAACTGTACATGCAAATATTTACCTGGTTTCTCAGTTTGTCCATTTAGTGTCCAAATCTGATTCCTATGGGTATCAACTTTGGGTTATCAGGCTCCATTTTTAGCTATTAAAAAAGGTAGAAGGAGCTTAGAGGCAGAAGAAATGACCATTCAACTCCCATCAGAAAAAAAGTTCTGTAAAATGGGCGTTTTTCACACCACCTCAAAAGAAGCTGTCATTTTTTTCTTCATACTTATGCTACAGTCTTCATTCTCTCCACCCGCACTTTTGAATAAAATCTCACAACAGCAAGAGGATGTGAGGTTCAGGTTCATTCCTCATTGCTGGGTTTTCATATTGGCCACGGGACCACTCAGAAGCACATGAGACTAATGCTCGCCTTTTGCAGCAGTTGTGGCCCTTTTCCTTCAGTCCTCCCTTTCTCTGCCAACACTATCTATTCCCTACCTCCCCTCGAACATTTCCTGTATGTATTTATCACTCTTCTTCTTGCAGCTGTGTACGCAAACAACTGTAAAAATGTAGCTGACATTTTGGCCTCAGAGTGGACTGGTTTGTAGGCATTTCCATTTCCCTCTGCTGAAAGAGATATGAGGAGGTAGCTGAGAAAATTTTGTTTTCTGCTTTCACATGTTATATGCTTAAGGTCAGTGGGTTTGGCATTTCTAGGGAGTAGAACTGTTACAATAAACCTCACAGAGACAAGGGAGAGGTGCTCTTTATGAAGTTGAGATTGAGTTAATGAAGGCCTTTGAAGATTAAGATGAAGGCCCTGAGTACAAAGAGCCAGCAAAAAAAAAAAGCTTTATTTCCTCTGGCTATGTGTTGGAAGGCTGATCCAAGTCACTGGGAGGTGCCTCAAAGTGTTGTAGCGATAACAATCCAATTTGCATGAACCCTACATGTTTCTAATGCAAAAAGAATTCTAGCCCTGTTCTAGTAGTTATGGATGCTTTCTAGGAAATCAGGCTAAAAATGCTAGCAGATAATATTACATCACTGCAAGATACAGTCTCCAATCAAAACAAGTAATATCAAAGCTGATTTTTGTCAGGCCTGGTGAATATTTGGGGTTAATTTTATATCACTGAGCTGTTCATGCTGACTTAGCTGTGGAGGGGCAAGAGTCAGTGACAGCACAGGAAGAGAAACACACACATACCTGTAGAACAGGTTAGTGGTCTCTACCAAGGCATTTGTACACTCTCTACTTACAGCTGTGCAGGTGGAGAGTTAGCTATGGCATTGAAGTCCCGCGTGGGATATGCTCTGTTTGGAAGGAGTCAGGACTTGCTGACTGAATAAATGCAATGCCAGTGTTTTAATAGGTTGGGCTGCATTAGAGTGCAATTAGTGTGCATAGCTCACCTAACCCTAGGAACACTGAGGTCTGAAAAGAGGCTCAGAAACAACTGAAATGCAGCTAAAACTAATGTCTCAAGTATTTCATCACCAAGTGCTAACAGTTTCATGGCTATAAAGGAATGATTTCATAGGCATCTTTAGCAATCTGACAATAACAGGATTTGGTATTACAGCTTTATGAAAACTTCTCTTCACTTGTCAATACCACAGCACATTTCTCATGTTAGTGTGGTCACAACAGAGAATATTTCCCAGGCAAGTGATTTGATTGCTGTTCCAGTCTGTATTGTTTGTTCCATCCAATAATCTGACTCTATTCAGTAATAATTATTTTGGTGGAATCCCTGTGAACAAATTTCATCTTAACTTCATTACTGGAATTAAGTAAGCAACAATGAAAAGCCTTTTATGTTTCTTCCTTAGTGATACTCTGAACTGTACCATTTGGTGTACTGGCTTCAGTAGAAGGATCCAGAAAACAGGATCCAATCACAGTAACACCTTGCCAGTAGCCAAATCTGTGCTTTCTGATGAACTCACAGCAAGATGCTTCACTGAAGACTATTCCCTAAGGGCTTCAGCTGATTAGCTTTAGAAAATTCTTAGCCTGAACAAATAGTGTGTACCCTTGAACTGGTACAGCTGAAAGCTCATCCAAACACACAAGTACCTTCCCCATCCCATGCTGGGGCAAGTCTGAAAGCCTGCAGCTCCTTCTGGACTCTTTCTGATCTCAAATGCTGTCTCGGGAAAAAATGAAACAGCACCTGCTATCTATGCTAGGTAATTAGTTTATGGCACATACTTTATAACCATCTGGAAATTCACTTTCTATTTCATTGTTGCTGATGGTAAACAGTGTGTGTTACTCTGCTGAGGATTTTAATTTTCTTCCTGATTCTGCAGAACTGTAGAATTTCACTAATATACAAGTAGTTAGTATCTTCCTTTTTCTTTTTTTTTTTTTTCCCCAGTGCACAGGCAAGCAATAATCACAGATTCTTGGATCCAGATGAAAGGAAACTCTTCCTTTAATTTCCTCCACTCCAGCTGTCCCGTGCTGAAGTCATCAGCCCTACCTAGTGATGAGTTCTTGCTGTGGGAGTGTTATCAGCTTTGTGCAAACCTCACGGAAGTTTCTGCTAAATGTTGCAGAGATCACACCTTAGAGTTTGACAGCCTCTCCCTTTCTGCTCCACTTCATCTTTGCTTAGCCTTTTGCACAAAACTCATGAGATTCATAGGGTTTGTGAAACTAGGGGAGAGTTCACCATGGTTGCTGACAGATGCACTTTGAGGTACAGATACCAGTATATTAAAATAAAACATTCCCATCCTGCTCAGGGGTGTTCTACCAAGCAGAGAAACAGCCCGGTGGCTATGGATAAATCAGAATAGAAACTGATTTTGCACAGACTGCCAAAGGTCATCCGTTCTTGGACTGGGCTGAAAGAGAGAGGTTTCTCCCCACTGAATACTGGCTGAGTGTAGCATTAGTTCCTCTGTTAAACTGGAAACAGACTGTGCTGTCTGGCATGCAAAATGTTGGTAGAAAGCAGGAGAAAGGATTTGTCTGCAGTGAGTTGCAGGCTGTGCACCTGTACTGGGTGGACTGAGGTGGCTCAGGATCCCGTGTGACACTTCTGTGTGTCCACAGTTAGGGAGTGAGGTTTTTTCCTTGGCCCCCAAACAGATTCCAACAAAAGATAGTGTTAAGACTGCACATTCATATTTTAGAGAATTACCTTGAAAGTAGCATCATCTAAATGTGTATTGGGGGCATGAGTGTTGTATATGTTGTGACTGTTTTTACGCTTCATTGCAGGCTGCCACTAGAAAACAATCATCACAAGATTTTTTTTTAATGTAGACAAGAAGTAGTGAATATGCAGCAAATGTGCTGTAACCAAACTGAAGACATGCAAGTAAAAATAAAAAATCCAGTGGTTCAAAGAACCACAGGGAAAAATGTAACAAATCAGACACTACTTGGAAAACCTTGGTAGGAGTGTTTTTCCTGGAGATCCCATTCTCCATTCCCAGGAAAAGGGCAGGCAAGATACCAGAGACCAGAGGATACCTAAAAATAATTTTCATTTGTAAGAGTCTTGAATGCCTATCATACTACACAGACCATGTCAAAAGACAGGCATCAGGCATCCTTGTGGATCAGACACGCTTCTAGCTGTAAAATGGGGGAGAGTTCCACAGCCTGCTCGAAAACTGCCTTTTCAGACCCACTCTGGGGTTTTAAATGCATAAAAGCAGCAGGGCTAATAACAAAATTAATGAGGCTTAGGATTCATACTGTTTACAACGTAAAAATGCCCAAAGCACAGTCAGTGATGGGAAACTGAAATGAGTTCACCATACGGACAAATTGCACATTTTTCATAGGGAGAGTGATGTAATTAAACTCACATGCAGAACATTATTCACAGGCCAGAGGTCTACATGTTCTACCACCAACAGGAATTTCCACATTCAGCTTGTGTTATGAGTAGACAATTTCTGCCAAGGTTAATTTTTACTGCGTGAAGAATATGATGAATTTATGAGACTCTAAAATTTCAGAAAATGTGTTTTTCCAAGAATGTGCTTATAGGGAATTATTTTGTTGTAAAAGAAGAAAGAATTAATCTTGCCATTTCCTGATAGTCCGCAAATCTTAACATCACAGGAATCTACTCTCAGACTTTATTTCTTTCTGTGTAATTCTACATGTGTACTCCATGTATGAACAGATATATGTATGTACATATACACAGGTATATGTGCATGTATAAATGTATGTAAGAAATATATGCACACATGTAAGTGCGTGTGCTTGAGGCAAGGCTGAGAGATGTTTGCTGAGCGACAGCAAAGTTGTACAAATTGTGTTATGGAAACTAGTGGGTAAAGCATTCACTACCTGAGTCATACTTTGCACAGCTAGTACTCAGAAAACCACCACTGTTTTGGCTTCTTTTCTGTTCGGGGGCTGGATCAGATTTCTGTTTGACATAGCGTTACACTACCACTGTTGGGGTTTTTTTGACAGTGATACAGCATGAGCAATTCAGCTGCTATCTGATGGAAGAGAGCTTGGAGCTGTGTAGACCCTATTTTGAAAGCTTTTTGGGCTAGGCTGGAATAAAGAAGAATACTCATCCATACGCTGCCCCAATGCCTTACCATTATAAACAAGATTTGAAGGATACTGAAAGTCTCATGAAGTATTTGTAGGAATCTGGCAGTGTAAGAAGCAAGGGTTTCACCCATGGATCTATTAGAATCACAGCCAACCTCCTGCTCGAAGCAGAACTAATCTGAAGTCAGGCTGTGTTGTTCAGGGCTGTGACCAGTCATGACTTGGAAATTTCCAAGAGTGGAAGTTCCACAGCCTCTTTGAACAAGCCTATTCCTACTGCTTCACAACACCGAAGGATTCTTTTTCCTTTATATTTAGCTAGAATTTGTCTTGCTGCAGCCTGTGATCATTGTGTCTCCCTCTTTCCCCAAACATCTCTGAGGAGTTTGTTTTTCCTTTCTTTTGGGTAACTTTCCACTAGTCATGAAAGACAACTAGATATCCCCTTAGACTTCTCCGTATTTAACAAGTCCAGGTCTCCTAATTTCTCCTTTTATGCATTTGTGTCAGTCATCTAATCTTAGTGGATCTGTGCCAACCTTTTGCGGTTTATAAATTTCTCTCTTGTACTGGCAAGCTCAAAACTTAACACAGTTTTCACTAGAGCTGAAACTCTGAAATTTAATTAACCATACAGATGGTATAAAGGCAGGATTTTTTGCCATGTAAATCAAATATGGGGTTGAAGGTGTAACAGGTATTAGCAATTTCCAGTAGTGAGTCAGCATAAGTTTTGAGAATCTAGTTCAGTAAGAAGTCTGAGATTGCAGGAGTGGTCAACATCCAAATAATATAAAAGACGAAGTTTTGTAACAGAAACTCCTCTTTCTCTGTTGGTGGTTTGAGCTAAGCTATTTTTGTTCCTTGCAAGATGATTGTTTCATACCTTGGTGATTTCAAACAAAGTGCTATTTAAAATTGAAATGTCACCTTGACTGGAAAAAAATGATCCAGGAATCAGTAAAAGGAAAAGTCTGTGACAGATTTTTTTTTTCCCCCAGCTTTGCCTGGAATGTTGACTCTCTTTAAATTCTGTATAACTTGATGGTATATGCAAAACGCGCACAGGGGGCATGTAGATGATGTCAAGAGATGAACTCAAATTTGATGCAGCAGCATATGTACTTTAGTGTACTCCCTATATAATTATTAAGATATGAACAATTTCATGCTGTAAACTTCGCTGGTGCTCTTCTCGTCTTTCAGTTGCTGGCATAATATGCACTATTATGAAGTGGAAATACAGCAGTGCACTCACCCTTGAAAAGCACATTGCTGGATGGCTTAAAATACAATTGCTAAGTGGAGCAAAGATTTACCTTTTCAAGTAGTAATCCTTGTCTCAAATATAGCCAGAAAGGTCAATGCAATCTTTACAAGAATAGCTGTCCCCCATAACTTCAAGAGGGCGAGTCAACCACTCAATAATAAATTTTAAAATTGTTATTCTGACTCCTGCTCAGCATTCCACCCTTTCCTGATTCTGACAAAGACAAATGCTGATGTTGATTTTGGTTTGACTCTTAGATAGGACACTGGTGCCACTAAGCCACACATGAACATTCTGCAGTGTTGCTTTCGAATATTTCACATTGTGATATTGGCAGAAAACTCATCTCCTCACATCTGAAATTGTATTTGTGAGGTTCTGTGCCTGAGGCCAGACTGTCCAGGTAATAACCAACATAGTTAATGGGAGCAAGGACCCTCCTCCTCCTTTACTCAGGAACACAGGTGCAACCTCCTTGCTCACTGGAGAGAAAAAGTCAACCAAAGGGAGAAAGATAAGTGGTAGGACTGCAACACGTCTTTAAGGTTTGTTTTTTCCTGCTTTGTTCCAGGAGATTATTGTCACAGGAAATGGAGCAGTCTGTGCAGTCAGAAAGATATGGACACACCATTATGAGTGCTGTGCTAGGGGAAGAGCTCCTGATACACAGAGGTCAGTCATGGCTGGACTCCTCTGAACTCCTCATTTTTGTAGTAATCCTATATAAAGGGCATGTCAGTCACTGATACTGTCCCCTCTGTGCCACAATAAAAAAATGAAGTAAACATGAGAAAGAAATAATCTTTGGTGTATTTGCAATATATTTTGTAAGGTCCTATAAGGTTATGAGCATTATCTGGAAAGCCAGCTGTGCCCTTCACTCCTCCCTGTTCTCGATAAGTCCCTTACTCAAATGGAGGACAGGTTGAACGTCGTTTACTGACGTTTTGAACTTTATCTGCTGGTTCTTATCTCTTCTGCCACGCAAAATACGTACATGAGAACCTTAATTTCTGCACGTTAGCAGCAAAAATAGTAAAAAGAAGAAACATGTCTTTCATTCAGCTGTTCTCAGACCTGAATACTAATGAGTGATTACAGTCCAGAATATCAGAGAAGAATATCAGTGTAGAGCACACACACTTTCCTTCAACAGAATGAAAGACCTGGTTGGTGCTGCATTTTTTCTGTGTGCATGGTGCAGGATGTCTCCTGTGCCAGTTAAAGCTGCACATCCAGCACCTGGTTGTGCTGTTATTGCTGCTGAAGGGTCTGGAAACCCAAGGAATGAGTGAGGTTGTATCATGGTAGGGATTTCACACCAACAGGGATTTGTCAGCCTCAGAAAAGTCACACTCTGTACCAACAAAGCAGACTAAAGAAGGTAAGGGGGTAAGGAATACATAAGAAATAGAAGGCCCATGAACCTAGCTCTCCTTGCAGGGTCGTGGCCTTGCTGGAAAAACTTCCTCTCTCCTGCTTCAACCTACACATTTTTGACCATGTGGTGAATCCAGGCAGGGGCCTGTTCCATCCAAAGGGCATCTGAAGCTCACAGTGAAAAAGAACTGACATCCATCAGTTCAGCAGGCATGCTGCCCTGGCCCTTCCCTCACAGCCATGGCTGTTCACAAACTCATGTGCTCATTGCTGCTGGGGAGCTTCCAATTGTTTGTGGAGCTCAGCTTTGGTATGAGAGCAAAAAGGAGCTCTCATGTTTGTGACACCCCTCTCACTTGTACCAACAAGTATGACTTCCTTCTCAGATGAATAATAAAATTAATAAGTGTTTTTTCTCTTAATAATGAATGCAAGTAAGATGAACACACGGTCATGTTTTTAACTTAATGTTAATTTTTAAGTATTTAGGATTTGCTTACTTGACACAGCAGCATAGTTTGATGCTCTTACAGACATGAAATAATCTAGATCCATGGAAAATAGAAAATTTATTCATAACACATACACTGGGATCAGTGACACTTGCAGCTGAACAGGAAATGTAATGTCTAATTTCTAGTGCCTAACATGAGGCATAACATTTTGTAAAGGCCTGTAACAATCCATCGCAGTCAGTTCATGACAGAACTTTTAATGTTATGTTTTTAGCAAGAAAGCCAGTTTTCAAAACTTTTAAAATGTTCCACAGCTTAAAACTATCCTAGGTACCAGAAACACAGCATTTTATGGGATATGGGTGGGAGAAGACATTTTCAATTTTGCAGCAGCATTGACGAAGACGTTAGCCTGACAGATGAAAGCATTGCCATTATTTGAGATAATACTGTACATAAATCATATAGACTACAAAATGCTCATCTGTGTGTTAAAAAAAAAAGCCTCCTTATGCTCACAAACCTACAGTTGAAAGAACCACGTGAGATATGTTCAGTAATTTACTAGGGAGAGAAGTGGTGTTGTATATAGCATTATTTATAATTGCAATATTTTGGGAAAAGAGTTGGCTTTACAAAGCTTGAAAAGAACATATTGTATTTAGTGGAAGTGAATCTTTTATGCTGATAGATATTATGTTTCTTTTAGAGACAGACAAATATTTAGACTATCCATTATTTGGTGGGAGGATATCCTCTTAACCAGATACCCTGGTATTTATAAACAAAAATATTAAGAAAATGTAGTTTCTGTGGGAAATGTTGGTGTTCCAATGTCAATATCAAATTGTCATTGCCCTTTATTGTTAAAAGGGCAGTCAGATACAGGCTTTTGGTTGCAGCTTATTGTAAAGGTGTGGTTGCAAAAACTACACGCAGCTTTTGTTACTAATGTCACCATCATTAAAATCTGATTCAGTCCTACTTCTTTTAAAATGTGCATTTAAAAAAAATCTAATTAATTTTACCAGCATGAAAGAAACGTTATTTTACTCTGTAATGTTTGCAGCCAGGTCTTTGTGACAGTATCACAATTTCTTTTGGTAGTTAAGAAATTTTGTTAGTAATTTAGAGGCACACTGAAAGTGATGGGACTCATCATGCTAATCAAATTCAGGTTTAATAATTAAATTCTGTTAACTAGAGGGGAAGGTATACTTTACAAACATCCCTTCAAGGCCTATGGTTCTGTAATTGCTGTGCAGTTTAAAGCCATTACAAATTCCCTGAAGCTGGCCATTCAAAGTTTTTACTCCACATTTCAGAACAGCTCCCAACACTGAACGTATTGGAATTCAGTGAGGTTTCTGCGTGTTTCTCATGCCGCTGCAACAAGTTACTGCTGCCTTACACTGAAACCTTTGCTTTGGCAGGCTTCACTTAATGGCAAGTTGCCTGGGTAGAGACAGCTGTGAGAGGGCTTTTCTTTACATTTCAAGTCAAGTAGCACTTATCTGTGCACAAAGGGCAGTGCTGGTAGTATTGAAGGGAGAAAAAAGAAATAAGAAGCCATTCGTTAATTCTAAGAGCTTTTTCTATAACCAAATAAATTATTCTATGTGAATGAGTTCATAGCTCTAAGCACAGGATGTGCTACATTAGATAACTTTGCATTATCCATTCTGCTGGATCAATAGCACTGAACACTGGGTTGTATATTATGTAGTTTATTCCTTCTTTCAGTCAAGGTCAGGTCAGTTAATTTGGCAAGCATTTGAATGATATTTAATTAAAGCCAATTCAACAACAATCAATTTCATCATACCTTTTACCACTACCAAAAGTATTCCATTTGCTAAAAAATGTTCTTGGTTGGTAAAAAGCTGATATACTTAACTTCTGCCCCAAGGAGATATACTTAACTTCTGCCCCTTTTGTAGAAACTACAGCTCAGTAGGTTTGAGTTTGTGCCTTCTGGAATGTTGTATAATTGCAAAGGATCATCAATACTTTTAGCAGCATGTTGCTCATGTTAGTTTCAAGTGGCAGACCCTGGTAAATGAAAAGTGTTCTAAATTGGCAAGTTTGCTCATATCAGTGAGAAAATTAAGTTTAAAAGTGAGTGCTTTTGAAAATGCCAGGAGAAAATAAAATTATAGAGGTATTTAAAATATTGAATTTAATAATTCTATCAGAAGGAATGAAGTACTTTGAACCTCAGGATGTTATGTTTACATGCATCCACTTGTGTGCACATGCTGCATCTGGTGTGGGCCATAGAGATATAAGGCATATTTAATATCTTATTGAGGAAACTTTACTTTTTTTTTTTTTTTTTTTTTTTTTTTGCAACCCTATGTCTCACTCATTCCTTCTGATGAGTTATTTCTGTGCTACTGCACATCTATGATAATGCAGTCTTCTGGGGCTAGTCTCTACAACTTTATCACACCGAGGCCAAAAGGCCTATCCAGCCCTAACACACGAATACTTTATTTATAGGCCAGTAGGACAGAAGCCTTCTCATTCTTTATCTTTTATAACACTCCAAATAATGTGATATCAGGTAGGGGAGAACTTGAAGTTAATTTCAGCTCTGTGGATAACCTGTGACATGAACACTTAAATATAAAAGCTGAGCAGAAACAAACAGTGGGATGCTGTAAGAGGGGAACAAACTCTCCTGCCAACACCTCTGAAGCAGCTGCTTCTCTTGAGATACAATAAGTTAGCACTCATTAAGTTGGTCACTGCTATTTCCTCAGGGGGTGTGCAGTACAAATGACCCGAAACATGCAGGGTGTCACACATCCTTAGAAAATCCAGGGTGTCCTTACAGTCAGGCAAGAAAAAAGTGTCAGAGTCATGATTTCCACATTTCTACATGGCTTTTACTGACTTCTCATAAGGAGAAAGTGTAGCTGAGCCAAGTAACCGCAAATTCATTTTAATTTCACACTGTGCTATCCTAACCTGGTTATGCTGTCAAAATGTGCAGGCTCATTTCCACTCTTGTGTAGCACTGAGAGCTGCAGACAGCTGGTACTGCAGGGAGGACGCTTTGACCTGTAGTACTCCTGCCCCTGCCTCACAGGGAAAACTCATGATTCCCTCCAGATTGCCCCCAGATTGGGCCTCTGCAAAGAAAAGAAGCTCAAGGAGATCCCCTAATACAGGCTCTAATCCTTGGTGAAGAAAAATAAAAATAAAAAATCCTATTGGCTTAATTTGATTTTTCATTTGGGTCTTCCTGCAGACAGCCCATAAAAATCTTGAGATTATTTAGTTGTTTTTGCCAGCTGAACTACTCTAATGTTTCCTGTGTAGCACCTGTATATGTACCTGCATGAAAAGGGGTGGTCTGTAATGCCCAGATGTACTTTATATTTCCTCTCTCTGTCCCAGAGGCAACAGCTTAATATTGGGGAATTGGAGACCTCACACAGGTTGTGCTTTCCTGTACTATACATGGAATTAAGTCCTAGAAATTAAAAAAAAAAACAACCCAAAACCAAACCAACCAAAGCAAAATGCCAGAAGCAAGTAAAAATATAATTAAGAACTGACACACTAATTGTTGCTGTGTTTCAACATGAAATAGCATAGGTTTTCGTTGAGATGAGACATCCATGCTAAATCATGCCCTTGCCTACTTAAATGTAAGGAAAAAAAATCCTTTTTAAGCCTTATGACCTTGTTTTTTTTAGAAGATGATATTAATATTGCCTGAATCAATGTTCTGTTTCCATGAATAGCTATTTCACAAACTTTAGAGAGATTCAGCATTTATATTTCTAGAAGCTTTAGCAGCTTTAGTATCTCAGAACTTTAGAAAAGACAGATAAAAGGAAAGTTTTCAAGGTTGCTTAGAGTTTTGCAGGACTCAATTCTTTTACAACATGTATTTTTTATTTATCAAAAACAGAGCTGACATTGACACAGAAATAAAAGATGACTGAGAACTACATTTTTGCACTCAGGTTTAGCTCGGTTTCTAAGTCATCTCTGTGAGTTCAGCTGCAGATTTTCTTTCCTGCCACTTCACATTGCAGATATTTTACCGAGGATCTTTTGGAAAATCGTCAGGCTCAGAGGTAGCATCACATTCCTGAAGAACCCTTTTTCTATAGTCTCAAATTATAAAGTCATCTCAGGCTATGGGGTCACACAGTGGTTGTGCAGGTCACAGGGCACCACCAGCAGCAGCCTCTCCTGTAATAGAAAAAGTGTATTCCAGCAAAATGAAAATGCCAGTCACTGGGGAGTGTGATTAGCAATAACACATGTGCAAATGAAGAAAACATATAAAGGACCCTGAGGACATCCCTGAAGAAGAACCACCAGGCAATGGGTATGTGCAGGAAGAAAGGAAATTTTTTTTCATATATCTGCCAATAATGGTATGCACTTCATGGGATAAAGCATCCTGGGAAGTGATGGAACCACATGGTTTAATGTTGTTGTGGGAACTAACAATTTACTCGGAAAAATGTGTGTTTCTCATTCACAGTTTAAAAATTTCTCTTTTAAATAGATTAATCTTTTAAATAATGAACTAACAAGGCTGGCTGGTTTTCTGAGCTGTTATATAACAACAGAGCATTTTAATTTGCAATTTTTCTGCCTTTACAGTATCAAAGGTGCCATCCATTTTTGCTTGTGTTTATTCTTCAGCAGTGTATTACTCAACACTACAAAGTAGCAATTTCTTTTCAGAGCACATCATAGAAAAAGTGAGGAAAATAAAAGAGCAAAATCTCCATGAGAAGGGACTAAGAGAGAGTGTTTTGAACAGCAAAGAACCTCCTATTTCTGCATCTAAAATCTCATCATAGGCAGTAAAAATGTCACCCTAAAAGCTCTTTAAGGCATTCAATGACAGATCAGAGCTCCCTGGCAGAAACAGCAATGAGGCATACACAGAAAGTGAGGTGACTGGACCAAGACCACTTTCCTACAGGAATACAAAATGGACCTCTATGTTTTTCTGTCACACGCTTCAAACTGAGTCCTACAGCAACTCCTGCTTGTGTGGTGTGAAGAATTGCAGTGTGTAAGCCAAAAAACCACGGAGTCAAATATCTTCACAGGTATAACTGCGAGGAATGAGGAGTGTACAGCTCAGCAAGTCTTAAAAGCAAGCCTAGACAGCAGAGTCTTGCTGGGCCTTCAAGCTTAGTACAGGAGGAGCATCCTCAAAATGGACAGCCTTGCAGAAATCCTGATGCTCTGGTGTCCCAGGCACTCATGGCTATATGTGAGCTTAAAGCAGCCCAGACAGCAGCAGATTGCATTCCTCAAATACAAGACAAAGCTCAGTGTAATAATAAACTGGGCTCGCTGCCTCAGAAATTCAACAGTGTAGCACATACAGCATAAAACACCACAGCTCCATAACCATGCATAACAAGGTACAGTGTTTGATTTCTAACAGATTAGCAGCTCCTACTGCTCGTTCTCCACTTGCTGTAGGAGTCTTGTGTGATCTAACTGGCTTTTGCAATAGCAACAACAGAGTGAGAGTCTGAACTCCAGGGATCTGTGTTAATAAAACAGGATTATGATCTTTATGAATCTCGGTCAAAAGCTGAGGATTACTACTTCAGATATAAACAGCATTCACAGATGAACTGTTCAAAAGCAAGATTTCCTTTGGTAATTGCTTCTAGTAAGGAAAAAAAAAGAGAAGAAAATTATAAGACATAGGCGTACACATGCAGACTGTTTCTCTGCAGTATTACCAGCCAAAGTTTTGTAGGTACTTCATCCTAGAAAGAGCAATATAAATAATTTTGCTTATGAAACCACAGCTAAAACAGAAGAGTTTAACTGTTTTATCTCACTGCTAGCGGTAAGCAGCTGGACTTCTCTAGGATGAGGGCTCCAGTAGGGTCCCCAGACTCCGATAGGGTCCCCAACCCAAACCCCCAGCGTAGTGCAGACGTGCTCTAAGGCAGAGCAGGACAGGAGTCACTCCTTTCCCTCTGCCATGTACCAGTACCATCCTTTCCAAGGTATTTTTGCTAAATTACAGAAAGAACTGATGCCAGGTTCTGAAGCATCAAACCCACCAGAAAGCCGTGGGAGTTCAGGGGCTGGGTTTTTAGCCAGAATTTTGTGCCTATGGGATCAAAGGGGGTTCAGACAGAATCTCTACAACTCTCAACATGCCTAAAGTCATTCCCTTTGGCCTGCACCCTCCTCGCACTGTCAGCTCTCCTCTCTGGCTGCTGCAAGGGCAAACAGTGCACGTTCTGCTGACACCCCACAATGCCTCGGGAGGGACAGGGGTTTAGTTTCCCTCGGGATCTTGTCCTGTGTAATTTGACATTGGTAATGCAGATAAAGTGGGGTACTGTTTCCAGAAAAGCAGCAACCAGCGATTTGGGGATTCTCCAACTTGAGACCTGAAATTCAGTAATCAGTGATCACAAGGTGAGCATTTAGCATCAAGAATTGTTTTTGAAAATTTGTCTCACTCTTTTTTTCCCTCCCTTTATGACTCACTCGCAGTCCTGCCTTATTTTCCTACTATTAAAAAACCCCCAAATCTGCAGATTACCATTAAAAAGTCTAAAGTTATCCTAAAAGACATTCTTTTTATAATTTCACATTGTTACATTGTAGCAGAAAAATAACAAGCATTCACTTAGCAGCATGCTCCAAACTAAATAAATAAAAAATGTCCTGTCTTTATGTCAATTTATTCATTTGCTGAATAAAATCAAGACAAGACAGAGATGAGTTTCTCTGATGCTCTCTGCCCAGAAGTACAGTAGAAATTTGTCTGAACAATGACTTCTGTGTCTGAACGGTGCAATGGGTCAGATGAAGGCAGAAAGAAGCTATTCTAAAAATATATAATCATAATAAAACCCACAAAAAAGATGGCCTTTTCTATCAGGATTGTAAAAATCCGTGGGAAAGAACTAATTTTTCCCTTGATCCTCATCAAATGCCATTAGTGGTTGCTGCACTTAACAGAAGTAGGTTTTCTCTCTGTATAAGGAGAAGCTGTGTGTGGGAAGCAGTGAACAAGCCTGAGGTACTTCTTTCTGAGTGCTTTCGCAAGTAGCTCAGTCGAGCTCACAAATATCCCTTTAAACTCTTTCAGCCTTGAAAAATCAACAGGAGAATCTTAGTACCAGAAAACAAAGTATTTAGAGCTACTGAACCAAATTTTTTTAAATGAGGGATTGGAAGCACATGACCACATGGAATTTTAAATTGCATTAAAAATATTTTATGTAACTGTCCTTCCTGTCATGTTTTCAGAACTCCAGTATTGTTCCAGAGAAATAGTCCTGCATAGTGAGTAATAATACATCACGGGACCCTGTTCCCATAGATCAGAAATTTCTTAGTTTAATCTTCACCTAAACAAATATTCCCTTAAAAAAAAAAAAAAAAAGAATAATATTCTTAGTGTCATGTGCTGAGTCTTTTGAGTCACTCGGAAGAGTAAACAGAGCCCCCCTGCCTGTTCCTGCTTCCTTTGACTCCTGCTTCCTTTCCCACGTGCTTTATTTCTCTGACTGTTTGACCCATGCCTGGCCCTCACAGGTTCCATTGTCCTGTCTTGGCTCCAACAGCTGATGAGCCACCAAAGTGAGTTCTGCCACCTTCACTAGGAAACCACTGCTGAAACTTTTCTACTTCGTGGGAAATAGTTCCATGTGGGTGTCAGAAGCACTGGATCCTTTCCACAGAACAACATACTCTTCTCTTATCTTGACCTTTCTGCCTCTTCTTTTATCCCTTACCCTTTTTTTTTTTGAGCTACTGGATTCTTGGCTAGCTTTACTGTTTGCTACAGACTATGCATGTCTTAAGATTTAGGGATTTTTTTAACTGAAATATTCTGAGGAAAGAAATGTTTATATCAGTCAAGACAAGAGCTAGACTAAAAGAAAAATATTCCTTTTTTTTTCACAACCCTCCAGTGCCTAAATCCAGATTTCATTCCTGAAAGGAGTTTTTCAAGAGGAAGTGAGTTAAAAATATGATAGCTCAGAAAATACTTCTCACTTTAATTGCTGCTTAAACAATGTGTAAAATAAGTATGTGAAAAGACATCAGTGCCACACTTAGAGGAATTTTTCTACTTTGAAGTTACATGTGACTGGTCCCTGTTTGGATGTCACTGATGACACAGCAGAATATCATCTATATTTCTCTTTTCCCTTCTCCCACTCAATTACCAAAAAATTGTTATACTTAGTACTCCCTACCCTACTGTGAATACATTTTCACCATTACATGCATCTGCCAAAGACTTATGGTGAATCTTAAACTGTAGAAAATTAAATGAATATTTAACATGTAATGGAGAGTGTTAAACAACAGTTCAAGAATGATGCAGGAAGAAAGGTTTTGTTGGTAATAACTGATGATAACAATATGGCAAAACCCGAAAGAGTAATGACACTTATGCACCTTAATACACATTATTGAACAGATCTTCAGAAATTACAAAGCCTTTGTGTGATATTTTGTGATTTTAAACATATATGGGCCATAATGCCAATTCCATTATCCATCCATTATGTTTTGTGAGAACACACTGATTTTTGCTCTGAGCTTTTTACTGGGGCAGAAAAACCTATTGATTAGATCCAAATAGTAGCCATATCTTAGCAGCTTCTCTTATGACATCTTACAAATTCTTTTCATCTGTGAACTCCTACATATTTCTGATAGAGGTGTAGATTAATAAAGGTGTGTTCCTCCCAGAAGAATTTGCACACCTGCCACAGCATATAGGATTTTTATTTTTCTTGCCTTTTAAAGGCCTCCTATGAAATAAACCACAGATCTCAAGGATATTCAGACAGTACAACGAAAAATCCTATTCTAAGCTATAATCTTTGGGGTATTCCCTCCTGAATTACATGCATTTCACAAAGTAGGGTATGATTATTTCAAGCCTGAAATAGAAATTAACACCTAGAATGGGGATGACCAAAAAGGCAGAAATGGCAACAAAAGCCCACCAAGGTGATCAGAAACGAAGAGGTTACAGTCTTCTGTGTAGAGAATGAATATCTAGCTCTGTTGAGTTGCAGGTTTCACAGCAAAAGTTGAATTTATCTAACCTAATAATGTCAAGAATAAGAACAAATTGCTATGGAGAAAGACATCTAAGCTTCACAGAAACCTAGAGAAATTTATATTTGATCAGGAAGTCTCTATTTGAAACTTGAATTGTGCTTCTTGTGCTTCATGTGTGGGATGAGGACTCATATTTATAGAATAACCAGGGTTGGCATGAGACACCATGTTAGCATGAAAAATGCAGTTCCTTTGAAAATTGCAGCTGGCCAGAAGCATCACCTACAGACATGATTACCTACTCATCTCTTGTCATTTCAGCTGATTAACTGGTGCAATGAAGATCAGGATACAAAAATAAGCTCTCAGTTTAGCAGTAATGGCATACTTCTAAGAATTTCACAGGTGGATATTAGACAAAGAAAGAAAGGACCCTATGGTGTGCTTCTTCTAAGACTTTCGTGAGTGAAAAACAGTGTTTGTCCCTCTCAACACGTGCCTTCTGTTTGTTCCTTTCAACAAGTGCCACCAAGGTTTTTGTGGTCAGTGAGGAGCAAATGAAGTGCAATTTAAGACATACTGGATGATGCCATAATTCTTGTTTAATATTATGCAGGTACCTCTTTAGAGGCTGAGACTAACAGAAATGTTTAACTAAGCACCAAGTAATGTTTCTGAAATGAAATGTCAGCACGAAACTATTTTGGCACATTTCTCGGTAACCATCCATGTCTGCACACACTGTTATTAATCATTACAGTTTCTTTAAAGGTGTTGGTCTTGATTCACAACACTGCAAAGAAGGGGATGCACTAAGTGGAATAAATGCTAACAGTTCATCAGCCATCACTGGGAAATATGGTGTTAGCATGAGCAGCAAAGATGAAGCAGACATGAAGGTTTCTGCACAAGGGAGAGGAAGCAAAGCCCCCTCAGAGAGCTGATAGCATCAGTTTGGTAGACAAGTCACATCCTGAGTGGAAGCTGAAATCAGATATAATTCTAACAATGTCCATCACGAGATCACAAAAATGTGTAGGATTCATTGGTTTCTAAAAAAAAATTGTGTGTTTCTCTAAATCTCAAAAGTTGATGTACATGCTGTTTGTTTTCAGCAAGTTCAACAGGGAGTATGACAAAGATCCTGTTGCCTCCAAACTTAACCATGTTTCTTATGAATTGCTACCTGATGAGCCATTTATATAACTGTGTCCCAAGTTATTTCCTCTGCTGTCTCTGCACCAACAATGTCTAATCTGACTTCCTACGATTCTTATCCAGTGCTGCATTTGAATGTCAACATCCAGTCCAAAAATCAAAGTGAACAAAAAACCCCCATACATTACAGAATTTTTTATTGCTGTAATGTCCATAGTTTTGAATATAAATCTGTCTATGACAGCTCCCTTTCTGAGATATTTTATTCTTTTTTTGTTCACCACATCAAATTTTTGGTCATTAGTATAGCTATGGCTCTTCCTTCATAGACATATTGTCCACCCTTTGTCTCTCCCACTTAGAATATCAAGTAATTATTTCTCTTGATCCCCTCTACTGCCTCTTTATCTACTTACTTGTCAACCAGGCACTGTTGTGCTACTAAAGAAGTAATTTAGAGACCTTGAGTGAAATAATTTGGAGATTTATTGAATGAATGTCCATATCACTTCAAGTATCTCAAAGTTTCCATTGTACTGAGATAGATCACCCGCTTACAAGACCAGGTAGAAACTGTAAGGAGCCAATATCTGGTGCTTTTGGTACCACTAGTTTTCATATAATCCTAACTTATCTAATATCTAAATGAATTTCTTGTCCATTTCATGCAATGCTGTTATATCAAAAAATTGTTGGTATAATCAGTATAGCTACTCCCAATCCTGCACTTTAGTGAAATAATAGACATAATGGGAGCCATGGTCCCATTCCCAGATATTATTTCTATTTACTTATTCACTGATAAGTGAAAAGTAAATGTGGGAGGGGAGACACATACTTAAGAGGTTTGCTTATCGTAATGAGTCACTGTAAATCAGTACAATTAGGACTGGCTACTTGGGAATGCTGCTTTCCACCATGTATCCACTGTGGGGCAAGGGCATACTATGTTAAGGATCATATTAGCAGTCTGCACATCAACTTGGGAGCTGCATTTGATTCTCACAGTAAGGAAAAGGGTGCAGGAGTGCCTGCCTCAAGAAGAAGATGATATTGAAGTGAAAAGGATACTGAACTTACTTGGCTAAGTTAACCAGTTAGTCTCTTTAAACAACCTCTGTAGGCAATGGAGTGTTTCCTTAATGCCTTCTCCCCTTCCTTCATTATGTCACTAGCTGCCATTGACAGTTTTGCTGTTGATAGAGGTGTTTTCAAACGATTTCCAAGTCAGAAGATAGATCTTTTTTGAGATCACAAGTTATAGAAACTGCCCTGAGGTATTCAGCTGAATTTCTATTTTCTAATACCAGCCTTCTTCTGGAACAATATGGTCCATGCTTTGTCACAGAAACATTTGTGACTTCCTTATAAATTTTTATTTTCACTAATACAAATTTCTTGTGTTTATACGTTGTCATAAAAGTCAGTGTTCGCATCGCATTTCACTAATAGCATATGCAGTAGTCACTGAGTTCAGCGAGCCATAAGTGACCAGAGGTGTAATGACCCCAAATGCCTGCACATCAATGGGCTCAAACACACAAAGACTGGATTTGCATCCAAATGGGTGTTTGGAAAAATACTTTATAAGCCATAATGAAGCTATATTGTTGTGTAACCACTGTTAATGTGCTTTAGTAATTAGTTTTGAAACTGTATTTGAGCATTTCAGAACCAATTACCCGAAAGAATTCGAAACTTTTAGAAAGGTGCAACCTACATTAAATGTCTAATTTAAGGTCGCCAAAGAATATGTGAAGCACTTGCCAGTCCTTTCTAACAGATCTTTGCACAAGGTGTTGTTTTTAGGTTTTGAAGAGACTTATATATACTTCTTTTTGCATGCAAGCACACCTTTTGATATAAATCTGAGAGTATAATTTTCATAAGAACATTTCATTCTTGTTTTAAATTTGGAATTCAGAAGGCATTACAAAGTTGGTTTCCTCCTGGATTTAGTAGGGTAATACTTCTGAACGTTTCTGTTCTGAAATTGTACCTTCTGAAAGCCTTTCCACATGGTAATTTTCCTGAAATTAAATATTTTTGCAAGGCTTCAGTTCTGGCAGCAGAAATACCAATCACATAGGCATACACTATTTCTATGTGTCTGGGTTTCTCCTTTGCACTCAGTAGAGCGGCTTTTGTAGCTAAAATTGCACCTGTGTGTACTCTGGAGGAGAGTAAATATCAGTGAATGATAGACACATCTTACACTTGAAAACTAAAAATTTGAGCTGTAGAGAGTTTCTTATATGTTGTCTTCTGTGTATCTACTGAATATCTGACAAGCAGAAATGGAAACTTCCTAGAGAAAGGGTCTTCTGCTTCATGGAAAGTAGAATTCAAAACAGAGTTAAGTTCTGGATCTGTTTAATTTAATGCTGCTCAACTGCAACAATGAATTTCAGTGAAAAGTGACTCAGGCCTATCCCCTCGTTTTTTACTGAAAGTTGCCTTATGAGATCCACTAAAACAAAATTAAGCAAACTGGTTTTAGATTTGCATTATCCTATGCTCAACAGTGAAATTTGTTTCTACATAAAGTTTTTTGTGACCTTTAAAAGTTTACTGTTAACTAACTGTACTTTCGTAACAAAATTTGTCATAAGATTTATCAGACTATCACCAGTTTTCATAGAAATATTAGGGAAATTCATGAGTAACTAAAGGAGACACATAGGGACACTAAAGGAGATTACATAGGGATTAAGGAAAGCAGCAATTGTGTTTCTGTCAGCACTTCCGTAACTGAAAATTTCCATTATCATCAACAGAGCTGTAGATATTGGTAAAGAAAGCAAGAGATATACACACTCACATAGATCATAGTCTAAGAACAAATTCATTTATGCTGGATGTCAAGATTGCGTGTGAAACGTACTAATATGAGTGATAAGACTGGCTGGAGGCTGCAAGGCTGAGTGCAAGCTGTGTACATTGTACCCTCTACCCTCTTTTAAAGGCAATCCTCTGCCTCCAGCACCAGTATTGGCTGTTTGTACCCAGTGTTTCTCATTTTTGTCGCTTTCTGCAAGTGCCTGAGCTATCTCTATGGGCTCTGTATGTGTGTGTGTATAGGTTTGTATTTTTATCACAAACATTGGGCTATGTTAACTCATCCAGCTGTAAGGAAAAAAACCATTATATTCTTTGGTGGGGTCTAAAATGAAATTAATTCAGCTCCTGGAATAGTACTTAAAAGGTGCTTTTCTGTGAGCTTGTTTAATGAACAGCTGCTTCCTATTAAGGGAAGGGTAGATCCCATTTTTACCTTTTACAAAGGAAACAGGACTAATTAAACAAATTATTCTACACAGTAATTAGTAGCCCTTGGAATTTTCCACATCCCTACAAGTTTGCAAGTCAGTTATCATGCTCACAGACATCAGCTCTCTCTGGTTTCCCTGTCATTTGTTTCAAAGCAAAAGCTGAGTTCATTCTTATCGTTCACTCTGCAACAGAAGGATACATAAAAGAGTAAGTAAACAAATCACATTAACACCTATAGTCTTGCATAAAATGAGAATATGTTACTCTCAGAGTCATACTTTACTCAGACTGAGGATTTAAAGTTATAATGTAAGTAATAGACTAGTGCCTGTAGAGCTGAACTGATGTTTCCTTTCCTTGTAACACCTTAGTGAAGTCCTTTCGAGAAGCAAAGCCTTGTTACCTTTTGAGCTGACTAAGCAGGCCTTAAGGCTTGCATCTACTTTATATTTAGCTGCTCTTTGGAAATAAGGTAATTTTTCATAAATTGTCTCTAGTAATTATGAAGGATGAATACATTTGGTTTGGCTTTTTTGCTTTTTTAATTGCCCCAATACAGCTGATCGGAACAGTTGTTGCTGTGACACTTATATTTTCTTCCTATGTATTTATACTACATTTGCTCTGTTGCATTTTGTCACTCCTAACTCGTGCTGATAGTTTAGTTCCTGTGTGTCCATTTAAAAGGACTATGTCAAATGCAGAGGAGTAAATCTAGAAAAGCTGGGAAAGAAACACCCTCTTCCTCAGAAAAAGACCTTTCCAGCAAGTCATGTTTTAATCAAGTAGAAGTTGAGCTCAGTGTGGTGCCTGCTGCGTAAAAAGCTGTGGATCGTGTTATAAAATTATTATATCTAATAGTCCTTTCCAGCTTAAAAAAGCTACACAACCATGTAATGCTCTTTCCCTTGAAACAAGAGTGAAATTTAAGTGCTGTTCACATGAACAGAATGTGCAATCTTCATCAAAATTTGAATACGCTCCTGTGTTTAAAGACCTGAAAGCCTTGTAAAAGATCATTCTTCAATATCAGCTGCACAATCTTCTTAGATATTTTAAATAGTAAACGTGATAATTCACATTAATACTGTTGAGACAAAAATTAAATACCTTTGGATTTCAAACCCAGGAGGTGCCATTTGGACAGCCTGGAATTAAGCAGAGTGGGGACTTTGGAGAGAGAAGTCCTCATGAGGTCCTATTCAAGCTTCAGGCCACAGTGAGGCAAAAGATACTATCAAAATCAAACTTCAGGCCACAGAGACAATATGCATTGCTATGTGCATAATAATAACAACACACAAATAATAAATAATAAAATGAAATATAATAACATAATAAAGAATAGAATAAAATATGCACTGTTATAACCCCTCCAATTCAGCTTTCTACTCTTCCTTTTTCGGAGGTATGAGTGGGAAGAGGGGAAATGCACAGTGTTCACATTATTCGGTCCCATGCTCAAAAGCATCACAACTCAGTGTTTAATCAGAAAAATTGCAGTTTCTCAGTCTCCCTGTAAAATGTTTACAAATCTTACAAGACTATGAGTTTGAGCAGTGGGATTGGCTCCATCTCCTGGGCAGGTCTCACAGGCTCTTTTGGAGCTAGAGACTGTCCTGGGGAATACTGAGAAGGCAAGTGCTGAAGGCAAAATAGCTGTAAACCCAACTGTCTTTTACAGGACCTTGCTTGAAAATGAGAATTTTTTTTGAGAGATCACCTTGTTTCTGTGGGCTGAGCAGTATCAGTTCTTTCCCTCCCTACCACAAAAACAAGTGAGAAGTTATGAAACTTCAGTTTAACTATAATAGCAAACAGGTTTGATCTGAACTGAATTCAGACGTCAAATTGAAGCTGTCCTTGGGCCTTCAAATACACTATAAATTTTTAGACATGAATTTAAAGATCTAGTAATATTGTGTTTTTTAAAGAAAAATTTTCATTATTTGTTTCTCATGGAAAGGTTTCCCCACAGGAAAGCAGCAGTCCTTAGCAGACCACTACTTACGCAGTCCTCTGGACAAACAAAATTTATCTGGAAGGGGGGCAGGGCAGGTGCTCTCTGAAAGGATTTTCTATTATTTTCATCTCCTTCTTTCCCTTCTATTGTTCTGTGTGATTTTCTTTGCTCTCTGTAATCCATTTCCTTAAGGTCAATCTATTGTTATTCTGGAGTGTGATTGAGATATCAGGCTGAGTCATTCGATGTTTGCCAACTCCACACCTTTCAGCATTCTGACACAGAGAATGAAGGTAAAATAGCTGTGATTACTACTGCTTCCGAAATAAAGGCTGGTTTTTTAAAAGAAAAAGTGAGAAAAGGAGCTGTAAAAAGAAAATTACTTTCCAATGCATTTTGTTAGAGTTTTCATGAGCCTGTAATGAAATTGCAGCTGTTCAAGGCCAACAGCATTCACAATTAATACCATAGTATCACAGGCATGTAGATTTAAGAGAGAGAACAGGAAGGAATTCAACAAAGAAGCATATATTAAATCCACTGAGGATGCAGAATAAGAATCAATAAGAAAAAGAAGTCTTCCTAAAAATGCTGATTGCTAAAAATCTGTCTTTCATTTCTGAAATTAAATTTTGCACTAAAACATGCAAAAAAACCCACACCAAAGAGAAGGAAAAGACTATATAAAGCCCAGCTTATGTGAATCATATCTACTGTGGGCCATTATTAGAGACACTAACCCTAATTTTCTTTGCAGCAGTCTTGTCTCCCAAATTATTTTGCATTTCCTTTAAACAAGTTCTAACAGCTACATGAAAGACTTGTATTGCAGCCCAAATGCTCAAAAGGGGCATCCTGAGATGGTTGCACATGTGGTGGTGAGGTACTTGTTGATTCAAATTTTTTTTCACTTGACTGGCATTAAGAAACTGTTAGAAACAAAAAATATTTCTGATAATGAAAAATGCTGCAGATCTGATTGTGAATGAACTAAAGCTCTGGCTAGATACATAAGCCTGTGTTTACTTTTGTTACCTTAGATCTACAAAGCAAATTTTGATAACTAAATACAAACAGAATACTATTTTTCTTTTCCCTTCCCTTTCAGATTTGCCCTTGCTGTCATTGTTGAAAATTCCCTCCCCCACTCCCTGATGGATCACAGGTGCCAGAGATGTAGCTTTCAGGCTATCCATGCCCTGGTGTTTTAGGTGAGATTTGCAAGCACTCCTTCTCTGGAGAGGGGGGCAGCAGGAATAACTGTACTTAAAAGTTACTGTTTTCAAACCAGGTGAATTCAGGTATCATGAGAGGAAAAACATTGATCTAACTCTTCAGTCTGTATCTCTGTCATCTTGAGACTTTGGTAAATCTGAGAAAAATTCTTTCAAAATATGTAGGTTCAGACTACCTGGGTTACTATTTCTATAAAAAGGTTGCTGTAAGTAATGATTTGCCCAAATGTCCGTGCTGACCCTGCTGTGCCATGTGTTGTTGTCATGGTGATGCTGTTGTGGGTGTTCCCTGATCAGGAGGAGGAAGTGGATGAGGTCCTCTGGAGGCAGCTGGAAGCAGCCCCAAGCCACAGGAACCAGTTCCTCTGGGGGACTTTAACTGCCCTGACCTCTGCTGGAGAAGCAGCACAGCAGAACACAAATAATCCAGGAAGTTCCTGGAAAGCACTGATGACAAATTCCTGTCACAAGTAGTCAGGATCTCAGAAAGAAAGGTTTGTTGCTCAACCTCATACTAACAAGCAGGAAAGGCCTCGTTGGAGATGTGAAGGCTGGGGGCAGCCTTGGCTGCATTGACCATGAGATTGTGGAGTTCAGTGTTGGGCGAGGATGAAGCAGGACAGCAAGCAGAGATTGCAACCGTGGACTTCAGGTGAACTAACTCTGTCCTCTTCAGGGATCCTCTTGGAAAAATCCTGTGGCAACAAGCCCTGCAGGGAAGAGGAATCCAAGAGCGTTGGATGATAGTTAAGGATCACTTCTTCCAGGCTCAAAAAAGATGCACCACAATGAGCAAGAAATCGTATAGAGGACGAACAAGACCTGTGTGGATGAATAAAGACCTCCTGTCATTATTGAAGAGTAAGCAGGAAACGCACAGGAGATGGAAGCAGAGTCAGGCAACCTGGAATGAATTTAAAGAAGTTGTCCAAGTAAGTCTCTGTAATTTAATCTGGCCAAGGATGTCAAGGACAAGAAGGAGGGCTTTCTCAAACGCATCAATAGCAAAATGAAAAGTAAGGATAATATGGGCCCATTACTAAATGGAGAGGAGACCACTGGTTACAGAGAGGGTGGAGAAGGCAGAGTTACTAAATGGCATTTTTGCATCAGTATTCACTGGCAAGACCAGCCCTCAGGAATCTCTGACCCAAGAGATCAGGGTAAAGGAATGTTAGAAGAAAGACCTTTGTCAAAGAGGATCTGGTAAGAGAGCACCTAAGCACAACTGACATCTACAAGTCCATGGTCCCTAATGGGATTCATCCATGAGTGCTGGTGGACGCCTATAGCGAGGTTGCTCACAATCGTCTTTGAAAGGTCATGACAATCAAGAGAGAAGCCTCAGGGCTGGAAGAAAGCAAATGTCAGCCCAGTCTTCAAAAAGGGCAAGAAGGAGGGCTGGTCAGTCAGCCTCACCTCAAACCCTCGAAGGTGATGGAACGCCTCTTTCTGGAGGCAATTTCTATCCACATGAACAATGAGAAGGTGATCGGGAGTGGTCAGCATGGATTTACTAAGGGTAAATCAAGCTTAGCCAACCTGATTGCCTTCTATGATGAACTATGAAGCAGCTGTGAGGATGGATGAGGGGAGAGCAGTGGGTGTTGTCTACCTGGATTTCAGCAAGGCTTTCAACACTGTCTCTCACAAATTCCTCACAGGCAAACTCAGGAAGTGTGAACTGGGTGAGTGGACAGAGAGGTGAACTGAGAACTGGCTGTACAGCAGATTCCAGAGAGCTGAAATCAGTGGCACAGGGTCTAGAGGGAGGCCTGTCACTGGTGGTGTCCCCCAAGGTTCAGTACCAGGCCCAGTATTGTTTAATTTTTCACCAATGACTTGGATAAAGGAGCAGATGCCTCCTCAGCAAGTTCCCTGATGACACAAAGTTAGGAGCAGTGGTTGATAGCCCAGAGGGCTGTGCAGCCCTTCAGAAGGACCTTGACAGGTTGGAGAGATGGGCAGAGAAGAACCTTCTGAAATTCAACAAAGGCAAATGCAGGGTTGTGAACCTGGGGAGGAATAACCGCAGGCACCAGTACAGGCCGGGGGCTGACCTGCTGGAAAACAGCTCTGTGGAGAAGGACCTGGGGGTCCTGGTGGACAACAAGCTGTTTATGAGCCAGCACCGTGTCCTCGTGACCAAGAAGGCCGATGGTGTCCTGGGCTGCATTAGGAAGAGCATTGGCAGCAGGTTGAGGGATGTGATCCTGTTGCTCTGCTCAGCTCTGGTGAGGCCACATCTGGAGTGCTGTGTCCAGTTTTGGGCTCCCCAGTACGAGAGAGACATGGAGCTCCTGGAGTGGGTCCAGTGGAGGGCTACAAAGATGAGGAGGGGACTGGAGTATTTCTCTTACAAGGAAAGGCCGAGGGAGTTGGGCCTGGTCAACCTTGAGACAGCTGAGAGGTGACCTCATCCATGTCTGTAACTCTCTGAAAAGTGGGTGTCAAGGGGATGTTTCCAGGCTCTTCTTGGTGACGCCAAGGAACACGACAAGAGGCAATGGGCGGAAATTGATGTACAGGAAATTCCACTTGGATATGAGGAAGAACTTCTTTAGCGTGTGGGTGAGCATGCACTGGAACAGATTGCACAGAGAGGTTGTGGAGTTTCCCTCACTGGAGATATTCAAGAACTGTCAATGTGGTCATGAGCCAGAGTAATTTACTTCTCTTTGAAAAGCTGTACTATCTGAATATCCTCCATCTCCCACTATGTACTTAAGTCTTAAATCATAGCCATTTCTTGTGGATGCTCTCTGAACCATGTTTTCCTGTTGTAGCCCACCACAAAAAGAAATTTCTCAAACAACTCTAATTTTCTTTCCTACAGTGGGTAAAAATAAGCACATGTTCTTGCTTTCACTGAGAAACATATGACTGGTAATGGAAAATCTCTATATTTTCCAGAGTTTGAAAATAAATTCATAAATCACACTGGTTTAGACAAAAGTGTCCAGTGAGGTGCCTTCTAGAGTTCCCTCTGATTCATTTCCTTACATATTAATTGCTTCAGTAACTTCTATCTACCAAACCTGTCTCACCGCTGTTAATGATCCCTAAAGACCACAGGCGTATGCTTTCAACAACGCTAATTTTGTATGAGGTTATCTTGAAGGAATCTCTCTGACTACAGAGTGGAAGTCCTGTCCTAAACCAGGGATGATTAATAATAATAATTTTTTTTTAAATAAAATACTCTTTCCACAACAGAAAATTAAATGGAAGTTGAATTTCATGGGTTCATTCTGGTTCACACTGAAGTAGATGTATTATCTGCCATTCAGTACTGTGCTCTGCAAAAAATCCCAGTGACTGCATTATGAATATTCATGATTTGAAATAAAAAACATCATGGTTGTCAAAATATGTCCCTAATTTGGCACAATCAAATAAATAAAGAGAATCAATTATAAATGCCTTGATTTTACAAGTATATGATAAATATGATAAATATGATGAACAAATTTGTGCACGACCTCTTTTTAGATCTGCATCAAATTCTATTCACATCAATAAGTTTTTGTCAGGGAAAGTAAATGTTTCACAAACTGGCTCAAACACTGGTTAATAAGTTATTTGAGAATCAATCTCTGTTTATCCAGGTTGTGTCTGTTAATACACAATGTGAATTATTTCCATTTTTAACTCTACTAGACTTCGTTGTGGTTTTATCATTTAATATTAAAAAAGTAGAGTGGTAAAATGCTCTAGCTGAAAAACCAAACAGACTGTAAAAAGAACAATATGACAGCTCTGGAAAGTTCATTTGACATTTATGAGTGATTTGAATTTGAATATCTGAATTTGCCAGACCACAAAGGAAGAAAGTAGGAGGCTACAAGTGGAGAAGTTTCCTGTGGTTCTTCTTTTGTTACAAGCCTCAGAGGAAGGAACTCTGTACTCCAGCAGGCTTTGTAAAGCTGTTCAGTCCATACCTACACCAGGACTGCATGGTGATGCAGTTTGGGAAAGATTTCTGGGCATTAACTGGCCTTGCTCTCCTATCTGTTTATACATCCATAGCATAAGGACCTTGTCCATTTACCTGCAGCTTCAAAAAACCAGAAAGGTTTTGGTACACTATACGTTCAAATAAATAGCAAGATCTTTTCTTTTTGGAGCCAGAGTTTGGCAGTCTTTTTCAGGAGTTGCTGTTGGAGGTAACTATATATAATGCATCAAAGCCAGTTTTACACAAACCAGGGGTTCTCCATTTCCTCTGTGTGGATCACATTCAAACAGAGGGACTCCTTTCCAGTTTCAAGTACTATGGGACAAATAACAACCCTACAAAAGCATTTTTTTACAAGGAGTTTTGATATCTCTTCGTTAGAATAATATAAACCCAGGCAATAATACTTAGGACAAGGCACTCCAACAGACAGTTTTCTACAGATCACTGAAATGCTGACTAAAATGTGAATTGTTCATGGTCTGTGGATCATGAATCATTGCATCCTTCATAAAAATAGAACTTGGAACCCTACATGTCCTTAATGCAATTGGTACATGCAAATAAGGGCTGTATGGAGGGTCAGAAGGCAGAAGGATACAGAATAGCTTTCAGAAAGAATGATTGAGTTTGGGGAAGTTTCGTGATTCAGGGGGTGGGATGCTGTTTTATTCAAGAGCTCATGTATGCTTCTGTGACAGTCATAGACCAGGGAGAACACTGCTTTTTTGAAAGACATGAAAATGCTTTTCGCCATTTGGGTGCTAAGAGTTTTCTTGAGGCAGAAAAATGTGAGAATAAATCCACTTATTAGAGCTGGGGAAGCAATTTTAGGGAGGAGCTAGGCAGCTGAAAAGGGCAGATTTGAAGAGGGAGGAGATTATCTCCATGGAATTATCAAGCATGATCTGGATGCTGAAATGAATAAGTTTGAAAGCATTAGTTTGCCACTAAAAAAAACCCCTGTTGTGTCTCTGTGGCGCTACTCAGCAAAAAAAAGCAGAGACACCTATCAGAGAAGATAGGTTGCCTCTGTAACATCTTAGTTATAGAGTTTAAAAAACCAGGCAATGCTGGTTCTCAGCCACCATAAAGAGCGGGGATGGAAAGACTTGTGATGGCACAATGCTGCTTCTCAACTATGCAATGTCAACTATTCAGTAGTTCCTCAGGTCGGTTTAACTTTTTCTAACAGATAAACTGCCCTAGTAGAGAATGAAAGGAAATTGTTATAGTTCATGACTTAGGATATGGGGGGGTTTTGGCAGGAAATAAAGAAGTGAGCAACAGAGTTTTGAATTTGGAACAAATCCAATTTCAGTGAAGTGGTACCTGGAAGGCCGGTGATATTAATGCTTTGTGCAATGTATTAATTCAAAGGAAACCACTAGCAGCCTGAGGCTGGAATAGATGATTTTACTTAAGTAAATGAATTCATTTAATTAACAAATGTGAGGCTAAAACAATAGAGCTGAGAGGAAATGAAGATTTGATTGTGAGGGTCAGCATAGTGTTGCCTAAGATAAAGCCCAACACAGATGGCTTTTTAAGGATTACAGGCTGAACAATTACTGATATGGAAGATATATACAACAGAGAAGAGAATTCAGTAGTAGTTGAATTAAAATTAACATTTTTTTCCCTGGCCTTGAACTTTCTCTTCTAAAACAATCAAAATTTAGCAGATATTTTTAACAGCATTCACAAGTACCTGTTATGTTTCTTAATGCCTTCACTGAAAAAGTGTTTCTACTACACCTATTAAAATTTTGCATAATTACATCTCTCTCAACAGAAAAATTTCTACATGACCAGACGCAGTCACAGATAGTGACAGCAATTCTGATCCACTAGTTGTGAAAGTGAATGAAGAGTATCTCCAAATCAAGAAGTATCCCTCGCTATTTTTAGGGATTTTTTTAAAGCTCTCTGAGAAAGGTTGAACTCTTCTGTTAAAGGAGCAGTGCAGATGAGAACTAGAAAATGCACTGCTGGTGATTTTGTTCACCATTGGGGATTTTAAATGTACTGCGTTCAAACTGGCAATTTGTTAAAGGGGTTTACACAGCCACCTTATTTTCATGGAAGATTTTGAAACAACTTTTCAACAATTGGAGCAGTAAGATCAGCCTCATATCATATGATGTGGGAAGAGAAAATCATGAGCTCGAAAAAAGAAAGTGCAGGGCTGCTGCACAATTAACAATTTCTTCTTTTATATTTTGTGCTTTTATGTGAATAATGACTGGTTGTAAATTCCACTACTTTTCATGGAAAACTAACACTAAATGTAACCTGCATCCTGTTTGTTGCTGGATTCTATCACATTTACTAATTTTTGATGTACCTATCTTTGTCTTGGGAGACCCACTCACCTTTACAAAAAATATATATTTTTGAAAATCAGCCTTAACCTTCCAAACTGAGGTACAAAAGAAAGGGAAATCAGAGCTAAGACAGGGCAGGTGCTGGAGAGAAGAGGGAGTTCTCTGAGACGCTGTAAATTTCATTTTCCCAACATCTAGATTCATGTTGGTAATCCACATGGCTGCTGAATCATAGATTCATTTTACAAGTAACCTATAGGACTTGCAAAAAATTCAATGGGGTAAAATTATTATATGGGCACACAGAATCACATGTATTTCAAATCTTCTGGTCCTGGAGATGAGTGGTGCCAAATTTGCAGACAAAAGCAGTGCCATCCAAAATATAATTTCTTTTGAGTGTGTGGAGATAGTAGTGGGGATGTGATGTACTGGTGGTGATTTTCCTCATGTCTGGTATTAAACAAATCCATAAATAAACATGCCAGGAATTATTTTTCCCACGTTCCTTTTGGGGGCAATAAGTGAAGCTTCTCTTCATAACAGATGAAGAATTCATATTTTAGGCATATTCACCATGTCCAAGATCTCACTTGCCTCTTCCCAATACAACTGGTACTTCAGGGGTTTGAACTGAAAGTTAAAAGCTTATGAAAAAAAGTTAAGATGATTTAGTGATTTATGAGAGGTAGCAACAGATGTTAAAAGGATCTTCAGAACATAACTGGTCACCTGTGACCAGAGCAGACCCTTTCTAGTGATTATTTTGTCCCTCCCAGTCCTCTCATCTATTTTTGTCCTGTGCCTGTGAACACTAGAGTCTGTGAAAAGCTCGTGTCTGCTGTCTGCAGAGAAATCTGTGGATTTCATATTTGATTCACAGACATCTACGCTGCACCACTGATGACGTCAATTTCCAAAGATGGTGAACACTGAGGGCTATTGGTGCATCTACTGATCTTATGCATCTGGAAATTAAGAAGACAGGATGGACAGAAGGAGTTTTCCTTTTCCACCAGTGTGACTCAGTTCTGAATAGATGGGATTTTTGCTTCACGGCTCACCATCTGTGCTGGTTGATGCATCTGAAGTCAGCAACAACAGATAAAAGCCAGCAAGAAATCTTACAGCAATTTCAAGAGCAAAAAGAGCAAAAGGTGCTGAGCTACCACGTAACATTTTCCCAACTCAGGGTTAAACAGTCAAAAAGAAGCAACTACCCTTGCCCTTTTCTTACTCTGTGCAGGGAGTTTTGTCTCCTGATCTCTTAACCTACTTCTTATCAATATGGCCTTTCACTGAATAAAAACCAAGCCACAAATATATATCAGATGTAGCAATATACTGAAATGGACAGCTGAAAAAAATGCCATCTCTAGCCACCCATGTATCAGCATCTTTGTCATTCTGAGAAATAGAGGGGAAAAGTTAAAAAAAAAAAATCAATGCACTTTAACTTTGCCATTTCTAGAATCATTCTTTCTGCCTTGCAGGATAAACACATAAAGCAATGAACAGAAAAGAAGCACTCCCAGCAAAAGTGGATTTACAAATCTTCAAACAATGCTAAGTGTGAGTGGGCAGATCATGACAAAACGTTCACACTTCTTCATAAAATCTAACTAGTTTGCCACTACATATTCATGCTATAAACTGTGAACTGGAGTTTCTCTGTGGGAGAATAATCTGAATGAAATGACAGGAAGGAAAAGACAATTGCTTTTGTAGGTATGAAATAGGACAGGATCTGCTGGTTCCCAATTCTGTTTATTTAGTTGAAAAAAAGCCTTTAAGAATCCATTTCTATAATGGAATACTGTTTTATGCAGAGAATTAGTTGCATCTATTCTGGACATACATTCAGTGAAATAATGCCGTTTATCTTTGCCATTGTTAAAACAGAATAATTTTGCCTGTCTCAGTTACAGATTGTGAGGCTTAAACTGTAGGTGTATGAAAGTGTGTGTATTCCACAGGGGTGGGTACTAGCTCAAGAATGGTGTGTTTTATGATCTTTAGGCAGAAATTTCCTCAGAAAAGTTTTTTTGTTAGAAGTAGAAGATGCTTCTTGTGCTGACAATAAACTAATTTACAGTCACAGTAGTGCAAAACCTTCAAGATTTCCCAGTGCAGCAGGTTTATGACTTCAAAGGGGAAAGCATATACATTTTGTTTATAAATCACCGTTTAATATTTACATAGACAAAATCTATCAAGACTTTTTCACAGAATTTACTGTTTTGTAGTAATCATGAAGAAAAATGCTGACCGTTTAAGAATACAGTTCTTGATTGTTACAATACAGTCCTGTGTAGACTGTCAGCCTGACACATTTAAGATATTTTTGTCAAGATAAATTTAAAACTTAAGAGGTGATTTTAAATGTGAATTTATCAACATAATGGATCAGACAGAAATGTAATGCTTTACTTACATCAATTTCTTACAAGCCAGCACATGTTGGACCCCCAAGACAGGAGAGCCTACAGGAGCTGGGCTTATTCAGCCTGGAGCAGAGATGGTTTGGATGGGGGCTCACCAACATCAGCAGTCCTCAACACCTCAAGGGAACAGCCTGAGGAGTTGGAGTCAGGCTCTTCACAGCTGTGTGTGGTGGGAAGAGATGAAACTATGGGCAGAAGTTGAAAGAAGAGAGGTTCAGATTGGGGATAAGGAGACCCTTTTATCCATGGGACAGCTGAGCAGGGCTGTGGGTTGCCTTGGGAGGTTGTGTTAGCTCCATCCTTGAACGTTTCCAAGTCCTGTCAGGCCTTGAGCAGCCTGCTCTGGGCTTAGAGCTGCTCTTGCCTAAACAGGAGGCTGTGCTGGAGACCTCCTGACCTCCCTTCCCACCTGGGCTTTCCTGTGATCCTGTGTTGGCAACTGACAGCAGCAGACTGCCCACCCATGTAGATGTGCATGGCAATAAGCCAAGCCACACATCCAGATCCTGCATCCCACTGATGCTGGGAGAGCCCAGGGGAAATTTTAACATCACCACAGGTCAAAAGAGAAATTACCAATCATTTTGCCAGGACACCACCCATTGTATTTTGTCTTTAAATAAAAAGAAGGAATAGTAGAGTTTTGCCATCACCTTCAGAGAGGTCATGACACACCAAGAGTGTCCAGTCTTGCATTGACCAGGAAGCCTGAACCAGCTGGAATCTGCCCTCAGTTCCTAGCTAAGTACCTAAATATAGATAGATGGAGACCAGGCGTGAGAGTTAAAACAACATTGAATATTTTTTGGGTGGGTTTTCTTTTGGTTGTTTTTTTCCCCCCGTGTTTTTTTTTGTTTTTTTTTGTTTTTTTTTTTTTGGGGGGGGGTGAATTTTTTGTTTGTTTGTTTGTGTTTTGGTTTTTTTTTTGTTTTGGTTTGCTTTTTTGGGGGGCGTGGGGGTTTGGTGTTTTGTTTTGGTTTTTTCTTTTTTTCTGGTTTTTTTTTTTAAAGTTTCTTCATGGGGAGAGGTGGGAAGGGCAGAGTTTGTATGTATCTAGTTTAAGGCTGGGCACAGCTTACTCTTCCTAGGAAACAAATAGCTGTGACTGATACTCAATTTCAAACTTAAGCATATGCAATATGTGCCTAAAGTGTGTGGCTGCCAGATAGCGAGTACAATTAATATGATTTTACCTGCTGACACACAGTTAGATATGATATTGTGTCTGTAAAGAACTCCAGACAGTGCTTATGCAGATTAAATTAATAGCTTCTTGCATTTCTGTAGGCATACGATACATATGTATATATATATATGTCTGTGTGTATGTGAGACTCAATGTGTGTTTGAAGTCTCCTTCTCACTTAGAGGGCATTAAAGTACAATGCATTTGAGATCCAAGAACCAACATAAATTAAGCTATTTATTACTTTAAAACACTAAGTGAAACATTTCTTCATTTGTCATCCAGCTCATTCCCTGACCTGTGCTGATATATACCAGTCTCTGTCACCTCCTACGTTTCTGTGCACAGTTTTTGGGAAGGTTAATTAAAAGGCAAAGGCACTAGATCAGTGAAACACAGGGTAAATTGCTGTAAACATGCTGAGAATGGTAAATCTGTGTATTAATATTTTAACCTTTGGGGAATTGCTCTGGGTAAGAGCTTCTTTCTTAAGTTTCTCACCCTCAACTGGGTCAGTTTCCTTAGCCTGGTTAGAAATATGTGGATTTTGCTACCCATTTTCAGTTACCTTATTTGATTTAAACATTGTTGCACCAGAATGACTGAAATACAAATTTACTCTTTAATAAAAATCTGTTGCAGTAATGAAACCTTTATTATATTCATAATATTCTGTTATGAAACACTTATGCAAAGACCTCCAACAAATTTTGCATTGATTAGGCAAAAATCTGTGGCCTGATGAGAGCTACAGAAATACTTGGGGGTACATAGCAAAGAAAACTTTATTTTTAACAACATACAATGGAAAAATTTCTTCACTCTGGAAATTCAAGAGGATCTCTCTTCTGTATAACCTTAGACACAAAGCTTTATTTAACTTTAGGAGTAATGATAGTATCAGTATCAAAACTGTCTTTTAGGGAGGTAAATCCTCATTTAGGTGTTTACCTAAAAAACAGGGATAAACATGAATTCAAAATGCACCACATTGTAATTTAAAAAAACTTAACAGCAAATGAAACAGAAATCCAGGCAAACATATCTACTTCTCAAGATGTCTCCATAATTAAAGCTAATTTTATCTTCTAGTCTCTATATTGCTATAACTGGATCTTTAGTCCCACACCCCTGTTTACAGTTCTTTCTTGTCCTTTGTTCTGTGAACAGATTTTTGAGCAAAATTACAGGACTGGCATGCTTAAATTTCCTCATGAATAAAGACCAATTCCTGCTTAGAAAAGATATGTCTGCCTAAACAGCTATCAAGTGGTGAGGGTTTGGCTTGCCTCATCTGCGTTGTTGGCTCAGATCTGCTTCTGCTTCTATCCACAGGGCACTCCCATAAAAAAGGCAGAAAGAGGGGAATACATTTGCATTTCTTTCAGTGCTCTCAGAGAGTTCACCAAGATGCTATCAGAGGTTAAAAATAATGAAAATATATTGCTTATTCCAAAAGCATACCATGAATATGATTTTAAACATTACAAAGTATGGGTTTTCTCAGTGCAGTAGTGCTTCTCTTACATGCAGGGGCAGGGTAACAGTATTTAAATGTATTCCTATTTTTTTTCAAGGGCTGAAGACATTGCCGATATGGGTGAAAACTGAGGTGTACTCGAGGATCTGAAAGCACTGACTAGTTCCATGTAGAGGCAGTTCAAAACCAATACTGTGCAATTCAGCATAGTCTGGGGTAGGGCAATGAAAGGGTTGAGGACCCTCAGCGGGATGGATGGAAGAGGTCAGGGACAGTCCCCAGGCCCAGGTCTAAGGCAGACAGCCCCACCATGGCATGGTGCCAAGGTGGTTACTGTAATCACCTGTCATTGCACAACTTCTGGATGTGTGTAAATTTGAGCCCGAGAAATGTAAACTTTATCATCATAATGACTAAGCAAAGAGGAAGCCTCCCCTGGTAAATGTGTGCCTCAGATAAACAGAAAATAACTCACATACATGCATTGCCTTGTCTGCTGGAATATGGCACCATTGCCAACTAAAAAGTTTCACAAAATTTTGTAAAATATTTTTATCCTGTGTCTTTTAGCAGTAAAGCTTTATTTTGCCTTTTTTTTTTTTTCTTTTTCTTCTTTAAAATTTCAGTCTGCAGAGGCTCGTGCCTGTAGTTTCTTCCTCAGACCATGATTTCATCCTTTTTTTCTGTTAAAGAATCTGCAGTCATGCTCCTTTACAGGTCTCAGGGCATATTTTCAGCAGAAACACATTTTGTTCTGGGAGATAGAACATTACAGGTCAGCCTGACCGAGGGAGAGCACCAGCATGTCTGACATTTGTCCACTTCTGTCCCTCTGTGGGCTGTGATAAAGATGTGGCCTGTACAGTGATTTCATACTTTTCCAGGTCAGGAGGGTTAGGTTATTACTCAAATCTAAAGCGATGAAGTAAACAATTTCTAGTTTGCTGAAGTTCAGTTTGAGTGGGAAGATGATGTGTATACCCAGAGCAAGTGTTGCTTGACATGCTCTGGCTTCAGTGCTCAGCCATAAGATCCATGACTCACAGGCAGTGACAAAAAGTGTCTCAAGGAACAAGCTAACTTTAAGTAATTAGTCTCCCTTTTAAAGGCTTTGATTAACTGAAGCCACGAGGATTAGCTGCGAGAGATTAATAGGAAGGAAAGAATATATATAGAAATGTTTGAATAAATATATCTTTTCCTGTGTTACACAACTTCATGAGGCATTTGTCACCAGAGTTAAACAGGTCCCAGGAAGAGGAGAGCACTGAATCCTGGCCTTTAAAAGCCTTTTATTACCATACTGATAAAGGACAAGGCAAACAACTGAGTTTTTTCTCTTAGTATCTGCTGCAAAAGGTCTTCTTCATGTTTTTCCTTCTTTTTTTTTTTAGTGGTACAGAGGTCCTGCTTCTTACTGAGTGCCACACAAGTTTTTTAAAGGCACCAGTGTAACAGTGGTGCAAAGCCAAGTGACAGCTTTATATCCCTTTAATGTCCATTCACAAAACCCATTGATAAAGTAGTTCAAAAGCAATTTACAGTGAACTTCTGGTGTCAGCAAGAAAGCAGCAAAGAGCTGTTCCATGGAAAGACGTGGGGGACTACTCTAGTTTTAAACAGCCTATTTTCTGCCACGGTCCATAGGAAAGTGGTAACCTGCCAGGTAACCTGCAACGCTGTGGATTCGGAAGTGTCTCTTTTCAGATGCAAAAGGTGGATTATTAATCTTGATTACCACCATTCTCTACAAACCAGAGGCATCAACTGTGAATCTCTGCTAAAGAAACCTGTTCATTATAATGAAAATTGGCTTGAAATGCAGACTTTTATGCCTGCCCATTCAGACTAGATCTGGGTCCAGACTGACATGCAAAAATAAGCAGGTTGTCTGAAAGAATGTAATTTTACTGATCAATATCTAGAACTTGAATTCATGTCTCTCGACTTTGCTTACAATTTCCAGGATAAAAGAGAACAACCAGAGCTCTAATCATACCAAACGTTGTTCATTCTCCAGGGACATGCATACCTTCTCTTTGGGAGCCAGATACTGAATGTTCAGAGGTGATTTTCAGTTGCTTCATTTGTGAGCCTGTAGGACCAGACTGTTAGGAAGAAGCAAAACAAAAGGCCAAGTTTATCACAGAGTGAGATAAACTGTGTCTTCTTAATTGCCTGTCAGTGATACTAACTTTTGTTTATGCCTGGAGCTTGATGAACACAGAACAGCACATCCTAGGCTTCCCTCCACTGTGTTGGCAAAGAGTAAAGAGTACAACAAATTCTTTCTATAACCCAGAGTTTTTCCTCAAGAAGAGCTGCTCTGTTTGTTCTTGGATAAACACAAAAGTAAGCTCTAGCACAACTGAATTATAACAGAAATGGTGCAATGTAATCGTATTGATACAGATATTTACCCCCATCCCATTAATAAATTAAATACCTTATGAAATACAGGAAGAAAACTACATTTTATCACCAAGAGGTTAAATTATTCTACCAGATCCAAAGAGATTGTAGTCTTTACATTGTGGAGAAGAGGAAATGAGACTGGAAAACATTTTGTACATCCAAAAGTATCCAGCGTCACAGAAACCAAAGATGGAAATATGTTACAGAGGCTGCCTTCTGGTACCACTGCCCCTTGGGGCACCCTGCACATTCAAAACACTGGCCAGGAGGTTAATATCAGTTTTCCAGTTGCCATGATTTATATGCATATTTTTCTTCATTGCTCTTCTCCCTTAGGCTCCAGAGAGACCGGAACTTCAGCCAGAAAGGTACTGATCACTGAGGCTTGAGGCACAGTTCTGTACAATAAGAAATGTTTTGGTTTTCATTGTAAACTTCCAGTCAATGAGAAAGGAGTCATCCTTGTTGGTAGAAATCACCAGAGGAATGGAAAAATATAGCATCCGCCCTGACCAACAGAAAAATGTAGGTTTTGTCACCATCAAAGCCACAGGTCAATGCTGAGGGCAGCGCCATCATTACCACTAGCAGAGATTGAAGGGGGGAGTTAGAAGAATTGCTGTATATATCAATACAGGGCACTTCCTTGCTGCTCTCCAGCATGAAAAAATCCCAGCCATAGACCCTGGCATACTCAGCACAGCCATCAAGGGTGACCTTAGCAGACAAGCGGTCTCCTTTCATCTCATCGTAGAACAGTGTGGCTTGCTTTTTGCTCATCCATCTTCTCTGCAGCAACACTCTGCCCGTGTTGTCCCCGTTCCTATTTGTAGTGTCAAGAATAATGATTATAATAACCACTGTTTGGGTATTTTCTTCCTATTTTCTGCTATTCTTGTATTTGTTGTCTACTTTCTAATCTCTACTCTTATTTTTTGGTTCTTCTTCATGCATATCAAACCAAAACAGTGCACAGGTGCTGACAGAGGTGGCAGAACTTTAGTGAATCCTTTATGAGCAAAGGAGAGGCACTGAGCTTGCCAGTGGCCACTTTAACCTGTAGTCCTCAACATATCAGCTGTTTATATTATAGACTTGTAGGTGACCTCTGTGATGGAATCATAGGAGATTATAAGGTTGTTCTAATACAATATCCACAAGTGCAGGAATATATCTGTATGTGCACAGGAGGTCTGAGATCAGGCTCAGCAGTGAATAATGTGGAGGACGATAAAGAGCAACAAATAATCTGGACTTGCTTTCAGATAGAGTTTTCAGAGAGTTTTTCAGACCCCACAGATGGGGTCTGTGGACATAACTGCCAGGTGCAAACTGTAGCTCCCTTACCAGCCATAAAATAAATTAATCTTTAGTGTGAAGCTTTGTGTTACCTTTTAACTATAACTGGAGTCTATCTGCCTTCTGGTTGTGTGAACAGGAATGTGTAGCTGCTTTAGTCTCTAACTGAAAGCATTGTTCTCTGAATAAGTGACAGAGGAAATACAAAGCTCCTGAAGTTACAGCACAAAATCCCACAGACATGTGAACAAGATTATTATTGGTTTACCCCTAAACAGGATTAAAAATGAGAATTCAGAACAAAGCAAGTAAAATTAGTGACCTTCTAAAGAGTATAAAGAACAAAAGTAACCTTGCTTACAGTCAGTGGCACTGAAATGGTTCACAAATGCCACGGTCTAACTGTGCCTGGCTGTTCATTTTACATACAAATATATTGCTCTAAGAAAATTTGCAAACAGAGTGACAGAATGGAGGATTGCCTACTCTTGAAATGTTCTATTATAAATGAACTCACAGCAGTTCTATACTGCATTTCAGGATAGGAAGAGAGGAATGCCATGTGCAAGTGAAACTGTTGGCTTGTTTGTATAAGCTGCGTGTAATTATCCAGACTGGAAGGTGGCCAGAGCACTAAAGCTGACACTAACACTAACCTTACAGCATTCAGAACCCAGAATATTTACAAACTCTTTGCTGCACTTCTTTTTCCAAGGTTCAGCATTCAACAGGAATGTATTCTCTATTATATTCTGGTGGCAGCACAACCTCCTCCCAACTATAATCCCCCAATCTACTTTTTCTGACTAGCTCTGATAGCTTTAATCTTTTTTCTATCATGGAAATGGAAGAATACAAACAATAACTTATTTATTCCTTTCCAGCAGCATGGATATGTTTAAGTGGCAGTGGAAAATTACTCCCCAGAGTCTCTTCTCAAGTCCAGACAACATAGATGTTAAAATGGTGAGAGTCATACGCTTCAGGTTTAAGGTCATGCGCGTCAGGATAAGGGTCATGCACATCATGAGCACTTTACAAAGATACTCTCTACTCAGTCCCAGGGCATACAAAATATCTTTGAAATCACAGCCATTAGCAAGCCTACCCAACTTTGCTTGTTCTTGATTTATCTGGTGAGCTGCCATCAAAAGCAACGTTCTCTCTTTCCTCATTCCTCAGACAGTATAAAGAAGCTCAACAAGCCACTACATGGAATAACAGGGAGGGAGAGGTCATTCAGTGTTTTCTGGGGTGGGTGCAGGAGCCAGTTCAGCTGTAGGGTTTAGAATCATAGAATTGTTAAGGTTGGAAGAGACCTTTAAGATCATCAAGTCCAACTGTGTTTGTTCTGGAATGATGAGAAAGGAGTGGGCGGGGCAGTGGTTTGTCGAGACAAAGGTCGGTGCCTGCAAGAAAGAGGTTATATTGGCCTGTTGGCAGAACTCAGTTTACAGGAACAAAAGCATGAGGCAAGACTTATAAACTTTGCCACCTGGGATTCAGTAAGGGATGCCTATTTCAATACCACACTTCCAGATACTACATCAGCCTTTGGAACTGGAACCAAACAATGGGACTTTTAATAATAAAAATACTATTTTGTGAGCTACTTAGTTACTTGGCTATGCATTGCACCATAGTGGCAAGGGTTTGGGCCCTGATGATTACATTTTCAACGGGAAGAGGACAAATATACGCAGTTTATAATCTTATGTATGTGGGAGGGAAGAGTGAGCATGTTGTTGGCTGGCTCCAAGTCAGAGAAGCCAGCACCTATATGGAAAGCAAAATCCCACAAAAACAGATCTAACCATAGCGAGGAACACAGATCCCACCGTTTTTTCAAGCAATTTTCTATAGCAGGTAAAACATAGCTATGCCTCGTGAACTAAAACTGTGGCATGGAATAACTGTGTGTTTTGTTGCTTGTAGTTAGCTAACTGATGGGCACCCTGCGATTTTGTGTCAGGCAAAGCATAAGGCTTCATTTCTTAGGATAGAACAGGCTCCTCAGAATAGTAAATTTTTTTCCCATTTTTATTCATTCATTTTCATTTTCCTGGGTGCTTTCACAAAGCTGTGCTTTGGACACTTTATTTGTGCAGCATTGAAATTTTTGACATCTTTAATGAGCTTAGCCAAACAACAGAATAATTTTGTATCTTATAAATACTAGTGGCAAGGTTCCCTAGGCAGTGCCAGAACATTTTTGAAGGCTAACTGTCCCAGAGCTGTCTACAGATGTTTTTAAACTAACTACTCAATCACTGAGATTTGGTCTTGTCTGCTTTAGCAATATCAGCATTGATCTAAAGACAAATTATTGAACACCAAGGCCTTCTGTCATTATTACTTCTGCTGAAGGGCCTTTCAAGCATTCATATTCTAATGTTTCTACTGCCAAAGCATTTTTGTTGTATCTCCATCTTCTCTGGCTGAGGCCTTTGTGAAAAAGGTTGAATTAAATGTTTCACTCCCATTCTTTGTGACAGAACTGCTCATATTTTCTGCATCTCCACACTATTTACCTTTCCTCAGTGTGTGCTCGGTTCATCTCTACGAGGCTTCTCTATTAAACCAACAGTTTGGAAAGCTGGAAGAGAAAGAAGTGTTGGGTGAGCTCCTTTAGCAGCAATTTGACTGCTAGAGACTTCCACTCAAAGGCATAATTATAAAGCATAAGAATGAAAAAATAAGTGGATATAGCTTCTTAGCACTAGTCAATGGAGTAGCTTAGTCCCATTGATTGCAGCACTGTTGAAAATAGAATTTATCAGGTTTTTTTTCTAAGGTTCAATCTTAGCCTTTATGAGTTTCTCTAAAGACAGATAAATATACTCACACTATACTCTTGACATTCAAATTCAGCACCAGGAACTCTCTTTCAAGATGAAAAGATTCAACTTTGTAGATCACCCAAGGGGTTAAAATCTTGTTGTTTTGGGAAAACACTTTTCTGTCTTTTCCAAAAGCAAAAAGAACTTAAAAACTCTAATTTAACTTCCCAGAAATTAATTACATATTAACATATTAAAAATGTCATAAAATATTATTGTGTTTATATTCTGATCAAAATGAATGCTATACAAATAACGTTTGAGATATTACTTTGGCTATGAGAGAACCATAAAATAAAACAGATGGCAAGGGCTAGATAAAATGAATGGTAATCAAAATGGTATTAAGTAGTTTGCAAGTGGGACAATAGTTTTTATTAACATCAGCAGGAATTACAGAGATAATGAGAAGGTCTACAGAGTTCTGAAATGGATTTTAGAGTTCCAGTCTGCAATAATCTGCTGTGACAGAAACAGACCTCACACCACTTCGTCAGATCAGCTTTCTACATGGACTCCAGCTAGTGTGCTTTCCTCTGTGGAGAGGACAGGTCATCATGAAAAATAGAATATGAAAATTCAAAGCTTATTGAAAATTACTTTTCACAATTTCCTTTTTATTGGTTATGGAAGGGACAGCTAATAACAATAGCCTAATATAGGAGACTTGTACTTACGTAGCAACTAGTAAGTATCTTTGAAAAGAGATAAAGGAATTTTTTAGGCTATTGTATAGAAAAATAAAGGTTTAAAGGGGGATAATTTGGAGAAAGTACACTGAACATTTCAAAGTATACAAATGGTGATGCAGTATATAATTTCATTTTATGAATTAATGTTTTCTTCATGTAACTTGCCATCTCTTTATTAAAACTACTCAAATTCAATTTCTAATGGATGCTTTAAATTTCACATAAAGCAGGGTGACCTCCTTAGTGGTAAGTAACATATGGGCAGCATGACACAGTTCGTCAGATGTCAGAACAGGCTTTACTTACCAGGGTGGATCTCAGCTTTGCCTGGCTATAAAGTTACACACTGGGAACCTATTGTAGAGGCAGGCTCACTAACTCAGACATCAAAATTATGAACAAAATATTTACAGTTAAATTAAGGTCAGAAGTGTGAAACAAATGAACCCCTGCTGAATTAATTTTAAGAAGTACAGAGCAGGATACAGTGTTTGAGTTCTCAAGGTCAAAACATGAGCCTTAGATCTGAAATGTTGTGCCTTTGTCTTGTTTACCTCATAACAAGAAGTGAACTATAACCTCTCCCTTTTATGATTTTCCCCTCTTTCCCTTCAGACAAGGACGATTGCTATTACAACCCTAAAAATCTCTATCAAGAAAATAGAATATTGTAAACTTTATTCTTTAGCTACAGCTGCTGGGCTCCTTAGTTCTATGAGACTATAGAGATCCTGCAGAACAAAGAATTTGTCTCAGGGGATTAAACTGAAGGGTCTAAAAATGTCTGATTTAGCTCTCAGAGAAATCAATGTGAACTTTTACAGTGATTTGGGAGAAAACTGGATCAGATCAAACAGTAAGAGAATTCAGAGTTAAAGCTGAAATTTATCCCATTTAGTCTTATGTGCTATTTCAGGTCCCCCACTAGTCAAAAACTGACAGAGTAAGTGAGAAATTGCAGAACAATGACTGGCTCAATATTGCTTGATCTGTGTTTTCCCACAGCTATTCCTGCATACCTTATTATTCCAAAATTAAACACATAAATACATAGAATTCACTGTACACACAGTAACTTATTATAAATATAATCCAGTACCTAATGGGAACAGTACAGGTAAGGGGAAATGCAACTGTATTTTAAAATTTTGTTATAATATTCTAATAATTTTATTGAAAATAATCATTATTGTAAGTTGAAAGAAAATTTTATATTGCTGAAATTAATTTTCTGACTTTTACTGATGTTGATTTTAATGAATCTCATTGGAAACTAGTTGTTTCTAAAGGCAAACATCTGACAAAGACCTTTAGTTCCTTTTCAGTTACCAAATTTCAGTTACTCTAAATGAAGAAAGCTGATGGTATACAAAAGCTAAACCAATAAACTTCACAAATATTGCAGCATTAATTCTATACTATGGGCATGCAATTCCTCTCCCTCAACCTTACACACATTTTTCTTCATGTTTTCTGTTCTAACAGTGCGTACAACCTGTCCTTCAAATAACCTTTAAAAAGAAATGTTAGTACTGGCAGCCAGTGTGTTGTAGATGTACCTTGGCAGAAGAGAAGTATCTTGCTTTAAAAGGTACCTGCCCTTGAGCATTTATCAAGAATGTCAAACCCTAAACTAGGTCAGCCTTGCAATTCTGAGGAGTCTTCTTGTGACAAGAGCAGTGTAAACACCATTCTGAGTGTTTCTGTGCAGTTACCACCCTCATGTTTGCCGTATGTCTCTTGGCCTACATTTATGTATTCTTTGTTCCTATTGTTTGGTATGCAAAGCTTTTATTCATGGACACTGAAAAGTTAGAATGAACTCAGAGCTGGCAGATGTGTGTCGGCTCTGGCCACAAGAGCTGCAGGAAGGCCGTTCTCTGGGTCACAGCCAGCACAGTTTATCCTCGTCCAAGAAGTTGTATCTCTTTCATTCCTAGAAGAGCTTCAACCAGAAGTGAAATCCACTCAGGATTCCTCACAGCTTTTCTGCCTTCACAACAAATGTCATTTACTTTAAAACAGCCCAGAGGAAGACTGATTCTTTGAGAGGCTGAACCAAGTTTCTGGCAGTGGAGGTGGCTGGTGGGTGACAGCAGCTACGAGCTGGGTGAATAGATAAGCCTGGAGCAAGATGAAAATGTTGGGACGGGAGTGAGGACTGAGAGATGACATGATCCCTTCCCTTTGCCTTGATGGGATACTTCCATTATGGAAAATGGAATATATCCATTTTCCTGGGACAAAGTCACTAAGGAATGATTACAAGTGCTCTAATTTGATCAGGTTATGTACAGTAATCTTAGCCAGGTGTTTCAGCAGGACTCAGGTGTCCTGCTTAATGCCATGCCATTGATTGCTGTGACAGGGGCAAGCAACCTGGCTGAACGTACATGAAGAGCCGTGAGGTAATAAACAAGGAAAAATGCTTTAATTTAAGGAAGAGGATAGGAAAACTATTCCTCTTAGGGTAGCAAGTATTTTTCTTTCGAGTGTACGTATCTCAAATAAACAGCTCATTGTCATATACCACAACGTGTTCTTTAAAAGGGTTCTTATGATCTGGTGTACTACATTTCAACACATATTTGTTGAATTTGGATTTAATGTTGGATTTATATTGTTTGGATTTAATTTGGTTTTTTCATGTGTACAACTGACAAAAATGTAATTCGTAAGACAATTAATACTAAGTAGACTCCTGCAATCTATTTAAGAATATTTGCACTAAAAATATTTTAGAGAGAAAAATATTACTTTCCTCTGAACACAATTGATTTCAACAACTGTTAACTGAATTAATGTAAGAAAGCGATCTTAACAAACCTCTGTAACAAACCTTTTGTTGGCCATTGGAATATTGTGCCCTGTAATTCTGCTTTCCAGAATATATTTTTATTTGCTATCAATAATTGACATTTTGTTGTTGAAAAAGAATACACCATCATAGCACACCTGTTAATGACATGGGTGAAAAAAAGAAACTGGCAATAAGCTTGAGAGTAAACACAGTTATTATTTAACAAGCAGTGTCCCATTCCTGAACTCTTTAGTACTTAGCTTAATTTTGTCACTGGAATGCATGCTTGACATTACCCTTAACAGTTAATGAGCTGATTTTCCAGTCATCAGTTCCTATTAACCAGTAATTTAATCAGGCTGACCTCTACATTTCAGGGACTGACCAATAAAGCAGGCAGCAGGTAGTCGTGAACTCTGCAGCACCACTTCGATGCTTGTTAATATTAGAGTTGTGAATTAGCAAACCACCTGCCAATACAAAGTTAATCTAGATCAAGAATAAATCCAAAATCAAATTTCTGTCAAAGTAACCGGAGCTCACAATACGGTGTTTTGTCACCTTTTTGTTGGCTGCACATTGATAAATAGTATTAAACAGGCATAAGGTCTGATAGAAAGAAATTAGGCTTTTACTTTGGTTTTTTTTTGTAATTATTTTAAATCACACCTGAACCAGGCTATGAATTTTGGAGCTATTTAACTCTTAACCATGTCACTTTTCACCCCAAAGGCCACCAAAGTAACTGTTGCCCCAGAAGGTATGAGATTAAATAGGCTGGGTTTGGTTTGTAAGGACAGAGAAGGAACTGGAAGGGACATTTCGTGCCTCAATGAGTTCATGCTGCTGCACATGTCAAAATGAGCAGACATCAGAATAATTCAAGTGGAAACACAAGACCAATGTAGTGAATTCTGCCCAGCAAGCCCAGCCAATACATTTCTCTGACAGGGGTTATGGCAAGGCAGCAGCTAAGCAATCCGAGAGCGGGATCACTATGTAGGATCTTTTCATTGCTGTGATAGTGAATTGCAGCTCATCGATTGTGAATGAAGGACCCCATCAGGAAACAGAACTGATGTCTGAGAATGGTCAGCCAAAGCATGGTGTGGAGCAGCTGGCTGCCCTGTATGTAAAAATTTTTGACACAGGTATATTCTTCCATCCAAACAAATCCATTTGAATGGTCTCTTATTTCAATGGGGATTTGGCCATTTTATGGGTAACCTGTGTGTACAATTTCGTATTCAGTAATTGCAGAGACTAGAAAGGCAGATATATTTAAATTTTGAATTGTAGGTTTCCATTTTAAAAACAGACAAAGAATGACCGTAGACCTGCAAACTGTGCATCGCTACATTTTTTATTAGTCGCCAGAATCAGAGGCAAAATTTACAAGACAAAATAAGCTGTCAAACCTGTTCTTAGAAAGAGCAGTGTTTCCTCATTTTTGCATTCTTTGTACAGTTTCCTAGAAAGCTGGCTGCAATGGATGTACAAAACATGGGTCAAACAGCTTTCAGAAACCTGTCTCTCAAGCAACTTACAGAAAACACATTCCTGCCAGCTATGGTATAGTACCTTCTCTGTATACATATGTTGATATAATTCTACCAGTTATGGCAGTTCTTCATGGACTCATATTCTGAACAATAACTTTCTTCAAATTTGCTTTCTTCAAATTTCAGAGTTACAGAGAGAGAACTAACTTCTGTACCAATATACATAGGACTAATTCTGGATATAATAATGACATGCCATAATAAGTTACTAATAGTGCAATCATTACAAAATATTTATAATTAATTTCTATTCTTCAAAAAAAGTGATCAAAGTGGAAATAAGTTCCATGCTTTATCTGTCTGTATTAGGTAAATAACTTAATAGTCCTTTCCTGACTGCATAACCAATAAGAAAATGCAGGCTCAGAAAGCTGTGCCTGTGTTGCTCTGGGAAGGAGTTCCACACCAATGTGCTGCCTGTCCTATTAAATCGTTTGCTCCCAGACTCCCTTTGCATTTCATTAACCAACTCTCCCCAAAACACATTTACTAGAGAAGCCATTACTTCAAAGAAAGATGGATTTCATTGCTTGATGCTGTTGGGAGTCAGACATCAGCCCTTCTCCTAGAGCACAGTAAGGTGATTGCATTCTTAAGATACCACCTCAGATAGTAGCCGAAACAGATTCTTGTTTCAGCTTTTATTTGAAGCTTCATATTTTGGGATTCCAATTCCAGTACTTCAAAGTTCTCATATTTAATAATTAATGTTTAAAATAACTATCTAAACTGCATGCTGGAAATTTAATTTATTTCTTTCTCAGCCAACACTTGGAACTATAGATGCCATCCATTCTATAAACAACCCTTTACATATATGTAAGATCCCACTCATTCAATTTTTTTTTCTAGGCTAAGCAAGTCTCATTTTCCCAACTTTTCTTCACATTTTATGTTTTTATGAATTTTTTCTGAACACTTTTCCATTAATTCCCCGCAGACAATTTTAAAGTGTGGTAGATAAAAGCCAATGTGATTTTTAAGCAAAGAGCTTGGCCTCCACAATGTCAAACAGACTGCAGTAATTTTCCCCCAGATATAACACACAACACTTGCTAATTAACTCAGAGCTAAAATTAGCCTTTGTTTTTGGTTTGTCTTGAAAATCATAGAATTGCTAGCTCAAGTTCAATTGAGGAGCACAAAGGATTAGTTTGATAAGTTTTGTTCTTGACATCCATAGTGCTTGCTGCTTAGCATTACCCTTCCCCCTGAGAGCTTCCAAGTGTGCCATTTAGAAATTTGTTATAGATTCTTCCCTGGAGGACTTTTTCTCTTCTTTTAAAAATTAGTGGATACACTTGTCCTTCATGTACCCTATGCTGTTGCCCTTCACTGTTAGTGGTACAGGCACTGTGGTGACTCATTCCTGAAGTATTTTGCATGAAGTTTGTTGATTGTTACTGATTTGTGTGCATCTTGTTATTGAATATGATTTTAAAGTCATCTATCGTCAAACCCAAGGAAACAGGGTAACCACCATTGAAAACATACTAATTTTGATTCCTAAAGCAATAGACATAATTTTTGAAAATTTTTGTTGTTTTATGAACATCAGGCAGTATCTTCAGCATTTTCAAAAGTATCTGCTGAATTTGACGGCTCACTGCATGGCAGTGAAGTGAGATCCATCATAGGGAATTTAAACACCATATAAAGTAAGAGGGAGAGAGCACACACTATTTACAAAAATCACAAGTAGGGAATTAAGTAATTCAAAACTTTAATCATCTTGTGCTCTGTGTGTAAAAGTAAAGTAAACATTGAGGGGAACCATTCTGGGCACTCAATTTTGTATACTTATCTTGGCATGTTTTCGTCAGTCCAGTTTATAGTCTCCCAGAGTCCTTCTGGTTACAGTTCAGGAATTAGCATAGGCCAAAAGCATTTTTAATTGTCAATTCACATGAAGCTACACTACCTGTTGACTAAGGGTATAAATGTAGCTATTCTATGCCATCACTAAAGATCAATTAATGTGTCCTTAGCTTGGTATAAGAGATGTACCTACGCTAGCAAGAAGTTAAGACATGAATTCAAACTTCTCCAAGGTTCTGTTCAGGTTTGAGGAGTTTTGCTGCATTTTAATGCAGGTCTTGAGGACACATTGTCCAACCGGTTAGCTAAACCCACAGCAAAGAACCACTGTGTCTCCAGAGTTTGTGTACATATGTAAAGGGTACATACACACAGAGAGACAAACATGCAGACAGAAAGTACAAATAAAACTTGTTTAAGGCAAAACATTCAAGGTGTGTTTTGCTATGTGTGTCTGGCAATATTTTTCACCAAGGATGACTTCTGTTCAAGGAAATTCCTTTAAGCTTGGCTAGGCAAGGAAACATAATGAAACTTTGATGACATCTGGGCCAATATGGCAACAGAAAATCCCTCATGATTTTTATGGCGGTAGGAGCAAACAAGGACACTGAAACCTCAAGTAAACTTGACAGATTTGTTTTCTGTTGTGGGTTTTTTGGATTTGGTTTTGGGGTTTTTGGTTTTTTGTTTGTTTGTTTGGGTTTTTTTAGTTTTTAAAAAGTTTTTTATTTGTTTTTGTTTTCTTGTTTCATTGTTTGGTTTTTTCTCATAAAAACATACCAAATGTTGAAGAAAAGCACAAGCAAAAATGATATTATGATCAAGCTCTGTTTTAAAATCATTAGAAACACAGAAAACATGTAATTGTATGTTAAATATCTGAAGATGAAGTCCTCAGCTTGGAAAAAATCTTACTGTTACTAGATAGTGAGTTATCCCTGAGGATGCATAAAGGAGGTTATGTTCCTGTGATTATTATTATTATTAGAGAAGGTTATTATTTACCAGGGGAATTACATACGCACATAAACACACATAAACACACACACACACATACACAGACAGAGGGTTTAAGTCTCCTACAATAGAAGTTTGAACTCCACTTAAATAAACTACAGAGCATCAAATACCCCCTTCCTCACATACCAAGGACCTATCACAGACTCTTCTCTGCATGTGCTCAAGTAAAGAGAGGACTCTGATAGATTGATCTGAAGGGGTCTGCCCTTGAGCTGGACCAGAGAGAAAAAGCTTGTGTAAGCTATGGAATCCCTCCCTCCCTGACCTTTGTTGTGGGTCCCTCAGGGAGTGAAATATGTAGGATATGAAAAGATGGGAGTCCTCTGAAATAATAAAATACCAAATATTTTAGCGCTTCATCAATCAAAACTCTTTGGATTCAATCAGGAAATCTCAGGTTCCCATTACACATGACAAAGGATAGTCAAGAAGGAAAAGGTAAGGTGATGAATCTGTGATTGCATTCCTAGAGAGGATACATTTGATGTCGTAGACTCCTCAATTTGCATATGCGCGCAAGGTCAAAATACTGAATCTGGTACTGGGCTGTAAATCAAACAGAAGACTTGAAATGATGGAAATTAAACAGGAAAACAATGAAACACATCAAGGATGTGGTTGGTTCTCCCTCTATGCAATTTTAAAATCTAATTGAATAAATTTTAAAAGATGTGCTCTGGGTCAAACAGGAATAAGCTAACTTAACTATCTTTAAGAAAAACATGTATTCCTAACTGGACATTGGGAATTCCCCTATAATCTCTGGAGAGAGACTGGAGTCCTTAGGGTGTAATTTAGCCTGTCTTTCTCCACAGACATTGTGAAGATAAAACCTATATTTCATGCAAGTATTATTTGAAGTGAAAGTTAGGAAACAAGTTTTTAATCCAGAAATTGAATATTTTTTCCACTTGAAAACCAAGAAACTTTGATAGAGCAGGCATATTGTAAACAAACTTGTATGATGCTTGCAAACTTCTGAAACTCAGGATCCTCATCCTTTCAGGTTTCACAGTCCCATAACTTTCTTTTTTTTCAGGCAACTATTTCATATCATAGTAAAAACCGAAGAAAAAAAAAGAAATACCGAAACTCTGAGATGGCCACATTTACAACACATTGCAATTCAGAATGACTCAGAAGACTTTGCAACAGGATATGTTTCTCAGTCAAAGACTGATCAGACATATTCTAATATGTTTTTCTTAGGCATCTGAGTGACTACACACTGTTTCTAACCATGGGAATTCTCCATGAAGTCTCCAGTGACAGCTCTTTCTACTAGTATGTTAATCCCAAAAAAAAGGAAAAAAAGTACTATGATTTTTCTCTTAGCATGGTTAAAGGATGATTACTATTTCAATAATATTTTAAACACATTTTAATCTTCACCAGGTTGCCGTCACCATACAAATCAGAGGTATTTTTGGACATCACTGGCACCCTAGGATTCTGTGCACTGTGTATAACTCCAGTGAATTGTTCACTTTGAGAGCTGCAGACTCTTCCTGGCTAGTAGGCAAGCAGGCATCAAATAGATCAGCCAAGCACTGAGACAGCAGGGAGGCCTTGAGCACTTGATCTCAAACAATCAGAGGAAAGAAGTAGCTGAAAGCATAGAATTAGGCTCTTTGAATTAAAGGATAGCATTTCTAGTGAGAGATACAATTCCAGCTTTGGATGGGTTAGAGATTATTTATGTATCAATCAGAACAGTCTGCACTCAGAATTTAATTAAAAGGTATGGGGCTTCCTGTCAGTCTAAGAATCAAGACTTAATTCAATTGCAGGATCAATGGTATCATTTTCATGAATCTCTGAAATCCAAGCAAAATTCACCATAAGTTATTGAAGCAGAAAAGAGTCTATGTCAAATAAAAACCTCCACTGTCAGGACAAACCAAGTTTTCAAAGTAGTTTTCTTGCTTGAACAATTCCCTGTTTGCTCATTCTATGTTACTATTGGTCTAATGTAAGCTTGACGTGGAATAGTACTGAAAGAACTGAACTTTTTAGATTTTACAGTCTAAGATTATTTTTTTTTGTGCCTGTGCACATCTGACTTCAGTTGTGACTGGGGTGTGTCCACAATTCTTCTTGATTCTGAAGCACAAAAGGAAGTCAGGTCTGAAGGATTTCTAAAAAGACATTTATTATATCATCCTTCAGAGTATCTGCGTTCTTTGGAAGACATATAAATGATATTCCATGCAATTCATATGATCTGATATCACTGTAAAAATCACCATGATTGCAGGGAAATCTTATAGTTGCACTTACAGGGAGAGAATGCAATGGAAACAATTTTGTTCTTTTGTTTTCTACTTTTTATCAATAGAACTAAAATAAATACTTACATAAGAATATGTAATACGCTGGTGATTGCTCCTCAGAATGGAAAAATACAAATAGTTCAACTGATGTTCATTGTGTTGCCATAAAGTGAAGAGCTACTGAATTTTGCTAAAATGCCCTGAAAACTCATAGACTGGCTAAATCCTGAGTATTCCCGAAGGGAAGGTTTGAAAAGAAAGCAGTGTTAAGGTCTGTAAAATTATGTGTACTTTGCCTGTATAATAAATATTCTGAGAGCAGGCTGAAAAAGTTAAATATAATGTAGGCACCAAAAGGAGAAGAATGACCTACTAGATGGTAATAATACATGTACTGTTGCGTGATTCTATCTAAAAGTTTTCAGCAAATTCACTAGCGGAACTAGCATCTCCTTTATGATTTCTACGGATTTTTGTGAATCTGTAATGACTTATCAAAAACTAAGACGCAATGTAATTAATAGCAACAATAACAAAACCACTTAGTTGCAATGCAACAATTTTTCCAGAGAGATTTCCTGATATTTAATTAAAGTAACCATGATAGTAAATGGGCACAGTAGAACTGATCTTATAGTAAAATCTTATTTTGATGTAGATTACTGTCAAATTAAATCCTGACTATCAATCTTTAGGAAACAGACAATAAATTGTATTGATTCTTTCAACCTAACTTTAATTTTTCAAATGCATGAAGCAAGTGGTACAGAAATAGCTTTGTTAATCAATAAGCTGTGTTTAAATGGCAGTCCCAAATCCTAATAACTGATTGCCCCAAATTGTACTGCAATTCTTCCTCTGTGAAAAGCAATGTAGCTGCTGTGGATCTACGCCCTGTGAGTGCAAAAAACGATTTGTCCTACTGACTATAATATTAGTTTCATCACAACAAAGACTGAACATTATGAGTTCCAGCCCCGAGCCATAGATTTGTGTGAGAATCACAGGATTGTAGAGTGATTTGGGTCAAAAGGGACCTCCAAAGATCACCCAGGCCCTCCTCTGGCATCCACAGGGATATCCTCCTCTATGTTAGATTGCTCAAAGCCCCATCCAGCCTGACCTGGAACACTGCCTTTAAATCCAGGGGCTTATTCAGGGCTACATTTAATTTCTCCATTAATGCCACAAAAGAAGCTTCTTTTCTCCTTCCTTATTACTTGAATATCACAATCACAGCTAATTTCTGCACACGTCACATTTTACTTTGACAGAAACACAAACAAGGGGCAAAGAACAGTAAAAAAGGCTGGAAAATTATGACTGGGGTAGTTTATGCCAAAGGACGTATTTACACATCTGTCACTCTTCCTAATCTATTTTTAGGCCACATATTCCTTCAGAAAGAAATAAAGGGCAGAATTTGGCCATCTGGCCTTCCTTCAGATGCATTACTCAGCTTATCAACTACACTGCTGGGCATGATAATTCCTGATGAGCAGAGCTGGCATCCAAACAAGCACTGCAGCCAAAAAGCACTTGAGCCTGGAGGTCTCAAGATAGGCTATAGTATTTCCATTTAGTTTGTTTTATAACAACTTGTAAGTTTCTTAAATTCTACCATGTCTGTAATACCTCATTCTGATATATTAATGTTGTAAAACTATATTTCTTTTTGTCTTCATTTGTTATATACAAGACTAGAGAGGTGAAACAACCATCATCCAAAGCTGGAGATAGATTGCAAAGTATCCAGATCACCTATTGCTCTGTCTACTAAGCCAACAGATTTTTTCACTGACTGTAGAAACTGTTATGTTTAGTTCATACTTGTGTAACAAATCTGTATTCCTTTTCTGTGGATAAGCAAAAAGCAGCTGGAAAAAGTATGACCTTGTTCTGGAGACCTCGTGTCCCAAACAGGACAGCAGCTGCCTCAACGCGGGCAAACCAAACTTTTCAAACTTACCTTTTGCGTGTCTGGATTTTTCCTTGCGAGTAAATGAGGATTAGATTGCCAAAGCATCTCCTGCTGATATTTTACCATGCCTTAATAATTTCTAGAGATAATTTTGTCTTTTCCACTCATGTTTAGTTAAATACCCTACAATGTTAAATACATTGGTGAAGATACATAGGGATGAGCACTTTAGGACCACCTAGGAAAAGCCTTACAGATGTAATAGCAATCAGCAGGACAGGCTATAATTACTCTCAGAGTACACAGTGGGTTTTAGTTCTGGGATGTGCTCAAACAACAGGTGCTTCCCAATACAGCCTTTGAACAAGTTATCCTGTAGCTAAACCAGAATATGGTCTTTCAGCAGTGTTTGCTCTTTGACATGAATGCTTTTACTACAGTTAAACCAATTCAGGTTACACAGCACCTGTTCTCCATGTTACTCAGGGAGCAGCCTTGGAGACCTGCCATGCCAGTAAATGTCATCTGGGAAGGAGCAGCACTCCAGAGCCTGCACAACCATTCACTTGAGCCTGCTTGAACTCAATATGATGAAATATTAAAAAGTTGAGGGACATTGGGAGTTACTGTTTCCAGAGAGAAATCCAAGCAGAGAGAAAACAACATGTGTTGCATTGTAAAATTAGGATTTTTCTCCTCCACTATAGCCAAATGAAATGCAGTTCTCTATTTGCAAAATAGATTTTTTAATCATTATCTTCTGATTTCAACCTCTATTCAGAATTTCCAAACAGATAAGAATTTAATGTTGAACCATCTTCTTCACACTCACAAGATGTGAGTGTGTCTTTGCTTATGTAATATCTTTCTGCAGCAAAAATACACAGTATTGTTAATTACTATACCACTGGGCACAACTCAGTTCTTTATCATTAAAGATCGCTAACATTTCTCACCAGGTCTTCACCTGTTCTTCCAGAAGGGCATGAGTTTTCTGAAAGACTTGTGGGACACAACCAGTACTGTGTATATCTCAAATGCCCTAAGGCATCTCAGCTGACATGGGAATAATCAGTCTTCGTTTATTGCTACAAAAATCCATTATTGATCATCTGTCAAAATATGAGACACCACAAATACATCTGTAGGTAAACAGACTTTCATAAGTCATCTAAGGATAAAATATTTTATGAAACAGCTGGTTCTTTGGTGAGGATTTTGCCAAGCCTTCCTTTGCAGTCTTAAGCTTGTGAGGCAAGTCCTTCGTTTCTCAGCATTCACCTAAAATAAACCTTACCATACACTGCTGCTGTGAAGACAGTTAAGTGCAGTGCAAAGATCTGCATAGTGACATTTCACTCCAAAACAAGTGACATGTGTTGTGTGTGCTACACCACGATCCAGAAATTGTGATTTAGCTTGGCAAAGCTGGAATATTTGCCTGTGGATAAAATTTTCCCCTTTATGGGGTGGGGCCAAAGTACAATTTAAAGGCTTTTAGTAATCTATTATTATTGACTGAAACTTTCCAGAAATAACAGAGAGGTAAGACACTTAACATAAGTACTGCAGTAAAGGTGCAGAGAGATGACAATATAAAAAGAAATCAATGCCCCAAACCAAACAGAAACAAACCAAGAATTCAGAGTGGGTTTTAATTATGCCCCATTTTCATTACTGTGTTGAATTCACATATTTCCAATATTGATTCTTACCTTACTGCTAAGCCTGTAGATTCTTGTTTTAACAGCAATTTTAGAAGTGAAATAAAATCCTATAGTACTTCCCTGCAGAAAGTAGGCATTAACACGTGCATGCTGAAATCTGGACTTTGATACCACACACTCTAGTTTGCAATGCTTAACATTTTCAGTTTGAAATGATCACATATAAAAAGCTGGCCCTTGACTAAGAATGCATGTAACACATGGTTTTGATGGGATGACAGAAACAAAGAATATTCCAACACTCAGAGCCTTTGCAATGAAAACCTGTAGTGTGTTACCATCCAACCCAGCACTGGTAACTGCTTCTGCAGCAGCTTGCTCTGTCATTGAAAGCCATGGAGTCCCCAGTGCCTTGGGACAGTGCATTTGGTTATGGTCCAGGCAGCCTCCTTCACATCCAGCCTGAAGGGTCAGCCCTTATTGGCTTTGCACTGGCTCCTGCAATTGTCAGCCCAGGGCCTGTGGAAAACTCAGCACTCTGTCAATCCATTTCGGCCATTTACAGCTCAAATCAATGAGCCAGCCCTGAATGTCTCTCTGTTTTTCCATCCCGCTCTGTGTGCAGTCTGCTGTTCATTCCCTCCCCAGAAGCAGCTCTGGGGCTTTGCTTTCTGCAGCGACACACGGCTGACAGCAGCACTCACTCAGCTTTTCTGCTCCCAGGTGTTTCAGCTCCATAGGGCATTTCTAACCCAGACTCTGTGCTCTCAGGAGGCATATTTAGCCTCACTGTCAATCCTTGGCTTTCTGTAGTCCTCAGCCATTTCCTCTGTGTGTTCAAATATTTTTAATGAGAGAGTACTCCTTGGCATCTACCAGCTCTGTTTCTCTCACAACCTGTTCTTGCATGGTTTAGGACTATAATCGCATTGCAATAAGCTAAAATCGACATTATTTACTGTTGTCAGTACTGCAGCAGCCGCAGCACAGACCAGTTCCTGATGGGAATCACCAAGAACCTCCTAGCGAAATGTGATTATTCCCTTACCTGCAGTTTACTTGCTTGCTTGTCAAGAGCCTGACTTTACAAACAGAGAACAAGGAAAGTTTTCAGATATGAATCCACAGCAATCCTATGAGCAGCAAACTGACAACCCTTCTACATGTCTTTTCTCCACAATTTGGCTCTTTGCAAGACAAAGAATCTGTGACAAAGAAGGATTTCCTATATAACTTTGTAAGGAGTCATTCAGATCCACAATATTGTACAAAACCGAAGTGTTATAAATAAAAACGAAAACTGATTCGAGATGAAAATCACTCTTTTCCAGATTAGAAGGAGCTTGATTACAATTATACCTTTCTAATCATGTTGTTATATAACCTGGCTAGGCAGGAGAAGGGGCTCCAGGTATGAAAGATGCTGAGAGCCTCTGCGCCAAACAGAATGAGCACATTACTGCTTCCCTCAGAACAAGTCAGATGCAGTTCCAAAGAACAACCCCTTTTCCATGATCTCTGCACTTCTTTTTCTGCCTTTCATGGCTCTTTGAAGATCACTGTTGGACTGAAAAATATGTATATATGTAAAAGTGTTTTTTTCCCCACTGACCTAAATCTGTCCCTTCAAGCACAGCACTGGTGTGTTGGCTTTGCATTCCAGGCTTTGCTCTGGGAGGAATGGCCTAGTAGACGTCTGGGAAAAGTAGAGTTGACTGTAGGAATCTCAAACCCATACAAAGGAACTGGGTTTGAGAAAGGATCACAGGACTTACCTTCCCTTGCTTTTAGGACTTTGCTTTGATCTTTTTCAGATCCCTGGCAATCAAAAGTTGCTTCTGATGGCTCCATGAAGGCTCGTGAAAGGGAATATGGCCTGTTTATTCCACTTCTCATGGCCTAATAATAATGCTAAGCCATAATTAGCAGCATTGGTTAAAGTATCAGCAGCCACAGTTAAGGCTGAAATGGCTGGTGACTGAACTCTGTACATAATCCTGATGTGTCAAGGCTAGACCATGTTGTTGTCCCTGTTCCATGGACAGAACACACCAAGATTGTTAATCAATGCATTTCATAGGCCCTATCTGCCCACGCAACTTCTCTTTAATCCCTTGTTCCAGGATTGACAGATTTAATAGCTGCTTTTAAAGGTGCTTTTAAATTAAAGGGGCACATGAAGAAAGATCTAGTTTCTAGCGTGCATTATATGTAGAAATATGAGTGTTAATAGGCAGGCAACCTTTGTTTTTTTCAAAAATATAGCTTTGGAAGCTCAAACCCAGCGTGGATGAAAGGCAACTTTACCTAAAGGCAGTGCTGCTCTGAACGTCATTCTCTCCACTCTCAAAGTAGATGAGGGCTGCTCACTGCTTCATATCAATCTGCTAGAAAGAAAGAAAAAAAGAGAAAGCGAGAAAGAGAGAAAGCGAGAAAGCGAGAAAGAGAGAAAGAGAGAGAGAAAGAGAAAGAAAGAAAGAAAGAAAGAAAGAAAGAAAGAAAGAAAGAAAGAGAAAGAGAGAAAAAGAGAAAGAGAGAAAGAGAGAGAGAGAAAGAAAGAAAGAAAGAAAGAAAGAAAGAATAGATAAAAGAAAGAAAGAATTTGTAAGTAAGAGTATCTTTGTCATATTGGAGCTGAATTTGTATGCTGCAAATATATCAAAAAGCTAATGAACTGATAGAGCCCAAACACACTTTTGAAAATCACTGGAAAATGGAGCTTAAGTGTTGCCTACGTGTTGAAGCCTGAGCAGCCATGCACAGAACCTCTGCAGTGCCTGTGCTTTCAGGAGCCTCAACAGGCTGCATGTCCCAGTAAATCCACAACAGTAACAAGTCCTAGTGATTTGCCATTCTTATGCTTCGAGGCACAGAGAATACCTTTATCAATTTTCTTTGGCATCAGTTAATGCTTATGAGCAACTTCTCTTTTTTTTCTTTCCCTTTCTTTCTTTCATTCTCTCTCTCTTCTCTTCTCTTCTCTTCTCTTCTCTTCTCTTCTCTTCTCTTCTCTTCTCTTCTCTTCTCTTCTCTTCTCTTCCCTTCCCTTCCTTCCTTCCTTCCTTCCTTCCTTCCTTCCTTCCTTCCTTCCTTCCTTCCTTCCTTCCTTCCTTCCTTCCTTCCTTCCTTCCTTCCTTCTTTTCTCAACAGTCCAGCTTCTGAAATTTTTAAAATTTTTTTAATTTGATGATTATTTTATATGATGAGTTAAAAAATTCAAGAAATTAATATAAGTTGTTCTCCATCATTTAAGTCAAAACTGCTTGTGGTTAGTTTAGTCCAGAAGAACTGTGATTCTGTCTACTCCTTATGAAGTGTGTTTTTATTGCTTTCTCATTTGGAGTATTGAATCTCTATTGTTTTCAAGTAAAGGCTTGAATTTTCACCATGGCGAATTTGTCCCATTTTGTTTAATATTAGGAGATTTAACATGAAGATATCCATTATCAGAAACTGTTTGACAAATACATTTTGTTCAATAATCAGGTTTAATTCAAGGTTCAGTCAGTAGAGCAATGGTTCATCAACAAATGAAGCACAGAGGTGTTTATTGTTCTCATTCTTTTCATAAACCTTGTAAAGAAAAAAACTCTGAAGGGTCTGAATTTCTATCCTGCTAAGCACAGAAAAGACTGATGAGTCACTGCAAAGCTTTTACAAACTTATATGAACACATCTGATGTGGGATTTGAGTTGCGGATGGATAGGCACAGGCACACTCAAAGCATATGCTGGAGTTTCTGGCTGCAGTCTAGTTGTGAGGATCTTAAAACAACTTTCCTTGTGGCTGCCAAGGGTTCCATCAGGGAGAAGCATTTGCAATCATTAAAAAGAGAAAAATCCATGGAAAGCCAAGCCACTTCAAGTGCTCAATCTTTTCAGGTTTGCCTTATTTTTATGTCTAGTGAAGAATCATAATAATACCATTGCATAGAGATTCCACGTCAGCTGCAAAATTTGCCCATGACATAGTGGGAAAGAGGTTAGAAGTTTTTGGCCCCATTAGCACCTTCACAGCTGTCCACAGGAAAGTGATGCTCCAGTGCCTCCTCGTGGCTTCCTCCTCCACAGAGAGGGGTCATCCCAGCAAGACACGGTGCCACTGCTACCTGGTGTTTGCTTTGTGTATTGAACTATTCTTTTTAATTTTTTTTTAAAATACCATGAACACAGAGCTCTGGAAATGAGTTTGTGCATAGAGGTCGTGCTTAGATCTGATGAGCAGCTTTGGCCCAGTCGGAGCTGCAGCTCACCAGGAGCTGTGCTGCACCTGGGGCCGCTGGGTGGGATTGGGCAGCTCTCCTGGGGAGACTCCTTTTGAGATGGTCAGTGGGGTAAGTGCAAGTACATGTCCTCAGCCTTCCTTTCTCCTCTCTAGCCAGAGCACACCCCCTAGAACTGCCAGCACCTCCACTCACTCAAGACTGATTCTGCTGCTAGGAATAGGTATCTGCAAATGCCGTAATAGGAGGGTGAGACATGAACAGACACCTCTGGCACTAAAATGTGATACACCACCTTGCACAGTCATACTGAAGTCATAATGAAGCCACGGTAGTGATGAATGGGGACAGGCAGCCAGAACAGCCATCCCTACTCTCTCCTTAGACATGGCCAAATTATAGGAACATATTTTTCTTACAGTCTCCTCACAAAAAGCATTATTTTCCACATTTAGCTGAAACTGCAGCATCACAAAACACCTCACAGAGCCCCTGCTAGCTTAGGATAGCCCAGGGTAGATAGTTCTACCATGGGCACTCTGCTGGGAATGGGGAGAGAGAGGGACACAGACCCTCTTTTTTTGAGGACTATCATGTTGAACTCAGGTCAAGGATCAGCTTCAATCCTCTAAAAGTTTCCTTTCCTGAACTGGGACTGAATGAATCCTTCTGAGCATTTCAAACTGTGTGAGATTTTGTCCTACTTCACTTCTACTTTTCCAGGTATTTGGCAGAGCAGCTCAAAGTGCCTAGACTCCAAGTACAAATCCAGGAAATATTAAACATTTCAGAAATAAAGGACAAAAGGTCAGACTTGATGTTATTCTGACTAAAGGAAACTCTTTCAAGAGGAATCAGAGAGGTGGTAGGTACCTTATCCCTGGAAACAAACACTCTAAATTTTGAACTGTTTGTGAATGTTGTGTCATTATGTGGGTTATAACCAGCCTTTTAAAAAATGAACTTGGAAAAACCATCAATCTTTGATAACGTCTGCTGCAAAGACGAGTGTGAGAAAAACTGCTGCCATAAGCATTTTCAGGGATTTAATTGCCCGCTCTGGCAGTCAGTCTAAAGTCTTGATTTAATTTCTTGCATTTTGACAAGGTTATAATTAGCTTTATACCTGTGAAGATCTGCAAAGCTGAGGTAAGCAAGTTGTTTGTAGCTGGGACCACAGTTTTGCTGGGTGTCTCATTCCAAATCCTCCCAAGGACTTGCTTATACAGTGTCTCACGCTAATTTTCCCTGTGATAAAAATAAATTACAAAGGCCTATCATCAATTAGTCAGTAAAACAACTAGGTTTTCCTTTCCAGTTTTCAACTTTGAAAAGTGTCCTTCTAACTTCCAATGCAGACATAGCTTGATTTTAGATCCCAAGATGATAAAAACCTGTCCTTCTCCTTTACTATTCACCAGTATTTGTAACCTGCTTGTCTAGCCCCAAACTCTGCATGTGCACTGTGTTTTGGAGCTGTGAATTTCTGTACAACTAATTTCCTGCAGTCTCAGACAGACTCGGGGACATGGAATTTGCTTAAAACTGAAGTGGATATGTTTTATGTCAATATGTTTACACATCAAACAGAACTGAAATGCTACCTTACTTTGGAAATATATTCCAACTCAATTTACCAGGGAAATGTCATGGGTAAATATCACAGCCCAGCCTCTACACAAATGTACTTTATTCCTTCCCTGACATATTTAAGATTGAGCGTTCTTTTGGGAAATGGTATTTCTGGAGACACTCAGTGTCTAGAAATCATGCTTCTTGTTAAGTATTAATTTGCTTCCACTATTCATCTTTACATTTCTCTTACAATAGGATGCACAATAGAATGGTATTCTCTGTGGTGATATTAGAAAAAAGAATCTGCTTACAGAGTTTAAAAAGTACATTTTAAGTATAACAAAAATTATCCATGTAATGATAGTAACAACACAAAATGTAATTGAAAATATTACGAAGGCATAAATTTCTTTTTCTCATTTATTCATGGTTTTAGTGTATTTTTATTGTTTGGTTACTTTGTCACCATTTTTAAATGCCACCTGTGTCAGTGACCTTTCTCCAAGAAACATTTAAGAACTCGCTCTGTCATCTTGATGACAATAATTTCTATCCCTGTAGGTATCCTGAAACAGGGTTCTAGGATTATTCATGCAGTTCCGTGGTGAAAAATAGGAATAAAAGTATCAAAACTCTTTTAACTTCTCTTTATGCTAACCCTGATGCTTCTAAACACTGTGAGTGAGGAATCTTCTTTTATTTAATCTCTTGGCAATATGAAAGAGGAGGCTGAGAAGAACACTACCTTGGGACTTACATACTTCTGTCACTTTATGTCACAACATTAAATTTATTTTAATGAGGGGCTGTTACATGTTCATGTCTGCCTATAATAACTATGTTAAAACAATTGGAAAAAGACATGAAAGATAGCAAATTCTAAAGCATTAAACATTTTTATAGCTAATGAGATCATTCTATTAAACTAGAAAAGATAAACTATTGCATTATAAAAGATAAACACAGCTGCTTTATTTTTTAAAAAAAATATTATTTTAGTCCACATTAATCTGTTATAAAAGCAAGCCATGTTGGTTAAAGGTAGACAGAAATGTTAATTCCCTCTCGGAGTTTTCCTGAAGAATTTCCTCCAAAGTTTTTGTCAGAGAAGACACATAAACTCACACAGGCACGTAATGTGCTCTAGTATAGTAGATTCCATGCTTTTCCTATTCCTTGTGAATGGCATGAAGAAATTTCAATTCACTTGCTATATTAGTAAGGCAGGAGATACCTTTAGCTGCTGAACAACACAGTCCTGGAATTTTACCCTCTCATTGCAGCAGTGTGTACAGCTGTTCTTTGAGCATAGAGTACTGTGTGATGTCATTCAGTGTTTTTTACAGTCTGTTAAAGGCCTATAGTGTAGGCAATTCTTGATTTACGTCTCCTTCTGTCCTCCCATAGCAAGGACCAAAGGGAAAGGCACAAGGACAGCTGCCCACTACTGCTTTTAACTCAAACCAACTGAAAGGGATTACATAATCACACAGTCACCTTTACTTCCATCTCACAGAGGGGAGAGACATCTGTTTCCTTGGGACTGTCTTTATCCCCAGACAAGAAAAAATTCTTTAAAAAAACCAACCAACCAAGAAAACCCAGACAAAACCTCTACAAAACCCAAAACCAATACAAAACAAAACAAACGAACTCCTTTTGTTGTTGACAACATAACAGAGTGAAAGACAGAACAAAATCATAGAGAATGGGGCACTGCTCCAGGTTAGATTTTGTCCTTCACTTACAGTCTGAAAGAATCAACTCACAGTTTGTCTGTGGAATAAAAAAATGCTAAGTAAAAATTTTAAATTAACTACTACTCAGGCCATCATCCTTATGGCTTGATGTGACATGTTACATTGAAAAAAGACACCATTTTGAATTCAGATAAAGGATACAGAAAAATATTTTCTGTTCAGTCTTCTATCAGCTTTTTCTTCATTCTATATTGCATAATTTATTCTCCCCTCAGGAATATTATTTTTTTCATAAGGAAGGCAATTAACTCTTCACCTGGACAAAGAAATTTCCTGTGTGTGTTTGCACTCGAGATTTTTATACTGCTAAATGAGACATTGCACACTTTTCAAACAACTCAATTAACATATCTTCTTTATTGATTTCCTTTTTTAAAAAAAATTTGCTTTATAAATCTGCCACCACTTGTTTATGCTGAGGGATATCAACATAAACAAAAGGTGACTGCAATCTTTCATCCTTCAGTTTCATCTCTCCTTGACAATTTTGCATCAAAGTGCTAATAAAATCTCTCTGCTCTTCATCACAAACTCGAATACCACAGAGCTCTCTTTCTGCTTAATCTCATTGCTTATTCTTTTTAAACAGAACATTTATGTTGTATGATGCCTATTAATCTGTGAAATCATTCTTCTGTTCTACTGCAAACTTCCTGTTCTATTGCAAACTTCATCTGTGTGCATTTTTAGAAGAGTAAGAAGCGTGGTGTGATCCATGTCTCTTTCCTAACTGCCTAAAGAGAATTGATACACAGGTAGAGCATGGGTAGAGCTATAAATGCCGCCCAGCTCTGTTACCCTGACATTGCTAACATGGTTAGCACGGTTGCCTAAACATGTCCTCTAGCTAATCTGCCCAAGTCTTGTTCCATATCTTAAAACAGATCAAGGACTTTAGGTTAAGCTAAGAAAACACCGAACCTTTTCTTCCAGGCATAGCATTTCCCACCCAACAGTGCCCACACTTTGTGAGGTCTGGAATAGGTACAATTCACACAATTTGATGAGTTTCATTGATTTTGCAGGCATACGTTGCATTTTTTTAGGTGCGCTACAGCTTGAGACACAGACCTCCATCACACTGTGTGCGACAAGACAGGGCACAAATGGAGGTTGGTGCTGTCAAGGAACAAACATTTTACTTATCTTCCAGAAAAGCTAATGCATACTGTCAATGAAACTTACAGCTGTTCCATTCATGATGTTTTACTCTTAGGAGGGATTCTCCTGCAACTTGAATTTTAAAATTGAACAGACCTATTTAGGTTTAATTTATTGGTAAGTTCTCAATGGGAGCCTTTTCTTTGAAGTTTCCATTGATTTCTACATTTGAGTTTCCAGTAACTGTGAAATTTAAGTTCCAGGTGTGCATATTCTGTCAAGAGATTCATTTTGATTTAAAAAAAAAGAAAGCTAATAACTGTGTCATGTTTCTTACTTGCTACATGACCTCTATGACTCTCACAGACACATTAGTTTCTCTGTATTTTATCCAAACGAAATAAAAATAGATCTAGTCTCTCACAGGCATGAATCAGTGCAGAGCCTCCTCCAAAGTCTAGGCAGGATGATATGCAAGATCCACAGTGTATGTCACCTCCGTCTGCAGAGACACAGAAATAACAGCTTTGGTAGAAAGCCAAGACAGCTTCTCACTAAGCAAAACCTGACAATTCTATTGTTTCATTATTTTCTCACTTCTTTTCTCCAACCCCCATCTTACACAGTCTTGTGATTCCCAAGACTATTAACTGCTGAGATTGGATATTACTACATTTTTACTACATTTGTACAATAAATTCTTCTGTAAAAGAAAGTGCTTGAAGCGTTTTAGTCTATTTTAACAAGGAAGCACATGAACAAGATATACAACTGAAGCACCAGAAAGTACACATGCTTCCTCCAGAAAACACAACTGTTTTACCATCCATGCTATTCCTGTGACGTGGGGCACCACACAACTTAGGGAAAATTTTCTTGAGGTGATATCCAAGTCCCTGAGATTTCAAATCAGAAATATGTTGCTTGCATGGGTGTTTTCTTCATAGTAGACCACCATTAGATGCTCCTGCCATGTATTATTCTGAAGATTTGGCTTAGCCATGGTCTATCCCTTGTGAGCTGATACATGAACATTTGCGCTTCTTAAAGGAGGCAAATCACACCAGAAATCTTCCAAAATACATTTCTCAGACTAGCTCTGAGGAGTAGTGGGGTGGTAGAGACTGAGCTGCAATATGGCACTCAGGCTCTGCCAAGCTGAGAGAACTTTCCAGCTTTCTGCTATCACCTGTCTCCAGCTGATCCATGCACCAGCAGTGCTGGCAGGAGTTTGCCTCTTCTGTGTTTGGAAATTACACACAGCTCTGGGTGACATCCACTGCCAGCCATGCCCTCCCCACCCCAGCATTCCCAGGCAATGAGGGCACAAGCTTGCTGGGGGAGAAGCCTGTTCTCCTCCAAATGACAGATAAAGAAGTGCATGGGCATTGCACTGAATAGTGGGAGGTTTCTTCTGGTGCTTCTACTTTAACCCGGCAAAGAATAGTGAACGTGAGGAAATCAGCTGTGCAGTTCAGGCACTCATGGAGCATCATAAACAGTTCAGACATTGAAAAATTCAAAGCAGATATGAGTAATTTATTAGGAATATATTTTTAAGAGGGCAGAAATACGTTTATCCTATCTAGAGTTTAATCAGTTTAATCAGTTTAAGCAGTCACAGATTTTCAATAGGAGTTAATCTTACTTAGTTTTGATTTTGCATCTTTCAATTCTTCCTTTACAAAGCAAGATGTCTTTTGCTGTATGTTAAAGTTTTTCCTCCATGCCACTGTTTCCCTTGACATTTACCAGCCCAACACGTCTTGAAAACTCTCTGGAGACAGCCTGACTTGCTTTGGGGTGTTTGGAGCCCCTTACTCCTGATCCTCTCACAGTAAGTCCTTTCCATAGGTTAGGTAAAGCTCTGTTTCATTGCCACTTCCATTTGCAGATGGGTTCATAATGGTACACTGGAACAAATTTCAGGATACCTAAGGAAAAAAAAATTATCAGTTTTACTGGCTAAATTATTTCGCATGAGCATCTGAGCCATCCATGCAGAAGGTATTAAAAAAATATCTGAGAAAGAGATAGGGCACAGATCTGCAGGAAGGGAGTACTGTTCTGGCTACTCCGTAGGATATTCTTGCTTGGGAATGTGAGACTCAGTTCTTCCACTCTTTTGATTCTCAGAGTCACAGTTGCTCTTCTTTGTCATACCTCCACTTAGTGTTGTCCTTTCTAGTGTTAGCACTGCAGAAATCTGTTGCCAAGCTGATGTCTTATTTTGTAATACTTCAGCAAAATTAGGCGGTTGTAGAACTGACTCTGACAATGATCTGTTAAATGTCTGGCAGCCCATAAGGGATTGTTCTGCTTTGGAAGGCATACTTAATACTACTCCAAATGTGTGGGAGGTGTTTTACCTTCATGAATATATTATGACATATTTTCACATTCAAACTTATATTATCAGCTTCTGTCTATTGGTGATGTTTCCATCAAGTATTTCCCATCAGATCACATGCAAAATAAGTAATTCCCTTTTACTGCTATTAGAGTACCCTTTTTATTTCCCCTTCTTTCACCATAGTTTATAATCTTCTCATATTTTCCCATCATATGAAGCTTCTAATGAAGCTCTGAAATTAGACTACATAAAATAAAAAAATTCAATACAGAATAAATGTCACAGAATTTATGAGTGTTAGTCTATAGCAGTCTCTGTATACAGAGTTTTCCTCTGTTTCATATCCTCATTTTCATATATTTGCCTTACTTATGCTTTTGGGGTCCCAATTCTAATCTGAAAGAACAATATATTGTCAAATCAGTGATGTCACATTCTTACAGTTAATTATACATACAGACATTTTTTGATTTTGTACTCTTGAAATAGTGTAGGAAGCATGTGGCAGTGGTGAAAACAGAAGTATAAATATAGAGAAAAGGTAAGGATTAAAAACGCATACAGTGAAATCAAGGCAATGAATTAGGTTCATTCTTCAATATGAAGAAAGGTTTTCAAGACTGACAAAACAGGGGGAAATAACAACCAAGTATTCATTTTATATGTTTTTTGCCTTTTAAAATCATTTAGCAAATATATTCTAATGAAGACAGAGAACCAAAAATCACAGTTTTCAAAGACCTTAACTTAGTACTCAAATTGCAGGTAAATCAAAAAGACATAAAATGTTTTGCAGAATGTGACAAGGATTTTCCTGAATCTTTTGCAGATGTTTATCCCTGTTTCCAGTTTTAGGTCTATAAAGTCTAACAGAAAAATATCATGCCTTGCTTTTGTAGTAACAAGGGCTTTAATTCATCCAGCTTCCTGAAGCACTGTGGTAGAAGAGAGAGTGCAGGAGAGCACCAAGGCTTGTATGATACCTCAGCAAGGTGACTGAAGATCACAGAAGGAAACATGAGTCAGTGCACTGGGTCAGAGTGAATGTGATGACTTGGTTTTGGGTGCTATGCTCACGCTTTTTTATCTGTGCCTGCCTCTTCCCATTTACCTCACCCCATAACTATTCCCAAACCTAGGCTCATCACAGCTGGAATCTGAGCATTGCCTCTTTCCTGTCAGTCAAAGCCAATCTCAGTCTTGTTCTTATCCTAAAGGTAACAGGTTCGTTGAACTTTGCCGCTGTATGCTACTGCCCCAATCTACCCTGTGACCTGCTTTATACTAATCTATTGTAATCCTCAGAAAAAACCAACCCCTTTTGCAAATTCCTCTTCTCCTGCTCATGTGATTGCTAATCCAAAATCCAAGAATGTTTCTGCTGTCTGTCAAACCTCTGTACTGTTTGATGTGATTTCTGTTCTGACCTGCCAGTGAGGTTAGTCCTGGACTAGAAAGGAATTAATTCCTTGGCAAATGGTGGTATTGGAGTAAAGTCGTACCTAGGAGGGGAGACTTTGCCTACGGAGAAGTCCTGGAGAAGCATGAATTAATTTTAGGCTTCTTGCTTCTGTAGAAAATGGTGTATTATTGATCTTTTGACACATGAAACAAAACCACAAATACATTTACATTTAGAACTTACTGAAGGGGTTGAGTGTCATTGGTGAGTACCTCTCTCGCTGCTGTGTTTTGAGCAGCTCCTGAACTCCTCTGTAAAAGCAGAAAGTTGTCTCTCACAGCCCACTGAATCTACTCTGACCAGAATCTCTACAGGCAGTTCTGCAGCAAGGTCAGAACTCAGCTCCATCCATAGCAGCATGACAGCTAGAGTGACAAACATGTTCTATGGCATCAAGTCTTTCCTCACTCTCCATGACACATTTCTCCCTTCTCCTCCCCAAAAGCTTCCACCACCTCTGCCCCTCTTTGAAGGGGCTCCAATCTTAGTCACCTGTCTCCACCTTCTGTTCATCTCATTCAAAGAATTAGTTCAAGTGTTATCTCTATGACATGTACCCTGAGACTGACTCCTTTACTCCAGATTTATCTTCTCATATGTCAAGTTAAAAAAAAAATAAATCTGACGTCTTCCCATGCTTTTGAAGGGAATTCAGAAGGTAGTAAAAAGAGGTGGAATTTCATGGCATTTCTTCTCTGTTTATTAAAGTCTCTGGGTCTTCTTGTGTGACCAGGGATTGTTGCATTCATGATGTCATCCCATGGCACCCCCAGCTTCAGCCTTGGCACGGTTCCAGAATTACTCAGGTACCTTTAAGAAAATGAGGAAGCTGAGGAGAGCAGGCAGGAAGCAAGAGTGTCAACAAGATAAAATCAGTGCATACCTGAACTGGAGGCCTTCTTTAAATATATCACACAATAAAGCAGTTATTCCATTCTAAATGAAAGCTCATGTTCATACTGGACAGATTTATATGATATATATCTATTTATATGATATATATCTGTCCTTTCATTTTACTGAATATATATTTCAGTTTAAATATTAAAATATATTCCTAGTTTTCCAGCCTGATATGTTTTATAGTTAATATAATTGATGATGCCCAGAATTTCAGGGTATTCTTTGAGACACATAGAAGTTACAGGCTTTCTCTAGGTTGATGACCTGCATTTAAAATGCTGCATTTAATGTTTTCTCTCTGTTATGTTTATGTCTATGACTATTAAATTGATAATATCTGTTAATAATAACATCTGATGATAATAATAATAATAATAATAATATTACAACACGTTGACATTTAAATATTTTCTCTATTACTAGTATGCTCCTTCCTTTGCTGAAAATTGCAATTGAGTCAATGATTTCAACAGAGACTGAGCTTTTTTCTGGTAATATATTCATGACAAATGGTAAATTACAATTTATATTTACTATTTTGTGTATATACACAAAATAGTAAAGCAGAAGCAGATCTGGCTGAGAGAGAACTACAGGAAAGATTCTTTTAATACTGCTTTGTGTTGTTGATGTTGACAAGCACGTAGATAATTTATTTTCTTTCTGTTAGATTTTTGCAATTACGACCACACGTTTCTTAGCACACTCAGATCTCACAATTTGACTGCCTGCCTTATCATTCCATCACCAACTCCTTCCTGCTGCACTGCGCTGCTGAACCTTGACCTGTAGAGATTAGCTCTCCCTAGAAAAGGGGCAAAGGGTAGTTTGGTCTCCCAGTCCTTTTGAGCTAATCTTCTCAGACTTTCAGGCAGATTACCAGAAAATGTAGAGTCTGCTACTATTGTGGTGACTTTTCTGTATTTTATATTTGTTCTTTCCTCCAACAGATGAGTATGTAAAGGATACCTTCTGGAATGTGAAACAGTATTATTGGATTGTAACTGATGATATGAAACTAGAAGATAGTCAGCTGTTGTGGAAGCTAAATCACTTGTTAAACTGATGGCAAAATTACAAGGGCAGTACTGTAGACTCTGAAGGTACATAGTCAAAAGATGCCAGCATCTGACTGAGACCTTTAAATGCAACAAAATTTCTTTGAAAGAATTGTGATGATAACTAAAAGCATTTTATTTTTCTGCCTTATGCCTCATATTGCCACCCATTCAGATACCAGTTATTCCCTTCTGGCTGCAATGGCACGTACTTTGATGTTCTGCTTTGAGGTACTGCATAAAAGGATTGCAGTTACCACCAGCAGTGGAAAATACTTTGATGTAACACTTTTGTCCAAACCTGCGCAAAGCCCTAAAAGAGTAGCACAAAAGTAAATTAATTTAAAAAACAACATTCTTTAATGTTGTTAATGTATTTAATGTAATTAAGATCTTCAAAGTTGTCTGAGACTCTTTGGATTCCAATTGTGTATAAGACATAAAAATTAGACTTTACAGTTCTGACTGACTTTTAAATAAGCATTGTGGGTCCTATCTATATACATTTATGTAAGTGCAGAGATATTTCCTTGATCTAAAGAGATACAATACTGAACCCTGACTGATAGAGTAAAAGTATATGCAGTTTTCTCACTTCCCTGGAACACCACAATTAAATTTTTTCCATATTTTATTCACCAAAAAGTATGCAAAAAAAGTAGAGTTTCAATAGGAACACAGAAGGTGGTCATATGGGATATCAGCAGCAGAACCCAAGGCAAGGCCTACAGGCTCCAACCCCACCCACAGTGCACAAACCAACCCTGTGTTGGACCTGTGATCTCCTTTCTGGGCAGTTTCCTAAACAGCAAGAGCACAAGATGCTCCCAAGCTCATCTATATTGCAATGCCTATCTATCTCTTCTGGAGAGCCTCAAACTGATGTAAGATCCTCCTAAACCTAATAGAACATTATTCAGTGCTGTCCTAGCCCAATACCTGCACATGCAGTTCACCTTTGCACCCATTTCTGTTCAACCATTCCCATCTCATTATTTACCTAGTGCTGTAGGTTGAAATTCTATGGGTTTGAAAGTTACAAACACATCCTTTTGGCCACTTGTCCTTTTAATCCAGGTTCTGAATTGATTATCCCAGTCTGACCTCAATAAGATCCCTGCAGCTGTGAGCCACAGCAGCAGAGAATGGAGTTGACTAACTCCCAGTTTCTCAGATGACTTCTGATATGTCATAAACAGACAACACATTTTATCACATCTATTAGCCTACATTGCATTTTTTCCCAACAGTTTAATTACGAAACAACAAAACATGTTTTTAGGAGGTGTTTGGGCCTTTAAGTATTTGCCACTTAATTACAATCTGCATGTACCATATTGTGATCTGAATTCAAACATCTGCTCTGTGTCCTAGGCGTTTTGAAAATTGTGTATTTTTAGATTGTATTTTCACCCACTTAAGTAAAAGCAATGCCATGTTACGACTCACATGCTTCACATGGTTCCTAGACTCAGCTTTCTGTCAGGACAAACATACACACATCCTCAGGATCAATGCATGGGAGATCAACCTTTTGTTGAACACACACTTCCCTTTAATGAGGCTCTGAACCAGCTGACTTGACAAAGCTAATTGTTAAGTTTCCTCTCCACAAATAAAACATTTTACATTTTACTTCAGCTACAGTATCGTACAGTGACTAGATGTGAATAGTTGTTATATTAAGCCATTATTTCTGCAGAGACTATTTGAAAATTATCTTGTGCAGAACACCAGAACAGAGTGCTGCATGTGCTTTGTTTTACTGAAGCTTTTAAGTTGCTCAGTGAACTGTGATCTTTAAAGAAGCCTGACTTTGATAGCTTTATGTCCTATCAGATTCTCATCAAAACCAGTGCTGGGCAAGGATCCCATTACTGTTCAAAAGCTTTGTTAATGAATTATAAGCAATACAAGACTGCATGGCTGTGTCCCGCTATTTTTTCCTACTCTTCAAAGCTCAGTCTTAATTTCATCTCACAAAGCCTATCTGCATCTCCAAAGCCTTTGGTTCGGGAAGGAGACTCTAAAAGGCTACCACAATCTTACAATCTCTTGAGTTCACCCACAATCTTAAAAGACTCAGCTTCTGGGCAATAGTGATACCACTCTGTACTTGCAAAATTGACATTGTAGTTTTTTTGCAAGCTATGAAGTTCCTAATTGCAACTGGACTTTCAGTGTGCTAAATTTGCTAGAGGACAGCAGGGTGAGATGGATGCTAGACCTGCCTTGCTGAATGACTAGATTTGCAATGGCCTGTGATTAATTTGTCTATAAAGGGCTATGAAGGTTTGAAAACAGCACCATGAATTACCAGGCACAAGTGTGTATGTGTGTGTGAAGGGGGTGGAAGGATATAAAACTCCTTATAACATATTTAAACTTCAGGGTTAAGAACAAAGCCAAAACAGATGTGTCAGAGTAAGAAAAAGACCATTTTAAAAGAACCATCAACCAAAAACAACAACCACCCCTCAAAAAATAAGGTTCTTTCTGGTCTTATGTGGGTCTTTTAGGCAAGAAGAAAAGATTGTAACAATACATTGGAAAGTATTACTTGGAAAGATCATAACAATAATCACAGAGAATTCGCTGACAAGCATCTGTGGCTTTGTGAAACAGGCCACTTTTCACCAATGAAAATCTGCTCTTTTGATTTATCATCATGTAAAGAACTGCATCTTGTTCAAATACAGTAATTATCAAATGTACAATCCTGAAATGGAGTTCCATAGTGTCTAGCAGGTGATAGTGCAGGGTCCAGACATGACTTTTCACTCTTTACCACCATCAGTGGAAGAAAACAGATGTTGGGACAAGTATTCTCTAATATTCAGAAAAAGGGAAATTAACACATCCAGCCACAACCAACACATTTTATTTGTAATTTCAGAAGACAGCTTTGCACTTTTGTCTGAGTTTGTTGATCTTCAGTGTCAGAGAGGCCTTCAACAGATTCCCTCCAAGAAGTCTGTTCACAAAAACCTTCAAAACAGTGCTGAAATAGTAGTTTAAAAATACTAAGCCTAGAAAGTCCTTTCTAGAATAATCTAATATAGAGTCTTTCCAAGTCTCATCCTTGTCCAATTCAATTGCAAATTTCTCTATACTATAGAATTGCAATAGACTGAGTTAACAGTTACTGTACCCATCCCTTGCTCTAACACTCTCTCCAACAAGTTGAAATTATTTTTGATATCTTTATTTAAAAAAATTATCTCAGGTGCAAGAACTCCAGCCTCAGTGAGAAAGGAATACAGCAGTGTTAGCCAGGGGAGGGGCAGAGATTTGAGACTATGTGATAGTGAAAATTTAGTGAGAACAAGGGTCTAGATTAAAACACAAATCCAAAGACAGATGTCAAACTCAGCAGAACAAAAACAACTAGTTTGAATACATTTCTGCAAGTGCAGGTCACCTTCTAATCTTCTATCACTTGGCTAAGCTGTAAGGCTTTCTCTCTAATGGAATATTAATCTCGTTTATTTGTAATTGACAAAAACAGTTGTCACTTAAATGACAGAAACTGGAGATAACCCTCAAAAAGGTTTGCACTTAGTCTTTTAATTACGACAATGAACTTGCTCAGATCTCCTTTCTGGTGGCTGTAGTTATTATTCAACGAGGTTTTAAAAAAACATTAACAGGCAACACATGCACACCATCAACCATACACACACTCAGAGGTACAGCCTGAAGGTCACTTGGAACATCAGGTTTGTTTTTTTAATCCATATCTGAAGGGCTTGTAACTTGTTGGCTGCCTTAGCAGCTGATGTAGCTGGGGTTGTGCTTTGTTCCCATGTTCTCTAGTCTGCATCATGGTGAAATCAGCAGCATTGCCCAGCCAAAGCTGAGGAGTGCTGGATAGCAAATATATATTCAGATAATTTTCTAAACTGCAACAGGCACCCTTCCTCTTTTTTTAAAAATTTTATTTTTTCCTAGTGAGAGCATGCCAAATGCTCTCTTAGCAATTATGAGATTTTTATAGCTTAAATTAATTATGCATTAGTCTCTGGACCTGAATACACACTATTTAATAGTATATATTTCTATTATTTACTCTTTGCCTTCTCACCACAATGTATTGACAGTGACCATCTCCCAGCAGAATGCTGTAGACATTCATTTTAGCAGCACATCTCTTACACCTACATTATATATATGCATATACATATTAAAAACCTACATTATTTGCACAGTGTCCCATAAAATTAGCTTCCTGCATAATTAAGATATTGCATATAGTCACTAAAGTTCAGTTTAAATCAGTTCAATCAATGCACAATTTCTCTGGAAGAAGTGAAATATTAGTATAAAACCTGAAGTCTTTGAAGAAATTTGTCAGCCTCTCCCATGCCTCGTGTCCAGTAAAAATTAATTTTCTTACTTTAAATGCTAATGTTCATCAATAGCCTTGGAAGATTCAAAATTCAGATTGTTTACCATGCTTCAGATATATTCCTGCAGACACACTCTTCAATACTGCAGTCCAGAAGGTAGAGAACATTATCTTTCCCTTCTTTATGTATTTTCATGTATCTAGATATAAGAGAGATAAAAACAGTGGTGAAAACCTACTGTATGTCCAGCGCTCCAATCCTACTAATAATTTTTATTACATGTATTAAAAATTCAGAAGTAGCTACAGCTCATTGCCAGGTTTCTGCTGCTTAAAAATAAAGAACAATGACAAGAGGCGTAGGCAGGAAGAGAGGGAAGGAGGAAGTAAGGACTGTACAGTGGATCAGGATAGAATGATTCCTGTGTTCAGTCTTCCTATTGGCAAGTAATTAGAGATGACTGGGAATATTTCCATGAAAGAAAAATTAAAATTTCCTCATATCAAGCGTGAGAGACTTTGCTCAAATGCGTTTATTAACTCATAGGTGATGGATTTTAGTAATGGAAAAACAGGTTATAAATCCTTTTGGCACGTGCCAAAGAAGATATTTGAATCCACCACCTCAAAGCATGCCTCCTGGCACACAACTAGTGTGTGCTGTGAGGGAGGCTCAGTTCTTGTTCCAAAGTCCATGGCTTAGGCTACATGCTGAAGAAGTAGGAATGTGGTAAGAGCAGAAGAGCAAACAAAATTCCCATAAAAGTTTATTACATTCCCTGTTTTGGCTACAGTGAACTTTGGTAAAGGGTGACAGTAATTGTCAGTAATTGACAATAAGTGGCCTGTTCCTTGGGCCATGTTGTACTTTCACATTTGCTCATCTCCCTTTTTCCTCCTCCTCCTCTGGAAATGCTCCAAGCGTAGTGAATGATGTTCAGCACTCTTAAGAGCCATCTAGTGTGAGGATAGAAAGAATTAACTCAAGATACTCTTCTCAACGAAGAGAGAAAAGCCGAAACAGAGGAGAAGGCTCTGGCAAATACAAAACATTCATACAATGCTACAAATTAGCATGATGGATTTTGCAGAGCTGACACAGCACAGCTTTGCAGTGGGATCAGGGAGGGATGGCTGGGTGGGCAGCAGCATGGTGCAGATGGGTGCTGGTACTGACAGAGAAACTTCTGCTGAAAAACATTTGCACCTCTCATATCAAAGTGCAAAAGGCATTAGAACACAGAGATCTCCAGTCTGCTGCCCAGTAGTCTTTTCCAAAATATCTTCTTTCAGTAGGAAAAAGTACAGCTAAATCTGCAGGGAATACAGACATATCCTATTTTATACTTATCTTTCCTAAGAATAAGTCAAAATCCCACAAAACCTGAGATCCACACCAACATTCCACTTTGAGAAAACTGAATTTAACCTAGGTTTTCTCTAGGTTTAAGGGGGGATGTTGGTGATTTTTGAATCTAGGAGGCTACAATTTACAGACAGATGCAAACTAAGACTCAGCTTAAAGGGGTAGATAACTACTCATTCTTTGATGTATTAAATTTGACCATGTCTACAGAACCAAATAATCTGCTACTTCACACAGTTTTACATCTTTAGCTGAAATTATGACTACATTAGCAAGGCACGATTTGAAGGGAAATATCTTTCTTTTAGACAACTGATGTAAGCGGGAGAAAAAAAGCCAACCAAGCAAACAGGTATACTTCAGGCAAAATTTCAACCTTCAATCTAGCACAGATTGAAAAAATCCCTGCACTGACTTTAACTAGGTTATATTAATGAGCTAGAAAATTTGAAAGAGAAGATACTGAATCTGTAGGGGAGTTCAAGAGGAGATTGGAGAGGAGAAAGAGGAAAAAATAATGATCTTTAGTGGAACCTTGAAGTGTGGCGGGCAGACAGGGGATGGAGGCTAGCATAGGAGCAGTAACCCTCCTCTGGAATTTTGAATCTGATCAGAATAATGATTTTTTTTCTTCCTAGATTCATCTATGGAAGTTGCCCCATGTCTCTCACCAGGACAAGAAGCACTTCAGAGATGTGTTTTCTCTATGAAAAATGCAAGATTTTATGCCACAGTGTTTATAATGCATTAGTTATCTCTCCTTTTCCTTCTAGAAAAAAGCCTGATCAAATAAAATCAAATTCACTGATAAATGCTCTGTTTGTTAAAAAAAAAAAAACCAACTAAAATGAGTCAAAAAGCAACATGAAACTCGGCGATCCTGGGGGTTGATGTACGGTATTAGTAAGACCAATGCAGATGGTTTACTGTGTTACAGCTGGATGGTAATTTCACCGTATCTTACTGATACGATATCTCTGTCTACATGACACTCACTATTGGGTAAATACTGGCACAGAATTCCCAGAGAGTACCCAACTCAGCTGGTTAGAACTGAGTCTAGGCATGGCAGCACCAGACTGAAGCGACCACAGCTACCTTACCCTGACAGTGCAGTAAAACATCTCAAGAATTGCCTTGCTTTGTACACATTTGGGTGGAGAACTCTTTTTTCCCTCTCAAAATAATGTTAACAAAGAACATTGCCTTGCTTAGTACACATTTGGGTGGAGAATTCTTTTTTCCCTCTCAAAGCAATGTTAACAAAGAACATGATTTCCAGAAGTAGCTTGTGATAGGCAGTCCTCAGTGACCCTGTGGCAAAATAAGAGGAGCCATATTTAGCTGCCGGTTCTTGAGTCACAGGGAAGTCACAGCTGAAGTGTTACAGTGATAACAATCTGACTGTGCAGGGAAGGATGGAGTGGCACCTCTCTCAATAGCTTTGCAAGTTCCATGCAGGAAATAACTACTCTCTCTCAGATGAAACACCACAGCTTTTTGAACTACAAATTCAGTTTCCCAATGCAGTGCCGGATATCCTATACGAAGATATCCTGTGGAAGCAGGATGAGCCTGGAAGAAACAGAGTAAACCTTAAGTCTGTTTGACTTCACCTTGGAGCTATCTTTTACAAAATATTGAAGTTCAGAGAGTGTTTCTAATGTGCTGCATGGGAACAACCAGTTCTCTGCAGCACAGTGTTTAGGGAATGACCTAATTAACCTGAATACAATAGAGAATATTTCTTCCAGTGTAACAGAAGAATTTAGAAACCAATGCTACTTACCATCACCTTCACAAGGAGTATATTTTTAACAGGTATTTAAACCTGCATATATAAATAGAACACGTGTAGATCCAAGCTGCTCACTTTCAGCAATTGAATAATCTGAAAAAATGGTATTCCTGACATCCTAAAAATAAAAACTGACTTTTAACATTCCCTCCTTTTTTACCCCCAGGAGATTGTTACAGACTCAACATCTCCATGCACTGGTAATTACAACTAGGAACAAAATGTACTTTTCTCTCCCTTTCTTTTCCTTTTTTTTTTTTTTCTATACTGTTTTCAAATAGGTAGTAACATGCCACTAATATTCTTTTCATCACATAAATACTTGCTCTGCTATCCCATATTTTAAAGTGATTTTCCAGATGACTGCCTTGATAGCAAATCAACATCAGCAGGTTTCCTGTATGGAATCACTGTCATGTGTAAAATACAATAAAACTGGTGAAGTTTAAATAATGATAAAATTTGCTTAATGAAATCAGATTAAGTGGTTATTTTATTTGTGTTTTGAGGGACCTTTATCAGCTTTCATTTGTGTAGAAATTTTTCTGTGAGAAAAAACAATCCTGAAATAAAGCTATTGTATTCTTTCCAGACCTCAGTCTGCTGTCATGAAGTCAATTTGAAAGTAAAGTAGAGAGGAACTTTCTTCTAAAACTCCTGTTTGTCAAGTACTTTCATAGTAATTATGTTAACAATTAACTCTTGTTTTCTGTAAGAGATGTTTTTTTTTTCTGACATCGTGTCGGCTCTGAAAAGCAGCCAAGTAAAGTGGCTGAAAAGTGCCATCTGCTGCCTCGGGGGGAAATAACTGAACCTGAGTAGACACACCGTGACTAGAAGAACAAAAGAAGTTCTGGCATCTTCCTTTTCAGGCCACTACGGGAAAGATTAGGAACTTGGGAGAAGAAAGCAACATTTTCTCTCTTAACTGGAAGAATCATAGAATCATTTAGGTTGGAAAACCTTCAAGATCATCAAGTCCAACTTTTGACTGAACACCACCATGCCAACTAAAACATAGCACTGTCATATCCAGTCATTCCTTGAACACTTCCAGGGGTGGTGACTCAATCACTTCCCTGGGCAGCCTGGTTCAATTCTTGACAATGCTCTCCAGGAAGAAATTCTCCCTGATGTCCAACCTGAACATCCCCTGGCGCAGCCTGGCCATGTCCTCTTGTCCTCTTTTTTTTATCTGGGAGAAGAGGCCGAACCCCACCTGGCTACAACCACTGTTCAGGTACTTGTAGAGAATGACTAGGTCCCCCTGAGACCTTTTTCTCCAGGCTAAATAACCCCATCTTCCTCAGCAACTCCTCATATAGCTTGTGCTCCAGACCCTTCACCAGCTCTGTTGCCCTTCTCTGGATATGTTCCATCACCTCAGTGTAATTCCTGAAGTCAGGGGCCCAGAACTGAACACAGAATTCAAGGAGCAGCTTCATCAGTGTTGAGCACAGGGGGACAATCACTGCCCTGGTCCTGCTGACCACGCTCTTTCTGGCACAGGCCAGCATGCCATTGGCCTCCTTGGCCACCTGGGCACAGCTGGCTCATGTTCAGCCACTGTTGACCAGCACCCCCAGGTCCTTTTCTGCTGGGCCACTTTCCAGCCACTCTTACCCCAGCCTGTGGCACTGCCTGAGGTTGTCATGACCCAAGTGCAGGACCTGTCACTTGGCCTTGATGAATGTCATACAATTGGCCTCAGCCCGTTGATCCCCCCTGTCCAGATCCCTCTGCAGAGCCTTCCTGCCCTCCAGCAGATCAACTCTTCTGCCCAGCTTGGTCTCATCCACAAACTTACTGAGAGTGCACTTGATCCCCTCATCCAGATCATCGATAAAGACATTAAATGGGACTGGCTTCAATGCCAAGCCCTGCCTTTGTAGCAGCAATAGGATATTTTGCCTTTGGAGAAATACACTTCAGCAGCACTGACCTTTCTCATCATCTGGTACATCATGCTGATGGCTTGAAAAACAACTAATGGATATATTTAGCTCTATTTTGTATGTACATGCATACCTAGATCATCCACTGCATTTCTTTTTTGGCCTTGGCATACTAGAAATAATTTCATATGTACTTCCTTAGCACAGTTCAATTTAAAATCAGTTGCCAAACTCTAAAATTATAGATACAAAGTTGGGTACATCTGTTTCCTTATTCTTTTTGCTCTCAAACTCCTTACCTCTAATGACTTTCAGACCCTATTTATACACAGCAGACAAAAAAACCTTAGCTCATGTCCCCTTAAACTCCAGAGGAGTTATCCTGGTATGGCTGTCCCAGTTCCTCCAGAGAGTAGCTCTATCTGCAGTTGGTTTTGTTCCTCTATTCCTGCTACTGTACTGACATCCTAAATCTGTCTAAAAATGCTTTTCATCTTAATCCAGGATGAACTGGTATCTCCTAAAATAGAAGATGTATTGCCTGCAGATTTTGTGAAGGCTGGGTGGCAGCGCACTAAGCCACTGCAGTTACACTGGTCTTTACCAGCTCCTGGAAAGCTGGTCTTTCCTATTCCGAAGGATGATAATGAGAAGAGGAGGATGCAAAAGTAGAAACAGAGGCAATGTTTCTGGGTGTGGCATCGCTGCAGGACCTAATAAAGGAACTTTAAGGCTTCAAGCTAGACATGAAAGTGTTGAAAGAGACTGAAATCCAAAAAAAATTATGTACTTGTGCTTTATCAAAGATTTCTTTTTAGGGGCTTTAAACATACTAAGTCTCGGACAGATATGATTGACAATTAGCAGCTAAAAGGAATGTATTTATCATAGGGCATAAAAGGTCTGGAAAGGACTGACTGCGTGGAACAAATTAATAACCTTTCTTTTTTTCTCATTTGCAGAGAATAAACTGCTGCTTAGATCTTGCTCCAAAATTTGGTCACATTCAGAAGTAATGGATTACTTTTCTTATAGGAGCATATGTATACCCAGTTGGAAGGAATATGGGAGGGCCCACACAATAAAACTTTGAAGTCTCGAATACATTGGGCAGGCGGTTCCAAAAAAATACATATTTTTCTCATTTTACCCCACCATATGATATTTTACGTACTTCACACACTGCATACTTTCTTGAAAATGGTCCAAATACAGAAACTAAAATAATGATGTTCTCCAAATTACATCTGTCATCTTTGTGCATCCTGGCTGAATTCAATCAAGTGTTCACATCCTGTAAAAGACAACACTACTTATATGGCATACGATGTGCCAAGTGGTTCTTGTCATGGTGCAAGGATTTGAGGCACCACTGTCAGTCAGTTCAGCCTATTTTTCCCACAGTGTTTGAAGTGAACCTGATCTGTCTCATTTTGGAAGCAGATGCTCAGTCATTCACTGTCTTTAACAGAGTTTCTGTATTTGCTCACCGAAGGGGCTGTAGCTTCCAACTGAGGATACAGTAATACTTCAAGGCATTTTGTCTAGCTTAACTTGTAATCATACGTTCAACTAAATGGAACAGCACATACAATAGTTAAGTCCCGTGAGAGAAAAGGTTTGAAGTTTAGATGATGGCTGCATCAAATTAGAGAATTACAGCATTATCTGTCTGATACCCACTACTGAAGGAGATCTCACAGTACATAAAAGATAAAATTCAGTCTGTGGTCTCTTTAAGAACTGAACTGTTTTGATTCCACCATTACTCCCCCATGTTTTCCTATATGTTTTTATGTACTCAACATTTCTCTCAATAGCCTGGCTGAAAACGGTCTTAACTGAATGATGATTTTTGTTTTTCTTTGTGGCAAAAGAAAAACACTTTTTTTAATGATAAAAGATTTAGACGTCACTGAAGTCACAACATGAACTACAAAACTCAATGCAGTGTAAAGTCATTTTTTTCTCCTATCTGCAGTGTTTTTGTTACAACTGTAAAACGCTTTGCAGCCCTCTATACATGAAGAACTTTCTCCTAATGCCTGATAAGCCAAATCACTTATCTCTACAATCCTTTACATAAAAGTTCCTAGCACGTTGATGGATATAGGAAATTGTTCATTACATTATTGATGGGCACCAAAAAAGTGATTATTTCGTCAAAATTCATGAATGGAATACAAATGAAACTATGAATCGGATAGTTTATGAAAAAAAGATATTTGGAAATACAATATTATCATTAACCCATTTCACAGTTTGAATTTGAGAATGAGATCACTGAAAATGCTGACTGGGAGAGATTTGCAAGGAAATTAATGAAATATGAAGGACAATGAGGTTTTTTAAAAAAAAAAAATTCGCTTAAAAATGCCATTCCTCACCACTGATGGAAATAATACTCACCGCATTTTCCGCAATGCCACAGTGCGTTGGTCTGGAATCACACAACTCTAGGGCTGGGAACAACTGTGTCACAGCAGACAGGAACAAAAATATATTATTAGATCTTGGACAACAGTGTAATTAATGACTGCCCTGCTGCCAGTTTCCAGGCCTAGCTTGTGCAAGATCAAAATTAATCTTTGAAAGGCTACAAACTCCCTTTATTCAAAGGGACAAAGATATCAGATCTATTTCAATATGTATCTTCAAATGCTGTAGACCAACAAAGGTACACATAACATAGCCCATAGTTTTGAAAACTCAGCACTATTACAAATAAACATTTCTAAACCCCGTCATTTACTGATGAAATAATGCCACTTGCATTCTGTTCCCATGGTCAAAAACATACCACCCTTCGTCAGGTCTTTTCTCCCAATATCTCAAAGGTTTTACAAGCTGCTTGAATCCTACAGACTTTTGGAAAGATTCTGGATGCAACTACATTCACCTGGCTTCAGATGAACGTACATGCTTCTCATGCATGTGTATAACTTCTTGAGTAAAATGAAGATATTAAATTTAAGGAAAAAAAAAGACAGCCCCACAAAAACAAATAAACAAACACAAAAAAATCCCCCAAAACCAAAAAAACCAACCTAACTGTGCTCCCCATATGATACATAATCCCATTGCTTTCCAACAGCTAACAAAAATTGAGAATTAAAAAACAGATTAAGGTCCCCAGTGTTACTTCTTGGCATCTTTTAAAAGTCAAAAATAAATTAGTATAGCTGAAAACTAGATTTGAAAGTCAGCGACTTATCTGGTCAAAGACTGATCATTTTTAACACCTACACCCAGTATTAAAGCAATTCTTTGGAACAGTTTGAGTGACAGTCTTTGTTTAGTCAAGCTCAAAGATTTTAGATTTTCCTGCTTTTTGCCTCATACACTATTGGGGTACATAACTAGGAATGATCTTTTCACATCATTCTTCTAGCTGCATCCTCAGGTACAAAACAGGCAAAAAGAAAATTAGGTGAAAAAAACGTTGTAAGTGAAAGAGAATATCAACGATTGGGAAAAATTAGTAGGAAATTACTGTAGAAGTGATCTCACAGTAAATGAGATGTTCTTCCAACAACTCTGATGAAAAAGGAGAAAAATTATCTTTGTGTTTCTGAAAAGCTGCTGAATGGTTTTGCACCACATGTTCCATGAGTATAAAAAAATCTCTTTTCCAAACTCTTCTATCATGTAACACTCTACCCCCAGAGAAATCTGCTTCTGCTTTTCAAAAAGTATAAGTACTGAATTGAAATGTCACATCGAAAAGTTACTAAGGATTATTTTGAACATCCCAGCATGGAAAGCAATACAGCATTTATTGAGTCCATGTTCAATATAAAATGAAACCTGTTGAAAACCTATTTCAATGTTCACACTAAAAACTCCAGCTCTACCTCCTCAGAAGGCAGAAATATGAATAAAATTTTTTCAAGGATTTATGCTAGGTAATTTTTTGGAACAAAAATATCACCATTGGCTCTCATGATCCCAAGACTGGAAAAGCAATAGGTCTGCTTAGGGGTACGCCCTGGAACTGTGGCAATCAAACAGATTGTGCAACATCATGGTGGTAGCAGGAAGGAGCTGTTAATCTGAACACAGACTCTTGTTTCTGTTGCTAAAGAGAGAGTTTCAACAAAGGCACTCTGAAATCAGCAAAGCCTCAGGCAGCTTTGTCAGACTCCTAGGAAGAAAGGACCAAGAATAGAAGATTAAGAGAATGACAGGGAAAAAAATATGAGTAGGAAAAAGGAAAATTCTGAAAGAAAAACCAAATCAAAACTATCTATGTGATTATTCCTATCCTTTCCTATCCATGCCTGAATCTTACACCTCACATTTTCATTCCTATTTTCTTTTATAGACACACATATCATGTTGATTATATCCCATGGTAGGCAATGAACCACAAATCTATCCAGTTTCTAACCAACTTCAGCCATGAGTTTCTGCTTCTCCGCGGTCTTTGGTGGTGCGTCACAGCAACTTTGGCTACAGGGCTGCTATTGATTCAAAATACAAATACAGTGTGAGAGAATTTCACAGCACAACAGGGTTATTGTGACTGGTCTGAACAGCCCCTGTTTCAGCAGCAAATGAAGAACCCAAGTTTCTGAGCACCTTGTTAGATGTTTCGCACGGCATTCTGATTTCCTCTTGTCCAGGAGCTCATGACTAAGATATAAAAACCAGAATGTACATGCAACATACTGTTCTATTAACATGGCACATGCATAGTACTATAAAAGTGTACCTTCAGAATTATGTCATTTTTTCAGTGATGAAGAAAATGAATGGCATAAAAATCACAAGACCAACAATAAAAAACAACAAACCAACCAATCAACCAACCAACCAACCAACCAACCAACCAAAAAACAACAACAAAAAAACCAAACAGAAAGAACCCAAACAACAAACAAATAAACAAAAAAACAACCACACACACAAAAAACCCCGCCAAAAAAACAAAACAAAAAGAAATTGTCACCAGTATTGCCAACACCACTGAAGCTGTTGCCCAACATGGACAGAACTTCTTAGCATTATATTCTGCAACTTGGCTCATCCCACCTACTGCCATCATGAATGATGCTCAAGAATTTTTCTCCAAGATTTTTATGACCTCATTTTACCTTCATTGTGATAATAGCTCACAGTGGGACTGAGACTGTGTGCTACTGATTAAAGACAGGGCTCCAAGCTAAAAATTTGGTTCAGATTAATTATTTCTTTTGAACAAAAAATTATCTGGACACAATCCGTTCTGCAGACTGTCCATGATTTAAAAAATATTATTAAATACTGTTATTTAGATACCTTTTTACCCTTTCCCACTACCATTTGGTCAAAGCAAAAGCACTCTACCTATGTTTGAAATATGAGCAAAAAGGCAGAGCAGCATTGAATCATGCCCATGGGAGCCTGTGTCTTCCCCTGCCTGCAATCCCTTCCAGGCAGGAGCAGTTTTCCCTACGATGGGAAAAAGTTCCCTCAGTCTGTCCTTACAAAGGGACATGGGCTGGTGCCTTTCCAGCCAGCCACCTGTGGTAGCAGCAGTGAAGGTACCAGTGGTGCAGCATCCAGGAGGATTTGGGCATGTGCACCTGCGTGTTTTATCTTCCTCCTCGAGCAATAGAGTCACAGAATGGTTTGGGTTGGAAGGGACTTTAGAGATCATCTGGTTCCACCCCCCATATATCATGGCAGGATATTTTCCACTAGACATAGTTTCTCTAAGCCTCATCCAGGCTGGTCCTGAACACTTCCAGAGATGGATCAACAAAGCTTGGGACTCCGGGGAAGTGAATTTTCATTAGTTTTCATTTCATGATGGGGTACTCATGGTTTGGGCACAATTTTTCAATAAATTGTGCACATGAAAGGATAGTGATTCATATAGTACATCCAAGCAATCACAGTATTATGTTAAAAAAATCATACTCTTCCTCACACTTGATTCCCTATATTCCATTCTCCCCAAAAGTAAAAAGCTGATATGAACCCTTTCAACTCTCTGTGAATTCTTCCTAATTTCTGAGGGAGTCCTAGTCTTAATAAGTGTACATTTTGAAATATTACAGCAAAATTTTTCCCTTTCTAAAAATTAAATTTCTTCTCATGAGTGATTGTATTATTACCTATGAAAGAGAAAACTGTGTAAATATATGTTATTTGAAATTTTAGGAATTTAATATGACATATTGGACATCCTTGTGATAGTTAAAGAAGGTGCCTTTTTTTTTCTCTGTTGAATAAATGAGAACTCTCAGTTGTTATTTGCATTATAAGGACTCCATATTATGTGTGTAAAATAAGTTTCATAGGAAGTAGTGCCTGTTTAATTTACTACTTTATTAAGTACTTTGCAATTTGTGGAAATGACACATTAAAATATTAGTACTATGTGCTAAAACTTCAATGACTTGCTCACCTTTTCTCTTTTTTTAATGCAGTGAAACATGAAACCACAGGATAAACTTACATTCCCATCTCTTCCCATCTTATTGGATCCCTCCTATGTGCTCCTCTGCTTAACAGCGTGAAGTCAGAACTGGAAGATGTATACTTATAGAATAAAATTTCTTTGTAGCAGATATGTTAGTAAGCCTTGGAATGCATTTTATTTAGATGCATAAAACATCCAATAACTAAAAAAGAGAAGTGGCACTGTACACTCCATGATTTCACACTAAGCACAAGCATCTGACTGGACTTCTGTAGGAGGGGAGGTTCAGGCAAATTCTCAGTCTCTTTCTTTATTTCCCATGTATTTTTTGCTTTAGATTCACTGAATGAATTTGGTCTTAAGGATCACTATGCTGCCCTTCCCACAGCAGCAAATCTTGGTGCTGGCTTTGTACCATGAATATGATCAGAGTTTCTAGTCCAGAAAGAGGAGAGAAACAGTTACTAAAGAATCCAGAGTTATTAAAATAACATAAAACCACTGGTCCAAGTCCCAGAAACACTTTGGAAATCTTTAGTCAGTTTGCATCTGAATAGGAGAAATTTAAATAAGTTTAGGTTTAAAAAATACTCTTTCAATGCTCACTCATACTCTTGTCAGTTCTGTCAGTTAATCCACTTACTCAAATTAGAATGATAAAAGTGTTCAGACATTGTAGCTGAGGTCTGAAAATATTTTCAGCAGTAGGCTTATTTTATTTCACTTTTAATTCATGTATAGTTGATTTGTTTCACTGAAAAGGGCACTAAATCAAATGCTGAACATGTATGAACATACAATATTCTAAAATGAAATAAAATTATTTCTGAATAACAAGTAATGAATAAATCAATAAAAATATTATGAACACACTGAAAAGCCTCACTTTAAAAATCTATTTCTACAGCAAAATAATATTTCTTGTCAAGGAAAGGCCACTGAGAGGGTCTTCAACTCTTACACAAACTTAACCACAAAGTATTTTCTGAAGAAAATCCAGAAGTTGCAGTAATGTTTCCATAATGGAAAACTATAACCTACTGTGTTCAGAGCAGTATGGGAAATAACCAGCAGCAAGAAACTGGAGCTGGGATTATGCCAAGTTATTTTGTTGCAGAAACATGAATATGCCCTAAAGCCTACTCTGTAAAAGAAGGCCTTTTATCACAGTTAAAGTAAACATGATGTAGGAGGTAAATGAATTGTGATAAAATTATTTTTATCAAAATTATTTGGGTATGGATTTTGAATTTCATGTACATTTGGGAACTGACAGGGTCCAGGTGCAAGCTTCAGTGGTTCTGCACATCTGTGCCCTCTGCTTTGAGGCATAAATTGTAACATTGAACCCTCAGGTAAAATTACTAAACCTACTGCCTACGCTGGGGGCTTTGCTCTATTGAAAGTGATTTATTTTTACTTGGAACAGCATGATCAGGCAAGCAACAACATACAACCATCTTAATGGATAATATTTTAGGAAATATAAATTAAAATGGAGGATTAAATGATGAAAAAGATTGACAGGTAACAGAATATGTTAAAAAAAATCACATGTTCAAAAGCCAGTCAAGAATTCTATCATCAGTCATCACACTTTCAAAGGTGTTTACTCTAAACTACATTAGTAGTGAAAACCAATAAATATTAAATATATGCATGTGTATAGGCATCACTTTGAAAAGCCAGACACTCACAGGCCAGCATGAGTGCAACACCATGCTACAGACAGGCAAATCAGGCAAACATCTTAGTGAGGATCTTGTATTCTGCAATGTGTCTGGGCTTCCATTCTAAAACTTGTTTAGAAGCTCATGCTCTGATTCAATCAATCAGTTTGTTTCCCAAGTGGGATATCTACAGTGCAGTTTGATAACTCTCCCTGAGGACTTTGCAATTCACAAACTTAAAAATCTTTAATTTAAAAAGGTACTGCAAATACATTTATGTTTTGAACTTTTCTCCATCCCAAGGTGATACTCTGCCTTGCTTATCTCATGTGCCATGTCTCAGGTACAGTTTTTAAACACTTGCAATATGGATTTTGTTCAAATATTCAGAATATCTGAAGTACTTTGTTTTTAACAGAGCTGGGGTCACTGGTGTTCTGCACAGCAACATAGTTAGTAGTTTTATCTCACTTTTGATAGAAGAGCACTTTTATAAAATTGAGTTTTACACCAGGCAGTAACTGGAATGAGTGTATCATGTATCCTAAATAGTTTAACAATTCACAAGTTGGACTAGAGATGTTGTAATTATTTTATTGTCATGTCTGCTTTCTCTTCACACTTTTATGCTAAGTCAGCTATTAATATTAGCATGAATATTCTTAAATCAAGATAATGTATCAAAAGAGTGTATATGCTCATGTCCCTAAACCTGTGTATTTTGCTTGTTAAAAGAATGGCACTGAATGGTGATAATAAACTTTATTCATACAAGCGCAAGCAAATTATCTTGAAATGTTACTCAAAAGACCTATCACTGTGTCCTGCATATTAATCACAAAGAAAACCATCCATTCTAAAAGCTGCATTTGTAGCAGTTAAACAGATGTAAAATGGATTATAATAAAGAAAACTAAGAATTGCTAATATTTAGTAAAGGTGCTTACAAATCTTTGTTGATTAGATTTTGCAAACTGCTATGTCCACTAATGAGCACACAAGCTGATTTAGTAGAATTAGTCCTTTGTATTCAGTAGAGTAATACATCCCTCTTTGTGTTGAACGGACAAAGGAGAAGTGTCATCAGGAGCTGTCTGCCTGCACACACAAACACACTCTATAGAAATTGCCGTGTTATTGGAAGCATGGAGGAATGCCACTAGGAAAACACAGGAAACCCAAGCCAAGATTTGAGATAGCTAAATTCATTTACCAGACATTTTCATTCAGATTTGAGAGGGATACTTCAAAAGCCCAGTTTTGCTTCTGCCTGTTAAAAGTGCCTATGGCATTCTTTATGATTATTAGTGGAACAGAAATTAAATAGCAACTGACCCGTACAGTGCTCACTGGAGTCACATGTCTCGGAGACCCAGATACCGCGACTGCATCACACTGTGTGATGAGCGGCACGTACATGCCCACTTAGGATCTGCTTCGGAGTGCCAGAGCAGATAAATGAAGGAAATTTGATGAAACTTCCTAAACTGATGCCACGCTAAGAATGAATGTTCTTGTTTTCTGTTTTAAACAATATATGACTTGTTTGCGAGCTTCTGTTCAATTTAAAAAAAACAACAAACTGATGATGTCTCAGTAATGTTTATTAGAAACAGGTGAACAAAAAGAGAATCCTGAAAGACTCAAAATGTCTCTTAAAAGAAGTCATAGGAAATACAGCATGGCCATTAAGTAGATGTGCATTGACTATCTCAAATATTGAAAAAAAATAGCCATGCATTCTTTAACATGCAAAAGGTACATCAACATCCTAATGCCAGATAACATAAATCTGCTAACTATACTATGCAGGAAGAGCATTGTTTCTTGGGCACAATATTTTGAATTACCGTGTGTAAAAAAAAAATTCGGTGCCATAGGTTTTAATAAAAACTCGGGCAGATGGCAAATAGTCAATGACATTGACCTCTTCCTCTGTTTCCAGCAGCAAACTATACAATGTTAGCACTAATTTCCTACTGTTCTGACTCAGGCAGCAATCTACCCTTTTGCAGAATTCTAGAAGCCTAGAAAAAGAAGTCTGTTGTTTGAAGATGCCCAGAAATTAAAGTGTTGGTATTAATAATTTCTATTATGTTTAACTGATTGAGTGTGCTAAAAACAGCCAAAGGTTATTGCTATTCTACATGTATCACTTCTGCCTAAATATATGCTGCCACATAAAGCTTGTCAGAAGTATTAATTTCATCCAAGCTTTCCAAATACATTTTTTGCATAAGATATGAAATGTAGGTTATAATTTCCTCACTTCTTAATGCTCTCTAATAAATGACATCTGAAAGCATTCTGTGGCAAGTGTTAGAGAAGCACTTGCTATCTTTTCTTCTTCTCCTCTAGCAGAAAAATGGTGTTTCATCCTATGTAGACCAAGCACACACACAGTGGATCTGGGAAGAATTAGTCTTCAGCTATTAGTTTCTAGCTCTAACAGTTACTAAAACTTTGCCTGCTTGCTTTATAAAACAAAATGAATATAATTCAGGTTTCCTAATAAGCTGACATGTGGCTGCAGAACAAATGCCTGTGCAGCTCCAGTCTCAACTTGGTTTTCCCAAAACCATCCTTTTGCTGTTTTGCATCAGCAGATAAAAGTTTACTGCTACTTCTTCACACACAGCCTAGAAAATTCTATTTCAAAGCACCCTTTCTGCTTTCAGAGATGTCAATTTCTGAAAAGCTGAGTTCAGCACTTGCCTCTGCAGAACCAACTACGCCTGTCCTAAAGGTTTCCTTGACGCAATAGAAAAGGAACATGTAGGAACCAAAACCAGATATATGTTGGTGAAGGTCTAAAAAAGCAGTTGAACACCGGTCAGGCATGAGGCACTTCCATTAAAATTTTGTGAAGGCCCTATTTAAAGTCTCTCTGCACGGAAGCTCAATATTGCCATTGTTCACTGGGATTTAACATTTTTCTCAGTTGGGCTAGATGAAGGAGATGGACATTGGACCTCCCTACACCAGACAAGCTCCAGTGAAGGCTGTCCTTCTCTGTTACCATCAAACTTTTCAAAATGAAGTGAACCTAAAATATAACAACATCTTTAGGCAGACAAATGAGAGTCTGGGCATTGAATTTTCATTCATAGAGGCTTGTTCAAATAATAACCCTCTGTCTGCAGTCACTTTCTTATGAACAACTTAATTTAAGATGATTTCAGGGGCAGAAAATTAAATCATTCACAGTGAATAGACCTTCTAATAACAAGACACTTTTATCTCACAGGCAGCAGTGTTGTCAGTATTTGGGCATAATTGGGACTAGAAATTGGTAATTTTGCTGTAAAGCAGCTAACTGAACAATAGAGACTTTTAAAATAGTTTTAATATTGACTCAGGCTATTTACTTGAAAACTTTCCCCAGCTACGTGACATTTTGCTTTGCTAAGTATTAATGGGCACAGGGTCTAAGGTAAATCTTGTTTCCTAACCAGTCACCTCCCCTAGTTATTCGCACTCTCTTAGCTGACTGGTGGTGGAAAACACATTTATCTTCTGGGTTTTAGAAAAGTTACCTTAAAAGAATCCTTAATGCAAAACACAATCATATTGCAATCTAAATTGTAGGGGAGGGTAGTGTGAGAAGCTTGTATTTTTAGTAAAATAACCGAGTACCCTAAAAAGCCTATGGGAATGTGAACAAAACATATTAAAATCAATATTAAGTGATATAAAGGTCAAAGTTAAGATAAATATCTTGAAGTAAGTAAGACACTTCAAAATGTGATTTTGGCAGTTACACTTCAAAATGCTGACAGTCAGTGTTTCCCTCTAAAATGTGTGTCTCTTAAGCTCTTTCTCTTAAAGATGAAGTAAGCATTAGAATTGGAATTTCCTTCGAATCCCATCCTTTGTCATGGTTCTGTTAAAGATACTATGTTTATCTTGTATGTGGTTCATGGCTATTTAGAAATATTATTACATCAGACATATGACTTTTTTTTGCACCATAATGTCACGGCAGGAGGTGTAATGTGGCAAACAGTTACTAAAAAATGTCCCAGAGCATTCATAGCCTCTTGGGACCTGGGAAACCATGATACTAAAAGAACATGGGGTCATTGTTGGTTTAAACACTGATCTGCAGAGATGATCTTTCAAGTCCTTTTTTATTGTCATTCAGACAAGTTTCTGGACAGTGTCTTCTGTAGTTTCCTGATCTCCTTACACAGAGAGAGGCTGGCCTAAGCATAAAATTGTATCATCCATATTACTCCCATTTCCTAGTTTGTATGTCTTACTTTATCTTCTGATTAGCCATAACAAAAAAAAAAAGATTAGAAATTACCTACTTTCCTTTTCGAGTTCTTTTTCCTTACTGGATATGTACTGCCTTTTAGCTCACTATTGCATGTAAATAAAAACAGGCTAGGAAGTTTAACTGAAGGAAAAACAAAGCACGAAACATAACAGCATTAGTGCTGCATTTCATCATTTCTTTAGAGCTCCTTGCACTGGAGAAATTACTCTAGATGATCCATGGATGCACAGGCCTTCATCCAAGCTCCATGTCAGAAGTCAGCAAATTTATACACTACTGGAAGCTCTGGTACATTACTCATTTGGTCTGTATGTCCCAAGAACAATGCTGGGTTTTAGTTTTCATTGGGAATGCAAAAACTGAACCTTTACTCATTCCCAGAATTTGAAAAGAGCAGATTAGGGATGTGCAGCCAGTTTTCTTCAGGTGGTTCCTTTTTGGTTCCATCTGAAAATTTTGTGCATGCATAAGAGGCCTTTGTTGGGAAAGCCAGACATGACAGATTGGAAGCAATTTCTCTGATGGTACTACAAAATTGCTGAAAATCTTAGATGAACAGCAATAAACCCGTGATGACTTTGCATCCTGGCTCAGATTTCTCTGGATTCACTGAGTATCTGTCACTTGTATATAAGCACTAGGTCTCATACACCTAGAACATATCTGTTTCTGCTGGAAGTTTATGTGCAGCTGTCTGATGCACACAAGATGTACTGGATCCACCCTCCTTGTCCTGCATAATATAGGTACCTCCACTTCCATCCAGTGTGAAAGAGCCCAGAGAGGATGAGCAGAGACATTAAAGAAGAAGAAACTTAGAGAGGTTGCTGTCTAAGTAACCTTATTCATGTAAGGGAGAAAATCTTTAGACTTTATAAAAGGCAAAGTTTCTCATTTCCCAAAGAAAATGTTTCCCATTTCCCAAAGAAATGGGAAAATACTAACAAGACTCCATTCCCTTGAAAAGCACTCTTCAAACACTTACCTCTGACCCTTCTCTTAATTGCACTAATTGACATACTAGTCTGGGAGAGGAATTTGGCTATTTACTGACGTTTCTTTTTTGATTCTTATTTGTCTACTAGCCTGGAACCAAAAGTATGCAAAAATATTTTGCTGGAGGTTAAAATGATTTAATATAAATTATATGAATTTCATTATCTTCCTAAGTGAATAACATTACAACACTTACAGAAACTAGTATTTTTTTCCATACTTTTAATCATGTTACATCATAGAATATGACAGCCAGAATGTGACAATACATAGCCATCATTTACTCACATATCATAGGATTTTGACATTTGCAAATTGTATAACAAATAAAACAAAATAATTTAATAAATAAAATGTCATGATTATTTCTTGAAGTTTTAGCCATAAGTTGTAGTAAAAATGTCACAGAATTCTTTAGGTTGGAGACTATTCTGAAACCTTGCTTAAAACAGAGCCAATTCTAACATTAGATCAAGTTGCTTCAGCTGAGTTTTTAAGATCTCCAGGGACAGTGTTACATGGCAATCGGGTGGGATAAACACAAAACCATATATTTCTAAAGTTACTATTAAGAGGATGGATGCCACATCTGACCAATGATTTCTGTTCCAAGATATGTGTTCTGCCACACACACTCCTTGCACACTCACAAATCAGGTCCCAATTCCTCTGGGCACAGACCTACACCATGATTGAGGGGGAACAGGCAATCACTGCCCCCTCAGTGTTGGGGTCCTGGCTGGTAGCTTGGCCATAACTGCTCCGCTTCAGGCTCTGCCTTTGCCATGTTGGGCACAAACACTTTCATGGTGTTTCCCTCTACCCACCCACTAGGGACTACTGTCTTAATTATTTATTGCTTTCTAGCTTAGATCGAAAACATAAGCTGTCAATGGCCTTGCTAATCACACAGCCCCAGGCAAATCTCTTTGACTTTCTGCTTAGCTAAGACCAATTTCTAATTGTCCCCAGGGAGTCTGTAACCCTCTGGTCTCCTGCCACCAAATGTTACAGAAAGTGTGAAGCTAAGCAGCAGTTACATAAGAAGGTTCATCTGTACTTCTTTGTTTTCCTGATCACATTGTATTAGCATAGCCAGAGCTGGGCAGCTGTAGTCAAGGTCCCATTTGCAGTGTTTTTTGTTACACTCTTAAATTGTTGGCTTTTTCCCCATCCTTATATGCAGACAAAATTTCTCTTGTAATTTGTAGCATTGTTTCTCATCTTTTATTGTGCACCTCTAAGAAGAGTCTGGTTTTGGTTTCTCTACAGCTGCTGTAAAGCTAAGAGGTGAAATTTCAATAGAAAGCATTATTAACCCAGACACATCTGCCTGAAACATTCAATTAGAGTCAGAAACATCAGAATACTGCAAACCTCAGGTTTTTCAGATGTTTTCAAAATTTACTGCTTAATGGAAATGATTCAGGTTGCTAATGCATATCTTCAGTGATGGTGGTAAAATAGGTAATTGGTTACAGGTGGGAAGACTTACATATACAGCAAATATGATAATTATTCCCATGTGACCTCATCAAGCTCTTTTAGCTTCCTACAAAGTATTTTATCTCACTGTAAAAAAAGGTTGCTAATAGTTGCTCACATTACTGTGGCACTGTGAGAAAAAAATAACTGAAGTTCATGTACTAGTTTTGAAAACAAAAGTTGCCATTTAAGGGCTAAGTATAAATGTATACGCAAAATACCCGAATATTTCCCTATCTCTGTCATTAAACCTCAAGGCTGACAGCAAGAAATAATAAAATCTTCTTTTGCTTGAGTTAATGAAGCCAAATTTTTGTGCCAAGTTCACCTGGAACGGCAGTTCTGAAGACAACCAGCCACAGAATTTCCACAAGAAGTATACGGAAAGAGATTCTTCACTAGAAAAGTATTACATTGGATCCAAATTGTTATACCTAAGTAGCTAGGTCTTGAATCAACATGTTTGGTAACTACAATAAATTAAAGCAATAAAGTTATTTATTTTTTATGAACTTATGCTGTAATACATGATTGAGTGTGGACAATGATTAGGACAATAATTACATGGGGATAGTTAAGGAAATAAGCTAACTTAAAATACATTTGAATTAATCTGAAATACAGTCTATTCAAGTTCTGGGAATGCAAAGATAACATTTTAGAGAGTTATTATTTTCTCTTCAGGAACACTAACTGAATGAGATCTATGGTCTCCCTAGTCCTCCAGCAGTTCCAGAATCTGATTATGGATTACCTTTGCAATGCATCCTATCCACAGAGGATAGCATCAGACTGTTTGTCTGCAACTGGTAATCTGAAACAAGACATATAGATTTTGATTTAAATGTGATTTATTCTCAATTCTAATAACAAATATTTTCTTCTTTTACTTTATGATGTAGGAAGCCTAAAAGAGGACTCATTTCACTCATACAGAAAATTGAAACCAGTCATTCACTTGTCTGACAGAAAATAGATATCCAAAAGAACAATCTACATTTAGAAGGCAGAAAAGAAGATTTAAGATGTTCATTGAAATTTACTATAAATAGGTATAATTTAGTGTAAATGGTAACATAATCGTTACTTAAAAGAATAATCATTCTATGCATGCATGATCACATAAATGCTTGTACAGATTTCTACATGCTTCTCACCTCTGATTACAATTGAATATACTAAAAATAAAAACAAAAATAGAGAACCCTAGTGCCCAAATCATGTAAAAATTTCGCAGAATCATTTGTGGAGTCCTGTCCTGCTGTGTTAGATATCTTCTTACTTACCTTGAACCCTGACATTAGAGAGTAACCACAAAACAATACAATGAAGATGAACAAATATTTAGATCAAGTATTAAAAGAAAAGTAGCTTTGAAGACATGGAATTCTGGTGCAGCTGGAGCCTTCACTGCTTGTTCTCTATTGAAGGTACTTGGTAACTAAGCTTATTTATGCCTACATGAACTGCAGCACCACTCTGGAATGGAGAAACAGAGATAATATTAACGTATCTTGCGAATGTTGTAACTGGCCAAAGTTCGGTTTTTGCAGGATGAATATTCTCCAAAGACTTGAGACCATAAATGTCTTGAAACAACAACACTGTATAAAAGCACCATAAAAGCTGTCTTATTGGAATACAGTTTATAAAATTCAGAACCATGTCCCTAAATGCCACATTTACAAGTCTTTTGAATACCTCCAAGGATAGTGGCTCTATCACTTCTCTAGGTAGCCTGTTCTGATGCTTCACGACCCTTTGGTGAAGAAATTTTTCCTAATATCTCATCTAAACCTTCCTGGTGCAACTTGAGACCATTTCCACTCCTCCTGTCACTTGTCTGGGAGAAGAGACTGACCCCACTCTTGCTACAACCTCCTTTCAAGCAGCTGTAGAGAGAGGAAGATCCCTTCAAGCCCCATTTTCTCCAGGATACCCCCCCACCAGCTCCCTCAGCCACTCATCAGAATTGTGCTCCAGACCTTTCACCAGCTTTGGTGCCTTTCTCTGGACCTGGTCCAGCACCTCAATGTCATTCCTGTAGTGAAGGCACCAAAACTGAATGCAGGATTTGAGGTGTGGCCTCACCAGTGCCAAGTACAGGGGACAATCACTGCCCTGGTCCTGCTGGCCACACTATTACTGATCCAGGCCGGGATGCCTTTGGCCTTCTCGGCCACCTGGGTACAGCTGGCTCATGTCCAGCTGGCTGTGGATCAGCACGCCCAGGTCCCTTCCTGTCACACAGTTTTTCAGTCACTTTTTCCCCAGTGTGTAGCAGGGCACGGATTTGTTGTGACCCAAGGGGCAGAGGCAGCGCTTTGCTGTGTTGAGCCCCGTACCGCTGGCCTCAGCTCATGGGTAAAATTGTCATGAGCTCAAAGATTACAGTGAATCAAATTAAATCCTGCTGGTGTCCGGTCACAAGTGGTGCTCCCCTGGGCTGGGCCAGTCCTGTTTAACATCTTTATTGATCTCTAGCCCCTCATCTGGATCCCCTCAACCTCTCAGTCAGTTTGCAGGTGACATGAAGTTGGATGGGAGCAATGACCTGCTGGAGGCTGGGGCAGGCTCTGCAGAGTGATCTGGACAGGCAAAGTATTTACTTAAGTTCTGTTGCACTTTAAGGGAAATATGAAAACGTGAAATATGAAACAACTGGAAAGAAACAGAAGAAGAGCAAAAGGAATTGTAAGAGATTAAAAAACAATACAATAAAATATAAATAATTACATCATATTAATAGTAATATTTATTCTGCATGCCTGTACCAAGTAAGATAAATAAGCAATAAATTCAAATTTCAAAACCAGAATTCATATTAGATATTAAGACAAAGTTTCTATGGACATTTCCACTATGAACAGTAAAACACAGCAGCAAACTGCTTATAAAATTTTTGGGAATAAAGCAGAAAAATATATGTCAGGAGTCACAAACCAAAAGAAGAAGTCACAAGGGAACCACAGACAGGGAAGTTTCCAGATGATCTTTGCAGGCTCCTTTCAGCTCTGCTATAAAAATACAGAAGGGAATTTTGTGAGGATGCAGATATGTGGTGGTGTGTTTTCTGGAGTAAAATGGAAGTACTTTATCAAACAGGACTTAACTAAACAAAAAAAGGAAAATCAATTTCAAATAATTTTAGTATTATAAATTAACATTATAAATATAATTATTTAATCAAAGGTGATTCTTTACATTTGAGAGGAAGGAATGTTGTGTGCAAGGGATATTAGGGTGGCATAGATTTATTTGATATTCTGTCTTAAAATTTTTGAGTACCTTGAAAACATTCCGTAGATTTGTGAAAAATGAAATATTATAAATTAGTCCATTTTGTACCATGCACTTGCTTCAAATATTTTTTCTGACACTGCTCAAGCTAGAATATTTTGGAATGTTTTCTTTTAATTCAGTATGCTTTACCCATGGTGCAACTGGATGGAGTATTCATGGTGGAATTAAGTCTCAGGTCTCTGCCCTAGTAATTAAACATAATTTTGTCCTAAGAAACTCGTCAACATAGAAGTCAAACATACAGAACAACAGACAAGGGGAAAACCAACAAGAAAACAAACAGTACTACCAGAGTCTGAGTTGCATTCACTTAAAGTAATTTCTTTAAACCTTAGAAGTCAGATATCAACTGAACTTGCCCTCTTTCCCTGTATAGATATTTAAATATGTAGGCCATCCTTTAAAAGATGTAATCCTAAAAGATATGAGCACTTTATTCTATATTACTTAAAAGCAAACAAAACCCTAAAACACCACAAAACAAAACAAAACAAAACAAAACAAAACACCCCAAAACCCCCCCCCCCCAAAACAAAAAAAATCAAACAAAAGCCTAAAACACCAAAACTGGGGAAACCCAGCATTAATTAGACAAACTGGAATCTAAAAGCATTCCCAGATACCAAAAGAGCATACAAGAGAACTCTCCATCTTTCAGATATTCTTGTGGTAATCAGAGCACAGCACAAACCCAGCAGTTTTAAGACCTGAATTAATTTCATTTCATTTCATAAGAAGGCCATTTTACCCCAATTTTAGCTACTGAAAAAGCATATATACAAACCATACTCTGCCTAAAGAAAATGTTGACCTGATAATCAGGATGCTAAAAGGCAAACAAGTACATGTGCTGATTGGCAGATGACACTCAAGGTTGGGTATATCTGAGCTTAGATTTATCTTTTCTTTAATTCTACACAATTCCTCACAACTAAACTGTACTTAACCACTTGGAAAAATTAACTCTCCCATAAAAATGAAAATCCTAAAAAAAAAAACCCCTAAACCAGAACTTCTTTTATAATAACAGCTAAAGATTTTACATAAGAAATTTCTTGGTATTTTTGCTAACTGAACACAACATTTTTCTACCACTTAACAGAAAGGGGGAGAATGTGACATTAACTCCAGAGCTAGAATAATAAGAACAGAACAAGGACTCAAGAAATTAATCATTCTTACTTCTGAGCTTATCCTGCACATGTTCCCTCTACAGCAGTATTTTAAATACGTTGTTTGTGTGTGTGTTTGCATACAGATGTTAGTTCATGGTGGGTGTGCTTGACTTCTGTACAATGACTGTGCTGCAACTGTAACAGGAATTCTCTTTTCAGGAAATGATTCAGCTACTTCTCAAATACACAGCAATCATATGGCAATTAACATTTCTTCTCATGTAATTTTTTGATGTTTATCCTTAGTGGCATTTCTGGCAAGACTACTAACAGAAACCTCAGTGATATGAAATGCTGATGACTGAATACAGTCTTTCTATGTTTTACTCAGTAGTTTTAAGTTTGATTTGATGGGTAAGGCAGATATAACTATAAAATCATATGCAAGCATTTCCAGAAAAAGACCACTAACTTAAGGTCATTCCATCTGAGTCACCCTGAGGCACATTTTCCAGAGACAAGTGGAAATTAGGGTGCAAGTCTCACCAATGTCATTTGGGAAACAGCGGCATTAAAGACTCCTTTAGCCTAGGTAGCATTCTCCACGCATCAGAGTTTCAAAGATACTTAGCATTTAAAGCCCTCCATACCTACAGATAAACTCAGTCTGTGAAATGGAAAAAATGAATAATCACTTTTAAAAAAAATTGGTTTATATATAGATGAGAATTGTAAAGTATTTAATGGATTATCCAGTTCATCTACCCCAAAATTTTAGTTCTTTGTACTTCACTAGAGCAATTGAAATAGCTGTTTTCTTTTTCTAAAGAACACATCAGAATTATTACAAGCCCTTTTCAATTTTACATCCTCAATTTTACATTCAATGGCTCAATTTTGAATTGTTTAATAAATAAAATAAATTATATTTAACCAAATTCACTAATTTAATGTGCGAATAATCAGGTTCAAATAATTGACAGGCAACACAGAGTGCACTAAACCACTGACTTCGGAGGGATTACTCAAAATACTTTTTTGTATCCCTAATGCAAATAGGTTCTTTGTTTTAATTACAAGAAAATTATGAAATTATGAAGTAACTTATTCAAAATATGGAGGCATGCTAAAACTCTCTTTAAGATAATGTATTGTTTTATCAAAGTAATACCATGCTTGCCTGCACAATTATGCATTTCTTGAGAGCTGTCATTCATAAAACCTTGTACAAGAAAAGCTTAGTTGGACAAGAATCTGCCAGCAGATTAATCTGATCTAAAAATCTAAGTCCTGCAGCAAAATCTACACAGAATTTTAGTGCAATCACAAAGAAATATTTTTATAGTTACAGATTTTCTGTGAACTTACATTCTGAGATACCACTAATGTTGGATATTTCAAAATGAATCTGAGTTAAGAAATCAATGTCCTGGCGGGGAGGTCAATCTGTATAGTTACGTTCATGGAAACTTGCTTAAAAAGAAACAGGACTAATGTTTTTGGCAGCTGTAAGCAGACAATACACGAGCCAAAGTGGGACAAATTCTCTCTTATTTAAGAATCTTTAAAAATGTAAACAATTAGAAACTTGCTGAGATATGACATAATCATTGCAGGGATAGAAAGACAGCTCTACAGAATCTTTGCAGGTATTAATGCATAATATAATGCTTTAGAAGGAAGTTGGTCAACAGAAGTCTGCCACAGAATATGAACTGAGAAGAAAAGTACTGAAGCAATATGTACTTATGAAGATTTACATGCTTTGCAAGAGAAGAGAAGAGAAGAGAAGAGAAGAGAAGAGAAGAGAAGAGAAGAGAAGAGAAGAGAATGAAAATATCACCTTTTTTAGAAAATAAAGCAAAAATTACATTAATTCAAAAACTAATTTGAGTAATTCCTGGTATTGTATCTTGTTTTATAGTCTTGAATATTCTTAAGTCGTTGAGAAGTATCATTTTGTGAAAATTACTTCAAAATTATCTGGGGAAAGTCAAATTAATTTCCTTAAATGAAAAATCTAGTAACAAAATCCATAGATCAAAGTAATATACAGCTTAGAAAATTATGATGAAAAATTTCATAATTTCTATGAATTTGATTTTAAATTCAAGACAATACCCAGCTGCTGTTCAGCAGCACCTTTTGGTTACAATTGTTTCTTATATATGCACTCAATATGACTCCTTTGGAATCAGTAGACTTATCTGAGATTGCAGTTGCAGAAGTAGACAAGTATAAGCTAAAGCAATTTTTGCTGTGAGAAGGTCAATCTATCTTTTTTTCCTAGTAAATAATTTTCTCTGTACTTGGAATTCTTTCTATATCTAATCATTTGTTCACAATGTACTGATCACAGTGAAAATACTGTGTGTACAGTACCAGCTTAAACCTTCACTATATTTTGGTTTTGTTCATAAAATCAAAGGCAGGGAACTGTAAGAGTAATTTGGTCAAGATAACACATACAGTACATGGAGATTAGAGAATTAACCAGGCATTTCACAGTGTAATTTTCAAACAAGATCTTCATCTGTCTTTTATGACTGCTTGCATAAAATCATCATATTTTGTTATAAAATTAAAGTCTGAGGTTGGGGAATCAGAAGATCAGCAACATGAGGCAGAAATGTGCTAGTTATTCATAGTGAGGAACAGATCATTTACTCCCAAAATAATTTAAGGCTTTCATACATATTTATTACAGACTACTGTTGTGACAACATCAGCTAATTTATTACATTAAATAAGGAGATTATGATTTTTAGAAAGAGACAAGTACCTTTAAGTTTCAGAGTTTTGTCTCTACTTGAAGTCAGACAAACCTCTGATCTGTTTGCTGGCATTCACCCTGTCCATAAAACAGTGAAAAGTTACCAGGTTTTCTTATGCACTGGATCTGAACCTGTTTTGGGACAATAGGTCTGGGATGAGGAGAGTCAAAAATGCAAAATTTCTGGACATTTCATTTCATATTTGATATTTGATATTCCTAGTGTTAGAGGCACAGAAATCCAAGTTTGTGCTTGTTCGTGCTAAATCAGATCCTACTGCCCAGGTAACAGGGTAAAAATTGTTGTACTGTCTATCCCACCTGTCCCATGGATCCCCCTACATACGGATAATCAGGCCCTGGCATTAAAGAAGTTTTAGCATCTATTTTTCAATAAAGGAGGCAGTGTCAGAATATTTAGTGCACTTACATTACTACTACTATTAATTTTATTTTTTTTTAAAGCCAAAATACATGTCTCTTTACCAGAAAAGATAAAAGTGAAATCACTGTTCTGAAATGACCTTTCCCATTGTTCAGGTGCTCATTTGGGTTTGTGGAAAAATGTGATTTTAAGAATTTTACCTAAATGAATAGTGCTTGAATGCCTGAATACCTTAAGTACTTGAATTCCTGAATATGATCCTGAATAGCATTTCTTCTAGTGTTTAAGACCTTGTGACGGTGTGATCTGGTAGCTCAGTCACCCATGGTGCTGCAGTGCTGGTGTGTGGGTTTATTGAGCCAGAAATCAAAAAAGGGGTCAAAGAACTCTACACCAAAATCTCAAAAATCACAATTAATGTTTAAAGCCAGGTCTGCCATTTTATTTAAGACTGAGGTTTATTTATGAATGAGGTTCCAGGGTGTCAGAGCAATCTACCAACAAAAGAACTTAAACAGTTAGTAAGGCACTTGTTAAAATGTAACGTAATATAATATCTATGTGCTTGTTTTCTAAAATTAGGTTTTATTTTATCAGCTTTGTCAGCAGCAGTCCTCAGCTTCCTTTCTGCATCTGGCGATTATTTATTTTCTTGTTCTTTTATACAGTTAAACACTATCTTGATTCTGTTATGTGGGGAGGAAATAAAATAAATGAACACATTATCAGACTTCATTTCTTTCTCCATGTGAATCAATATCTGATATATTGTTTTTATTTCACAGATTAATTATGGCTATTACTAACAGCCATTTAATTAATCATCAGAATAACACATATTCACATATTACATTCTTGGCCCGAAGCCAAAGAGCTGTATATTATAACAGGACTAAATGAAGCCATGAACTAAAATGCATGGATTAAAACATAAAAGAGATATAATTGAATAACAAATTTAAATCTCTCACCTTGATATTTTATTGTAAAATAATGTCATCTTTATTCCAAAAACATAATCCTGTGAAAAAGATTAATTGATCTTTTGATAAAGAATCATTGCTCATGCAGGTATCAAGAGAAGGGTCTCTAGTAAAAATGTAATGTCTTGAAAAATTCTAAACCTTACCACCAATATTTCTTAGATTAATAATCTTAAAAAGCTAGAATAGGATTGAAAGTTTTCTTAATATATTTCTTAATGTAAGTATCATTATATTTTAAGTCAATATACCTTGAAAAGAGATTTTAATGTAAAATGTAAAGAAGCAATTGTAAAAATGTGCTTTCATGTAAAATGACGTTTTTGAGAATTTTAGTTAACCAAATATTTATGTAATTTACGAGCCAGAATTTGGTTTTCTTTCTTACTGCATACATTAAACAGACAAACAGCAACAACCAAAAGTACCAATCTGTTATCTGGACTGTTTTCTGTGTTACTTTTCCCATTAGCTATAAAACGTTCAGGAATCTGAGACTAAAAAAACAAGAAGCAAAATTATTAATTCTACATTTTAATACTTCCTAAGAGGCATCAGAGCTAGCAAAACACTTGTCAAAATTTAAAAAAAAATTCAAACTGAAGAAAAATATCTTCCCAAATTAAATGCCCCACTTACAGTATATATAGATTTACTTCAGAACTTGCATATTCAAGTTCCTAGCACAGGAGTTAACAGGAATAACATGTTAACAAATGCTATTGCTCCACCTAGTGAAAAATCTGTAACAGATCAGGCTGAAGTCTGAAGCTGAACGACATGTTTTTTGAATCTATCCAATTCAGGGAGCCAAAGAAAATATATTAATCCTTGACTTAAATTCTATTCATCCCCCTGTTGAAATGGAGTTCTGATTTTGCAGTACAGTCCAGTTTCAAGACTTTATTCATAACCTTTTGAGACAGAAGTCATAAATGGAAAATTAAACTGTAATAAAAATTACAAGGAATAGGATGTAGGAGATATAATCTATAATCATGTTAGTGTTACATTAACTAAATGGTACATTTTGAAGTCATGTATACTTTCTGTCTGTTTTCTGAAGTAAAGCTGGTGGTCAAAAAGATGCATATTAATTGCCAGTTGATCTATCAGAGAAAAAAGTTGTCAGAATTTGCATCTCTGTTCGAAATCAATAAGACAATGAGGAAAGCATTAATGTTGTGGTCCTCAGAGAACTGTAAATGTGGGGAATTAATGGACCACTTACACTTTCCATTGAGCTGTCTTTACTTTTTACCTCAAAGTTTTATTATCCTTATTTGGTTTCCATATTCGGTCAAGGATAAAGCCTCCATGATCCCTGAAGAAATCTAAAGATGCTACCTATTGACTGTGAATTTTGTGCCAGTTAATTAATAACTGATTCATGAAGCAGAGAAAAGTGTGCTTCTCTCAAGAAGAGGACAGAAAATTAAGATAACTGAAAAAAAGTACTGACACAGTGCAGAGAAAGATTTAAGGTAAACACAGGATCTGAATCTTGCCATCCTCAGTAACATTAGCCAGAACATGAATTAGAGCTGGAGGTTGCTGATTTCATGAGAATATCAGTGTTCAAAAGTACAAATTATTCAGGCCAAAATTGCCCAGTTTTGTAAGGGAGTGTATAAACTTTGTAAATTTCCAGCTTCACTTCTGAAAACATTCCAGATCTGTGTTTGCTCAAATCTGCTTTTCTCTAGGTTTACATCTACTGATAATGATTTTCTTCTGGCTTCTCTCCACAGACTTACCACTCTAAGTCTCTGATAAAGACCTTTTTATTACACTGTAATGTAATTCCTTGAACAAAGACCAAAAAATCAAAAGTCTTGCTGACCTAAAAAGCTGCTAAATTATCTTTTCAAAGCAAGGGAGGGGGAAAAGGGAGTTCTTTGATATTTCATAACATCAGTGAGTGATGTTTGTGAACCCAATATCAAAATAACACTTCTAACAAGGAACAGTTGTAAGGGTGTATTCTATGTAAATTCAATCAAAAGTTAATCGGGTGATAGGAAAGTTGGGGTGCATATTTGCTGTGAATTCTCTCACCAAAGACAGAGTAAACAGGCCAGGGTGCAGGTCAACACTGGTTGCGTCAGCTGGGTACAACATTTTTTTGGCACAAAATGGCTTAGCTATCAAGATGATCTTCACGGGAATGCATCTTTTTAATGATTTTAAAATAGCTACGAAGCATGGTAGGTGGATTGCGTCCATACAGGTACAGTCTATTATTCTCAATCTTCATATATTTTATGAAAATACAAGATATTTGTTTACTTAATGCATTTTAACTTTTAAGCAACTACAGATATAACTACATTTGGACTGTTTCTTCATGGCTGAGAGCAGTTGAGCTACACTTCTGCTACCCATGCCAGCCTACTTGTCGCTACATGGATTGTTAGGGTCCATGCAGTAGCCAGTTGTTTGTGATATTCATTTTACAAGAGTTGTAGGTACTCAGCACTTCAGAAAGGCTGAATCTCAGTTTGCATAATGAAGGTAGAATTGTCCAATTATTATTATTTAAGAAAATAAGGTAATTCAACAGATCACATTTCGGAAAGATTTTTAGGAATGGGTCACACCCATCAGAAATTTACAACAGAACATTACAGGATTTACAAAGGTTAAGGAGTTTGGTTGTAATTGCCTTTCAATGCCAGCACAAACATATGCAACAAAAAAACCACTAGAAACACTACATTCCAAAAGGGTCTAAATCTGTTTAGATACTATTAAGTTGTGTTAGAAAATAGTTTTAATCTGAGTAGTGCACATATTATAATTTTTATTTAAGCAATCTGAAAAAATTATCCATTTTTGGGGGGGGTGCAACATCTTGAAAAAGAGGTTATGTTTTTAAAACCACTTCTCATTTACAAGTAAGGAAGGAGCATTTTCCAGTGACAGGATAAGAAGTTCGGTCAAAAAATCCCCCACAGCCAAACAAAAAGTGTCAATATACACACAAATGATGAAATCTTTCACCCATACATTGAAGAAACATTGTATACTGGTGAGAGTGAATCTGTCACTCATAATGCTAATTATCTTGTAAATAATTGCATAGGCAAGAATTGAGTGAATTCTGTTTCTGCGTAAGCAAAAGCAAAATTTAACCAGAGACCTGCCTGCCTAAGGCTGATATAAATAGACTTCTATATGAGATTCCAAGATGAAAAAAATAGCACCTTTACATACTTGTGAAAAAAAGAGTAACCTTGAATTCATGTGATTTAGTCAACATTCCAATGATACAACACCACTTAATCACTCTTCTGCTGATTCTTTGTCATTTGTTCTTCAGTACTAACCTCGTGGCTAAGAGCTGTCAACTGTGTTAAAAAAGAAAAAAAATAGAGGAAGTTCAGAGAAAAATCTGTGGATATAGCAAAGCATTAGTAACATGGAAGTATTTTGTTTATCCGACAACATATGATGACAAAAACGTTGGATTTATTGTTAATTTTAGATTAGTTGAAAACAAATTTAAAAAAAGATACCTTTTTTTTCATGTTTCTTTCGAAGTTTCTCTCAGGGGAGGTGAAAAAAACTGGAGTAAGGTAGCTTAGAGCAGTGTTACGATGACCTCTTGTGGTTAAATAATATATGCATTTTGGTTCAAAGTCTCTTGAAGACTTGCAGTATCAAAGGTTAAATTCTGTGCTTGGACCTGAAGAGTTTTGTGTTGTTAATGCTGCTTAACCTGAAATAACTTCTCCTCCCAAGCACACTATCAATATTTGTTTAGCTCACTGCTAAAAGATTCTTTTAAAAATATCTCAACCTTTGCACTCCGCAAACATAACAGGTGAGAGTACCGTATTTTCTCACATGGTAATTTTTTTAAGTGAATTCACAGCTCTATATGAATAAATTCACTAATATAAAACCCAGTAATACTTAATAAAACCGTGCCCACTACAAACGTAAAAGAAAACATATAGTGCTAGGCACTGATAAGAATTAACATTATATTGATAGATTGCAACAGTAGATATTGAATATTTATATTTTCACATAAAATTTTAGTCCATTACCTAACTATATGCATCGTGTTTAAATTGCTGCTAAAGTTGTTTCTTTTCCTCAACTTTTCTTTCAACAAAAATCAGAGAACTGAGGATTTTCTGATGCTGTCGAATGCAGTCTACCAATCTGGATCAAATTATCTGACACCTTATCCCTCAGTAGATAAAATCACTGAAGACTTTATCCTGATTTTCCAGTTTCCTTAAATCATTCAAAATAACACAGATTTCGTTAAACAACTTCTCTGAGCGATTATACTTCAAGTGATGGCGCCATCAATATTTATGGATCTCTAGTAGTACTTTCCCACTGGAGGATCACCAGTGGTGGTATTTACACCTGCCAGGCAACATTCACATGACCTTACTAAATTTAGGATCTATTGCAAAACTACTTCTGCACTGGCTCTACTGTCTGAAGCTTTGGAAGCTCATGGGCAGCATAACCTTGGACTGCCACCAGCTGGACATGTGCCACCTTCTGATACGCTGGGATTGCAGCTGGGGGAGGCCTGAACTCAGCTGCTGTGAGACGTTACTTGTTTATGCAACACACACTTGGGACATCTGTAGGTTAAACCTACACGCTGCTCTTAGTGCACATGACAATTATTATTACCTCTCCCCACTCTTTTTCTTTGAAAAGGTGAAAACCAGAGGCAGTTGAGCAAAACTCACTAGAACAAAGGTGAAGACCACACCAAAAAAAGCAGCTTTAAGTTAAAATGTGGTTATCTTCATGTGCCAATAAGTAAGCACTGATGGTGGTCATGTATCCTGAAAGATTTCCCTGACTTTTGAAACATCATCAAAAAAATTCTCCTGAAAACTTCTTGCATAAGGAGGTTCTGAGTACTGCTGGTATGCAGACTTGGGAGACAAAACCAAATTGTTTGTGTGGGGGAGGGAAACATTTTGTTTCTATTGTCTAATAGGCCTAATCTGTCTCATTCTTCTTTAGCTGGGTTAACTGCAGTGCTAAGAACTGACCAACTTAAAACTGTAAACCCAAAGTATGAGGAGCAAATTTCAGTACTCTTGGCCCCATTGAACTCCCAGCTAATTACAGTTTGCATATCTGAGCATGTGATTGTTTAACATTTCTAAATGCTGTCATTATTTCCCCTGCCATGGGTTACAGGTGGGGTAATATCCAGCCTGAGACAATTTAAATTTGATCCTCAAGGTGCACTAGCATCACTTCCCTGGCTCAGCCTGGCTGTTTGGTGGCTTGTGGCCACTTCTTGTCCATTGGAAGCTCCAGGCCAGCCAGCCAAGAAACCAGATAGTGAGCTTCCTAGAGGAGGTAGGGGGGGGCTGCTCCAGCAGCAAATATGGAAGCATCTTGTGCCTCATTGTGTAGCCTTCAAAGCCTGGCTGTGCCAGGAGCAGCGTGGTATAGACAGGAATCATCTGGTGAGTACCAAGGTCTCAGCAGTCTCTCCCCAGGACAGGGGAGAAGGTCTCATAGTCACAGCCTTGTCACACTGGCTGCCAACTCACAACTCTTGCTGCAGCCACATTTCAGCACAAGGGTCAATAGAGAGCCCATGGTGCTTGTCTTCAGCCAATACAATACACCAAATATGTTCAAAACTCTGAAAAATGACTGTGTGTGTGTGTTTAGGTGCGGTTGGAAGACTGGGACAAATTATGGTCTGAGGCAAGTTCTGGATACTGACTTTCAAGAACCATGAAAGTCAAACCTCTCAAAAACCTTGCACCTTTGCACATGATCTAATGTTCACAGTAATTATTAGGTGGCTTTTATAATTCACATATATATTAAAGATAGAAATGAGAAGCAGAAAATTTCCAGCCAGCAAAAATGTTAAAAAAATAAACACTACCAAAAGAAAAAATAAACACTAACAAAATAAACACTAACAAAATAAACACTAACAAAAATAAACACTACCAAAAAATAAACACTACCACTATCTAAACTCCTTGAATAAGCTATGTTCTACCATAGCACAGTATTTTACTGCAGAAATATTTTCTCTATAGGATTCTCAGATAATTTCCTGTTTATAATACTGTTAAGAAATGTGATAGTTTTATTCAAGCTTTGTAATGTGTTTTCTCATTCTCCAAGCAGTGCAGAACATCCTTCTAAGCAGGGGTTAAATCCCGTACTTCTTTTTTGGCTTCTCTTTCAACAATAGCAGGTTCATTTTCTGGCTTTGACAGGAAGGAGTTGGACTTACTGGCTGGGTGTTGTGTAAGCATCAACTATACTGGAACTACAGTAGGAGCAAGAAACAGGAAGAAACCAGTTGGTAAAACACAATCATAGGCTGGCAGGAATTCCGTGACTATTTGTCACTCCTTCCAAAGAGGAGAAGAACAGTTGGTGGCAGATATTCAGTGCCATCAAGTACCCAGAAGAGAGATTAAATACATTTTTCTCCATGCCAGGATACTCAGAGTTTTACTTCAATGTGGACCATGGCTACTTGGAGGGTCTGGTCCGAGGGTTCAAAGCTGGGATCTTGACAAGTGCGGACTACGTCAATTTAGCACAGTGTGAGACACTAGAAGGTAAGTCTGCCGGTTTATTTTATTTCGGAGGAAATACCATTGCTTAGGCATTTGAAGAAGGGAAAGTAAAAGACTGAAGTATTGAGAGCTTATCTTAAACCCCAGAGATAACCCTGGTGTCCTTTGAAGAACTGTTCTCAGATTTAAGTTAATAGCTTTCCATAGACTGTGATTTGTGTACAGGCTGTGATTTGCAAAGCTATGCAGATGATGGGACTTTCTGGTTTACTGATAAGGATTAGAAATCTCATCCACAGAGTTCCTATGGAGACTGGCAACCTTCTCACAGGTTTTAACCCTGCTATAGAACAGTTTAGATATGGAAGTTTCATACCGTTTCAGCTGGATAAAATAGTTTCCAAAATCTTATTAAAACCTTACCATTTGGCTCTGATTTTTTCTATCAAATATATAATTTTAGTACTTTATTACTTCATTAATTTTAGGGTAGTGGTGGACACTCAGCTTACCAGGAACAGAAAACTAGACTCCACAAAGATAAAACTTACGGAATTAGAAAAAAAGAGAAAAGCTCTTTTCAAGGTGACATTGCCACAGTAATAAAGAGAACACATAGTAGTTTCCAAAACAGCCTTCCGTGGCCAAGACTGGTCACAGCCTGATGAAGACAGACTTGTACCAAAGAATCATATGACGTACCTTTAGACACTTGGCAGGAAAAAAAATGCAAGAGAAAGAAATCACCTTTCTAAAGGAACATAAAGTTCATTTCCCTGACTGCAAAATGAAAGCTGTAATTGTACACTCAAGTCGTATAGCATGCAGTCTATTAGATCAATTTGGAAAAAGAAGGAGAATGAATAAGCTCACTCTATTTTAAGCTTTGGTTGATTTGTGCATGCAGTAATGGGTTTGGGCTAAGGAAAAGTGAAGAATGATGGCTCTCGTATCCAGCAGAGTCTTGAGGCTGTCTAAACTATTAATATAAATAATGAGTCTGGGAAGATTGTTTGCCACTCATCTCACTGATTAAAACAACTACATTTAAAGAAATGTACATAGATATTTATCTGTCTGAGGATAAAGTTCCTCTTAAAGAAGAGATTATCAATAGAGTAAATAGGATCTAGACACTGTTCATCTGACCAAGCCCATGTATCTACTTCTGCTGATAAGCTGGAGAGCTGTATCAGCTCTCCATTTAATACAGTGGCACTTTAGACACACAGAATGTATGTACACAATCACTCTGAGAACTGAAATGTATTCCTGATGTCAGCTGGACAAAATCAAGAGTTTCTGTACCCTACTTGTTCCAACAATTGTGATCTATGCAACTTAAAGACTCTACAGAAACTCTCAATATTGTAATTGTTTCAGTGAAAAAGTCTTGCTGCATAAGTATACAGATTTCAGAAAAAGGTAACAGCTTCAACATCTATAAAAGACACAAAGGACCGAATGGTAGAATAATTAAACTGTGTTGTCACTTCACTTCTTCCTGCAGATGAGCTCAATAAATGATGTTATCCAAAGTGCCAAGAAGGAAAAGAAAATCCTGGTTACTTCTGAATAAGAAGAAAATTTACAGATTTAAAAAACATATAAACAAAAGGGATTGTTTGTACCCTTCCCAAAAGAATACCTGCTCATGTTAAGTTTAGAATAGTTAAAAAACCCCTAAATTTTACATCATGTTACAAGAAAGTTATTTACCACCATGAAGTAGTTTTCAAATATTTCTGAAATATATAAACTTCCAATATTCTTAAGAGCATGCAGCAGATGGACAGGAAACAGTAGAGAGAAAAAAAAAAACCTAATTAAAATTTATAATAGGGAGAACAATCAGTTTTATCTTTGAATCATTTTTTTCTAATGTTCATTCAATATTAGAATGCAAATTATTTCATCAGTAGAAGCAGCAGCCTTCATTAACCCTCCTACATGCACATCACTACTACCCACTTCCCCTTATTCTCTATTCAGCTAGATCTCTTTCACCATTGTAACATTTTCCTACTTGTTATAGACAGCTAACAGACTCCCACCATTTACCTACCAAATGTATAATTTATAATGAAAATATGAGAAATATTGGATTTCTGCATGCTGTTAAACACACTTATGTCTCTGCACATGTGGGATGCTGTAATATTAAACTTGCACCATGAGTGTACAGTGCACCACAACCACAGACCCCTATCTTTAAAGAAAATTTCATAAATTGTCTTTTGTTTCAATTTGAAAGATTCAGCGAGTGGATTTGTGCTGTGGTACTATGGTGTGAGTCCAGTAGGGCCATCAGTTCATGTATTCATATTAAAAGGTAATAAATTTACCCTATTCTGCAGTCTGTGGTTTAGCACCACACCACAAAAAATGGCCTAAGTTAAAAACATTATAAATATGCTAAAACAAACAAGCAAAAAACAAAAATCAAAACCACTCAAAGAAACCCATAAATAGAAATGAGAGGTCTTTTAATTTCACAGTGGTTTTGGTATCTCTAGAGAGGAAACCATAATGTCCGTACAGAAGAACCACAAGAAAAACTGCAGATTAGAGCTTTACATCTGCTTGATAATTACAGACCAAGTGTAAAAGCGAGAAGGAAATTGAAAACGAAGACTGCTAACAGACTAATGATACCACTGTGTCCTCTCAATTCAGGGCCATGCTGAAAGGAGAGGTCTTCAGCTTCATTTAGACATCCTTTTGGTCTTGGTTGAACTACTAGAATTTCCATGGAGCTACTTCGTGGGCTGCATGCTACTAGTTTGGCCCTATGGCATCATCTATTTCAAGGGAATGAGGTTCCCAGAGCAACCTTGCTGACAGTTTTTGAAGGAGAATATGGGGGTGTGGAGGTGTGGAGGTGTTTAAATGCAGTGTTTTGTTCTTCTCTTGCTTTTTTTGTGGAATAGAAAGACTTCTGCTCGGTATAAAGGAGGCTAGGTCACAGAAGGACAAGCATCACAACTCTGCTCCCAGCAAAATCACTGAAATAAGTTTACTTTACTTGCCAGAGACAGGGCCTGCCAGCACATGGTGGCTGGAGTAATAGTGTTAACTGAAAGAAAACTGCAGCTACTTAGTTATTTGGCTATCCAAGTGACAAGTCAGACAAGTTACCATGAACTTGATGCCAAGAGACCAGGTTAACACTTTGTTCAAGTTGTTAAAATATTCTTTCTTTCTGAACAGGATCATTCCTGTCTTAACTGCATTCATCTTAAACTAGTCTCCCTCTGTGCATTAATTATTTTTAGTCATACTTCAGTTAATTGCATTTGTTTGCTGTTCCATCGTGAGTAAACTCATGTGATTATTTAAGGTCATACTTCTTCTATAAGTTGTTTTTCTGCATGTAATTTTATAAAGAAATATACAGTGCAGATGGATGACAATCAAAATGGATGGATGACAGCTGAAATACAGGAATTTTCTTTTCTAGGGATCTTTAGGACAAAGCCCAGAGTCTTGTGTAGGTCTCCAAGAGACCCTGAAAAAAGGGGCAGCTGCCATCAATAAAAAGTTTTGATGGGCAGGAATGTCTGAGGCTCCTGTAATGCTCAAACATCTAATCCTGCTGAGTCACCAGGTCATGTCACTAGTGCAAGTGTCTGACTGCAATAGTTTCCAGGTCTTATTTATGCCAACAGCAAAGAAAGGACTATAATTTAGGACCACCTCAGTTCAGTCTCTGAGCTGCACTGAACTGTCTTGATGTGAGCTCTGATTATGACATTCGTGATTGATATTATATGGTATTGGGGCTTGTGGATGACTGTTTTGGCCAAGATCGTGAGATAGGGTTGAGTATTTTTTCTTACATACAGTATACATGCTGGCATTTATCAATACAGTTAAAGAAATACATGTGTAAAGCAGGCTGTGGAACTGACAGGGTTATAAACCAAATATTCCTGAGTATAACATTTCCTCCATAGCTTTTGGGAGAGGACTAAGGCTATTTAATGCCTTACAGCTAATATTTTTCATGCCTTATATTAAGCCATGGTTTACAAAGCCACTCAGTCAATCAGAGAACTGTGGGACAAAGTCTTGTGAAACTACTCTTGATCAGTGGGTTTTTGTTTCTGTTAATCTTGTGACGATATTAAGCACACTTCAGAATGGTCAATACTTGGGGCTGATATTTGAGTTTTACATTCTGCTTTAGGTAGTCAACCCCTGAAAATTACTGTGTTTGAAAGGCATTTACAGAGTGTGACTAAAGGTAGATATCTGTGGCTCATCTGAAAAGGAATTGAGAAAAGTTGGAATTCAGCTTGCATCTAATAAAGTAGTATTATCTAGTCTCACCATATGCCAAGTATTTTTATATTCTTTGCAACAAAAAAGAGAAAAGTAAAAATAAACAGTTTTCACAGGAAATGTAGATGTGAAATCAAAATATTAGTGATTTTTAGAAAACTTAGTCTTACATACTTAGACTAATTTCTGGGTATAACTGCATTTTTATTTATTTCTTAATCTTGCTTACCTTTCCCTCTTTCTTCAGTTATGTTTGTGTTTTTCATATTTGGATTCTCTTTCTCTTCTTCCTAAATGGAAGCCTGTACTGAAATTATGACATTTTCTAAGATTGGGTTGATGTGATTTGATATGGATTTGGTGAATAGACTATTTGGTGGATAAGGAACTGGCTGAATGGTTGCATCCAGTGGCTAATGGGCAACGCTTCAAAGTCCAGATGGAGCTCAGTGATGAGTGGTGCTCTTGAAGGATCCTTTTTGGGACCTGTGGCTTAGTTTCTCCGAGGCTGCAGGAGCTGGCTGAGAGAAGAAGGCAGGCAGGTGACGTCAAGATGGCGAAAGGGACAAGTTTATTTACAGGAAGGGTTTTTATACCATTAATATTCTGGTAACTATTGGTCAGAAAAGAAATCCACCTCCTAAAACCATTGGTCACAGCCAAATAACACTTGATACCAAACACAGAGATTAAGAAAGTAAAAGAATGCAACTTATCTATGTTCTCTCTGAAAAAGAGCAGAAAGAATTTCAAAACAGTGCAACCACAGGGACCAGTACTGTTAAATACCTTCATCAATAACACCGACAGTGGGATTGAGTGCACCATCAACAAATTTGCAGGTGACACCAAGCTGAGTGGTGCAGTTGACACTACTGAGGGATGGTCTTTAGAGGGACCTAGCAAAGCTGGAGAAATGGGCCCATGGGAATCTCATGAGGTTCCACAAGGCCAAGTGTAAGGTCCTGCACCTGGGTTGGGCAATCCTGCTATCAATACAGGCTGGGGCAGGAAGGAATTGAGAGCAGACCTGTGGAAAAGGAGTTGGATGTCTACTGCTTTTGGATGAAAAGTCAGACATGAGGTGACAATGTGTACTGGCAGCCCAGAAAACCAACCATATCCTGGGCTGCATCTCAAACAAGAGAGGGAAATGTTTCTCCCCCCTCTACTCTGCCCTCATGAGAACCCATCTGAACTATTGTGTCCAGCACTGGGGTCCCCAGCCCAGGAAGGACATGGATCTCTTGGAGCAAGTCGACAGTAGGGCCACAAAGATGATCAGAGGGCTGGAGCATCTCTCCTATGAGGAAAAGCTCAAAGAGTTGGGGCCGTTGAGCCTGGACACGGTTCTGGGAAGACTTTATTGCCAACTTCCAGTACCTAAGTGGGGCTTACAAGAAAGAGAAAAACTTTTTAATAGGGCGATTTTTTTTTGGACAGGACACTAAGCAACCTTGAGTGGCAGCCAACTTGCACAGAAAACTCTGAAGTTTATCTCAGTGACCTACAGTGTTAAACGTAGGAGTTTGAATTCACAATGTACTAGCTCTTTTGCTTTAAGTCTCAGGGCAGGCAATCTTACTGCATACATGGGGAAATAGGCAAAAGTAGCTACTGTTCTGATAAATGCTTACCTTGCTAACTGCAAATTAACTTCCTTACAGGTACATCCTGATTTCCATCAGTGGGAGTGTTGCTGTCCTTTTCCCTAACGATCACTTCAGATTTCATATAGAAATCTAATGATTATGAATGTCCAAATCATATGACAGTATCCTAATCTACAATTTACAATAGTTTTAATATAGTATTTGAACATAATTATGCATTGCAGTGGGAACATTTCTAAAAGAAAACATTAAACTGCTTTGAACAGCAAGAACTGATTCAAATGCTTGCTTTTGCCTCATGCTAAAAAATGGCTAGCAGAGAAAATTTGTCTTATGAATTCTTTGATATAATGAAAGTTTCTTTTAGCTTTGTGGTCTAAACAACTTATTTTCACTAGGGTTGAGAGCTCAAACAGAAAATGTCACAATGACCCAAGTTTCTGGAGGAGCTTCTTAGGATTTGCTAGTAGCAACCATAAATCAGAGAAAGCCAAACCAGAAATGCTAAGAGAGTGTAACTCAAACGCATTTGGAGTCCAGAAGGCGAGCCAAGCAAGATGTTTTCTCCTCCTCTTCAGGCAGCCTGATAACAGATTGTAATCTTACCTGAGATTTAAATGTTTCATACAAATATTTAAGATCTCAACAAAGTTAAAGGATGATTCCTATTGTTGCAAAACAGTTCATAGGAGTGCAGCAGACAAAACAACTGTTATACTGGTGCAACAAAACAACTATTATAATGGTGCAAATCAGTGAAATCGAAACATTGAACAAACCTGATGGGGAAGGGACTAGAAACAGTATTGACATCTGTGTGGTATGGCTGCAAATGAAAGCTTCTGGGGAAACTTCTGACAAAGGCATAAATTATTTGTTCTTTCCTGCAGCATGAAGTAAGTCTTACTTAGGCAGTACAAATTTGCATCAATTTTGCATTTACACTATATTAGATCTATGCAAAAAAATTTTCAATAGAGTATGGTCAGTTGCTTAATATAAAAATATATATTACTTTTTTTTTTTTTTAAATTTGGTTTGCAGACAATATGACAGTTTATTCTCAAGATCTTTACTGAATTTAATTCCAGATCTGAAGTTACATCTACAGACTACAGACTATGGCAACTTCTTGGCTAATGAAACTGGTCCTCTCACTATTTCCACCATTGATGATAAACTGAAAGAAAAACTACTCACAGAATTTCATTACTTTAGAAACCATGCTTTTGAACCACTTGCCACTTTTCTGAATTTTATCACGTAAGTAATATTACCACTCAGCTTACCACACACTGGTAAAAATAGTAGTTAAAGTAATGTAAATGCAACATAATGGAATTTCTATTAAGTTTCAAAACTAGCAAAATCACTTTGATACTGCTACATTTGCATACTTTATTTGCTAATATAAGTTCTGAAACTGTATGTGTATATGAGGAGCTCTTGTCTTTGCAACTAATTATTTTAAAGAACAGAAGCAGATTATTTAATGTGAACAATGGCAAAGAAGTGGTAGAGATTGAGAAAAATGGTTAAAATTTTCAAATACTATTTAAGTCAGAGAACTTGCAAAACTGACTTTGGTGGGGGGTGATTTATGCAAGATTAACAATTTCATGACGTACAGGGAAGTGTTTTCATTCTTAGGCATGTGGCAAGTGGTAGGCCTTTTCTAAAAGGGGGGAAGACAACACATCCTACACCTACCACACTTTTTACACTATTTGAACCAAATAAATAAAAACCAGGAAAACTTTATGTGACATATTGCAAGATACTTAGATCCAAGTAGCTTTTCTTGGAAATTCAGCTGCTGTTTGATGCCAGATGAAGAGAAAGCTCTGATCTCCATACCATCATAAACAGATGAAACTTGCAAATGAATGGCTTAAACAACATTAAGAGCAGGGATTTGCTCTATAACAGCATAACAATATGGATTAGCAAAATACCAGCAGGATATTTTACATGACTATTTACACCCCTTGATCTTATCCTTTTAATATATTTCATCAAGAACAATTAACTGTTCAACTAACTTTCAAGGAGAATTTTTATTGTAACAGTAAAAAAGAAAGTATCTTTTTTTTTTTCTGGTCATGTGTAGCTAACCACTTTTAGGCTAATATATTAACAGAATCTTAAAGACTGCCCTAGGACACCTGTAACCTGTAGGCATACAATGCTTACATTTTATTTCAGGGAAATAACAATGAAAGCATGAAAGTGATGGCAGCTCTTTTCTCATTGACATGAATGTATAAATGTGTATACACAACCTTTGCACACTGTTGTTTTTTAAATAATGGATACACTAGTCAAAGATATTTCACATAAAGCATGAACTACATTCTACCAGATCCTCAACCTCTCTTCACCAATTTTGGGTGAGAACATATTAATCCCTGTATATTTCTAGCTGTGTTCTTAGTCAAAAATGTGAGCTGAAGACTGGCATACCAGGGAATAGTGTTCCTATTTCCAAGTCACTGAAAAAACTCTTATGAGTCTCTTTGCCAGTAAAACTAGTACAAAGCTGATAGAAAACTCCTAGTCAAAAGAAAACTCTTAGTAATAGAGAAGAAATCTGTAAGACCCTGTTCTTAGCTCCCTCATGGGAGGATGTTTAAAGCTGAGTGAGAAGAAAGCCGTAAGATTGGACCATCTGCGTGAACTCTGCAGTTTTAGTGCCGAGATTCCCATGTACTTCTCTGTCCAGATGGTATATAAGAAATAAGAAAATCCCAAACTAGAGAAGTTGCTAGTTCAGGTGATTTGCTTTCAATACCACTCATTGTCACTTGTTATAGTGGATCTACATCTCAGCTGTTATGCTTATTATAGTAATATGTCAGTACCACCTTCTTTTTAAATATCCGTTTTCCAAATGAGTCATGTGGTTTAAAACAAGTGCTGTGTTATCTACTTGTATTTAAAAACTTCTGTTGATTTTTGATTAGTCATTGATACAAAATGAACATATATTCTAATAATACTTTGGTATTGCTAATTTTCAAAAATCTTGGGTTTGTATTTTTCCAACTGAAAGTTGATTATAAAAATAATTAATTTTTACTTTTTCTTTCAAATACAGATACAGCTATATGATTGACAATGTAATTCTTTTAATAACTGGTACATTACACCAGCGACCCATAGCTGAACTTGTTCCCAAGTGCCATCCATTGGGGAGCTTTGAGCAAATGGAAGCAGTCAGTATTGCCTCAAACCCCACTGAGCTCTTCAATGCAATTTTGGTTGACACACCATTAGGTAAAAACAATATATTATTTTTTATTTTCTTCTTAAAACTACTAATCCTGTATTCTTAAGAATAGCATGTTTCCCACTGGATATGCTGTGTTTTGGTAACACAAAACATGAACTGTGGATCAAGCACTTCTGAGTGCTGCTCAGGACATATTCTGTCAACATTTATTAACAGCTTCTACATCCACCTTGGGTAGCAGACAGAGAGAAAACATGCTACTCAAGAAGTATAATGTATATCTTTTATATCCAAAGGAGTCACTGATTTAAAACAATTAGTTTTTTATTTCAACACCTATGTCTAGAGTCAAAAAATACATCTTCATTGAGGATCAAACAGACAGCTACTTATGAATATTAGATATCGTGGTAGAACCTAGATGCCTTCTTGAGATTTGGGCATGGTTCAAATATAAAGAAAAGTGCCATTTTTAAGAACTAAATCGAAGAGCAAAACAGGGTAAAGTTTGGCAATGTCACATGACAAAATTAAGAGGAAACTCTGCTCAGTGTGATGCAGTAGCCAACACAAAAAACCTAACAAACTACTGAGAATAAGATGGAACTGGATGGATCTGAATGCATGTGAAACAATTACGTGCCCTCATGTTCAGTACTGTTACAGGTTTTGGGTTCTGCTTCTCAAGAAAGTGTGGTAGGTTGGCCTCAGACAGAAAACAAATTCCAACCCGGCCACTTGCTCACTCCCTACTCTTAGCACAATGAGGGGGGAGAAAAATGTAGAAAAAAGGGATTGCGGGTTAAGATCACCTACAAAGTACTGTAGTGGACAAACCACATATAACTTGCGGGGAAATTACCTTGATTTCTTGCTGATTAATATATGTATGACATAATTAATTACTGATCCAGATATAAGGAAACAAATAGAAAATAATGAAACATTTAGACACTTGGGGAAAATACCTTTCCTTCAGCCTTTGCTTCTCCTTCAAGCCAGGGTCCTCTCCTTTGTCCCCTGTTATCACAGGAGGTTACACTGCATTCCTCCAGAGAGGCAGTGCATGTCACAAGGAGGGAGTTCAGTCACAGAATCATAGAATGGTTTGAGTACGAAGTGAGCTAAAAGATCATCTAGTTCCTATCCTCCTGCCATGGTCAAGGACACTTGCCACTAGACCAGGCTGCTCAGAGCCCCATCCAACCTGGCCTTGGACAATTCCAGGGATAGGGCATCCACAGCTTCCCTGGGCAACATCTTCCAGTGTCTCATCACCCTCATAGTAAAGAATTTCTTCCTAATATCTAATCAAAACTTACTCTGTTTCAGTTTAAAGCCATTACCCCTTGTCCTATCATTACATGACCTGGTAAAAAGTCCCAGTTTGGTTTTCAGGTTGGCTCCCTTCAGATACACCTGCGGGACTGAGGGGCTTGGCTGTGCCCTGTGGTGGGTCCAGCATGATGCAGTCCTGGCTTTCCCTCACAGAGCTCCCACAGCACCTGGGCACTGGCACACTGAGCAGTGAAATCAGAGAAGGGACAGAGGGCAGCTAAAACGAACAGTGCTGCCATGTGTAGACAGACTAAAAAGTCCAGACTGCAGTCTGGCATGGACAAAGCTGATGAGAGATACAGACAGGTTTACAGAGTCCTGAGGGCAATGCTTTGTTCACAGTGAGTTATGAACTGCTGTTTATCAAATCCTTCAGAAGATCGAATCCCAGCAGAAAATTAGTTTTAAATGGCAAACTAAACCACTGTTTTCACACAGCTGGTAGTAAATTTCTGGATTTTTTTTTGCTAAACAAGTTTGTAAAAGGAGAGAGTTATATCAGCTCTTTAGTCACGGGACTAATTTATGGGCAATAGATCTATGTGCAGATCCTGAAGGGAACCCTCAGAGCTACACTTTCTGATTTTCTCCAATCAAAATCTGAAAGAGTAGGAGGAGACAAGACCACAAAGCACGGCCAGGCTCACATCCTCTCTGTTAATACTATCTTCCATTGCCACTGCTTGAGACAACACTCTGTCATATAGTACTGCTCTGTCCCACAGGGATAGATCAGGAGCAGTGAGAAATGGGCATGATTTTGTTGGTTATGAATACAGTATTTTTAAATGGTTCAGCTGCACAAGTGAAATTCATCCTCTGCCTCCCTGTTCAAAAGCTTGGTCTTTAGTCAGTTCTGCAGAGAACCCGTAAGCACAGATGGTCAAGGTCAAAGCATGTGCCCTTTATCAGTTGCAACCTGTTGCCTTTCCCACACTACATACTCAAAGAATAAAAGGGAAAATAGAAAAGAGGATTCTCCTTAACAATTGCAGAATACCTGCATGATTTCAGACAAAAATTATTTTTCACGTCCCTCATTGGAAAATCTCCGTGATAACCAAACTATATACTTCAGAGAAGATTAGGGCTTTCATTAGCATTTCCATCTGATTCTCTTTGGAGATACAGACTCTGGCTGCAGCACTGATTGATTCCCCTCACTGCAGATTCTCATTAAAAAGGAGAGGATAAGGGGAAAATCAAGCGGATTTTTCTTCCTCTCTGTTATATCACCCTTTCGTGTACAACAGAACCCGCGGATCGCTGTTCACACACTGGTGAGCAATAGACAGGAGATGCATATTATCAGCATGCAGATTTATACTGCTGTATTATGAACTCTGCTTTCAGCTGCTTTCTTTCAAGACTGCCTGTCTGAAAACGACCTGGATGAAATGAACATTGAAATAATGCGCAACAAACTGTACAAGGCAAGTTTTTGCAACATAATGATAATATTTGGGGTTTATCAAAGTGTCTCAGCAGAGGTCAGTATCATTAACCCTGTTTTATGGATGGGGAAACAGAAGTATGGTGAGATAAAGCAAGCTGTCTGAGGTAATCTGGTTGATTTCAAGTCCAGGAATCAAACCCAGCTGCTTTCATTTCTACTCCACTGTTTGGGGAGTTTTCAAATTTTAGGTCTGCATCCAAATTCTAGTTTAATATCTCATTAATGAAAATGCTCTAGATGTCAGGCTAATATCCAGATCCATTTGTTTATGAATAACTCAGTTATCCACCAAATGCCACAGAACTCTTAGCTCCTAAGTGAGCCTAGACAGGCTTTAGGCTAACATTTATCTTTATTTATATAAGGAAGACGTGATTTGAAAGAGTCTAATTGTTTCGAGTCTGGATAACATGATTTTTACTTAAGGATTTTGTATAATTTTCTTTATTTTAAAATAATTTTTAGCATTGTTACAGCACAATGCTGCAAGGATATGCATCTAACATGTGCCTTGCATTTTCAAAGTACTTTACAGATATTAGCACACAGGTCACTACTCTTAAGATGGTCTCTTTAAAGGTATACATACTCCATTCCATTAATCGTTCCTCCTGGCACCTTCTCTCCAAAACCTTTATTATCTTTCTTTCACAGTGGATGCCCCAGACTGCAGGAAATATTTTTTACAGTGATCTGATTGTACTAGGGGGAAAGAATAAATCTCTTCTGTTTGTCTTACAAATGATATTTAAAAATTCCCAAGCCAACTTTTAATTCTTAAATCTTTTACTGATTCTCTCATTCAATACAACATCAATTATGCCCAAGTATTTTAATTTTAATGTATTTTAATTTTCATGTATTTAAATTCTTTCATGGTACTACTATACTATACACTCTTCTTCCATTTGGTAACATACATATGTGATTCTTATACCTTGTGTGGATGACCATATATTAACACTTCTTAAATTTTTTTTTTTCTTGCTCATCTGAGTATTAGGGGAACCATTATGCAAACACTAATTAATTATTAATGTATACTTTCTCCTTTGCTTCAGCTGTCAATGTGATCAATTGTTTCACCTCTACTATCAGATAGCACTATACAGAACCCAATGCATAAGTCTACGCAGTAGATCCCCCTTGAGATGTCTCTACTTAAAATTCACTTAATTGTATAGTTAGTGACAGCTCCTAACAAGACTGTGTGAAGCTGTAGCAAATGCATTTTAATATGAATGTTCCCTAAGACAGTATTTTGGGGGATGGAGGGGCAGGGGGAGCAGCATCTCTGAGGTATTTAGTGTCCTTCCTGCACAGGTATTTTGAAATGAGTGCAGATGCTAGAATCCTTAATAGACCAGAGGGCTCTGCAGACCAGTATTACAGAAGCTTTGTCTGCTGTTCTGTCCTAATCCAGGGTTTAGGGTAGAGCAGCAGGGATTAGTTTGTGTATCCTTATACTGCTGGCCCAACAGCCGTGGCATATGCCCAAATCCCCTCCTCCACACTCTATAAATGAAGAGTTTCCTTCAGCCATCTGCTTGTTATGCAGTGGAAGCTCAATGGAGCTCAAAAAGTTCCTTCTTTAGAGAGCAAGTAAAACATAATATTTGTCCTGCTACAATTTTTGAAAACATTTGAACTCAAATTGTAATAACAGGGCATTTGCATTTGAATATTTCAACTTTCATTTGAGCTAAGTAATTAAGCACATACTTAAATTTAAATTCACAGGTGGAATTATCAGTTAATGGAAGTATTTAAAAATGAAGTTCATGGCTGTCTGCAATCCTGGTCCAGGTCTTAAGCAGCATTTAAAATATTTCTCTTCTTCTTTCATGTAGTCTTACCTTGAGGCATTTTATAAGTTTTGTGAAAAACAAGGTGGTACTACAGCAGAAATAATGAGACCTATTCTTGAGGTAAGAAAAATTCAGTCTTTATACATTAAAGTACTCCACAATGTTGTCATCATTATCTCACTTTGATTTTCCCTGTTCATTCCCTCTCCATTTCCAAAGTTATCTGTCAAATGTTTGCTTCTTCTCTAAATACCCTGTTTTTCTGAGATATAATAAATGGTATATTCAAGGATGATTTTTACCTTTTGACCAGAGAAGCAGCTAGTTTATTACTAGGGAGGAGACAGTCTCAGTTAATATTTTTCTATAACAGAGAGCAGAACAGAGTAAACAGTTCACTAATCTCAAACTGTTGCTCTTTAACATTTCTTTCCGTTATGTAGAAAAACCAAAAATTTTGATTATTGAATTTGGGACAGCTAAAGCTTGGCATTACTGTCTATTTACTCATCAATAACCTTTAATCTTCCTGAAACTATTATGTTTGTTTATGATCCTATTAAAATTAGTGGTTGGAGTTAGGTGACCTTTGGAACAAGTGTCATAAAAAAAGTCCAATATTCTGTGTTATATTTTTGTCTCAATTCAGAAAATATTAAAATTGATTTTTTCCATGACATACAAAGTTCCTAATGTCCTTCGCCTTAAAACATACACACATCTAATGTATGATATTTTTGTCTCTGTTATTGTAATAAAAGATGCAGAAATTTCTAAAATTGAGTTCTCAGCATTCAAGTCCCCTTTTTTCCCCACATGGTCTATCACAATTCTTTGCAGAGGCTGAAAGCCAGACCACCCACTTGCTTCCAGGAGTCTTTTTTTCTGCATAAGCAATTTTACACCCTGGAAACCAAAAAAATTCACTGAGCTCTGATGACATCACACTGAAAGTTTGCATTTAGAAGGGAGATAATAACCCTGGGAGCTCATCCCTGAAGGAAGAATGGGTCTGAATTACATTTTACAAAAACAATGTCCAAAAAGGGATTACAATTTCCAATTTTAATTAAGCAGGTCACAATGTTTCAATTTATGCTCTAAACAAAATACTCCTCATCAAGTTAAATTGAAAAGAAATTAAGTATTTTGACTTTTCTTAAAAATAAAAATCAAGAGATTGGCTGGCAGAAATAAAGACATTTTCCACAGTTGATTCAGATGTTTCAGAAAGTTCATTTTTAAATAGAAATTCATGCTGAGAGCAGATTACTTCCTAACATTATTTTAAGCATGTTGTAAAACTCTCTTTATACCAGTGGTAACAATTTAGCCTATGATAAGCTTCTTTAAAATCCCTATCTACTGTCAATCAGCCAGGAGGATAAACTTTTCTATAGAAGATTTCCTTTTCTGTAACATTTTATTAATCTGAAGGGACACATAGAGCAGACTGCTAATGGTTGGATTCACAAAAAAACAAAGTTGAATTATTCAAAAGAATACTTGCTATTTATTTTGTAATCGTATATGTAAGACTACCAACCTGATCCTGTCAGAATGAGGCTGAGGTATTTAGCTCCCCAACTCCTTGACCACCAAACACGCTGCCAGACTTCCATATTAAGAGTACCGATCTCCCACCGTGGACAACACACACTGCATATTCAGCCCTGAATCTGGCAAGAAACTGCAGGACTGCACTGCAGCTAGTGCTGTGCCTGTTAGCAGGACCCATGCTAAATTCTGGACTAGCAGTCTTCCATGTGGAAACTTATGTGCTTAGGAAAGGGTCATCCTCTGACTTCACCTCTACCTGCAGCAGTCGGGTGGTCTAAGTCAGCAAGTAACTGCCTCATGGCCTTACTCTCTATTGAGAACCTCGTGTGCCAATAATTTGATGAATTGTGAGGTCTGTATGGGTGGGAATGATCCTGTAAATTCTCTTAAACTGGGAGCCACCAGAAGCAGATTCCAAACTTGCAAACATTAGTTACAATTGCCTCTAACATGTTTTTTACCGTCAAATAATTACTCATCTAACAGATAGCTTCAACGTGATTTTAACAAGTTTAAAAAAAGGAAGCATTTGTCCTTCTAAAACAGTTTCAGTAGGTCTAATATGCCTGTTTGTATTAATAAGGGAAGTGAAATTTGGCCCTGTTATTCATTAGCTAGAAATCTTTTCAAGCACACTTATTTTCTTCTCGTTACTTCTTTATTGTTTACTCCTTTTCCTTTCTTCGAAGTCAGAGCCAGAGGGTGGCTGGTTCCTGCTTTTGTGTGTTCCAGTACACAGGAGTAGACCTGTGAATCTGTGTTTAATGGCTGAAGTGGTAGATTTGTGTTGCAAATGCAGCCTTATTATTCAACAGAAAAGAGTACCTCTCTGCTTAAAATAGCTCAAATATTCACAGCATAAGAAATTTTGTAAACTGCTTAAAATGTGCATATACCGTATATACTTCACTTGGAAGATTTTCCCTGCCTAATCCCTGCAATTAGCAAGGGCTCTGCTGTTTTTAGAACATGAAAGTAAGTAATAAAGGAAAGAAAGAAAAACATAGTCAATTTAGATTTCAAGACAGAAGAAAAGATTACTTTTTTTGGTTTACTATTGCATTTTTAATTCACACTCTAAAAATGGTAAGTGGAATTTTGCCTCGTACAAAAGAAGAACCTGAGACCTAGACATTGGATTGACTTTTAGTCTACTGCTGCAGTGAAAATAACAGATACTACAGGCATCTAAACCTGGCACAAGAAGCATAGTCTTTGATTCTATGTATTAAAAATTAACTGTTATTTGAAACTTTAACTTGGCAAGTAAATGCCCCCCTCCAGTTTATTAAATTATCATTTTAAATATGTGCATTGAGAAACTATTTTTTTCAGGATTTTCATTCAACCTTTACTATCACCAGCACTTTGAGTTACCCCAGAGCAGTACTATTGATTCTTTGTTCTTTCCTTTATTATTATTATTTATAAGATTATTATTTCATACTTTTACATGAGGGTGTGAGGAGATTTTTTTGTTGTCAACATCTGGGTAACTAAGCAGGGAAGTGAGGAAGCAGCAGAAATTATATTTTTAGTACAAAAATAACAGAATAAAAGCTGTGGCTGCAAAACCTGGTTTGATTTTCTAGTTAAAATTTAACTCATACTTGCAAAGAAGAATTTACAATTTCTAAAATAAGCTCTCAAGTCCATTTTTTTAAAACTTAAATTTCCATAGTTTGAATTACCAAAAAAACCCAAAATATGCCCACCCTAAGTTAGAATGAAATGTCTAATAACACCTCTTTTATTCTTTGTTTTGCATATGAAGTTTGAGGCAGACAGGCGTGCCTTCATCATCACCATTAATTCATTTGGCACTGAGCTGAGCAAAGATGACCGAGAGAAGCTGTATCCAACCTGTGGAAAACTTTATCCAGAAGGCTTACACCTGTTGGCCAATGCAGATGACTACAAGCAAGTGAAGTGTGTTGCAGAATACTATGCAGTATGTAACCTAATTTTTTTAAACAGAAAGACAAAATACAAATACTTAACATTGCCTGATGTTGGCAAAATTCTGAAGAGTATATACATAAGTTAAAAACATTTTCGAGAGAGGAAAAAAATCAGCAGAGGCACTACATTTTCCATAAAAATGTGTATGGGATCAAAGACCTTTGATTTGAAGACATAAGATTAAGATAAGACATTATAACCTTGGAGCAATACAAAGTTCCTCTGACAGGGATGTTTAAGTAAGACCAAATCACATGCTAGTAAATAAAACTCTTCCTATTCCATTCATTCCCCCCAAATTGAGTTTTACTTCATTGCTGCTGCCTCCAAGATTTTGGAGCATAGCCATACACAATTTTAAACTAAGCTGACCAAACAAGTCATGTCACAGATTAGTTCAAACCTGATTTACTGCCAGTATACCATAAAAATTCCCTTCTGGAAAGTTTTCTCTAAATCACTAATTGATGCAAAGAAGTAGATGAAGATGTTACTATCGATGCAAATTGTGCTATTTTTAAGATTAGTTAATCTGCAACACTTGATCTATGAATTAACTGTTGTACTCTATTTATAATATTTAAGCTACATCTAAGTAGGTACACAAAATAAAACGTTGTCTAGTCTATTGCTTTTTCCACAAAAAAAACCCCACAAAGCTGGAGCTGTGCATCTTCTCCTGTGCATAATCATAACATTTTTATCATAAGTTCCCATGTGAATGGGGTATGGAACAAGACTATTCATGACATCGTGAGATATTTAGATGAATTTGGGAAGCATTGTAGCAGACTTATAGTACATTCCTACTTTAAGGGAAAAACAAAGAGAAGGAAATGACACAGAAATGTAACATCTAAGAAATCAAGTCAAATATACCTGCACAGGATATTCCAGGATGACATATCAGACTAATGGATTTAGATACAATATTAATGCAGGTAAAGCAAATCCAGATGACTACTGGTAATAAAAGGAGCAGCCATGTGAGGATCAGAGTTCAACATTTTGGCTCCATTTAGAGTATCTGGCTCTGATGGATAGTATATGTACAAGAAGTTCAGCGCTCTCTGTCCAAAGGAATGAAAGGTCATGTGTCATTCTACAATAAGTCTCTTTTAGTGCCTTCAGTAAATTACGTTACATTGTTGGAAGTGATGGTAAGAAATACAAGAACAAATGTGATTTTTCTTTCTTTTGCTGACTATATGCTTTTAACTTTTGATTTATGTAGAATTGTAATCTATACATGAGATCTTCTATACAGAAAGATGACTCAATGTAAAATAATTTAAAAAGTAATGTAAGGTGTCTGTGCTGCACAGAATGCAAAAGTAACTTATTTCCATGAAGTGGTTGTCTATGCTTTTAGGAATACAAGGCTGTGTTTGAAGGTGTAGGGAGTGGCTCTGGAGAAAAGACACTGGAAGATGCATTTTTTGAACACGAGGTAAAAGCTTCGAACCTTAAAATATAAAAATGAATGTTACTTACCTGGAATAATAATTGAAGCAAGAATGAGGTAGTAGGCTTTTGATTTTACTGTACTGCATCATTCAGTTTTGTATACAAGAACATGGATTTTATATGGCTGTCAACATTTGGCTGAATCGAAATAGAAAGATTTACATTTTTAAGTAAAATTAGTCCTATAACATTTTTCTGAATACTTTTATAAAGCTGTCAATCCTGATAGCCTATCCAAAAGCCATCTCATATACACCACTTAATGAAATTTCTTTTGAGTAGTCTATTAGAGAAGGAGTTTCACCACTGTCCTTTATTTCCTGTAATATTGCTGTAGTCTATTACCAAAATTAATCCACAGCTGACATTTCAATTACGTTGATACTCAAGAGATTGCTAAATATAGTCATGGTAGCAAAGTTGCATGGAAATCTTGATCATAAAAGCTACCATATAAAAATCCTGTTTGCCTTCCTTGATGTTTTATCATAACACTTGTTTCATCTTTTCTACAGGTAAAGCTGAATGTGCTTGCATTCAACAACCAGTTTCACTTTGGAGTATTTTATGCCTATGTGAAATTAAAGGAACAAGAATGCAGGAATATTGTATGGATTGCTGAATGCATTTCTCAGAGACACAGAACCAAAATTAACAACTACATCCCCATTTTCTAAATCTGAGAATCTATAATGCCTGAAAAGATGCATCATTTCATAGAAAAGAAGAAAAATCTTATTTCAAAAATTAACTCTTCCGATTTTTAAATTGTATCAATGAACCTCCTTATATACATCAATGTAGGGAAAAAAAACTAACGCAATTAGAGACATAAGCATTTAATAAGGAAGGACTAATGGGTTTATTCACAGTTTCACTGGTAGATTTGTTCCCCACTGTGCCTATTTTAATTTAATTGATCAATAAAAACCTCCTGCAAGGTCTTACATATATATTCTTTCTCTTTTGTGGAAGCAAGATTTGAATCAATGACATTTGAAAGCTCTTTAATGGTTTGGGATTTCTTTAATTAATGTTTTTCTCAAAGGGCCAATTAAACCACTACTTCTATCTCACAGGGTCCTTCTCAGGGCACACAGATTGTAATACACAAAAAAGAGAGAAACTGAGATTCCCCTAAAATCTGAAGGGGGAGCTTCCTGAACCTAGCTGTGACCCCTCTCTGCTGCTAAATGTAAATAAGTATCTTCAGTTTCACTAAAATATTTTTGTTTCTTCCTTTACGATCATATGAGGAGCACCATAAGAGTCAAACAATGGGGGTCTGATCCAGTCCGCAGCAACATAAGTATCCCCTCCCAGCACACCCAAGAACTGTCTTTATGTATGCACCAGGGAAGATTATGAAACATGAATGAAAATGCCAACCAAGTCTATATCAGTTTTACATCAGACATAAACAACACCAGCTCTGAGCTATTTGAGGACCTGGCTAGGATCAGTAACTAAAAATAGAGTGAAGAGTTGAAGCCAGATTGTAGCAGGACAAGATTAATTCTGCTGAAGAAAAAGGAAGGATTTTGAAAGCCTTATCAACATTCTGCCTCCCTACTCTATTCGAAGAATTTGCCCTTTTATCTTTCAGACTATACCTTGATTTTCTGCATGACTTCTCAGTTTTAGGCTGCACAACAGCAAATCTCAGTCTTCAGCTGACTGTTCCTCCAGTAAATATGATACAGAAATACAATCTATTTCCTGCTGAGTAGACAAGAAAGTAAAATATATCTGATGTCAACACCTCAGAATTCTGAAAAACAGTCAGGCATCATGGTTTTAAGAACTGAGATATAATATAGTTCTCTCTGTAATATGTACACGTGCACATGCGTTCATGAATAAAAAGCAAGAAACTTCGTGTGTTTTTTATAAAACCACACTTCTTGAACTGCAAACACCAAAGGGTCATATCCCAGAACATCCCATACTCATTTATTGCAGAATTGAGAAGTTTTCAATATTTTGCTTTATTGTGAAAGCCAGACAACTTTATATTATTACTTTAAAAATACTTTAATAATTTAGCTTAGAAATAATTTAGTAGGAATTTAGAAAAATTGACTAAAATTAGTAAGTGTACAAGAAAGGAATACAAATCTTATTTCTATATAGAGACATATTTCTTTAGTAGATCTAGCAATTCAGAAAAAAATAAAAAGAAACAACAACAAAAAAAAGAAACTGAAGATTTGTGGATTGCAGTTTCACTTTGGCATGTGTAGTTTCTTCCTTGCAACTTTTATTATCTTGGACTTCTTAATTTGAATTTCCCAGTGTAATCTGTGTTCAATGCTTTCCAGTTCATACCTATATCACAAACTATTTCACAAACTGCAATGGAGAAAGCAATAGAAAACATTGCTTTGAAATTGTAGTTTTTTAATATTTGTATAAAAATTACACATAATTCTACAATTGCATTTAAAAAAAAAAGTTGGGAGTAGAAAAATAACAAAGTCAACTGGTCTGGGACACAGAAACTGAATTAATACAATTTAGCATAGTGCATGAATACTTATTCTGTACTGATAAATCAGGCCTCCTTACTCGAACAAAACAAATGAGCTGACTTTCTGCCAAGAATTTTCTGAAGTGATTTGAAGGGGAAAGAATCTGCTCTCCACCCTAAATCATTCTGTGCCAGGGAAGATACGCAGCTGCTATTGCTACAGTCTGCATACTGTTGGCTCAGAAAGAAGTGAGCAGGAATTGCAGCTTACATGACTGTGTTGTCAGCAGAACTGGTCTTTAGACTATGGAAAGGACAGCATCAGTGTTGATTGATGCTTTTTTCAAAACAAATGTCTAGATATTTGCTAAATGAGGACGGGATGTAATAGGCCTCAGTTATATTCAATTCAAGGACAAACAAGCTAGGACTTTAAACTTAGAAGTCCTCAAAACCTAGCCTTTTTCCTATAGATATTTCAATTTACATTACTCCCTTGTCAGTAAATTAGTCTTCATGATGATGTATATATAATATATATAATGGAATCAGAAAATTTGCTGAGTTGGAAGTGACCCATCAGGGGACACACACACACATGCACAGATATATTTTTTATATATATATATGTGTGTGTGTATATATATATATATATACACACACACACATATATATAAAAATAAAATAAATTATACTAATTATATAAATATAAATAACAGCCATATATCATCTCTAACAAGATCTTAGAGTGGAAGTTCAGATCACAGAATCACTACCAAGGGCATCACTAACTTCTTAATGATAATGTCAATCGGTAACACAGGGGAACAGGAAGAAACCACTTTTCACCTTCTCCCTTTTACCTCTCAAACAATAGGAACTTGTGTTCACACTCTTTAATGGCTAAGCCTATCCAGATAAATTTGGTCAGTATGATTATGTTGATTATGGCCCTAGGGCTACATCTTTAAGGAGAGATGGAGAGCAGGACCAGGAATGAGTTGCCAGTGAGCTTTGAGAGCTGTGAATCTTTCTTTCGCCTCTTTTCCTGAGCTGTAGCTCAGGCTTGATGTGCTTGCCATCTGCTCACAAACAGCTGAGCAGCACAGAATTGTGGATGGACCAGGCTGTGGTGTTCCAAGCACTTCTCATGCCCAGTCCCTCCTTCCTGCGTGAATTACTGCATTAGGTGTCTCTGTTAGGAACCAAAAATTTATAGGATGAATCATATCAGAATGTGGTCATAAGACTCTCTCTGGACTCACAGTCAGCTGACAACAGTAGACTCTCTTGCTCTGATTCTGTCAATTCCAGCATGAATTTCAGGAAACACCAAAAACGATCCAGTACCACACTTGGCTTGCATTACACATTTATGGATATTAGAGAAGCTAACATGGTGCAACTTAATTTTCTTTCATGCACGATAATATGCTGTTTTCTGGTTTATCTAAGTATGTCTAAGTTAGAGTATATATAACTTTTCAATAACTCAACAGCAAAACAGTAGATCTAAAGTAGATGAATTTACAGATAGCTGGCCAGTGTTTGGATTTGCATCAGATTTATAAAGCTGTTAGAATGAACATTACCATAACAGTTTAAACAAGAAATAAGACAAAATCCATTGATTTGCTCAACAACTAGATTGATTTACTGAGGAATGTGGAGAAATAATGTAATATAAATCAAAGAAAAAAAGAAGTGATAAATGGCAATAATATCAACCAGGAAGTTAAAACAGTTTACATGACACAAAATGTCTTCTCAAACAAACACAAAATCATTCAATATATTGGAATGTCTCCCAAATGACAAAGAGAAAATAAAAAATGGAATTCAAGAAATGACAAGTGTTATAAATAAAAATAAAGTGATTTTTCGCATGTTGGAGCTAATAATTACTGTTGTATTGTTATACCTGTTGAATAAAGTTGAAAGTTTGGATTTTTGATAAAGTTCTAGATTGAAAAGTTAAAAAGAGACTGTTTTAAAGATGTTTTAAGAGTGTAATGTTTCTGGGTAAAAGCATTGGGATATTAAAGTCGTTTGGAGCAAAATAAAAGGGATTGAAGGTACTTTAGATGGAAAAGCAGTTGAACCCATGTAACCTTGAGTTCAGAAGTTATGTACTTTTTTAAAAAAAATCCTTTATCTTTGTAATTTTATTTATGTAAAACTCAGTTTTTATGTTGTATTGTAAATCTGTAAGCCCATCACCCATCCCAATATTAAAGGCACCCTGCAGCACCCGAGCTAAAAATAGAAGGTTTGCACCTCTCCGCCCACCTCAAGTGGAATACTAATGAGGCCCTTTCCCGCCTTTGCAAATTACCCCTAGACAACGATCCATCTATTGGTGGGGAAGGCCACCTCATTAATTAGTATTCCCAATCACCAGCGAGCGAGAGGGCGGAGAGGCTAATTCGGACCAGCCCATCAAAAACTTTATAAATTTGGCCCTCTTCAGGAGCTGAGGGGTTTTTTTCCAGGTGCCTTTACTTCCAACAGCTGCAGACTCTGGTCTGTGCAGGGTGCCTGGTGTCTCTGTCTCTCTGACTAGCAGGGAGACAGAGACTGGGTCGGGTGCTGGGCCTCTTGCCCATTTTTATGGGCTATACTTAAAATCTTTTTTTTGAACTTAAGATTAGCTTAAGTTCGCCACCCGGCCTGAGGGATCTCCTTGTCCTTGACCACCAACCGGTGGCCAGGAGAGTCTTATTGCCGTCCTGGGACCTTCCTTTTTTTGTGTTTTTTTTTCTTTCTTTTTCCTTTCATTTCTCCCTCGGGAGATCCTGGACCTCGTGGGTCCAGCAATAAACACCTTTTGCTCTAACCCACGAGTATGAAATTGTCTTTTTTTTTATGACAACAAGATAAAGCTCTCAAAGGCAAAAAATTTTATATTGATGACACACAGTGAGAAATATTTGACTAGTTGGAATCCATATTCCACAGTTCTTATAAGCATTACTTAAAAAAATACATTCTATGGAAGTTAGTTACATGTTCTAACTCTACTACTTATAACATGTAACAGCAAATCAGACTGATTGAAAAGGAATATATAATACTTGCAAGGTCCTTGATAAGAAAATGGCAATTTTTTTTTCCAATCCAGAAAAAGTACCCATTCTTATGTTATTAATATTATCTTGAAAATGTATAAACTCTTTGCCTTTGTGTCACATTGCTTTCTGAAACCTCTGTTTTGTTATATAACCATGCATGTGCCCATACACATAAACATACACGTGCATCAACTACAGAATTTTCTGCTGAGTCATATTCCTGCTGGAAATTGAGAGAGCAAACATTGGAAAATCAATCTAGAACAATTTCAAAATTGTTTTTTCACAATACTTTTTTTAACCAGTGAAAATGTAAAGAACAATTAAAATATTTGAAAGATTTGTAATAAATTCATTGAAGTAAAATAATGCCAAGGAAACTCTTTTTTTTTTTTTTGCAATTTAAACTAAACTGATTTAAACCATTTTATTCATACCATACAGCATAAGAGGCAAGTGACTGCACTCAAATAATTACAAGCCTGATCTAAGATCATAAAAATTCTTTATACCTACAATACTTCAGCCAAGTTCAATTGATCCCCATACTAGTGTTGTTTACAACCTCTGACTATTAGCCAAAAAACCCAAACAAACTTGAGAATGGCAGAGTCTGAGGACAAAAACTGTCCCTTATCTGGACAAACCAAGAAACAAAAGACAAAAAACAAGGTGGTCACATTATTTTTTTAATTTCCTTAGGGAAATTAAAAAAATTTAAAAGGTTGAAGGTATACTTTTAAAAATCTTCCCCCTCAACGAGACCCTTGATAGAAATGGCTTAATAAAGTGTGTATATATATATATATATATATATATACATACATATATGTTATAGGGAAAGACAGGATGGAACCATCATAACTGTTACAAAACCAAAGTGTTTTATCTATCATCTGTTACATGAAGAGGGAGTACTAACACTGTTAGAAATGTGCAGATGCCAAAGAAGCCAAAATAAAACAGATGAAGTTTATTTATAGCAAATATTAGGACTTTCATAGGTGTACAAAATCCACAAACAAATTACAAGTTACTCTAAACAATATGTTTAGCAGGGTTACAGCTTCTGGGCTGAGCAAATGGCTGTGTTGGTGTGAGCTGTATACATGAGGTCTATGTGAAAACCTGAATTTTTTCTTTGAATGGTTTGGTGTGGCAGACAGCTGCCAGGCGTCCTGCAGCAGCCAGGATGCTCAGACAGTGATTATGCCAGCTAGTGACCAGCACAGTCACTGTGCCCAGCACAGGTCACAGCACACTGAGCAGCTGACTGAAAAAGATAACATTTTCTTAGAACCCTTAAACGAATTCATGTTGATGACTTACCACTGGCAGGAGACAATAACTGAGACAAGTGACAATAACTGCGAGCATTATTATCACCACTTCTCTCTCTGGTGTCCATGGTCTACAATAGAGAGCTTCTGAGTGGGTGCACTTCGGTCCAAGTCCAGAGGTTTGACCATCTGACTAATTAAACAGACCTATTTAATTTAGTATATGGGATCCAGCTGCATGTACGCTCCTCATTTTGCTTGATATAAACATGCAGAAACCAAACAGGGAAAGCCACTGAAACCAGGGAAAGCCACTGCTTTTAAGGTGCTACTGAAAGTGACTGCCTAAAATAATGTCATGACTTCAATATCAAAGTCTTCTTTTTGTCACTCCAAAGCAAAGAGTCTGTCATTTAAAGGTGTGAGCATTAATATTTTTCTCTTAAAAGCAGTAGTAACAGTTTACAACCTCCACCATGGCAGCAAGGCTGTCACTCTGAATGTTATCATAGCAGCGTAACTTTTTTCTTTTATGGTTTTTAGATCAGTCCTTGCTATTGAATCATGACAAATTATATGGTTTGTAATTTCATCTCTCAGGACTTTACCCTTACCAAAGCACAAGCCAAGTCTTGCATTAAAACAAACCCTTGCCAAAAATATTAACTCATGAATCAAAATGCCAGACTTTCAAATCAATCCTACTCATTCGAATCCCATGTGCCCTACATGCTATTTTATCTAAGTGTCTTGCAAATCAAGTGTTTCATTGCACAAGGCTTCAAGAAGTGTGGGCCAGACCGTGAACAAACATTCCATCTAGATGCCCAGTCTTACTCTTAAAGTGGGCAATGCCATATTTCTTGGAATTAACAAAAAAAAGAAAAAAGAAGTTACTAAACCTAGTAACTAGTTACTAAACCTAGTAACAGATCATAGCCGTTAACTAAAAAACTCTACAGTTCACGTACTGTGAACTCTACAGGCCTGAACCCTCCTGTAGATTCAAGATGCAGCAGGAAAACAGGATAGTGAATAGGAAATCAAGAAACTAGAAAGTTCTTTCTTATAAGTGTTGCTTAGGATGCCAGTTGCTTTATTTCATATCCATTGGAACTACATTATGGACTGCATCTGCATTTTTAGGGGTGGGATATTTATATGTTGGCAATTAAGGAATTGCATACAGGATTCATCTCAAAAGTCCCTTTAGAAGTTCCCAGGACTTTCAACTCCAAAAGACAATCACTGCTATAAGAAATTCCATATTGTTCTTAAACATCCCAAAATTAATGGAATCAGACATTATTTGCTCCTACAGGAGACTTAAACAGTACATATCACCTGGAGTTCTATGTTCCTATGGCCGTATAGGCAGTGAATTGCCATTTAACAAAAAATAAGAGACTGCTTTTTTTAATGGCAGCTCAGAACAATGCAGCTGCCTCATTTTTCAGTGTGAAATCCACAGATATGTTTTGATATCCCAAAGTATTTTTAAGCAAAACCCCTAAAGCCGAAGAGTTTACTGCAATTAGTTGCAGCTATGGCTGTACACCCTGGAAAGGGTGGGAATAGGAGTTTAAAGTAGCAACAATAACCACAAAGATACAGGATCAATGCACATACAATCTTAATCAGCATTACCTTAATCATAGTTAGATTAGTTTTAGCTGGCTGCTGTTTTGTTCAAATGTTGAGATTGATAACATGGGGAATGTAACATCTGAGAAGAATGACAGAGGACAAAGTCGACCCAGATCTCTGCCTTCTTTCAGGTTTAAACTATTGCAACATTTTTTCTTCTACTTAGCTTTGATCACTACGGGAATAAAAGCTTTAATCCAGTTCCACATGAACAAAGAGCCTCTGAAATACTGCAGACAAAACTTATTTACCAAACAATACTCACTTGTATTCAAATGAAGTGATAGCAACTGGAATGTAGATGCTTTCAAATATGTTCTACCCTTCTATTTTACTTACAAAATAACTAAGTAGTTGTGTATGCATGTTTTAATTTGTATCATGATGCCTATAGGTCATAATCAAGATAATGAGCCCCTTCATCCACTATCAGAGCAGACAAACTAAGAGCTAAAAACTGTCAGGTCTGTGACCACTTCACAGGGTGCCATCACATTAATAGATGCTGTCTGGACAGCTTAAGCAAATTAAAATGGACCCTGCAGTCAATTGAGCAAAAGACATCTATTGCTGACCAACAGCAAATGCTAAGCTCAGAGCACAGCTATACTTCTTAGGAGCATAAGTTCCAATTCTGGAACAGGAGGCTGCTCCCAGGTGTAGATGCCAACAACTACATTAACTTATCAATTAAATCCCTCAGCAAGGAGATCTTGGGATTGGTCTGTGCTGCCAGAATCACTTATTTATTTAGAGCCAACAGTGAAAGAGCTGAAATAGTTTTGGCTGTCTGCTGAACAACCCAAGCTCAACGAAATGTCCCAACCAGCATAACTTAGAGCCATGAACTTGCAGGCCTGAGACATTGGAAACCAGATGAAAGCAAGCCCTCAAACCAGTGGAGCTTAGGTCTCTAAACTTTTTGCAAATGTACACGGTGAATCTGCCTGACAGGAAATAACTTGAAGTTGCACCAGTTCCTGCTTCTAAGTGAATTTAAGCAAGACTTAGTCACTAATTTGTTCAGACTGAGACAATACTAGGCAAAAGACGGGCAGAAATCCTGCCAGCCAGGAAAATTTTAAAGCCAAGTGACAGGTGAGTTTGGACATTTTGAAGAGTCAGAGGATGAACAAGGCTTGTTTGGAGCAATTTTAGATTCAAATGCCCCAAGCATGACAGAGTTATGTTTTCAGTGCCAAAGTCCTAATTGGTTTAAGCCCTATAAACAAAATGGAGTGGAAAAATATTAACACATTAGTGCTGGTGGATCAAAGAACAGAGACATTTCCCAAGGCTACTTTGGGAAAAGACAAGAACTGAGTGCACATTTCTCAAGTCTTAGTTCAGCATTTCCATCATAAGGTTCTTTTTAAAAGACTTATTTCCCAACTAATCTTACCAATAATGCATAGTTCAACCCCCCTACTAAGAGTAGGTCAAATTATCATCAAAGATAACTATGCTGAACAGACTCTGTTTTCTCTTTCGATGTGCTCAACTACCTAAACAAGCTCAGTCTCTCCTTGTAGATCACATTTTCTAGATGTCTGATAAAATCTGTTTGTTTGCTCTGGACTCTTTCCAATTAGTTCACATCTTCTGAAGTGCACCAATTAAGATTAGTTTTGGGCACAGCACCAGACACATTAATGAGAATGATGATTATTAAAAACTCTTTCAAAACATTTCAGTTTGTGTACTTATAAAGTACACAAATAAGCAGAAGGAAAAATAAATAAAACCTTTTGGAAATCTAATTCTCCTAAAAGAGTTCTATCACCTACTCAAGGATGCTGGTAAACAAGGTCAGATCATTACTCAGGCAGTATTTGAAGTCACAGAAAGAACAAATAACTGACATATTCTGGCAAAGTCCCACAGCATCCAGAATGGGGACAACGATCTAATTCCACTGAAAGAAAAACAGTTAGACAGTCTGTCTCCACAGAACTAAAAATTCAGAAATATATAGACCAGTACCAAAACCTGACATAAACCTGAAAAAATAAAATTACCTGATTTAATGGTATTCTGACACCAGTTCCAAAGTGTCTAACTTTATAGAAGTATTGCTTGATGACAATACTATATTTATCTCAAGTAAAGTGTCTGAATTTAAGTAAAAAAAAGAAGTTTTTTTCAGGAGGAATCTAGCTATTGCTAGATATTGCTACAAGGTTAATACTAGCTGCAATAGGATGATTTTTACAAGATAAGGAGTAGTGCAGGCCGAGTCATATTTTGTCCAAATGTGTTTGGGTGCAGTTTGTCCTTGGCTAAGGAAAATGATGCTCACACTCAGACCAATAGCTCTCTATCTCTAACACAGTAGCTTATGAAATCTAACATAACTAATACCAAAATTTTAGAAAAATAATTGCTCAGTTCCCTGTTACAAATAGGATTCACCAACTTAATACAAGTTTTGACAGTTTGAAATGGTCATGTATATGTATTTACATTCATGGTGTGTGATACAGTTGCACCCTTGCCCTGCACAGTCAGGCATGGTGTTCTACTCTTAAGATAAGAAAATATTCAACAGTGAAGGGATCCTATCTCAGAAACAAGGAAAGACATCAATAAAGTTATTGCTAAGCTGGAAAATACCTTGTTCCGTGGCTAATAAAATCTTTTGTCAAGATGAAACTCAAGTTGTAAAGCAAAAACGAAAACACTTTTTTGTCTTCTTAAAACACTAGCAAAGACTGTTTACCTCCTCCCTACATAAGATATTCAGATATTCATGGCCTACACAAAGACATGAGTTATCATTACCAATAAGAACAAATACAATTGGTACACAATTAGTAATGTATAGTAATAGAACAATGTGTTCCCACTTTCTTCCTGGCTGCAAGTCACATGAAATTAATTAATGACCTGCTTCCAAGTTGTAAGTGGAAAAGCAATGAAAAATTAAATTTATTATAAGTTATGCTCTTTCTGTCTCAAAGAGAGCACTAGGTAAAAGTAAACTTAGAAATGTATGTAACTCAAGGAAGGTATAATACTTGATTATTTAAACTTAACTAGTCTGGCATTTGAAAGCCGTGCTGGCTTTTGAAAGCTAGCTGCTCAAGAATTATACTATCTTGTCAGAGAGAACTCCATTAGTGAGAAAAAGCACTCTGGCAAAAGCACAGAAAGGAAAAAAATGGAATAAACTAATTTTGTGACAAAAGCATAATTAAAAAAGAACCCAAAACACCATTGCTACACATCTTGATAATTCCTTATAGAAGTCTTCATAAAACCGTCAACATTTCATGCCATCAAGTGGATTACATAAATCAGAGAAACTACAACCAGTCAGTTTACTGGCCAGACCTAAGGCAGTTCTTTTCCTCCGTACATGAATGACTGAACTCAGTGGAAAAACTCCCTACACAGTGACTTTGCCTGAACCACTTTACACTTGTACTACAATCTCATAACAGTCATTTTCAGAAGTTGGTGGTTTGTTTTCTTTTTTGCCTTTTTTTTTTTGTTTTGTTTTTAATTATGAGAGAAAAACAACAACAACAATTTTGGAATTTTATATGGCAGATTTTCCACACAGAAAACAATGTATTAAGTTCAAGCAGACATTTCAGGCCAGCAGTACAGGAAAACAGCCCTTTCATAATCAAAATATTGACAATGCTAAAGGCCAGAAGAGATTTTAATAACTGACCATCATGGGACAAAGAGATAACTCCACTATCTAATGATTAAAATATTAAGCTCCTTCACAAAGATCATTTGACTTGCGTCTTCTGATTGAAGCCAGTCCAGCTTTGTCAGTTATGTTTGTTGCAATTAAAAAAAAAAAAAATCACATTGGCTGAAACGCAGTTTTGTTATCAATTACTTGTTTGCAGGTATTTCAGTATATTAAAAATGACAGTGAAACTTTCAGAATCCCTTTATATATATATATATATATATATATATATGTATGTATATATAAAATTACACTAGACCTGTATGTTCCAGCTTTGCTTTTTAAAAGAAAATGCCTTCTCATCCCCATTAGAACGTAATTCAGATTGACTGAAAATGCAATTACAGCATCTTAGCTGTTGTCCAAGTCTTGTGTTTGCTGTTTGGCCACTGTCAGTGCAGCAGGCACAGCTGCTGAAAAATAAAAGCAATATCTTGGAATCAGCAAAGGCCAAGTATGTGGATCACTCTAATGCATAACATTTCAGGAAAAAAATCCAATTCAATTGCTACCCAGAGGGTAATGTAATGGAACAAAGATAGATTTCCATATCTTTGCAGAAAGCCCAAATAGTTATTTGGTATGAGTGAACTATTTCAGAATAACTCTGAATTATTTCTGCCTCAGAAGGGATATTATTTATGCAGAAATATACACACTTTCTTCTGCTTTTTTTACCATTTCCCTTTCAAATAGTGACTGATCTCCAACCTTCAGGAGCATATAAAATTACTCAGACTTACCATTTGTGGGGGTGAAGTCCTTCCCACTCCTTTCCAGGCTGCAGTGTGATCTGAGAAATGCTTTTTAGGCCTTGTCCTTGAAAACAGCACCTGGGCTCAGCTCTTTCTGACCTTATCAAAAACACTGTCTGCTCCCAGAAACTCCTAACAAGCTTCTGTTTTTCTCATGATCAGCCTTGGAAAATATTTCTCTGGCCTGAATGGCATAACGTTCTTGTTCTCACACTTTCAAAGAAAGTGTCGACCCAAACGGTGGCCAGGATGAAACACAAACATTGTCATGACTAAAGCCCACTCTCTTGCGGCCCTATGAACAGCGGTCCAAGATGGCCCTGTGAGCTCTCCTGGGCTGCAGTGTGTCTGTGCCCAGCAATGTCCCTCGCAGGGGGGCTCTCAGAGCCAGCAAACCCTTGGGCTTGCTATACCTGGAGAATCGCCGAAACTCCGTGTGTCCTCCAATACCCTCACTCCTTGAGGCCCAGTCCTTTGCCCCTCAGGAGATGCAAAGGCATCCCAAGTGAGTATTTGCACTGACTTCTGAGGGAGGTTTTCCCACAGGTACCTTATTTTGCACTGATTGTTTCTATGTGCATATGCTTTGCACATATGCTACAGCAAATCTGGAAGTTAGGTTAAGTCACAGTTATAATTTAGGCTAAATGCTGTTATTTCTCTGTTAGGTTGTTAATGTTAAGTTATAAATTAAGGTATAAGTTAAGTTAAAGGATCGAACATAAGCTTGTTAGGAATGTTGTTAAGCTTTAGGCCACATTCCTTTTCATCCTCGTTTACACTGTCTTTACACACACATACTCCCACACACCCCCACAAACCTAGGTAGTTTTCAGTTCATTTCTGTTTTGATTGCCTGGATTTTGTTTGGTTTTGTTGCCTTCTTTCCCTTGCAGTGCCTTAGTTGTCCTTTCTAAGTAGTGTGAATCTTGCCAACGGATCTGTTGTGCTTTGTAGTTTAATATTAAATCTGACTTTTGCTAATTCCCTTGTTGGTGATTTTTGGGTGATCTCAAGCACATTCATTTGGGACACCATTAAAAAGATATATTTTTAAAATCATATGGGTTCTCACTTTGTTACTACATTAGTATTTTATCCCATTTAATTCAGTTCCACTTTTGTTAACTAAGTTTCTTTTGTATTTTCATTAAGAAAATCATAATAAATAAATAAGAAAATCAACAAAATTGGTCTGTGACTTTCCTCAATACAGCAAGACTAGCACGCACCTTAACAAAGTTAATGTGCTACATCTTGGGAAAATTGGGAGAAAACAAAATACTTACATTTGAGACAGGCACGTTAACTCTCTCCTCCTAAATGTAGTTTTTAATTTAATTAATAATAAAATCTTTATCGTTCAGGGACTTGCCAACATTTTTATAATATTATAGATATTCAGAACAAGTTAAAATGTTTCAGTTCTTTCAAATAAATGATTATTTTACCTGAAGTAAGTATTCAGAAACTTCACTGGATATTGCTGGGAAGCCAAGTTTTAATATTGTGCTGACTTACATAGAGTAACCAACTGTGTGAAAAGATCTACATCAGTCAATACGCCTTTTTTTCCTAGAAATGTTTTTGAAACAGGGATGAAAATGAGTCATGTTTTTGGGATTACAAAACTTTTATTTTTTGTAGGTAAAACTGTTCTTAAATTTAACAAATTCCACGTATATACTACTCCATCTAGTTAATCATTCCTTCATGAATACTAAAGCAGCATTTTCTTTAAATTCTAGAGAGGAAAAATAACACACCCGAAAAAGAACTATGCTGGTGTATGTTATATATTGATTCTCCCTCAAGAATAGTTAGAATTGTCAGCAGGAATAATAATTACAATGATAATGATAATTGTTGTAATAATAAAAATTTATAATACATTAATATTCTGATTTCTGTTATTCCAAAAAGTCCATCGTCCGTCACCTTTTTCCTTCCAACCCTGCTTTCATTTTTCTCTCACCTACAATCCAATGAGAGTAAGAAAACTGATGGGTAGTCCTATTTTCTGAAAATAGGAACCATCCCTGAGGCCATGTTCATAAAGGAGATGTTTTGTGCACAGTATCGCACGTCAGTTCAGTAATTCACTCAGCGTTTGGTAGAAAGCCAAAGGAGATTCCTACAGTTCACACACAGAGATGTGCAAGATAGGACTCACCCTTTAAAAACACAGCTGATCTATTTAAGCATATCTCCCACATATATCTTCCACATACCTTTGCCTGTAAGAATATCTGTGCTTGAAATTTCAGAACTAAGCCTTTTCTTCAAGGTCTTATATCAGACAGAGAAATAACTATGGAAAACCCTGTGTTTTCTAAACTAAAAGTTACGGACTTTTGTTCATGGCAGAAGCTCATTTCTCTCTGCTATACCTCAGACAGGAGATACTGACTTAGTTGCATTACTTGTAATATTGCCAATATTTTAGTGGCCATGTCACAAACTGGCCCACCAAAGCAACAGATGTCATCTAATTGAAGGCAGAAGACAAAAGAGAGCACAAAAGCAGCTTGATTTCAAACACGTCTTTTGTCATTTCATCAGATCTGTGCTAAAAATTTTACGTGTTAAACTGAATGTGCAGGATGTGGAAGTAGTGCAATGCATTTTTAAAGGCTTTTAAAGAGCAGCAGTACACTGATTTCTACAGTAAACATTAAAATGGTCTGTATTAATATTTAATTGGTTAAAATACTCCTGTATAAGTCATAAGAAAAATGAAGTCTTAAAAACAACAATTTAAAAACAGTATTACTCCCATCTATGCCTAAAAGATTTAAAATAGCAAATTACATTTACATAAGTATAAATTTTATATCTAATTTTAAAATACACAACATGCACAAATTGCTAGTGAAATTTTAATAACAATCTGGGGACAATGTGTCATAGCTGCATTAAAACAGAGAAAAATAAGAAAATCAAAAGTGGCAAAGTAAAAAAATTCCTAATTTATTCCAATTAATAGTTTAAACAGTCATGGAAGGAATGGTTCACCAAGATTCCCATGTTCTACCAAGGAGGTGCATTGTCTTAAAATTGAAATGCATTCAACTACATTAAACATTGGGATTATTCACAAAGAAACAAAGAGTACTATACTATAAATATTTGGCAAAAAAAAAATTACTTTCCCAAGTTGTTAAAACACATTCATGGATTTGTAAGTCTATTTTATTACTAGTATACATGAATACTGCACTCGAATTCTTATGTCCAGTTGAAAAAAAGGAGAGAGGATTTTCACAGACAAAAGAATTCTAGGGCTTGAGGAAAAGAAGAGGGGTTTTCAGAAACAAAAGAAATACCAGGGCTTGAGGAAAAAAAAGGCCTGCAGGTAAGAATCCAAGAAAGATCAGAGAGGCAGCTCAGGAGAAAGCTGAGGTTCAAGCTCTTTGTTTTTTCTTAGAACCAAAGAAAGTCATGGCAAGAGTTCTGCACAGAAATGCAGTAAGGACATTATCTATATTAAAGGAAGAGAGAGTCCTCAGGTCCTAAGCATGAACACTATACGAACCACTGTAATGTTAAGAGAAAGAATATATGGTCAAGTCTCAGAAGACATGAATTTGAATATTCCAATTTCTTAGTTTTTCTGATTAGTGCTCAGAGATGGATCAACAAAAGACAAGAACAATTTACAGCTCAAACTGATGGCTGACTCTGGTTCACTTAGGCCATGTTCTGACAAACACAAATTTACATTCACTTGATCATTTTCAGTTATGCAATCTAAATAGGGCAATAAAGGAAAAAGGACACAGGGTTTCTTGCAACAACCAAAACCTTGATTCCCTGACTGTGGTCTCTATACCACTACGTTTCTCAACCTTGTCAACAGAAGGAGCAGTTAACCTCTGGAAGCAAAACAAATTCAAATGCCATCTTGCGCCTACTGTGCCAAAGTACTCACAATGGCCTTCTTTTAGCGACAAATAAAAGGTAAAAAATGTAACCAAATTTTTATTCTCCTCTTCCATTCTGATTATATGTACGGGAGAATATGGCTGCACAGGAATGTCTGGTTTTGACTTGCTTTTTGAGCTCCCTTTTGATATTTTATTGACCATCAATTACCCACAGACTATGGGCTGCATAGCATTGCTTTAGGTAGTGCTGCAATTAAATCACATCACTCACTGAGCACTGGAACTAATGAAGCTTGGTCTCTTAAAGATTTGTTTTTCATGGTTGATTGACTTTGGTGCCTAAGAATGCAAACTCCAACTAAAGCCTTCTCTTATGGTAGGCATTTATAAGGGCTGGCTGGTTTATTGTTTACTCTTTCCCTGCTCCCTATTCTCCAGTGGTTAATAGTGTGCAATTTAATCATGTAGCTTTTCCTTTGTCTGTAGCCCTTCCAGGGAACATTTACAGACGCTTTCTACTATACTCTGCCATCTATTTTCTCAAGGAAAAAGAATTTATCAGATTTGCTAGACATGTTTGAAGTTGGCCTGTGAACTCAAAAAAGTTATTACGGAGATTTAAGGGTAATTGCACAGACTTGGTAAACATGCATCTTCCTTCCATGGGAAGTGAGAATAAAATAACTTGCCATACTTTGATTTTCTTTTCCAAAAGAAAGAAATTGCATCCTTATTGCCCATTTATTGGTGAGAGAAGATACAAAATATTGCCACTGGAATTTGACCAGAACAAACCAAACTATTTCCCTTCCCGTATTTTAAACGCTCTCCCCATACCTTATGCCTTCTAAACAACCCCATTCTCTTCCATTCTCCACCCCCAAAGTGAGCTGCTATGCTCCCAAACTCTTCTGTGACTTACCACTTCCACTGGGACTGGAACCTCTTACTCTCCATTACCTGTCTCTATACTCATCTCAGGCATCTAAGTCACATTCAGCTTACTCAACATTTGGGCTCAACCTCAGCCCTGCTTCCAAGTCTGAAGGGGAGGCATGCTCCATCCAAGAAAATAACCCAGTACACAACAAGAGACTTCAAACAGTGGTACAATTTTAAGGCAGAAGTGAATTCACATTAATACATTTCATTCTATTGCCAGTGTGAAAACAGTGTGATTAAAAGATAATTATATTTTAACTTTCAAATACGTTTCAGTATGTTGACATAAATTCTGAGGTTTCTGACTTAAGAGAAGAGCTTGCAGCAACAGACTTACAGGAAATTACAACACAATCTCATTACAATATGAGATGAGATGTACTGGTTTGTACATTTTTTCCCCACAAAAGAAGTCTAACACTTCATGCTGCTAAGAGACAGCACAGAAACAACAACACTTTGACAAGTTGTCTTCATAGTTATCTAGGATTTGGCACACAAACCTGTAGACTTAAAAGAAAAAAAGCAATAAATTGATTGCTGATTCACTAATGTCTCAATCAGGACTAACAGATCTGAAAAGTTGACAATGTCAAGGTATTGAAATAACTGTATTCTTGAAAGACAGAGCCATTTTGGAAGATGTTTGTCCACAAAAAATACATTTTTTGAAAGTGTAGATGAAAATCAATGAATTTTAATTTAATTTTTTAATAACTCACTCAGTTCTTATAAATTAGCAACTTCTGAATTAAGAAGTTTTGGTCTTGGAAAAAGGTCTAGGAAGAAAAATCTTCTTATGATTCCAAATTTATAGACAAAAAAACTTATAGTGTCTAAATCCAGAGGCAAGCAATTTTATTGATTTATACTAACTGGAGTCAAATCTTTGCAATTTTTCATATTTTAATTTCTCCACAACCCTGCTTTAAAAACCTACTCATTTTAATTCAATCAGACACCAAATTTTTGTGAGGAATCAAGTTAAATTAAGTGTACTCAAGGTGATTATTGTTATGTATTATTTACACTACTACATATGCAAAATCACTTATATTACAAACAAGAATATGACTGTGCCAAATATTGCATACTTAATAGCGGAATCCATATCTCACACCTTAAATGAGATGCAACATATTCATACCTCTGACAGATGGAATGAAATATATAAATAGGAGTAAATAATTGGATGGTGCAGTACCCAAGTTCCTTAACCATTGTGAAACTAGAGACTTCTAATTATACGCAGTAAATAGTGACTAAAGTAGGATTATACTCGAAGTGTAACATCAAAAACCCTCATAACAACATAAGGACAAACCCTTATCCCTTACTGTATAAATAAGATATTTTTTAAGGACAATATATGTTTAAGGTATAATATTTTATATTTATATATATTATAAATATTATTATATATTAAAATATATAATATTTATATATATAATATATTTTACAGACACAAACATGTATATAAGTCAAACATATACAACTATACTCATTCTGCTTTCAGAACATAACAACCATGGAATCTGAGAGAGAAATATGAGAAGACTCTGAACAAATGCCAAAAGTGCAGACATTCAGTTGTTATAGGGAGTGTTTATTGTCCCGGAACAGGAGCCAATATTGTGCATTGAAAAGCCATTGATTAAAATGTCTGAACACTGTTGGGAAGCAGGACCAGAAACTAAAACTTCCCAGCTGTTCTAGCTTATGTTCCTTAGTTGCTGAGCTGTCCGGCATTACTCTGCTACACTACTTCAGTGTGCCTTTGTAAAGCTCCATAGGGCTGGCATAGGAAAGATAATTCTGGTCCCAAATCAGACAGCATTAATTGGTCACAGTCTGACTTGAAAAAAGAGATTGGTTTGAGTTTAGGGAGGCATAGAACACAGGTTTTTTCAGGTCCCGAGTTCTCCTACCATGACACAGTAATGCCTGGTGATCACTGCTACCATGTTTCTCCCTGCTTCTGCCCTGGCTGTAATTTCTGTACTTTGTATTGATTTCAGATCTTTTCTGTACTGGATACACCCTTCATCATGCTTCCCTGATTCACCCTTCCATGGATCTTAGGTGACAAATCACCCACCACCTGGACCCCAAACAAACCAGGCATAAGTCAAGCAGTAATTCTTTTACTGCAATGAAGACACCAGGTGCCTGTTGCCGATGCCTATGGACACATTCACTGGCAGACTTGGGTGACTACATCTACAGGGTTTTATGGCTTGTGCTCCTGAAGGTAAAATTTAAGTTTTATCTAAACCACAGTTCAGGTGCCTAAATGCTTTTCTGAATATGGTCCAAAGAAACTTGTTCAAAATTTTTCTTGCTCTGCATGAGTTTTGTAATAATAAATCTCCATGTAAAAAAAACCAAAAACAAAAAACCACCAAAAACCCAACAATTACCAAGGAAATCTTCCCTCTACTCTCATTAGATACTGCTCTTTCAAAAACTTTTTTTCACATTTGGAAGATTAGGGCTGAATAAACAATCAACCTAACCACTTACATTTAAGACTTGTATTACAAAATTTTGCTCATTTCAAACAGAAACCACACATAGACTAGTTTTGCATGCTCAGGTGAAATCAGCTTGCATTGGAGTCTATTAATGGCAGAAAGATTTGGTTTCAGCCTCATCTTTTACTACTGCATTACTATTAAGGAAGTTGAATTATTACACTTCACTTCCACTTTTCTAAAGAAGTTTTCAAACTATTCTGCAGCATTCAGGGATTATAGTTTAACATAAGGCTTTTGTAAGATGTTAGAGAAATCAAACAGAAATGCAAGTAGATGGTATTGTACAGTAATTTTATGGGCTACCAAAGCCATTAATTTGCAATTGTACTGGTTTACTTCCTATTGAGGACAACAAGAGTTCTCCAGAAGTATAAATTAAGCAAAACTACTGTCACTTACTTAGACTTTCCAGTTAAAGGCTAGCAGAGCTCACTGCCAATCCTGTGTCCGCAGTTAAAACAGAGAAACATTCACTGAAAAGGTAAGATACAATTCCAGACAGTGGACTCTCTAGCCTTTTAAAACCTAGATTTTGCAATAGCCCATCCTAAAATCCATGGTTATCAAATGTACATTGTTCAAGCATGCCAGAAAAGATCTATTAAAATCAGAGGACAAACCCAGTATATGCTGGAGTCTTTTTTTTTTAGATAGTTTTATAGATATTTATTCTGAATCCAAGTTCTCCAAAAGTCTCCTTACTTTGTAAAGAAAAAAGGGAAAAAATGTCAGAAATACAGACAAGGAGATAGATGCCATTAAAATCGTTCACTAGTATCATAAATTACTATTTCAGGAATGTTGTGTATAGAAGGTACTCATATTTAAAAAAAAAAATCTTCATGCAGACCCTCTTGCAAAGTTCCAACTTTGGTTGATTTGTTTTGGTAAGTTTAGTGGCTTTATCAGACCTTACCTGAGGTTAAATTTCTAAAGGGATAACTAAGGGGTTAATAAACACTCTTTATTTCACCCTATAGACAGCAAAGTTCTTAGGCAATAAGGCCACCAGATCTGCATTAATTCCCGATAGCCTTCAGCACTGTATGATAGAGAGTAATATTTTCTGCCCAAAACATAGAAGAAAACAAACAAACAAACAAACAAACAAACAAACAAGGTGTTTATCTGCAAAATGAAGACAACTCTATTTGCACTTTCTCAGATATAAGTATACAAGTATAACTCCTAAGCATAACTTAAATGTTTTCAGCAAGTTTTCAATGTATGGCTTTTAACCTTTAGGTATTTAATACCATCAGGGGGCTGGAGCATGAGGGAGCTCTCCTATGAAGACAGGCTGAGAGAGTTGGCATTGTTCAGCCTGGAGAAGAGAAGGCTCTTGGGAGACTTTATAGCACCTTCCAATACCTAAGGAACCTACAAAAAAAACCAGAGAGGGACCTTTTACCATGCAGATGTAGAGACAGGACAATAGGGAATGGCTTTAAGCTGAAGGAGGGCAGGTTTAGATTAGATATTAGGAAGAAATTCTTTACTGTAAGGGGGGTAAGACACTGGAACAGGTTGCCCAGAGAAGTTGTGGACACCCCATCCCTGGTACTGTTTAAGATCAGGTGGGATGGGGGTCTGAGTAAAACCTGGTCAAGTGGAAGGTGTCCCTGCTCATGGCAGAGGGGGATGGGAACTAGATGAACATGAAGGTCCTTTTAAATCGAAACCAGTCTATGATTCTATGTTTCCATTACTTACTTCTCTAAAAGTAGTCAGAAATATTAAAAAATGTTGAGGTTTTATAAGACATTTAAACGAAACTTGTGGCATTAACAAACTTGTGGCATTTTGCATTCATTAGTGTATCAAATGTCTTTTAAGAGAGAAGAATACTTGGAATGTCTCTGTTCCCCAGAGTGAAACAAATGTATGACAAAATTTGTTTTGAAACAGGGAGGAGGCAAGCTAGAGAAGTCCATAACTTGTGTACAGAGTATTGTTTTAAGTGACTACACACTTTTCATACTTCATAAGGCAAGAAAGAAACACTTAGAAATCTTATGCATATACTAAGAAATAGTGCTCATACTTTCCATAAAGTAGCAGTATCAGGTTACTGATATTACTAACAAGCAAAGCTTAACAGAAGAGAAATTATTATCTTATGTAAAGACCAGAGATAGAATACTGTAATTTACACCTTCACCCACCCTTTGCAACTGGGAATATAATGCTACATCCATTTCAATTAGATTGCTTTACACCAGAAAAACAGCCAGGAAAGCGAGATAGTGCTTAGTACCAGACTCTGGAAATGCTACCAAAATATTGTAAAAGTAGTTCCTTGGAGTAAGCAAGTACCTAATTTTGGGCAATCTCAGAACTAAAGAGGGACTCTAGCTTTCTTTAAATGTAAGATTTTGTTGTTGTAGAGAAAATAGTATATGCTGAATTCTGTATATCAGATGGACTAATTAGGTTGCTAACTGCAAATAGCTAGCCTTGCTGCCCACGCCACATTTGGTGAGTGTAGAGCTCATGTATTCTGTTACATTTGCTGTGTGCAAAAGCTCAAACCATCAGTTTTCAGTCACTTGTACGAGTATTACCAGTCAACAGAAGCCCAGTATTTTTTCTTCTAGAATACGACAAGATACTTTTAAAGCCGAACTGTACACACTGTTTCTTTTCCAAACTTTGGAAACTTTGTTTTCCTGTGAATTTTCTAGGAAGAATGAGTAAGTTGGAAAATAGTACTTTTGAGAGCATTCCTTTTATTTCCTGAAGGAATTTACATGCCCAAATCAGACTGCTGGCCCCCATATTGTTTTTTAAGAATAATGAAATACCAGACGCTGCTGAAAGTTGCTTCAGGGTCTCATACTGTAAGCTTTTGTTCCTTTCAATTAACAGTAGTGCTGGACTTTCTGGGACAACCACTCAAAGGCCTTGTTCATGCCCGAAAGTTCATGCTATCACTGCCTCCACAGCATTACGTTGTACGGTACGAAGACAAAGCTTCATTAGTCTTCAATGCAAGGCACAACTTCAGCCTCACATATTTGTGCATACAAGTACTTTTAGGTTTGTAAATCCGCAGGGAAGGCCTGTGGTTCCTGCCAAGGGAACGCCGGCCCTGTGCCCATGCCGGGGCTATCGGAGGTGCCGCCGGGGCGGGCGGTGTCTCGCCCTGCAGCGGGGCAGCTCTGCGAGGGCTGCGAGGAGCTGCCTCTCCCCCGCCTACATCCGTCCGCCCGAGAACGGGAAAGGCTGCTACTCGGACAGGGAGAAGAGGTGCGGCGGTGCAGGACGGGGAGCAGCCGGAGGAGCCGCAGGCAGGGGCCCTGTCACGGCGGCGGCTCCCGGCGGGGCGCAGGAGCCCGCCCTGCCTGCGCGGCCGGGGAGGGCGGGCGGGAGGAGGAGACACCCCCCGCCTTTATCGCTCGCACCGCACCGGGGTGTGCTGGCTCTCGGCGCCGCAGAGGAGCCTTGTCGGGGAACACCGACTGGCACGGGCCCTCCTTATCCTGCCCCAGCAGGCTCTGTCCCGCGGACGGCACCCCGGGGTTGCAGCCCGGCCCCGCCTCCCCGGAGGTCGATTCCGTACTCTCGGCTCTTCTCCCCGCCGCGGCGCCCGACTTGGTTCAGCCCGGGGCAGGCGCTAGGAATAAGCCCTGTCCCCTTTGAAGAGCCTCGGTTCAGGCTCGCCTCTTCCCTCCCACCGCCGCTGCGCACTGCTCGGTCCCGACTGGGCCCTCCCGCCCGGGCGGCGGCGGCTCCAGCGGCTCCAGCTCCACAAGTTCCTGCTGCCCGTGCCCGGGGAGCGCGCACGAAGCTGGCTCGGCCGTCGGGGGCGCCCGGCGGGAGCAGCGGCAGCGGGAGCGGGAGCAGCGGCAGCAGCAGCAGCACCAGGAGGGGCGGCGGCGGGAGGAGGGCTGTCGTGCAGGAGCCGCCGATGCCGCTGTGAGATGGCATCATTCTGCGCGGCGGCGGCGGCGGAGCGCGGCGCGGAAGGGTGAGGAGCCGGCGCGGCGGCGACGAAGCGAAGAAGAAGAAGAGAAAGGTGGGAGGAAGGAGAAGGAGGCGGCAGCAGCTGTGAGGCTGCGAGCCACGGTAAGGGCACAAAACAGGCTGTGCCGCAGCCGCTTCGGTTTGCGGTCTGGCCCGGCAGAAACGCCGCTGCCGTCCTCGCCGCCGCTCGGCCGTGGGCAGCCAGAGGGGTGGGCGCTTGACGGGAGTGAGCTGCCCCTGTCACCGAGGGGCGGGGAGGAGGGGAATGGGCGTGGGGGCTAAAATGGCGAAGGGAGCTGTAGTCAGGTCTCGGTCTCTTTTCCGGCACTTTAACTCGTCTCACCCCTCGGGCTCTACTGGCGGGGGGCGGCGGCTGTTGCTTCTCCCTTCCCGATGCCCCACATGGTGCCCGGCGAATGGCTGTGTTTCCCTGCCGTCTCCCACTCTGGCTCGGGTCTGGACAGGGCTGAGGGCCTCTGGGCCCGCACCTGGCGAGGGGAGGGAGGGTCGGGGCTGTGGTGAGCCTGTGTCGCTATGGGGCGGGGGGAGAGAGAGGGGGAGTGCCGCCGGTGTCCGGTGTCGGGCGAATAACCTTGTTTATTCCTGTCTACGGCCTTTGCGAGGGTGACTGAGGGCTGAGTCGTGACCTGTGTCAACGCTGAGTGGATTGCGAGAGGCATTAGTGGCCAGGAGTCAGTGAGGCAGTTCCACGGGCGGCCCTGGCTTGCTTATGTGCGGGGTGAAGGCAGAGGAGAAGGATATTGTTAGTTTAAGTTCACCTTCCTTTGGTGAAGGCGGGGAGGGAGGGGGTGAGGAGCCGCGTCCCCTCCCCGGTGCGCTGCTGTCGCCCCTCACGGTGCCTCGGCTCACGGGCAGGGGCACGGCAGGGTGGTTTCGGTCACCGCTCAATTTACAGGCGTTTGCTTGTCTCTCGGGGGTCCCTGTGATGTGTGTTTGACTGAGCAGACTCTGTGAATTGAAGATCTCAAAAGACCTGTTTGTGTCGTTTATCTTTGTTTATGTTATTGCAAAATGTTACAACTCAGTGTATTTATTTACTTGATTTTATTTGTAGTTGTCTTATTTTTGGAACGATACCAATTCTCATCCCAGTTTAACTAGGATGATCTTGCTCTGCTTCCAGATCTATAAATGTTTAAACTGTACATCAAAGAGAGAAAAAGACTTAACACCATCTAATCATTTTAATGGGAGCTCTTCGATGTTTGGGTGATACTGTAAAAAGAGGTATTCATATTTCAGTTGCATTTTCACAGGGCAGCTGTGTCATATAAAAAGTCATCGGGATGTTGTGCCTTGAAAAAACCTCAGGTTATGCAAGTTTAATAATAACCAGTTTACTAGGGGATGCAGTCAGTGATTGCAGGTTGCTGGGTTATATACGGTTGTACACATGAAAGACTATAGTCTTCATAGTAATAAGAGTCTACCCTTAAAATTGGTGTTCTGGTTTAATCTCTTTGTAATATAGAAACAAAGGGACTGTTGTTGGCTGTGATAGTGCTTGACTAACTTGGATTGGTTGTGTATTTTTAAAATATTTTCTATGCTGCCTTATCTAAGTCCATGTTGGTCAAGGTATAAACTGAATTACTATTTCTGGTCGATTTTAATACTAACAAAGATTAAAGAAATTTGCATAGAGAAAAAAAATGAAGGTTTTTCATCCTTCTGAGAAAAAGTTTACAGCCACAAAAGGAGAATTTACCTGGATTCATAACAAAGATGCTTTCAAATGGGGCAACTAGAAATACTTTTGGTTGATGTTGCTCGTGAACTTGTGGGTTTAGAATCCCTTTGTCACCTCTTTGATGTGCATTTTGAGCTATATTTTAAAGGTCTAGTCCTGTAAGTGCTTCTAGCTTGAGCAACTTAGTACTATCACTAGACTTTCCCCAACAATATTGTAGAATAATTCCCTTAAATACATGGTTATACTTGAAAGCTTGAGAGCTTTGGGACTGATTTATTCTCTCCATATGGGACACTTTGTTACCAAAAGAATACTGATAATTTTTGTTTTTAAAATAATTTACATTTGTTACTAAACATCAGTGAAAAAACACTGTAAGTCAGCCAGTATGTTTTTGTTAAAGGGTTTGCTATAAAGGTAAAATAATCATTTGCCTACAAGTGCTTATTAAATCACAGGAATAACGATGGAATTCAGAGCCGACCCCTTTTCCTGAGTCTGTGGAACCCTTGGAAGAAAGAGAAATATTTGCTAGTTTTACTGCTTTTCATACTCCTTTTTATATTTCAGTATGAAGTTGGAAATTTTGGTAAGTTGGAATTTCTACCACTGCCCCATTTCTTTCACTGCCTGAAAGAATGTGTATGGGGCAAGAGATACCTTCTGGGTTTTGGACACAAGGAAGAATCAGGAGTAAGGATCTACAGCAGGGAGTTGGTATCGCATTCAGTTTCTTCGTGCTTCCTTATGCCATTAAAACATTAGACTTGAAAACTAAGGTGCCATAATCTAAAAATCATGACCTAAGCCATGTCTGTTAATTGGAAATGGCTACTCTTTATGCATTTAAAGCAAACACTCATTGTTAGCTTAAAAAAACCCCTACAATCTAAATCCCCCACAAAAAAACCAAGTTAATTTTAGAATTGAGATAATGAAGTGAGGGAATGGATGGAGTGATAAACAAAAATAAGTGCTTGCTGCAAGCTGTCTTTCAGAGATTCTTGTAAGTTAGTTTTAGCTGTGTTAAAAGACTCCTTTTCTTGTAAAGACTGAAAAGAAAGAGTGAAGCTACTGATAAAAGTGTTATATCTTTTAAGCTAGCTTAGTACTGTACTTGCCTGCTTCTGCACAGTGTAACATTCACCTGAATTTAAAAAAAAAAAAAAAAGAATAAAAAGAAAAAGCCGTTCCTTTCTGGCTCTGGATCAGTTGTGTAGTGACTCAAAATCAGAAAAGCTGCTCCAGTGTGTCTGATGAAAGTATGTAAACTGGGGCAGGATTCCCCAGTTTCTATGGTAGTGTCATATGAACAAAATCCTGTTATTTTTGCTGTCCTTGTGAAACTTGTAAACCAGAACTGCTGAACTCTTCCTTTGAATTCTGAGTTATGCAATACACAGTGACACTCTTCTTAGGGCTATGTCCAAATGCAGACAGTAGGAACTGGTTACATTCAGGCCCTTCTTTCAAAGTTTGTTGCCATTGTATAATCACTAGGCCACTTTCTGTGTCAGCATTCATTCAGATTTACTGTAGTATGCTGGCGTTTTCCTGTGGTGACATAAAGTGGCCATAGCCAAAGGACCATTGGAAATACTGGAGGTCTCACCTCTGTTTTCTTGAAGAAAAATAGTATGGCTGGAAAGAGAAACCTCTTCTAATCAGCAGGAGTTGGGAGTGTCCAAGAGGCATTCCAAAGGCTTGTAGAAAAGAGCAAGTCTTAGAGTGGCGCACCCTCTTTCCCTGCCCTAATCCCCCACCCTGTAGAACAGTGACATGGCATAGTTTTTGCTAAAATTTGCTACAATACTTTTTAAGACGGAGTAAGAGGGAGATTTTGTTTTTAATTGTTTTTTGTAAGTGAAAAGCTCTGATTACTGCTGCTTGGGATATGTATTTGCTGTGTTTGAGGACCTGCAAGTTTAGCCAAAAGTGTATTTGAGTTTAGCTCTGTTTTGCCAGTGTAGTGTTGCTTTACAGAGAAACACTGGAGATTCCAGGGAAGTGATCAGCTGTCAGAGTGGTTATAGTATGTCAGAATTGTTTACGGGGGAGTGCTAGGGTTTTTTTCTTTAAATTTCATAGCATTGCCTGGAAAGTATGTCAGGAAAACCTTTAGGTGTCTGTTACAAATAGGTTTTAGTAATTATTGCATATATAGTATGAAGCAATTAATCATTGCAGGTTTACATGACTGTACTGCTGTGGTTCTACAGCAGCTTATGTATGGCAAAGAAACCATTATTTTTTAATTCCCTCTCCCCTCAGTCAGTGTTGAGGATTGTGTAAATTGTTAATCTAATGTACGGTTTGATAATTCAGTACTGTCAGAAAAAGCACTTTCAAAATCCTGTTAAAAGAGAACATGACTTTGGATTTAACTTATAAATTCTACTGATTTTGAAGAGTCAACTGAATTTTACTGAGCTGGTTGTGTTACTTTATAATGGCTTTTGATTAAAATAAAGTCAGCAATAAAAATTGGAGTGAAGCATGTATTTAATAAAGCAGATTACATTCTTGGGTTTTTATTAATCATCATTTTTCTTTTCGTTGGAGTGTGTTAGATATGCTTATGTTCTGCTTTAAGTGGCTAGGGCATACTTAAATGTAACCAGTTCAAAACCTGAAGACTTAACGTCTGGTGGTTAACTTGGAGGTTGTGAGGAGGTTGTTAACTTGGAGTGATGTAATAATGAGTACAACCAATAGTCTTTTCTTCTGCATTGAAATTCAGTGTCTAATGTCTAATACAGGGAAACTTTCATTGGCTCAAATCAGTTCAAAATATTTTTTTTTCAAATATGATTATCTGTTACACAGTAGGACAGTCTCTTGATTTGTCTTACTTGTAAATGGCATTGAGAATGGAAATGCATGTTAGTAACTGACCACTTAAGGAGTTCAAATGGCACAGAATTACTCCTGTCTACTTTTACTTGGTTAGGATTTTAGACTTACTCTGCATGAAATTGTTTTGGAGGTAGAAGAAATCAATTTAAAAACTGATGAGAAGAGGCAGTCAGATTCTAAAGATAAGCAGCAAAATAATTCTGGTTTATGCATTCAAATATCTTCACCTTGCAGCCTGAAGTGGGCAGAGGAGAGCTCTCATCTGTGCTTCTGTGAGCATAGACAGAGGTAAACAGGATACCCTGCACACATTTCTCATTACTGGGGTTTTTAACCCAGATCTTTTGCTGTAAGCTCTAAATGGATCAGGAGATAAGCAGAAGAATCCTTAAAAAAAAGAAACAATAAAAAACTTTTATTTGTTCTCATATAGGTGGGTGAACAATATAAGAGAACTTTGGATTGTTTGCATATACCTTTGCACTTCAAGGTAGCCAGCAATTTCTTAGTATAAATCAAATCAAATTAGTTGTAGTTCTAGAATGAGGTAAACAGGAAAGATAAAGTTGATAATCTGTAAAATTACACAATATGCTTTGGCATCAGAACAGAAAAATTAACGCATGTCCAGTTTTGAAATAGTGCTCTATTGGTTATTAAGAAATTCAGAAAGATTTTTTGTTTGCTTTTGTTTGTAAGGATGAACTAAAACTGCTGAACAGATCATGAGGCCTTAGTCTTGAAAGCTGACCTTGTTTTTCCTAACTAGTGTACCAAAATTAGCTCTCTTGTATTTCCTAGCATCTGTGATGGCATAAAATTATGTTTGTAAACATAACAATTAAAAAGCAAAGTAAAAGGTAAGAGGAAAGCTCAATAGAAGATGAAGAGTAATAGGATTGGCAAACTTCCCTTTTCCCCTCAGGTCAGAAGTGTGGAAGCTGCTTCTTCTTAAATTTCAGTTCCCTTTTTTCCTCCATTCTTGGCACAATTTATTTTCTACTTCCAGCTATCTTTGTAGTGTGTTATCTTTTAAAAAAATGATAACTTTTCTTAGGAGCTGTAAAGATTTTGAGCTTAAAAAAAAGAAAAATATAAAGGTGTATTTTGACTTCAAGATGCTAGCTACAAGGACAGGAAAAATTCAGTTAGTATTGAAAATCTGGTGGAAGGCTGGTATCTGTGTGTAATTTCAAAATGAAATAAATCCCTGGCTGAATGTCTTGTAAGAGATTTCTGACAAAATGTTGTCACGGGATGGTGAGTTAAACTGCATTATTAAGGGAATAGCTGTGGCAAAGAAAACTAGTTGGAACCTTAGTTCATAACATGACAGAAAGTCTGCTGCTAATGAACTGGCAAAATCTGTAGACAGTGAAATTATTTATTGAGTAATGAAAGTTGAACCTTGAGACAGAAATAACAGTGGGTAGTGTAATATTGGTGATAGATACATTGTGTTGACATAGGAGCCCTAAAGTGTGTTGGAAAGAGTAGCAACAACTATTCCTCAAAACAGGGTGTAATGAAGTATTTGGTAACAAGAACCCAACATAGTTAAAAATTGTTTTACAGAAATGTCCCATCAGGAATGGAGTAAAAAACTAAATGTTGGAATGTATTCAGGATATAACTTATACGAGTCACATGCTATTTTTGTATTACATACATAAGCATATTTGTTACTATTCTGTGTTAAACGGTTTTGGGAATCTCCTAGCTTTAGCTCTTTTAAAAATGGACTGTTGAGTTTCTTTGTTTATATTCCGGCTTTGATCAGGAAAAAAACAATCAGTTGAGGAGAAAACTATCAGAGTAGTACAGCTGCTGTGCAAGTAAAATGAAAAATGTTGTTGATTTTTAGCATTAAAAAAAAGTGAAGAGAAGCCTCTAGCAGAGGCCCACAGAACCTTAAATATGAGTAAATTTCAGCCTCTGCTTTTAACCCCATGTCATGCAACTAAATGAAGAGATGTTAGAGCACCTTTTGAGAAGTTGAGGAGGGTAATCTATCAAGAAGTAATTCTTACGCAATTCCGTTGAGATTGATTGATGTATGATTCAAAATAAGGAATGAATTGTTATACAGACAAGGAGAAAATCCATTGCTAAAAATAAGGATTTTAATAAAAAAGATCAGATTGTACTTTAGTGCATAAACAAAGTCCATAAAAAATATTTTCTAAGAGCAAGTTAGCCTAGACTGCCCAGTGTGGCCTTTCTTGGTTATAATTTATGTTTTTGTTTTGTTTTGTTTTTTTTTTTTTTTTTTTTTTTTTTTTTTTAAATATAACTGTCAGGGACAGCTTCCTTTCAGAGTTGGTTGCTGTTCTTGTCTCTTTTGTGTGAATCGTTTATGCTGCTTGCTTCAGTTTCAAAGCTTTAAAGGGCATAAGAAATCAAAATTGATTAAATAAATTGTATTAGCAGAGACATACACTTTGGGCTTTTTTTCCCATGTATATTAATATTTTGTGTTCCAGTCCCTCCATGATAACAGAAGGGAACTAAGAACGTTTTCCCAGATGTTTATTGACACTCCACAACTTAAAAACTGGTGGTTTCTAAGGTTGATATAGAAGATGTGGGAGTAGAATAAAGAATAAAACAGACAACATCATCATGCCACTGTTTATATCCACAGTGCATTCCTAGCTTGAATGAATGCTTTGCGTATTTTTTCAACTTTTCCATCTTCTGCCCTGTCTCAAAAGCTGTACAGTATAACTGGAGAAGGTACGAAAAAGGACAGCAAGAGGAAGAGAGATTCATGTGGAAGAAGATTTAAAGAATGACTAAGGGTTTTTAATACTCTTCAGGCTGAAGGCCTGTCTGTTGATCATAATATACAAGTGCGTGTTTTGTGGGTAAAGGATGCTGGAGATGCTTTTCTCTTGCTTGTCTTTCCTCTAATGTTTACCCTCACAAGTCTCTTGAAAATCAACGTGAATAAGGGTATAGCTTTGAAAACAGACATCCTTCAGTGTGAAGTTGGATGGTCTTTACTGTGCGCTTTTTGTAGCCACCTGGTTTCAAGGCAGTGTTGCTCTTAAGAAAAAGCTGCTAATCACTTTAAGTTTTATATCTTAATCTTTAGCTTTTCACTAGAAAGGATACAGACTTTCGTGAGAGTGTGTTTTCTTTGTTGCTTTTGTAATGATGTGTTAATATGCAATATTGATCCTTAAGAAGTCAAGCTTTGGGCCCTTCTGGTAAGACTTGTGTTTTATTAATTTTCGTATTCTCAACTTGTCGGGTTTTTTTTTGTAGTTACATATTGGAATCAGATTAACTCAGATTAAAATTAGATTGGAAAATAATTAGCAGAAGCTGGCAACTCTTTGTTTCAAGAAGTGAGAATTATTCATCTGCTTGGAGCCTTAGTAAGGATCAGGTTGAATTCTCTAGCACTGTAGAGACTGAAGGGTTATTTTTGAAAAAGTAAGCAACAATGCTTGGCTGAATGCTCTTAGGTAGCAATAGGTAAGATTAGTGCAGTCTGTGACTGGAAGTAGGACAGACATGTTTTAGTGTTTTAACACTACTGAGATTGACAGCTGGAAAGAGCCTTGCATAGCACTTTTAAAAAATCAAATATTCAGAGAAAAGAGAGTGAGAACATGCAGTGAATTCCACTTACACCTCTTTGAGCTATTTTTTGAGATAAAGTTACTGGTGAGAGGTGGATCACATCAAATGTCTTACTGACAAAAAATGCGCAGAACCCTTTCTGCCACTCTCTCATAACACTGTGTAGGCTTCTCTTCCCCTCTTTGAACTGTTTTTTATGACTTACCAAAACAATAGGGAGGCTGGGAAACTATTTCATGGGGCAGTATTAATGTATTTCCCATTATTGGTATTCCTTAGTCACCTTTTTTCATATCCCATAAAAACAAAGTGGGGGGGATGTAACCGTAACAGCAGCACTCTTGGTTAATGTCCTTAAAATTGTTCCATGTTTGCTAATTTTGCTGTGGTTGCAGTAGAGATGTGTTTGCACCAGTCAAAGCTATTGTAACTAATAAGGTGGTGCTGACAGGCGTGAATTCCTGCAAGTGGATTTCATAAGCTATCTGGGCACTCTTGGTATGTGCTCAGGCTCTCTGCCTGTTTGGAAGCTCATGCATCTCCATTTTCCATGTTGTTAAAATAGGTTACCTATATAGTTTAATATGGAAGTGCTTATATGTAATTAGGGTAAAGTTTTCTGTTTGCAGTGGAGGTACACTAAAATCTGCCCGTATTTTAACAATTTATCCTAATATATTACTTTACATTGCTCTTGATGCAAGTCTGATGAACAGTAATTTATACCAAGCATTAGGATTATCCATAACAGAAGACACCCCAGAAAGGCTGGAGACTTGTGTAGCTCGCGTATTACATGTTCTGGCAGATATGAGAACTATTCAGCTAAATATTAGAATTAAGGAGAAAATATTCTTCCCTGATTTCTTGACATGTGTGTTGGCCTTTAACTATCATTGCTCTTTTCACGAAACCTGGAAGCTTTTTACTCCATTTGTTTCACTTTATGTGTGTTCTTGTCTGTAATAGAGGAGGCATTGTGATATTTTTCATTTTTTGATATTATGGTAGGACCTAGAAGCATCATTGTGATTAAGATTCGCAAGCAAGGCATACCCTAAATATTTTGCTGTAAGTTGCTCTGTAGCCGTGGGCCTAGGTTCCATATAGACTTTTCTTGCAATCACAATTCTTCATGTGCTGTTCTAGACCTTTCTTACTTGTAGTAAAAAAGGCACTACACACTGCTCCAGCTCAGAGTGATTCAGAGCTGTCTGTGGTGTTTGTGTAGCCTTTGAGTCAGGCAGCGTAGAGAGCTTGAGCTCATGCTGCAGCCCTTTGCTCAGCAAGCACATGAAATCGTGTCTCTTTCCTCTGCAACTCTGTTGAACCTCGTGAAACTCATGAGAACTTAGTGTATCAGAGGATATTACTTCTCAGTTTATTTTGAATAACTGGATCTGGTGGTGAACAGATTCTCTTAGAGGGATGGAGATGAAAGGAAGAGGGGGAAGAGGCAGGTGGACAGTATGAGTCATGCATGTGATGTTTGCTTGGGAAAACAAGGCTAAAAAGGTACTTGCTAGTCCAAGTATAGGGCAGAACAGAACAGGCAGATGTGTGCAGTGGAATCATAGTCACTTGTTTGGGCCTCTTGCATAACACTCAGAAATACAGTTTTTTTGTAAACTGCTGTAATGGTACTGTATTTTTTCTTGGACCATAATATGAGGCTGCAGTAAATTATAGATAATGCATAGATCAGTACTGCAGCATTTGTAGCTATAGTCAGTGAATATGCTTGAAAAAAATAGAGAAAAAGAAATATTATTTCATTCATATGTAGATTGCTATCCATATCAATATGAGTAGATGAAGATTTGTTTTCTGATATGGAGGGATGGCTTAAGAAAGAGAAATACAGAAATATTTTTATCAGGCCTCCTAATGGAGAATGTTAGAATTTGTCCAGAAGAGGAGTAGAGAGCATGACTTATGAGGAGCAGCTGAAGATACTACATTTGTTCAGCTTAGAGAAGATGAAACGGAGGTGTGACATCATTGCTGTATACAACTTCCTCATGATATGGTGAACAGACAAGAAGATGCTGATCTTCTGGTGTCCAGTGATAGGAATTTCCTAAAACTGTGTTGGGAAAGTCCAGGTTGGTTAATAAGAAGTTCTCCACTGAATCATGGAATGGTTTATGTTGGAAAGGACCTCAAAAAGGTGGTCAGGCACTGGAACAAGCTCCCCAGAGAAGTGGTCATGGCCCCAAAATGTCATTCTGCAAGAATAAAATAGAGTAGGACATTTCAATTGGCAGGGACCTACAGCAGTCATCTGCCTGAAGTACTGTCTGAAGCCCACCTACCACCCACCTACCTACCAGTTCAGGGCTGACAGTAAGTTAAAGCATGATGTTAAAGGCATTGCCGAAATGTTGCTTAAACACTGACTGGCTTGGGGCATAGACCACCTCTCTAGCAAAACTGTTACTGTGTTTGACCACCTTCTCAGTAAAGAAGTACTTTCTGATGTCAGGTCTGAACTTCCCCTGACTCAATGTTGAACCATTCCCACATGTCCTATCACTGAACACCTTGGAGAGGAGATTAACACCCCCTCCCCTGTTCCCAGTCAGCAAACTCGCTAATGGTGCATTCAACTCCAGCATCCAGATCATTGATAAAAATATTGAACGGGACTGGCCCTGGAATTGAGCCTTGAGGGACACCACTGGGATAGGTCACCAGTCAGATGTAGTCCCATTTGGTACAACCCGTTGAGCTCTGCCCTTCAGACAATACTTCACTAAGCACACCATGAACCTGCTCATCCCACAGCTGGACAACTAGTCTGGAAGGACGTTGTGAGGGACAGTATCAAAAGCCTTGCTAAAATCCAGAACTACATCTGCCACCTCCCCTTCATCCACAGGATCAGTGGCTTTATGCTAGAAGGATATAAAATTCAGCAAGAAGATTGCATGATCACAGCAGCCACGACAGCAACCTAGCAACCTAACATCCCCCACAAGTCCTTCTCTGTTCACAAATAGCAAGTCTAGGAGGGCATCTGTTCTAGTTGGCTCAGTGAGTACCTGTGACAAGAAGTTCTCTCCTACAGACTTCAAGAATTTCCATGACTTGCTTGTCACAATGGTATGGTGCTCCCAGTTGATGTTAATTGAAATCTCTCATAAGGGCAAGGGCTACAAATTCAGGGGTTTCCTTAAATTGCATATAGGATAATTCATCAGTGATTATATCCTGGCTGGAGTATCAGTAGTGGACACCCACTGCAGCAACTCCTTTTTTTCAATCCCCCTAATCTTCTCTCAGGGGCTCTCAATCACATCATCACTAACTGTAAGGGCTGTACAATCAAACTCTCCCTCACATACAGTGCAATTCCTCCACTTTACCTTACGTTACTCCTCAACAGCCTATAGCTCTCCATCCCAGTGCTCCAGCCATGGGACTCATTCCACCAAGTCTTACTAATTCCAATGATATCATAGCCCTGGGAACTGACCAACCCTTCCAGTTCAGGAAGCAGTCAGACAGTGCTCCTAGATAATTATTTAACTTTTATGTTGCACTGTGTGGAATCAGGAGTTGGATGAGATGATCCTCGTGGGTCTCTTCCATCTCAGTATGTCCTGTGTTTTAAGAAGAGTTACAGTTTTCTTTCCAATTCAGTTCTCTGTAGATCTGCTGTGGGGTTGGCAACTTGGAACTTAGTAACAAAATATTTGGGATGTATCAGGGACGCAGCAGTATCTCTGGAGAAGCTGTTAGCTGACTGTCAGGGAGAACTGTGCCTTGTCTTATTGGCAAGGCCTCATAAACCTTGGAGGAGGAGCGTGCTGAAGCTGAAATTCTACTAATGTGAAAGCAAATCCTAAGAAAGCCACTACTATGTTCTGTACCCACCACTATGTACTGTGGGCTTGGCAAAAAGATGAGAAATTAAATGCTTCTATGTCCCTGACTGTTTTGGCTGGTCTGAAGATTCACTCCCAAAAGAATGTCGATGAAAACAGAAAGTATGAGGATGTTCTCATAGCTTTCTTCTCCTTTGTTTTGTTGGAGTACTATGTTTTGTTGGAGTACTAATGAATAATTTTGGGTGCTTTTCCAGTCCTCTTAGCCTCAAGTAATTCTCATTTTTTTTGAGGGAATGCTTGTAAGCTATTCTTAGATAAAGGAATGAGGGATATTGCCCGTTGAAGATGATTTTGGTAGTACTTTCAAGTTTTAACAGAAGAAGTAAAACATTCTGCTGGCACTAAATGGTCTGGGGGTCCTGGTGGACATGAGGTTGAGCATGAGGCAGCAATGTGCCATGGGGTCAAAGATGGTGACTGGTTCCTCGGTTGCATTAGACAAAGAATTGCCATCAGATTGAGGGAGGTGGTCCTTTACCCTTTATTCAGCACTGGTGAGGAGTCCACTTTTGGACTCCTCAGTACAAGAGAGACATGCATGTGCTGGAGAGAGTTTAATTAAGGGCCAAGATGATTAAGGCATTGGAGCACCTCTGCTTTGACTTAAAAAAAGTTTCCAATATTCACTATTACTTATAATATGTCCTACTGTTACAAATGTTTTAAACAGTACGCATTACTATCCCTTCAGATTTTCAAGATCTGTTTGTATAGGTGATATTTATGTGTCTGATGGAATAGTTATTTTTTTTAACATACGTATTTTGAGCTCATCAATATCCTAAGGAATTGGAGAAACTACTTGTAAGAAGTAAGTACTAAAGGGATCTGAAAGAATCTCATGATCTTGATAAGTAGCTAACTATTCTGTTAAATAGTTTCAAGTTGTTAGTTTTGCATTTTTATAAACTATCCTAGATTTTTTTTTTAAGGTAAAGGCCTGCATTTCGTTCTGTCAGTATTTGTCTGACTCAATCTTAGCAGTAGATACCACAGAAAATAATTTGTTGCTTAGCAAATAGTGGTCTTTACTACAATCTTGTCCTAAAAGTACAGTCATCGTGTGTTTCCATTTTGTGTTGAGAAGTAAAATCAGTGCTCTTAGCATTATTATTTTAAATCATCAGTGAAAAACTGATTTCCATTTCTAATATTTTCTAAGCTGTTAAACAATGGTTTAAGCTACTATTTATAATACTTTTACAAATGATACTTCACATGAGGAGACTGTTCAGTACTGCTCACTGCATCTTACAAATTTGCGGGTTAATTATTAAACTTATTCTATGCTTTGTGATTCTGAATACATTTTGTATCATCTTTTGCCATCAGTTTGAGCATAGGACTGTTGCTTAAATTATTTTCACAGGGATTCTAAAAATTAATAATCTTTCCTTCATTGAGCATGCTGTCACAGAATTTAGAATTTGTAATGTTTCAGGTTCTTCAATTTCATGCATAATTTTAAGACATAGTTAGAAAAGCTGATGATAAGAGTGCATGCTACATTGTTCCATTCTCAAATATTTTCTATTTTGTAACATGGCTTTCATGTGTACTCCTGTGATGGCTAATTAAAATATTTTCCAGAAAAATTTTAGATTATATAGGTATAAAATGCAAAGAGAAAAATATACATAGGACTGAAATTTAAAGGTAGTAAAGGTGGAAAAAACCAAAAAATGAGGGGTTTTAAAAACAGGAAGTAGTAGAATTCATGCAGATAAAAAAAATGTGTTTGGGAATTGGTTTCTTGGGGCAAAAGCAGAATACCAGAAGACATGGAACTTGGTTTAGTCTGTGAAAAAAGAAGTAACATTTCAGGGTCATATAAACAGATCTATTCAATTAAATTGAAAGAATCCAAGACTTCCTGTGTAAGGCATCTAGATTAGAAAACAAAGGTTAGAGCTGTTTGTGTAACTTGGACTTTGGTTTTCTTGCATATGTGTAGTGGGAGTCACACAATGAAACAGTACTTACTGGGGTTTGCCACTGATCCATTTCATTCAGTGTATGTGTAAGAGACAAAAAACCACCTGCTACTTGATGGTGCTTCATAGTTCTTGTTGTGTTCATTTACTTAATTTCAATTAAGTAAAAAAAGCTTTTATCTGATGTTAAAAAAAATCTCTTTAAAGTTTTTGCAACTTTTAGTAATTTTAAGTGGGACTTAATGCCTGCTTAACTGTTACAATATGTTAATTTGCAGCTATATATAACTATTTTTGAAGTCCTTGTCAGCTGGAAAAATGTGTAATGTAAAATAATTAAAACAATATTATAGCTAGACAATATTTTCTCTTTCTTTAAGTTTGTTCTTACATTCAGACAATTTGGTTCCTTAAAAGTGAGTGTAACAGTGCACGTGTGAAGGAGTTCTTCTAAGTGGCTGAAGCATGTCAAGGCACCATTTTGCCAGCTTTATGAATATTTTGAATTCTGACATTCCATTGATAGGAGTCAAACCAGCAAATATTTTGACTAAGTATATAAGATGTTCATGAAATATACTTTTTTATTGGAAGTTTATGTTCACAGGAGTAGGGTTGTTCCACGCTCTCCCCCTCCCACCCCCCACCTCATACACCAATTAATTACTGGTTAATAAAAGCTAATACCTTGCCCCATATGATGTCTTGTCTGAATCCCTGGCCCATCACACCTAAACCAAAATTTGTATTGGGCTTCACCGTATATTCCTGGTTATCATATATTTGTTCAGAAAAGAAAATGGAACTGCAGATACTCTGAGTTGGCCTGTAATAGTAAATCTTAAGGAGGAAGGGGACATCTGAAATGGAAGAGGAGTGATGAAATTTTTGTGAAGAATAAATTAATTTTATCTTCAACATGAATCAAAAAGTTCAGTGGTTCTCAGTAGGCCATACTGGTATTTGTGGAAGCCATCTCTTACTGATAAGCGTAGTCTTTGCATTGCTTCTTAGAATAGCATTTGTTTTGCGGCAAAGTTTGTGGCATTTAGGGAAATAAAACTTTAAGTTCTCTATTTGCCTATGTGTAAATATGACTGTAATTTTCACTTTTGATGATCAAAGCTATCCATTTAGGGAATGCTAAATCTTAGATTTTTTTGTTTTGTTTTTGTTTTTTTGTTATTGTTGCAGTGGGCAAGAGGAGTTGTAGAAATGACTCTACTGTCCTGCTCAGTTTAATAGAGGCCAACATATTTTTGGGTCTGCAGATGTAGATCTCTCTAGATCTGTTTCAGATCTTGTTTCTGTTTGCACGTATCCTATTAGTGAGCTCAAAATTTCCTGATGGCAAAGGGAGAAACCCTTCATTTTTTTAATGATAATAGAGTTACTGGTTCTCTCTGGAAGGAATAAAGTTTTGGTTTTCTTTTTTTTAAAGCCCCAGTTAATTAGACATGTATTCAATTAGCTGTGACAAAATCATTGCCATTTTTATTGTTGATAAGTAGTGAAATGGACATTCCAATCAGAATAGTATTGAATAAAAATTCTGAATTTTCATAGTCTGAATGGGAAGAAATCCGCTAAGAAACTTACTTGTATCTGACATAAGAAAAAGTGTTTTTTCCTTTTTTTTCTTCTTATTTTTGCATGAAGAAACTTGCTTCCAACCCTATACTTGTTGTTTTTCATCAGTAGCATAACTCCCTTCCTCCACCTCAGCTTTGTTCCTTCGTTGGAAAAAGAGGGCCTGAAGGCAAGACTAGAAGTGCGGATGATTGACTATGCTCCCCAACATAGTAGAACAGCTGTCTTTTCCTGAAGGATGCTCACACACAATAGCTTTGTCACCCTATACTTGCATCCTCCACCACAGGCAGAGTTTCCAAGAATCTTTCTTTCCCAAACCTCACACTCAGAAGATAAGAACAGCTACAGTGTGGAGATTCTGACCCCTACAGCTTCCTGAAATCACTGTTCACTTGTCCAACCTTCAGCATTAATTGACCTTTTTCCATGAATGAAGTAATATACAAGGAGAAAACAAAAATGGGTGTTATTAAGTGATGGCAAAACCAGAAACAGAAAAACTAGAGATGGTATACTTGACCTTCTATAGGTAGTTATGAGGGGTAGACTGTGCTTCTTGGATAAATGTTCCATTGATACTTTCCTGATTTGCAGATCTCATTCAAAGTTAAATTGAAAAGTCATGCTGTGTAACTGCTTGTTTCTGCAGATTTAACATTCTCACTATATTTTATTTTATTCTCACTATGTTTTCTGTGATGGGATATTCCGTATGTTGTGAAATGATATCACGGATCATTAGACCATACTATCTTGGTACTTTTTTTTGTTTGCTTTACTCCTTGTTTGACTCTTGTGGTATCGTATGAGTAAGGAAAGGGTTTTCTCTTTTGGTTGTTGTACTGATCTATGTCTGAGTGCCTTGGTTCTTCCTGAAATACCTCCTCAATTACTGATTCACAGCATCAGGCAATTTATAAATATGTTTTTGCTGCTCCAGTGATACTTCTTAACTTTCAGCTTCACAAGAAATAACTCCACCAGGTGCACTCATTACCAAATGAGTAATGCAATTTAAAATGTACCTGCTTAAATTCCCTGAATAAGTAATTATTCTGCTAATAGCTGAAAAATAAATTAATGAATTACTCACTGTTGGGGTTCCCTTTTGTTTCTGATGTTTTAATAGCATTTTGAGATTTAGAGAATATTCTTCACAGAAGTGTAAGTTTTATAAATGTTGTTATTGTTAATGAGACTGACTGCCGTGAAACTGTTGATTCACATGAATTAGGAAATGTTCCTTTAATTTTTTAATAGACTACTACATTGTCCTTTCAGTGGTTTTGCTGGGGTCTTATTTTGTCCTAATGGATCTGTAGTTACCTGAAATAATATACATGACTGAATTAATATTAAAATATCAGCTGTAGGAGTTAATAACTATATTGTACTCTTCCAGTTGTTGTAAAGTTGTGTATGGTGACAGTGGTTTAGACAGAAGTGTTGTGATCACTGTGGTCTTTATGGGGCTCTCCAGAGTCTCTCTCTGAATGTGAGTTGTACAGGAATTCTGAGGCTGGGGGTGGTATTTGTAAGTGTTGATGAAACAATTCTGAAAGTAAAGCTTCACATTCTTTAGACCAATGAAGTTTAACCTAGATCTTGAATAAAGAGGTGTAGCAAGTTCATATTTGGAAATGTGTAGTGACTGTAGCCCTGTCAGAATTAATCCCCTGATTTTCAGGAAGATTATAACTACAAGGACGGTGACTCTTCCATTGCTGTATGTAATCCTCTTTTTAAGATTATGTAAAGATAACCACAAAGATTTTAACCCTTAATCAACGTGTTTAGGAGCCAAACTGGCTGTTTATTTTGAGAAACAAGGAAAAGGGGTTTAGGGATGAGGAAAAAAAAGTTTGTTCATGATGCAAGAAAACAGTAAATCGTGCTCCTGTGACATAGTGTTCCCTTGTCCATTAGTGGTAAGGGCTTGCATTATTTAAAATATAACTTTTAAAATTATTTTGTTAAAAAAATCCTCATCTTTCAGTGTTTTTTCACCACCTGTTTTTCTTTCTCATGTGTGCTTTCTTGCAAATTAGATCAAGAAAGGACAGGTATTTTGCTTTTGATATTTTCCCTGATTGTGAAAACTAGTCAGTCCTCCTAATGAATATTTTCACTTCACTTAGTGTAATTGCCATCCCACCCATTCCCTCATCAAGATCAGACAATGTGTTTAGTTGAAATTTTGTCTATTTTGGCCGTGCAGATATGATTTCTTCTGGCTCATAAAGACAGGAGGTTGCTAGTCCTTGAAACTTTCAGATTTTCAGTACTGGAAGAATATCTAGTAGAACTCATAGAAATCTCTCCCAGTTTATAAAAGGTTTTACTTCTATTAAGGTAAAAGAATGATGTAGTCCCATCTTTGTGCAAGTCTGTCAGTTGTTCTACTTATGTGGCTTCTTTATTGTCCCTGCTTAGTTTCATTCAGTACATGTGTGGTCTCTTTGCTTGCCCCTCAGAAACCTGAGAGTTTTGGAAACATTTATGTCAGCACTATTTACTTCCAGTCTTTATTAATTTTGGACTGCTCTCTCTCATGGTCTGTTCTCCCAGGAGAGGTTTTCATGTCCTGTCGTTTTTTTGAATATGACAGTCAGTACTAGTAACTTACACAATGTCAATAGTACTGTTTTTGTCACCATCGCAAAGAGTTCTTGTCCCGTGTCTCACGTCGCCCCTGCCCCCTGCCACGTCTGCATCAGTAATTTTCCTGTCAAAGGTTGAAGGGCTAAGTTTTGGATTATACTTCTCTTTTTTTTCAATTGTGTAGCTGCATTTGTCATATGTTCAGACCAGCATTAGGGGCTAATAGGTGTTTAAAGCTCTAGATAAAATCATTCATCTTCTACAATATAGCTTGGCTGACTTTTCTTCCTGAAGGCTTTGCTTACTGTAAAAATGTGTTTGACTGGAAGTGAGTGTGACCCAGCGTGCATCAGGCAGTGAAAACTCCTTTGTTTTGTTCAGTTTTTTTATATGTTAATGTTAGAGTAGCTTTTTGGATCTTGAATGAAAATGACAATTGTCATGTGTGTGAGGAGGCTACCTCTTGGAAGAACCAGCCTGCATCTGAGCTGATTAGGCAAAAACCTGTTAATTTAAAAATGTTGGTAGCTGAGTTTGGATAGTTAGTGATGAAAATGATTGATGACTGAAGCCTTAAATAGTTATTTTTTTGACATGTCTTTGGAAAAGAAGCTTCTAGAAAAAAACAGTTGATGGGTTTTCTTCTGACTCAGAGAAAATTTAGTATTTCCTTTCCCCATAATTTCTAACCAGTTCTTGATTTCTAACCAGTTAAGCAAGGATGAGTGAGCTGCAGCGTTAGAATCTTTGAAACATGGTGAAAACAGAATCCGTCAGTTCAACTGATTTACTCTGTTCAGTAAAGTCCTTTACAAGATAAACTATGACATAACACTTCGTTATGTATTGTCGGTAAAAACCTATGTTTATTTAGAAAAGCTTAAATGCTTTTTTTGAATATTCATCTATTTTACATTGGTTTTTCTAAATAGTGTTTGACATGCGTGTCAGTGTTTTGTTTACAACGTACTAAAAATGTGGAACTGAAATCATTGCTGTGTAAATGCACCTAAGTGTACCATATTGGCAAGAATATAAAATAGATTTCTCTTATAGAAGGATGTTCGTTTAACAGGGGCAGAACAGAACATCTGGGGACTGTTGTTGTGGTTTGCAGTCATGTAGTTACATACAGCCCCTCAGCCTTTGTTTCATCTCCATCAGCTGTTGAGATCTCCCTCACATTGCAATAACTTCTCCCAGGCATCATGTTAGTTTTTTCCCTCAAGGGGAAAGATGCAAAGCTGAGTGTAGTGAATTCTCACTTCGCTGTTATCAGAAGATTGGCAAATGTGTTTGCCAGATGCCGTTAGCAGCTTAGGAGCTAGCAGAGCCAGAAACTCAGGTTTGGGCCAGTGGTATTCTTTGCAGGTAAATCAGCACCTGAAGTCTGAGGAGATTATGCAATGAACTGTCTACCTGAGGACTCTGATGTAGTTTATTTATTTATTTCTGTATTTATTTTGCTTTGTGCATCCTTGTCATAAAGTTGAAAAAAGCACAAAACCCATCCAACCAACCAAAGAAACCCCAACCCCCCAGCATTTTAGATCTATGCAGGTTCAATAGTTGGAGGAAAGAAACCAGTAAAAACAGTAATAATTCATCAATTACAAAAGTATGCCTAAATTAATTTTTTAATGTATGTTTAGAACTAGATTGAAGATCTTGGTTTCTTGTGAAGAATTTTAATTTATTTGCCTCCGAATTGTTTGAATATGTTGCTTTTATGATGTTTTTCATATCAGTGGCTTCCAAAGTCAGGTGTACAAGACAATCCAGTAGAATGTAGGAAGAAAATCTAGGACTTATATTTTATCTGAAAAATAAGAAAGAAGTTAAGCTTTATTTGATATACATATTGACACTGGCACCCTCTGTAGGGCTGTATGTCAGATGGTTCTGTGTCCCATTTGGTTCATGAGGTGCCCTGAAGACAGATTTTACTATTCCACAGTATGAAGGGGTCACAGTAGCATCTTCATTTGTTCATTCACTTCCAGTGTATTGTAATGGATGCAGTTTACTTGTGCCCAGTTAGGAGGATTTGTGGATTATAATATTTAGTTTTTACTGAACAAACCCTCACAAAGTGGGCAAGTGTATTATAAACTTCCTGCAAAAGACCGTGGATTGAAGACAATAATAATAATGTGAATAATGGGAGAGCTGATGCTTCTCCTACTCCTAGTATGAACTCTAGGTCAGATGTATTATGAGATAAAACCACTGGCAATTAGAGCTGACAAGAAGTCAGCCAAAACAATTTTGTTTATCAAGAAGGGTGTTTCAAATATGGATGTACATCCGCTATTGGAAATGGTGAACATTGTTTCTTGAGGTATCAGCTAATGATAGTATGAAGCCATCACAATTAGCAAGGCATTTAGAAACTAAGCACCCAGAACATAAAGACAAACACCTACAATGTTTTTCAGCAATGTTAAAGTCATGCTATACTCAATCCAGGACTACAAGATTTCACTAAACTTAGGGATAGATTACTAAAAGTGTCTTTTGAGATTTCTCAGCAGCAATAGTCACAGATACTGTTGGGGGAACACTTCATCTTCCTGTGGTAGTAAAAATGTCTGAAATAATACATGGAAAACAATGTGGTGACAAACTAAAACACATTCTTCTGTCAGCAGATACTGTTGGAAGATGTCTGGAAGACATTGTCAAAGTTCTGAAGAAACAATTATTAGAAAAAATTACACAGTGGGAGAGGCTTGCTATACAGACAGTTGGGTGAAAGTATAGGTGTTTGTGATGTGGCTCAGCTTATGGTAATTGCTAGATTCTGTGTCCCTAATGAAATTTACAAAGAACTAAGTCACTAGGGAAAGATGTACCAGACAAGAGACATTCCTAACTGTAAGTTCTAAACAGTGTCTTCTTTAATAACAGCATTTTTTAAAAATAGAAAAACTGTACAAAAGTAACCACAGTTGGAGTGGCTGATTTGACCAAAGTAAAAGAGGTTCTGGGGTGTCTCACCCCAAAACACGGAGTAAAGTTACAAGGTGTGCACCACATGCAGAGTTCACTCACTGCATCATGCATAGGCAAGCAACAAGGAAGTTGGAGCCATAAGTGCACAAAGTGCTGCAGGATGTCATCATTGTGGTTCTTTTAATGAAAACAAAACCTTTAAATAGTAGAGTATTTAAAATAATCTATAATGACACTGGGTGTGACCAGGAAGATCTTTTGAACCGTGAAGAGGTTCCTTAGTTATCATGGCAAAGTGCTTAGAAGAGTTGTAAGACTTGAAGATCAATTGCGTGTTTTATCTCACAAAAAGATGAGTGTCACGAATTTTCTGACCTGTTCGGTGATAAGAGTCAGCAGTATGCTGACTAACAGTTATTTTCAAAAAAATAAAGACACTTAGGACACCTTCCCTTGAAGGTGAAGGTGGCATTTTAACAAGCAAGAAACTGACTGCTTTTTGAAATAAACTGATGCTATGGAGAGAGCACTTTGAAAATGGTTGTTTTGAAATGTTTCCTTGTGTGAGTTTTGTTGCCAGAAAAGAGGTAGGTCATCTGCAAAACCTCCCATATTTGTACACTTAAACTTGGAAGCAGAATTTCCTCATCTTCTTAAAAGTCCCCTCAATTAAGAGTTTCAGAATCTGAAAATTTATTAAAAGTATAAAAATGCAACACCTTCCATTGGTTTGCAATAGCAAGTGATTGATATCAAGGAAGATGGAAATTTACTGGCCAAATTTCAAGAAAAACATTTGTATCATTAGTGGATGGAGATGCAAAATGAGTGTCATGATTTAGAAAGTGTAGCCAGTGATGCACTTTGATTTGGATATACATATTTTTGTAAATTGTGTTTTCCAGCTGTGACTGCCAATAAACTGAATTTAGAACCAGACCTTCAAATCATTGTATTACAAAGTGTTAGGTCAACATTTTAAAAAATGCTGAAGTGTATTTAATCACATGGCTCTCACAAAAAAATCCAGCTTTTTTTAGTAAGAGCAAAATGGATTTTTACCATTACAAATTCTTTTAAAATACTGTTTATTTCATCTTTATCTAATCCTTTCTAATTCCTGGTTCTATATGTTGTAATATATACAGAATGTTTAAGTACTGTGATACATATATTTATAATTTATAAAGGTATGTTATGGTAATTTATAAAGAAACGCACACATATTGGGGGTATGTAATCAATTTTTTTTACTTATAGAGGTACATGATCAAAAAGGTTTGGTGACAGCTCTTCCCATGTTATTATTGAAACCAATTGTGTTCATAGAAACAAGTATGTGGAAGTTTGTTCAGATCAGGGAAAGTCTATGTATATATTCTTTTCTCTTGAAAAATAGTTGTCTGATAGAAACCGAATATTTTACTTCTAGATGTGTTTCAGGTGTAGTAATTCAGGAGGTCAGGAGCAATGCCTTCGGCACGTGTAAGTGCTGGGATGCCCCAGCTGGAATCTGTCGCACATTGAGTGATAAGGTGGGGTAGTCTTTGTAAAGTGCTTATTGGCACCTCAGTAGATGAGGGAAGTGATTTGTGGGTGGACATCAGTGGACAACAGAAACCTGATGGCAAATCTAGGGATAGAATGTTTGCCTGAATTGCTCTTGTTGCTGCTTGAGTGTATTGTTCTGGTGACAGCATGATTTTCAAGCATGTAAATGTTTCAGACGTTTTGTTCATTTGAAGTTGTTGGTGCTCAGCTCATCTGAAATCAGACAATAAATGTGTCTTCTAGCGAGAGGAATATTGATATATCACAGCTGAATTTCTATTCTTGCCTTACACAGTTGTTCTAAATTATGTAAATATATCTGTTACTGAAGTGTCTTGGCATCCTTAGAAGTGTAACATGGGACAAATTTCCCAAGTGCTTGCCTTTTTTAACTGCTGTTATGAAGTAATATGTTCTGCCATACCTAAATAGTATTTGGTAACTTGTTGATTAGTTGCACATTTTATTTAATAGCTGTAGCTGACATGCAGAGATAAGTACTTTTTAATAAGCTACCTGTTTGCTTTTTTTAGGCTGAAGCCTAAACCTCTGACATGGCCACAGCCTCACCAAGATCTGATACAAGTAACAGCCGTAATGGAAGATTACAGATGCAAGTAACAGGCAAGTAGTGATTTGTGTCATAGCGCTTTTTATAGGAAAACATATGTATTCTACAAAAGCAGTCATGGAAATGAGTGTAAAAATGAACTAGTATAGTTAATATTTTAATTAATGATAGGAATGTTACAGATAATAGTGTGACTATAATATATGTAGATGATTTGAAGCTAATTAGAGATTATACAGTGAGTTGCATGACAGGGCTTAATATCTCTTAAAAAATAAAAAAAAGATTCTGTACAACAGCACAGAAAATTGCAAGAAATTTTGCTTGCAAAAGAACAAAGTGATCAATGGGAACAAGTGATCGATGACATGTATTCTGAAGAGGGAACATATATTAGTGAAATTCTACAAGAAAGATGGATGGTTGTAGTGAACACCAAGCTGAAAATGGGTACAATGTTGTAATGAAGGTGGAGAACTGGAGGAGATCACAAAATTTGCTAGCCCTTTAAGAGATTAAGGTCTTTCATTAAATATCAGGTAAATATTTGTTGAATATAATATCCTTAGGGCCACAGGTTGGATTGCACAGACATGGAATAATTCAGGTTGGAAGGGACCTGTGGTGATTTCCTAGTCCATTCTTCTGATGAAGGCAGGGCTATCTTTGAAGTTGGATAAGGTTGCTCATGGTGTTGTCTAATTGAACTTTCAGTCTCTCAAACACTGTAGACTACCAGCTTTCCTGGTGATAAGCCACATCACTGTGAATGTTTTTCCTTTTGCTGTGCTAGTTCTAATGTTTCGAGGCAGAATTCAGCCATCCCAGTATTTATGGAAGGGAAACACAGTAGGTTACAGTCCTGGAAATTTCTGATTGTGTTGGGGACACTTTCTCAATAGATGTTCATCAGGCCAAGTAGATTATGCATTTTGCTACTGATGGACAAGAACTGGTCAAAGATGTGACAATTGCTGTCAGTCTTAGCTGCTCTTTCTGTGGGATGGCAGAGCAGAACAGAGACTTCCTTGTAGTCTGAAGATAAGCAAAGTGCATCTAGGTAAACAAGTTTGATAAGTAATTGTGACAGTGTTATAGCAGTTAAAAGTGAAAATGTTACCAGGACATAGTTAATATACTCTGCATAAATACATCCACCATAAATATATAGGTGTGTATTTATGTATAGGAGTTTTATTTTACCATTGATAACTAACTTGAACTTTCCAGGGATTTTGAGAAATCTGTTAATGCTGAAGTAAAAATGGATTAATGGCCAAGAATGTATTAAGGCTATCCCAAACAAAATATGAGTAAGATACCTGGTCTTAATAAAGGCTGCACCTAAAGAAAGATTCATCTTCCTGAATGATCCAAAGATGGCCAGGTTACCTGAGGAAAAAGTTACTGAAGAGTTCCCCAAATGGATATTTTATGAAATCAGATAAGAGAGGAACCTTTAAACTGATTACCTTATGCAAGGAGCACATAACTCAATAATGTGATGAATCATCAAAACTGGCAATAACTAATGGCAGAGATGGAGCCTCCTGTAGATTGAATGTATGTGTATAACTGTAACAAACTGACTTACACAAATGGCCCTTAACTTCAGATCTGTATATACAGAAATGGTGATTTTGTATCCTATACTGAGCTGCTCCTCATGTAAATAGTCTTGTATTTTTCTGGTATTGGGACTTCTTTTGACTCCAAGAGATCTGGGTCAGGGCTCAAATGGGAAGAAGTCTTTACAGCATTTAGGATTAGTTTTCTGAAGGTTTAGTTCTCTAACAAGTCTTTATTGCAAGATTGCAGGAATGCCAGTGGCAGTACAGGGAAAAGAGTGGGAGACAGAGGAGTATGGGACTGTAGTATTGCTGACCTACACTGCATATTTATGTGCAGTTTTGGTATGCTGCTGTAGAAGGTAGGCTTTCAAGAACTGTACTTAAAAAGCACTTTTATAAAGGCGGCAAAGACCTTGCGACTTACCCTGATATTTGACCATAGACTCATTTGCAGACAAGGAATTCATATGGAGTTGTGACTTGTTTGAGCTTGGACAGATGCAGCATGTTGCAGGCATGCTTTGCCATCAGTATTTGTTCAAATATTCTTGGTGAGATCTTGTCTTGTTTTTAGTTTTCCACATTTGAGCTTTCATTGTTACCAGGGCTGCACTTCCCTTTTATGGCACACGATGCATTACTCAGACTGGGCTTTCCAAATGTGAGGGAGTTAAGCTTGCACCTTGTACTTGGAACTAAGTAAAAGTCCATGGCTAGTACCTTCAGAATCTTGGATGGTTGCATCAACTAATGTATGTGTCTCAGAATACTGCAATCCAGAAATATGCCTCCCTTTCAGTCAGTTTAGTAACTTCCATGTTGAGTTAGCAAGTACCGTAAAGGAAAGGAACAGAGAAGAATTATTTCCAAATGGCTGCAAATACTCAGCCTTACTTTAGTTTGCAATTGGAGGGAGCAAGAGTCACACTGAAGCATGGGAGGAATTAGAGAAGGCATAGCCAGCAGGTAAGTACAGCTGAGAGTCCATTCTTGAGATCTTTTCAAGACAGCATCTGGCTGAAATAGTATTTAAAATCTTGGCAGTTAGGCTGTTGCTGGCCTTTATAGTGACTTCCTGAGCTAGGCATGGAAGAGGGAGAACAGATTTATGTTTGGGAGCACAGAGGAACTCACCAGTGAAAAATAGCTCCTTTGGTCAAGTGGTGTTTCTTAATTGTTGGATATTTACCTGAAACCTTTGAGTTCATCTGCAAAGCTGTTTAAATAGGGGAAATCTAAGAGTAGGTTTCTTAATTTTAACAAACTGCTGTGAAAACCACAGGACAACCACACCGTAATACAGGCAAGGCAATGAAGCTCTGTATAAGGGCATTGCTATACAGAGACACTTTGAAATAGGTGTGAACTTGCATCGACTTTCATAATATATAACTAAAAAATAAAGTCTGTCTGATAATCTCTCAGTTGCATCATAAGATGTATCATACTTAGGCATTTTTTAGTTAAGGGAAGAATAGGAAGAGCAATGAGAAAATAGCCTATGTTATTTCCAGTGTTCATCTCTACAATAACTGTGCTGTCTCTCCAACCAGTCCTGTCAGTATATGGGGAAAAGAGTATGTGACACCTGGTTTCAACTATCTGACAAAGTAGCTTTTGAAAATAAAAGCTACCGTTTTCACATTGACTTCTTTCTGTTCAGCAGAAGTAGAGAAAGTGAGGAATAACATTGCCATGCCATGTATTTCATACAGTGTGTAGGAAGTACATTTTCTGTTTTTCAGCAACAGTATGCTGTTATAGATAAAGCAATGTATTTTATTAGTTTCTAGTGCCAAACTGAAACGGAAAAAGAATTGGTTTGGAACAACTTTCTACACGGAATTAACTGCAGATGGAGAAATTAAGAAAACAGCAAAATCAAGTAGTTCTTCAAATCCCAAATGGGATGAGCAGCTGACAGTGTAAGTAGATTTTTTGGTTGTTTGATACTATTTATTAGAAAGACATTGCAGGCAAATATTTACTAAGCTTGGCTGCCTACATAGTTTGCTCTGGCTGTTGATATCTAAATGCAGACATAAGTTGGTATTTATCTCAAATGCTTTTTTTCTCAATCCTTACAATATTTTGATAATATTTTTGTACAGATGGTGTTACTTCCATACAGTGGCTGTACGTGGTATAGTCTTGGTATTTGTTGGCACTGTGTTAGCACACCTTGCTATAAAGAGTTAACTAATTATAACCATGTCATTCTCAACTTTAAAAGGAAAAAAGTCCCATCTGGATACATAATAGTTACAAGGAATGTCACTTCTTCCTTTGAATCTCCCAATGAAGGGGTGTGCGCACAAAACCTGCAAAATGACCTTGCAATTTGCCATTGACCAATTTAATATTTGACCATTTTAATCTTCTTGTGGTTTCATTTGGTTTAACTGTGCTAGGGGTATAGATACACCTGAATATGACTCCATGAAGAACTGGTAGTCTTGCACTTGGCTAGAATGCTTTGTTCACAAGCAAGATTGTATTGGTTCAGACTTGGGTCTGGAAACAGCATAGCTCCTATCAAGTGGCATTGAACCTGGGCCAGTGCATTTCACAGCATCTGACATGTCTGTGTGCAATAGCCAGCTTTGTTAATAGTAGGAACCTTGCTAGATTCCTAATAACTAATGGTGCTGGAGAGTGGGGAGTGGTACATCTTCGGGAGCTCTTTGCTTGGGAACACATACTTACTCCAGACCTTGCTCTACTGGAGCAAGTAGAGTATTCCTGTGCCTCAATTATCGGTATTCCAGGTTTAGTGAACTTACTAGCCCTTTGCAGTGTTGCAAAAGAGGATAACATAGTCTTGGACCTGAGGATGATTTCCAGGGTCAAGAACTAAAACAAGTGCAGAGCTATCAGTATATTCCCACAGACTCGAGTTTCTCTTGAGAAGGTGGGTTTGATTTGTCAGGATTTGGTGATATGATAGAAATGAGGTAATTTGCAATGCATAGTAAAGGCAGGCTCATTTCATAATGAGTATTGCTTACTTAGGGTCTTACCCTTATATATATGTTTTAAAGTATTCTGGCCCCATCTGCCTCTGGCTATTGGAATGGTATTTGAGGTTAAGTGACCTCTCTGGCTTACCAAATTCCCCTCACTTCCATGGGTCAACAATATATTTTCAATGTGTAGGTGTTGGGGATTTTTTCCTTTACTTTGTTGAGCTGGTCTTTTACTAAGTCTTCCATTAGAAGACAGCCTAATTCAAAATGCAAAAATATATTTATGTTTCAGCAAAAATGATCCATGTTGTCCAACATGTTCAAGTGACTGTAGAGCTAGTCCTGCTGTGAAGAGGGTGGGGATTGTTTCTATTATTATTTTCGTCATTGCTGATATAACTTTTTGTATATATTAGGCCAATAGTGATGGATAGGTGCCATTTGACTTTTTGCGGTAAAGTACTTCTACTCCCATTTTCTCACAGCCAAGGCCGCCCTTGCAGTACTAGACCCTGTACTCCAAAACTTACTCTCCAGGACCTAGCATAGCTTGAGCAGGGGAGAAATCAGTGCCAAAGGTTATCATAATATTACTGCAATTGGGTCCTTTACGTTTCTGCTTCCCTTCAGTTTTTACTTTTGCCTCATAATTTGATTTTTTCCCTCTGATTTATGTGAGTACGCTTTATGGTTTTATATATATTTGTGGATTCACAAAAAAGTTTATCAACACTTTCATGGCAAGCTAACACCTGTTAAGTGGGTTTTTCCTGCTTGCAAATAGATGCTTCATTGCTTTTTCCTTTTAAAAAAATATTTAGTATTTTTCTTTTTAGTGACAGACAAATATACTTCCCACCTTTTTCTCCACATTTAATAATGTAAGTTTTTAGGTAGCACTCCAGAGGAATAGGGGAAATCTGCCGTTCATAAATAGAGATACATTTTATATAACTGAGATTTGAGCTTAGTGTAGGTTATTCTGATACTTCTCAAATTCCTTATGCTATCATAGTAATGCACTTTAAGTTTGATCCTAAGTGTTAATATCATGGTGTTTGCAGTTCTTAGTTAAAATTTTCCCCTTGCAATACAAAAACTTATTTCACTTCATTAGTATCAAGAAATACATTGAGAAAGTGAATGAAGTCCAAATACTCCTAATAACAAGAATGAATTCTTTAAAATCGGAATATATATATATTTTTTTAAATGTATTTTGTATGCAGGAATGTGACTCCACAGACTACGCTGGAATTTAGAGTGTGGAGCCATCACACTTTAAAAGCAGATGCTTTATTAGGAAGAGCCACTGTAGACTTGAGACAAGCTTTGGAAATACACAATAGAAAATGTAAGTTACCATAAAGGATATTTTGAATAAAGTAGAATTGTTATTACTAATCAATGTATCAAACTGGCAACCAGACTACTAACTATACGTGTAATTACAGCTGACTTTCATTGATATCTTTACTTGTCTCTTCTAGAGATGTCTGTGCTATTGAGAGCAATTTAAATATAACAATGGGATATAATACTTTTGAAACAAACAGTAGAGTATGAGTTACTGAAAATTAAGTAAAAACAGAGGTGATTAAATAAAATATTTTGTAGCAAGATAATAACTAATTTGGTAGAAGATCTATTTTAGATTTGGTAACAAAAAAACCCCCTAAACTTTCATAAAAGCCATGTAATTTTTCATGTTTTTCTTCTATGGAGTACAAATCAAAAGGCTGAATATTTGTCCCTCATAATTTAGCTGCCTAGCAAGCAGTAGAAAACATGGATTAATGAAACAATTGTGATCTTCCTTTTAGTACATTAGAGATTGTTTTTTCTATGTAACTTCTAATTTTAAACATTTTTAATAGAATATATCGATTTTGCCTTTCGGGTTTTTTTTGTTTAGTACAAAATGATGGTGAATCCACACTTTAAGTTCCACTCCAGAGTGACAGTAGAATTGCAACTTAACCAATCTTAACCTTTCACAAAGTTAGATATACAAAGGAGAGCCAAAAAAAAAGCTAAATTTTTCTGATTCTTACAGAATATTGTAACATAATCCAAAATGAAGTGGGGCTTCTTCAACAGTATTATAATGATTATAATGATTCAGCAGATTTCATAGTTAAGCAGAAAATTTTCTTTTTAAATAAGAAAACTGTATCAGAATAAAGTGGAGTATAATAATGTTAGCAAAAAAAAATAATATTATAACTATTTCTTACAAAATAGTTAATATTTTATTGCTGTAGATCTGGGGGAGGTAGGATCTAACTAGACAAATTCTTTCAGGGAATGATTGACTGAGTTTGCTGTACATTACACCAAAAATAATTTATGTACAATGTTTCTTATTTGGACAAGTCAGTAGTTTAACACTTACTGGACTATCTAAGAATTCATTGATAGAATAATCTGATTGGTATCCTTCATTCGTTCAGCTATGGGTGCCTGTTCTAAAATGCAGCACTTGAAAGGCTCTTTGCTTATGAATATGGAAAGAGGAAGTCCTCTAAATACGGAAACTTTAGAATTAGTGTGGTTACTTTTTCCGCTGTACACCACCAGTATTAAATTGCTGCCCACACACCTCACGGTTTTCTTGCCAGCTCAGTTGAACTACAGCCAACAGTTGATCTGGTTTAGGAAGATAACCTGTTAAAATAGAAGCTAAACCAACCACCCTTTGCAAAAATTGTAAATGTGTTAATTAAATAACTGAGCGGTAGGCTAGTTCCTTCTTTCTCTTCTTTGAGGTAGTACTGTTTTCCAAAATGCAGATTGCTAAATCAGTAATCCTTTAGATTTAGGAGCTTTGTGCTTGCTCCAGAGATTTAAAGTCCTTTGAAATCCTTTGTAGTACAGCAGTGTGTGTCTGCTGGTAACTGCTGCCCAACTACCCTGTCAAACCTGCTCTTTCAAGTAACAGCTTGAGGGTATCTGGCGATAGGTTATGGTAGCCTTCCCTGTTTTCATGTTTACTGTTCATTAGTGATACAGGCTAAGAATGAAAAAAGAATGGAAATGCTGGTTTAATGCATAGAAGTGCCCAATGAGCTTTAAATTTAACTTGGAATGCTATCATATGGAGGAAATATGATGGCATATCTTAAAAAACTAATCTTTTAATCTGAGAGCACAAATAGTAAAAGGTCTTAACCATTTTAACCTGATTAATGTGAGCTCCTAGCTAACTGTGTTTGGATTTATGGCACATAGCTTTAACTGTTGTACTAGTAATAGTTGATTTAGAGAGAATTACGTAGCATCCCCAGCATGTTTTACCTCTGGATTATGTATGTCTCTGTACAAGAGTGTGTATTGTCTATCACTCAGATTGAATTCTTTTACTGCACCATCAATTATCTCAAATTTTCTTTTGGTGAAAATAGTTTCTGATTTAATTTTTGGTTACCTAAGGCATTCTCTCTTACTGTTTAATCCCTGGACTTGCAATCTGTGAACATTCTAGTAAGGATTTACTAAAAATGGTTTCAAAATTGAGGGAGGACTCTATGCAGTCTTTGCATTTACTTTTTCCTCAAAGCGATGTTCTTTTCAGTGGTCTTTTAGAATTAGTTTTGGAAAGTGCTGTGAGAAATGAATATAAGCTCTGGTTGAAAAAATGAGGTTCCCAGTGCGTTTCAGAAGTTGTTTGACTTTAAGCCATCACATGTTATGTAAGTAGTGTATAATTTCCCAAGGGTTTAATGGAAATGGCAGACCTTGGAAATCATTAACAGCAAAGTACTGAATCCCCATGGATTCTTTAGCATACTTATAGAATATAGTATGTAAACAGACAGTTCGTTTTTAAAATAAAGTGTGAGTTTACCCACAGCAGGTGTAAATGTACACAGCTCCATAGTGATTTCTACATTGATTTGAATGTCTCTCATGTTCAGTTTTATAGCACTAAATGCATATATCACATTTATGTGTTGAAAGTCTCTTTTAATATTATTTAGAATTTAATCTTTCCTTTACCCCTTCTTTCCTTTTCTTCCCCTACCTACCCTAACTCCATTTTTAGTGGAGAAGGTAAAAGAACAGTTGAAACTCTCTTTGGAAAACAAGAGTGGCATGGTGCAAACAGGTGAACTGACAGTTGTGCTAGATGGTTTGGTTGTTGAACAAGAATCTCTTACAAATCTCAGTTCATCAGCAACCAGTAAGTTAAAACAATTAAGTCAGATGATAATATTTGGATTAAGATTTCAAACAGATATAATAGAATATTTCTGTTGAATTTGTTTCTTACTGTTCAGTAGAAGTTCAGCAAAATGGCGAGGCTGTACATGAAAGCAGAGATTCTTCAGCAAGAAGTTCATCCAGGTTGGAATTTATTTTCGTGTTTTATGGCATATGAAGTATATTAGCAAATTTATTGGTTGAGATGTTTGTGTTTTGCTGTGTGTTTGTTTTTTTAATGTTTTTGAAGGTGAGAGATTTTAGCTGCTGAGGTCTAAATTATGTTGCCACAGGTTTTAGAATATTATTTGTTTGATAATTACCTAATTTAGTTCAACTGATTGGAAATCTATTAAACGCTGCAGCCAAAATTAGGGGAGCAGTGGCTCAGTGTATTTTTATGTACTTATTCCGTTTGGTTTCTTTTGCTGCTTAGGAACCATTTCTATTAATGTCTACCAGCTTTTCACAATGTAGTACCTGAATGGAAGGAAAAGGAAAAAAAGCCTGAATTACTTGCTCCTCAGCTTTTTTAAGGTTGTGATCAGGAACTTGTTTAAGAGACTCATATGGAGTTTCACAAACAGTATTCATAACACTGAGGCCAAGGCCTGTTTCATCCTGAAGTGGCAAGAAGAAGACATTGGGACCAATTTAGAGCTTCATTCTTGGCTTCTCAATAATTACTCAAGGACTGGCTGGAGAGAAGTAGGAATAGATTTTTTGCCCCCCCATCACTAGTAAGACAAACAGGTCAACATTCAGATCAATTTAATGTTAATGGTCTGCTCAGTTACCTTGTGTGAACCCCATTCTGTCTAAGCTATTGACTCGTTGGAGTGAAAAAACATCCAGTTGCTATGCATTTGAGTGACAGGGACACATTTGTCCTTGTACACTTGACTTGGTTCTTTTTTTGAATATATGGATGTTTGTTCCCTGATGGGTGCTCAAGATGAGGGAGTGAGAATAAAAAGTTGCTTCTGCTTTTTTTTTTTTCATTAGAAAGGTTTGGGACTGCTAAAAGTGATTTGAAACACATCTGAATACCGTTTTGAAATAGTAGTGACAATCATTTGTTTTCATTCAGCTGCTGTAGCTGGAGATAATATCTCTTACTGGGAATGTCTCTTACTGGGATCCTGCTCTTGATGTTGATATTTTAATTTACTGCAGTTTTCCACAAAACTATCCAGCAGTTTTAATTTACAGTTTTAAAAATTAAGAGATGAGGAAAAGTTTTAAGGTAGCTTCTCTGCATGTCTTTGGGAAGCAAATTGAATTTGTAGTCCAGAGTTGAAAAGGAATACTGCTTCAATTCTCTGTTTATACTACTCCTTTGGAGTTGGGTAAGGAAGCATGGAAATGGTACTTCCCTGCTTGCTCCGTGAAGTTGGACTTCTGACTGTTCTCATGTTTTTTTGTCATCTGTTTAATTTCTCTTCAATACTTAGCCTCTACTCTGAGGAAGGGTAAGGAGTTGGCATTGAGTGCCATTTTCAAAATATGTTTCTCTGCTGGATGGCTTTAAGTATTCTGGAAGAGATTTAAGTAAAAACCAGTGTACCACTGTAACTGAACAAAACTTGCCATTCACAATCCCTTAAACTACATTTATTTCTATGTGGTCTTGTAAACATACAGCTGCCTATAAGTATTTGTCCTCACAATGTCCCATCCTGCCAATGCATAGAGAAGCTCATCTTATTTTCCTTTTACTGAGGGAGAATTTCATTGCCTTCTTATGTTATGAGTGTTTTTAGTGATATGACCAACAAAACCAGTTCTTCCTCTTGCTTAATGAGAGAAAAAGCTTTCCCGCTCATAGCTGCACTTTGGAAGGGTCCCTAAGGCTGTTTTGGAAGATGTGTCAGGTGCATCAGGCTGTTCAATTCAATTCTAATATGTCATTAAAGTAAAAGATGAAGTGAAAATGGAAACTCTTACCTGTTTTAAGTATCTTAAATCCTCAAAATCGATTTTTGCCTTTTTCTTAACAGTCAAGTGTGAGATCAAAACAATCATGCAGGCTGCAAACACCATGCTATGTACATCTGTGAATTTACCGCCATTTCTTTCTTTGTTTCTGTAGCCTGGTTTAGTGTAGGATTTGGTTTAGTTGTAACTGTTCATTACGTTGCTTGTAGTAACCTGAAATCATCTTTTATTTTTACCAAGATCTGCTTGTGACATTTCTAATGGAATAGACAATCAAGCACCTTCCAACTCTGTAGTACAGAGTACATTCTGTATAGAAGCTGTTAATGGAGACAGCACACCATCTCCTGTTCACGTTGCAGCCAGACCCAAAAATACACCAGTACCAAAACCACTTGAAGCTCAGCCTGTCAACAGCACTGGTAAGAATGGGAGAGTTATGGGAACATGTTCCATAAGATTTTTTATGTAGTTGTGTCTGAAGTTGAGCTACTTTTTCTCTACAATTTTTGTCGGATTTCAGAAATACTGAAAGGATGTTTCTGGGCTTGAATTTATAATCTTGAGTGTCCACTTCTCAAAAATTTCCTGCAGTAAACCCATTCTAAAATATACTGAGTTTAACACTTTATGATCAGTTCTTTTCTCTGATGAAAAAAGATTAAAGTGTCCAAAACCTTCCATTTTTCTGTCCTAGATGATGAAACCGTATTACTGATTGTCTGGAAGGAAAATCAGATTTCTTTCACAATTAATTTGTGTAACTATGGTTAAGTTTTTCCTGACATTATATAAATCTGATTTAGGCAGGGAACTGCTGTGCTCTGAGTTGAGACGTGTTGCAGGCTCTCCCTGCCTTCAATTTTTTCAAAAGTTATTCTACTTGAAAACATGTAGTGGCAAATACTGAATTTCATTTTTGTCTTAAACATAAAAACATTTATTCTGACTTCAGAATTTAGATTTGTCAGTGATTCTGACAAATCACTTTTGGTACAGTGAAACTAGTGAAAAGAAAGTGTTTTTTGATTTTTATTCCCCTGGCATCTAATAATGACTGTGCTTTCTAAGCACTTTATCTTTTCTCAGCTGTTTGAGAGAGATTACAGTGATAGCAGAGAGAAAAGATAACTTTAAATAGAAATAGGCAAGTTGTTACTAAATAGTAGAACAGAGATTGTCAAACTCTGTAACAGAGTAGAAAATGTTGGTATAGTTGGAAGATAACAGAAACAATTATGAACTTTAAAATGTAATAATTAAATTAGGCCTTCTCTGAAGCTTTTCTCGATTTGGAGAACTTTAATTTGATTCCCCTCTCTTTTCAGCTCAAGGCTAGAGGGCATATATATTATTTAGACATTGCTCCCTTTTTCTTCAACAGCAGAGAGATCCATTTGAAATCTGTATTAGGATAGGGTAATTGAAAAATAAGTGTTTTGTTCAAATGATAATATTGATGAAATCATCACTGAGCTTGCACTGAGGCATTGATATAGCAGTTGTCAACTATTCTACCAGTTGGTGAAGATGATTTTAGGGCAAGGCATAAAACAGATCTCCAGCATTTTGTGATGACATCTTTTTTCCCACTTTTGTACTTAGCAGGATGGTAATTTTATGTGATATTGTAAGAATTGCTGTTTTAGGCATAATTGGTGAAGTAATCATCTGATGTAATGTTTTATAAATCTGTTTTGGAGATGAACTTACTAATAGAGCAGATGCTTTGTTCATTATTTTGCTCCTAACTTTATTATGTAATTCTATTCATTCTTTCATGTGGATGAGTTGAATTTTTTTAATGAAAGTTGAAAGTTGGCTTTTTTCCTCTGTAAGTTAAGTTGTTGCTAGTTTAAGCAGACGTTTGAGGAAACTTGATTAAATTGTTGGTAGTTTTCATTTCATACTTTCTATTTGCTGAAATAATACAAACTCTTGATATATCTTAATGTAGTTAATTTCTTTAGTGCCTTTTGGAAGTAGTGGTGTGTTACCCTGGAAAAGTTGTGTTCAAAAAGTAGTGCCTTTACAGAACTTAAAAATCTGTCTTCTCTGAAATCATGCTTATCATTATGCATATCAAGAAAATGTGTATGGTGCAGTGATAATTCCTTGAAGAAACTGACCTGCTAATTTAAATTCATTTCTGATTACAGAATTAAAGCAAATGAATTCTTTAAAATAATTAAACAAAATTTTATAGGTGCTAGTGTAGGGTTAAATTTTGCAAATGTGTATCAACAAGGTTAAGAGTATAGAGCAATTGTATTGGCTTTAGTCCTTAGAATGGTAAAGTAATATATGCTGTAAGGTAAGAAAATTGCTTGAAGCCCATAGGCTTGAGGCCTATCCTTAGTCGTGTAGAAAATTGTTCCAACTCTAAAACAGGTACAGGCTGCCAAGTATGAATAGAATTGTCACTGTATGGTGTTGATTAGTGGTGCAGAAAATGAAAGCTCTGAATGATGTTGCACTGGTTTTTTATAGGGCCTTGACTTTTAATGGGTGTCCTACAGGCAGCTGTACCTGATGTCACTTGTCTAAGACAAGCTCTTGTGCTTACATACTGTTCCGTTAAGCTCTGCAGATGATTGATGTATTGTTGGCCAAGGGGGATTGGGACAAATAAAGCCTTCTTAGCGCTACCCTTTGCCTGCTAAATCCATGCCTCTTTTAAACCTTTTACGAGATTGTTCTTGCTTGCGTTTGATGACATTTATATTGTTCTTTAAAAGATAGAATTGATTTACTTTGTGATTCCAAAGTAATTTTCTTCAGTCATTGAACTACGTAAATTGTGTTAGCCAATAATAGTTTTTATATTTTAATCCCTCTTTTGCAGGGGGATTTTTTTTTAAGTCACACACAGATGTAGGGTTAATTGTAGGGTTCTGTACCTCAGCTCTGAAAAAGGAAAGAAATTATCTGTAAGAAATGCCTCTTAGTTTTCCAAATCTCATAGAGTAATCTCTCAATATTTATTTTCATGTCATACTGATCAAGATTCTTTTTTGAACTTGATACAAGTTCAGAGTTTTAAAAAAGGCCATACTGTTTTTTGGAAAGTAGATGTGTGCCTCTTGCTAATCTAGAGTGAAGCGTAACATTGAGTTGACCAAGACGTGCAGAAACTAAGAAATAACTTTAGCAGGGAAGTGTAGAGAATAGCTTGCAAACTGCAAGTTTTAACTGAAGGCAAGTGTGTTGTGACTTTTTGTCATATTAGCACTGCTGCTTATGGCCTACAGGTGCGACTTAAATATATTCCTTTCAAGTAATTTACTACAGAAGCTGGTTATTTTAAAAGTAAATATCATCTTACACACAAATGTTACTTCCCATTTCTCAGTTAACGGCGAGTCATCTGCCTCTGCAGCTGAAGCTGGTAATTCTTCTGTCTCTGAGGCTCCGACGGGTTCAGTTGAAGCTCCTGTGTCTTCAGCAGATTGCACTAATGATACAGCAGAACCTCAGCCAGCATCAGAAGCAACTAGTTGTTCCGAAAGCCACACTTCTACATCCCCTGTTGTGTCTGCTGGACTAGAACCTGCAGCTGCAACAGACTGTGCTCAGCCTAATGCTCAAAACAGTATAGCAGCAGATGCAGCAAAGCCAAGGGAATCCTCCTCCACGCCAAGTGCATCTGCAGAACCTGTAAGACAGCAGCCTGCTAGTGCCAGTACCGAACCTTTACCACCAGGGTATGTTGTCTTGCTTTTAATACTATCATTTTGTGTCGTCTAACTGTGCATATAAAGAAACAGAAACTGAATTCTATACAGGGATTGTCAAATGCAGGTCAGCTGGCTGATGGAGTTATTTGATCTAAAATGGGATTTGTACTGCTGCTATAACCGGCTACTCTTGTCCCAGAAAGTAACAACTGATAACTGATTTGCTGAGACATATTGTGATCTTAAAAGAGAAACCCCTGGGCATTATGGATGTGAGAACCTTCCATCTGATATTTTCAAACTTATTTGGACTGTAATTCATTACTGCTTTGTTTCTTAAACAATGAGAATGTAGTAGGGACCAAAGCACAGAGAAGTGAAAATTATTAGTCTGTAAATGCTTGTAGGTGCTTGCTGTGTAATAATGAGTTCACTAATGGTATAGTTAAACATAAGACTTGATGTGTATGTAAGAATAGCTAGAATATTTTAATTTTACTAGATTGTTAGAAACTGATTCTTTAATCTTAAATACAAAATTGAAAATGTGCTTAGACATTAAATGAAAATACAGTACATTCTCAAATATATATATGTATGGAGATATATCTGTATCTATCTATATCTATCTCCAGACTTTTTATATATGCTTTCATGTTTAGGTGAAAAGATACCTCCAATAACAAATTAGAAATACTGACATTTCCATAATGTTGTAAATATTAACTATTTTAGCAATTTCTGATCACAGAAAATGTTTCTTAACTGTTTCTTAATATTCAAAAGTATATATACTTTGTGTCATTGTAGCTGATCTTTCAGAGAGCCTGTCTTATACCTGCTCCCTGTGAAGAAGGTTCAGTAAGTTGTTAGTGACATTTCACTTGAGTTTCTGCAGTTAGATAAATATGAAAACAAACTTTTAAAAATATAGAAATATTGTATATAAATTGTGGAAGAGTTACTTAGTTTTTAATTTTCAGGTGCTCTGTGCTTAAAGGTGGGAATTCTTTCCTCACATTCTTTTTTTTTTTATTAATTACATGCTTTCCCATTGAGGGCAGCGTTAAGAATTCCAGGCATAGTGTTCACTATGGCCAGTTGCATTTCTTCAGCATTCCCTGACCATGTTTCTGTGGGCTTTTTATTTGGTGGTTCCCTGCGTTCCCCTCCTTCCTCATCTCTCTACCCATCCATCACCCCCCAGTGTAACTGAGTCTCCATTATGTCTAGCCCTTTCTTCTCTTCTTGAAATCTTAGCATATGATTTCTTGAATTGCAGAAAAACTTTCATAGTTCTGTAGGATGCACTGCAGTAGTGAGGAAATGCACATCCAATTCTATGAGTAGCAGGCCAGGTGTTCTGCCTACATTTTTAGGAGCTAATTTAGTATTTATGAAAGAAAAACAAATACATATCAACTGCAGACAAGCACTTCAGCTTTTCACCTAACATTTATCCTGGTTTCCTCTTTCATTTGTAAATACTTCTATTGCATTATGGTAGTTCTCAGCATCATGAAACTTCAGCTGTTGATAATGTTTGGTCCTAGCTCCATCTTCAATGTAAGTTTGTTTTGCAAAAAGAAATAGTCCCCAGGGATATCAGATACAGAATTTACCAGGATAGAAATAGGAACACAGGAAAACCGTCTGATAGCGCACACTTCAGGTTCACTCTGAAAGATGCTGTTTGTTAGATATAGGGAACAGAGCTTCTCATTTTTTGAGAGACATGAACTTGGAAATGCAAAGAATGATTCTCTAAGCACTTTCGGAATGAGGTTATTTTAGCATCCAAGCATTAAGCAGATAATTACTTGACTTTGTTCTCAACTTAAATATAATAGGAAAATGCTTTTGCATATTGATGTATGCTCGTTATGTGCCAAGTCCTTTAAAGAAGTATTTATGGTGATATCAGTTCACTAGTAAGTAACTGATATGTATTCTGGTATGAATTTTCTTTGGTGTTCTAGAATGGGTTTTGGACCATGGTATTTTCATTCAATACCAAGATACTTTTTTGTCTTGGTGGGAAGTCCCAAGGAAGTATTTTCACTTTGACTTACATGCAAGTCTCTTTGTCTTGAAGGTGGGAGCAAAGAAAGGATCCTCATGGTAGAACCTATTATGTTGATCATAACACACGAACTACAACATGGGAAAGACCACAGCCCTTACCTCCTGGGTAATGTAGACTTTTTTAATAAACATACTATATTTTTGTTTTGGAAACAAACAGCAGCTCATCAAAACTCTATTCTGTATCATATATTAAGAAATTCTAGCTTTCATTTTATTATCTTAATTGCAGCTATTGTTACAGGAATGTTGATACTGTATATGTTACTAGTTTTGATCACTTGTTCAAATACAGATACTGAAGTATTTTGTTCTTCCTTTTAAACTTAAGCATGAAATAATGCATATTTGATTGCCTTTATTTAGGTGGCACCACTAAATGTAGTGCACTGGTTCCAAACCTATGATTTCCCAGCAAAGTGTTCTCTGTGAAATCTGCCAATGTTATTTGCAGTCACAGGAGTTTACAAAGTTAAAAATGAGGTGGCAGAAAGCTGAGAAGGCAACTCCTTGAAGTCTGTGTTTGCTCATTGTGATTGTTCTTCTATCGATTAAGTTGAATCTGCCTTAGTGTCCTTAAGAAATTAAGGTCGTGCCTGTGACTCCAGTAGTTCATTCAAGTACAACCTGAGAATTTAGCATGAAGAGAAAATTGGTAACACTACTGAAAGAATTAGCTGTTAACATTTCTGTTTCTTGAAAGCTGGGAAAGAAGAGTTGATGATCGCGGGAGAGTTTACTATGTGGACCACAACACCAGAACAACAACGTGGCAGCGACCAACAATGGAGTCAGTGAGGAATTTTGAGCAATGGCAGTCTCAACGGAATCAACTGCAGGGAGCTATGCAACAATTCAACCAACGATACCTCTATTCGGTAAAGTGTGCACATAACTTAGAAATTAGTATGGAGGTATAGGTATACTTTAACTTTAGAGAAAGTGATTATATAACTATTCAACCATATGTGTTTAAAGATGTTTAGCATCAGCAATTCAGATTCTGATTATTTTGAAAAAAGTTAAAAATCATCCTTGGAGGCAGATAGTACTCCCTTCTGAGTTTGTTCCCCAACTGGAACTTCATGTACTGCATTTTACATAAGACTTTCAGTGCCAGTAATAAGAGGTAAAACTAAAGTAGTACCTTAATCTGAAAAATAATGTAAATGCTGTTAGGGGACATTTTGAACATTAAATAGCCTTCAAAACTGTTTGGATGATAATGCAAGTGGCAATTCTTTTACTTTGAGCTTACTTTTTAACTTGTGCTTCTGGTTCAGCTCTGGAATTTTCTACATTGTTTTCCATTTCTCTCAGTTGCTTACTTCTGCCTGAAGAAAATATGAGTAGCTTCAAAGCGGATATTTCTTGAGTCAGATTTTTACATATGTGACTGGATAAATAGGATAGCTGACTTTTCAGCGTTAAGAGTGATGGTGCCTGTGTGTCACTATCACTCTAAACAGTGTACTTTGAGAATTATGCTTGGCTTCTTAAAGAAATGATGCAATCTCAGTGGCTTTGTAAGTGATATGTAGAAAGCTGGAGTGTTTCAAAGAAGAAACTATTGAAGTACCAGTCTGAACCAGCTTCATTGGAATAGGAGTCTCTGCGTGTGCAGACCTAACTTTGAATTTGATGGACTTTATTCACATACTCCTCTGAAGTAAAGGATGCTGCCGTATTACATTTAAAAGGTCTCAGCCTCTCATTATTGAATTAGACATTATATCTTGTCATTAGCAGTTGTAGAAATATACATCACCACTAATTTTCTTAACTCCCAGAGCTGTGCATCAAAGTCAATTTGTTTTATGCAATTAGAGGAAGGTAGAATGGTCAAGGCTGGCAGGGACCTCTGAAGGTTATTTGGTCCAATGTCCCTCCTCAGGCTAGGCCACCTACAGCCAGCCATACAGGACTGATGTCTTGTAAATATCTCCAAGGATGGAGACTCCATAGGGTGACCTGTGTCAGTGCTTGGTCACCCTCCCAGTAAAAAGTGTTTCCTGATGTTTAGAGGGAACCTCCTGTGTTTTAGTGTGTGCCCATTGCCTCTGGTCTTCCCACTGTCCACCAGTGAAAAAAGCCTGGCTCCATCCTTTTTGTACCCTCCTTCAGGTATTTATACACACTGGTAACTTGAATGCAAATCCAAGAATCACAGCTGAAGCACATCAAGCCAAAACCTCTTGCTGACCAACTTTGTTTACTTGTGTACTACTTTGATCAGTTGCATAAAACATCTGAGAAAACTCTCACTTTTCTGATGCCAAGATTTATTTTGGAGCTAGATTTATTCTTCAGGGAACAATATATTTTTAAAATTAAATTATATTACTTCATTAAATGATAAACATTACTGAAAATGACAGACTCATTTCTTAAAATGTCTTGTCTGACCTTAGAATTATTAAATGAGGATTTGTTAGTGAGGCAGAATATACTTGAAAGAAAACTTGACTGTTTGCATCTCTTTGAAATTCTAAGTATTATAACTGTTGCAAGGCAGAACTCACAGTTCAAGGGGAAAAATTGAAATTATATTGAAAAAAAAGAGTGTTTGTTATTTTCTACTTTAATGTGATTCTGTACACTTTTCTTCTAGAATAGTTAAGGTCAAACTATAGCTACTTTTTCCTGCTCTGGTGACATATCAGGACTCTGCCTATATAGCAGTTTATGAGTGAGATTGTGCTTTATTTTTTGGGAGAAAGTAGATGAATACTTTCAGTTAGAGAATATTTCAATTACCTTGAGTGGCCAAAGCTAAACTATGTAAAGAAAGAAAAGTAGATGGAATATAGTTATTTTAATTACTTTCATTTTTACCTGGATTAATTTATTGTAGTAATTTCGCAATTGGTTCTGCCTGGTCTTTCAGTGTGTTCTGTTAAATATACAGCTCTGTCTGGCCAGCAGCCACACACAAATCCTCAGACCCATTAAGAAGGTTGGAAATGTCTGTATTGTGCCACCATTCAGTTCTTTGGCAGAGAGCATTTTGCTTTTGTGCGCTCTTCTTTTTTTGCACTTACCACACAGAAGTCTTTGGTTAGAGGATCATTGTGATTGTGTAGTCTCCTAAAGCAGAAAAGACTAACTTCATTTGCTGCTGAATTCTCTGTTCACATGTAGTAGCTGTTGGCTGGAACAACTACGCAGCTCAATTTTGTGTGTAACTAATGCATTTCCTTCTCATCCTTGATCTATTTCTCCTTGAGAGAAAAAAATATCATAGATTTGTTTTGCCTGAATTTGCTGCTGTAAACTCTTCTATTTACTTGACATTTTTGTATTGAAAATGCCATATAAAGCAGTATTAGTTCCTGAGACAGTCTTTGGTAAATGTTGCTTGGTTCCCCTATATCAAAATTCCATTCTGCGCACGCACGCACGCTAAAAGTTAGTGTCCACAAAATTTTAGGGGTGGATGCTTTTAGTTATAAATTAGAGCATGGATCCTATAGTCTGTGGGATTTCTGTCTTTTCTTTTTCCCCATGCTTTGTGTTTTTGGGAGCTACCTGGGAACTTCTGCAAGGTTACGGTATATTATGAGCTTAGCATGCATTTACGTAATAATGTAAATAATTTTTTTCCCTGCCTTTTAACCTTACTGTATGTTGGTATAATTTTATCCATCCACATATAAATGCAGCTGCATTTTCAAAAAAAGGACAAAGTTTGAAAATAGCCAAACATCCAGGGAAGTTATCATGTATTGAGGAAGTGAAACCCTCTCTGTTGGCAGTAGTCACTGTGCTTGAAAATGTTTATTATGGTAAAACATGTTCTTAAGCAAAAATATTGTGCTTATCTGCTGATACATGCTTCCTCAAAACTTGTATGAACCTCTTTGTATGACTACTCAAGTTTGCTGTAGGACGGGAAAGGGAGGGTGCATTGGATTGGAAACAAGGGTGAAAACCATATCTTATTATCATATAATCTGTGGTTTTTTACAAAACCAGATTAAAAATTGCGTGGTGGGTTGGTTTTTTTTTTTACAGAATAAATAGTCTTCAGGCCTAGTGGTAATTGGAAAACATACTGAGAAAATAATTTGAATAATATTTGGCCTAACTGAAAGTCCTCTTGTTTTCAAATAGGCTTCGATGTTGTCAGCAGAAAATGATCCACTTGGGCCTTTACCACCAGGTTGGGGTAAGTTAATTAGCTGTGGATTTTAGGAGGTGGCAGTTACAGAAATTTGGAATGCAAGTGTTGTAGTGGATTTTTTTCTTTTTTTCCCTTAGAAAGGAGAGTGGATTCAAATGATAGAGTGTATTTTGTAAATCATAACACAAAGACAACACAGTGGGAAGACCCTCGAACTCAAGGGTAGGTGTGTATAATGACTGTGCAGATACAAAAGATTTTGCTTAATTCTTTTATATCATGAAATGGGGAAAAAAAGCACTGCCTACAATTTCTTTTGCAGTTTACAAAATGAGGACCCTCTTCCAGAGGGCTGGGAAATCAGATATACTAGAGAAGGTGTCAGATACTTTGTTGATCATAATACAAGAACCACCACCTTCAATGATCCTCGTACTGGGAAGTCTTCTGTGTAAGTGAGAAATTAAATACATTTTTCAATGTTTTTACTTTGTTATAGTTTCATAGTAAAGTTTTCTCATACTATAAAAGGATCTATACTTTTAGCTGGAATTGCACACTAAATTGTGAACAAGTTGTGAACAAGTTTAATATATTTTTAACTTTTAATTGCGAGTTTATCTATGACACACTTTGCTGTACTGCTTTTATGTTCAATAGTTTTTATACAGTTTTCAAATACCAAAATTGTAATAATTTTATAAATAGAGAGGGGAAGTGAGGTAAACTTGAATATTGAACTAATGTAACTAATATTTGCATTTTAAAAGAAACAGCAAATGATCATTATGAGTAATGCTTATAGTGATACACACTCTAGCAACATTAATGTCTAAACGAAGTAGTTGTAAATACTTCTGAAAAAGTTTACATGCAAATCTTCTTTGGAATATTTTGATTAGAAGTATTGACCAAATCTGTAGTGGCTCTCCTAATGTCTTATATCAAAGGTAGCATTTACTTCTGACAACATGGTGATAACTTTTCATTCAATGGGCTTGTAGAATGTTGCACTAGAAAGTCCTTTGTAGTTCCAGAAGCAGCTGAACTTACAAAGCCTAACTTAGTAGTCTTTCTCTCAGTGAAGATGATAAATTAGATGTCTCTCCTTCAGGTGACTTGTAGTTTTTACAAGTTTCATAAGGATTTGATATCCTCTTGATCTTTTTCTATCAAATTTGGTAAATTGACTTGCAAAAAAGAAATGGGTGACGCGTGGTGGAAAGGAAGACTGGTGTTCCAAACCACCAGCTGCATTTGATCATATCTTATAATAACAGTTTTTATGTATTTTTTAAGTCTTCATGCTGTTGTTTAGCGTTGAAAGTATTATTTCATATCTGCATGCTTAATGTAACTCAAATATGTTTCCTTACAGAAATAAAGGGCCACAGATTGCTTATGAGCGTAGCTTCAGGTGGAAACTTGCTCATTTCCGTTACTTGTGTCAGGTACTGATTTAGTATTTATTTACGTATTGAAACTATATGAGTTTTAACACGTGTATGTGCTGCCTTTTAATGTTATTGCCTTATGATTACAGTCCAATGCACTGCCAAGTCATGTGAAAATCAATGTATCCAGACAGACTTTATTTGAGGATTCCTTCCAGCAAGTAAGCCTGCAAAAATTATTGTGTTTGTTTATCAAGACACAGCATAAGAACAAAAATGGCCATAGCCAGTTCAGACTAATGGCCCTTCAGGCACAGTAATCTTGCCCTGGTATTAGCCAGTGGGGGTTTCTTAGGGAAGACTTGTAAGAACAGAAGTATTGTATATAATACTTTTATTGTACGATCTTTCAGCTTCCAACTGTTTATAGTTGAAATGCTTCTTGAGCTTGAAGTGGTTTCTGAGTATTTTAATAATCCTCAAGGGATTTCTCTTCTGTGAGCTTGTCTGTGCTCTTCTTGAGAACTTTTTGCATCTACAACCTCCTGTGGTAGAGTTCCATAGCTTAACCTGCTGTGGCATCAGCCACATCAGATTTTCTTTTCTGATTCCTGTGTGTGGTTAGATACATTACAATATGTTGTTTTCTCCAGTTAATACTGGTGTCCTGCTTCGTCCTTCCGAGATTAAATCTGTGTAATTGAAGCTTACAGTCCTTGAGCTCTTATAGTCTGCAGCCAATGCATGATGAAAATTCTTGCTGCTGTCACAACATCCAAGACCTCTTGGCAGGGAGTCTCTATAAGTAAAAAGTATATTATAAATGAATGTATATTGAATTTATTCTGGAATAAATTATTTCTTTAAGTGATTTACGTAAAATCAAAAATCGGATATATCAGATGAAGTGCCTTTTTGCCTGTTTTCCATTAATAATGACTGCCTTAGGAAGAATGTAAGAACAGGGTACCCATAGAGCAATACTTTCCAGATCACCTTCCACTTGTTAGCAGTCTGCTGCTCAAGGGTTTTAAATCCAAATTGGTATTTTTGTGTGTAGTTCATTGATTGCATGTTCCATGAGACGGTCTAATTGCTTTTCAAATTTGTGTAACATTTTACATATATATAATTTCTGTATCAACATTAAATCTGAATGACTGATGTAGTGGAAACACATACTTTATAACTTATTACTTTATTTTTTAATAGATTATGGCACTAAAACCCTATGATTTGAGGAGAAGACTATATGTTATATTTAGAGGAGAAGAAGGATTGGATTATGGTGGCTTGGCAAGGTAAAAGAAATTTGCTTAAATAGTTTTTATTTTTTTAATAGCACTCTAGCCTTGATTTCTCTTGCAGTCTGACCCTAGGTACCTTTTTAGTCCCACTAAATGTACTAAGGAGGTGGAACTGGCAGCACGGGCTATTTTTACAGGTTATAACTTCACAATGGTAAAACTATGGTCTCAGTTGTTCTTTGACAAATATGATGTTTAAATTGGAACGAAATTAATTGCTCTGGACTGAGTTATTTCAGAAACTTTTTATCAGGAAGTTCAATTTTCCTAGAAGTGGGGACTGTGGGAAAATAAAATACTCTGCTTCTTTGGAAAAATGGCAAGTGATTGGGGCTGATAAGAACAGAAAGGAAATAAACAATAGGAGCGTAGTGCAGGCCTGAAGGAACAGGAGACAGACAGATTGTGTTGGCTCCACTGGAATGTGAAACAGCTGGACAAGTTTTTCTAGAATCTGAAGTGGAACTCAGAGGGGAAAAATCTGATAACAAGAAAATTATAGACGAAGTTTCATCTCTTAACCATGTAGAATACAACCACTGACTACTGCTGCCAGTTACTTGAATGAAATGTTACTGCTAAGATAGAAATTTCAGTACTACTATAGATCCAGGGAATAGGAATAGGACATAGGTGATAGAATTTTTCTTGTTAGGTTGTTTTGGGGTTTTTTGTTTTGGTTTGGTTTTTTTATGTAAAGGTGTTCTGTTTTGGTTTTGTTCTGGTTTTATATAGCTTACTGTGTTAAAATAGAATTCAGTGAAAATGTGTAGTATTTATAAGTAAGGAAGCTTGCCTCTGATGGTTGAGCTTTTTTGGGTACATGGGGTGTTTTGCTTCTGATTACAATATCTGATAGACTTTTGGGGAGTGATTGCAGGGAAGAATTCAATTTTTGCTTTGCATGGGTTTTGTTTGGTTGGTGTCCCTATTGTGAGGATAGGATAGGCATAGGATGGGAACTTGGACAGTTAAGTAGCCTGTTCCATAGAAACAACATGTTCCAAAGAAGAGATGTTAGGATCACACACTGCAGTGTGTTAAACACAGAAATTAGGAGATTAAATAATTATAAATATATAAGTAGTATAATTTCATAGTTTCATAGTTACTTAAGTCTTGCCCAAGATTTTGTATTTGAGAGCCAGCCAGGATCTCATTATAACTAATGAAAACTGCATTAATACAAGTATAGATCAGCTGTCTCTCAGCAGACTAAACTCAGTGTTCCCTTCAGATTTTTACCTTGCATGTAGCAGGATCAATCTGACATTGGGTCCTGTGGCAAGTCTTAGCTGTTGGTGTGAAAAAGTAATTGCTTCTGCAACTTCATGTTAATGACTGATTTATCTAATTCCTCCCATGTTATCTGACTTTGTTCTAATTTAAATGCCTATTAAATTTGATGCTTCTATGTAGTTAATATAATTGTCTCAGTATGAAGCTTGCCTAGAATGCTGTACAACATTCTCGTGCTCACTGGAAGATGCACAGGACCCTGTTAGGGTTGTTGAATCCTAGCTGCCTTTCTCTGTTTGCTCTTTCTACTTGGCCTGTGCGTTGGAAGCATGTCATAGTGAGTCATGATCCATGGCTTGAGTTTCACAGCACTGTTAGGAGAAACATGCCAGCAAACCTCATTTCCATTCCTTGATCTTGAGTAAATACAGGAATAGAAGAGATGCCTCTTAAATGTGACAGCTGAAAGGCAGTCAGAATGGAATTCAGTCCCTGCAGTTATTATAGGACAGACTTTTAGCTTTTTTAGGGGTTATGCCTAAGCCTGGTTGTTTAGTACCAAAAATTTGGTGGCTGATACAAAACCTCCTGAGTGTATATGACTGTTTGAGGTCTCTGATAATATGCAAATACTATAAAGCAATAAATACTATAAAAATCACCTATCCAAACACTGAAATACCAGATTCTGGTGTTATTTCAGATGAGCTGAATTGAAAACTATGGAAGTGGTGAATACCATGTATTCATTAAGTGTCAGCAAAAAGGTATTTTTACACTGTTGTGTCCTGTAGGCTTAACCAATGCATGGTAATTTGTTAAACTGCAGTAACTCTGAGTTTTTGCAGTCAGACTGGAAAAGCAAATAAGGTGTGCTGAGGTTTCAATTTATTTGTTTTGCTTTATCTAAGTTGTTTATAATAAGCACAGAATAATCTGTGATTTTTTTGAGAAAGGTTTGAGTTGTAGACAGTAAAGCAGATGTTGGGAGGGTAACTGGTGTGTACTGGTTGAGGCAAGGACTGTGTAAGAAAAAAATGTTGTTAATAGGCAGCTAAAACCTGTGCTGTGAGGGTGTGTTCAAGGTAAAAATCAACTGTAATTTCTAAACTTTGGAAACCACGACTTTCTAACATTATTTAGTTTGATAATTCAATTTCTATATTTAAGAAGTATATAATACCATATATTATTCTGTGATTCTAATACAACACTGTTTATATTATTTTTCAAAGTTTGCATATATTTTGACCATTTTGCTAGTTACCTAAGGGGAATGGTGATAAACATCTGTATTTGATGGTTTTTATGTGTATACATGTTTTTTTTCCTTAGAGAATGGTTTTTCTTGCTTTCCCATGAAGTACTGAACCCTATGTACTGCCTATTTGAATATGCTGGCAAGAGCAACTATTGCCTGCAGATAAATCCAGCATCAACAATCAATCCTGACCATCTTTCATATTTCTGTTTCATTGGGCGCTTTATTGCCATGGTAGGTTAGATTTTTAAGGTTTTATATTTGCTGTAGCTATACATTTACTCCTGAACAGTATTTGTTTGTACAGTTATTAAAGGTTATATTAATCTCATAGAATTGGAAGATTAAGGCATATAAATTTATTAAGCCAATTCCCTGAGAGTTAAGTCTCTTACACACTCATGTTTCCTGGGAGAGTGATGAAAGTTAATATGACATTTGATATAATATTTTATTTTCATCAACTGGATGTGTGTGCTTCATGCAAACTGCTGTTTGATTGAGTGTCTGAATACTGATGCTCTGAAAAATGTGACATATTTTGTGGAAAAGGCTCCTCAGTTGGACTTGGTATACCTTAGTGTATTTGAAAAAATGAGTTTGAATGTTTTGCAGAGTACACTGAGCCTTAATTTAAATGTACATGCTTGGATACAAAAGTCAGATATGGAGGAGACCAGAAACTGTCAGGGAGCTGATTCTCTGCCATCAGATTTCTCTTAAATTAAAAGCTGATGAGGCATATTGTGTCACTTCTTCTGGTATCCCTGAGTCGATCTTCTATAGTGACTCCTGTTTTGTCACTTTTCTTTCCTTCCATGTAGTGATACAGTCATCTTTCCACAAAATCATCATGTCTACAGGCAGTCCTCAGCAACATCCCTGAACATGGTGAATAGTGAAACCAAAAAGAGTAGAAAAAAGTGCATTATCATATGGAAGAGACTATTGTCTTATGTTGTTCAGGCTTTTTGTATGAAATTAGAATAAATACGAGCCAAGTGTAACATAAAATTACTTTCAGACTTAAATTAGGTTTGGGTGGTTTCTTAGTTCTCCTTTTCTTATGGATGCTTCTTGAGAAATTTACTCAGTTTTGATGACGATAGCGTGTTTGATTTCAAGTGTTTTATGGCTGAGTTCACCATTTTTGTGCTGTCATGAAAATTTATCTCATTGAGTTAGCACTTTCAACAGGCTGCCAACTTTTTCTTTATTTTAGAATCCTCAATAAGTTACAATACCACTTAGCAGGAAGCGTGATAAAGCCAGTTAGGTGCTAGAGCCTTTGTTTCTTTTAGTTGGTGGTTTTTGATCTTGTGTGTAAGAACTGTTAACTTTAGGAAAGCTAAGTCATAACAGTACAGATCATAGAGAATGTAATTAAAGTAATTAATGTGGTTAAAAGACAAAATTTTATTTCCTGAAGTATTTATGTATTTATATTTTAAATTCTCTAAGTGGGGCAAGAGAGAGACCTGTGTAGTGGTGCCTGCTGTGGTCTGTTGCAAGGTTTGAGTGTATTCATGGTTTATACTGGATGGTACTTTCTACAGTGTTTCCTGGGGATACCCTCTAATGGCTTAAGATAGCTCAGGTAATAATGTAACTGGGAAAGGCAATTGCAGTTTCTGTTCTTCTCACGGTTCTAAAATAGTAGTGAGTTTTTTGGTTTTAAGTACTGAAGTAACCACAGATTAAACATAAAGGATTAAACATAGAGAATTCTCATCTTACTTTGTAATAAAAACCTGTTAAATGAAGCTGGCTGAGGCAACTTTTATATTTTGCTGTAAAATTATCATACTCATTAAGTAAGGTGATTTTAAGAGCTTAATTTTGCAAAAAGCTGAAAATCATATGTGCAGATTCAGCACTTGACATTGAATTTCTATCATCTCACTCTCCCTTGGGAAGAATAATTTAAAAGGAAATAAATATAGAAATAAACAAACAAATAAATAAAGACCTCTAAGAGAACCTCTTTAAGCTCTCCTAAAGCAGAAGAAAATGCATGCTAGACTAAGCCTAAAAGGGGGAAATTAGGTGGGAAAAAAAGATGGAGCCTACAAGTAATGGGCTGTTAATTGGCTCTTCTGATCATAGGATTTCAGCTGTGACGAAAGAGAAGCAGTGAATGCTATACATGGTCTATGTTCAGGATGGTCTTTTAGAGAGCTATTTTAATGAAGGAAGTGTATTTGATAAAGCTGAGGGGAAAAAAGGGTTTTCATGGTTATGCCTGTGCTCTATGAGCTCTCAGATGCACTGAGTCAGTGTAGAGGTTAACACTGTGTTTGTGTGTGTGTGTAATGCTGTGTTTCAGTACTAGAATTCAGCTTACACCCTATGTGCATGTGTGGTGAGACAAGTGTAACCATGTTTTGAGGTTAGTTTTCTTTCAGTTTCATGGAGAACTTAATTCCTCAGTACTGTTACTCAGCTATAAAAAAATGTGATTCCCAAAGCTCTTTTTTACAAGTTGCAGTAGCATTCTGTAAAGGATGATGTTGCTGGATGTATGTGGTAAAAAATGGCAGTAGTACTTAAGTAGGATCAAATATTATGATCAAGGTGGATCAAATAACACTTGGCAATTATGCCTATTCACATAATTAAGTGAAGAAAGGATGAAGTCCTTTTTTGAGAAGTTTTTTTTTTAATCAAAGGATTTCTAAATTGTAATAACATAGGTTTGGATAAATGTTCTCAATTTTTTTTGCTTCCCATTTAATGTTTTGTTCTTTATAAATATGGCTTTATAAAGCTGCTACTGCTATTTTGTGCTTTTTATTATTTGAAGGAGAAAGAAAAAAAAAAAAAGACTTCAAGTCCAGAAGCACTTCAATAATTCAGCAGTTCAGTAAAAGCTAAACATATTTTTCTGTTCAACAGGCATTGTTTCATGGGAAATTTATTGACACTGGTTTTTCTCTGCCTTTCTACAAACGAATGCTGAGCAAAAAACTTACTATTAAGGACCTAGAATCTATCGATACTGAATTTTACAACTCCCTAATTTGGATAAGGTTTGTAGTTTATTTCTTGTGTGTGTTTGATATTTTATGGATTTTTTTTGTTTGTGTAGAATTCATTGCTATATCTTTTTCTTTTCATCTAGGGACAATAACATTGAGGAGTGTAACTTGGAAATGTACTTCTGTGTGGATATGGAGCTCTTAGGAAAAGTAACCTCACATGAACTGAAATCGGGAGGTTCAAACATCCTGGTAACTGAGGAGAACAAAGAAGAATATATTGGGTAGGAAGATGCAGATATTGAGAAAAAGCATTTCATGTTTCTCTGATCGCCCTAGTCTTTTTTTATACGGTGGTTTTTGTTGGTTTGTTTTTGTTTTGGTTTTCCTTTTTCTTTCCATGTTACTACATAATTCTTGTGACTATTATTGAAATGGTGTCTTGGTTCATGTTGCTATTTTGATACACAATCAAAATTTTGGTACAAAAGGAGACCATGTGGAGAGAAGATGACCTGTCATGCTATTACATGTACAGTGAGAGAACAGGTGAAACTGAAGTGAGTGAGCTTATTTTCAGTAACTTCAGGTAACAAATCCAGGTAGAGGGAAGATATCTATTTGACAGAAGATTCTAAAATTGTTCAGAACTTTGCTGTCAATGTGGAAACTGAAATTCAGAATGGTGTGTAACATGCTGTGACTTAAACTATTTTTTAAACTCTTTCTGCTGCTCTTTTCTGCTTATTTCCTAATTTTATCACTGCCTCTCTTATTCTGAACCTGTGTTTCTGATCTGTCTACTCAGTGATCTCAAAAGCAGATGTACACAGACCCTTTTCTGTGATGCAGTGTATGTCCAGTGCTGCACATAAAGTTTCCACGTAGAGATGTTTAGTTTCTCAGAGAAATAGTTTCTATCGTATATCTATCTATATAAATATAGATAAATAAAGGTTAATTATAATATTTCTTTTTAACTGGAAAGGGAATCTAAGTTACATCTTGCTACTTTACTATTATCTGAGTTTGAAGATTTGTGATAATATTAGTATGGTAGGTTCCTTATAGTTAATGGAATCGTAGAGTGTAAGAAGTAAAATTTGAGGGAGTCTTACCTCATGGGAACACACACATGAACCTATGTGTTTGAACTTCTTCATGTTGAGTGCTAATTGATGTATAATTCATGTCTGGTTTTGTTTTATCCCAGGCTAATGGCAGAGTGGCGATTTTCTCGGGGAGTTAGAGAACAAACCAAAGCTTTTCTTGATGGTTTTAATGAAGTAGTTCCTCTACAATGGCTACATTATTTTGATGAAAAGGAGCTGGAGGTGAGGTTTTTGTTCAACATTTTTACCTTTTGCAAAGGTAATATGCATGGAGAGATTAAATGGAAAGGTCAGCTTGAATCTCTCATCTGTGCATGTGCATTTGATAACTTCTGGAACATTGAGAATTTATTAGGAACAGTGGGACTAAATCATGATGAAAATTGAATCAGTGTTTTGTGGTGTTCAGCATTAAAAATTTTTTTAAAGTTTCTGTGAAAGTATATGAGATCGCTGATGGATCTGTGAGTCGCAGAAGACTTTTCCCTCTGTGGTAGATGGGTAGAATTACCATGTAACTGACGACCCAGAAGTTGGTTGTAGTGTACAGTGATTGCTTAGTATCACATACATGGTCTAAGACAGGTTCTTGGGTTCTTTCATTTAAAGACAGAAAGGTGGAGGAAACAGCAAGGTTTGAAACTGAACTTTGCAGATCCTCAATATGTAACCCAGGGGCTGATAACAGGCATTGATTACGTGCCCCATGTTCACTTAATGATCAGCCTGGCCTGTGTTCACTCTTGGGGTTGTGGAGTAGGGACAAAAGGCTCTGTAGTGCGGTGTTCATTTATTTCTGTGTAACCTGCCAAGGTTCCCTGTATATAATGAGCAGTTTTCTGAAAACTTCTTCAGTTAAATGGGAGGGTTTTTTCTAAGAAAAGACTTTACTTGATCTTACTCAGTGTTCAGATTTGTAGAGCTTTCAGCTTTTGTTGCCTTTTGTAATGAATACTTTGCAGACTTACGCTTTGCAGTATGTTTATCTTTATTAGTAGTAGCAGTACCAGCAATGTAATCATCATCATCTGGGAATATGAGGTGAAGATTTAATGGGAAGGGCAATATCCTCCATAATGTAAATTTCCTCTTATGGGAAAGGTTGTATATTTTATTACTGAGCTATTAGTTGGAAATTACCAAGTTTCTGGTATTCACTCTTTCAGACCACTTAAATACATAAACAATTTTGGAGTAGTTCCATAAACTTAGGATAAGGGAAAATCTAATTGTGGAGTAAAATTAAAACATTGCCAGTCCTTTTTTCAGAGCAAAAGCCTTCATTTTTGTTACCATGTCTCATACAAAACAGAAAACATTCTTAATTTATGTGTTTAATGTGAAGAAATCATTCTCTTTTCTAGGTTATGCTCTGTGGTATGCAAGAAGTTGATTTAGCAGACTGGCAGAGGAACACCGTTTATCGTCATTACACAAGGAACAGCAAGCAGATCATATGGTTCTGGCAGGTATGTTAATCAGTTACATTTCTGACTTATTTAGGTTTTGTTTTGTTCTGTAACACAAATAACATGGGGAGTGGAGGTTCTTACAGCTTCCTTTCTTTTTTCTTTTCAGAGAAGTAAAGGAGGATTTCTGGTCTTTAGGGAGGATACTTTAGGGTGAGAAATAGCAGATAGATACACACATTACATTTGGATGCTGGCTTATGGATATTTTCTTCTGTATGTTATCCTTACAGATTATTCAATGAGTTTCTTTTATTCTTAGCAATGATCTACTTTCTAAATGTTCTTATATGTAGTACACCTGTACATCTTCACCTTCCAGTACCTGAAGGGAGCCCACAGGAAAGATGGAGAGGGACTTTTTACAAGAGCATGTAGTGACAGGACAAGGGGAAATGGATTCAAACTAAACGAGGGTAGGTTTAGATTAGATACTAGGAGGAAATTCTTTGCTGTGAAGGTGGTGAGGCACTGGAATAGATTTTCCAGAGAAGTTGTGGATGCCCCATCCCTGGAGGTGTTCAAGGCATGGAGCTCTGAGCAACCTGGTCTAGTGGAAGTTGTCCCTGCCCATGGCAGAGGGGTTGAAACTAGAAGATCTTTAAGGTCCCTTCCAACCCAAAGCATTCTATGATTCTATCATCTAAAATGCCACATATTACTTATGATTATTGTCATAGTAACTCTTCCAGTCTAGCACTGACTAACCTTTACTCACATTTTAATGAAGTTGGCTAAGGAAAACCCTCAAATACTATACAGGCTCACAGTTTTTTTAAATTTTCCTAAAGAGATATCATAGCTAGGCTGTTCCTATCTTGTGAAAAATCACCATTTTAGAGGTGCTTTTGACTAAGTTTCTCTGGGAAAGTGATGCTAATCAGTTATTTCCTAGCTTATTTATATTGTAAGATCTGATGATATATCATTTTAAGATGCTTAGTACTGAAAGAATCTAAACCAGATGTTTAAGTAACTTGGATATGGTATCAGCATTTATATGCAAGTTTTTCTGAGTCAAAATTCTAGGTGTGTTAATGCCCCCTCTCTTACTGAGATGTTCTCCATCTCCCCTCTCTTTTCTTCCTCTTCCTTTCCCAGTGAATTCCCTTACAAAGTGATGTACCTGTTATGGATGGGTTTTCTCTCACTAACACTTCCACATGCATGGAATATTTAGTCTTGAAGTATCCAGAGTCTGTGGCTAGACTAGTGCTGTGTTTAATCACAATGGCAGGAGTCTTCATAAAAAGCATTGGCATGATTTATATTTTAGTGTAGAATAAAATAGGTAAAGATTCTTCTTGTTCGCTGTTCACATTGAAATGGCTGACAGTGCATATAATCTGAAATCACTGTTCTTCTCCCTCCACCCAATTTTGCTAAAATCAAGAAATGCAAACTGGTACCAATGTGGTTTCCTCATAGGTTTTTTTTTTTTCCTTCAGCTGTGTTAAAGATTTTTATTAAGTAATTTGAATTTCTGTGCCTAGTTTGTAAAAGAAACAGACAACGAGGTTCGCATGCGACTTCTGCAGTTTGTCACTGGCACTTGTAGATTACCACTGGGTGGATTTGCTGAACTTATGGGTAAGTAAAAGGTGAACAAAACAGTTCTTATACTGTAACTGTTTCATTTGCAAATGAATCATGCTGCAAGTGTGCAGATAAGATGAACTTCATGTTCAGCAGCTTGGATCTAGAAGGGCATTTTTATAACAGAAATCCCATGAATACATTTGTAAATTATTAGCTCATTTCTGTGAGAAGCTTATTCATATTTATGTAACTAATGAACTCTCCTGTTTCTGAGTTAGGTCTTATGTCACGTATATATCATGTATGCTACTTTAAAGGAGCAGATTACTCTTTTCAAAATCATCTTTTCTAGGAAGTAATGGTCCTCAGAAATTCTGCATTGAAAAAGTTGGTAAGGAAACCTGGTTACCAAGAAGTCACACTTGGTGAGTTGTTACGAGTAAACTTTCTGTACCTTTAATGGTTTATCTCTTCCAGGCTTGCATTGGCCAAATCAAATGAAATCTAATTTAAAACAATTCTCTATCTCCATTTTCAGCTTCATTTGATTGCACTGACATGCCAGTATTAAAAACTTTTCCAATTGCCCTCTTCTTAAAGTTTGCTACTCTGCTGAACAGTTTGTCAGCATCAGATCTGTCAAAAGTATGAGAACATCCTTGTGTGAAACTGAGAGGTGTTTTTCTAATTCTTTTAGAGAATAAGTCATGTTAGTAGTAGGCACATACAGGTATTAGATACAGTTATTATGCAGTAACATTATAAAAGATGAAATGTATAGTCACGAGAAGTAGAGTGAAAGAAAGCACAGCAAGTGTTCAAAACCAGATGCTTAGCCTAGAATGCTGACACTTTTTCCCACCAGGCTTCAGATGGGCCATTATTGGCTTGGCATTCATGTGCATATTGAACTGGTGCAACAGGTACACAGATCAGTTTCTCAGACAAACTGCAAAATGGAAACACTCTCCTTTGGCAACAATAACATTCATTATACTTTTTAACTACTTACGGGTATACTCCATTTTACATTTTCTCCACTGAATTTTTTTTGAAGTGATGTTTGCAAGAGTTAAACATATCATTTATCTACGATAATTTTGGGGAAGACATGGAATGAAATGTTTTGGCAGAAGCCTTTTAGGGCAAAGTTTAGAGGGGAAAAACACCCACCTACTTCCAGGCCTGTGTAGGAAGGAGAGAAGTTCAGCTTCTTCATGCTGTTGTTGAAATTTGGAGATGCATCAAACTAGGATTATATTAAACTTCATGCTGAAAATTTCCTTTTCTTTTTCTAAGTATTACTATTATAAGTAATAGTAATTATAAGTATCATGTTTTTATATTATATTTTTTCTAAGTATTATAGTTCTCTGTATCTTTGGCTGTCTTTGGGGATTCTTGTTTTTTATCTGGTTACAGTCTTCTGTTTCTTAAAATATTCCTCTGAAACTGTCTGTTTTTACTTCTTGTAGAAATGTCAAGGCAGTGAGATTGCCCTGATTGTTATTTCTTTCTTTCTAACTGTTAGATCAGAACATTTTTAACTTTTACTATGACAGCTAAGTTCTGAAAAATTCTGCATGGGATTTAGATAAACTTAACAAATTTTTTTTTTCTGCTCAGTTTTAATCGTTTGGATTTGCCGCCATATAAAAGCTATGAACAACTAAAAGAGAAGTTGCTCTTTGCCATTGAAGAAACGGAGGGATTTGGTCAAGAGTAGAAGTGACTTCTAGTCAAAAAGGATATCTTGCATAATTAAAGGCCCAGCCAACTAAAATTGCACACTTAATTGTATATAAGCTTTTTGTTCTGTACAGTGATCTTTCTGGAACTCTAAAAGTTTAATTGTTCTCCGTTCTTCCACAAATATATGCAAAACAGTTCAGCCTTTTCTACTTTTATTTATTGCCCTTTCAAAAGACCAGAAAAACCCCTCCATAAATTTTGAAAGCAGACAAGAGACTTATTTAAAATATATATATAAAAAAATATAAATATATATACTAATGGGCTCTAGTTTTATAGAGCTTTAAGTGTATGAAAAGTTGCAGCCATTTAAAAGGGCCTGGATTTGCTTTATCTTGGCTTTATCATTCAGAAAAATGTTTAAACTGCTCAGTGTTCTCCTAAGAAACATCTCCAAGTTTGTTTTACTGCATGGCTGTTCTAAAAGGTGTTAAAGGCTTAGGCCAAACGTATCCTAAATATGTAGAAAGATGCTGCTGGTATTTGAGACGACAGAATCTGTTGTTCTGTCAATTTAATTTTTTAAAATACGTAAATAGCTGATATATCCCTCTCTACTGATGTAGCCAAGGTCATGAATAAAGCCTTTACTACTTGCACAAGAGTCATGTACAATGAGATGAATGTGATTTAATGTTGAAAGGAATTGGTGCCACTGTTCTGACTTATTGCAGGAGCTGAACAGAGTATTTTAATTCATTTGAGCAGCATTGAAATTTGTTTACATAGTACCTTGGGTTATTACCACGAGGATGTTAGGTAATCTTCAAAGGAAAAATAATAAAAGAGAAAATATTACCCATTCTCTTCTTGGTCTGGTGTCTTGCAGGTTTGCTTTCTTTTTTTTTTTTTTGTTTTTTTTTTTTTTTTTTTTTTTTTTGTTTTTTTTTTTTTTCTGGGGTGTTTTTTTTTGTTTGGTTTTTTTGTTTGTTTTGGTTTTGGTTGGTTGTTTTCTTTTTTCAATTTTATTTTGTTTCCCTTTTCAATCCATGATGTCCTTTTTATAACTTTGTAGAGTTATAGTAATGTAAACTGAGCTATAAGGGTATACAAAAGGTAATGTGAATTTTGCTGCTTTCTGTGTTCATGTTCAGTTTCAGATACTGGATCTAGTAAACTCAGATAAAATGAAAGTTATTTAAGCTTTGCACAGATAAAAATATTATTTAGTACTAAATACTCTCATTTCTTTAAAGTTCTTACAGAAATTTAGATGTACTTGAATGAAGTAAGTATGTCTAAAACCTGTTATTCTTTTATGTAGGTCAGGTTTGTCCTAAGTGCACAATAATATAAAAGCCTTTTAAAATTAGTTTTATTGGCATTTTATTGGCATATATTTGCTGAACTGCAAAGATGTGATTAAAAAATTTCTAAAATTTAACACCTTCTTCATGTGAGTTATATTATACTTTTAGCAAACTGTGCTTCCTTATTGTAGAGTAAAAACGTTTTAAATCACCATTTGTAATATGCTTTAAATATTATCTGTAAATTCCATTACATTTAAATTACACACAATTTTGTACACACATGAAAATGATTTTAGAGTACAATTCAACACACTTGTGTTAACATATCATATTGCACTGTTAAAAGTGTACATGCAGGATAAATAGCTATATCTGTTCGTGTATCTTTCCAATACAGCAGCTGAATTCTGCCAAAAATTTATTTTTCTACATATTGGATTGTCTCAAGGCTTTGTATTCAATATTGCACAGCTTACACTGGAGCTGTACCTGTACAGAGCTCTGGTCACAGCAGTGGTGCAGCAGGCCCAACAGACTGCTATCTTACATGAACTTCTCTGTAAGAGCTTCAAAAATTTCCACCACTTTGAGGGTTTTTCATACACCATCAAATATCTTCTGCAAATGTTTTTATATAGCACTAAATTCATTTGAAGTGCAAATTCACTTAAATTATCACTTATGCTGGTTCAAATGGAGGAAGTTTAAAAAAACAAACCAAGAATGTCAAAGGCCAGGCACCAGAAGTGTGTGTCACTTGCCTAAAAGACAAGGAGGGCTAAATGTCACAGTTAATGAATTTGCCCTAATGAATGATTTGGTGACCCACTACCAACTGCTGAATTTTGTGAATCTGTGAGTAACTGAACAAAATAATAAAAAAGACAGCACATCACAAGAATGTAGTTGTTTTATTGTTTTGGTAACTTTAGCTGTCCCAGAACTGGATTATTTTTTCGTGGGGGGCTTAGTAAGCAAGAAAAAACCAAACCCAGTAGCTTTCTATACATGTGTATGATCTGTGAATCAGTGCCATGCGACTGCCTGAAAGTATGGCTCTGAGGGAAAAGAAGCACAATTAATGTATGCACAATATACCTGTATGCATGTGTGTACAGCACTTGAACTTTCTGGGAATTTCAGTAAGACTATGTTGTAGTTTTATTTTTCCCATTTGAATTCCCCATAATTCACCTGTTCTTGGGGGGAGTGAGTAGGTAAAAAGAGGGAAGGCAGCAATGCCTGGAGATCAGACCAAGGGAACCAGGGAAGCACTACTACTTGAAGGAGCTGTAGTATAGTTCATGGGTTTTGCTGGTTCCTTTCTTCCTGCAACTCAGCTGCTTTTCACTAAACACTCCAGTTGTTACTCAGTACCTGGATATTCTTCCTCTTTGTGCAGCAGCAGCAAAGGCACCTAAGTAAAGGTGCCTCTGCCACAAAGCTGCTAGAAGCAACTCCTCGTGTGGCAAATGTTTTTGTAGTATATGAATGCAGAAAATTCAAACACTGTGTCATCCACCCTGAGACACGGAGAGATAGAAGGCTTCATTTTGATGCTTTACTAATAGAAAAATAATAATTACTTTGTGGTAGTTGAGAAAACCCTGTTTTAACTAGTTTGTGACCTCAGGCTAGAATTAAAGCCCCAGATTCTCTCTCAACTGTGAATTTTTACTCCTGACTTAGCTCAGGCTTGGTTTGTTAGTCAAAGCAAATTATGGTGTTCTTCATCTTCTTCCTGTAGATTGCAATACCCTTTCCTAGTAAAGCAAACATAAGGTATTTCTCATCAATTTTTTTCTAGACTGTTCTACTGACAATACCACAGGTAACTGATTGCCTACCATTACTTGGTCCTCTTTTTCTCTTGGGTAGCTGGAAGATATTGTTTGGCTGGACATCTAGCGTAGGTTACTTTGTATTTCTGGTGACAATTCCCACCAGCATAGTAGAAAGACCAAGAAGTTTATCTCTACAAGAAGTCCACACACTTCCCTACAGTAGTTCCTTTTTAATATACTGGAATTGCATATTCCTCCTGTTGTCACAGTCCAGGATCAAGTGTGTGGACCCAGCAAACATTTACAGCCACTAAATAATGAGAAAGCTTTTCACTGCACATGCCGGTATCACCCATAAAGGGATTTTCTTACATGTTCCCTACTTGGTTTTTTGTTCATTTTTTATTTTAAACCACAACACTACCTGCGAAGTCACACACTAGCATTTAAGAGTATTGGAATTAAGAGGCTTCAGCCTTAATGATAAACCTGTAGGAGCATCTGTTACTCTTGAAGGCCACTGAACCTCACATGAAAATGCTGTAGAAAAAATTGCAGGATTATAATTATGTTATGACCCTGTCCCTCCTTTCTTTAATCTTATGCCAGTCATGTTTCTTATTATTCCTCATAAATAACATGTAGTTTAAAAGTGTAAAAACCTGTGCAATCACTCTCCCAGCCTCTTCTGTCTAAATATAGACCCTGCTTGTCCATGACGCCCCCTTCATTCCCATGTAAATCAACAGACAGGATCACGTAATGAAACACATCTTCTAGTTGAGAGTTTAATAGAAATGAGAGGGAAATAGAAGGTCTGGGCTGTACTTTTATTAACAGCTTCAATAAACCAAAGTAGTATTTGAGGCCTTTTTCCTAGCCTGCTCAAACCTGAGGCACTGAATTTCCATTATCTTCTTTCTTCTTATATAGAATTAAGCAGCTCCAAAGCTTCTTTCTGTACCTGAAAAAAATAAATGCAACAAAACAGTGCCAGGTAGTTACAGGTTCTTCTAGCAAAATTTGCCTCACAAGCACGTAAATGTTTCACTGCAATTGTGTAAATTCAGAATACTCCTAGGAGTAGTCATTTTTCTTCCGTAGTTCAAAATGCTTAATACTTGAAACATGAATAGGAATAAAACACTTAAGTCAGTGTCTTCTGTGTAATTCACTTACTATATAAACTAAGTTTATTTGTATTGAATACAGATATTAGCTCTTGATTTGCTGTGGTCCAAGAGTAGCGTGTAGGAAGTTGTCCTACCTCTGACCATACCCAACCAACCTAGGGTTTTCAACATTCTGGATCACGACTAAAGAAGTGTGAGACCATTTCTGTGGCTCTGTTTGCCTAAGGTTTACGGTTAAAACCTAATAAAATTTTAATATAATCTCTAACATTCAAATTAAACCCCCCCAACAACAAACTGAACAAAACAACAAAAAAATCTCAACACCCTCTCCTCCCTCCTCAAACCACAAAAAAACCTCCAACCCAACAAACTTCTGGTACTGGCATGGTGAATCTGTGTTCACATAGAAACAGGATAGTGCAGGTGCCTGCCTGAATTTCACCAACACAGCTAAGGCTGGGTTGTTGTTAGCACTGCAACGATACCGTGAACAAAAAAGGATAACAGTTCTCTACTATGAATAAAAGAGACTATTTCCAACCACTATTTTCAGAGGTGGCTAGTAACATACTAGAATTTTTTGGTGTTGATTTGATTTTGAATTACAGGTGCCAAACTATAATTTCCTCTGCATTAGTTTAGAATGATGTGCGCCATGATGTCACACATGTTGGGTACAATATATGATTGTACTATTACAGTTCTTAACTTTCTACCTGTTTGTCCTCCTCTGTCTGTGCAGGATACTCCTTCGCTTTGCTTAACCACAGAAGCGCCATCTTCTTATTGTTTAGCTTCAAGTATGTTTTCCCCAAAAAGAGCAAATTTTTGCTGTAGAAATTTGGATCAGCTGCATAGAGACAGGAGAAAAGCTTTAAATGAGAATTAGCAACACCCTAGACTTTGGTACTACATACTATACTTTGATACTTGGTTCAGAAAACATACAGTAGTTTGGCTCTAGATCAGAAGGAAGGCAATGTAAAACTTTCACTTGCTAGACTTTGGTCTCATATACAATTATATTAACTAGCAGCTTGTTAGTTAATATACTGAATACTATATTCCTCACAATGAGCAAAGCAGTGAGCTTAATGCGTATCAGCTTTGCTTTGCAGATTTTGGGCTTTTCTGCACCTAGTAGTTACAACAGGCAATGCAACCAGCTTAGCAGAAATATGCAAGGGAAACTGGGGCACATTTCCTAGCACAAACAGATACCAGCTTAGTTTTTGCTGCATAGAAGAAACCAAAACTATTTGTATCCACACTGAACATTTTTAAAGGAGAGATTTAAAGTTTGCTTTTATAAAGCATCATTCATTATTAAAGATTAGTCTTGGCCACTGTTCATACTTATAGCACAGGCCTTCTCTGCTGCTGGATTTAGTCAGGTTTCAAAATATATGGAGGTGTTTTGGAGGCAAATTCTGAGATGACGTTCACTGTTCACAGCTGCGTTACTTGACACTCGGGAAGACACACTATGAGCTTTTCCTTTGAACTTCACTAAATTAACTGTACAAATCTTTCATAGAACACTGTCCTTCCTCGTCTTCCTTTATCTTTCAGCTAGTCAGTTTTGCTTATGGCTTCATTCTTGGAGAAATAACACATATTTTATTTTATATCATGTGGATAGTTTAACTGTCAGATTGGCGGTCTGATCATAATACCTTCTGAAATGATAAAAAGTGTGCTTTTTCTGTTGTTCTATTTAGAATACAGACTTTTGAACTTTACGAAAAGTCTGAAAAAGTAACACAAAATCACTTTTTTGGTTTCTTCTGCTCCCCCTGCACTCCAGTTGAATTCCTTGGGGAAGAGTATTTTATTCTCAGGAAGGTACAAATTTCACTTTAATACTTATTCTGAAAAAACTTTCACGTTACACTGTCTTGTATACTAAGTGTGTAACGTACAGTAACGTACAATAAAGTGTGTTACATACTTTTAGTATCTCTGAGGAAATGTTCCAGTATAACAGCCCAGTGTGCTGACTGGCCCACCACATTTATTAGCTGATCATATGCTACTGTTTTGGGTTTGGTGGCTACAGCTATTAAGGTGATACTGATAGCTAGAAGTTCACTGCAAATCATCATTCTCTAAAGATCTTTTTCAGTCAGAACACGCCACAAGTATTACCTTCTTCTGCCATGTGGAAGTAACGAAGAGCCTGTAAAAGATGAAGTTGTATTTTTTAAAGTGGAGAATAAACTCAACACAATAGTCAAACTAAAGTCTTATGCACATACCTGAAGAAGGAGTTCCTATCCATGATCTTATTTTTATTAATTGAGCATGCTACTGATGGTTGTCATTCAATGTACAATTAGATTTGACATTAACTTAACTAGTACTTAACCAACTATCCCCCTACCACTTTTTCCATAAGTACAGTACCTCCTCTTAGTTCCTACCAAACTTGATTGTGTTTTTCCAGTTCAATGTGTCAAGATAATTTTGTATTTTATTTGTACTATCCAGCACATCTGCAGTTTCCCCCATTCATTTCTCATGTATAAATTTAATAGATGAAACAAATCCTATGATTTGGGTCATTAATAAATATTTGAGAGAGGACTCCCATCAGAGCACCAGTTAGTACCCTCTTACATGAGGAATGAGGATAAACATCTTTGAAATCCACACATTTTTCAACTAGTTTCCCATCCTGCATGTACAAAATTTCAGTCCATCCCTACCTTTTCCTAATGGTACTAGTTGGAGGGAAAACACTTTCACAGAACTTGGAAGTGTGGATGTATCTACAGAACGGATTTCGTGCTGAAACTGCAGAAGTCTTACCAGTACAAGTCTGCTTCTTCAGGGACTTTAAGTGCTACAGAAGTGGATGCTGGGACTGGCATGCTTGTGCAGTGTTTGAAATCCTGGCTGACACTTTGTATTCTCTTTTGAGAGTGATTTTTCAGCAAAACTTACAAGCTTGACATTTCATTAAAAAGTTTTATTTCTTTTTCAATCAGCTCGTAAATTGCTTTCTGTGTAACAGCAAGTAGCCTTCTACAATTATTTTTTAGTGACTTCTGCTCCTCCACCTTAAGAGAGCAAAAGAGTTATTGGTTGCTCTAAACAAAGATTATAACAGCTGCAGCAAACTCTCCTATTACCAATTTAATTGTGAAGTTTTTATGTATGCATGGGTGTTTAAATAGGATGCACACTGCTTTAGATGCACACTGTTTTAAAAGATAAACATCTGGACAGTATGTTTTAGGTGTATAACAGCAGGAATCTTCAAAGAAAAGATGTATAAAAGTACTTTGAACAGAAAAAAACCCACACCATATGTGGCCAGAGAATGAAAGGGTATTTGTTCATATTAAGTAACAATGCAAGCTGTTGCTTTTTGCATTTAAGGGGATAAATTCTATTAGGACTAGCAGGTAAATACATGGCCTAACACCACCATATAAATCATCAACACTGGACTAGTACAGACAGTTAACTGCAACACAGCACAACAGTAAATACAAACTACATTACATATAGCTTATTTTCTAATGCACAAACTATATGAAATAATTTTCACTATTCTGTGTGTGTTACAGCTAAAGAAAATTAAAGGTTTTTATGTTTTTAGATATCCCTCACTCTCCTGTTATATTCTCATTTTATTACTGACAGTTGTAAACTCAACTTCATGCTTATTCCATAACCAGAGGTCAGCTTTGACAGGAAAATAAGTAAAAACTGTATCATCAGCTTTATAGGGGAAATAATAATCTGTGAAACATTTTCATACTGTACCTCTTGAAATGTGGAGGTGGGTGGTGTGGCAAACAGTGTTGCAGCTATTTTTCTTTGGTACCATGGCATCTCAGCAAAGGAGTAACACCTGAAGCAAAAAGAAACATTTATATCTACCCTTCACATTTCTCTTGTTTCCGAGCAACAGTCTCATAATTGTTGTTGGACATAAAAACTGGATAATTGTTGATTCCAAGAGTCAAAACTGCAGACACACTGCAAGATATATAAGCATGTTCTTACAGCAGAACAAGAAAGCAGCAAGATGTCTGAAGCTGCTACTAAAGAAGTTTCGGTGTGTGTTTTACTGGGAACTAACTACATTAGCTAAAACTGGGACAGTTACTAAGCATGAGACAGATTTTGAGCTTGAATGATTTTAATGATTTATGTGTATTTTGTTCTAATGTATTTGCAAAACCAGCAAAACTGAGTAATGTCATTGCCTTACCTCAACACTACTTTGCTTTTCTCAATTATTAATATAAAGCAGATCTGCAGTACATTCCTGAGACTCTGATCTATAAGAATGAAAATAAATTCAATAATCAAATCACTGTGTTCTAGGCTAAGCCATGCTATGCTGTTTTCCTATCTACTAAATAACACAGGTAATCAATCAGTCACCTATCTTATTGGTGCTGGAAGCATTAAACATTTGTGAAGCATTTCAAGTGTAGAGAACATTCCGGGTGTAAACATTAAACAATCCTATTCACTTTAGTAGCCTCCCACAATGAGTTTACAATTGTTATTAACTGTGTAAAATAGAGCATTCTACGGGAGGTGCAAAATTAATAAATGTAAATGTTTGGAGGTGAGGGGGGCAAGACATGGAGTACACAGTCTGAGTTAAAATTCTGTCATTAGATGTGCCTTTTCAGAAAGAGATTCAGTCCAGGATAGACTAGAGAGGAGAAAAATACTCAAGAATTTGCTGATACCATATGCCAGTTTCAGACCAAGATGGCTCTGGCATTCAGTAATGATTACATTTAAATATACAACATGGGAGTATTTTAGAGCCAAAATCAGTATTAATCTCACATTTCTGATCATCTTTTCTAATTTTCCTTAAGAACAATGTCTTAAATACTTTGGAGAACAAGCTTCCTATCTCAAAATGGACCTTGAGGCTTAGTCAGTTGGTAGCATATACTTCTGTTTAGAAGTCTGGATTATTGCAATTGTTAGATCATGTGGGAATGAATGGTGGATGCTAAAAAAGCAGTTTCTAAACTAGTAAAAAGCTCTGGAGCAGTAAATTGTTTTCTTTGATACTCAGGAGTAAAAAAAAAACCATAGAGAAACTGACTGTGGTTTTTAGTACTTTTTTCAGCTGAAAATAAATGTCTTTCTTTGCTTTCAATCTCTCAACCCTACAATAGAGATTTCCTGTAAAACTATGTAACACTTTTGGTCTTTTTCAGACAAATAACCAAGAGTGCTGTCTGGAGTCTCTCACTAACACATAAACAATATTGCTTTCCATCACACCACTGGCACAGAATACCCTGGTTAGTATGGAAAGTTATATTTCCAGTCCATTAGACTGCTATGTAACAGTAATTCTTAGTATCATTTTCACTGAACAGTAAATTCAATTTCAACGACTTTTTGTTAATACATATGCATTTATAAGCTCCCTTTACTTAATGTAACTTTTAAGATACAGTATCATGGCAGATAATAACAGAAATATTTTAGGAATACATCTCACTTTTGACAGCTTTTCAAAGATTGTATTAAGTTCCAGCCATGACTGAAATTCAGCATAAATTCAGCATTGAGTTTTAACTCCATTCACACACTCCAGAACAAAATGAGCACTACTTGCTATCACTGATGCCCACTCTGATTCTGTGAAGCAAACTTATCATCTGCAAAATGAGTTTTTAATAGTTCAATACAAAGAAATTAAATGAACAACTATATTTCATCTTTTTGAACTGCCTAAGATTTAACAGCTAGACTTTTTCAAGGCATGACATCCTATACAATTCAATATGTTTTCATGCTTGCATCAGTTACAAGCACGTTCTAAATTATTCCAACTAGCTCTGCAATTCAGGCAAGATATTTTATACTCCTGCATTTTTCTTTGCCATGTGCTAACTTTAATTTGAAAATACATCTTACCAAATTCCTATAAGATGAATTGTTGTAGCATCTTTTGGATTCAGTTCAACGGCTCTCTGGTGAGGGGAAAAAAACCAACACAATATGTAAAGAAGTTGTTCAAACATGTGGATTAAAATACATTTAAAAATACACTTGTTATCCTGCTGTTAATTAAACCAGACTGATAGTGTGTAGAACTTCAAGGCAATACACTACTTATTCAGTGCACAACTAAAGCAGCTCATATCCAAAAATCTGATGACACTGACAGATGTCTAAGCACTTCTCTTTAGTAGGTCATTAAAAGTTGCATTTGAGACTTGGCGTGTTCAGATTGTGATATAATCTCTGGTGATATGAAATTAGTAGTCCTTTATCTTCTCCAGTATTTGTCCTTTACTGTTACATAATCCACGCTAAAAAGGACAGCCACACAGCCATTTCTCAATATCACAGTTACATCTGATCTAGTCCTAGGAGGTGTCTAAAGCACTTCAGCTATTTCAAGACTCCCTTCTAGAAGGACTTAGTTTACTGCAGAAGAGAATTTGTACTTCTTGTTTCTGGGGCATTTCTGGAGCGTATGTCACAGTAACCCAAAAACCAAAGTGCTACTAGGAAGTCTGAATGGAAGTACACTTAAGGTATTTCACCAAAAATTAGTTACCAGCTGTCACACAATTGATGTACTGGACACATTAATACTGTCATGTGCAAAAGAAAGTATTACCTGGAAATGCTCTTTGATGACAATAGCATTTCCAATTTTAGTCTTGATTCCTTCATAGTCTCCAACATCACTGAGGCAAATTCCATACCACTGCAATTCAAATAACAACAACAAAACATTTAATACAGCACTGTATTAAAAGTACATTTTTTAAAGACTTGAAACCAGAACAGCTGCCACCACCACAAATGACAACAAGCAAGAAGTATTCGTTGTCAACAGCTCAAGCATCGGAGCAAGCTGCTAGTCTGCATGTGTAATGGAATAAACATCCTCTTCTGATCCAAGTTGCCAAGGCAAGTGACTATACTTTGCTACCTCTTTGCCTGTGACAAAAGCAGCACCAAAAAAAAAGGGGAGAAGAAAGCCAGGGCCTGAAATATTTCCAGTGAAACTCTGCAAAGCCCAGAAACAGCAGGCTGAGAGTGGCACATATGCAACATTTTTAAGGCTACATCAGGGCACGAGGAGCTGATTACGTCAGCTGTAATCACCCTGATCAGTCACCTCTTTCCATGGTCCTGCACACATAGAATCAGAAATGTTTCTGTTTCTCTAGAGGTTTACCTGAAAAAGTCTGGGCTCAGATCTTCCACAAAAGTTAGAGAGAACTAGAAGTCTCATTCATTCTCAGCTGAAAAGTTAAATTATGCTGAAGTTTGCTAAAACAGCACATTCGTTCCAGTTTCTATAAGCAGAAATCAACAAACATGATTTCAGTTCTTTTGCATGGCTCACCTTGTGTGCTGCAAAATTTGATTCATTTTTTTCAAGTGCCTTTTTTGCATACTCAAGGGAGTCATATGTCAGTTGTTTCTTCTCCTCTGCAGAAGTACTACCAAGCTGAGCCAGATCTCGCGATGACCGTGCCAGCCGCCATAACAACTCTGCATCATCACTGGTTAGGAACACAAACAGTGATGTTTTAAAACCATCAGGGAAACAAAGCAGAGGTTTTAAAGGAGTCATTCAAAGTACATCTCAAGTGGGCAATAAGGCAACAGTGCATCATTTATGCTATGCTATGTACAACCCCAATGTGACAAACAGCAAGTGAAAGCCCAACATTATAGACTGACTGACAATACTTTTGTTCTGCCACTCTGGTCTGCAAAGCAAACATATCTGCAGGAAAGGTCTTTGTTTTCTCAAAAAAAAAAGGATACAGATTTAAAAAACCCCAATGGAACCACTCTGAACACCAGAAGGAAAAAGTGGGCTACTCTGTTCTTAGCTAAATGGTATTTTTTTCCAGCACTCTGCTAATTTGTATTAATGTTTACTTGGAGTACTTAAAACATTATGCATCTTTTCTTCCTGTAATTGTACTTAAATTATTAAATTCTTCCTAGAAAAAACAGTGAAAAAACATGGATTAGCCCTACCATCAGCACATAAGACCATACATTTATGTACTTATTTATATCATCTTATCAAATGGTATATGGCAGGTTACAATCAAAGCTAAAGCATCTTAAATTTTATTTCGTTAACATACTGTTATGGAATACTGCTTGCACTTCACTATACTTTAGGTAACTACCGTTTTAATTTTGGCTTCCTATTTTAATAGAGACTTTAGAGTCTTTTAGAATTTTTGCTGTATATATTAAGGGATTCAAAACGAACAAGCAGAACTGAAAAACTTGAGGGTTAACCCTCACTTTCTACAACTACCAGTTCTTTCTTCATTCATTTTTCCATTAGGAGGAAAAAGATCACAAGTCCTTCTTTCCTACTCAGGGTGAAAAATAGCTTCTTCAGCATTCCACAATGAGAATATTAGTTGAAAAACTCATACAGAAGAGCACAGAAAAGAAGCCACAGTAATGTCCCAAGGCAATGAGGTACCTATTTTTATGCTGAACCAGCAACCGATACAGCTTTTCAGTTTCTCCACTCCCATACAGGTAGTCTGCTTGTTCTATCACATCTTCCACTTATGAAGGAATTAAAATTGTGGAAATAGAAGAACAAAATACAATTAATTAGGATGTTACCACCAAAACCAAAACCAAAACATTTCAGAGCAAGACAACCTAGCTGAAAATGATGTAGCTCATTTTTAGACCAACTGACAGGCTCGGCGGGATTGAATAAGCATCATGTACAATCTACAACTAGGATGAAAATCCGTACTTCTCCAGTGAAACTACAACAGCTTTCATCAAGACAGCTTTGGATGCTTAACAGATTTAACATTCAAAGGTGTCTTTCTCAGTGCATCGGACTACTAGAATTAAGTTATTTTTTAACTTGTGAAAATGGCAGAAAAGAAAAAAAATGTATGGAAAATGGACCAGGAGAACAAAAACAGTAGAGATTTGAGAGTAACAAAGCCCCTTCATTAGTATATGTAGAGAATTTAAATTTAATAATAACAATGAAAAAAATCCCAACTTTTAAAAACATTCTTCATTCTCAGTGTAACCTCACAATTTTGCCAGAATATTACTGCAGCTGGAGTGGGTCTCATTATTTACTCACAAGCCAAAACAAAACATTGCTTAAAGGTTTTGACTGAAGTCCTTAGGATTTTCCCAAACACAACTCCAAAATATACAGTTAATCTACTGAAACTCATGTGTGTTCAAGATACTAAAAGCAAAAATAATCTTGAAAATCAGAATTGGCTTTATAGAGTATCAATTTATGAACTAAGTGCATTATTTTTATGATACTTTCTTTTTCTAGAAAATACTTTAAAACACGTAAGAGGTGGGGGAATATAATTTCCACAACTAGATTAATATAATATATAAATATAATAATATACAAATTAATATAGTCCTTAGAACAATGTACAGGAAACGGAACTGTCAAACATAACACAATACAATTATAGCATGAGAACAGATGGAATTCGAAGGAAAAATACCCATAGGGAAGCAGGTAGATAATTCTGTTGAAGTATGTAACTGTACACGAGAAAAAAAAACTCCAAGTTTACTCTTCTGCCAACATTAAAGCATTAAAAAATTACCTTTTAAGTCAAAAGCCTTGTCTATTTTACAGGCCTTTTACGTATGCTTATTGCCTCTTTGGTATTACTCCTGGGTCCATGATCAAACTTCTAAGTCATAGTATAAGCTCTACTCCCCTCATAAAAATTTATGTTTATAAAGTTTCCTTTTTCAAGTTACCTAGTAAATATGGTAGCCATGTTTAAAGGCAGCACAGTTTTCTTCACAGGAGCAGCAAAACATTGAAGGCTACTGAACACAAAAGCTTCCTTTTCATCTTAAAAAGATCCTAAAATATAAATCAGTGCATTCTGGATAATTTTTAACCTTGCTGTCTCTAAATGTCTTCTTTCAACCCTTTCAAAGATAACGATCTATGCGGACTTTGGATTTTGGTGTTCAAAATGAGCTTCATGGTACATCTTCAGTATTATCTTCACTAAACTGTTCTGTTTGTTTGCTGACCTGAGCACTACTAATGTATCTAATGACTAAATGCTCAGAACTCAAAACTTCTGAATGTATTTCCTACAAGGTGTTTTATGCAAATTATTATACTTTTATTACCTTAGAGCATTTTTCAGGTATTTCTATTTTACCCTTATTTTCACTGTATTTATTACATATCTCGTATAGAAAGCCTGTCAGCATTGCTTTTCTTGGTAATGTGAATGTCAGATTCAAGTGGGAACACTGGAAAGACCAAAGGCAACTAAGTTATGTTATTGACGTTCCTCATGAGAAACCATGAATTCTTTTTTCCTCATTATTATTATTTCCTATTTGTGCACTGAGTAGCTATTTCAAATATACTCACTGATGCTCCTTCTGCTATAGCACATGAAACAGCTCCTTATCCATTCAAAAACTTATTGTCTGAATTTTTATTTCTATATGCATAAACATCCAAGATGCTCCTCTTTTTGAGACACAGAGAAACAGGTTACCTGAAGTGGGTACTACAACCACACAGTAAGCATGCATCCAGTTAGGCTCACTCTCCCTTCTGTCAGGTTTACTCTGAAAATCCTTATTTGCCATGTGAGAGGCAAGTTCTAAGCCTGCAACAATATCCCCTTTTAAGATATTGTTACTGTTGTTCCTGCAGTGAGACTATCCTCATTCAAAGGTTATGAAAAGATATTTTACCACTTTTTATATTGTTTTTGGTCGGTAAAGCAAGGCTTTGCTTCCGCTGTTTAGTTTTACAGAAATAGAAGACATTTCTCAATTTTGTACGACGCGCTATCTGGGTGTTGCTCAACTAGATTAAACAGGAATCACAGTGTGCTCATACTAAAAACCTGAACTAACTAAAATTTCTAGAAATAGATTAAATTTTGGTCTGTGTTCCTAAAAGACCCAGATATTTTCAGTAAGAGTTATTTAAAGATTGGGCAGCAAATTAGTTATCATATACCTTGTGCATGTGTTCTGTCCCTGACAGGATGAGCTACTAGATCTGCTTTTGGTGACACCTGAAATAATCACCTGTTGAAGTGCTACAAGGCCACCCATAACCAATTCAAAATTATCCTATAATGAAATGACACTGCATGCAGTCTTAATGGAAAAAATAAGAAGCATTGACACCATTTTCCTCTATAATTCTAGCACTGAAAATTTTAAGTTTCACAGCAGAATAACCAAAATACTTCAAAATTTTAAAATATTACCTTTGAAGCTTGCATGAACCTCAGCAGAGCCAGAAATCAGCTTATGAGCTTCATAAACCAAAAAGGACCCTGTTGAAAGCACAAACCCCCTCTGAAGGCTTCTTCTAAGCACCTGTGTAGAATCATAAAACAGGTATTAACGAACCTCCTAGCCACACTTAGAAAGGTTTTTCTTGTCTGTATGACTGGTTATATTTCAGATTTTGAACGAAGAAAATACTTTAAAATGTTAAAAACACATAACACAAAACGCCACTTCGTCAGGAGAGTATTTTAAGTATATTCAACAGGAGCTCACGATTACGCTTAAGAACACCAACAGAGTACTATACTGAATATAAACCATTAAGTACGGAGCAAGCACAAGGTAGGAAGCGAAAATCAAACTCGCATTGCTCAAGCGAGCACAGGGCTCCCGGCTTTGGCACAAACAAACCAGTCCTTCCCTACGCCCCGCGAAGCCCGAGCCTCCACCCGCCTCCCTCCCGCCGGCGGAGCGGCCCCGCGGAGGCGAGCGGCAGCCACACCCCGTGGGAATCACACAGGGAATTGGGGTAAAAGGACCTCTGAGATCATCGGGTCCAACCTACGACCGAAGCCCACCCCGTCAACCAGACCATGGCACTAAGTGCCGCGTCCAGTCTTTCCCTAAAGACCTCCAGGGACGGCGACTCCCCAACCTCCCGGGCAGCCCAGTCCCAGAAGCCCCCCGAAGCGGCCGCGCTGCCCCGCACCGAGCGGCACCCCGGCTAACCTCGATCCCCGGCCACCCCCGGCCCCAGGGGCCGCCCATCGCCTCTCGCCGGAGCGCCGTCCCCAGGCCGGCGGGGCCGCGGCGGAAGAGCCGCACCACCGTCGCCATCAGCGCCGCCATCGTCGCCGCCAGCACCGCCCCCCGCCTGCGGAGGAGGCGCTCCGCCCCGCGGCCCTGCCCGGGCTCGGGGGCACACAAGGGCGAGGGCCGCCCGCTCGGCCGGCCAGCCCGCCGCGCCGAGGGCCGGGCATTGCGCGGCCGGGCCCCGAGCCACGGCGGGCCCGAGCGGCCGCCAGCCCGGGGCGCGGGGGGCGGGAGGGGCGGCGGGGCTCTGCGCCTGCGCCCCGGGACGGGGCGGGGCCGGGCCGGTGTGCGGGTGTGGCCGCCGCGGGCTCGGGGTGCGGAGGCGCCGCGCTGCAGGTGAGGGTGGGTCCGGCCGTGGCGCAGGGCCGAGCGCTCCGGCTGAGTGCCGGCCCGTGTCCCGGGGGCTGCGCTCTCGGCCCCTCCGACTCGTCCAGCGGGAGCCGTGCGGGGCTGGGGCTGCGGGACAGGGCTCCGGGCGGCTGCTGTCCCAGCCGTTCCTCGCGTGAAACGTCCCCGCAGGTGTGGCCCCGCTTCGTCCGCCGGGACACGGGAGCGCGCTGCCGGCCGCTGCTGCTGCGGGGACCGAGGAAGGGCTGCCCAGCGCCGTCCCGCAGGTAGTGGAACTCGGTGAAGTTAAAGCTGTAGGCCTTGAAGTCTGAGTCCGCAGTGCCGATCTCCGTGGCGGTGTAAATGCCACTCTGAAAAGCACCCTCAGCTCTGCGAGAGGAGGCTGTCGAGAGTCAGCACCGTTCCTGAAAACCACATGCTGTTCTTTCTGAGCTGCTGGTTGAGTGGGTGGTTGTTTTCTTTCTTCGCTGTAGTTGCATAATATATACAAGACAAACCTTAGATAGCGTTCTTGTTGTCATAACTTATTCTTCCACTAGGGAAAAGTTTAAAATGTGAAACTTCTTCACTTTTGCTTCCGTACTCCTGTCTTCAAAGTACAGGATTGAGTATCCTCAGAATAATATGTGTTGCCCCACCTCCACCACTTAGTTTAATTTTCGTGGAGGGTTATGTCCCTGAAAGTTCGAGTTAGATATTTCTGTGGTGGTGCAAAAGGTTTGTCCGGTAAAAGTAAATGGAGTCAAACTTAATTCCAGCTAGTCTTTTTTCTTCAGTTGGAGCTTTAAATTTCAGCTTCATGTGTGTATAATCAGAGAGCTGTTTCAAACTGCATGCAGAACACCAACAAGTATTAGAAGAAAAAAAAGCAAGGAAGATGTTCGAGGAGTAAGAGACAGAGTCTTTTTGTTTAATAGTTGTCGTGTTACGAAGGATGTAGTGGTTTTGCGACAAGTATGTTTGTGTTAAATACCTTAAAATTAATCTATGCACATTCTTTATAGGTGACTGTTAGAGTAATTTCAGTTCGCTATTGAGAGTCTATTTCTGCTAGGCTGAATAACTAAGCTATTGTTAAGTGTCATCTGCCAGAATTCCAAAATAGCAGAATTGGCACCACAGCATTTGTACAGCCTTCTTTTATGCACAAGTCATTAATGTTTCTCCAGATCTGAATACTAGGGGGAAGCCATAGTGTTGGGGCTAATAAAAGTAAAATCCCAACTCTACACGTATCTGGGGTGGAGTTTTAATTTTTTTTTTTAACCTTAATTTGATTTAGGAACAGGTTTCCTAAATGACCATTACCATGGTTTCCTAAAGGAAATACCTTCAGGGACAAATTAAGGCATAAGATACCGTCTATTCCTTCTTGTTTATTTTCTTGTAAAAGTCAGGATGCTCTTCCAACGTAAGTAATATATGATCAAGTTAGTATTTGTAGTTATTGGTTCCTGTTAAACCCAACAAAATTACTTCTGTTCTTAGATCAGTTAGGCAAAGATTAATACTGGCCCCTCCTAGCATGACATTTCAAGGTGTGGTGTGGCTTGTGCAAGGAAGTTGACAGGAAGTAGAATTACAGTGCTGTTTTTTATAACCTCAAAGGTCTTTTCCATCAACTCTGTGATTCTGTTTGATATCCTCGGTTTATCTTTAGTATTGCTTTAGATGAGATGCTGTTTCTCAGACATTTTGAAAGAGCATTATTAAGTGTTTGGAGGATTTATGAATATATGAATTTTGCAGCTTGATTCCTGAATCCAGGCTTCTGTTTAAGAAATAGTCTTTAATGATTTGGATCACTTACTTTATTGTGGCGGCCCGCTAAACCTCCTGCCACCCTTTGCCTCGTCTGCCTCCTTTTAATTTGAAACACAACACTTTATACTTTGTTCTGTGGTTGAAGGAAGGCTGTATCCCGTAGATCCATTCCATCTCATAGATGGATCAAGTGCATATTCATTGAGTGCTTTATCAAAGGCAGAGTTAGGAGGCAGCTGAATTCGTTCTAGTTGTGGCAGTTTGCTTCTGGTGTTTCCCCTGTCCAGAAGGGTTGTTATAAATTCCTCATGATAGGTGATTAGCATACATGCAATTATCTGATGTTTCCAGGAATTAGCATGATTGCTGCCTGTGTTCAGAGCCACTGCCTGTGGATATGCAGCACATGAACGATGCCTCCCAGGCACAGGGAATGCTGAGTGCAGGTAGCTGCTGTGATACAGAATTGAAGGGCAGCTGACCCGAGAACTCTTGGTTTGCATATAGGAAGGCTTGAAATACATCTGGACTATAGTAAAGTGCGATTTTGTGTTGTTATTGTTTGTACTGAGATACAAAATTATGTGCTGGACCATTGTGGGATACTGATTTCATGGGCTTTTCTTAGGCATCCTTTAGCACTGTAAGGAAACCCAGGTTTCTTACAGCATAAACAACATTGGGAGCTGCTGATTTTGATCTACTACCTCTAATCCACTGTCACCTTATTGAAAAAAAAATTTAATGAATAGGACAGAATGTAATCTGGTCTTTGTTCTTAAAATCTTTAAGGACTTTTCTTGCTGGACTTTTAAAATATTTAATATATACTATTTTCTAGCAAAGGGTCTGAGTTTCTCTTGAGTAATCTTTACATTGAGACATAAAGCTGTTGGGTAGGTTATTTATTTTAAGAGGACCTCTAGTTCCTCAAACCATATGCCTTCAAACCTCTTACTTTGATTGATCTATGGGAATAACAATTATTGATTTTAATTTCCTTTCATTTCACATTTTAGTACTACTGTTGGTTGAAGCTTTAGCCTTTTGCTGAGAGGCCCAGAGGCAGACCTCTGCAGTAAGATGCTGTAACTCATTTTTAAGAACTAGTATTTGTAATAGTGAAGTGTCACAACATCCCTTGAAACGAACTGTAAGAAGGATGAGGATAAGTCTAAAACATGTTTACCTGCATCTTTTTTCTGCAATAAAATACAGAAAGTTTTAGTGAGATAAAAGTTTTTCTTTCTTTTGGGTAATGTTAATTATGCAGTCAGTCAGTGGCTCTACACAGAGAAATGGCAATGAAGAATACACAATTTAAGATACTATTCACATTGCATAGTTGATAGATTGTATACTGTGAAATAACTGGTATAAAAATACTTTGATAAAGCATATAAACATATATGCAAGAAAAACATGTTCCCCTAGTTTGCTGCTGTATGCTTAAAATAACTGAATTTTGAAGGAGATCTGCATTTCTTAATTTTCTTGCTCAAGGCACTATGTTACCTTTTATAGTTGAGCTCACTTGAATCAAAACATCACCTAAAATACTCTTGTGTGAGGAAGATGCTGGGAAGAACCACAGGAATAATAAAAACAAATCAGCAGAAAGATATTTAGAAATGATTTTTTCTAAGTAATTTTGTGAAGAGGTGTCCTAGAAGTCAAATTAATATTTTCTGTGCAGGGGAGGTTTTTTAAAATAGGATTCTAAACATGTTCTTTGGAAATGTAACTTAGTGATAGATTTTTATATGCAGGAACAACTGGCGAATAGTTGCCTGACTTGTTATACCAGTGTGCTACCAATCCAATGGAGTATCATAAAGCTTGTATAAATAGATGATTCATTTCCCATACAGAAAATGATGCTTCTGTTCTTATGTGTTCTTATGTACTCTTATACCTCAGATTTCTTAAATATTAGCTTTTATTTTTGTCATCATCCCCAGTAAAATTAGTGGTATGGTCATTAGGGTTTTATCAGCATAATCTTACTTGCTTAACTCAGAATGCTTTAATTCCTTCCTGCATGCTAAATAGTGAATATGAGAATCATGGAATCGTTTGGGTTGGAAAAGACCTCCAAGATCATCAAGCCCAACCTTTGTCACCATCATGCGAGCTAGACTATAGCACTAAGTACACACCCAGTTGTTTCTTGAACACCTTGGGGGATGGTGACTCCACCACCTCCCTGGGAAGTCCATTCCAATGCTTATCAACACTTTCCATGAAGAAATTCTGCCTGATGTCCAACCTGACCCTCTCCTGGCACAGCTGGAAGTTATGTCCTCTTGTCCTGTCACTTGTTGCATGGGAGGAGGCTGACCCTCACCTGGCTACACTCTCCTTTCAAAGTTGTAAAGAGCAATAAGGTCCTCCTTATTCTCCTGAGCCTCCTTTTCTCCAAGCTAAACACTCCCAGCTCCCTGAGCCATTCCTCACATGACTTATACTTTAGACCCTTCGCCAGCTTTGTTGCCTTTCTCTGGACTTGGTCCAGCACCTTGATGCTCTTCCTGAATTGAGGAGGCCAGAAGTGGACACAGGATTCAAGGTATGGCCTCACCAGTGCCGAGTACAGGGGGACAATCCCTGCCCTTATCCTCCTGGCCTCTCTCTTTTTGGTACAAGACAGGATGCCATTGGCCTTCTTGGGCACATGGGCACACACTGGCTTGTGGTCAGCCACTACTGACCAGCACTCCCAAATCCTTTTCCTCTGGGCAGCTTTTCAGCCAGTCTTTCCCAAGCCTGTAGTGCTGTGTGGGGTTATTGTGACCCAAATGCAGGACCCGGTACTTAGCCTTAGTGAACGTCATACAACGGGCCTTGGCCCATTGATCCAGCCTGTCCAGACCCCTCTGCAGAGCCTGCCTACCCTCCAAGATAGCTAGTATTATCACTCAAGAAGTGATAGCTGTGTCCATACTATTAGAAGAAACAGCTTACACTCTAGGTTTTGTGTGATTCTTCAAATACAGAATGACTCAAGCTGCGTCTGTTACTTAGCTTGTCAGCACATCAGCTGGACAGTTTTTCCAGCTGTGTTGCCTGTAAACAAACTGAAAAAAGGAGCAAGAATTCAGATTTAGAGATAGGATTTTTAGAGAAGCTGTTTTTTGGGTTTTTTTTTTTCAAGTGCAGTGATGAAATTAGGTTGTGAAACACAGTCTTAGCTTTTGTAGCCTTGCATGAAATGTCTGTTTCCTGTGAAGTGGTTTGTTTCCTTGAGAACTGAAGGGTTACTTTGAGATGTTAAAGATATATATTTATATGCAAGTAGCCCAAGGTCATTAGCAATTATGTTGTTACCAGCCCTATCAGTGAGAAGAAGCATCCACTTGTCATAATTTCATTGTCAGCTTCTTGCAGCAGACATGGCATTTTCTGCCTTTTTCAGTCTGGCATATAGCTGACATAAAATGCTTAAGTGTAGCATTATGGCAAGAAGATTAGCTGATCAGGAATAGACTTTATTTGCAAGTTTCTTGTGTCTTTTCTGTGTCCATTTGGGCCCCGAGATATCTACAAATTATGATTTTTGGTCCATTGCCATTAGCAGTTCACAGGAACCAGGAAATGTTCTATGACAGCAATAATTTACATCAGAACAGGCTTGAGACTTGTGACTAAAAACAATGATGCCAAGCCCACTTCATTAGTCTTTTTGTCTCCTTCTGGTTAGGTATTTCTGCTTGTCAGATTGGATGCAGCTGTAATTGTGAATGTGTCATTGTAATGCTCTGGAAGGTTATCTGGGCAAGCCAATACTGTCCTCTGACATTGCAGCGTGGCAAGGATTACTGCAGTCTGGCAGTTCCCAACTGCACTGTTAAGATTGTTCTGATAAGAGATCTGTTCCTTTCCAGGTAGAATGCCATGTTTGCAGTTTCTGTTGAAAAACAGAAAATGACTTGGTTGTTTGATGTGTACCACTTATCTTCATTAGAATCATTACTGGAATTCAAAGAACATTCTGATGTATAAAACTGCAAGACAAGACTAATTCTTGACTTAGATTTTTGCTTTGATATTTACAGCTCAAGCAGAGAGACCTGTCATATTCTTAATTGACCTAATCATGCTCTTGAGCAGCCTAGATGTGGCAGAGGATCCCTTGTGACCATACATTGCTGCAGTTCAGAGTCTGAATGTTGCAAGTTCTGCTGTACAATTTATATAGTAATTTTCAGTGTTTTCCTGTCCAGATTTTTTTTAAGCCTGATACTCTCCTGCAGTCATAAAAGCTATTTTGGTAAAAACAATGATAAAGCTATCACCTGCACACACTCTCGTGTGCTTTGCCTCCCTCTGTCGTGTACCCTACATGGAGGGCAAACAGTTGGTAGCTTGAGAAGAGCAAAGATTTTAATTGTATTTGACCAATGTGGAGCTCAGCTACTTTAATAATACTAACTAATTAAATAACTTAATTTCTTGTTATGTGTTGTAACTTACTGGCAGTCAAGGCTTGTCCTACTACAGCCCAAACAATATAAATCTCTCCATGTAAAGTTATTCCAGAATCCTAAATGTTGAAGTAATCAAGTCATGTATCTAGAATATTTTATGTTTGGTTTGCCTGCTAGGTGTGTTGTAGAGTGGTATTTCAAGGGTAATGCACTAGTGCAGCCATGATTTATTTTCACCATCATGGAGAGGCTGTAATTTGCCAGACTCTGTATTGCATCAAATTCTCAAGAGGTTGTTTGCTAATCTGACAGTGACTGATGCTTGAGATGTTTATCATCCTTAGAAACCCTACCATCCACCTCTCAAACCTGTTTGGAACTTTTCACCTAACACAGGCTTTTAGAAGTGAGCAGAATTGTGTGGAACTGGGGTAATTCTTCCTTTCATGCATTTGGGATGACAAAGATTTGTGCAGCATGAGCAGAGCTCCAGCAGATAGTGCTGTTTGAAAGACTCCTGACTTCACGCATGTGCCCTCCACAAATTCTGTAAGCTGTGCTATGTTGTAAAAGAAGTATCTCTTGTTTATTTACTGAGTTTCACTACCTTAAGTACTGCTTTGTATTAATGAAACATGATCTTTTCTTGCTAATAAGTACTTTACAAGCTTTTAATGTTAATCATGTTACTGAAAATGAGGTTGTATACAGCTGTTTGCTGTAAAATGTATCAGTCTCTTGGAGAAACATATTTCAAGTAAAATGGCAAAATTATTTCTTGAAATGCATTAGTATTACAGACCTCTTCAACCTATTATACAAATATTGATGCCTAATATTCTCAAAACTTCTGAGGAAAATTCCTTGCATTATTTTTCAACTTGGATTTTTCAAAACAAGAAATGGTAAAGATTAAAAGACCATCTTGTGATTTATGAAGTTTTGCTCTTTGTCTGGATTTTGAGTATCCTCCACTTAAATAAATGCATATTCTTGTTACAAATTGTCTTTTATCTGATGTGGAGACAGTTATTTAATCTCAAATGAGCATCTGCATTTCAGGGAAGGGAATCAGCCTTTTTAGTCTTCCCTTCTCTGTGCTAAAAGATGCTTTCTGCACAGCGCCTCTTTTACTTAATCTGCTCTTTTCCCGCATTAGATGCATAGTGGGAGAGTTGGTGACATGGAGGAGGAGAGGAAGAAACAGAGTTGATGTGTTCATGTGAGAAAGTATTTGAGATGCACAAGAAGTGAGATGTACACAGACAGACAAAAAGAGGAAAAAGCTGACCATATTTTTAGGTTGACTGGATGCTATCCATTTACCAGTGATTTTGGAAATATTACCTTAATAAAAGAAATGTGCTACAAGTACTTTCAAGGACTGTTAATAAGGAGTTTCAGGCAAATTGAAGCAAGAAAATTTTGACTGGTTTGAAAATACATCTCGATTCAAGTTTAAATTCTGTTGCGTTTCATGAAAACCCTTTTTACTTGTTGCAGCATCAGTGAGTGTTAGAGCATCATTTTGTCAGCAGAAAAGTTGTTTTTCTGGAAACTGCCATTAAGGAGTCATGTACTGGTCTGCACTGGATTCTGTGGGAAAGGCACTGACTGTTAATGAGCTCAGTCTGGCAGCCAGGAAAGCAATAGGGAATGGAAAATACAAGTATAAAAAGGGAACCAGGAAAAAAGGGGCAGACTGCTTTTCAGAGGTATGCTTTCTAAGCCTGAAAACCATTTGTTTAAAAACTGTATAAATACTTAGACCTTCACTCTTTTCCCCTCAAGGACAACAAATTAAACTTTATAAAGTCATGGGAACAAAAAGATACTCAAAGAAGAAGTCACATTTAGGTGTTTTGGAGGTGCATGAGGATTTCCATGAATTTGGCATGCTTCTTAAAATATGTGCATGGATGTTTGTTTCTTTTACAGATAATTTATATGTACTTCAGTCTCCAAAAGGTCCATCTCTAAGACAGCAGAATGGAGATGAGACAACTTGTGAATTGTGCCCTAGTAGAATACAAGAAGCCTCAGGAAAATTCCCTCAGACCCTGCAATGTTTTCTTTCTCCTATTTTCAGTTTGCTCTTTGTCTTTTCCATGTTCCTTTCCCTTTTTGCCTCTAAAAAAACATTATTTTTCATAAAAAGTGTTATGAATACAGTGAAAGAAAGAGAGCTGGGTTAGTTAAGTATAGTTTCATATTGAAATACACTGCATGCATATGTTGCAAGTGAGCTGATTAGACAGAAATAGATACCTTTCCTTCTGCCTTGTTCTATTTGGTGTCTTGTGCACTTTTAAGATAAATTAATCCAGAGGGATACTTGGTCTAGGCTGTGGATTTACTGGAGAGAAGACAAACCTGAAACTAAAGAGGCTTGGAAGCTTCCAGGGTAGGCTGCTTGTTGAAAGATTGGGAAGTTTTAGTCTCTGAGTCAAGGACGATTGTACTGTAGAGGTTTACTTCCCCAAGAGTTGCTGGAAATTATCAACTCTATCCTTGAAGTCTATAATGATGGAGATTTTTTTTTAATAAATAGAAAATAATCTGGTACTCAGACTTACTTGGACTTGTAAATGCATGTTATCCTAGAGTGGGATTCATAACTGATAATCGAGTTGTTTCTGTGGGTTTGTGTGATCTTAGTTCCAGTGGAGAATGATTGAGGTACTTAAAGAGAAAATGTAACAATGCTTTCAGTTACTCTAAAAAAAAAAAAAAAAAAAAAAAAGAATCTGCAGAAAAAACAGTTCCCTCAAATTCTCAGTTATTTGACTTCAAAGTGTCTATCCTTACTATTGAAATTTGTAGTTGTTTTTGTAGATTTCCTAAAGCAAGATTGGCTGTTACCTGCTTAAATTCCTTTTTCAGTTCTGCCATGTTCATGGTTTCAGCGTTTTGTTACAAAGGTTTGGTAGAGGAGTGCATCATATGATTTTTTCCTTATTCCTGGAATTATTATTAATATCTACATTATAAGATACTGGCACTCACATGGGCTTTACAGGATTTCATTTTAAGTTTGTGAAGTTTTATTGCCAGCAATTCAAACCACTGTGCGTTCTTTGAGGTATATGCCATTTTTCGCTTGGTTTCTCAAGCATTCTAAGAAACCTGATGTTGTTTTTTATGTGCAGATTTTGAAATTAATCTTTTATAACTATGTGGCAAAGACAAGAATGGAACTGTACTAATACTGTAATGTTGGTACATCATAAATCATAAAATTTGCATTTGTAACCTCAAATTGTCACTCCTGACAAGCTAACACTTCTAGTGATCAGTTAGAGAGTTAATGCATTGTGACAATCCCATTGTTCGCTTTTCAGTCCATTTTAAAAAAGGTGATTTCTGTTGTGGCTTTCCAGCATAACAAATGGCGGCACAGTGTGTGACAAAGGTGGAGCTGACTATTTCCTGCACCAATCTTTTGGATAAAGATGTTGGTTCCAAGTCAGACCCTCTGTGTGTGCTTCTCCAGAGCACAAGTGGTCAACAGTGGTATGAGGTACAGTCTGATGCTTCTCACAAATCTGCTAAAAACACGTTCTGACTTGTTGGACCTTTTAAAACACTATAGCGTATGATTTCATTAAAATATTTTAATTTCATAGCAGCACTTCTGAATACTTTTCATTGGATTTTGTCTCTAATAGTTGTATGGGTGGGTAATAATTATTTGCTACTAAATATTTACAACAGTCTGAATTTTAGCACTGTTCGTCAGCCATATGTGGACCAGCAGAAGAAGCCTTAAGTGCTTAAATGTGCTTTTATAAATACAGTGCTCCAAAACTAGGGTCTCATCCTGGATTTGATAATATAAGATTTTATGTTGGTCTTCTCTGTGCAGGAATAGATCCCTCCTTAGAGGGAGTGATGAAAAACAGGTCAAGTATCCCTAACTTAGAGCAGCAGTTTTTGTGGTGTAATGTGTATCTAGAATAGAATAGAATTAATATAATATTTTGTAATTTAATTTATATTTGATGAAAGGTTTGTAGGAAGAAATAGCTTTGTACTTAAAGAACTTTTGAATGTCTTTAAAAATATGTTATTTGATTTGCTTGCTTGTTTAGTTTGTGAAATATTGGTTAAAGTGGTGCCTTTCTAATTGCAGGTTGATCGCACAGAAAGAGTTAAGAATTCCTTGAACCCAAAGTTTTCCAAGAAATTCTTAATTGATTATTATTTTGAGCTAGTTCAGAAACTTAAGTTTGGAATATATGACATTGATAACAAAACCTTTGATCTGAGTGATGATGACTTCTTAGGAGAATTAGAATGTACACTGGGTCAGGTAAGTATGCTGATGATTTCTCTTAGAATGAAGTTACTGAAAGTCATTAGCCACTTTTACCTTAAATTTATCACTATGTTCTTGTGTAGTTGGAGTGCTCTTGAGTTGAATAGGATTCCCTAAATTTGTTTTTTCAAGCCTCAGTTCAGTGTATATACATTTTATTTGCAAAAGGTCTTGAGATGATGCCCTGAAATGTGCTCTAGGATGGTGACTGTTGGATTGCTGTCTAAATGTAAGTGGACTGTCAATGAGCACAAAGTTGTAGTAATTGCTATTTATTTAGTCTAATACTCAAATTCCTATTTTTATGCTCCATAAAAAGAGAATCAGTGTAGAGCAATGTATGAGTGTTCACAAGGGCCATGTTATCCTGGTAATCTGCTTTCCACTCAATGCAAGCAGTGATCCTAGTTCTGCCAGCTGTAGTTTTTAGTTCCATTTCCCAGTCGTATTCTGCTATTGATGCTGTCATGATTGAGCAGCTTCTTTTTAACTTGTTTTTTTGAATAGACCCTTCAAAGGCACTTCTCACAAGTATTTTCTTGGGATTTTTCCTGCCCTGTGTTTTAAGTATTTTTATTTTAAGTGTATTATAATGATAGAGGTATTGTGAACTGAAATTCAGTGTCAATTAAGAACTAATCATTCATTCTTAAAGTAAAAAAGGACCTGTGGAATGAATAGACATACTTCTGAAGAAGCATTCCCTGAATAGGGTAAAATAAAGTCAGCTGGAAACAGTGCAGGGGAGGCTGACTTTTTTTTTGAGTGAGAGATATTGTATTTATAAATCTGTTTGCTGAATCCATTTATGAAATATGCCTTGCATGCATTTTAAAGGTATGTGTGAAAAACTTAAAGAACAATTTGAAATTGGAACCTAAGGTAGTGTCTTTGTCTGTGTATCACGTTACTTGAAGATATTTTGTTTCTTATTACTCCTGAAGCTTTGCATGTGTTCATCTGCATATATATTTTAAAATTTTGAAGTGTGTGAAGTATTACCTATTTATTTATAGAAGATTATGGGAAGTAAATGCTGTCATCTTTACAATAGAGTAAAAATTCCTAAAATGAAAATGCCTCACTAACTCTTTTAATTCCTTTGAAAATCTGTTAAATTGCATTAATAATGCTCGATACTTGAATTTTGTCTTGGCAGATAGTTTCAAGCAGGACTCTTACAAAGCCATTAGTACTTAAAAATGGCAAGCCTGCTGGAAGAGGAAGCATTATGGTAAGACAGTTAAGAAATAAATCTCTTTGGAGTTCATCCTTAACTGTTTCTGGGTTTTGTTTTTAGTTAATGGCAGTGTGTGTATTCTATAGTTCTGTAAAAAGTTTTATAAAGCATTTTTTTTCCTCCACTAATGTATCTTTGTCATCCAATAGCAGCCCACCTTACTGTATTATAAAGTCCCTTGCGTACATCATTAGGGCATCCGATTACTGCTTGGGGCATATCTTTGTCAGTGCCATCATTTTTGGTAAATGAATGGAATGGAATCCCAATGTCAAATCAAATTGTTCCTCTCTCCCCCCCTGCCCATTTTTTAACGCTTCATTTGTGAGGAAAACATGGGGGTTTTTTAATGGACCTGTCATAGGAATGCCGTGAATATGAAACAACTGTGTTGTTCCTGAATAAAAAATAAGTACTTTGCTTGCCTACCTAGATTACAGCAGAAGAAGTGAAGGACAACAGGGTGGTTATATTGGAATTAGAAGCAAGGAAACTGGACAATAAGGTATTTAAGTGATTCCTGTTTCTTTGATAAAGTAGTACAATCAGAATCTTGTCAAAGCAGGAAACATTTAAGTATTCATTCTCAATTTTGCTTAAAAAATAAAATCCATTAAGATTTTCCTTATACTGAAAAAAAAAATTGAAGTAAGATTGCTACAGAGTAACTTCATTGACTCTTTTGAAATGAATTGTAATGCATTTCTAAGTAAGATAAATGCATTTCGGGGGTAGTCCGTGAGCAACACACTCCCTTTTAAATGTAAATTCTTACATTTATTCATAAATCTAAGGAAGTTTTGGTATATCCATTGGTTTGCATGGCTATATAAATAGTTGCCCATTACCTTTCTGAAACAAATGGTGAAGAGTGTACTTGGTGTGTATAAATTTGTTACGTTAAATATAGGGCTGGCTAAAGTTATTGTATGTAGAAAGACCTTTAAAAACAGAATCAGAAAAATAATAGAAAAATGCTTTTATTTTTACCTTTTGGTTTAATGATACTTTTTTTGAATTGGATTAAATCTTTAGTTTCCTGTCTATCCGTTGTAGTACTTATTGGTATAATTATTCTTTTGCTTGAACTGTCAGGTGTTTGATATGGGGACATTTTTGTCCTAAATTGAAGGACATTCCCCACTTCCTTTTTCCCTTCTACAGGTGGTAATATAATCAGACTTGCAATTTGTCATCTAAAGCTTTTGTTCCCTGAATTTATTTTGTATTAATCTAAGTATGTGTTAACTAGAATTTAATGCTATTCACGCTACAGGCTGTTCTGAGATAATTGCATGTTATTTAAATACAGGACTTTTTTGGAAAGTCAGATCCTTATCTGGAATTCCACAAACAGACTGGAGATGGAAACTGGGTGATGGTTCACAGAACAGAGGTAGGATATTTTCAGTTAGCAATGAAGAGGTTAAGATTATTTCATTTCCAGTGTGTCACAGCACTAGAGATACAATGCCTTACAAAAAGAATTGACTGGCCTGAGAACTGATGTGCAGACTAGTTAGAAATTGCATCATCTCTTCCACTGATTTTTCTGGGAAATCTACCTTATTCTCCTTATTCTGATGTTGATTTATGCCATTCTATTTGAGAGAAAAACACTTTTTGTTCTCTTTAGCTTTCAGCAATCTAGGAGAAAAATATTTTGAAAGAGAGCTTCATACTCACACAGGAACATTTGTCTCAGTTCTACCCAGTGCTGAGGTAGGACTTGGGCATTCCTGACTGTGCTGTTCTCAGGAAAGTGTCACCTGGCTGTACCTACCCTTTACTAATGAAGGTAATGGTGCTGAATGCTTGCATAGCAAGGGCAAGCCGAGGACAATGCAGAGTGAGGGAAAATGTGCTTGAGCAGCAGCAACCTTTCAGCCAGGAGGAGGTGTAGGGGTCCTGTGACAGCAGCTGGCAGGGTTCCAGAATGTCTCACTGTAGTGGCAGCTCAGGGCTCAGTCACAGCTGAGGTGCTGTGCCCATCGGAAGTGATCACTGTATTCCATTTGAAGTATGGATATTGAAGAACTATAAATCCCTTTTGTCAGACTTACAAAAATAGTTTTTCTCATGAGATGGTTCTTCTGCTTAAAGTGCATCTTTTCTGTAATGATTTCGGTCATCAACTTCAGTAGTAAATCCAGAATTTATTGTTCCAGCCTAGTAATGTCTGGTGGATTAGTTCTTTATGTTACAGGTTCAAAAAACGTCTTTTTGTTACTAACTACTGTTTTTATTGTTTTCATTTTCAAGAGAGATTTCTTTCTGAGCACTCCTACAGTGCTGGAAATAATACTGTTGTTAGGTATTAGTAATTGTTCATGCTGTGTGTAGTTTCTTGTACTTTTATAAGATCATTATTTGGTGTATCAGGTATATTTACAGATACGTAACCATTGGCACATTTTTAAGATCCTTCAGTATTATTTGTAAATATCACGTATTTAGTGTTCAGCCTGAGAGGCCTTTAATCCTCGTAACACTGTTCTTACTTTACTACACCGTGAATTTTTTGAGGGAACATTTCCACAAATGACATTTCAGAATAAATAATAAATGGGAGTGAATTATAATCTCCAGAGCACTGATGTTTTCAGAAATTCCGATGTAATATTTTTCCATGCATTCTTGGTAACTCTTGCCTTTATATGTGTGTATATGTACATATGTGTGCTTATAAGAAGAGGGCAACTGGTATCTATTTAGGTAAAGATAAATTTAATTTTTTGCAGTGCAGTAGCTGAATGATACAGTAGGTGACAGGGAAGGCTAGCAAAATACGGAGCTGAAAGAGACCATCTTTTTTGAAACAATGGTATTGCATGTTAAGAGTAGTTGATTTGGAGTGCATTGATAGCAGCGTTAGTCCACTGTTTTTTTGCATGCAAAAATCATGGCATGAAGGTATGACCCATTATGACTACTTTCCACCCTTGTCAACAATGATGTTCTGTCTTTTTTTCTTTTTTTTTTTTTTTTCCCAACAGGTTATTAAAAACAACCTGAATCCTGTTTGGAGGCCCTTTAAAATCTCTCTCAATTCTCTGTGTTACAGTGACATGGACAAGTCAATCAAGGTAATATATATTAAATGTGTGTGTAAACTAATGCATTAAAAATTAAAATATGTTGTAAACAGAAGATGTGTTATTCTAGTTACTGTGGTTTTTTTGTTTCAAATCTAATTGAAAGTATTAGGTTTCATATTTGAAAGGCACAGATACACATGCATGTTTTAAAGGAAAAAAACCCAAAAAACACTGTGCATTTGTGATGCATTGTGTGGTAGAAGTTGGTCTTTGAAAGTCTGGGAAACCAATTGAACACAAGTATCTTTGAAATGTCCAGTTGAGTTTCTTATTTCAATTGTAAAGTTCTAGCATTGCATCAGCCAACACTGGTGGTGTTAAAGATACTGTATAGTGAAAGATGCATGGTAAAGGCTAGAATATGCTTTAATCTATGTAATGGATCTTGTAATACTTTGTTACTGGTGCAAGAGGTAACATTAATGAAATTCTTAATATAATGCCTGATAAATTACACTTAATGCACTAGCTAACAGATGTGGGTCAGATACAACTTGTGAATACCAGTTTTAGCAACTTTAACTTCATATAAAACTGAATTTTCTGTCAGAAAGTTAACCAAATCTGTGAAGTGATAGTTCTGCCACAGTTGGTCTTAAATGTTTTGTATTTTCAGATTTTGTCTTGGATAAATTGTGTTTAATTTCTGAGTATTTTTCTTCAGGAATTCCCTTTAGAGGTGAAATTGAAGCTAAAAAGCCAATTGAAATGCCATTTATAAGCTACTATGATCATGTTAGAAGCCTGATATTTTAGCATTTGAAAAAGAAATCCAAACCCCCAAATGCAACAAACCTGTATTTGATGTTCTTTCTCTGGGGGGGAAAACTTAGAGTGTGATTTGCATGTGATGGGTATTAGTCATATGACTTGAGGCAGTCCTGGAAAATGCTTAACAGCCACAGGGATTTGGGTGTTACAAGCACCTGGATGGATTTAAATACATATTTATAGAGGAGACTAATGAGCAACTTTACAAGCCCAGAACCTTCTTCTCTTATTGCTCCTATGTTTTTTCCCATCTCATCCCTTTCCGTTTCCTTTTTCCCCAAAATCGGTGTGACAGCTCTTACATCTTCATATGCTATAAATATATTTTTCCTTTTCAGTAAACAGCCATACTAAAGCTATAGACCATTGATCTAAATGTATCTGAAGAGTTATTTTCAGCTCTATCATCATTTTAATTAGTCTGTTCTTTGGTATCTTACCTCAGAAGTATATGTTTGTATCCAGAGGAAATAGACTTTACTTGAAATAGTTACGGACTTGGAGACAGGCAGTTTGATTATGCCTTAACTTAGAAATGCAGGACCTATCACTTCAAACATTAAAATGTAGGCAGAATTGTATTATGTAATGTTATTGAAGGATTAAACAATGCCTTTAACACTTTTATATGCACACAGTTGCATGTGTAATGGGCTGTTTGTCATAGTAAGTAAAACCAGCAATTTTTCTGTGAGTGGCTTTTCACCTCTTTAATGACTTAGTTTGTGTATGCCCAGCAGTGCACAAACCAAGTTGATTCTTTATCTTCTGGATTCATTGTTATGTTCCATGTGAGTGTGTTTGCAGACTGAAGTTTTTCTGTGTAGAAAATGTGAGCCTTTCATCTGGAGTAAACATGCCTGGTACTGCTGGGAAAAATATGTTATATCACGTGATTCCCTAGTGCTATTGCATGTCCAGGAGGGCATATATGGAAAAAAAGGAAATGTTTCTCTCTTGTGTGGAATAAATATTAAAAATTGGCTTGGATGGGTCAAACTTGTCAAGCAAGATGAATTTTAATGTCTTTGAAATAAAAAGGAAATACCTGTACTAACTGTGCTAACAGGTATCTTTAACTATTGGGTCAGGAAATGTCTTCAGTTTTAAATTTCAGATACTGAAGCACTCGGCTGAGTATTTGATTGGCATAACTTGCACCATTCAGAAGAATTTACGTAGCATCTGCCATGAACATTAATTAGCTTGTTGGTTCTCTGGCTGCTCGCATGTTTTACGGTGCTGTTCAGTGCATGTGCATGCATTTTTTTTTTTATTAGTGAATTCGAGACGTTCTAGTAGTACATACTGCAAGGTAGAGGCATGTTCTGCACAGTAGAGCTCCCAATCTACACATCATGTTATGTACGTCAACATTACTGTTTGTTTTCAGAAACCTAATTTCATTCAGAAGCTCAAGTGTCTGTTGAAGTTGTTTGTTTTACTTTTTATTTCTAACCGAAATGCTCAAGTAATCAGCTAAATTGATTCTTGAATATAAGGTACAATATTTTCAGATTTGAAAGATGGACATGAAAACAACTGTTCAGTTCAAGCCATACATATACTGAAAATTTTTCTTGAAGTTTGCATTTTGATTCCAAATAATGTGGGATACCTACTTGACTCTTGATTTATTATTGTAACTATTTATCATCATCATTATTAAATTATATTTTTCTGTGATTTGATTAAGTTAGTTAGCATGTCTGTGTTGCTGAACTGAAAACATCAGAAGTGGATGGAATTAGCATAAACATTTACAGATAACCAGCTTTTTATATAGAAAGGCAGTTGAGTCACATTTTCAAAGCAAAAAAATTGTTTTTCACTGCTACCTTCTTTGGTAGATTGGGCTGTTAAAAGGGTACATTGATTAAATAATAAAGCTTAACATTAAACTCAGTATAGGAAGAGATTTTTAGTTGACATTCAGATCCATGAAGTGTGGCTCATAGTTTAACAGATCCACTCTTTAAATTTGCTAATCTTAAAAAAAAAATAGTGTTTCTAGCTTTAGGGCTGAACCTTCAAATGCTTATAAATTCTGTGTTATTTTGAGGATTAATGAAGTAATATAGTAATAAAAAAGTGTTGCTAAAACTCTTCATGATTGCTTGCAGAACTGATTTACTAAATTTTTAGCTGGATGTGCAGATTCATGATGAATGTAAAAAACCCTACATTGTTTTCCTATTCTTCCCCACACCCCATCACTCTCAAAACATAGTTCAATATAATTGATGGTACTTGCTTGTGTAAGACCTGACACTACTTAGTATTCTCATCTCTCCTTCACTTGAGTGGAAGATTAGATTCAAAACTGAGAGTATTGGCTTCTACCCAATCTTAATCTGTAGGGCAACTCTATGCAGTTCTAAGACTTCAATGCAAGAAAAACTGTGATATAAAAGATACAGGAATGTTTGGGATGTTTAGTTTGTCGTTGCAGTGTTTAGTGTTTTTGTAGGGCCATTTCTGTTACTAACACTAAATTATGCTGCATTTTAGGTTGAGTGCTATGACTATGATAGTGATGGGTCTCATGACCTCATAGGAAGCTTTCAGACGACAATGTCAAAACTGAAGGAAGCATCTCGGTCGTCACCTGTAAGTATTGTGCAGTCTAAGCTGACTGTGTGTTCTTGATAAGCTGTTTTACTTATACTGGAGCAAAACTTAGGTCCCCTGACTTGCAGGTAGTGAAGTTGTGATAGGCTACACCTTAACAATGCTATTGTAGTTGAAGCTGAATCAGCATTTACGTTATACATCCATTTTCCTAGGGTTAATGTCTTGTTTACAGGTTTTATTATTAGCTATCTAAATGCCCAACCATCAGCACAAACAAATTTCACTAATCATAAAAACACAGAAATAAAAAAAACCAGATTGTCAAAAGACAGAATGCAGCACAAATTTAGCTACAGTTGAAACACCAGAGCTTGTAGTATTTTTTTCAGGTTTTACTTAATCCTTTATTTTAAAAGTGTGGCACTTCTTAACTGTCATGCATACTTTAGTGAATATGAGAAAATTCAATATTTATGCCACTGCACAAAAATCCAACTGTGTTACATGTGGTGGCTTTTCTCTAAAGTGATATTATCCTTCTTGATCTTACAAACTATAACAGTTTCCAAACATTTTAATAGGCTGGGTTTACATGTAAAAGACAGAAGTTGGCATAGCAAACTTAACATAAAAGTATTTGTTTTATGGATATGTATGTTATCAAGATAGTTTACCATATATTCCTTTAGTTCTGTAAAACCTGCAGAACTATTTCTGCATTAAAAATACTGGGATCTATAAACAAGAGTGCAAACTTGTACTTTTCTAATATTTTGAGAGTTATAAATAATAAAAACAATAACAATTCCAGCCACAGGTGCTGGAAAACACTGATGCTTTGTTTGAATTGCCATGTCTTTACCAAAAGGAAAGTTGTTAGCAGAATCCTCAGAGGGAAAATAGTAGAGAATTCGTTTGTTTGATTGAAATACAGTTGTCAAAACAAAATGTATTTGTAACCTTTCGGGTAAGAGAGGATTTCTGTCTTCAGAATGTGTTGGGTTTTTTTCTTGCTGATATTGGGCAGGCTGAGTTTAATTTTGCTGGATTGTGAAATGAACAAATACAAGCCCAAAGTATCAGTACTGAAATAAAAGATTATTAAATTTGTAGCATAAATGATATTATAGTATTTTTGTTGTATTTGTTTGCATTCATGCAGGTTGAATTTGAGTGCATCAATGAAAAGAAAAGACAGAAGAAGAAGAACTATAAAAACTCTGGCATTGTGAGCGTTAAGCATTGTGAGGTCTGTAATATATTCTGGTATGAGTGTGTCTTTAAGTGTTCAGGCGTAACAACTCTCATTTAGTTTATCTTCACCTTCAAACTGTAAGAAATTTTAAAATGTCTGAAAGTTCCAGACACAGTAAATATTGAAGGGATTCTGATTCATGTAAGGAGACAAACTGAGAGCTGAATTATATCTGTCCTCCCCTGTCCCTTCACTTTCTCTCGAAGAGAAAGGTCGCTTACCAGTTTGCTGATTCCTGAACCCCTGCATTTCCCAACTCACTGTTTTATGGTGAAGTAAAATTGTGTAATTGTCATAATGTGTTATTTTAGAAGTGAAGGTCCTTTCAGAGCTTCTTCGGTGTCTGCCTGTAGTTTTGTTAAAGGCTTGTTTCTGAGGCACTGAGTATATGGCGGCATATGGTGCAGCATGTGGGTGGGATAGCTATAGGGCAAAACTAGTGCTTTTTATGGGTAGAGGCAACAAATCTGGAACCTCAGAAGCTGCTGCAGTAGTAATAACTGTTTTTTTCCCATTGAAAAAACCAAAATTTCTATCTTCTATTTTTAGATCATTGTAGAATGCACATTCCTTGATTACATCATGGGTGGGTGTCAGCTGAATTTCACAGTAAGTTAAATCATTTATATGAAATACCTTTTGAGTTTTGGAACAAACTGAAGTATAGAATTTATTGCCTTTGCTCTTTATTTAATTATTATATTCTTTTATTATTGACTTTTTGTTCTGTAGTATGGAGCAGGAAGCCATTTTGCCAGAGTGCTTCTAGTCTGTCTAGAAAAAAATAGTCTTCTGGCAAAAAGTCCATCTGTCTTCTTTACTTCTGAACCTCTGGTTCTGTTTATTATGAACTAGCTAAGTTGTGTGGATGGAGATCAAGGAGAAATTTACAGTTCTTTGAAAGCAACAACAGTCATTTTATGGGTCGTGACCCTTAGGTTATGTAATTTGTGAACCAAATCCAATACAAATAACAGTAGAACGTCTTCACCTAAGTAATATGCTTCATCACCAAAGCAAAGAAGACCTATTGAAGTCAGAGAAAGAGCTCTTTAGGCTTCTGTTGAGCCTCGGTAGTTGTACTTCTGAGAGGAAAGGTGTGTGTGGCAGGATACAGAATGAAACTAATTTAACAGCTTTTGAAGAGCTGCTGTGAATAATAACGGAAAGTAAACGCAGTGAAAACCTGACAGGATGCCGAGAAGCTGTACATGGCCCATCTCTGGAAATGTTCAAAGCCAAGTTTGGTGGGGCTTTGAGCAACTTGGTCTTGTGAAAGTTTTCCCTGCCCATGGCAGAGGGGTTGGAACTAGGTGATCTTTAAGGCCTCTTCCAAGCCAAACCATTCCATGATTCAGATGAAAGTAATTTCTGCCCTTCTGGAGAGATGCAGGTGTTTTGAGGGTTTTGTAGTGGCATTGCTTTAAGAGTGTTAATATTCCAAGGAACTCTCATCCAAGTACTGTGCCTGTTGGATTTTTTAGATGTCCTGTTTACAACTCTTTCCTTACTTTCATTTTGATTTTGCCAGAGATAAGAAGCATAATTTTACCTCTTAACAGCAATCCGATATAAATACTGCATTTGACAGGTGGGGATAGATTTTACAGGCTCCAATGGAGACCCTCGCTCTCCGGATTCTCTGCATTACCTCAGCCCTAATGGAGTTAATGAATACCTAACAGCCATTTGGTCTGTCGGGATGGTCGTTCAGGATTATGATACGTAAGTGTTAGATTTTTATTTGGATCACTTTTTAAAATATGTAGACTTTTGGGGTAGTTTTTTAAACCAGTGTTAAAGGTGCCTGCAGATATATTGGAATGAAACTTCTGAGCTGAATTTCAGAACTCAAAAATAATAATCACTGCACCATCATATAATTATATGCATAAACTTGTGTTTACTGCAGACAAGCAGGGCTTTTTGTGATGTAAAGAAGAGCATTGATATAAATAAATGCTTGCATTCTTGCCAATTTGGTGTTAAAGACTAGTTTTGGTCCTTGAAATAATTATAGTGGGGAACTTCTGTTTAATTTTGCCTCTTAAATATCATTTTTAATGATGAAATGCAGCACTGATAACTAAACTTACTGAGCTATGGCAGATTTTAAAGGAAGGCACTGACTTTGTTTTCTTTAAAATTGCTTTTTTAGAGACAAGATGTTTCCAGCCTTTGGATTTGGTGCACAAATCCCTCCTTCCTTTCAGGTAATGGAACATGTAAATGCACTAAGATAGCTGAAAGCACTTACTTCAGGAGGAGATTGTGTATACAGTCCTGACTATGTCTTCTGTGTCCTCACAGGTGTCTCATGAGTTCCCAATAAATTTTAACCCATCAAACCCTTTCTGTAATGGTAAGTCTGAGAAAGTAACATCAGACCTAGAGAGTAAAGTGCCTAAGGTGACAGGATAAAGACACTTGAAAAGTGAACTGAAGCATGTTCTAGTTAAATAATTAGTTTAGTCCTGTAGTAAGAAACAATTTTATAACTGATTTCTTCTGTAATGATTTGTGAAAGAAGTGGTTTAAATAGCCATGGCACGGGGCTGGGAACAGTTCTCTTGTGTTATCAAGCCACTTTATTCTACTTTGCTGCTGGTGTGGAGTTGTCTGGTTTGGGTGTGGTGTTGCTAATGCCTGTTCAGTGTGCCCTCTCTGATCACACACCACGCACACAAGCTGTCAGGAGAAGAGAACTGCTGTAATTCAGTTCCACACCCTTGAGGGTACAGAATTTGACCTTTCTGTTCACACAAACAGTCATGTTATGCATGTGCCTTAAGCATTGGTCAAGCTGAAAGACTCCATTGCTCATGAATAACTTTTTTTTCACTATGGTTAGTTTCATATCTTTGCATTATCATTTCAAGGAACTGATTTATACAGCTTTAGGAAAATCTAATATGAAAAAATAATATGATCTATTTCTGTTCTCTAGGGATCCAAGGCATTGTTGATGCATATCGAGCCTGTCTTCCTCAAGTGAAGTTATACGGACCGACAAATTTTTCTCCAATTATAAATCATGTGGCAAGATTTGCTGCTGCAGCTACTCAACAGCAAACAGCATCTGTAAGTTATTGATGATACTGTGTATGTTTTCCTTCCTTTATTTTCCTTCTGCGTTATAAATACTGTTTTTCTCTTCTAAATGTGTAAGTGTGCTTATTTGACACTTGGCCCTTTACCTTGTGAATAAATGTTTGTTACCCTTAAACAAGTTAAGAAGTAACTTTTTTTTTTGCAGCCCTCTAGTCAGTTAACTAAATAAACTCTTCAGATCTGAAATAGAAACTTAAAAATACACACCGCCTTTATGGTGTCTTCTCTTCAAAGCTCTTGAAGTACTTTACAGGTATTAAAGTCTAATTTAAGCCTTTACCTACAAGAGAGTGATTTAACCTCAGCTAAGAAAAAATCAACTAGACCTTGTTTCACATTAGATAGCTGAGAGAGAGAATTAATTATGGTAATGAAGAAGTGGATTGTATAGCTCCTGACACCTAGGTACCAACACAGCTAATTAACTGTTCTATAAAGCATTAGGTGCTGTAAGGGCTGTGCCCTTCTCCATATTAAAATTATATGTATGAGTTGTTGACTATATTAAAAATAGGAAGTCTGAAGACCAAGTCTTGAGTATTGAATCATGTAGGTAATAATGCATGGAAGTTCAGAAAATCCTTAATCATTGATGACAGCAAATAGTGGTGTATTTGATGTCATGTAAAATCAGAAAATAAAATCAGCTATTTTTGCATGTAAAATTATCTGTGGAGACCAGTTTGAAAAAGAGCTATGGATTTTCATATGCTATGAAGCTGGTAAGGTTTTGCCTTGGTAGTCTTTCAGTAGCAGCTGTAATATATATCTATATCTATGTATATCTATATATATCAGGAAAATAGCAAACCTCTTGTTGGTTTTGGTTTTGGATTTTTGGGGTTTTTTTTAAAGTTTTATTTATGACTGTGTAGTATGCCTAGAAAGAGATTATTTTTCCAGCCTGAAAGGATGTATGGAAGACGATTTGCTACCTTGACATTTAATACATATCATAATCATTTTGGATTGGCTTTTGATTCTGATGCTGGGTTTTTTTTTCCATATGGAGAAGTATGAGAAGAGAAAAATAAATCCAATGTGATGTGTTATCTTGCTGCTGTTGCTTATAGCTTTCTGTGGTCATAACTGCTTTATAGATGTTCTTCCTGGAGTGGGGGAATGGCCTAGCAGAAAGCAGGGATAAAAGGTGATACCTGAAGAGACAAGATATGGGAAGAACAATTATTTGGAGGTAGATAAAGGCAGATGTGAAGGAAAGTACTGAAGAGAGACTTCTGAGAATACTGGGAGTATCTTTGGAACTTGAATTTCTGCTGTTCAGTAATCATCTCAAATGAACCAAGTGAGGGAAGACTAGAAATTCAAAAAGCATTTGATACTATCTATGCTTTGTAGGTGTAACTCGTTTTTGGTGTACCAATCCAGAACAGAAGCTAAGATGTCAAATTTAGAAGTCCTGGCAGAATAGTGGAAGAAACTCAGGTGGTACTTTAATAAATTACTGATGTACTACAAAGTAGTCTCAGATGCCTTGGTAATTAACTTCATGAAGCAGCTAGAAAATATGATTAAAGGAATTTGGAAATGGCTGTGTTTTTCCACGCTAAAAGGTGTGATTCGGGATTTTTGGACTACTATGAAGGAAATAAAAGGTAGTGTTTTGTAAAGGTACTGATAGACCAGAAAGGAAAGAAATACAAGTTTCACAGATATTACCTTTCCAAAATCTCAATAAACTGTCTTCTACCGAGAACAAATATTTGGAAACTGTTGGTTTGTCTGGGGTTTTTGGAGAAAAGAAGGGTGATACCATTGGTTTTTTGGATGGTGACTGTTTAATGATGAGTTCTTTTAAAAGATTATACTGTCCCTATAAGCTTTTTCAGACTATACAGATGAAGCCTGACTACAAATTAGATGTTTGATTGTAAAATTCAGTGAGCACATTGAACATGCAAAAGTGACACTATGTAGTCTGTGTTTTTCTAAGTGTACGTGCCTAAATGTTTACTATTTCTTTGTCATAACATGGTGTTTATTGATTTGGCAGCAATACTTTATACTTCTGATCATAACGGATGGTGTGATAACAGACCTCGATCAAACTCGAACTGCCATCGTTAATGCTTCCAAATTGCCCATGTCCATTATCATTGTTGGTGTTGGAGGAGCAGACTTTGATGCTATGGAGTTTCTTGATGGTGACGATGGAGTTCTTAGGTCCTCGACAGGAGAGCCAGCTGTCAGAGACATTGTCCAGTTTGTGCCATTCAGGAAATTCCAAAATGTAAGTAATTTTATTGATAATGCTTAATAAATACTGTAGAGGCATGCTGGGCTTGCTCGGATGTCCTACACCTAGTCCTAAGTTTTTGGAGTGTCTCCAAGATCAATTCTGAGACAGGTCTTTATCAAATGCTGAAAAAACTCCAAAAACCCGTAAGTTTCTAGTTCCGGTACTGCGTTTCTGACTAGTTGCTGCAGCTGAATGACCTTTGTGAAACCTTCTCAGACTTGATTAAATAAATGGATGTGGTTTTCATTTGTGAGGAAGAACTTACTCTGGTTTTGTTCTTATGGTAATTTTTCTTTTTATTGTGGATGTCCATTTGTGAATATGGATTAGTCTCACAATTTAGTGCAGTATTAAAACTCAAGGTTAAATCATAATCAGGGAGGTCATTATCAGTAGAAACTCTGTGTGGCCACAGCAGTGGTGATAGTTTTCATTTTCATAAAAGTAAATATACGAAAAAAATGTGGTGAAAGAATGAAGTCCTGATATTTTTAAATTTCTGTAAAACCTGATAAAATATGTGTAGGGTAATAGAAGTCAACTTCTAAGTGTCATATTGTTGGGAAGAAATTACTTAAATAAAACCCACCAAAATTTCCTCAGGATGGGAAACATAAGATCAGTATTTTTATTTCCGTCCTAATATGTTCTAATTTTTATTCATATCTTAATATTATCTTGTTAATAATACTCCTTACAACTTCTTATTTTGCTTTTGTATTTTTGTTTTTTACTTTTGATACAAATTCTTTGTTTAATTTCAGAGTAACTCAGTTAAACTGAAATGAGAAAGGGAGAGCAAAATCAATACAGAATATGCTTATCAAGTAATGCACTTGGATGTAGATGAACTAGGGTCAGTATTCAGTATAATATTACATATTCAGATGCTTTCAGTTTCTGGAAAAAGAGTTGTTTTTTTCTTATGGATATTTAGTCTTACAGTAAAAACAGTATCTCCAGAAGAGCTGCACCATAGAAATACAGTTATTGTGGATGAGACTTGGTGCAAAAGATTGCAGATGATTTAGATGAGCCCCTGAAGGGTCATCTTAAGCAGATAGTGGAAGTATGTTCACATGGCTGAAGTCTGATTTCTGCACTGTGTGTTTCATATGACAAAAGGTCTTTTCAGACATGGCAGCCTTTTGTGCACTCAGCTCCTGTTCCTTCAGTGGCCCAAGACAACCTTCTGATTCCTGGTAACAGGAGTGAGAAGGTAAAGCTGACAGGGAAGCTTCCAACTGTCACACAAGGGCACTCTGTAAGACCTCTGTAAAATGTCAAACTTTAAGTTGGCCTTCTAGAGGAGGTGCTTGTTACTTGCCTTAGAATCTCCGTTAGCGATTGGTGGAAACTGAAACTTGGTGTTCTTTTTTTAAAGGCTCCCAAAGAAGCTCTGGCTCAGTGTGTCCTGGCAGAAGTCCCTCAGCAAGTGGTGAACTACTTCAGCACCTACAGACTGCAACCTCCTAAGAATCCTGCTGCAAAATGAGTGGGCTGGGCAGAGGAGAGACTTTGTGCTTGCTTCACTTGCTGTATCTGCAGGCTTTGGTTCTCAAGATACTTCTATATACATGTACTCCTGCCTCTGTATTGTAATGTCTGTTAGCTTTTGCCTACAAATCACTTTGCCAAATGTGCCTTTTAAGGGCCAAAATTGTAATGGTGTTGTATTTGATGTTGATTTGAAAGATAGTGCTTACATAGATGCATTTGATTTTAGAAAGTAAGAGTAGAAAATGATTTCTGTTGAGCCACCATAACAAAATTTTGTCACAGGTGTTTCATATTCAGCCAAGTGCCACAGAGTGTAAAGTCCCCCCTTGCACACTTCAGTGCCTTTGGGCAATGCCTGGGATTCAGGGCTGTAGATTCAGAACATAAGTCAAAGAAGTCATTAAAGTATGTATTCTTTTATAGTATGCCTACTCCTGAGGTAGTGTGGGAATCAGTAGGGTGAATCAAGGTAAACCTCTGTCATTTCAGAAGAATGCCCCTGGCCTTTGAGGCTACTACTGTAAGGGCTGTAAGATGTGTTCCAATGTGCAGTGTACTGGAAAATGGAAATTCCAGATTTTATTTTGGTAGGGGTCTTATTTCAGGTTCTCCCCCCTTACCCCCCGCCCCCACCATCCTATAAAACAGTCAGGACTATTGACATTTAAAGGGCTTTTTGTGAAGTAGGAATTCACTTTTTAGTTAAAAGGTTTTGTCTGATTTAAGACTGCATATTTTGAGGTGAAGGCAGTTCTTCAAAGTGCTGTGTGTATTTACTTTTGTCATACTTTGAATCGTGCTGCTTTTTCATGAGCCCACTAATAAAAAGTGCCTGCAAAAAACCCAATATTCCCTCTCTCTCTCCCTTTAGGAAGACATAAGAAAGTCAAGTCTCTCAAGCCCTAATGCTGTAATCATACTGCATTTCTCTAGGGCAAACAATTTCTGGTTTATTTACTTGGGGTGAATTTTCCCTTCACCTTTTATACCAAGTGTAAATCGTGTCATGTTTGCCTAGTGGACAGATGAAGGTTTCTTGTCCCCCAGTTGCATACTGCCTGCTGAGGATCTCTTCTGATCCTGTCACTGTGTGTAACATAAGTGGATGTAAAGGTCACGTTTATCACTTTTGAAATGCCAGTCTTGAGCATTAGTTTTGCAGTTTCACATTTGAAGTGGTTTAGACATCCAGCTGATCTCATGTGGATGGTCTGACTGTAGTATGTAAGAACAGAATGGGCTAATGCGAAGTTCAGTCGAGTTGGACACTGAAGTTTTCGTCAGGTCATAGTGTATAGGACTTTCAGTTGCTGGAGCTCCTTGGTATACTGTTTGTTTTTGGTTTGGTTTTTGTTTTTTTTTTTAACATGTATAATCCTGTCAAAAGTCTAAATTCATGTTAACAGTGATGGATGAAAGATATATGTATTGAGATTATCTTACAGAAGACATACCAAATGCTTTGTAGACAGTTGACACTTATCAGTCAATCATAAATGGATATATTATCTATACTCCATTTTTCTTGGTGGAAGGGGATCCTAAATACTATCAAGTAGTGAAATATTAAGGAAGAGAGTTTGCTTCATATTAAGCCAAGCTCTTTTTTTAAAAATGTAATTCATATATTTGTATAAAAAAAAATCTATAATAATTTTTTTATCAGTGTAGTGCAAATCAGTTACTATTTTATATATAAATTACAATGAAGTTTCATGTCACATAGGCAACTCAAAATATTCAAATCAAAGAAGTTATTAATAATAAACCTAAATCACACTGCTGCAAATTGAGAGTATGATTTTGGAAGAGTCAACTGTTTCACAGCTGCCTGCTCCATGTACAGAGATAACTGGATGCAGTATTAATGCTTTGTCTACATTGATGGAAGTGGATGGTACTACTGATAGGAATACAGGATACTACTGAAGTTCCTCTGAGCTGTCTGCCAAAAATAATAATGCTACACCTGATTCGTGTTATCACTTCTATTTTAAGTTGCCATGGAAGTACATTTAAATGTGTAAGTAGGTATTATTATACTGACTATGTGCTGTATGTAAAAGAAAGCCTGTTGTTTTGTCTGTATTCTATACTTAAATTCTGAGTTTCTACAGTAGAGACTTCATGATCTCTTATTAGAGAATTGCTTCCGTGTTCCTCAAGCTTAGGGAGCTAAATAGCATATCAACGACACCTAGTTCTAAATGTGTCCTATTCTTTGTAAATTAAATGTTTCAGACAGGACAGTGGCAAGAATTGGTATAATTTAGAGGTGTACAGCTAATTCCTGTTGAAAACTTCCACAATAGGCCGAAGTGATATTCTGAGTGAAGAAATGCAGATTGTGGGTCAAGGGGAAAGGGGGTTACTGTGTTGTTTTGCCATTTTTTGTTTGTTTATTTTTACATGTAAAAAACACATTAATAGCTTGTGGGTGACAAAGCAAAATATTGTCCAAGTTTTGTAAAGTGAATGTGCTCGTAGGTCACTGGCACCACCTTGTGATAAAACTGATGTACGGCAGTCTTTGTCATGGGATGCTATTTGCCATTTATAAGTCATAATATATACATATGTACAGCAGAGAGCTTACCTGTAACCAGAATTTTGTACTTTTCTATGTATTTCAGTTCTGATGAAGTTAACTGATTTGCAATGCCTATGCATTAAAATGATCATTTCAGTATACTGTTCCATTGTGCTTTTGTATTCAGCATGTTGTGTGTAATGCTAAATGCTGCTTTTGTGATTCCTATGGTGAGTATGCCACGGATTTATAACAAGTATTATCAGATGAGAGGAAAAATGCGTTTCCACTTAGTGGTTACGATTCTGCAGTTTATTCTTGATAAAGCATTTTATACAGGCATTTAGCAAGAAGATATTCTGAAATTTGACAGTTTTAACTGTGGCTGTTTCATGCTCTGTGCCACATTAGGGTTCTTCCATGCATGCTATTTTGTACAATTATCAGGTTTTCCAAAACTTGTTTTCCAGAAAAATATCTACACTTTAGGTAGAGAGGCATAGAAATATTGTTATTTGTAGTTTCCAAATACATGATCCTATTCCACCCTTCAGTTTCTTTACATTCAAGTGTAGTCAAGTCTGAGGGACTCAATTGGGACACTAAGAGACAGGAGACAGTGTTGCAGTGGAATTCGATGCCACACAGATCCTGAGACAGCTTTGATACTGGAATTTAATCTTCTGAATGCACCAGAGTAATTCTGTGTCTCCACTAGTCAATAATCTACAGGCTAGAATTAGTTCCTGAAAGGATTTATTGCATCTTACACCTTGACCTTTCTTGTGTCGTTCCTTGTGTTAAAAATCATACAAATAGTTGCAGTTTGGATTTGTGGAGTCTTCTTGCTCCTGCCAACCTTAAAAATGGATGAATTGTGGGAAGGGAAAAATACCCCAACAGCAGAAATGTAGGACGTTGGAGAAAACCAGATGGATGTTATTTATGTGTGGCCACTGTCTTCTGCACTGATGCTTCCCCTATTTTGTTTTGGGTCTAAGGAACTCGACAGCTGTGCATAACTGTGCATAACTTAGTAATCTTGCAGACAGAACTGTCAGACTTTCCTGCAGTCAAGACTTGGGCTGTTTTGAGCTGTAGCAAAGCAGCAATTTGTGGGAAGCTCTGTCACTGCAGTGAAGCACTTGCTGCAGTCTCAGCCCTTAATTTGTAATTTATGTCAGTGTGTGATCGATGAACTTAAATATACCCACAGGGAAAACGTTCAGAATTACCTGGTAGCATTAGTGTAGGCAGAAGTGAATCAGTTTTTTCAGCGAGAGTGAGCTTTACTTATTTATATAAAAATGTTAAAATAGGGGGAATATTTTTGCCCCTTCCATAACGCTTTGACAACTCCCTCACAAAAAAAAAAGTGAAACTATGTATTATAATGAATTCATAGATCATTATTATTCATGGAAAGCTTCATTCATGAAACAGTTCTGCAGTATTTCTAATCTTGAGATTTCATTGAGACAGTCCTGAATGTGCAATAGATGAATAACTCTGTATGAAAGAATTTAAAATATTCTCCCTCTGTTGTGATGTCCTTTTTTCTTACATATCAAATAACAAGAAGCATACAAATAAAGATGGTTCTCTCCACAAAGCAGTTGAACCTTCACCTCACTGCTAATGCAGCAGAACTTTCTTTTGAAAGAGATTAGGGTTTTGGTCACGTCAGAGGATTTGTAGAATACACAACATAGGGAATTCGGTCATCCGGCTTTTACTTGGGCAAACTTCCCACTGATTCTGGTTAGGCTTCCAGCTTTGCCTGTGATTACAGAAGTTGAAAGGCTTTAAAGCCCAGGCTTACAGAATGCATAGCCTGCAGGGTCATATATAGCCTGAAAAATGAGTGTTTAATTTTGGCATGGTGCCTTCCGTGGTTAGCTGGTCAGCCATGAAGGAGCCGTGAAGTGCTCTTGCCACTTCTTGGCTTGGCCTCTGCAGGTTTTTAGTTTACAAAACTGTTCATCCACTCTGAAAGGGGATTGGGGGAGAGAGGAGATGCAAACCCATGGAAGTAAAGAAAGTAGTTGGGAGTTCAGGTTAAAACACAGCTTCGAGCTTTTGTGTAATACTGCACGTGAGGCCCATGAGTTGATGCAGAAGGGTGGCAGTGTGGGAGCTCCTGCCTGGGAAGATGTATCCTGCGGCTGTGGCACTCATAAAGGATTTATTGTAGTTCACAAGTATGATGCAGCTAAGACACGGAAGACACACGTTTCTCTTTGCGCCCTTAGTCAAAGTCTATGATGTAGATGAACAATTGGAGCATTGGTTGAAACTTTGTAACACAGAGCCAGACCCTGTAAATCCTGCTTTTTATAAAACAGCCTTTTTTTTTAAGTGGCTGGTTTAAATACCAAGATTCTTCAGACAGCCATATCAAGTGCTTACTTTTCAGAGAGCATGCCCAACCCCTTGACATGATCAAACAAGTAAATCAGGAGCCCAAAGTTATAGGTCACCTCTGGAGGCTGAACGATCTAAGTCTTTCCAATATTAATTTGCCAGAGTCAAAGACAGCTGGAGCAGATGTTTATGCTTTCAGAGGGTTGGCAATAATTCTGCAATCTACTTCCCTCTTGTGGATTTTGTGATTTATTTTTTGACAATAATTTTGTTATGTTGCCCTCTGTCCCAAGGTAAAACATCCTAACACACGGCACCTGCTGCCTGCTCTGAGCCACGCTGGTCACAAACCCAGGTCACTGATTAGAAGTATAAGGGGAGGAGAGAGAAGGATTGAGAGAAGCACAAGGAACCTTAGCAACAGTAGGGCAGTGGCAAGGAAAAGGATAACTATGGGAAGGCAGAGGAGAAAATAGAAAAGAATACATACAAGAGTTGAGAGCAAACTGAGCAACAGGAACACCAGTAAGAAAGCAAGGATAAAGAGGAGAGGGAAGAGGAGAAGAAGGAACAAGAAAGCATAAGAGAAAAGGGAGAGCATTGATAATACAAGAAGCAAGTATTTGTGAAATACAATCTGTGCCTTAATTGCTAATACACCAGAAGTTCTCTCTTCAGGGTCAAGGTTAAGAATATAAATAATTTGCGCCTTTGTGCCAGGAGAGGAGGGCAAGAAGAAGAGGAGCTGGAGTAGATTTGTCTCATGGGTAGTCTCTACTTTTATCTTCTATACCCAAAAGCAAAGTCCAGCCAGCCGTCTGAATGTAGCAAGACAATGGATGAGGCCACAGCCCAAAGCACCGTCTATTTCTTTTCTTTCTCTTTGATTTCAACTTTAAGGATCTCTCCTTCTCCTGCTCTGGGGGATGGTGTCATACTAATGATTAGGGACTCCTTACTGGTTGTTCTCTGCATAACTGCAGGCTTATCATCTGCTTTTGGCTCTTCCTTTTGAGCAGGGGGTGCAGAGGGGGCTGCAGGCTTCTCGGGCTTCTTCTCCTCTTCTTTAGGCTTGGTTTCTGGTTCATCTTTAGTTTCCTAGAAACAAGAGGTTTAATGTTTTCCAATACTGCAGAAGAAGTTCAGGAAGTCATTCTATTCTGTACATGCCATGGAAAGGCACAGCATGGCAACACATTAATGCTATTAACAGCATACAACACATGTAAATTTCTATTCAGATGCTGAAAACTGGTTTCTAAATGAAAAAATGCAATTTCAGAATCAGAATGTCAGTATAAAACCTAGGAAACACTTGTGGATATTCATAATACCTGCTTCTTACTAATAGAGAGGGATGAAACAGGCCTGTTTTGGGGCACAGAACCCTTCCTTAGGTTTTGCCTTCCTTTATGTACTTACATCATGGAGAAAGAAAGGCTGTTTATGTAAATCTTGACATACTTCACACTGCCTCAGTTCCTTGGCCAAGCATACTTGCTATTAAGTTCACAAATACACAGTAAATTGAGCAGCATTTCTACTCCAATCATAGTGTTGTAGTCATTTGTGTAAGCAAAGTGCAGAGTTCTTTATTTAATTTAAATATCACCACAGCTATAAAGAAAAGAATTCTGCCACCTTTGGGTAAATATGTAGAAGTGAGCAGGTTCTTATTAACATTAGGATTTCTCAGAACAGAGTACAATGTGGGAATTATTTTCCATCAGTTAAAATAACAGTTTTCTCACAAGTGCAAGAGATTTAATCAGTTTTAGCTGTGTGGGCTACACTTTATATTTTGTCTTCAGGATTTTTAACAACCAGAGATCTGACACTGAATTGGAAAGTTCACCATGTGCCCGAGTCAGCTGGATCAGATTACTGTGTTTGGGTATTTCTGTATTTACTCTTGTTTACATAAAATTAGAAGATCAGATGCCCTTGGGGCCTTTGTAAAATCTATTTTATCCTCACTTTCTTAGAGGTTTTTTTTTTTATTTGCTTGCTTTTTTGCCTTACTTTTGTTTACTCTGGTCTGCATAAAGTCCAGGTTCTGAAAGATTTGAGCCAAACTTTAGAATTAGTGTTTCCAGAGATTAGGAAAAGTGGTTATATATCAGCTACTGGGAGTTTTTGCTCTTGATTGCAGTGAGGCTAAATATTCATCTACTCTGTTTGCCCAAGCTTTCTCAGTAGATTCTACTCTGTTTTCTGTGGCTTTACCTGAGTTTCTTGTTGCCTCTTCAGCTGCAGCAGCTTAGCAAGGCCTTCTTTTCCTTTTCCTCCAAGCATTGCTCTAAACAGTTTCGGAGTTTCTGGTTTCGGCCCAAAGAGACTGGCCAAGCCTCGTGGTTGTTGCACTGGTGGTCCTGGAGGAGGTTTCCCCTTCTGCTTCAGCAGCACCCTGGAGACAGAAGGGAATAAGAACACACAGCAGTGCTGTGAAACTGAGCAGAGTTCCTGCAAAGCTCAAATGCCACATTTATGCAGGAAAATCTGGTGGCTTTTATTTGGTTCCCAGGTCCAGCAACAAGAGCAAAATTGGAAACAATAAAGATTTTGCCCTAGGCTCTGGTAGAGTTGGAGGCAATTGTTCAAATTTGGAGTTTCCTACCTATATCCTGGAGTATAAACAAGTGCTGGCTCAAATGAAGGTGTCACAAAACAGATGAAAGAGTTTTATAAGGAAAGAAGAGGTGTGGAGGGAGATGGGTACCCCATACCTGAGGTGGCAGTCCCTTACCTGGCCTGGATGCAAATTCAGAGAGCATTTAGTGATACAATGGGAGTCGGTTGATACTTGTGGAAGAAATACTTTACCTGAATTCCAGCATGGCTCATCACTCATAGGTCAGGGTAGACAGGGGTATTTATTTTTGGGGTATTATTATTTATACCCTGACGATATAAACACTACTGCCAGTCGTGTGGCAGACTAGATTTTCACACCATTCCATAGCTGTACTGATTTGCAGCCATAATGAGAAGTGAGACTGTATAACAAGAGTAAAGACTAGATGAAAGATCTGAGATAGATGGGACCCATGAAAAGCAGAGGGTTCCCATGATTTCAGTTTCTGTTAGATTACTGTACAGTTTTCAAGGCCACTTTTCTATCCTTGCAAAAGCCCTGACTTAAGGCTCTTTATGAGCAAGGACTTGCAGTCTGAAGTACAGCAAATCCCATAATACTAAAATTTTCTCTAGCCTCTTTTACTTTTTAATTTTTAAAATTTAATTGTCATAAATTTAAAAAGTACACTTCAGCATCTTGCATGGCCTTATTATGTAAAAACCAGATAGAGGGTATCAGGCAGGTGATAATAGAACAAATTTCTTGCTTGAATAAATATTTTCAGTTTATTTCAAGGAGCCCTTTAAAGATGTCAGATGACCACAGAGAACTCTAATATAAACCTTCCAGGGTGGAGCAACTGGTAACTTCATGCCAAAACTGAACATAGCTGCAATGAAAACAGCGCACAAATTTCCTCTTAATGCCTAGTTTTAGCAGAATTTGCAGATGCCTAGACAGGTGAGCAAAATACATGTGCTCCTGCATATCTATAAAATTAAGCAGGAGATCCTGGTTTTAGTCTGATATCTAGAGAGGTCTTTGAGTGGGAGTGCAGATACAAAAGGTGGATGATTAAGCTTCTCTTGAGAAAGGCTGTTTGGAGGAAGCAGAATTTAACGGATTGGCAGAATATGCCTAGGAAGAATGGCATTCCATAGGAATTCCATATGGCAGAATATGCCTATGGAAGCAGAAGAGGCAGGGACAGAGACAGGAATAGCAGGAATGGTCATACTACTGTTTAGATAGAAGCTGGAGAAAAGTCAAGAATGATAGATGCTGGGGATCACAGGATTTGTTCCACTTTCTACCTGTTAATGCTGGTTTTTGAAAACTGAAAATCACCCCATTCTGTCTCTGGGTTCCTTGTTCCTCAGGGGCACCGTGATTCTCAAGGTGCTGTTATTTGACTGCCGGGGCTGTTGCAACAGGCTGACTACAGCCATTTGCTAACATTTTCAGAGAACAAAATGTCTCTCCTGGGCTATGTTTAGTCTCCTCTGGTGGAACTCAAGTCTGGGACCAACCTTCCAACCTTTAATAGCAGTTCAAGGCAACAGCTGAGAACAATAGGAGTGCTGAAGTATACTAATAATGGCAAACTGTTTCAAGTATTTGGACCTTTTACAAGGTAGCAAGGTACTCATTCTGTCAGAATTTTATGACAAAATCTGACAATGCTTTGCCCTTTCAAAGCTGGGAAAATGGTGATCCTAGCAAGCCACAGCCAAAGGAATGTGAAAAGCACTTTTGATTTGAAGTCCCATTTCAGAATGGTTTTGTACAAAATGCACAGGTATCTAATCCATGTAGTTCCATCTTGTCAGGCCTTACTTTAAATCCATTCCTAACTGCTGTTTAAGGTTTTGGAAATGCATACAAGTCTGTGGATATGCTGAAGCATTTCTCTGTAGAATTAATTGCAAGTATTAGATTGCATCTTTGAAAACCTACTCCTTAACTGATATCTATCCTGCAGTTTCTTTCTTGACCATGTCAGGAGTCCAGATATGTATCTTTATCTCCTATTTTTTCTGATTACCTTAAATAAAATGCAGAAGACAACTACATTCAGGATTTTATCCTACTTACCACATTTCCACAACCCTGGGGATTGCTTCCAAGACCATCTTTTCCACTAGAAACTACCAGGTAAATCTGACGTCTTAACACCAAATGTGTTTTCAACTGTTACTCTTCCAAGAAAGGAATGCAAATCATCTAGAAATCACAACTGTCCATTCTGCAGCTAAAGGATGTGTTACAAAAACTGTCATTAGGACATACTTTGCTTTCTTCATGAGAAGTTTTTCTGAGTCAGGATAGTGCACCAAGATTTCATTGAGTGTTTTCTTGTCCAGAATGAAAAGGTTGGCAAAACCATGAGCCACCACGTTGGCAGTCCTTCGATTTCCTCCACCTGCAGCTAAGAGGCTGGAAAGAAAATAAACACCATCAGTTGCAGCGTTACTTGCCCTAGTGAGGAATCTCTTTGCTGGTGGCTCTCCAGTCATTGTAAAGCTCACTTACAGCTGGCTGTTCTACCCAGTGCTCTGTAAAGGCCCTGCAGATGGGATTAGAAATGTCTTCTTGCCTCAGGAGGGCAAATTGTCATTGCTGGTCAGGCACATACATGCAGATGCTAAGGACTGTGAAAAGTTTTGCTACATAGAGACATTTCTGCTAAGAGATACCCACAGCTCCAACTGCGCTTGTTTGAGTCCACATGTGAACTCAGCATTTCCTCTGTTTTATTGCTGAAAATTATTTACATCAATAGTAGACCAGCATTATTTACAGTGAATGAGTGATTCTCCTCCAAGGATTTTCATTTTCCTGAATGAGTAACTTCTGTGGGGTTCTGTTTTTCAGTTTTCTCACATACCACATCTCACGTTTGAATGTTGGCAAGTTGAATGATATAGATTAGGAAGGTCTTTCAGGCTGACAGTTACAAATTTATCTGCCAGAAAAGGCTATTTTGTTTTGAACATAAGGCATTAGACCAGTCAAGCCAGCAGCAGTTGGCCAGAGGGAGGATATATAAAAAAAGTTAGGTGTACAAATAAAAATAAATTGTTCATCTTGCACTAAGCAATAAAAGACTTCACTTCTCAGCTGTGCCGATAAGTAAGACAATTTCCATTTTGCTCTTAGTACTAAAATTGCTCTATCACCGTACCCAAGATCTACCCTAAAATTTGTCCTTTAAAGATTTCCCAGTGAATTAATATTTTCAGAGAACATTTAGTACTATCTAAGTTCAAAAGTTTTTAATAAAAGATAGTCTGGGCCCCAGTAAACAGGGATTGATACCCATCTGAAGTAATAATCAAGGATATATAAATATTTGTTTTAATATTAAAGATATTTATAGAACAGATTTCTAACTATTGAATCATATCGATAATATATTTAATTTATTAAGGTCTAGTAGGAGACCTCTGCAACAATATGCAAAAGGCTATTTTTACATACCCACAGAGTGTTTTTCTGCAACTCAAGACAGCAATCAATACATGAACTGAAGCTGAAAATGCAGTTTAGTCTTCTTTTTAAACAATTCTGTATGATTCCTCAGATAGAATAAAATGCTTTGCACAACAGGAAAAGCTTCTAAAGAAAATTGCAAACACCTTTTGAGCTCTGATGAATCACTTCTCAACAAGTCATTGAACAATCATTTTTAGGCTTTCCTAAAAGAAAGCTCATTTTATCAAGGTAGACGAGGACTAAAGAGATCAGCTTTTTCATTATGGTGATGATGTGAGGTGAATTTTACAAGTAAGGCAGTCTGACTAAGGACAATGTTGTATACTTCAGCATTCAATCTGATTTTATTAGTGTGTGAAGAATTATATGAACAATATTTTAAAAACAGATACATTCGCCTTACAGTGGTTCTTGGTAATGTAATATCTATATTAATCACAAAATTTGCTTTTTTTACCTAACATTTTTTTACTCCAGTTGTGAGCCTGAAGTGCTGTAATATTAGTACAAGTTGATAACCTAAGAATTCTTGTGCTAGCAAATTAAATTTCAAGCTATAAAGTTGTCAAAGTGATGACTCAGTTTATCTATTCTTTTTTGTAGCTGATCTCTGCAGGAAGCTGCTGTTCATTGAAATTAGGGAATGTCTTGTGTTATCAGCTGGACCTGCAGGGTTGTGATGGCTCAAAATGGCACCCATGTGAATGTGAGAAGAACTGATAAGTCAGGAAAGGGAAATAGGTCTGGATATTGCTTCTGAGCAGGATGCCAAACTCCAAAGAGCAGAGCCCATCGAAAAGGAGCAGCTACCAGCTTGAGGGAAATCCTGGACCAAAGTCATGGAAAATGTCATCTCTCACAAAACTAAATACTCCCAGTAGTTATGATTTTTTATACAAAGTTTAAAACTACAAGACAGCTGAAATCTGAAGCCGAGATCAAACATTTAGAGATACTACTGTCAAAAATTTACATAAAATGGAGAAATGTTTTAGTTTTTCCAGAATTAACATTTTCTGATAGGAAATATCTCCAGTGAAATAGCTGTAAATGGATGAATAAGGACATCTGGCTTCAAGTGTAACTTTCTCTGGGCTAATGAAGTGTTGTTATAACTCAATTTCTCTCATTCTGAATTGTCGATGCTGGCAGGCCCTCATTAAGGCAACAATCTGTTTGCTTCTGATTCTGAAATTATTTTACTTAGCCTAAACCGATAATATCTATAGAGGAAAGTAGCAGTGAGGGTAAGATGTTAATTGGAACTCCTATTACTTAATCCCTTTCTGTAATAATTTTCAAGGATGAAATTGGCAAAGGACGTGTTTGATCTTACTCTTGCACTGGCCTTCTAGTATAATTCAGGGAACTTTTTGGAAAAAAACAGTTTTTGTTTTCTTCAATTCCTTTGCCCCTGGAGATATTTAAGCATCATTTACATGCATTTTGAACAGGGTGAGATGAAACAGTAAATGTCTTATAAATCATGTACCTAAGCCACTCAAAAGGAAGCGGACATATTTGTCTAAACAAATCTTGAATTGGAAATCAGAAGGAAATCAGCCTGATATCAGGTTATAACCGTTATGAAGTGAGAGGAAAACTTGGATGTCCAGAAAGAAGTAGCCTGTAATCCATTAAAGATTTTTTTTCCCATTTGCTTCTGGTTTTCTGTATTCAGAAGACCTTGACAAAATTTATATAGAAAAGCACAATACAAACTCATTATTTTCTAGCGCCTTGTCACAAGGAAGAGCATCTCTCTACTGATACACTTAGTGCTTCATGTCTGCCAGTTGCTGTGGTTTTTCTCCTCGAGTTTATCCACTGACTGACATTTTATATGCAAATTACACATGTCTGAATGGGTTTGCTGCTGCAGTAGGTCAGTGATGAATAAAACAAGACTAGAAGTGTAGTGTTATAGCATTGCTGAGGGTTTTGCTAGCCATATTGGCAATTATGTAAAGAGTAACACGTACTGGGAAATGAGTCTTTAAAGGTCATTGTGTGATTCTCGCGCAGAAACAAGTGCTCACCTGTGTTAGATCAAAAGTGTGAAAAACCTTCTTTGTTTTAAAACCAACCATTATTATTTCTCAGTTTAAAATACAAAGTACTCACTTCAAATGCCAGACTAATAAATTATTGAAAACCATGTGTGTGTTACATGTGGGGGCTGCTTTAGCTTTTTCTTTTGTCTTTTCGTTACTCAGCCCTTTCTGATGAGTTCATTCTCTGTCTTTCTGCATAACTTACAATACAGCCTCTTGTTTGGAGGCTTTGCTCAGGTTTTATATTGTCACACAGAGAAATACCTTCCAAATAAGCTTCTCTCAAAGAGATGATACAATTTCACTTTCCCACTTAATGAAAATGTTCTGTAACTATGAGATAGATCAGATGTGTTCCACCTGAGGTCTAAGCAAGTCCTGTAGACAGATCACTGGATAAACAGGAATGTTTCCACTACTGCAAAGACAGACACAACTGGAAGACAAATGTAAACCTGGCACAGAGCTGATTATTGCTTTTCAAAAGGCAGATTAAAGCTACCAGCAAGGAGATTAACAATAACAGGGAGGCAGCTGGAAGAAACCAAGGATCTAGTTTATCACATGCAGCAGCACATTTATTTTATTACTTTTCCTCAGGCCAACCTCAGCAGGGGGGCACAGTGCCTAAAAACTAGCACTTGATTGGCTAATTGGAGGACATAGCACATAAGAGTTAATGGATTTTGCATAGCAAGCACATGGAGAATATAAAAACTATTTGTAGCCACCAGAAAAAAATTCTTATCCAGCTAACTCAGACAAAAAATCTGGTTTATCCACCTGTTTCTTTTCTTGTATGCTCTTACATAAATATTTTTTCAAGTTGGTAGGTCTGATTTTCAGCAATTTAATCCCTCCTTCAGCTCCTATATGAATTATTTTCAGCTGCTATTTTAGATTTTTGTATCTATTTAATTTTCATCTTTGCCATCTTCTGTTTAAGGTCACCTAGGCTTGCTATACAGACAATAAAATGCATTTGGTCCTCCTGTATTGCAGATAGCATTCCAGGGAGATGTGTTAAATCTTTAAAATGCTAAAGAAGAAATTGTCTGTCTACATTGATCAAAACATTGGTCTCAGATCTTGCCTATTAATCATTGATGCTTCACTCAGATTTTCCTTCACTTACCACATGTCCTTGCTCAGTGTCATCTTTGTTGATCCTACCCACTTTCTAGCCTCCCCATGATAGCTGTCATGCTCACCTCAGAGAAGTTAAACAACCCCTGATTATTTCACAAGTTCTAAAGAAAGTATTAAAAATAGTGATGGACCTACCTGATCTCCCCAAACACAGCTCCTGCTCTTAGTGTAACCAGGACTTTGGTACCATCAGGGCCTCCAAGGACTTGAACTTCACCCTGTTTGATGATGTACATCTCTCTGCCAATCTCTCCCTGGGCATACAAACACATAAAGAACCCATCCTTAGCAGTGGTTTTTGTTGTTAGAATAATATGACAGATTCTTCAAATATATTTCTACTCTCTCAAAAACAGAGGGTGTACTGGTAACATGAGGCAAAGCAGCAATTTAGTTTTAAAAGTGAAAAGGAAGCATCAACAAAGCCAGGACTGAAAATGTAGCGACTTGCAATTCCTATCTCTTCACTTGGTCCTCCAAGCCCTCCAAGCAGCATCTCCTTGGTGAAGCAGAGTGAAACCAACATACATCCAAGGGGAAGGTGGCTCCAGCAGGGTTTTATTCCCTGTTACGTGGTGCAGCATTAATAGGATTGCTTTGGTTGTTGGTCACAGAGTTGTACAAGTGAGAGGCCTTTATTACAGTTAGATTCAGAGCTAAAACTGATACTTCAATTTCTCATAATCCATCTTTGTTAAGAACCGTTTGCAGATGACTGCAGTATCAAGACATTGAATCTCTTGCTGTCCTTTGGTCTCTCAGTTGTGTTAGAGTCCCAGCTGCAGTCTGAGATCCTTTCATGCTGTGCATTGTATAAGCAAATACACCAAACTACTCTTCCACCCTTCTTAGCCAACAGCAATTCTGGGACCGGTCTTTGAAGGGACATGCTTGATCCTTCAGTGTATTCACAAACGTTTAACTTCCTGCACTGTGGAATCAGTGGAACCAGCCCAGCATGCTGGAGGAGGATTGTATGCTTAACTCTTAGAGGGGATAGGACCTTAGTGAACACATTGGATCAGAACTGGGAGAGACAAGGGGTTCTGATGGTCACTTCTGGGTGTGGTAGGACCTGTGGGTCACTAGCCAGAACACTAATGGTACTGATACTTCATCCCCCCAAGCTTTAATTGCATCTTACCTTGCCCTGTGTTTACATGCCTTCTGGAAAGAGGCTTGGGCTCACTGGTCAGCAGCTGAGCTACTTACCTGTCTGGCCAGGTTTAAGTAAAATGTTGAGAGAAGATAGATATCTCTGCTAAAGGACAGTGTGAGAGCTTTCAGCTGGAAATGGAGGTGGCTAAGAGCTGTGAGTGAAGGCAGACCAGACTCTGCTGGAAGGAGCTTTATGGGATGCAGTGTATTTTCAACATTCTTGTGTAATTCTACTTGAGAGAGTCTGAGTACACAAATGAAGCACAGGCAAAGCATCACGGATTGAGATCTGTAGGCTGTGTTTGTATGCATGTAAATATAGAAACATTAAGTTTGATTAATTTAAAATATTAGAATTTCATGAGGTATAATTAGATAATCCATATTTACATTAAATACTTTCCCATATTACTATAATTTCATGTTTGGTAATGTAAGTAATAAAATCCATATTGTCTTGTTCTAGGCTGAAATTTGAGTGGACATTTGTTGTTATTACACAAAGTAGCTTAATTAATTTTATGCTGTCTAATTCAGTCAGGATTAATTTTATTTAAAGGACATTGTTGACCGATATCTGAACTCTTTCTCTAAAATACATAATATAGTTATTATTTGAACAAGAAAAGAATGCTCACCTTTTTGCAGACAAAGTCACCAGGTAAATACACAATGGATTTCAATCTTAGCAACATGTCATATATCATCTGGGTATCACAGCCCTGTTAAAATAGAGTTGATCACTCTGCTAATTCAGTATTAAAAGTGACTACTCAAAACTCAACAATACTAGAATGACCCAGGGATTCCATAAGTGGAATGGAAACTCAAAACATCATAAAGATCAGCTATTAGTGCTGAGAAAAGACTGAAAGAGTTGGTATTTCAAGCACCTATAAAGTTCTCTATGGGTTGAACATATTTTCATTTTTTACAAAGTGAGCTTCTGTATGTCCAAATTTTCTGCGGAAGCTCAGTTGGTATTATGTCCAGAGCTTTATGTGCCTTTTATGGGAATTTTATGGGATTTTTTTTTTTTTACTGATCCAGGGGAAAAAAACAGATCATGTCAAACGTTGGTGTAAGTCTATGAATTCCATGTCTTCAGCAAGTATGGAAAAACTGTACAGCCATGTAAAATTTATACAGATGTATCATGTGATTTCTTGCAAATATCCTAACAAGAAAATTTGTTCTGTGTGCTTCTAAAAACTCAGTTTGTGTCAGAAATCCAATTTTAAGTAAACATTTAAATTTTAGCTCTTGAAAACTACCACAATAAGAAAAGAGAAAGCTCCTTTGCACAAAAATTGACTACAATCCAGCATTCACTACACCAAAGTTATGTTGCCAGCACACATAGCACGGGTCATCTCTCAGGCAGACCTGGACAGCTACAGCAAGTTGGACTGTGGTAAAAATTAGATTATTCTCTGACTCTTGAGATTAATTATAGTCTGATATCACAGTCTCCCATCATCTATAGTACGCCATCATAACAGGACTTTGTCTTAATTTGTTTTCTTTAAAAACAACTGCCTTAACACAACAGAAACCCAAATGCAGGCACTTGGGTTTGTTCTGAGATGTCTCCATTAATTGAGACATTCCTTAGACTTATTTTGCCTTGCACACTAACAAAGATGCAAGATGCACAAAGCAAGATTTCTGTCTCAGTAATATCACATATTTCTGCATTCTCCTGTAAAACTACTTGCTTTGAATAAGTCCACTTTATTGACAATGGCGAAGTTCACATCAATTGCGACGGCTAATTGCATTTTGGTTGGCATCTGCTCCAGTAATTCTGATTCATCTGAAAGACAAAAAAATAAAAACAACAAATGAAAGAACATCCACAAAAATGAGAAAAAAATAACTTAATGGAGGTTTTCTAACATTTATAAGTTCAAGTGAGGAAGCAATTAACATACTTATAGATATGCTTAATATATCTTGTCTAAAATTATTACCAAAACATTGGATTAATGAATAGAATTTGTGAAGTAGTAAGAATCATATTGGTCTGTAGTATCTTTCTTTTCCAAAGTTGAGCAGCCTCCTCTCACTTCCCACATGCAATTTAGGAAAGGAGAAATGTGAATTTCACCCTATATGTGTATCTACACAACCACTCTCACTAGGACATCCTAAGTAACTGGAATTGTGAATCCTTACCCAGCATTCCTTGAGAGTCCCAGGTGTATTCATACCAAGTTCGAACACGATTTTGCACCAATTTTGGAATAGAGTAAGTATTCATATAGGAGACGGTGTTGTCCACACAGGAACGAAAGTAGTTCTGTCCTGCTGTTGCTGCTCCGATTACATCTCTCATCTGCAAACATCAATTGTTGTTACTACACAGTTCAGCAAAAATAGTCTTGATTTCAATATCTTGTCAGCAACATATAAAAATAATAGAATGCTTTTTCAAAATCATTGACTAATTATTCATTCGGCTGCATGTTTTGAATAGGTGCTTCATTCGCTTTTTTACAAACATTACAGATTTATTCTGATTGTCTTGGAAAGTGTAACATTATGATTATAAAGGAATCATTTCTGGGTTTTAGCTTATTCTTCTGTCTCGTATTTCTGGACATGGATAAAATTATAGATAATACTTTAAAAAAAAAAACAATTGTAAAGTTAATCTGCATTTGGCATGCAATGTAGGTCAGAAGTGAAGCAAATTGGGCTGAATTTCTATAATAACATCATCTGATGCCACTAGGACTAAGATTATGCCACTATTTAAATAGTTAAGAGATCAGTCCCAAGCTCTGTGAGCTGAAAGATGACCTTAAAGTTTTCAGTGCAGGAACATCACTTAACATTTCAACACAAACATAATTCAGTTTTTAGAAAGTGGATGAGTTAATGTTCATAGATATCTATTCTTCAACAGGATAAGTATTCAGATGTGGTTTTAGTGGAATGGCTTCATGTGCCAGCTGCCAAGGATTAGTGTGCCATGGGCTGAATTTTGCTCTTTTTTGCAGAGATGCAATTGATTGCAATGGGAATAACAACTTTTAGGCAAGTGTGTTAAGCAGGAATAACTCAATAATTTTAACAGTTCTTTGTAAACAGGCTTATAACAAACAAACTGCAATGAAGCAGTTTGTGTGTTAAGGTTTAAAGTTTGAGAGTGTAAATGACTCCACTGGTTACAAAAAATAATCTGCAAAATCTTCTTGGGGAAATGAGGCTTTCATCGATAGTTACAACAATTTAGGGAAAAATTATAAATATGCAGACTCTGAAGTTTAATCCTATATACTTGAATTCAATAGTTTTTCAGAAGAAATATTTTATACGTATGCATTGTTTTATTTTTGGTAATTCTCGTTTATGCAGGAATTTTAAATCCTATAAGGAAAAGTCTTTTTAGTGACAATGACCTCTTCTTGCCTTTCTAAAGAGCAAGAGATATATACAATCTCTAACTGCTTGATTGAACTTTTCAAATGTTGTATTCAAAATAAGAATTAAATTTCAGTTTAAATTTCCTTTTTTTAAAAAAAAAATATAATTCATTCTATAACAATTATGGAAAAATGAAGTCTGGAATGGTTTCTAGAGAAATTGATAAGGCACAGTCTCACATAGAAATCTCAGCATTTGTTTTATTGTAGGCAAGGTGTTTTAAAACCTATGGATCTGAAGTCCAAATTTAATAATCACAAGCTAGAAATATTTCAGTTATATTCATTTGGAAATATAACTGATGTGCTGTGCTATGGGCTTTTTTTTTTTTCCTTCTGGCAAATGGGGACCAAGGGGAATAGAAACCGGTTAATTTTCAGTTTGACAAATATATTGTGATTTGTGGAAGAGATCAGAATTCTAGTTTGACGAAAGTCATGGGATTTCCATTAACAGTATTCTATCGGTAGTAGAATGACTTATTCAACAATTACAATTTTTATGTCTGATTTAGCAGTATAATGTGAATGTCAAGGAATTGTCTCCTTGGCTGTAAGGAAAAAAAGAAGGGAATTCTACATAGTTTCAAGAGTCATATGTGTCCAGCAGAGTCTTGGCTTTTAATCAGCTTGTGTGCAAAAGAGCTACAAAACAGGGAACTGATTAAATATGTGTATTTTTCAGAAGTATGGGTGACATTAAAATGGAGGGTGGAAGCTAAACTTTTTCCAAGAACTAACTCCATTAAATTGAATACGCTGTCACTACATTACAGTAATTTGAATATAACTTGTTACGTACCTGACCAATTAAGCTGGAGAAGACAAAGACACCCATAAAATAATTCAGCAGTTGAAAAACTATCTCAAACAGTGTGTCTGGTTCTGGAAGGCCACCGATGGTGATTAAACTACGAACTGCCCAGTAATAACACCTCAGGTACCTGTGGATACGAATAGCATTTTTGTTAGACTGTGGCTGCTTATGTTTTTGAAGTAAAGCATATGCCTACCTGATTTGGGCCTTTCAGTGATGCTTTTCAGTCCAAAAGACTTCCAGCATTTTTATAAACCCTTATGAATTTATAAATTTATAATTATACAGGTTCCGTTGAGCTGAATGTTCTCATTGACAGCAAAATAAAAATGTATGTGAAATGCCATGTGGGAAGATAGGAACAGGCTGCAGGTAGCCTAGACCTAGATAAGTTACAGCTATAAATTATCAAGAGAGATAAACAACCTTGTGGGAGAAACAAGCAGAGAATGTGGACAAGTATGACCAATTAGAAAAGGCACATGTGAATAGTTTGCTAACCAATTGTAATGTAAGAAGGAGCACCTGTTATGCATGTGCAGAAAAAGGGTATAAAAGGTGGTGCCCTTATATAGGTATAAAGGTATAAAAACTGCAGCTGTTTGCCACCATCTTGAGTGTCAGCCTTGAATCCACTGTCAATGCAGTGCTAATTTACTGTTCTCTAGTAACTCTAGGTAGCATTACAGAAGACTTGTGTACAAAACTGCCAAGATGGATGTTAGAGCATTAGAATGCTACCAGTGAAGATGGTCAAAAGCAGTGTAAAAGTGTTAGGGACTTCCCAGAGTCTCTCTGTAGCAGCAAATGAGATGCTCAGATATCTGAAGGTCTCTTTCATGGCTTTCACTTGATGACATCAGTGAGAAGCCTTATGATGGGAATGACAAATGCAATGTTGTTCTTCTTGTGTCCATTTCTGCTCGTTCAACCATGTTGGTCTTCCTCTGCTTCTGAAAGCCCTTCATTGGTTCAAACAGAAGTTACATATTTCCACGAGCTGTGTGTTAATTCAGGTTCTCCAAACCACTTCACTAATTCAGCACTGAAAGGTTGACTCCTCTATTAACATCTCCGAGTTGCTGCTCTCCACTGCTTCTGCCACCTTAATAAACACTTCCTTGCCTCCTTCTCTGCAGAAACTGTTGCCTTCAAGTCGTGTATTCCACGTGTGATATCACAAGTTTATGAAAGCAAAAAAGGACCTGGACAGAAGGCTTTAAAAAAGTGCCTTGGCATCTCTAAAATTCTGGTTTAAGTTTAATTCTAGGACATGGTACCACAAGTAATGCAGCATTGCAGTGGGGAATAACTAGCTCAAATCATTGTCATGATAATGCTATAATTTTCTTCTTTTCTGAGCAAACAAGTAATTGGTTTAGGCATATTTTTAAAAGCCTGTTATTAATTAGAATTTGGCTACCTAAGTTTCTGTACAACTGGACTTCAACTTTGCTGCTGATTAGGAGTGGAACTTCATTTTCCTTAACTGTAAAGTGAGATTTTCTATTATTTTAGCTGTGACTACTGCTTCTGAAGCAATGATGTTTCTTTATTTTTGCTGAATTTTATTGAGTTTTAAATAATAATTTTAAAAAACAACCCTCCCCTCCCCCAAACACTAAGACACAGAAAAAATACTTTTGGAGATAAGTTTGTTTTGAAATAGAAAGTCTCACATGTATCTTCTCATGCCTGCTCTGAATATGAGACCACCTGATCTGCTTGCAGACCTTGGTGTACATTTTATTTAATGAACTCCACTAAAATAAGAATTTCATGTAATAATACAACTGCAGGGTCGGTTTCATGCAAATATGAGAAAATAAACTCCCAATAACAACCAATTCCAATGAGATTTGTTTTTTCTTAAATCACTTGAAAAAGTTTTCAAGTTTTTCACCTAAAATGTCAGGCTTTACTAAGCAATTGATTTCTGCTTTTCATTCCAAAGTCACTTTTTTCTTGGTTGCAGATTAATGAAATGCAGTAACAATGATCACTTTTACCACAATTTTCTAGTTTTAGATTTTAACAATCAGAATGGCCATTTTCATCCAAAGTCCTTAAATAAAAAATTCATTGCATATTTTCCATCTTACCATTTTTCCTTGTTAGGGATGCAAAATGAGCTGCTGGATTACACTACTATAATATTTTCACTTGGGTTAAAAAACAAACCAACAAATAAACCACATATACATGTTTCCAGAAACATATGCATAAGTGGCAGCTTTTTCTTAGACTCCTTTAGCATAAGTAAATAATAAGACGAAGACTCAGATCCATTTTGGAAGAATTACAGATTTAAGAATAAAATGATGCTTCTAGCTCTGCTGAGGAGAATTATCATATAAAGCATACTAATATTGTATTGATTTGCCATAACTGAGAATGCTGTGGTGCTTGAAACATGTATAATTGAGTAATATGAAAGTAAAGAAATTAACATTACTTCTATGCTAGTTACTTTAGGAAACAAAAGTAATTAAGCTACTCCCTCACCCTCAATGGCTCTGCGTGCCAAGTTTGTTAACTCCATCAAGACAGACACTATGATCTTTATTCTGGAAATGTCTTCAAAGAATGAAAGCAGCTCCTCAGAGGAATTTAGGGGTCACATTTTTCATTGCAGAGTTGTATGTCCAAAATGTGAGATTTTTTTTTTTTATATCTGCCTACCCCTTTTTTAAGATGTAGTTAATACACTGTATTCTTCTGTAATTTTACTTCAAAAGAAATTTTCTACTGGCAAAGGCACATGATATTCACTATCTCTTAGGCACAGGTTTTCTCCATTTATGCATTTTTGTTTTTATTTTAATCTGAAATGAAAGTTGCACAGTTGAAATACAGAGCAGCTTTTTTCTTCCCTAAGAAGGGGAGAAATGAGATTGTAAATTTTGTTTAAGGAAAGCCAGAAAAAACAGACTCCTATTTCAACAGTATTAGCAGCTCTGCTTCCTACCAGCATGTGTCTGGAAACCATCACTGTTCACACAGCTTACCCGGCTGCTATAAAATTACTGTTGAAGCAAACAACAGTCATGGGAAAAGAAAGGGATTTTTTCCCTCTGCACATCATAGAGAGTGTGTTTATCCTTCAGGCAATCAAACTACTAGATTTTTCCTAAAAAAAAAAAAAATCCTAGGTATGAAGACCTTGAGAAACACTGTAAATAAGATATCTCCTAATACTATGCCAATAGAAATATCTTCTTCAGAAAAGTCTGTTTCAGAATACATTAAACCTCTTTCATGGTTTTGGTTTGTGCAGGTAAATCAAGTCTTTGTGCACGTGTCTCTCAGCTTTTGAGGTGGTATTCACATACCCATTTCGGCCCAGGGAAGCACTGTTTCAAGGCTGTCCTGTTTGACTCTCCTCAGATTACAGCCGGGATGGGTTTAAACAGAGTAAAGAAGCAGCCTGTATAAACGAATGACTTCCTTCTTGGTACCTCTCCTAGAGTGATGTGCTCATCAGGTGCCTGTGGGTCTGATGATCTCAGACACAACAGAGCAAACTATAAAGCTTTTACCTAAAATGTGTGGCTGTGGGTAGCAGGTCTGAAAGTCTGACATGTGAGCTGTGCGTTCACAGCTTGTCTGGAGGCACAAAACTGTCTTTGCTTAGCAAGCACGGCAAATGTGACACAGACCTATTGCAAGAATAATGCGCAACTGACAGCCACGAGACACATTTCAAGATTTGCTGTCTCACCGTGCATTGGGCAACACATGCCAAAGGAGTCAACTGGTTCCAGACACATATAGTGACCATTTTCTGTGACTTACAGATATCCATTAAGTCTGTGCCCAGAACAGGAAGGCAGCAAGCTACAGAGAAGCATAATTGGGATGCAAATAGATGTCTTATATTTTGTCAAAGAGTTTTGCAGACTGCTTGTGGATGAGTTGCAAACAGCAGTAGTATACCCTGAGCAAAGTGAAATGATTTGTTTTGCCTAAATTTACTGCTGACCTGGAGGGTTTGCATGAGAATTTCAGCTCCCTAGTTTTAGTTTCCCTGTGAACAGTGATGAAAGAGAGATACTTCCTTGGGGCAATTCAGAACAATGACTTTATGTTAAATCCCTTAAAAAGGGTTTGTCCATTTTTCCTCAGGAATTAGGGAGATTGATCTTTTACTTAGGCAGTTAAATTAGATTGTAAATAAACACATATAAATCAAATTAAGAGACCATTTCAATATCCTGCTACTGTTCTTTCACAGACTCCAACACTCTGGTGTTGCACTAGTGATGCTGTGCTTCTGCATTAGGAGAGACTGAGGTCTTGCCAAACTCAAGCTCATGGGTGAACTTTTAATGCTGAAACATCGTGTATGGCTAATCTGGGAGGCAAAGCTGACTGCCTTTTGCACCTCAAGTCAAAGTCTTAGACTGAAGGCTGCTGTGCAAAGAGTTCAAATCTTGTACTGACACTAACACTTTAGAGCCTGGACAAGAATTGGAAAAGAATAGAGCTTGCAGAGATTTGCAAAAGAGCTACTTTGATAATTTTGCTTGTGGTTTGAGTATTGTGTATAGCTCTTAGTTATAGATTTAGTTCAGCAACTAGTGTGTCTTCTCAGGAACACGTACATAATCAAACTGATAATGGAAACCGTTTGTTAAGTCTTTTTAGCTTGGAAAAGAAAAAATAAAATCCTAGGAGTGTTGACATTTTTAAGAACTGATTTTGGCCATAGCTACCAATATTTTATGGACACAGCAGGGATCCTACATAAAGCATTAATGGCACTAAATCAGTGCCAGATCATTTGCTGTGGGTCAATGTAATCTGAGACTGCTAGAATTTTGATTTACTTGTCAAACTGCTTACTGTCATTTCTAAAAATTAGCTAAGTAGTTATGTTTGCCTAATCTTGTTGCGGCGGCACGAGTAAACTCAGAAGGGCAGCTGCAGGGGGATCAGGGCCAGGAGGGCGATTGGTGGCAATAGGTTTGAAGCCTTATTCCTCTGGTCATGGTGAGAAAACGTGATTCCCTGCAGCCCCTAGTTTGAATATGTAAATCCTCAAGACCAGGTTGGCCCTGCACTCTCCCCCACCCTTATTCCCTTTATTTGGTTATGGTTCTAGAAAGTTTTTCCCTTCCATGTTGCTTATTGGATCCCCAGTTCTGGTTCCTCCCCTCGTGAATCCCTATTTGTTTGTGCCCCCTTTCCATCTCCTTTGTACCGCCCCTTTACCCCTTCCTCACTGGGTGTTGTTTTTAATCACTCCCCATTGCCTGCTCCCTTTTAAACCCCTGCAGGAGGTTGCTCGAGTCTTCTGTCCTCGATCTTCTCTCCACCCCTATCCCTCCGTTGCCTTGCCCTACACCCCAATAAACCCTGTCCTGAGAAGATTCAGTTTCGGAGTCCATCTCCTTCGTTCCTGTTCCTGGCTCATCCTGCCTCCCCGAGTCCCCTGCCGTGCTGCTTCGCCGACCCTAGCAGATGGTGTCCTCGGTCCCTAAGGCCGCCGAGCTCCGTCAGAGCTAGCCGCCTCCGATATAAACGGCTTTATAATCTTCTTTCTGAATATGTTCCCATTCTTTGTGAGACTTCGGGCATATTTTGCTTCAAATATTGTCAACCCTGAATGTTCTGTGAAAGGAAATCTTATGTGCACTGCTGTGCCATCATGTATGCTGCAGTGCTAGTCACTTTTCCTGATATATTGTGCTTATAATCTGCTTTCTAAATAAATGAATATACCTAGAAGTATCTTGTCTGATAAGTTTAAGTTCACATTGTATCTCCAGTTATAACTAATGCTTTCATAATTCTTCTCTGTATGAAAAAATCCCCAGACATTAGAAAATTAGATATTATGTCATGCCTAATTCTCTAAGGCAAAGACTATCCTATACAGAGACCATTTGGTGTTAGTGGGATACAAAACTGAACTTCATGAAATGCAGCTCATTGTGGAATACTCTTTGTGGTTCCATGTTCGTGGCACTATGTATTCCGGTATGAGTTAGATACAGGCAAAAGAATAAAGTCACTCATTCACCAACCAATGTCAAGGTGAAGTAGATTAATGGCTTAAAGAGGTTTACATGGATATATCATAGAATTATTGAGTGTTTTGGGTTGGAAGGAACCTTAAATATTATTCAGTTCCAGTCCTCCTACCATGGGGAGCGATACCTTCCACTAGACCAGGTTGCTCAGAGCCCCATCCAGCCTGGCCTTGAATACCTCCAGGGATTCAGAGACCACAGCTTCACTGCACAAAGTATTCCAGTGCCTGACCACCCTTATAATAAGGAATTTCTTCCTAATATCTAATTTTAAAGTATCCTCTTTCAGTTTAAAGCCATTCTCCCTTGTTCTATCTCTGTATGCCCTTGTAAAAAGCCCCTGTGCAGCCTTCTTGTGGGTTCCCCTTTAGGTACTGGATGGTGCTATAAGGTCTCCCCAGGGCCTTCTCTTGTCTAGGCTGAAGTCCCAATTTTCTCACCCTGTCTTCACAGGAGAGGTGCTCCAGCCCTGTGATCAATTTAGGGGCCTCCTCTGGACTCCTTCCAACAGGTCAATGTTTTTCTTGCATTTGGATATTTGCATATCCCACATGCATTTTATTTCAGAATCTCAGTTTAATGAAGAACTTAAATTATCAGTTTATTATCATTGTTTATAAAACAAATCTGTTCTTAATTCCATGTAATTACAGTGTGACTTCATTTGGGAAATCTTTTTTCTCCTCATGGAAGAGGTATCACGAAACATTAAAAAACCTGGCTATTGCCAGGGCAGAACTGCATTGTCTGTGGTAAAGCAAGTAAATAATTTCTACCAATTGTTTCTCTGAGTGAAATGTGAAATATTTTTTCTCTGTGAAAAACAGGTAATTCTTTCTTTTTCTCTAGACTGTTCTGAAGAAGCATTAAAAAGCTTCAAGACTGAGTAAACTCTCTGCTTTCAGAGTCTTCAGGTTTCTTAGTCTTATGTACTTTATTTTTTAGATATGAGGCAAGTATTTCCAAGAATCACATTAATAAAAAAATGCTATAATGGAAATAGCTTCTGCATTTTGCTTGTCAGATTTCTGGGAGCCTTGATCCTGCAAATAAAAATCTGTCTATAACTTCACTTACATAAGTGGTCCTGCTAAGCTCCATGACCCTGCTTGCACATGTCTGACTGCAGAACTCAAGCTGTGTGTTTTAGTGGTGTGTGGAAACTTCAGACGTCATTTTTTCTGAGAGATAACTCTAATTCTAAAAAATCAATGCTGCTTTACACAAAGTTTTTTTTGCTCTGAAAGGCTATTTTCTTATCCTTCAAGATAGTGACTTGACACCAAACTTATGAAGCCTGACAAAACTACAAACAAGAGGAGCACATCTCCAAGAGAAAGGTGAGAAGTTGTTTGGAAGGTGATTTATAACAGCAGTAGGATACTCTATGTGGTTTTGCAAGGAATGTAATCAAAGAACAAATTGAGCTTCTGTGGCTTTAACTATATTATAGCCTTTGAAAGAAATGAGTGTTCATACAATTGAACCTACTAGATATATCTTTATAAAACTACACACAGAATATATTAAGACTTTGCTATTTTCTCTTACTTCCTCTCCATCATCTTAATAAATGCTCCTTACTTGGCTCCCAGCCTAGTGCTACCACAAGGTGTTTGTGGAAAATTGTGCCAATATCCAGTCCTTTCCCCTGAAGACACTGCCCATGTTTAAGCGTGACCTTCTCAAAAGATTGGAGAGCTGGTGGAATTTTTTCAGACCAATCACCATGGTGTAGAGGGAATAAAATGTTGCACTTTATTGACACAATGCTGTGTGGAAGAAAAAAACCCCAAACTATCCCCGTGTTTCCTTTGAGGGATTGCTACACAATCCTTTTAACTGTTCCCATGTGTATATGCAATCAGTAAGTTTAATTTATGACCCTTGTTGCTTTCTAAATGTTTAATTAAGTTAGTTCTTAGCACTGACTCATAAACCTATAAAAACTGAAACTGGTGAACTGATTATTCACTGCACCCACCCTCCAAATATGTGTTAGTAGTGAAAGTTGCTGATCAGCAGTCATGGTGCTCAAAGCTTGCTATCCAAACACTCACACAGTAAGGGCATACCCTGCAAGCGAAGGCATGGGAGAAGAATTGGAAGGCAGGAAGGAGCAAAATCAACAAAAGTCTCTTGCAAGAGAAAAGGACTTACATGTTTCCTTCGCCATCGTACACCCATCTAGTGCTGCCAATTCCTTCGTAGTCTGAAGCCCAATAATACAGGCATGCATTAATGTGCAAGATAAACAGCAAGTATCCAGTTGTTCGAATGACCCTATAAAAGTCAAGAGATTCCTGTAAAACAGCTTACATTTTCCCTTTCTTTTAATATAGAACCCATTACTTTTTTGGATTAGCAATGTTAATGTTAAGCATCCACTAAGTTATTCCCCGCCTCTATTGATCTATGAAAAAAATAGTTGGCAGTTACCCATCTCTCACATCTGTCCAAGGTCAAATAAATATCTTTCCTAGAATATTTGGCATGGGGTAATTTTTAAATTATGGTTCCCTGAGGAGTTTATAGTCCACTTCTTTAAATGGCTATGAATATTTACAGAAATTTGAAGCTATATTAATGAGGCTACAGGGTACAAAATAATGTGTTTGCCAAACTCTATCCAAGATAGGCTCTAAACCTGTGAACCAAAGCCAAGAAATGTCTGAGGTCAGAAATTAACTGCTTTACAAGACCTGTAGTAGAAAGCCTGCAGCAGATCCTCAATATGATTTTGTGGCTACAGCAGGAGTTATATCATTCCTAATCCCTGTTCTTATGCTTATGGCCAGTTCTTTGAAGAATATCAATGATGAATTACTTAAGCACCAAGCAGCTTTCTGTTTAATACAATAATGATCTCATTGTTTATCATCTGTTCAGTGTATGGGGATCAAAAGAAAGATCTCCTGGATTTAGATCTCTATTCAAATAACTATACAAGCAGGGGATAAATAAGCAGGAAAAGTGCAGGACTTGCCTAAACACAGGCTGGTAGGTAATGAGTTAATCTGCTACAGCTAGAATTCAATGCAGTATGCAGTGCAGGATAACTGAGCAAGTGGTTTTATGAAAATTTAATAAGATCTAACTAAGTTGGGTCTATAAACAAGGTTAATGGGAGATAATATCTCTGTGGTTGTTTCATTAAGCACTCCTTTGCTGGTTCTTCAGGTGCCTTTCCATGCCCTCCTTGGCCTCTCCATGCTGTTAAGTAATCTACCTAAGTGTAGTCTTTATGATGCTCACAAATGAATGCTATTTCTCTGTTTAAAAGTTGGCATGCTTCCAGGGGAGCTCTGTTTAGGATTGCAAGCTGTAGGTAACAGCAGATAGCTGCTGTGATCTAGTAATGTTGCAATGTTGCCCATACTAGGTCTTCTGTGCAAATTTGAATCCTTGAAAGTAGACTCCTGAGGGCTGAGTGAAGATTCTGGAAGCCTTTGCTATGTTATATTTCTCTAGATGTATGTTGAATCTGTCACAATGAGAAGTTAAAATGTAAGTAATGTTTGCTAGCTCTATTTCTACAAACTCAAACTAATTAGCTTGAGAAAAGAATTCACCCAGGGATATCCACTTGCTGTGTAGAAGCTGAGTTTGATATTGTCTAGTTGATTGGTGCTTTACTGCTCAAATTGTAACTATAACAATCCCAGACCAAAGAAACATTGGTACATTAAAATAAAATTCAGTAGTTTGCACAAAAAGCCTGGGGTTTTTTAGATTTTTTTGCTCCTACTTGTACTTTTCTTCTGTATAACTACCCTGTTCTCCATTTGCCAATGAGCAAAGCTGTGAGTCAGTGTTTTGTGAAGTATGAGGTAGAAAATAGATTCACTTTGTGATATTGAGATTCTGCAGTTTACATTCTGCAAGTGATTTAACATTGGAAATGTGAGTGGGCTTTGACCAGGAAGCAAAGACACGAGCAGCAGCACACAGTAGTGGCACTCAACCAGTACCATTCTAAAAAACTCTGACAAGGCAGAAGTGCATTGCAGAGTAACTGGCTCTGTCTTTTCAGCTGCTGCACACTTTTTACTGGACCAGTGACATCTTGCTCTGTGTGTCTTAGCCTTCCTAAATGAGCACCTTGCCTGTTTCCTGTCATGCAAATAAACATCACATCCTTTGAAGATGGTCTAGCTTGAAGACATACACATCCCCTTCTCAGCTTGTCTTTTGAACAATCATTTCCCATTCCATATTGTTATATAGTGTGAAACCCTGTCCTTGAAAAACTGTTTCAAGGTGGGTTCAATTTGGGTGAACATGAGTTTAAAATTTATTCCCATTTCTTTGAAATCTACATACATGCAACAGTATTGTTACACTGAAACTACTTGATTCAGAATTATCTATATTATTATATATTATCTATATTATATATACTGTACCTCCCAGTACTCACTGTGAGTATTATAGGAGATTCAGAAAAATCATTGAATTATGACTCCAAAAAGCAAAGGATATAATATGGAAAACACTTAATTAATTTGAAAACAATTAATTTTCAAACTTATCAACATGAGCAGATGAAATCCCATTCTTTTTAATGAAATCAGAAACTGGAGAATATAGGGAGGCAGAGATTCAGAAACGAACAAGAAATTTCATCGTCTTGTGGAAATTCATTCCTCTCTTGAACCAAAAAATTTTAAAAAACTCCAAAAAATACCCCAAACCCCCCAAATCAAGCCACAAAGGGATCTTCAATAAGTGATAAGAGAGGGCAACATAAGAATAAGCTTTATGAAGGTCAGCATCTCAAAAATATTTTAGTAGAACTTTCAAACTTTTAAGTTCTGTTTTATTTCACAGATACTTGAAAAAATGCAAAAGATGATGTTTCAACCTCCTTTTGAAATTTATCTTGTTTTTAAATCTTAAAATGTCTCATTTGAATATATAAATATCAATTGTACTGTTTAAGTGCAATAATCTCTGAAATAGATTAAGATGGTAACCAACACATTATTATTTCTGCAGCACCAACAGACAGGAACAATAAATGCTCCAAAACTGGGACAGGGAAAAGAATCTGTTGGTGAAGGTATTACACAAGATAAACTAAGACTGATGATATTAACAATAAGGATGACAAAATAGATGGGTCTTAGCAGCATCACTGACAGCTGAGGGGCCTATGAAATTTAGCTGTGTCCATGGACTGCTTGAGTTGGATGCAAAATTCTTTCTGTCAATGCAGAAGGTGAGAACACAGTTTGGCAGACTATGGTTATAATCACAATCTGAGAACTGTGCTGAATTGATCCTTGCTCCAGCTGTAGTCAGTGCAGTGAAGGATCAAGTTTCTGTATATGCCAGGTTCATGGGGAGAGCATGTTTGCAGAAATATGTTGACACAGGCTCAAGCTCATAAGTCCTATTAAGTAAAAATAAACAGCTACTGAGGATTTGGAACTGCTATTAGCAAACTAAAGAAAGTGTTTTTTAGCTGTTTCAGTAAAGAAACTTCCTTCTGATACTTCTGGTCAATTAAATTTTGGCATCAGCCTCAATTTGGTGAACATTTTGCCTGAACCAGGCCAGCTGAACTGATCTAGATTTCATATGTAAGTGAAAGCTTATATATATTATTTTAATGATCACCATAAAGATGGATATTTTAAAAAATCCTTTAAATCGAGCAGTTAAAGATGTATCACATTCCACCCCGTGCTTAACTGACAACTCATGAAATCATATGAAATGCATTCTGTGCCAAGATTTGCATGCTACTTGAGTTTTATCAGCACATACCTGTAGATGTATGCTTTTTCCATAATAGCTTCCAAACGATCATTAAACTCAAAGAATGTGTTATGCTGAATGGAAAACAAATGAAAGTAATCAAATCACTATTTTTCAGTGCACATCTTTTTTATGATAGTACTGACATTAATTTACACATGCATTTTGCAAATGGATTTTTCAGTTATCAAACTTTCTTTAAACATTGTCCTGGTTCTGGCCAGGGTAGGCTTAATTTTTGCAGCAGGTGGGAGGGGCATGGCTAGGACTCCATGTTACTCTATACCACCTCAGGTCGTTGCTGGGGTGGGATAAAGGGACTCTCAGGGAAGAAAGATCTTCCTTCCTGTTGAGACAACCTGTTGGAGGGACTTGCCTGATATTGTTTATTATTGGTGAGTTTTTCCACGTGAATAATTTCTTTTCTAATACCCTCTGTCATTAGCAATGTTGTTGTTAGTGTTCATTTTCTTATCTCATTGCTGTTTCCAGTAAATTGTTCTTATCTCAACCCATGATCATTGCCTTTTGTGCCTCCAACTGGAGGGGGGAGGGGGAGAAGAGTAGGGTTTTAGTGGGAGCACTAAATTGGACAATACCATTCCTAAACCATGACAAACATTTAACAAAATGTGAACAGAAAAGCAAAGATAAATTTTAGTGAGATGGGTTTTTTGGGGTGTTCAGTGCACCCCTAATATGATCACAGAAATAACCTTGCTGTTTTGGTCGGACTATTGCAGATGAATGACTTCTACTTCCTCAAACATATATAATTGCTTGGGCAACATGACCACAAAAAATTACATGCTTTTTTTCTCTTCCTGAAATTCCAGTAATTCTCCGGTAAGAAATCATATGTATCAACAGCAACATACTAGATGATACTCTCTGGTATCAACTGCAGCTGTATTGAATTCTTCCTGTTTAGTATTTGTAGCTGGTCTTTAGTGATTGCATGTAGCTTTTTCTTTGTTTTTGTTCAATGCACAGCTGGTTTCCTAATAAAAGGTACCATTTATCTTTTCATTCTTTCATATTATTTTGGTTCTACTTTAAGGAATTTTGAAGTTTTATTGCATACTGAAGAGCACCTTCATTTTACTGTCAGAGTTCTTGTGTCTCCCCTCAACTTTCAATGAAAACCAATAATTTGTCCACATGTTTAATGTGTAGGGAAATGCCGTTAGCCACACAGTGGCCTGCTAGCTACTGTGTTCTAATCCCTTCTCAGACCTTTCATTACACAATTCCAAGTGTCTTTGGACTCACTAACAAAAGTGGGTTCGTGCTTGGTAGGTATTCTGTGTATAGTTTATGTTGTCCTTAAAATTACCTCATTCGCTTTTAAACAACTGACACAAGCAACAGAAGGGGAAAATACATAGGCATTAGTTGTGATTTTTTTTAAAAGTCTTTGAAAACCAGGCAGGAAATTTGAGATTAATCTAATTTAGATAATGGAAAAAACAGCTTTAATAACAAACTACTTTTTGAAGGTAGGAAATAATAAAGTCAGAAGAAAAATAAGAGAATAAGGGCTTAATTTGGCTAGACTATAACTTGTATTTTTTGTTGGTTTATTTAGTTATGTTGTACCTTAGCTTGAAGACATTTTACAATTTCCAAATTTCATATTGCTAAGTATTATAAAAAACTTTCTGTTAGGTTGCAAAAACATCTATGCATGGTTAGCCATCCATTGCTAACACAGATCTTACCTTTAACATCCTGTTTGCTCTAAATGCTGGATTAAATCCAAAGAAGAAGGATAAAACGTCAAATGGCAACACTGATATCACGTCAAGCTGTTGAAGAGTAGAGAGGTCAATTTAAACTTCATAGTAATCATAATGCATTTTTTTGCTGTCAAAAACCTGCTTAGACTGAATCATGACTGTGATAGTATTTGAAGAGTCAGCATGCTAAGCACGGAGCTTCCCAAGTACTGGCAGGCAAGATTATCTCTTTGAAAACACTAACAGCTTGGCTCTGCCCTGCTTTTGGCTCCCCTGCGCCTGAGATTTTAATCTGTTTCATGTGGATTATTAACAGTATGTCATATATTTGATTGTTAATACATTTTGTTATTTCAATTGCAGTTCTGACCAGACTAAAATGTCTGGTATGTGACTGGTGAATGCAGGTGAGGAGGCCACTACAAAAGCACTTCTTAAAAGTACTTCAGCTTTTAAAAAAATGCTGCCTAAAGCAATTTGAGGGAGCACAATGAATTGGATTTCTTGCTTGGAACCTGCAGAAGGCATGTGTTCCAAACAACAGGTTCATCACAAGATGATAAGTTTGGCTGGGTTTTGTTGATTGGTTTGGGTTTTTTAAAAGAGATTTTGTCTTGCATCATATTTGTATGCTGCTTCTTCCCATATCACTAAGGCTTTCAACATCTCCCTGCAGTCCATCAACTATGTGATTGCTCTTCTTATCTGTATGCTTTATTCCTTCCAGGAATTCTATGGAGAGAAGGAAAGCTGTGGCAAATTTATGTTCTCCTTTTTAGAGATCCTGAGATAATCTTGCTTTGTTGCTGTTATTGCTTGGGAGGGAGAGAGGGATGTGGAACTGCGGGTTCATCTTATTGTAATCAGAAATGCCTTTGCTCTGAGGGTGTAAGTTGTGTTGGCAGCAACTAGGCTGCAGCACTGACCTGTTATTCCATGCAGGTAAGAAGCAGTTAATACTTGAACAGTGTGCAAAGCAAACCAAAAAACTGATTGAGGAGAAACAGCCTCTTATGAGCCCTCTCTCTCCCTCTCTCAGACGTATGTCTAAGAGGAGGCAAAATTTAGTCAAAAGTACATTAATATCAGTAACTGTTAATTAGGACTTAATCATATGTCAAATTCCTACAGTATATCTATTTCTTGCATTTGGTGAGAACACTCAGCTCTCATTAGTTTCTCCAGAAATCAAGAGCGCTAAACATATAGAAAGTGTGAACTTAAAACCATACAAATCCACTTAGGTCTCTTGCTTTAAGTTTGACACTGTCATACTAATTTTCTGTATTGTGTATATCCTGCACTTTTGGACAGCTTAATCTCAAGTATTTAAGTAGTGATAACAGAGTCATTGAGAAAAATTTAACTCTGAACAAGACAGGTGCAAAAGTATTTAGAGAGAGGAGAGGGCAATAACTGAGATGTGTGCTTAGTGTCACAGAGTTGCATGTGTATCAGGAATTCAATAAACTACCAATCCTCTGCTGGCAAAATCCCCCCAACATTTAGGAACAGCATGAACAATTTTCCAAAATCAGATGCATCCTTATTTTTACAAAGTACCATGAGCATCAAAAATCTTAGTTTGAATTTTTCACTGCTCCTGTGAGTGATGAGCTGTTCAGTACAATGAGGTACTTCATAAGAGTTTACAGAATAGAGTTATGATCACTCTTCAAGGGTTTTAGTTTTGTTTAATGAATCTCTGGCAAATGGTGCTATTGTCTTTAGTGCATACTTGGATGACTTCACAGAAATTAATCAAATTCTATTTTATTAATTTATTATAATTCCAAAAGAATATTTAGAATTATATTTGTAAGTATTCTCTCTTCCAATTAAACACTGTTATGAGGATGACAATCTTCAGCTGGTGAGCACTGACATGCCATTGAGCCAGTGCTTTCTGGTGATATTCTTAAACCAACCATTTTCAGTGAATGAAAAAAATCCTGTGAAATCCTACAGCCAGAACTCCATATTGATATCAATAACATGGTCTACTTACCCGAAACTTCACTGTGCTGTGGTAGAATTTCTTCGTTTCCACTCTATCTGACTACAGTGATAATGAAAGTAGAAAAACGCAGAGTCAAGAACAGAATGTCAAGGACGAGCCTCTGCTACTCAACAGGATAGTAGGGAGGATGACAGTTAAATTAATGATGGTCTAAAAGTATGAATGGAGAAATATCTGTAGATATTTCTGAGAAGTAGTACTTTTATTAGTCTAGCTTACATTAGATCAGATTTAATTAGAACTACTTGAAAAAATGAGGGTTGGGGTTTGTCTGCTTTTTTCCAGTCTGGTCTAGAAAAGCAAATTACATTTTTCCAAAAAAATTTCCCTCTCAAGACATCTGTACCACTTCATGCTCAATGCAACACTCTTCAATTTCAGGGCAAAAGACTCAATTTATCCACAGTAATTCCAAGAAAAATGTGAGAATGTTTCTAATGGTGCTGTACAAAATTAGCTCTTTGAATGCTGGCAGTAACATTCTAACATTACTAGCATTATAATAATCAACATTGCATTCATTAGTAATGATTAGCTATTTATTTTTAAATTGTTCTTCATGGGAACTGATGCTAATATCTTAATAAGAAAGGGTAATCACAAGTATATGAAGAAATTATCTATTATATTTTCTGCATATCAGGGCAACTTTAAAAATAGCTATAAGATCTTAATCATATGACAACTTTACCTATTATCAGTTTAAACATTAAACTAAATGCAGGAGATCAGGCAGCAGATGATTTCTGTGCTCTAAAATCTATGATTTATAGAAACAGCTTCAAGGAAAATACAAGCTCAACTTCCTATGTTACAGTTTTAACTTTTTTCATAAAAAATGAGGTTTATGGGATTTAGGCAAGATCCAGTTACTGCATGTCTTGGTGTGGAAAAACGCATTCCACTACACTGCATTTAATACCTATTTTAATTATATATGCACAGCTTTGTCTGTAAAGATATCAGTAATATCGTGTATGTACAATGTATAAAATTTTATGTAAAAGTTCTGAACTAAAGCTAGTTCCAAATTAGATTTTAGAATATATTATTTTGAATTTTCTGTCTGTTGGGCACAGTAATACCATGCTGAAGTTATCAAAACTTTTTTTTTTCCTGAATTAGTTTTTTTTTTTTTCTATAAGAAGTTAAAAGCAGTTAGAAAGTTAATGTTCCAGATACCCTTTAGTAGGTTAAGGGCAAGCTTTCACCCTTTTTCAAATCCTTGTTTAAAATTTTATTTTACATTTTTCTGTAAAAAGATAACACAAAAATAGTAGCAAGAATTAAAATTGAACATACATATTTTCCCAAAATAAATTATCTCAAATAAATTATTTTCAAAGTATCCTAAAGTTACAGGGATTTGCTCTGATTTTTGGAAAAAAATAAAAACACAACCTCAGAACCTGTTACAAAACACCCATATCCTGTCCAGCCCTAGCAGAATATGCCCTATCTTCAACTATGATTCTGGTACAAGGCGAATGGAAAGGTGAAAGTTTCACACAAACATACAGAAAAATGTATATGTGCATGGGTACATATGATATAATGATTCCAGTGAAGAATCTGTTTAGAGCTATATGCCTGTTTCAACTGCTCTCATCTGTTACTTTCAAATCTGCTTTTTAAAATTTTTAAGAATTTAGGTAATGGATGTGTTTCTTGCCACATAGGATAATGGAAGGTCAGTGAAGAATGGAAGGTCAGTGAAGAAGAATATATGTGTCCTTTGATAAATAAAAAAGTTATATAGACTTGACATAGTGATAAAAAAGAAAGTCAGATTTGATGAATTTCTATGCTCTAATACACAACCACTGCCCACGGAAGTTCCACTTCCAATACTTACTATTATATCTCCCCCTTTGATAAATCGCACTCGGGGCTGGAAAATTATTAAGTCACAAAGGTAGCAGAGATCACACATTGCATCAATGACAAACCAATATATTGAGTTACTGGGGGTTTGATATGGGAAGACATAGCGGAGGGGAATGAACCAGCAATTCCAGTTATAGGCGATTGTCACGAGCATGAGCCAGGCCACGTAACGGCGATCTGAAAGAAAAAACATGGAATGTAGAGGCATGAACTCGGAGTCTATTGTCATTCTTTTAGACTCATTCATTCTGCTGCAGTCTCTGGGAATGCTTCTGCCCAGAGCAGCCTACCAGTCTCCCTTTTTCAACTGGATATGGTGCTAAAGTGATAAAGATGGGAAATAGGGGTCAGACAAGGAATTTGCAAATGGGAAAAAAGATAAGTTAATGAGACCATATAGATTTCAGTGCATCAGAAGAAACTTATTATTTAAATTATAATTTAATAAATAATTATTATAAAATTATAATTTTGCATGCTGGTCATGTATGTTACAACTGACAAAAGAATTGTTTGGACCTAATGAATGGTAGAAATTCCAGATCAAGAAAGAGAAGACTTGGGTTCTAATTCTGGTCAGTTTGCATAATATCTTTGTGCATACCATCTTTACAACTGGTGTCACTTTTCCTGTTTGGATTAAATGTTGTTTAGGGCAGGACCTCTGTATCCCTGTGAATTGCAAACTGGAATGGGTACCTTATGGTGGCTCACAGGTGCCATGTAATACCAGGCCACTTCAATGTGACTTTATCCCATTCTATCACACAGTTTTTAATTTACCTGTGTATGAGTCAATGGTATCTGGTAGCTTCATAAACTCCTGGTATTTTTTCAGTAGTGGAGGTTTTTCGAATTTACAGCACAGCATATCACAGTAATGATCCTCCTCTGGCTTTGCTTCTGCCTCCTCTTTTTTTTCATCTTTTTTTTCATCTTTTTTTTCATCTTTTTTTTCATCTTTTTTTTCATCTTTTTTTTCATCTTTTTTTTCTTCTTTTGGTGGAGGTGGAGGCTTCTTTGGTGCTAGACACATAGATTACCAAAAATGTTGGCATTTAAATAACAGCTCAATTAATACACCCTGTTTTAACATGAAAAAAAAAACTTTATCGTGTTGAAATGTCTTCTAAAACCACTGGGCAGTAACTAAAGTTACAATTAATTATATTAAATACACAAGAAAACACTTGAAGAATAGAATCACCACTGGTATAAACATGTGCATCTGCTATCATGAACAGGGCACTTAGGTTACAGAGGACAATATCTATATTGCTTCATTTCCCTGGACAGAGCCCACAAGTCATACCTTTTATAAGACTGACAAGAAAAACGTTAATTCAAAATTCAGCATTCATTAATGCAATTGAACATTTCTCTTTACATGGCTGTTGCAAAGAATGAATGCAGTGAGGATGGAGATAAGATGCCTGCGCCACGGGTTGATCTCTCCCCTCTCCTGAAACCTGATATGCAAGATACAGCAGGTGAAACTAGTGGTAAGCCTATGGTTTTGTACACTTTTAGGCTTATAAAAATCTTGCAGCGCTCCTTTGAGCCCAGTTCTTTCATCTTTGGGCAGGATAATGTTGTCTACACGTGTCCTATTAATTCTGGTTTTCCTCTGATAAGGATACACGGTCTTAGCAGTAAACTGGCAAACTGGATCTGTAATAAGTTAAGAAATAAAGGTCACAAGTTCTAAAAAGAGAACAAGAGGTAGATGACCAAAGAAACAGTTTTGAAAAAGGGAATCAATTAATCAGTTGGTATAGGTTATAATTCTTCAGGCACCATTTTTTTACAGCTTTTAAAATAACATACAAGTGATGAACAGCTTCTAAAAAGTGCCATAACGTAAAATAATCACACTCAATTCTTTGTGGAAAGGAAAAAGTAAAACTTTCCTTTAAAGAGGAAAAACACTGATTTGTTTTATATTTCATATTTTGTCAAAAGTCAATGATAAATTAATGTCTGATGAGCTTTTTCTGTTTAAAGCATGGACTTAAAGTCCTCATTGTGTCCAGATTTCTGTCAAGGTTAAAATTTTATTTACTTATTTACACAGCAGATCTCATATCAAAGTGACTAATATCCACTCATAAGATATGTATGTTTCTTTGTATGTTTCAGATTCATCTCCAGGAATAAACATATCTTGGAGCTATTTCAAATTACAGAAGACTTCTTGACATGGATGATTTTAGATACTGCCTCTTTGGGGAGGTTTTTCCCCAAATTCTCCAGTAATGTCATTCAAAGGGAGCTTGTACCTAAGGACTCTGGCTTACTCTAGAAAATAGGGATAAATTGACTTCAGTGGGCACAAAGTGATCCTTTCCAGTAGATAAACACACTCTACTTACAAAAAATTTATCACAGTACTTTTTGTTACCACAAAATAATTTTCAGCTTGAAACTGAACAAAGGCACAGCAATTTCTATAGCCACTTACAAGCTGTAGGACTGCCTTCTGGTGAAGATACCACTGGGTCGTTCAGCTTTTCCTTATAGACATTTGCCCTTTCACGTAATTTTTTGACAATCTCTTGAAGTTGGGCATCAGCATACTCATTTGTTTGGAAACGTGTTGGCTTCTGTGTGCTATTTAAAACAAAAGGGAAAAAGGCTTAATATACTGGAAATCAGTGGAAGGAAACAGCATTAATTCTATTTCTGATCTGAAGTCAGGCATCAAGATTGGATGTTTATTGAGCACAGTGCATATTCACATAATTTCATGTCAAGGGGAAACCTAAGTTACCTGCTCTTGCCTCCTGCCCCTGCCAGCAGCAGTCTGTGTGTTATTTCGAGCAGAGAAGGTCTGCACTAGTGGCTCCCCACTGCTGCTTTTCACCAAGTTCTGCTGTGGCTGTGTAAGGCCTAGAGCTTCTCTGATGTATTCATGAAGTTACAAGGCATGCTCTTCACATCTGTGCATACAATTGTGCTTGTCTTTCTTTATATGATAATATCCCAATAGTGACAAGAAATGCAGGTGGGGGAGGAGAGACTTATGCTTACTTTATATTTTTTAATGTTGGGAAAATTGATTTAATCTATGTTTTTATGGCTTGTTATGGCTAATGTGAGGTAAAAAAAAATTGCGTCTGTTTTTAGTGGAAACAAAACTCTGATCTTCTTGCAGAGGTTTCTTCTTTTTCTGGTCAGAGTTTGCTCTGGGTCATTGTAACACCGAGATGATATTCCAGCACTCACAGCATTTCTTGAAACTTGAGGACTCTTGATTTTCAAACAGCTGCCAACTCATACTCTGCACTGAAACCAATGTTTTCATTAGGTTTTATGCACAGTGGACAGTCAAATAGAAAATCTAGGTGAAAGTGATTCTTGATCAACTCTTCTGTGCTTATTCTTATTTGAAATTTCCTCCTTGATTACTTGCTAGTGTCTGATTATGCAGACTGGGTTTTGGAGTTCCACTCAGCTGGCAACTGGGCCACGCATTTGGACTTTCTCTTGTAGAGACCAGGACATGGGATTTTTTTTTCTGTATCCTTGACTCACACTTCTCAGCTGATGTGACACACTGATGCTAGAGCTGGCTGGAAATCACTGTGGCTGGCACAGGGCAGCTCAAGACCTCCTCCCCCACAGGTCACAATTTCCATCCCTGTACTGAAACCCTGAAAACTATGCTAAATATATGAGCTACAGCAGGGAATTGTTCTATTTTTCTTAACAGTTTTTCAACTCTGTCCCAAGTACTACAGAGATGTGACTACTGCGAGAGTAGTGGCAGACCAAGAGTGACAAATGCTTGAAATGTCTAGATTCTTGAGAAAGTCTTCCCAAAGATGAGTAGAAGGGAAAGTGGTATGACAGCACCTTGGGTAGGGAAGAAATAAAAACCACTGCAAAGTGATCTTTGAATAAACACCATGTATCCTCAAGACCTAAACCTACTTTGAAGTTCCTAACAGAAGGAGCTGTAACTAAAAAGGGAGAGTGTCAGAGTGGGATGTGTGTAGCTTTTTGAGAAGCAGTTTTCTGGAGACACAACACACATTATGGTGCCTGAGGATGTATAATTTAAGCATGTGAAAATCCTTCAGCAACAAAACCATTGGATAAAGTGGAGATATGCTGTTAAAAGCAACAGAAGTAGAAGTTTGGACGTATATCCTTGTCATTCCTCCAATTTAAGTCTTGTATAATGTCTATTTCTTGAAACTCCCCAACCAAGAGTTTAATCAAAACAGTTCTGATAAACTTTGTAATCTCATCACAGCTCCTTTTGTGTCACCTAGACCCTCTGCTCAGGCCATCTGCAATGTAATGAAATCTTTTCTTGTTTTGAGCTAACATGTCACAATTAGTTTTTTGCTTCTATGCAAAAAAAAAATTAAGAAAATTCTTAGTCATTGCTGTTGCTGTATTTGCTCAGGTCATTAGCTATCTTATGGTTACATACCACTTACCATAGCATCATGCCAAAGGCCCCTTACATCTTTCTAGGAATAAGCTACAAATTGCTTGGGATTTTCCTCTTATTTCACAGACTTTCCAACAAAAGTTAAAATCTCCTATATCATGAATTTGGTGCTATACCTTTGCAATGTAGTGCACAGGAACCATGTTTTCTTTTGGTAGCAATTAGAATCTATGTGACTTAAAGTTATTTGCCCCACAGTTAATTAGAAATTGATTTTCCTTGCCCTACTTCTCATTTGCCTTGCATTGCCTCCTACTCCATTATTTTCTTGTAACAAAATGCTTACTTTAAATTTACTCTGGTTAATACAGATGGAAGAGGCTGCATGTTGAGCACTGCTAATTTGGGGGTATTTATTGTACATGTGCTTTGTGTGGGGATGCACTTTAAATCGCCTGGGCTAATGTAACCCATTCAAACTTCACTAAATCACTTTTAATTAAACTTGACTCCTCTTGCATCATGTGGTGCTAGGATTTTATTCTAAGCTGTTATTCTTTAAGATTTTTTTTCTTTAAGCAAATTTATCTTTGAAAATTTATCTTTGACCTTTATGCAATATGTTACATTAGGCCTAGGCTTATATTACTTATTCTCCATGTAGTCCTCTACAGAGTGGAAATATTTATTCCCTAAATAAATAATAATTTCATGTGGCCTAGGAAATGAAAATCAGGGCCACAACTCATGTGCTATGCACACAGTCTTGTTACTACGTCAAACATATTTTGCTTAACAATAGCAACATACGTAACTTGAGAAGTATAATAATAATGTAGTTTTCTGATATTTTAATTTGTAGATTTTATTTTTGTAACTTGTAGATTTAAACTTGTCTGTTTAGTGAATAAAATTACAGTGCCTCAATTCTTCCCAAGCCACAAGAAGATTTAGACACCACAGTTAAAGAATATGGCCTTGAAATAGACTGCGGAAATACTGTGTTGAGTGTGCTAATGTATGCAACAGTTTCTAAGTACTGTGGCTTGAAAGTTTTCTGTGTTAAGAGTTCAAACAAATAGTGATAAAAAATGCAGTAGTTATTTCAGAAGGTTTGCCCTTTTCTAAGTTGCAATCTAGAGTTTAATTCCTTCATGTTTCTGGCCATGACCACCAAATACCTGAGTTCGATTCCATCTTTTATCTACCAGGTGACCCCTGAGAAAATGTATTTCATAAATGTATGCTGCCTGGAAAATATCTATACCATTTTTGCTAATTTCAGGTACAACTCAATTATTTTCAGGACTTAAGAAACTTTCTGCTAACTACATGGAAATAGATTTCTTGATCTCTCAATAGAGCTTTTGATGCTTTTATTGAACCCTCATGTTGTGATTTATGACTTCATTTACAACCTGTGTCTTGAAAAAAATTATTTGTCTTTTCTGAATAAATTATGGAGAATCTCTAATACAGATAATCAATTTTCAGAAAGATATGATAATACATAATATACAGTTGACCACAAAACCTGATAGTATAGAGGAGAAAGATTTCAGTGAGACAGAAAAATATAGTTCCAGGCATTATGAAATGTATTGATTAAAAAAAAACATCCTCAATTTGTGCTGACAATCCCAGTGTGAGTAACATTATAGAAGCCAGAAGCCTCTATGAGCCCTGAGCTCCAAGCCTAAGCTCATTCATCCTAAATTATTAGGAAAATTAGTAACAGGAAAAATTCCACGTTAGTCACCTGCTTGGTACAGCAACAGAGGTATTCCAAAAAGCTAACTTTCACTATTTTGATTATGCTGCCTTTATAGAAGGCTTCCATGAGGAGAGGTTCAGAACAACTGAGATAGGTTTCTGCTCTGAAGTGCCTATGAAGAGAGACTTTTCTTCTCCTTTACATGACCAGGACACTGACAGGGTTTTAAGACGGAGCTCTAATTTTCTCTTTCATGATTTTAGTACAAAACATAGTAGTGTACTAAAGATGTTTAAATAGGACATTGGATTTGGAAGATTAAAAAGTACGAATGATTTCTATGCAGGAAAATTTGAATTATTTAGTCCAAGTAGTAGAAATGAGGAAAAATCTAATGCCCCATACTGTAGACATATACTTAGAATCAAAATGTAAGAATTTCTTTTGTAAATGCTGGAATCATCAGTTGCAGGTGACAAAAGGATAAATATCCAAGTGTTTAGTCAAAGGGAAGATGCCTATGAGCCACACATAATCTGGCTGTGAAAAACACTGGTGCAAATATAACTCTATAATGCATGTGATATAGTGCCAGCGAAGTAAGCATTGATATCAGGATATAAACCAATGTGAGAGTTATTCTGACCAGTGATACTCAAAAGTTGAATTTCCATAGGAGACTCTATAAAGTCTGTTAGAATGGCCAAGGCTGCTGGAACATGACTGTGAAAAGGACAACAAAACTGATTAAGACATATTAGGATCATTGCATATAAATCCAAATTTTGGTGGCAAGCCTTGGGAAAAGAGGTATTTGAGCTGAGAAGCAGTATTTTAATAAGAATAAAGGTGAATGGAAGCACATTGAATTAGCATCAGTTAAATATCTGAAGAAAGTTTATAGACCTTTATGACCAGAATTCTAGACAGCCTTTTAATATAAGTGAGGAGCAGTTTTAACAAGTGTGACAGACTTCAAGATTATATTAGCTAAGATCATGAAAACTGGTGTAGGCTGTGATCCCCAAGAAAGGAGAAGAATTTATGCAGCATGACAAGAAATCCTTTCCAGCAAACAAACTTGAAATGTATAAAGGTTTGGAAAGTGGGTAAGTGACTTAATCTGTGTATTTACCATCGTCTCTACTACTACCAAAAATCCCGTGTGAGTTTCTAAGATAAATATATTGTCTTAAAGTCTTGGAACAAGCTGTTCACACATTAGATTCCATGGAATTTCAAAAAGCTCTTAATTAAAATTTAGTTTTCATCAGCAGTCTTGAAACAAGTGTCTTCCTCTGACCCATCATCTTTTCCTTTAATCATGGAATCATCAAAGTTGGAAGAGAACTTTAAGATCATCTAGTCCAACAGTCAACCCAGTACCATCATAATCATCCCAAAAACAAGTGCTACATCCAGATGCACGCCTGGGCAATTTATTCCAATGCCAGACCACTCTTTTCGTGTGTTTTTTTTCCTAATATCTAATCTGAACCATCTCCGGCAAGGGAAAGTGTCTGATAAAGACCCATCTTTACCGATACAGAAGATTATGTCTTTTTTCTGCATTTTTAAAATGTTGGCATTATATTAACTTTTCCTTGCAATAAAACAGAACAAAACACATTCTTATTTTCATTTCATTTTAGGATTGAGTTGTTCTTCGCAATGGAATTTTATTTTAAATTGATGTTCCTTTGTCTTGTTATATATGTTATTACCTGTTACATTACTTTAAATTAATTAATATTTAATATGATAGTGATATAATATTTGGGTTGGATTTGGTTTTATGTATATATAAGCAAGAATGGGACAAAAGCATTTATATGCCTCATGCAGACAGCATATAAATAAAAATTTCCATTGGAATTCATGACTTTCCCTTAGTTCAGAATCTTTGTACAGAACTCATGCTTGTTTGGGCCCTAAGCAAGTGTTCTTGAAATAAAATGCAGAGATCATCCATTTCCCAGATCTCATGTTGTATTCATAAAGCAAAATAGATATGGAAGCAACAGTGTTCAAGGAAAGCACTATCTTTCAGACTTATCTACTGGCATTGAACTCGGAACAAACTTCTTGATGCAATGCAGACTGAAATCTAATAATCTAGGCTGCAGAGATTCCTGCTTTTTAGCTCAAATTTTTTTTCACAGCAGCTTGACAATCCTCCTAGTTATTCAATCTCAACAATCTGTGAATCCTCTAATCTTCTTTACAGTACTCTCAAAGGAGAAGTCTGTCTCAGTGCTGAACACATGGAACTCTCACTGAGGTACCAGATTAAAACGTGAATGAGATTTTATTTTAATTAAAAATTCTGCAGTAGGAACTGTAGAAGTAGTAGAAAGAAAGTAATATGAATATTGAAGGTATCAATTAGCTATGGAAAAATCACCTTTCTTAAGGTAACTGGTGATATAAAGTTGTTTAATTGTACTAGCTATTTATTATGATGTGAAAAATAAGGAGAGCATAATTTCTGATACTAATTGCCTTAGAACAAAGGTATAGTAGTCCAAGGAAGTGATGCTTATTTATTTCCTTATCTGGTGTTGTTTTGTCATTGGGGCTTTCTTATGTGTAAGTAATTAAATCTGTCTGGGGCATCTGCCACTTATCAAGAATTTTTGAAGGTATTTCTTATCATATACACATAATGTCTGTTGCATTCAAACACATTTAAATGCATCATAACTTATTTGCATAAGCCTATAATTTATGACTACATAAAAAATATCTTAATCAAAGTATGATCCAGCGCTGTACAGAGTTCATGAGCACAGCACAAAACCTTCTTCCTATTTTCTATTTTTTAGTTTTTCTTAATATGTAAGGAATTAAAAACTAAGATAAAAATGCCATAAAATTTCCCATTGTGAATTTTTTAAAAGGTTGGAAAAAAGTCTCAAACTTGAAAAACTTAATTTCCAATAGATGCTTTCATTTCTTATCTGTTTTCATAGAGTCCCTAAAATAATCATACAACCATAATGCTGTAGAGAAGTTTGAGACATCCTGTCCCCACAGTTCAAAGCAGGATGAGGTACATCTGACAGATTCTTATCTAACCTGCTCTTAAATATGTCTAGTGATGGCTACTCCATAATCTTCCTAAAGAAGTTTTCTCTGTGCTTCCCTACCTTCATCATACATTTTTTTTTTCCTGGACATAAATCTCTTTTGGTACAATTTGTCCTATGCACTGTGAACATGGGATAAAATGTATTGTCCTTTCTCTTTTATCTCAATTTTTGGCCATTTACACATTTTAATTTTCTTACAATTTGTTTTTTTTTTTCCAAATGAAAAAGATTTGGGACAAGGGCAATAATCATATGACAACTAAGAACATCAGATAATTCTAGAATTTTCAGTGTGCAGAGGTGTGTGTTCCTGAATAAGAACTGTTTCACTGACACTAGTTTCAGGAAGCTTTATTTCAACTAGCAAATTTAGAAATGAAAGAAAAAGAAATGGTGGCATAGATTCGGCTTTTGTGGCAAATAAAGTTGCTCCAGTACTGGGAACCCTGGCAGACTTTTACAATACATTGAACTTCATGCCATGTGCTGTTGTTGACTATGCTAATTATATAAAATTACCTTGGTGTGACCATCTCTGTTGCAATTCTACCTTCATTAGTGGGAAACTGTTATACAGCAACCTGTGTAGGAACTGGCTACACGTACCTTTCCCAGGATCACAAAGAAACTTGAAGAATAAGAATTTATTCCTATGAGATGACTTCCAATTACTGCTATTTAAGACCATCGTTTCCCCTTCTGCAAGATCCTGGCACATTCCTTTCCAAATTCAGTAACAAGGTAGGTATGTTCTCTGCAGACACTTCTGGTCATCACACATCTTCTCCTGAGTCTCATTTACGCAGGACACTGAATAAAACTGGGCTGCCAGATGTGTTTGACTTCTCATCAGAGCCTCATATCTCCTCCTTTCACTTTTCCTCTATTCCTCTCTTGGGCTGTACAACACGGGATGTTTTCACCATAAATTGTTAAGATTTAGAAAAAGAGTAAATAACTGGAGATATGGTGTTTTAATAAAATGTGTTGGACAAGATTAAACATAAGCAGAAATACTTACACTTGCCATGAAGCAATAATGTTTTCTTTTACTAAATGATAATAAACATTATGTCTTAAATTTATATGTCTCAGATTTATCAAGAAAGGCTCTGATATATTTGCAAATGTTTGGCACAAATGTCATTTAAATACAAATGCAATTTAAATATAAATGTTTTATATTGCACACAGTAATATGGCCATTGTTTTCTTTTTTCCTCCAAGAAAATGACTCAACATATAATAGCAGACATAACATTTTGAATAAATTATAATTTCTTCCTTTTCAAAAAAGGTTTCTTCTTACTTTGAAAAATATTAGGTCAATGGAGGATTTACACAAATGCACAGAAACTGCTTTTAATTGAAGAAATAAATCAGTGGCAAAGTATGACAAACTATACCCTTACTTTGTTACATGTTCAAAAAAACCCAATTTCTTCCATTGATGCAATTAGCAATAAATATATATGAATAGTATGTGCATACAATTAAAAATAGTTCAAGGGGGGGAAAAAACCAGCATTTCACTCTGTATAATGACATTCCTATCCCTTTACTTGCTTCATTTAATCTTCAATGAAAAGCTTCTGAATCCACTACTTTTTAATTTCAGGCTACCTACTTGATTGCCAGGCAGAGTGAGTGGCATTAAATAGTGAGGGTAACTGTATCCTGCAGATTGGATGGAATTTAAAGGCTCTAGGAAAATACATCTCAGCAAAGATTACAGCAAGTTTAATCCATTTTGGTACAGACAGCACACTATCACCTATCTAATTTTCAGGTTCTCAATGTAGTAATTTCAGAAATTCAAGTCCAAGAAGTGACAAACTCTGAAAAAATTACCTAAGCAGAGGGAATATAAGTGCTAAGAAAAGAATTTTATTTTTTAACACATTAATGACTTTTCAATCAGACGTAAAAATGGTACTGGATGCATTCCGTCTGTTTGCAGTTTCAAGTACTGCAGTGATTAGCTGGAAACAACTAAGGAAATGTATTAGCCTCTCCATAAAATGTACTTGTAACTGTATTTAAACTGGGATTTTTTGAAAGACCCAGCACAGGCCTTGCTTTACTTCATCTAAATTTGATTGGAGTTTATTGTGATGAGTGTCATCTTCCTATATCCCTGGTGTTCCTACAGTAACCAAGGATTTCTAGAGACTCTGCAGATGGTTGCTACTGGGTCTGTTTCACTAATGCGCTGAGATTTTGGACTTGTGATAGGACATAGTTTCTCTCTAAGGTGCATCTACTTGGTGAATTGATGTGTTGCAACTCGTGGACGGCAAGCACTAATAAGCACAGTAATTTTCTTGGTGGAGGTTATTGAGGTAAATGAAGTGCATTACTCACTAAGAGCATGCTACCAGCAGGACTTCTCTTTATTAACCTGGCTATGCACCACATAGCAAATCGCCTCTTAATCTTTGTTTTGTTTTGTTTTCTTGCTATTAGCCAAATTAAAGAGGGAAAAAATCGTCTCTATAGAAGGACTGGTAGAGTCTATTAAGTAATGTGGCTATGAGAAAGGCAAACCACAAGTCTGAAGTTCAGTTTTCCTGAACCACCCATGCTTATATGAAAGTTAGCTATACTGGAGGTCCCTTTTCTTTGAAAATGTTGAAAGCTGTGCTTCTGCATTTGAAAAAGCAGAATCACAGGATTATGCTTTCTGTCTGGGAATGCTATGGTTTTTTTTGCATAAATTTAATATTTTATTAAAATTTCTTTAGTGCATTTTATATTAACATATTTTGTTTGAAATAGCTAGACTCTGAAGGTGGCATATCAGATATAACTTTTTGTTCCTCTCTAAACATAACTGAGGATATGCATGATTTTAAGATGAAATCTAAAAGCATAGGAAGTCCCAGTTACCTACTGTATTTTTTTTCCTTTATGTGCTCATGAATATTTAGCCTCCAAATATGGATTATTATTTTATGCAGTATTTTGCACAGTGGGGTTCATGATCTTTGACTGGGGTTTCAGCGTAGTGTCTTAGTATAAATAGTACATTTTAATCGCTTTGGTAATCTGGGAGGATGAAATACTCTTACAAATTCAACTGGGCTTAAAGGCTTTTAAAAGACACAGAGGAGAGAAGACGTCATAGAAGCTCTTTGTGTGCCTGTTTTCTCTGATCTGTGCTCTCAGATACTTTGTTTACCATTCTTTCATACTCTACTTTTTCCAGGACTTGCTGCAACTTCTTTGTCTCATACCTTGAAGCTTTGTGCTAGTTTCTTGTTAGTAAGACTCCCCCGTCTTCTATTAGAGTGCAAATGAGGTGCTGAGTGTTCTGCTCCCTCATTTCTTGCTGTGAAGAGACAGGATAATCCTAGCCCACCCTCCCAGAGGTTATTATTGCTCAGCAAATAGCTATTCATGAAAATAACCTATTGCTCTGATACATTATCAATAAAGATAGAGGGGAGAAACAATATATTGGCAGACAGGGCCAATTTGTGTGCAATTCTATCAAAGCCATTAGGAAACAGATATTAAAGGTTTCAGTCACTAGGCTGTAATTCAGCACTTGGCACATCATCCATTCTTGTGGGTTTCTTCTTTCAGACATAGTGTTCAAGTGGCTGAGACCAGTGCTGTGTCTCTACTCTTTATTAATGTCTATCACCATATACTGCAGTATTTAAAAAAATGAAGATGTGCTGAGAAGGAAAGACAGATTTTTTTTCCTTTCCTTTTTAAAATGTTTTTGTGGACAAACAATTTCTATGGGAATTTTCAGGAGCAAATGCAGCCTTTGTCAAAGTTGTCATTCACTTACAAAGCAAAAAAGAATTTGCTCTTTTACAGGAAATTAAAATATGTGCTGTTCCAAACAGGACAACTGCCTTCTTCCCTCTTTCTTATTCTATGTATCTGAGCCTGCACAGATACATTAAAAAAATTAAATCTCCAGTAACAGGAGATAAGGTAAAAACTTTTCTGTTAATAACATTTCCATGAAAGTTGATGTGCTCTGGATGTATATGGTCTGTGAACAAATATGTATCTACAAACCTTATTTCATTGTGTACATGACTCACAGTCAATGGGCATACTGATTATTTCTTGCAGTGACTTTTTATTAAACTTTGACTCTTGAAAGGTGATTAGTATAAGAAAATAGTCTATATAAACTAATTGCCCTAGGACTTTCAGCAGGACTTCCACCCACACCCTGTGCCCATGTGTCTTTGTTGTCCACTTCAGGTCAGGCCTTGGTCACTGTCTGAGCTATGCCTGGTACGCATACCTCCAGTTCTGTCTGTGGTCCTGTCTCCCTGATAGACTTCGGACCTGTGTTGTAGTCTTGTCTCCAGCCCCGTCTCTGACCCTGTCCTTTTTGCTCCTGACTGAGCTGCCTGGGAGGACTCAAAACCTGGTGCATCACTTGGCATTGTTGAGGGAGCCTTTTGCTAGGATCTTGCTCTGCTTGCTGTGCTCAGACCCTGTGGGGCCGAACCTTGTTGGCAAGGGCACTGCTTGTGCTGCTCTTATCCTTGGCTCCCATCTCTTCTCAGGGAGCCCTTGCTGCAACCCAAAATACATCTGAGCAAAGTCTGAAATTTCAGGTAAGAAAATTCTACCAGTGATTTTCCCAACCTTGATTTCCATAACAGTATCATAGAATCATAGAATTGTTTGGTTTCCAGGAGACCTTTAAAGATCATTTAGTCCACGAGACCTTTAAAGATCATTTAGTCCATCCCATCTGCTTTGGGCAGGGACATTGTCCACTAGACCAAGTTGCTCAGGGCCATGTTCAAACTGACCTTGAACACTTCCAACAATGGGGCATCCACAACTTCTCTGACAAATCAGTGTCTCACCACTCTCATCACAAAAAAATTTCATCCTCGTATCTAGTCTAAACCTTCCCTCTTTAAGTTTAAAATCATTACCCCTTGTATTGCAAAAACAATCACAATTCTCTCAGCCCCTCCTCATAAGAGAGGTGCTCCACCCCTCTGATTATTTTTGTGGCTCTCCTCTAGACCTGCTATAACAGGTCTTTCCTGTACTGAGGATTCCAGAGCTGGATGCAGCACTCCTGGTGGAGTCTCAGCAGTGTGGAGCAGAGAAGGGTGAATCACCTCGACCTCCTGGCCACACTTCTTTTGATGCAGCCCAGGTTACTGTTGGCTCTCTGAGTTCTGAGCACACATTGCCATCTCATAGCTAATATTTCATTCACCAGTATATCTCTAAGTGCTTCTCTGCAGGTCTGCTCTCAGTCTGTTCATCACACAGGCTGTATGGATACTGGTGATTACCGTGACCCATGTGCAGAATATTTCACTTGGATTTTTTGAATTTCATGAGGTTTGTGCAGGCCAAACTCTCAAGCCTGTCAAGGTCCCTGTGGGTGGCATCCATTCCCTCCAGTGTGTCAACTGCACCGCACAGTTTGGTGTCACCCAAGGGACAGCACTTGTTGCTAATCTCCATTTGAGCGGTATCCAAATATGGATTAACCAGTGACAGAGAGACCTCCTGGAAAATGAGACTCTTAGTTGACTATCCTGGCTATCTTAACAGTCCTTGATACGGCTTTGACTAATAAAACCAGCACTTTTCCAAATAACTCCTGGGTATGTAAATACCTAGAAATTAGCAACGAGCAAACTCTCCAGGAGGCATTTTGTATTGTTCTAGTTGGCCTCTGTGCTAGACAGCAATTTGAGCATGTGTCATTTACTGCTACTTTTGTAGACCACATAAATCTATTTGATTCAAATTTTCAGCTTTTCTCACATGATGAAGGCAGTTGATTTCCCTACAAATATTCTAGTGAGTAAATTCAAACACATAGACTCAATAAGGCAGTAACCTTGATCAGGAATGGTGTCTAAATAGACTTCCATGAACCTTAAGAAGCAATGAATTAAATTCTCTCAAAGGTACATTTTAAAAATTATTCTCTCTCCCTCTCTGACAGTCATACAACAGATCTGATTAGTTTACTTTCATGCTAGTGCCATGATACCAGTGCCATGCCTTCCAAACTCTACTGCAGAATTTAGTGGGCAACTCTCTTGACAGTAGAATTTACCAAATATTAACTGTATTTTTAGAAGCTTTTGCTCAAATTAGATTGACTAGGTATATCTGGATACACACATGACACTGAGTCAGAACAGCTCTGAGAAAGCAATGTTTAACATAAACATTTTTAATTTCCTTTTAAGGGACAGATTTTGTTTCTACTAATAAGCAACATACCCTTTTGTTTCATAAGCACATAGTAATTATGTTAACCATGGTTACAGTATTACCAGTGGAAGTGTAAGCATTGAATAACATATTGTATGATGACAAAAAAAGGAGATTCTTATCTAGGTTTTCATTTTTGTCCTACTGATTCACACTGAAGTGAATAAGTTATTTATAACTTTTCCATTCTTTCTAGTCAGAGTTATTTTTAATTGCATCTATTATTTTATAGAGGCATGTGCAGTAGCATTTTGCTTGATTATTTTCAGACACAAAGTCTGTCTTAGTAAAGGGGAGGAAATAGGTAATCATCTCTATAAATTAACTCCATGTCAGGGAAAGACTTTTGTTTTGTGTCATTAGGGTAATCAAAATAATAGAAGGCAAAAATAAGCGGGAGTTTCTACCCTGCTTTGTATTGAGTGTATCTGTTTTTCTCCACACAAAGTGATCTCAAAAGGCAGGAACTTCATGATGCATAGCAATAGGCCATGTAAGAATAAAGACTTGGAGCTGACTGACTAGATAACAGCTTTGCATGAAAGGATCTGGGTGTCCTGGTGGACAACAAATTGAACATGAGTCCACAGTGTGTTCTAGCAATGAAGGCAAGCTACACTCTCTGATTTAGAAAGAGCACCAGAGGTGCACAGCAAGAGTATGAGAGGAAAAAGAAGCAAGCTAAAGCAAATGAAAATTTAATTATATTTAATTTTCATAATATGGGTGGTCAAAGAGTGGACCAAATTGCCCAGAGAAACTATGGAAACTCCAGTCTTGATGATACAGATTCACAATTATACTGAACAAATTTTTGTGTGCCTTGATCTAACCTGGGAGTTGGGTCTAACCTCTAAATATTTTCAGCTGGAGTTTGGACCTCATTCCTCCTTCCGGCCTGAGCTGTTCTATGAAGATCTTTATTTTCCACAATGGCATAGCCAGTAGCATCAACTGCACACTCAGTGAGTTTGCAGATGATACCAACCTGAGTGGTGTGGTTGACACATCTGAAGGATGGGCTGCCATCTAAAGGGACCTAGACAAGCTTGAGAAGAGGGTCAATAGGAGTCTCCTGAGGTTCAACAAGGCCAGCTGCAAGGTCCTGCACCTGGGTCAGGGCAACCCCTAGTATCAACACAGTTTGGGAATGAAGGGATGGAGAACAGACCTAGGGAGAAGGACTTGGGGGTGCTAGTGGATGAAAAGCTGGGTACAACTCGGCAGTGTGCACTTGCAGCCAAGAAAGCCAACTGTATCCTGGACTGCATCAAAAGAAATGCCAGCAGGATTGGGGAGGTGATTCTGCCCCTCCTCTGCTCTACCTGGAGCACTGTATTCAGCTCTGAAGTCCTCAGTGTAGGAAAGACACAGACCTGTTGTAGCAGACCTAAAGAAGTGCCAAAAATATAATCAGAATTTGGGACACCTCTCCTATGAGGAAAGGCTGAGAGAATTCAGGTTTTTCTGCTTAGAGAAGAGAAGGCTTCAGGGAAACTTTATTGGTGGCCTCTCAGTATTTAAAGGGGGCCTGTAAGAAAGACAGAGGCAAACATTTTGGCAGGGGTTGCGATATGAGAAGATTTAACAGTTTTAAACTTAGAGAGGGCAGATTTAGATTAGATGTAAGGATGAAAATTTTTACAGCGAGAGTGGTGGAACACCGGCACCTGAGAGGCACTTGAGAGGGATGCCCCATCCCTGGAAACATTCAAGGTCAGCTGGGATGGGGCTTTGAGCAACCTGATCCAATTATAGCTCTCCCTGCTCACTGCAGAGGGGTTGGACTTGATGACCTTTAAAAGTCCTGTCCAACCCAAAGAATTCTATGATTCCATGAATCTACAAATCTTTGCTTCTTTTGCTTCTTCTAATGACTTTCGACTATTGCAAGATTATTGTTTTTTATATCTCGTATTTATTTCTATTTCAGCAAAGCAGTCACCCCAGCTTTTTCCAAAGGCTGAATCACCCTAGATTTTCCCCTGGAGGAATATTACTGTTCCATTTATTTGTCTCTTCTCAGGAAGAGATAGTACTAATCCTCTGATTGTGGAGACTAATGCTGATTTAATGCTATAACTGAGAAAAAAATGGGCAGGGTAAAAAGTTTCAAGTTAGAATGATGTGACAAACATTCTAGGTATTCAGGGCAGCATCCTGGGACTTTCTTCTTTGCTAAGATATAGTTATAATTGAGCAGCAGCACTGTTAATACTAACACATAATTGTAGTTGAGCAAATCCTTTTCCTCATTCCTGCAGTTTAGGATGATGTACACAACAAAGAATCAAAAGCACATACTAAACAAATGGCTCATATGTATGCTGTCAGTATGAAACTGAAATAAAACTGTTCAGATCCTTACAGGAGGGACTTTTAAAGAAGTGATATATAAGTGACTGTTAAGTCAGGATGTCAGTCAGAATCTTCACATTTTTTAATTACATTTACTCACTTAGCATTTTCTTTCCCATCTTTGGGTTGAGACTCTTCCTGTTGAGTTGCCTTAGCTGGTTCAATTGAGTTTTCAGGTTTTGAAGGCTCAGGTGCTTTTGTTGATCCTGTATCTAGAAAAAAGGTTTTAATTTTTGAATATGAATTTTAAAACAATTATAGCAATACTTTTGAAGGAATCACAGTCTGTCTGACATTATTTCTTCACTGGACAAGCACTAAAAGATGCTGCTTCTGGGACCTGACCTTTGAACAATTCCCTGTATAAATATATTTCAGTGTCAGCCATATGCAACATGTTTATGATAAAAATCTCTTTTAGAATATATAATTTACTTGTGTTTTTTTAACTAGATTGATCAGTAGCCAGCTCAACAATGGTCAATATAGAGCTCTTCTCTATTTATGAGGGACAAGAAGTCATGCAGCATGGTAGAGGACATAGATCTGTCCAGAAATGCCTTGTGAAATACAGGAAGAAAAATAAAGAGTAGCTTATTTGCTTATGAACAGAAATGCTAGTGACATTATTTATATTCTGTGTTTGTAGTGCATCAAAGATGTTATTGCTTCACCTGCCATGACAGTCTTGTTCATTGCTGAGTAAATTATGGTTGAAATATATCATTAAGAATGTATGTCATACTTTCTCTAGTCTATTTCTTCCTATCTGTTACTAGTAACTTTTTCAAAGGAGTCCAAGTAGGAAGTCTGTAGAGTTTGAAACAAATGGTATGGTCTCCTGCCACTTAAGTGGCCTTAAGTGATGATTTTTTATAATTAGTCCTATATCTTTGTTTTAAATTTTCATGTTGAAAAATGATAGCTTTCATCAGTCTGACACCTTGCAAAATGGAGGAACAAGTTTAGCCTTCACAATTACTTTATGTAATATGATTATAGAGGACAAAGCTTGGCAGCAAAACACAGCAAATAAGTCAGGAGTCTGTTGTGCATACTGTATTTTAAGTTTGAGACAGTTCAAAGAAAATTAAACCTTGAATATTTTGGATGGATAGTGTAAGTTTACTTCTCTGATAGTTGAACTCTATATTTTGAGAGTTATTCATTTCAAAGGGGTAAAACATTCCAGCACCTGTTGCAGTTTCTTCTCCCATCTGAATTCATGGTTTGCAGTTTCCCAGTACTCCATGCCTATACTACACCATCCAAAAAGCCAAGTACTCCATCAAGAGTGACAGCAAGGCTATTCTCAACATGTCTGCAACCACCTCACTTTGGGAATTTTCTTTGTTATAGTAGTTACTCCTAGTTGTATCAATACTAGCACAGGATACAATCTGATATGAACAATTAGAACTGTGAAATGGTGCTGAAGGCCTGGCATGCAATTTATGCATCTGAGCAAATTTAGAGGCCCACTGGAAACTCATCATACCAGTGATCTGCCTAGGACCCCAAGGAGCAAGGAACAAGATGCAATTTATCAGACTTATTTGTTTACCTCTTTTAGTCTTTCAGATTTTCTCATTTTCCACAGGATTTTGTTCTTTCAGTATTGAATTAGGCAAGGGGAAATAAACAATTAAAAAGGGCTATTGGTGGGATCTCAGTTTTTTACCTGTAATATCCTAGGTTGATGATGCACCCAGCTGAAATTTAATATTATTAAAACTTCCTTGTTGATTCTTGTCCCCTATTTTCATACTTCTAGTAAGACAGCATTGTAACAGAATTGCAGGATTAGATTAGAGTAGCCAGAAGATCTCTGTAAGTTGGAGGAGTATACCCAACTTTTTCTGAAGCTCTCCAGCTCCCTCTTTTATGTTTCTGTAAAACATTTTTTATCTTCAGTTTTAACTTCACAGTTTTGGACAGAGACCCTTGACAGTCTTTCCAAATTCATTTGATTTGCTGGTCATGCACACAGACATACACTTGCAGAATAACCTGTAGCAGAGTATTTCCCATTTCTTCAGAAGAGCAGCTAGAGAACACTTTTTTCTTATCTGTGGATCTTAAACCTTTTTAATCGTTTTAGGGTTTTTTTCCTCTTCAACTCAGAAGGTTGAATGTTGGGGCTTGTTTTGAAGCCGTTAGATATGCGCACGAAACCAGGAGCTCAGGGTTTTCCAAAAGCAGAATATTGTGAGGGTAAGCATAACACTGGAAGAGGTGGAAAAGTTCTTTTTAATTTCAGCCTGCCCATGTAGGACCAACTTCACTGTCCTAAAACTGAAGGCATTAGTCCTGTAGGGCCTTTTCCCAGAGAGGAAGGTGTTACAGGAAGATTTGTCATTGCCAGGAGACAGCACAACCCAACAAAACACAAGAGTTGTCATTCTTGCAATAGTCATTTTGATTCTACTAAATCCCTTAGTCCAGGGTACGTAAGTGTTGGTGGATCCAAAAATCTCTGTCATAGGGCTAGCCTAAAGAGATATTGTTGACTTATCTTCTGGCAAAAGACAATGTCAGCAAAGGACTCTAAAACCTCATGGATCCATTCAGATAAATCTTATTCCTTGCCCATGAACACGATCGTGATCCTACCAGGAGAAGAGCGTTGAGATGTTATTTTCTACTGTAGTAAGAAATTAGCAAAAAGAAGGGCAGATTAAGTCTGTCATTTTATACTGCTTCATAATTTCTTCTACTTCCCAGTCCTATTTCTGCTGTTACTGATATTACTCAAAAGCCCTGGAGTTGCAAAGGGTAAATACCACCTCTGCAGCCTGGCTAGGACAACTCCTTACTCTATTCCCTCCAAAGGTCAGCATGGAGCCCGAGGTGCTGAGATGCCAACCTGCTGTTCAGAGCAAGGGAAGAGACTGCCTGAGAAAGCAGTGCAGCCGGTCAGGGACAGAAGAAAAGCACTTTGTACTGTGGAGATCAACAGCCCTACTGTTTATTCAGCATGAGGAGCTGTGCCTCTGCAGCAGTCAGACAATCTGAAGGGACTTTCTTCCAGAAACTAATAAAATATAGACCTCTCAGTCACTAGACTGGCTTAAAAAATTTATTATCATCAAACATGTTTGCCTTATTGCAAAAAAAACCCAAACCCCAAAACCCAAAAAACCACAACCCCCCCTCAAAAACAAAGCAAAATGTCAATAAAACATTAGCTTTTAGATATTAAGATATGAATAAATGTCTGCAGATGGATAGTAGCAGTCTGAGAACAGAACACGTGAAGTGCTTTTGCTTTGCTATACTTCAGGAAGGGGAGAATTTCTTTCTCAGAATTCCCAGCCAGCTCCATTGCCTCATAGTAGCAGTTTGACCAGTGTCTTGTCTGCGCTTCCCATCCTCTCTATACTGCTTGGGTATACATGAAAGTAGAACTTGTCATGGCTAGCAGTTACTTATACAAAAAGCAAAGGGTTCCCTGCGTTTCTTCTTGTGTCTGTTGAAAAGCACATTTTAGCTTGACTTGATTCAGCTCGACTTGACTTTAGCTTGACTTAGCTCGTCAACTGACATAATCTCATTTCATTTTGAATCACGATATACTGTTTTACAGGGTGATTTACATAACATTGACTCACTTTTATGCTCTTTTTCTTTGGTGTAAGCAGTATTTCCATCAAAAACACTACCACAATGTCTATTTTATATTAAATAAATGCATGGTCAAATACTTTCTTCTACTGCTAACTTTTTAGTGACTTTTACAAAAATGTAGGCATTTTTGAATACATTGATGCTTAAAAACTACTGTATGATTGCACAATGATAGTGTCATATTAATTATAGCTGATTGAGTTGCTGTGTGTGTAATACAGTTGAAAATGTTAACACTCAGTTCTGATGTTTATTACAAGAATTAATGTAGGCAATGTTTATTTAAAGAACATTTATTGTTCTTTTTTGTTCCTTCAGTAATGAAAAAGAGTCCTGAAAATCTAATTGGCCTCAACTATCTTGATCTCTTTTCCAATGCTTGGCAGAAACACAGAGGGGAATTAGTCATGGCAGACAAAAAGACAAAGACAGGGAATACTTTTTTTTTTCTTATGTTGAATGTATATATTTGATAGTTGCTCGAAAACTTTGTTTAGCTTCATGTTTGTGCTCTGTGCTGGTTGCAGCTGGGGTAGATTTAATTTTCTTCACAGTGGCTGATGTTAGGATTTGTGCTGATCTCAGGGCTGATAATACAGAAATGTTTTTGTTATTGCTGAGCAGGGTTTGCGCAGAGCCAAGGCCTTTTCTGCTATTTGGAATGCCACACTGCTGAGGGGACTGGGGATGCATGGAAGGTTGGGAAGGACATAGCTGGAATGGCTGACCCTAATGACCAAAGGAATATTCCACTACTTTAGTATTTCATTCCACACGAAAGTATTCCAATACTTTATCTACTGAGTAAATAAATTGGGGGAAAGAAGTGGGAAGGAAGTTTGGAGTGGTGGTATTTATCTTCCCAAGTAGATGTTGCACATGATTGGAACCCTGCTTTCCTGGAGATGGCTGAACACCTACCTATCAGTGGGAAGTGAATTAATTCCTTGTTTTGCCTTGCTTGTGTGCACAGCTTTTGCCTTCCCTAACAAACTGATAAAACATCTCAACCCTCAAGATTTCTAGATTTTACCCTTCTGATTCTCTCCCCGATTCCACTGGTCAGGGAGTTAGTGAGAAGCTGTGTGGGGCTTGATTGCTAGCTGGGGCTAAACTACAGCATGCTCAAATGATAAAACTGTTTTAGTTAATATACAAACAATGATGGCAATTTTAACGGTGCATGGAAACACTTGAGGGAAGGCAGTATTGTTTAAAACAGGAAACACTGTGCAAAGGCAGGGGTAGAATCTGCTAGTAGGAGGCAGAGTGACTAATATTTGAACAACCAGTTCTTTTTAGTAGTGTCATATATGTCTTAGAAACATGATTTTAAGCACTTAAATTTTTTTAAGCACTTAAGATTTTTTGGGGCCATTTCCTCTCTTTGCAAAGTGTTAAACATTTCAAAATATGTTAGAAATTGGCTTTTAAGTGTTATTGCCTGCAAAGAAATGCGGAGAGCAGGTTCTCTTGAGCAGCCAGAGTAAAGACTGACTTTTTGATTTGGTGCAATGGAATGGGAATGAAAGAACTGGTCTACAAACTCCCTGTGATATTTCTGACAGAGTTAGTCATTTGCCTGATTGTCCTTGCCTCACAGAGATGCTCTTGAGCTATCCAAAATATCTAAAAATATCTAGAGGGTCATGAAGATCTCAAGAAAAAAGCAAAACCAGAAAACACAGGAAACCTATGAACGAAGGAGAGAAAAGACTTCACCTATGACATTACAAAACGCACACTTTTGTGACTTTACAAGCAACATTTTTTGCTATATGCTATATGCAGGGGAAAAAAGTTCAGAAATCAGCAGGGGTGAAATAAAATAATCAGTAAGTAGGTCCATCTTAACCCAACCCTCAACTTCAGTGGCTAACAAAAGTATTATTTAAGTTTATTTTCTATAAAGAAAGATTGTATTAAGAAGTTGAGTTTGTTTTCCTAGCATTTAGACCTGTCACTCATGTGAAAAATGAAGATCTGAGAGGAATTAAAAGACTTCACATCAGCAGGAGTGGAAGCAAGCTGATTAAACATATTCAAGTCCTTGGTAATCTTTAAAAAAACATTTTATGGGAATAATAGCTGCCTGTTTTCTGAGTGCCAGTGACGAGCATAAAGGATAAGGCGACAAGGAATAAGATTAATTCAAACTCTCTTTGGATTGGCAGGTTTAGTTCATTGGGCTGAAGCTTATTATATCACATACTTCATTTGTATTTATTGAAATCAAAACCACTTATTTAACTCTGGATTTTCAGGTGCTAAGGGACAGGTTTAATAAAGCTGCTTAAGAACATCTTAAGAGTCAAATTCATAACAGGCCAAAGGGAGGTTTTAGCTGCAAAATTTCATATTTAACTCAAATCACCCCTCTCAGAGGTTTAATTCAGTTGTAGTCCATATAGAGTTGGTACCTAATTAACCAGAATTAGCCAAGGTTTTACAGAATAGTATTTTGATATCCTCAATAAATACATCTGCTTTGTTTCTCTCTCCAGGAAGAGAGAGTGACCATATTCTGTATAGCAGCTAGTGATCAAGACTCTCCTCTGAGAAGAGAAAATTTTGGCTCTGGGTCTTATTTATTTGTGACAGTGTCAAACACCTGTTGGGAGGATTCTTTTTTCTTTTTTTAAAGATTTAACAAAGTTTTAATATAAATACATACTGAAATCAAGGTCCTTCATTCTTCCTACATGGTTACTATTTTGATTAATTTCTAGGTTCATTCCATGCTCCATGTTTAGGTTAGTTGCATGCTCCATGTTGCATTCTAACATCTCAGATTTCACAGGGTTTTGCATTCTTTTCTGCACAATGGCCCAGAGGCCCCTAAGGCCACAGACGTTCCTCCCATAGCTCTCTAGTCTAGGTTTTAACTAAATAGCTAGGGAACTCTACAGGAATGTGAGAAATACAGGTTTGAATTCTCTTATTATACAAGAGGCAATGTGTAACAGGTAGGCTAATACATGAGAAGGGGGCAGTTATCAACAGCTTCTGCTTTTGCTTTTTTTCTTAGTGGAAAAGTGAATGTTCCTCAATTACCAAAGCAGAAGCGGGGGCCCGGAGGGGATTGAAGTTCCTTTTGAGCAGCCCTTCCTCTGAGGTGCTGCACTGCTTACTTGAGATACTTTCCAGAGCATCTAGGCTCTGAAGATACTAAATACTGCTAAACAATAACATGATAATCTCCCAGATGGGAAGTTCTTTCTACTTTATGATCTAGAGGTGCAATTGTAGCATGTATAGAAATACCTACAGTACTTTAGCTTTCTCACTCTAGTCCTAGCAAGAACAAAGCAGCGTCCATATGCACTTTAGTAAAAGCTGAATAAACGTGGCTGTATTCTGGAAAACATCTTTGAGACACTTGTTGATTTAGTAGAAGTAAGAAGATCAAAAACCAGAATATTGGAAACAGACTAGTTTCTAGTAAGGGAAAAGTGTAAAGACCAGACAGACCTCAGAGAAGAAGTACTAAAATGTTGTTGGAAAGAATCAAACTGGAATTATCTGTCAGGAGGATGAAAGAAATTATAAAACAGAGAATGATAACGCAGTCAGCAGCTAGCAGGTGGAGGGTGGATTTGTCTTTCTAAAGAGCATAACCACTAACAGAGCTATTGAACAGCAGTGGGTAAAACAAGGGAGGCATTTGTGTAGCCAGTCAGTTATGGGAGATGATAAATATGCAAAGAAATTATAGCAATTGGATTCAATATCACGGAGAACCTGTAATTAGGTGAATCATACTTTGTTAAGTACACAAAAAAATGCAGGGAATAAATTAAAAAAATTAATCCATTATGGAACAAACTGACTAGGCACAGAGAATTAATTACAGAGTGAACTAATTATGCAGAGAATTAATCACAAAGCAAGCTATTGAGTGAGAGGGCAACTGAGGAGGTGGAGATGGAGCAATGAGTAGCCAACAAAGAAGCCAAAAGTACCAGGTGCTGCTGACTGACTTTAGTGGCCAAGTTTTAATCAAATAGGCTCCAGTGGTACCTCCTGCTGGATTCTCATCTGCGCTGGAAACATTGTGCTGCTTTGTGAAGTAGGAGAGGAAATGGAGAAGGTAATGGCTGGTTTTGGTCATATGGAAAGAAGGGGGCTGAAGATAAGCTCTGCTCAGTCTGTTGGCTTGTATTTAGCACTATAGAGCTGCAAATTGATACTATGATTAAGGGCTTTACTGGTCTATTTCATTTTGATTATACCAGAGAAATGAATGAGAGACCTTGAAAAGACTTTTCTCTAACATACTTGGAATTCTCCATTTAGCTGATCTCCCTTAACTAATGTTTGAGCCCTGGCTGTGTTTTTAATAATTCTCTCAAAATTTGTACATACACCACAAAATGCTTTCTCTGGTCTCTTGTCCTCTGCTTACCCAGAGAAATTTTTATTTTCTTCTTCCAGAAGATATCCACATGATTTTAGGTCTGACACAAAGTTCAACAAATTTTGCAGTTTTATCTAGACTATACAGTTTACTACTGTGAGCTGCTTTAGACCAGCCTCCCTTTTCTGTCCAGACATAAAGGAGTTACTTATTTTGCTCAGATGATAGGAACTTAGGTTCGGGGTGATGAAATTCACAAGCTTCTCCTGAGGTGTGGTCCCTGTGTAAATTCTCTGGCTTGTATAGCCATTGTCTATCTAACTCATTAATACCCTCAGTGTCTTGTGGCTGTTTGAGACTTGAAGTCCCTTCCAAAAAACTATGGATTTCAAAACACCCCTGAAAAACATGGAGCCTGTGTTATTATAATTTCCTAAAGTAATTAATGGTGTAGTTGCTACTATACCACCACCTATCTTATATTTTAAAAGGAAAAAAAGTAGTTTAGTATTCCAAAATATATCTTAACGAGTTATATTAATCTGTAAAATTAGATTAAGCTTTTAGTGGAAACAAAAAAAATCTTGATACTGATACTCCATTCTGTCATGGGATATCATCTGTGATTTAGTGTTGCTAAAAAACCAAATTTGATTTTTTTCCATTGTTGTTACAGTTAATTCATGTCAGATTTTGTTTTCCCTTGATTTCATGCTACAGCCATTATATAAAAAGATAATTGCATTAAAGGACTTTGTTTTAAGTTTTATTATATGAGGAAAGAAATTGTGGCACTTGCTATGATTACACAAACACAAGTAAGGAATATGAAAGTTTCCTTGCAATCTTTTTCCAGTTGCTCCACTCTTCTTAGCTATTCTTTATCACAGAAAGCTGGAGATTCCTCAGTCTTTGCTTTGCTGCTGCAGTGAAATGAACATGCACTGCTCTCCTAAAGGAAAAGCATGAGGTGACAGGAAAACTGGACTCTGTTTTTCTCCAATAGTGGAGGATGGAAAAGGAAAGGGCTGCACCACTGATGCTGTGAGGGAGGCAGGGAGGAGAGGATATGGCCCAGCAGTAGGTGCTACACCCATCCTGAGCCTTTATTTTGGCAGCTGCTGTAAGCAGTCATTTAGGCTCTGGTACAAGAAAAATAGGCTTGGCTACTGGAGGTGGGGGAAGAGGAGGGCAGGATAGCCATGGCTAGTTGCCTCTGTTTTCAGAAACCAGCTGCAAATAATTACCTTGTTTTACTGCCCTGAGTTCTATGCTCCTGTGTACCGGTCCTGAATAGCTTCTGAATGGTGAAGGCAAATATTTTAATGGCAATAATGCTGTTGTTTGTTTTAAATAAATTATTTGGTATTTTTTGTTTTTGGTTTGTTTTTTAAAAAAAATTTTGAATGGCTGTTCGGTGAAATATTTGAATGTCAGATAGTATAAAGTGTGTCTTATCTTTTCTGGTACACATGAGAAGTACCCTCAAAAGAAACATTAAAAATATGTTTGTTTGTTTGTTTTGTTTGGGTTTTTTGTTTGTTTTTTGTTTTAAGCTAATAAATACCTTTATTTTAAGATTTCTAAGGAGTCAAAATGCAATAAAAGCAAATAGAGTTTCCTAATCTACCTGATTAAAGTGGGCAAGCTCATGAAGGGACTGTGTACTTGAAAGCTTGTTGCCTTTTGTTATTGCCAGACACTGCTGCTATAATTGTAAAAAATCATTGGTCTGGGGTCAACAGCAATTCAGAGATCTCAATTTCTTCCACAAATAAAAAATAAGAGCTCCTGCCAGTGCACTAGGAAGAGCAACAGTTGTATTTACAATGCTATCGAATATGCATATAATAATCAGATAATCTTTGAAAACTCATAAATAGCTAATTACTGACCTTGTTGCTTTGGTACAGGCTCTGCTTTATTATTAGCCTCTTCTTTCTGTGGTTCATTTGTTGTTTTATTTTCATCCTTAAAAAATAAACAGGATTAGAAACTCTAGATGGTTGTTGTTGAGAATGATAAGGGTGGTTCGATATCTGCAATTTTTGTAGGAATTTGATTAAGTTGATACACACTGACCATTGCTCCTAGGTGTTCTGTGTGTTTCCAGATGTGTTGGGCTAACACGCCTGGTACATTTTGAGCTACCTTACCACAATGACAGATCTCAATCTCTACAAAATAATGAGATGGTATCAATTTTCACTGCAAAAAATTAACTTCCTCCTGCACTTGCTGACTTAGATTCATTAACCAAATCCTTGTGTGCACCTCAGCTTTAACAGAGTGGCCTTTGGAGGAAGGAATGAGATGTTCATGGGAAGTCCTGGGCATTCATGCAACTATGTAAGAGCACCATGTTAATCAAGCCCATGAGCATTTGCTATCCCAGATAAAATGAATTTTCCTGGTGGGTACCATTTTTATTTATAGAGAAAGATGTTAGATTGTATCAGCATATGGAAACATTATTTGACATTAGGAGCTTTCAGGTCTTCATGCACTTTCTTTCATTTCCTAAATCAGTGACTTTCTTTTTGTTTGTGCTTCTGAAAATATTTTTTTTAAATGAAAGTATTTGTGTTTTCCTGTCTGTTTTTATTCAGAGAATCAGGCACTGAAGTTCGAATATATATGTACACATAGAGAACTAAATTATAAATAATATATATGTATATAAATTAAAATTCCAGTCAATGTCTGTGCATACTCAAGGTTCTTGAACAATGTTCTGCTGTAAAGGTTGTTTTCTTTGTTTTGGGCTCCCTCTTAATAGCATAAGTACATGAATTAGTACATTAATTAGTATATTAATCAGTTGCTAGAAATGAAGTATTTTCTTCTTTTCTCTTTAGATAGTATCTCCTTGCCAAGGAAGGAAATGTCTTTATCCCTGATCCATTGATGTGCCTCCATCTTAGCAGTGTTTTGAAGAGTGGAGGCTGATGGTGATACGATCTGAGTGTTGTGCTGATATATGAAATTATTCTCACCAAAAGAGTAATCCATGTTTCCAGTGAAATCTAAATATATCTGTTTTCCTAGAGCACTTTGCCAAGTGAGATATCAGCCTGCACAGAACTAACCTGTTGATATTCAGGAGTTTTCTTCTTTTAAAGCAGTATTTTATTGCCGCAAGAAAACTGAACTGTAAAAGAAGGATGAACAATGCCTACAGATGAGCAGTATATGAAGGTTATTGAACATAGACATTTTTGCCATTTTTTGTGGATGACAGTATGGATATGCCTGCTCATCTTATTTATGCCAATCATAAATCAAATCTGAATTGTAGTTGGGCTGCATTAAACCACACCTCTTCATGGGGCTGTGCAAACCTATGAGTTTTAGAAAACATCAGTTCTAGGAAGTGATTTGGTCTTACAAACATTTCTGTTTCTATCAATTTTACTTAAAACTTTAATGGAAGTCTTATACATGTAAATCAATGCCCCCAGAAGTTATGTAAGAGTTTTTGTATATGTTCAACTGTTATGAATGTGTTAAAAGAAATGCTTACTTAAAATTAACTTTATAACAGAGGGGTTTTGATTGTTTCAATAAAAATGAATGATTAATAGCTCAAGCTGATACTAAAGAACCTTTTTCACTTCCCTAATAATTTGGTGAAACCCTAAATTGTTGCCCTTTTGCCTTGTATACTGTTGATTATGTCAATCTGGAAAAAAGAAAAACATTTTCTGGGACATTGGGAAAAGATAAAAATTCAAAGGCAACAAGAGAAAGAATACTGATCCTTTTGCTTCAGTTTAAAATATTCCATTAATTAAATTGAAAAGAAGGAATTAACTTTTACACTAAAGAAATACTAATTTAAAATATAAACTGTAGACTAATATGATTTACTGTATTTTTCAAAGAGGAGTTATGTTAGTAAAACCAAGCTGAAAAAAAGGACTTCTTAAAAATGTTACTAAATTACTTTGTCTTTCCAATGTTTATCAGGAAGCAGGCTGATATATACCTGCATGACATTCTAATATTCAGAAAGGACACACTGACATTTCCTGCCAGAAGGAAACAAGATGCAGAAAAATATATCAGCATATGAAAAACAGCAATATCTGTACATCTAGTTCTCCATTTGCAGTGTTGATCACGACCTCTCACAAGCCTGTACTATTTCAGGCTAGCCCTATTTGGAAAGCAGCTTTCTAAAGGAGAAAATTATATTTTCTTCATAAAGAAAAGATGTTAGGGTGGAGGAGAATAAAGACATTTGTTTCATTTTTCTAAATAAAGATGAATACCATGTTCAGTAAGTATATTTGAATTTGTAACCTTTGGCATTTACTCACATAAATACATTCTAAACAAAAAATAGTATTAATCAGTCTATAATAGACAAGAAAAACCATACCTGGCCTGTTGATGCCTTTGGTGGTGGAGGGGCACCTTCATTCTTTGGATCTACTATCTCAGGTGCTAACTTTGGTCTAGAAAATACTGATCTTAGTTTTCTAAACATCTTGCCTCTTCAACTCCCCCGAAGCCTCTATAACTCTTTTACCATGGACAGGTTTATAGCACATGTTTTCTTGCCATCAGTAATCAAGCCAATTAGACGTTAATCAGGTTTAGGTCTGATTAGCACCTTAAAGAAATTCCTTGCACAGTCAGTTTCAGTGACATTTTTCTGTCACCATTAGTACCTTTTTTTTATGTTGTAGACAAAGTTATTTCTAAGTTATTTTTAGTCTTGCAAGTTACACCGTATACGGCTCCACTTTTCATGCAAAAAGTCAGAGGAGAATGACTCTTTTCTGTTTAGAATAAGCCAGTGTCTAGTCTTTAATGTATTGGATATTAAGTATTTAATTTATATTTAGAAATAAGGTTTTAAATAGTTAGCATACCTGTAGTTTAACTAGGAAATGAAAACAATTGATTAATAAATAATCAACAGTACAATACCCGAGATCACAAAAAAGTTTCATTTCTCTGCAGTCCTCAACTTATTTTTTGAGTGAGTGACAATAAAAGGTCTTATCTTGGTGCTTGTTTTAACAACTTTATGCCTTGTCTTATTTCATTTTTCTTATTTTAAAGCATGGGAAAAAAATTGTCTTTCATTTTCTAATGCATTTACAGGCAATACCACTTTATGCAGTCTTAGCTACAATTTTGATGAGAATAAATGTTAGGTAAATGAATATCTTACAAATTAGTAAAATATAAACTGTTACAGTTTATAACTGGGATGTGATATTGAGATTCTATAGACTTTGGGTCATCTTATATAAATGTCCATAAAATCAAGCATGGTGTAGTTTACAGGTAAATTGAGTTTCAAGTATCTCTAACGCTATGTTGATTAAGCCCCTGTTAGCAAGGATCTTTACAACTTAATTGTCTCTTTTTGTCCTTAATTTCACTTTATGTATTATGCCTTCACTTTGAGCTTTGGATTTGAGCTAACAGCCCACTATCAGTTTATACCGACCACCAAGGCATCAAGAAATGCTACTTCACAGAAGGCTACTCCTCTGAGTTATTCCTTAAATTACATATTTAGCAATTACATCAGAATATTTAAAGTGTTTCTCCTTGGGGCTTTATTGTCTGACAAGGTGGGTTTCTAATCCTTATTCAACCATAGTAGTTACTGTAAGAATGAACCAACAATTTTCATTAGTTTGCAAGTTTTTTGTTTTTCCAGTGGCACTTATGAAGCAAACCTTATAATAGTTGGCCAGGTTTTGGTTTTGGAACTGGGAACCTCCCCACATGCATGATAGTTGTTGTTGATAGTTGTTTGTAGTTGTCAGATGCAACAAGAGCTTAGAACCTCCCCTTTTTATTTTTGCTTTTTATTAATGGTAAAGTTCTGCGTGAAACACTATGCAATGAAAATATATAACATTTATTAAAGGAGAATACGTATCTTAACAATTTATGCAAAATTATGCACATTCATCTTTTCAAAAATGTGAAGAAACATGTTTTAATTTTTTAAAAAATATAATGTTTATGCTGATATATAATTTATAATTAATAGGCATGCAAAACTCATGTAGCAGACATTAAAAGGAAAGTGCCATTGGGAATATGTTATAACTATTGACATCCACAGTTAATGTATTTTATATTAATTTAGTCTATGACTAATTAAACAAATGTTAAAAATCCCTTCATATGATCTGATTTTGTAAATAATAAGTAGACCACAAAAACCCCATATTTTGATACCAGTAGAGGTACAAGTTCATGTCCTGACCCTGATAAAATGATTAATCTGCTTCAATGTTTCATTTTTCTTCTATGTGCAATGGCTATTTAGGTATTTTTACCACACTTTAAACATGCTAAAAGCACTTCAGTGAATTGAATATCATGATTCACTGTTAAGTAAGAAGATTAAGAGTGCAGCAGAAAAGAAGATAGCCTGTGTCCAGTTATCTCCTTAGCTACATTGGCTTTGGCCAGGGCTTACCAGGTGCTGTATTTATGGCAAACCCCAGAGGGTACAGGGATTTCAAGCCTGTCTCATACATTCTCTACAGATGGAGTATATCCTATATTTATTAATGATTTACCGCCCATCCCAATTTTTTTCTTTAAGGAAATATTTGTCTTCCAGTAAAAAATGTGACATATGCATTGGCATTTCAAACTTTCAATAAGATTTTTCTTCAAGGGATTTTATTTTTAAACTTAAGGAGTGTAGTACTTAAACCATTACAATATACAAAAGGAAGCATGACTTTCTGCATAATTAGGAGAGTTGCTAGTAAGAAGAATTCATTTTTTCAGGACTGTTCTTTGAGGTGGTTTGGGTTTTGTTGGTCTTTTTTTTTTTTGCCGGGAATTTGTAATAAAATGTTTGAAAACACCGTGGGTGCAGATTTAACTACCAGTGTAGTTAATAGTCATAGACTGAATCCCAAGGACTGCTTTTCATTCTCCAAAGGAAGTGGCAGTTGCTCCATTTGTTTGAATGTACAGATCAATAGATACCACTTGGAATTTTTATTTTATATTAAGTCATGTGTAACATTTTAAGAAGATCAATGCCTGGGTTTTACTTCTGTTCAGATATTCCCATGATGCAAAATGTAGCATGCAGATGCTTTTCATAGGTATCTTTCTTCAGTTTATCTTTGTGATTCAAGGATCTTGACACTAAGAGTAGTACGTCTTCCTTTAGAGCTCTGCAATAATAGTCAGACAAGAGCTGAATCTAACACTTTTTATAATTTTTGCCTCTTCACAGTGCAAGATTTGACAATTTTCACTATTTTGTGGATCAATGAAAATTATAACATTAATTTATCTGTCTTCCTTAATGCTGAGATTTTTGTTAAAAGACTTTTTTTATTTTTTCCTCAGAAAAAAATTGGTTTTGAAGCTCAGATTTTTCATATGTACTTATTGTCTTCTTTTTTAAATGGAGGCGATACTATCTTCTAACTAACTCTGTCTTGAAAAAGAAAATTAATTCATGCTTTCAATGGAAATATATCTCCTTAGGCATATTATCTCAGTCATGTCCAAATGTATGCATTATAGCTTTAGCATTCCATGAGGTATCTCTAGAAATTACAAAGATTACTTCAAGGATGATTCCTTTACCATTTTACTATATCTAATTTTGCAGTGATTCATAAGGCCTTTCTTATGTTGCAGTTTATACCGTGCCACAAATCCTCTGCATCCTAAGTTTGAGGCAGTAACAGGTCTTATGGTCTGGAGGAATCTGAAAATACACAATAATCTTGATTGTTTTGGCCAGCAAGGGATGCAGACTTTCCTTCTTTTTAGTTTTATTTGTAAAATAATTCAATTTTATTTGTAAAATCCAATCAATTGGATTTATTCAGCTTACGACAAAAAAGAGATCAGAACACTTCTTTGGAAATATGCTGAAAGAAGACAGAATGCTGTTATTTCCTGTTCCTTTTCACATTCCTCTCTATAAAATAGCTTAGTTAAGTTGGGAGCCATATCCTAAAGGCTCATTTTCTAGAGCCTGCACCAGATCCTGGCTAGCTTCGAATATGATCATAGAATCATGCTATAATGTGACGGGTGGGTTGGAGGAGGTGACAAAATTGACTGTCAGTCTGCCAAAATGATAATGGCTGATCCCACTTTTTGCTAGTGACCTCTTTTGATGAAAGTGACATGTGAATCAAAGGAGTGGGATGTAAGACAGAAGAAAAATGTAAACCTCCTTATGTTTAATTATGACATTCATCTGCAGGCATAATAAAAGCTGAGGAAAGGTTCTTTTCTACTAGTAGAAGGTACTCTTCCCTTAGCATGTCTGGCTGTTTTTCCTACTTTTTTTCCCTGTCTTTTTGGCATTTTTTTTCCCCACTCAGAACAAAAAAGAAAAGTACCACCAATACATATTTATGCCTGTATTTCTTACATGTCCTTATGGGCACAATTTCTTTGGCAACATCATTGTTACTGCCAGAAATGTGACTCATCACAGGAGAAAGCTTTACCTGCTAAGGTAATGCTCAAAAGTATCTCTTTCACTTAAATGAGTATCCAAAATTAACCTCTGGATCTAGGGCCAAAGAGGAACAGACAGAAAGGCAGCTCCGAGACCTACTCAGAGGATTCTCAGCCAAGGCTACATCACTGAAAGACTGAGGTATCCTACAGCCCCACCAGGAAGACCACATAGTCTCCAACCATCAAAGCAGGGTCTCTTCAAATACCTTCATGGGTAAGCAGTACTGGTCTGGAATGTGTAAGAGGTCACACTTGTGTCAGAAGCAATCTAAAAACCTGTGCTCTAGTGCCACATGCAGCCATTTAGTGACCTGCTGAGGTCATAGCCCCCTTTCTTTTCCCATTTTTCATGCATCTCCATGGAGAATAGATTACTATAAAAGAGAATAAATTCTCTGCCACAACATTTATATGGCAAATTGCCTGTATGTGGTCTGCTGGATATTTCCCAGGGGAAGCCCTCTGTGTGTAAGGCACTTCAAGGGAGACTGTAGTAGTTCAAAATATGAAGTTCAAGTGCTAGATCTTCTCAAAATATGTGTGTGCTGGTTTGAAACCCTGTGGGATCATTACACCCACTCAAGCTGTCCCCCTTTTCCCTCCCCTTCCAATAGCGGAGGAAACACTTTGAGAGATTATAAGATGCTATTACAGTTTGCTGAAAAATTGCAGTAACTACAACAATATGAGTAAAGGAGTGTACAAAACAGAGTGTGATTTACCCACAAAAGGGTATTTACCACTGAATAAACAAAAACACTTCCCAAAGACAGTGCCCAGTGTGGTTTTCCCAGACAAAGGCAAAAATGGAGACTGACCCCTGCCATGATATTAGTGATATAGAATTAAACACTGCTAGAAACTGTACAAGAATCCCTTGTCTCTCTAACAATGACCATGTGAGATGAGCTCAAACATCATTATCATTCTGTACTGTTATATTTTTTTGGTGAATACACAGTGCACTTGTTTACAGCAGGAAAGTTGACAAGGGCTCCTTTGCTGAATGTCTTAGGTAGGAAACCCCAGGAGGAAAACAGGGAGGAAAGACAACCTTTTCCTTTGAAAGGTCTGACTCCTGGACTGGAGCCTGCATTTCAGTGTGGAGCTGCTTTTGCACCAAATTTAAAAGCTGGAAAGTACTGGACAAGTTGTTTTTTTCTGCCTGAAGGCTATTTACATAAAGAGTTTGAGAACTAAGTCACTTTGGTAAAACTATTTTCCCTCAAATGCTAGTAGGAGCAGTAAGATCTCTGAACCGTGCAAGCACACTGAAATAGTAGGTTGTCAAAAATTTCAGTGAAATGTCAAGACTCCCAAAAAAGATGTGGTTCTGCTGCTTTGTTTTCTAGCCCTATAAAATGGCAATAATCTGGAATTCATCTTGTTGTTAAAAAACTTGAATATCCTTTTCATGAAAGATATGAGAATGTTGGTTTCAGAACCACTGTTTTACATGTATCTTTTATCAAAGTAAAATGCAAGGGTTACTCTCTAGTAACTACATTTATATAATTTCACACCAGCCTAGCTGGTTATCATTGACTTATTTAACCAGTAATCATTGCTTCTCTTATGTAGAATACCATGGATAACAAGGATGGCAAAGTGGTAGAAAGGAATTTCATTCCCTTAAATAAAACTGTAAAAAAACATTGGGTGCGTTTGCCTTTCGTACGTGTGAGTGCATCAGGAAAAGGAAATGTCATAGTACTTGAGAAGAAGAGATCTTCTTGAACCACAACTGAATCTCAAATTTTGATAAGGTTTAAGTCTACATCCTTCATTTTGGAATTCAAAACCATTTAATGTGAGGTGAAAAGGACCCCCCATTAAAAAAAAAGGGCTATTTTCTTTAAAAAAAATCACAACACAAAAGCAAAAAACCAGCAAACCAACCAAAACAAAAAAAACCAAGTCAAATTAATGAAATAAGTATCTCTTCTTCAGAATATTTGCAATATACACTCTCATTCTTGGTGCCTGGTTTCTGACCAATGTTGTCTCAACATTCCTCAGTTATATTCTCTTACAGGAGTAAAGTTGGTGAGGGGGAGAGAGGAAATAGTTTTTACACTGAAAAATGTCTGAAGGTGATCAGGGTAGAACTGGAAATTCATATTCGACATTTGTGGGCATTTGAAGATTCCCTTTTTAATAAAAATGAGAAGTTTAAGAAAGAGAAGCAAATGTGGTAGCCTAAGTGATGCAGTCCCCCTGTTTTTTCTTTTTTTTTTCTTAAGACTACTTTATTTCTCAATTCCTTTAGTTATAAGACCCTGACACACTTTCTTGAAGAGGGACTGGGGAGATGATGACATGGCTTAATTTAGATGAAAAAGGACCCAGAGGTGCAAGACAGGTACCTGTGGGGAAGCACAGAAGTAGGTGTGGAGGAAAAACATCTGTGGCCACTGAACTCTCTTGCAAGAAAATGATCACTCTGGGGAGGGGAGGAAGAGAGGGTTATACTGTCAGGGTCTTTCATGCCAGCAGTGTTAGCACTTGTATATCTTAATACTTCTATCTGAGGGAAATGGAAATAAAAATTTGGTTATAAATTGCATCTCTTCTGTAAAGCTGAAATTCACTGTGCTATCAAAAGAAGAAAAGCTCTCAGAAGTGTGTAATGTATTCCTCTAAACCCATCATCTTTTCTACGTACCCTCAGAGCATCCTATTCCCACTGCAGTGGTGCTAAGCCTTATGTTTCTGCTAACATAAATATTTAAAGCATGCCACCAACACAAACTACCTCATCTAGTCAACAACATGGCAACAAACTGAGAACTGAGTACTGCACAAACAGTGCCTTAGCAGAGAAAAAACCCAACACTTTAAATATGGAGGTAGTTTGATATAATTGATAACGCACTCAACTAGGGCTTGCCCCACTTTCAGCCAGTCCATCAAACTTTTACATTTTTCCTTTGTGTACTTTTCTTTTCTTAAAAGAAATTATGGTCTGAGGATGCTTTCCTTGCCATGCACAGATCAAGACCTATCTATTTTTTTCAATTCTAGCTCTTTTTTTGCAACTTTTAGAATTGTCATGATTGAAAAATAAGTTGTTTGGATGGGCAAACATCTGGTGGAAGGAATAGGAATTCTCAGTGTTTTAAATTCATTATGAATGATACTTAACACTCCAGATCCCTCTGATGAGACAGTGCAATGAAAACATTCACATTAGGCAAACATTAACTCTTTGTCTAAGTAGCTTGGCTCAGAAAAGTAGTGTCTATCATAATTAAATTCTTCCAAGTGCTGTACTGGCTTCTGCTTTCTCTTTTCATCTTCTTTTAAAAGGGAGCAGTGAGAATATTAAATGCAATTGTCTACTGAATTCTGTCGTAAGCTCAAATACAGGACCTGTCTTTGGTTCTGACCTCTGACAAAATGGGATTCATATTCACAGTTTCCACTCTTCTGCAGTACTAGGCTGACCTTTAGTAAAGATGAAAAGATCTACCAACATCTCCTGTTGAATCAGTATAACTGCATATATTATAACTCAAAGATTAACACAAAATCAGACGTAGAGCCAGATCAAGTGTTGGCCCTGCACTTCCATCATTTGGGAAGGGCAGAGTAGACTGGCAAATTCTCCTGTAAAGATGGGAAATTTTATATAAATTAATTTCCATTTAGTGGATAAAATACATAAAACTTGTAGGAGTGAAAATCAAATGGAAAATTCTTCGAATAAGCCTTGGCTTTAGAGTAGTCATGACCTGTCTGACCTTCAATTCATGAGGGTCTAGTGTTAATGATGGACTTGATTTGGCAACTCATTTGAGTTAATTTGATTCAGTAATAAAAGGCAGAAGAGTAATGAATCTATAAGCAAGTCAGACTCCACTTCTAGTTTCTCCTAGACCTCTCATTTGCAAGTATGATCATGATGGTACTTCTGGTAATGTGATCAGCTGTAAGAGAAGCAGTAGAAGCTAGTGTTGCTAGAGTCACTTCCATTAAACAGTGAGATAGATTTAAAAAGAAAAGCATTTCATAGCAAATAAAAAGTCCTTTGGTTTGGTTGACCTATTATATTCTCTTTATATTTGCAGGAATGGGTTTGCTTATGTTTAGGTAATGCTATGAAAAATTCATATCGCCATTTTACTAAGTTTTTTATTGAGCGAATGAATAGGTGTTCTTTATTCGCAAATTTTAAGTTGATAGGTTGTTACTCACACATCCTCTCCTAACGAAAAAGAATTCATCAAACTGTGACATTTCTATCATACAGATAAGAAAATCCTACAACATTCATTGGACCTTGCTAACCACAACAATACTTTTAAACTTACCTGATTTCTCTTCATTTTAGTTGATTACCTCTTTAACATCAGTATTCCCACCTCTTCACAGAAGGGTCTTTCATTACTTTTAAGGTTACCTCTATACAGCTGTCGTATAATTTAAGGAGAAGGGTAGCCTAACTTTCTTTAACTCAGTGTGCTGAAGTAAGCTTACCCCCATTTGGAGCAGCAGTCTGACTCCCGTGTCACATGGATCACTGGAATGGTTCTTGTGGGCACACAACAGCTGTGAAAGAGTTACTTGCATTAATGATTCTTCCACTTGCCGTCATCTGTCACGCTTTTTCATTCTGGTTGCCTATGTGCATATGGATAACTTAAAAAAAGGTGAATTCCTTCACTGAAATTGTAAATGGAAAAAAAAGTGATGTAATTGGTTTCCTGTTTAATGTTTTCCATGACCGTAAGTATTTGAAAACCTTTGTCTTAAGTGTTAGGAGTTATACTTGAATGTTCTTAGACTGCAGTAGTGTCTGCTGGACAGAAACCTGGATAAAGAGATTCTTAAGAGTGATATAACATGTTTGGTGGCAAAATGCAGTAAAACATTTGCTTTTCTAAGTCACTAGTACCTCTGTTTAAGAAGGAAAAAAACCCTTAAAAAACACCTGAAGAATTTAAAGGAATGGTTAAAATAGAGCACTTTTTTTCCCCTCCTGAATTAAACTTTTTTAATGTATTTGATATGAGGTTTAAGCTTGTTCTTGTAAAAAATTAAATTCTTGCAGTTTAGGAAAACAGATTTATTTAGTATTTAAAAGCTCAATCAGTGCTGTACAAGCTGGAAAGATGCCATTTCCTTTTGGTTATAGAGTTAGCTCGGTTACAGCTCTCACTGCTACAAAACTGCCATTTCTTATTCAGATAAAATATGACTTTTTTTCTCTCCCTAGCCATTAATCAAAAGCATTAGTAAGTTCATGATTAAGCAGTTTATGAAGAGCAATAAATTTTATCAAGGAAAGAGAAGATTTACATTTCTCTTTAAAATTATAGTTTTTCCAGAGTTATTGAGCAGCAGACCAGTAGTCATTTTTCCTTCAGATGAAATCCTGAAAAAGTTTTTAGTTATGACTTTCCTGTTTATTTATACATCTCTTTCTGCTCTTTAGCAAAGACCCTGTGTTTTTAAGGGCACCTGACTGGGTGCTAAGGGCTTAGAAGCAAAGCACTGTGAGCTCCAGGATAAGACCATCCTTCTACTCCCTTCTATGTGCATGTGTGAGAAGAGCATGGGGAATGGCATCAGCTCATAACTCCAGTAACCCATGTCTTTGCACTCCACCCCATCCACTGGCAAAAACTGGGCCAGGCAAAACCACCACAATCCTCAACCCCTTTGTATTGTGAGAAACATTTTCCTTCACTACGTTAGCAAAACTTACACCCTTTTCACCACCCAACCTAATGTCAACCCAGAAAACCAATGAGTCTTGCTGTCAGTCATACAGTTATTAATTTTCACTTGTATAATGATTTGAAATTCCTTCCTTTCTCATTTCCATTGTGCAAAATGTCTCTTAAATCTTATGTTTTCCCTCTTCAGCTTGGTCACAGCCACTAAACATTAGAATTGTTGGTTCCTACCATGCCAGTACCAGAGAATCCTGAGATCCAGGATCCCTTTGTTTTGAGACCACTAGACCTGCTCCTCCTTCAGAGTTCCAATGCCGTTTCTTGCTTAAAAATCACACCAGATGTTACAGCAGGTCTACATCATCTGCTTCCTCACTCTAATTTATTTTCTGTTAATCTTCTATAAACTTTTCACTCTTGCTCTGTCAAATCTGTCAGTGTGAAAGCAGCCTGTACAAGCTCACAGTTTTGCTTTTTTGGGATCCCAATTGGTGCTCTATTAGCAAGAGCAGATGCAGATTCTAGTGGCAAGTGGAACTTCTTGCACCACTAATGCAGAAAGCAAATCACAGTCAGAACTCTTCAGCTAGGTTTTTGGATAAGGACATTGTTTAGACCAAACAATGGATCACGATTGTCTTTTGGACAGACATGTTTTTTCTGATAATTGAGCAAAACTAGTTCATAAATTGTGAGTTGAAAAGTACTGCTATTTAATAATACACACATTGAGCAGTTTTGAAGGTAGTGAATCTCCAGTAAAAGACTGAGTGCATTCTTTTCATACCAGTAATTTAGAAGTTCTCTACTCTTTGATAAGAGCTAAGTGTTAGATCTGCAAAGTGGCTTCATCGCTTACCTCCCTTTTAAGTCAATAAATACTGAATGGATATTGCAGTATAAGGAACACAGAAATACCTTCTGTGATTGTAATCCTGAATGCTTAGGGGCCACGTCTGGTGAATTTACAACCAAATGCTATCGATTTAGAGCTTCCTGTTGCAGCCCCTACTCTCCTGTTGGATAGTACTTAAAACCCTTCATGTATTAATTTATTCTAGTAGATAATGTTGTATGAGAAGGCACTTCTTGTGCCATCAAGGTCTTGCTTCCTTATTACAATTTATAGTTATGTATTGCAATCTTCTGGAAATTAATCAAACTTCAGCTTAGGTATTAGTACAACTTCAGGTTTCCACTCTCCCATCTCAAGGTTGTTCTGGAAAGTTGTGTAGCATGTAGTTAAATTGCTGATTTGTCCTGCTATTTTCTACAAATTACCAATCTCTGCTTTCAGCACTGCTCCTGCCTAAGTGGTGCCCTCAAGCACAAGTGATGGGAAAATTGTCAGATAATTGCACCACTGTACAAGAATGTACTTTTTTTCATATAGTCTCAGCTGTACGGGTTTTGATAGACAAAAAGAGGTAAAAAAAACCCAAATATTTTCTAGGTGTGCAAGTGTGATCCTGGACTCAAAGGAGAAGCAGCCTGTTCATTAAGATAATGTCACGTCTTTACATTTTCTAGTAACATAGACTGAAAATTGCATTTTGCTGTTTCTAAATTAAATAAATAGTTAATACAGAATATGCAAACATTTTAATATAGTTGTTTCTTAAGTTGTTTTTTTTTTTAATAGGAGCAAGCAGGTTTTGCTGTATTGCTATGTAGCACATAAACTTGAGATAAATATGTCCTACAGGATGAGCTACACAGGGGAGTTTATGCATTCCCATTTGTTTCAGCAGCCTAATTGCATGCAAAGCTAAAAATGGCTTTGAGGTGCTTACTGCCTACAGAATCTGCCAAGGAACTGTTCTTCATTAATTGAAAAATACAATAAACTCAGCCACCTACTATGCTTTAGTCTTTGATAAATATCTGGCTCCAAACAATCTGCCACTTTCTTGCCAATTCTTTTTGTTGTATTAATTCTTTCTTAATCCTGTTTTCTACTTTATATTCTCTGTTTATGTGGTTTAATCTTTGTCACACACCTGTCCAATGAATTTAAAAACAAAAACGTGGATTTTTATTTTGCAATAAACACTGTATTAAAAACCTCTATATGGTCATCTAAATGTAACATATTTATTCTCATGTTTTTTCTTTAAGTAGTACAGAGACTGAGATTCATCCCAACTATCTGAAGGGGGAGCAGTAGGCCTCCTGAAGGGAGATTAGGCTCATTTATGCCTTTTTTTCTCACAACATTATGAAAGGAATCAGGACAAATGAATTCTTGAGTTGGACAATGCAGATGAGTCTCTGATATGGTCTCTTAGAGTTCTTGTAGCAAAGCCACAAGAATGTAAATATAGAGATTTCTTCTCTGACAGATGGACAAATTTTGTTTAGTGATGCATGTCAACTTTATAATAAGTCATAGCACAGAAGGCATGATACTGCAGTAGCACTCAAGGATGAGAATGTTCTTCTCAATTTCCTTCTCATCTTGGAAGATGCACAGCTTTTCTGTGTTCTGGACTGAGTCACCAAGTCCCGCTCTTAGCAGAATTCGCAGCGTAGAGTTCTCCTGCAACATCTTTCTATGCCTTTTCCTTTCTGTAAAATGGAAGACCACAGCTGCTCTTTAATATTTTGCTACCTTCGCAAAGATAATTCAAAGAATAGCTTGGAGGGGTGGTAGGGGGTGAGGTGTCCATGTTTTTCCTGTACTTTCATTTGGGAAAAGACTGACTATTAATCATAGAATCACAGAAATGGCCTGGGTTGGAAGAAAACTTAACAATCATATAGTTCTAATCCCCTGCTATGATAGGAACATCTTCCACTAGGCCAGCTTGCTCAATTCTCCCTCCAACCTGGTATTAAACACTTCCAGGGATGGGGCAGCCACAGTGTCTCTGGCCAGCTTGTTCCAGTGTTCCATTTCTCTGACCATCTCCATGGCTTTCATCTGGACTTGCTGCAGCAAGTCCACACCCTGCTGGTCACATTTCTTTTGCTGCAGGGTACAGTTGGCTATCTGGGCTCAAGCATGTGATGCCAAGGCATGTCAAGCTTCTATTCAACCAACATCTCCCAATCCTTTTACCCAGATCTACTCTCAATCCATTCTTCACCCAGCCTGTATTTATGATTGAGATGGCCCCAACACAGGTGCAAGACCTTGCACTTGGCCTTGTTGAACCTCACTGGATTCTCCTGGGCTCATATCTCAAGCCAGTCAAGGTCCTCTGGATGCACCCCTTCCTTCTGGAATGCTGACCTCACTCCTCGGTGGTTTTGGCAAACTTGATGAGGGTGCACTCAATCCCACTGTCCATGTCCCCAACAAAGATGTAGGTCCCCTGCATTCCCTCTTGTGTGTCTCTGCCTGGATGTTGCTTAGGGATCCTCCAGATAGTGAGGCAAGGAAATAAATGTACTCTTTACATTTCAGCTGTGTTTTTGTGGTTGTTCTAGCTTTCTGCCTCTGTCAACTCACACAGACAATCATCACTGATCTCTACTTGGACATTGAGCTGTTGGCCACAGCTCTTTGAAAGTGTCCATCCAGTCAGTTCCTTATCCACCAGTTGGTCAATTCATCAAATGTAAATTCATATTTCTCCAGTTTAGAGAAAAGGATATCATGTGGGACAGTGTCAAATTCTTTACTTAAGTCCAGGTGGATAGCATCTGTTGCTTTTCCCTTATTCACCAAATCCACAGCCCCATCATAGAAGGCCACCAAATTTGTCAGTAACAATTCACCCTTAGAGAAGTTGTGTTGGCTGTCGCCAGTCACCTCCTTATTTCTTATGTGTCTTAGCATAATTTCAAGGACAGTCTGCTCCATAAACTTGCTGGGCATGGAGGTGAGACTGACCTGCATGTCATTGCCTGGGCCTTCCTTTCCTAATGTACACAGAAAAAATCTTAAAATGGTTGCTAACTTTGGATGTTAGATTAATCCAAAGAATTATTATACTCTGGGTACCAGACATGGTTATTGGACATATACAATACAAATGGGGAGATAATGTTGGATTATGATCTATCAAAAAAAGTTGTTAAAATTAGATTTTAGTGCTTCAAGGAGGTGGATCTATTCCATGCTGTCATGGCAAGACTGTGAGTTAGGATGAGAGCATATTAGATGATTGAGTTTGCTGGTCATGCATTGTGGACAGATGGAAGGGCTGAGGTTATTGCTGGGAGATTCTCTCTCCTTACTCCTATTAGTAACTGACATACATTTTTATTACTTCCTCAGGTGCAGAAGTCAGGACAGCTCAGTGCGGGAAGGGTGACTGACAGTGCCTTGCTATCTTAGATGACTGCCTCTTTTGCTTGTGTGGCTCTCAATTGGCTGCCTTCTTTTGACTTCCAAAATATGATTGTCTGTAAAATGTGCTAAAAAAACCCCCATAATATTCAGGCATTTTATGTCACTTATCTTCTCATTTGACCAGATATTCAAAAGTCACCATATCTTTCAACAGACTCACACTTAACATCAATGTGCCAAATATATACTGGAAACTCAAAAATACATGAAATCCTTGTGATCAAAAAATACAGAGCTCAGTTTATGATCCAACACACATAAAGGACATTGTGTTTTTGCAGGATGTACAAATATTTATTCAGCCTCTGAACAGACAAATTAAACATGGTCTCAGCTAGGAAGAGTTAATGGTATAAAAGGTAGTCAAAGAGGCAGGGTATTTTTATAAATTCAAGAAATATGTGCATATGTGAAAAAATTAATGAAGTGTTCTCACTTGAATTTAACAGAGACTTAGTTGAGAGAATATGTTATGTTCCATGCCTGAGTTGAACATGGTATGAATGATTAAGAGGGGAAGAAAAGTAGCAATTTAATAAGCTATTGAAAACGAGAGTGCTAAGACTGGAAGATCCAAGAGGCTATTTAGATGTTCAGTATTAAAAAAATACAAGCTGAGAGAGCAATATCCACAGAATTTTGAAGGTAGAAATAATGAGATTTTTATATATTGTGAAGGGAGAATTTTCTATAGAGAAAGTTCTATAGAGAATATGATGATTATACATGCCTGTACTTTAGGACAAACAGGTAAATGTGACTTGATGTCAGAGTCGTGGTGGATCCAGATGTCACAAAGTCTGCTGATGAGAAAAAGAGGAATAAATTTCTTCATCTTTTCCCTTGCTTACTTATGTATCTTAATCCTGGAATACATCTTAAATTTAAAGACCATCCCTCCATTTCTGCTGTGGTTTAGAGCCATGGTGAGTGGGTTCTCACACTATTTTGGAGTTTGTTTAATTGTTCAGTAAATATCTTCCTGGGAATAAAAACAAATTAAGAAAATAAAACAATTTATTTCTCTGTGGATTCTGTTTCTTTCTATGAAGCCATAAACTTAAGAGTCATGTCCTTTCTCTGTTCGGTATAGTTTCTTCTTGCAGTGTTTTTACTGACTAGAAGTATGACTCTGTGTATATATTTTTAATGCTTTGCAGTAATCCCATAGGATTTGTGAATCAAGGACTGTAGTGTGTCCGTGATAAGAATTTGTATTTGGATAGGAATATAAGTCTTGCAGTCCCTTGGGATAAGAATTTTTATGGCATTTCTCCGTATAGGTTTGTTTATTCTGAGGAAAAAGTTTAAAATTACTTGAAAGATATTTTGAGAAGAAAATCATTAAACAAGATACAGTTTTCTAGAGAAACTGACAATAAGTAGTCGGAAAAAAATTGCTGCATTTTTAAAAGCAAGGTAGTGGAGCAGTTACTGAGCTATAAACAGAAGTAAGCTCAAATATATTAGGGTCTTAAACAAAGCATATTTAAAAAACACTACATTCAATTTTCAACCATGCAACTAATCACTCAAATCATACCTATTGTGAAGGAAACAAAGTCCTTGTCTTCAAATCTGTACAAAGTGAAAGATTTCAAAGAAAAAATCCCAGTTGATTTTTGTTTCTGCAACATTTATTTCACATTTTTACCATTTACTGGTTTAGAAGGTTTTCAATACTCTTCAGTTTATAAAAGGTTCACAAGAGGTTAATAGGGGGTCTTACTAGAAGAACCCATTTAGAAATGGATGAATTCCTACCCATTGTACTGAAACAGAAGAGTGGTTTGAATGAGAGTGCCACATCATTAAGTCTGTCCTTGTCAAGTCCATTTTATTTATCGTTAAGGCCACTGTCAGATAAATAAGCTTTCACATGGCATTGTATTGCGTACACCATATATATTGAATACTATATTTGCAGTGGTTTACATCTCCCAGCTAAGCAAATTGTCTTAAGTGCTGCTGATTGCATGCTGAATTTCTTTCCTTTTTGATTGAACTTGGATAACTGTCGTGGGTTTGACCCTGGCTAAATGCCAGGCACCTATGACGTTTGCTCTCTATGCTCTCTCCTGCTGCAGCTACGCAGAGGAGAGGGAAAATTAACACAAAACACTGGACTTATGAGTTGAGATAAGACTACTGATAAGGGGACGCACGAGATTCAGGGCAAAAGCAGGCGGAAGACTTAAAGTTGCAAAAAAAAAGTGATTTATTAATCTAACAGAATCGGAGGACAAATCAGAGGTAAAAATAAGCACTCAAGACACCGTTTCTTCGCTGAGCCCCCTTCCCTCTTAAGGTACCGCTTCCCAGCTCACCCCCTCCCACCTTTCCAACTAACCAACAACTCCCAGGCAAGGGCAGGGTGTGGGTTTTTTTTTTTCCTTAAGTCAGTCCATCACAATTCTTCTACTACAGACACTGTTTCTCTATTCGCCCCCTCCTTCCATTCAACCAGCAGACCCGGGCTGGGGCAAGATATGTGGCTTTTCTTAGTCAGTCCAACGCCACAATTCTTCTGCTACAAACCCTGTTTTTCTGCTCACCCCTCTCCCTATTAAGGCCATTTCTCAGCTCACCCCCTCCCTCCTTCCTTCTAACCAACAGCTCCGGGGTGGGGGCAGGGTATGGGGGTTTCCTTTGGTCAGGGTCAGTCCATCAGGGAGAAGAGTCCTCTACTTAGCCATGGGGGTCCCTCCCACGAGAGACAGTCCTCTGCGAACTTCTTTGGCGTGGGTCCAATCTCACAAGCAGCCCCGCCCGATTGCTGCTGTCCGAGATTCTCTCCAAGTTGCAGAATTCCAAGCCGAGGCCAGGCTGTTTCCATCCCGGGAGCAAGGCCTTTCTCTCTCCTGCAAGGCCTTTGTAACTCTCAGTCTCTGGGACTCCCACTGGATCACAACTTCCTGCAGGCCTCCACCTGCTCCTCTGGCATGGGCACCTCCCCACAGGCTGGGGGGGTTCTCTGCATCCACTGGACTCCATGGGCTGCAGGGGGACCACCTGCTCCCCCATGGTCTTCACCATGGCCGGCAGAGGGTTTTCAGCTCCGGCGCCTGGAGCATCTCCTCCCCCACCTTCTCCACTGACCTTGGTGCCTCCATGTTGTTCTCCCTCACATATTTTTACCTCCTCCTCCTCCTTCCCTGGCTACAAAGAAGTGTGTGCTCACCTTGTTTTGATTTCTTCTTAAATATGTTTTCACAGAGGCGTAACTAACATCTTTAATTGACCCAGGTTTGGCCAGCAGCATGTCCATCATCTTCACAGCCATCAGAGATTGGCTCTGCTGGACATGGTGGAGAAATTTCCAGAATCTTTACTCAGGACATGCAGGAGCCATCTTTGTACCCCACCCTATCCACTGGAAAAAACTGGGCCAGGCAAAACTACCACAATGACGATATGTCTCAGTTCAATTTCACAATAGATTTCTTCGGCTATTTTTTTCAATAAGAAACAACAAAAACATATTAATCTGAAGAAATATTTTTGAGAGCTCTTCCTTATAACTATGCCACAAATTTGAGGAGACAAGCCTAGTCGCCTTCCATCTTTGGTGCACCTTTAGGGGTGTATAGAATTCCTCGTTTATACGGGCAGCACAAACCCACTGGAGGTTGCAATGACACAAAATCAGAATTAAGTGGTAATGAAGCAGTGTAGGAGGGACAAAAACATTGCCTTGCAGCAGATACTGCTCTAAGAATGCCTGCCTTACAAGTGGGAGTGAGGAGGAATGCTTCAGCTCTGTGACTTCCCCCAAATCCATTGGATGGCTGAGTTAGATTGGAAGAGGTGCTGCAGCTGAGGACAGATGGCAACAAGCTGTGCCTTATCTCCTCAGCCCCACCAGTGCCGCTCTGCAGTCTCAGGTGGGGAGAACATGGGGAGGCTGCTGGGAGAGCCTGGGCAGCTGTGCACAGCTGGATGTGTGCTGCAGGGCAGGAGGCGGCACCAAGGACACGCAGCACAGCTGAGAATTTGGAGTCCTTTAAAACTTCTGCCATGTGGCTGCTGCTCATATCAGCTTAAGGAACAGGCATTTTGATACAGGGAGGGTGAAAGCTTCAGCTTTAGCTGGCTTTTAGGTGGGCAAAATACCTCTGGGGTGGCCATTTAAGGGACTCAGGACTTCTAGGATAGCAGCATGGCCAGTTTGAAATTATGGTGAAAGCAGAGCAGGAATGAATCTTGGGACCTCGAGGAACAGAACTGGATTGGAGTTAGTGCGGAATTTTCCACAGGAAAGGTTTTTTACATCAGAAGATGTAGCTTCAACAAAAATAAATTTTTCCTGTGAAAGCACATGCAGAATCTAACGGGAAATACTATTTAATCAAGGGAAGATTTCTTTAATCAAAAAAAGAGGAGGAGAGAGATGAGATGTGAATGGCTAAGAGGTTATGTCAGGATCAATTCAGCATTTTTTTTTCAAATGGGTAATCTCCTTGAGTTATGATATGGAATTTTAAGAAAAGTAGCTTCAACCATAGAACTGAGTGGATTAAGAGACGATGGAAGATATTTCTGTGGGAAATATGTGTCAGCTGACCATCAGACATTCTCATGGACAAAGTGGATAATACTTTTATATATAAGAGTAACTTTTTTCAGTGCTCCATTCTCCACAGGTATAAAAATTCTTCATGTGTATTATTCTATTTTCTAATACTGATAATGTTTTTTTTTTCCTGAAGGTATCACTCACTGTAAAATTAAGTAATAATAGTCCTACATGCAATCTTTTATAGCTAACTGCTGTAGTACTTTCATTTTTGAGCCTCACTACTTTCTTGGAAAGTTGTTATTTATTCTGCTTATAAGTGATTTTGCCAATATAAGCATAAAAGAGTCCAAATCTGAGCTAAGAAATAAAAACGAAAAGAGTATCTCCACCTTCCAGGATATGTCCAAAGACAGTAAATTAGCTAATTGCTAAAAGCTTCTTTTAGAGCTCTGCAGCCTCCAAACTTACAATAAACCCCAAGGCAATCTCAGGTCAAAAAAATAATACTGCAAACATAGCATTTCCATTGTTCTGCTTTAATTTAAGGTTTAAGTTACATGGACCATTGCATTAAGCTGTTAGAACATCATGAAAAGTTTTCCCAGAACCAGAAGAAGAAAGTACTTCAAGGGGATGATAAACAGTATTTTGTTGGGATTTACAGGATGTACTTGTTCAGAATTTCTGTAATTTTGCAGTGTTTCAGCTACCCAACAAAAATGAGACAAAGTGTAACAGAACAGCATTGATTGAAATAACAGTCATCATGCTCTTAGCCTAACTTTTTAATAGTATCAGGCTTAGAAGGTCATGTTGCCTGCTTTAGTTCGCCACAGTAGTTTTTTATGTTAGCTCATTTAGACAAATCTGACAAAAATTGAAGTATAAACCTCACAAGATATTAAAGAGAGGTCTGAATTTGTGTTCCTGCTGGTGCTGCAGGTAGATGTTAGCTGTGAGCTTGTCAAAGGGAAATCAGCCAGCCAAGAAGCCTATGAATAGTTGTTATTAATATGTCCATAGCTGTGAATCAACCAACTGCATGGTGGTTTGTGCTTGGTCAAAGTGGGGGGGCAGGATACAGGACAGGTCTGGGATCTAGATCAATTTTTCGTTCGTTGGGAAAGGTGTTGTGCCACACACACTCCGTGATAGTTTTGCTATTTGTCATTAGAAAATAACTTGGGAGGCAAGTGATGGCCACACATTTTTTTTCCCCTGAAAAAATATAGACATTTTTCTATGTAAGAATATTTTTAGGACTTCCATCGTGTGTCTAATATCTCATTGTAATAATTTGGATTTTGGAGCAAGTGCTGTGTCTTCAATGTCCAGAATAATACTGATTCCACTTAAAAAGTCACATGAAAGTTTTGGAAAGAGAAAAGGAAGCCTTGAAAGACTAATAAGTATATCTATTATAAGGTATATCCCAGTACTACAGTTCATGTTTCATTAATTTATTTTGAATGATCCTCACCAGTTGTTTTGTAGTTCTGCCTTGATAAATTACTGTAATACTCTTATAACTCTAGAGGATTTCTGCTAAGTGTTCAAAATGCTTTGTGTTTGAGACCTCAAGCCTGAAAAATACAGGTTTTGTTCAGTACTAATTTCATTTCTCTTGAAGTAGAGTAAAAAAGCAGACAACTGGAAGAATTTAGTAACATTGGAGTTTAGGGCAGAGAAAACAGTCTATGTAATTCAAATGATTATGATGGGTAAATCTCTTGACTTTGCTTCTTCAGTGTTAGAAGATTTTATTTTACTTTAGAAGAGATGGAATCAAATAACTTAAGATTTAAACAGACCCACTTTCACTTTCTTATGATTTTCTGTGGATTAAATAATGTTTGGAGCCTGACACTCCTTCTCAGATTAAATTTAAATGAAGACAACCTTCTTTGAAGATAGTGGAATAATTCCAGTGCAAACTCAGCTCCATTGTGAGGGTAATCAGGCCAGTTAGAGGCAATACGAGAAAGATGATGGCAGTTTTACCCATGGGAAGTAGATATAGTTACTTTAGTCTCTGCAGGATATCTCTCTATGCACTTCAAAGAGTGCAGTCAATAGAATAAATACGTTGGTCACATTCTGAAAATTGCACTTACAAAAGGCAGTTATTAGTAGTTTGATTTCTAGTGTTTGGAGCATTTAGAGGTGAGATGTGCAGCCCTGCATACTGAGATCCAAAGGATGGCAAATAGACATAAGAAGTTTTCTCACTTATTTTAGTGAGATAAAGAGAATGTAAGATCAGGAAAAAATCAGTCCTGCTAGGATTGGAGACAGCTTTCCCTTGGTCTCTGCAGTAACTCTGTTTGAAAGATGATTATTACCATTTTTTAATGTGAGAGCAGTAGTAGTCTTGCATTTAAATTGTGTACCTCAACATTCAGGGTTTCAGATGGGTTTCTCAATATTCCTTGTGATGTGTGAGTAGGGTAATTTCTCTGCTTCCTCATCCAAAAAATCTGTATATTTCCAATTTGTCACCATTAAAAATTCAGTGATCACTGGAAAAGTATTTGATGTTCTATTTTCTATCAGGTTCTCTTTTCTACCTAAGCTCTGCACACAGTGCAGGAATAGGCTTGGGTGCGTAGAAACAGTAGCAATACTTTCATCCTTAAAACCGAATTATCTAATTCCTACCCCAGTAGCATGTGGTCCAGCTGCAGAAAACCTGGTAAGCTGGGGTCTGTCCACAGCAATGTAGAAATATCCAGAATAGCTGTGGTGGAATTAGGTTCCACCCAATAGATAAGTTACTGGAAGCAGTAAAATTTATCAGGTTTTGCTGCAGGAAACACGGATGCACAGACAATTACAATCTTCTACCTTGGATGTTCCTCTGGGTGTGCACCCATAAGGCACACTTGTTCACCCATTGTCAGAAAGCTGCATCTCAGCTGGTTTCCTCTACATCCTTGTCTTTGACAGCAGAACACTAATTGCCTAGTCAGAATTCTACTCGTGGTTATACCTGTGAAGTTTGTATATAAATGCCATGAAATTATGATGTTTAACAGTAGTGAGAAAAAGTTTACAAGGATACTCTTAAAGTATCATTTTTAGGGAAATAATGAGAAATTGTGAAATGCAAATTTCAGACAAATATGATTCAATGAACCAGAAACAAATTAGCTGCCACTTAAAAATGTCATTAGCACATGCAGAAATGCCTTATTTACTGACATCTTTAGATAGAAAATAATATTAAGCTTAAACAAAAGCTGACCTTGAATTACACTGTCCAAATGCATGCAGGAAATATTGTCCAATTGTATAAATCCTAGCAGGCTTACTATGCTCATATTTTACACCAAGAAATGGGGAGAAAACAAATTTCCTTCAGTCTCTCAGAGTGGCAACTTACCCTGAAGAGGATGACCACTCTGTACATGCTGCTTTGGAAATCTGTTGAAACACATTGGATACTCCTTCCATGGGAGTGCAATGCCGCCAGTGTAACTATGCCACTTTTTCTTCTTCCTAAAGCAATTGGTCATATTTCCATTGGCTTACAGGTGCTGTAACAACAGCTGACTCCCTCTAAACTGATACTGTTTCTGTTCATCAGAAAAGATGCCTGGGTAATGTTTCTGTGGTGGTTATGCACACATTTGTGTTCTCGTACTCTGTGTGGTACATATTTGTAGGGAGAAATTCAGGTCTTTTTGTGTCATTAAATTCTAAATGATTATCTGCTCTTTTACACAGCTCAGCTAGCTCAGTGAAGAACTTCAAAAATATGTAAGAGAATGACATAAAAGCTTGAGATTCTAAATTCTGTGTGGCTTGCCAAAGCTCATTTTAAGTCTGATTGAGGTTTGAGGCATATCTGTGTAAAACAATGGTAACACATAACCCACGTATTGCAATATCAAATTATAAACCCAGACTTAGAAGTACACGGACTCCTGTGTTTGGCTATTTCTTGGACTTTCTGTGAGAGTTCACTTGGGGTATTGAACTCAGTAGGATAGTAGCAGCCATGGAAATGATGAAATTCTGTACTAGTTCTTTTAAAAAAAAAAAAAAAAGCAGACTAGGTACCAAGGAAAAACTTATTCTGATTTACACTGCATGCTCTATTTTCCTTCTTTGAAGTGTCAGAGAAAAACCATGGAAAAAATGAAGTATAGGGATGGAGGCAAATGCAGGACAGAGAAGTAAAGCTATTAAATGAGTTTTGAGATGAAACAAACTATTTCCTCATGGAGAGAGATTAATGGCAGCTTCAAGTCACTTGAATTTGGATTACTTTGCTCTTGAATATGCCTTAAATCAAGTAGAACAGTTAGTAAACAACTTCAAGCATTTCTTTATGAGCATCAGAACTTGTAAACTTGCATCAACGAATAAATACAAATATTTGGAAGAGAAGCTAGGGTCTGCTTCTGCTGAAGTCATGTGCAGAACCCCAAACTGACTTTGACTTTCAGGGTGGGGGACCTGCTCTGGGCAGTAGACATTGTCCAGCACATCTATATGTCGTTGAAACACAGCTGCTTCAGAAAGAGCACCATGTTCAAAAGCTGGAATTACAGAATAATGAAGGGGCTTCTTTAGGTTATCTCATCCAATCCCTGCTCAAATCAGGGTTGGTCTAAGGCATTTGCTCATGACCTTGTCCAGACAAGTTTTGAATACCTTCAAGGAGGAACGTTAATCAGATGTTCTTGTGGCTAATCACCTTCATTGTGTTTTTTTCCTAATACCTGTGTCTCATCACCCATCACCTCACTGCTGTGCACCACCAGGGACAGTCTGACTCCACCGTCCCACTGCTTGTTAGGCAGCATCTCCAGCCAGGTCACTATTTGCCTTCTGTAAACTGAATAAACCTGGCTCTCAGCTCCACTCTGCATGCCATGAACTTCAGCCCACTGTCCCTTTGGCTGGCTTCTGCTGAGCTCATTTCACTGTCACATCTCTGTATCCCTCATAAAGTTTCTGTTATGCACCAAGGGCAAGGGATTTTGCTGCTATTTTTTTTTTCCCCTTTTTCTGGGTGTGCTTGCAACTTCCTTTAACTGCAGGTAAGGAGCAGGAGAGAAATTAACAGAGTAGGGAAGGTAAATCATCTCTTCTGCCTGTCTGCATAGTACAAGAATTTTGTAGCAAAAGAAATCGTAGATCTGCAACACAGGTGTTTTTTATAATTTCAGATCAAACTGTTTTAAACCTGAGTTACAATAATTTGTCCAAATGACTGAGGACAAATGAGGTTGCTAGGAAGCCAAATGTTGTTTATCCAGGGAGTTCAGAGGGAGGAATGAGTTTAGGTCCAGCTGTGTAAAACTATGAAATACTTATCCAAGACACTTACATAACCATAATTCTGCCCTACTTCATTTGCAAAGAAAGATCAAGTATACTGGTTAAACCACTTAATTTAACCAGAGTTCACAAACTCTGACTAAAATGTCATAGCCAGAAGTATAAGGGTTTGTGTGGTGTCAAAAGACAAAAAAGTTAAGGTTCCATTCTAAGTAAAATTTCCTTGTAATATAAAAAATTATCCCAAATCTTCGCACACAGATTTTGTGTGATGTTTCAGTGGTTTATAGCTAGAGGTACATTCAAACATGTTTTGAATACTGAACTTTGCCTCCTATGACACTCAAAGCCAAGAGCCACATGGCAAAGGCCATCAGGAAACTCTTCATACAGTTTTACAAAATAGGTTAGTTGTCTTAACCTGCCAAAACCTCAGAAGTAAATTTCGGCTTCCTCATCACTCCCTTAATAAATGCAAAATGCTTCAAAAAGCAAAAACTCTAAATTAATAGGAAATGCTTCTCTTTCATTAAAGTGGTATTCTTCATCAGGGAAAAGAGAAATAGTGCTTATAAACCCACATTCCACAAATTAGGCTTATAGATAGCTGTTGTATTACACCTCACATCACCAATATAGACTAGCAACCTTCATTTAAATATATATTTTGTGGGTTGCATGATACCTTTGAAGTGATTAAAATTTATATGAACCGATTAAATGTTTCCCCCTTTCTCTCTGCATTGTTTGCAAAAGGTCAATGTGTATATTAACAAAACTCTTCTGGAAATTCAGAAGGGTAAAAAGCAAAGCCTGCATGCAGAGAGATAAGCAATCAAACACAAAATACGAATAAAACAAAGGACCCTTCTTGTTTTATAAACTATCTTATTATTGCATTTGTAAATACATAATTTTCCTTTCTCCCCTCTGGCACTCTTGTATCTCTTCAAATTATTAACATTAGAGAAGATATGAAAATTATAATCTAAGGGTAATTAAAACCAAGTTTTAAAATTCTGAGCTGCTGAAACATGATATTTCAGGGCCTATTATGGGACAGAACAGTTAATATTTTAAAATCAGCTTGATGATACAGCTAAGTAGATACTGTTAAATGTTTCAGAAGTTCTGGATACCAAAAGATACTTGAGTACTGTGATGCAGAAGCCTTCACAGGACCTACCCCGAGTCTCACAAGCACATGGCAAGGGCCAGGTGCCTAAATAGGCCAACAGCTTGTGCCGCTCAGTGGGAGCTTGCTGAAGTTCTGCTGCACCTGAGTTTCAGTACTGAGGAAATGCATTTGGGCAGGACTGTCTGGGTTATCCCTGGCTCCTGTAATGCAAACCAAAGTGATATTATTCTTGGCATGATTCACTGCAACCAAGCAAAGCCCTCAGTTTAAGGTCTGTGCACTCCTTGGAACTCTGTGTTCTAGGCACATCTCCTGTGCTACAGAAGAGCACCAGGACAGATGGGGTAGGCAGAAGTGGTGGTTTTCCTGTCTTTTGGTAAGTCTGAACCATCATGCAGTTGGGAGCATGAGATTCAAGGGGCAGTATAAGGACACACGCATGAGGGATCATGCCTTTGCTTTAATGTTAGGGTGCATAGTGGGGAAAGGGATTGAGCCACTCCACGGTCTTTGCTCCTAAGGACATTTTATGCATTTTAAACCAAGCAGTTGTTGAAAAAAGTCCCCATATAATTGTGAGAACAGAGTTTGGTACCATATCATCCTTTTGGGGGCAATGGGAATACCCTAGCCTTTCTTGTCTGGTGATAAGTCTCTGATATCTGGAAAGCTTAGGTGTCCCGCTCTCTAGAGGAAAGTTCTGGGCTAGAATATCAGGTTGGCAGCACCTTTTTATCTTACATCCATGTATTTAATAAGAACAGATGAAACTTCGTGTTTCTATAGGGCTGGGATACCTAGTTTGTGAACCCCAAACAAGCCTGCATGTGAAAGAGGGAGTACATCTCTCAGCAGATAGGAAACCAAAGGTTTGGACCATAAACATTAGCAAAACTTAAAGTATTCAAAATCTTCCTAAGGTATGATAGTAGTAGTTTGCATTTTTCAATTAGTTGCTTCCATACCTTTGAATTTTCACTCATTACTTTATGTGTGGAGGATTTTTTAGTTACAAACAATGCAGCTGCATTCTTTCATCCTTAGGAATAGGAAGAATAATGTAAGGAATACTATTCTCCAATTGCGAAAGAGTGTTGTGGAAATACATGCTGCAAACTGAAGTGCCAAATTACCATGATTGAAGTGGTATGTTAAGTTTGAATTAGATAAGTGTGTTAAATTCATGTCTGTTCACTGCTTGTTTCTTTGTCTCCGTAAGGGAACAGGGATGATAAAAATATTAGCAAATCAACAGTGTTACCAGAACTCTTTTCTTCTAAATGATGAATATTCAAGTGTCATCTGGATTGTTCCAGCTATGACACACAACCAAATGCCATTCCTTTCCATTTATTGCAAGAACAGTAGAGCTAAGAAGTAGGGAAAGATAACCAAGAGCATTTGGCTGTTCAGAGAGTTTCTAACACCAGACTGAAAATACAGCCAACTCCCCAGATGTCATGGTTATGCTTTTACTTTCCCTTATCTCCCTTCTGACAGTTCTGGTTGGTTTCAGCAAGACCTGGAAGTTGACACTATTGATGTGGGTGAAACAGTGCTGTATTCTGACCATGTAAATAGAAGAATTGCAAGTTAGACAAGTGAGAAAAGCATCATTAACATCAGAATTATTCATATCAGTTGCAACTTATCTTTCCAGTCACAATGGTTTGCAGTCATTTTTATCGCATTTGTGCTTATTTTACAAAGTACACCACCCCTTCATGTTTGTGTTTTTGCTAAGCTACTAATCAGTGTTTTGCATTGCAAGGAATTGGTTCATTTCTGGGCTTTATTATTCATTTATTTTTAAGAGCGTTTATATGGGCATATCTTCTTGATGATGATGAAGAAACTTATTCAAGCCCCGTGGGGTTTTGAAAGGATGTTTCTTCCATCTACAAAAGTCTGCAAAAATACAGAATATTTTTGATTGTTCAGGATTCTGATGGCCAGTGCACCACTCCTGACCACTGTTCTCTTCCTTCTTAACATTCTTCTGTCCCTCACCAATATTCCGTAGATACTATTGATTTTTACTTGTCCTGTCGTGTTTTAGACTATGAGTTTTTAACAATGGGAGACGTGACACTTCTATTTGTTCTGTCTGGATTTACATTTCTTGATTATTTAAACATTTTATTATCACCTGCAAAGGTGTCAAAGATATTGTCTGTTTCTTTCATCTCCTCTTTTGTCTCATTTTGATTAATGTTTCAATTCCTGCCTCTCATTGTCTAACAATGGCTATGATTCCTCCCCTTCTCATGAAAGAGTGTATGAAACTGCTCTGCTAATGCTAGAGAAGGTGGAGAAAATTCTGTATAAATTGAAATGTAAAAAAAAATGGCATTAAAAATGTACTGCACTGCAATGTCCCTTCAGTCATGCATCATGACATTTCAGTTCGCAGTAGCTCAAAATGTTTGGATGAGATAAAGTGAGCTGAAATGGTGAAAATGAGTAGTTTCATCTTGCCTGCAGTGAAATTATGATGACAGTCATCTTACAGTCTTCCTCAGCAACATGGCTAATAGATTTTTATAATTTCTGAATACAGTAGTTTATACAAAATAAAATAGAGAGAAATAAAGGTAACACTCTTAGGTTTCCCTTTTTTTCTTTTTTTTTCTTTTTTTTTTTTCTTTATCTTTTTGGTTAAAAAGGAACATTTAGAAATGTTGAAGAAAATTGATGGAAATCATGAAGTCAATGTCAATGCTCTAAGGATTCTTCTGCAGTTAATTAAAACCATTTTACTCTTCAATCTCTTAAATGAAGACATTTGTATAGGGATTTAACATACATTGAAGATGAGAACTGAATTTACACTCTTGAGGTGTTTGCCTTGCTATTTTGAGTATTTAACATTCAGACTGTAAAAGAGAAGCAAGTGACTACCAATAGCAGGATATCTAGTGTAAAGCTTTATTTTTAAAATTAGGAATAACACTTACTGGGAGATTATTTGGCATAGAGTTAAGGAGAAAATTCTTGTGAGCTTCAGATTTCACTGGGATCATAGAGGAATACAAATCAATTTGTCCTTAAGCCCAAACTTGCAAGGTGTAGGACACTGGTCATAACATTTATCATGTATTCATTAACAGGCATTTTTCAGTAGTTAGGAATGTTCATATGGGACCATACCAAAAGGCAATTTAACCCAATATCCTGTCACTGAGCATAACCAGAAGAGGATGCCTAGGAAACCTTGTATGAGGAGTGAAAGCAGAAATAACATCAATATTTACCCTGATGATATCTCAGATTCTAAACTTCTTTAGATCAAGCCAAATGTAATTCCTGTGCAATTACTGACCCTTGGTGGTTTTTCCCTTGTGATACTCTCCAGTCTTTCACTGAAAATATTTAATTTGTGTAAATGTTTAAAAGGATGCTTTCCTTAATTTAGATTCTAAAACTAAATAAATATAAAACAGTTGAAGAGGTGCAAGTTTTCATAAACATAGAAAGAGCAGAAATATAAAAACTCGATAGAAGGACCTTTTTCTCTTCTTTCATTTCACATTGCCTTCCAGGAAAATCTGGAGTACATGGTTCTTTGTATTTTTTGGAATAGGTGAAAATTGGAAACTAAGGAATATTTTTGTTGTTTATACCATACTGGAGAATTTGGAGAGACTTGGTAATGTTTTCATTGTTGAGGGTGTCTTGGCATTAGTAGTAAAACAAAATCCAAGCCAGATATTTTTTAAAGATAGCTTTAAAATTATGATTTTTATTTGCAACCAGTTTGAATCAGAAAGTTTCTAACATATGGCAGAGAAAGAATATGAAACCATATGTACCCAGCACTGGGACTGTGTTCCTGAGAAAAAAGTTTGCTATTTTTATGACGGCCAGCAGGTGTCAATACCCCAAAGTGAAGAAGCTGCCCAGCAGCCAGATACAGCTAGAAAGAGGTTGGAACAGGGAATATAAGTATTTTGGATGCCTCACTTTGAAAGTTGTCTTCATGAAGTGCTTCGTCACCACCAGGAAGGAAGCCATCTTCTGAGGGGAAAGAGGAGAGGGAAATTAAGCAACCCTTCCATTTCCATAGTAGGTACCTCTTACTTTCTTTTCCTATTGATCCTAGCAATAGTATTTTTATTCTTCATCCCCAGAACTGCCAAGTGTTGTGGTCTCTGACTTCAGTCTTCAAGCCCTTCTGTGCTCCCTATCCTTTCAGGCCAAATCCAGAGCCAAACACTGGAAAAATATCTAAAAGTGGGATACTTGGCTGTTTTGATCAGTTTGGTGGACTTTGCAATTAAAGTTTTTGAAGTGCTATTGCATCCTATCTATTTTTCTTCTAAAGGTGCTATTCTAATCCATACTTTTGGATGTTTTTCTGTGATTCCTCTTAGTTGCTAGCATAAAAAAAATCTTAAGTGAAATTTATTTTCAAGAAAAATTTCATCATTTAAGTACTGTCTTTTTTTTACCCATTTTAAGCCTTTTTTGAAACAGAATTTTGTAATGTTTTGTGTAGTCACATCATGCCTCCTATATTTGGCTTTGAAATATTTTCAGTTGGTAATAAAACATCCTTTTCTCCATATTATTATAGATTAGGAATAATGAGCACAGATTGGGTGGCTCTTAGGAAAAATATGTGATTCCTTGACATATTATGGACTTTTTTTCCTGATTTCCACAGCAGTAGGGCCTACAAGATTTATGTTTTAAACAGTGCATAACCTTAATAATGAAATAATCATATCCATTACATTGTTTTGCTTTCTTTTTTTTATTTTTACATAGTTTATTGAGGGAGAACATTTTGCTTTGGAGATTTTCTGTTCTCTGACAGCAAGCAAAGTTGTCAAAAGTTGAAACAATTTAGGCAAATATAAAATTTATCATATTATCCTCATAGTACTGGTGTCTATCTACCACTAATGGAAAAATCCTGTCTGAAATTAAATGTTTTGAGCTACTGAAATTCTGGCCTTAACTTTCTACCAGCTGCTATTTTACAGTGAGCTGGTAAGTGTTAAGAATTTACATACTCCATTTTTAATTTAATCAAATGTTGTCAGTCAGCATCACATGTTAGAGATTATTTCCATCAGAAGGAACTTATAAGCAACAACCTGAAAGATTAAAAACCACTGCCTCTTGAAGATAATAATCTTAGTGAATTTTAACAGATTGCTTTAGCAGATGGAGATGTGATATTCACTATAGTAAATTACACTAACATGCTTTCAGACAGAGATGTCACATTTGCCACAGTAATTTACATTAACCTGATTTGAGACAGATTTGATTCCCCAAAAAGAATTAAAAATATAATTTTATCAATTCATTTTGTATTGCCATTTCTTCAGATACTTGTCAGTCTGGTGTGGGACACATTTTTTATCAATGGATGCCATGACGTACAGGACAGAAATACTGTTTTGATGTAGCCATCTATAAACTAATTATATGATATACATGATCCTGCATGGTACCAAACCAACACCATGTGCCAAGACATAAAGAAAATTAATCCCATTTCTTGGTACAGAATTACTCTTGACTCAATGATTCATATTAATTTGACTTCTGGATAAGATATCTGCTCTTTTGCACGTCTATATATCTTTCTGCTACTGTTTTCAGGAGATCTTACCTTAAAAATTTGATGAAAGACATTCTGAAAAGAAATTTAACCATCTCTGCTGTGTGTTGGCATCTTCAGGCAGAAGGCTGTGTGGGTGCAACTTAGCTGTCATCCAGTATTTTGCAGGGGATCTGAGAAATTTTTTATGACAACTGCTCTACTGTGTGAGAGAAAGTATGCCTGCACCTCTGCGGACCAGCTGAAATCATTAACTGTCTCAAGATCCTTCATCCAGTCCTAAAACCAGGATAGAACATGCAAAACCTATAAGCAACAAACAAGCCTGAAAAAGCTGCACTGGGAGAAAACAAAGCAGCTGGAGCTTTAGAGAATTGCTTTCAAGATCTGCTCCTCGTATTACTGGATTTCTGAGTAACACCAGCAGGAGACTCCACAGTTCCTGCTATAGAGTTTCAAAGGCATTCTTATGGTCAAAGGCTTACAGGCCAGCCTCAGAGAAAATATTTGAGGGGTATTTCAGGAGAGTAACTTGAGGCTGTGGTGAGACCATTTCAAATGATTCTCTCTGTGACTTGTCTCAAAATAGATCTTAGCAATGACCAGAAAATTTGGGAGACATGTTTCTTTAGACTATGAATCCTGAAAGTTCTAAATCCAAACCTGCTTAGAGAAACTAAAAATGCTCATATTTCCTCAGTTAGGCAATTCTATATTAATTAAAAATTTATATGCAGCATCTCTATATATATTTAGAAAAACAATTGCCGTACATTGAAAGATACTGAATGTTATACTAGGCTGATCGGAAACAAGAGGTGTTTTAACGCAGGACTTAATGAAAGTCCTAATGCCTCTCCAAAACACTACCGAAATGATCTGTGTGGTGTCACACTGTGAGATTTGTCTGTTTTGTTTTGATTTTTTGTTCATTTGTGCTTGAACTCTTATATTTGGAAATTAAAATGCTACACAGTTGTAAATCAAAATAGGTTAGATTATCATTGTTTTTTAATTATTCAGTGTGTAATGTTGAGTTGTGACTAGTTTTTCCGTGATTCAGGTTTGTAGTGTCTGTGAAGGACACTGCAGTTTGTGGCTTCCCCAGCTCAATTATAAGGAAAGTATGGAATAAGATGGCAGTGAAGCCAAGCCTTCTTCCAAAATGATATGCATTCACCTTGAAGAAGTGACTGCTGATGCTTCCTGGTTCACGGAGCTCCTTTTAATAGTGGGCAAGCCACTAAATACAGTCTTATTTTTCTTATTCTGTTCGCCAAATGTTGTATACTTTGTCTCCTAGGGCCTGACTGAAGGCCTTGAATCGTGGTTTGCAGATGCTCGTCACCCTCTCAGACCTGCGCACTGTGTGGGGAAGTGCTCAGTGAGACCCCCAGGAGAGGAATCGAGTATTTAGGACCTCAAACCAAGTACACAGAACCGGTGAGATTTGGCTGGGATATCTCATTGCCTTCTCTATTTGTTAAATGGGGATTATACCTGGTCGTCATCAATCAGGAACAATTGAAGGGAAAAAGGTACCTGTTGTCAAGACACCTTTTAGAAGGAAGAGCACCATGGGTAAAAGAATTTAATCATCCCCTTCAGACAAATTTTAAGGTTAGTGTTATGATCCAATTATTCAGAGATGCCTCTACCTGAGTTTAGGTGCAAATGAGACCTTATGCCAAAGTCATATAGTGTGTTGACCCTGGCTAGCTGCCTGGCATCCAACAAAGCTGCTTTCTTACTCCCCTCCACAGCTGAAAAGGGGAGAGAAAATATAGCAAAGAGTTCATGAGCTGGGATAAGGACCGGGAGAGATTACTCACCAAATACCAGCACAGGTAAAACAGGCTGGAAATAGAGATATTAATTGAATTTATTACTAACAAAATCAGAGCAGAATAACAAGAAGTAAAAGAAAGCCTTAAAACCCCACCTCTCCCTCACCCCTCCTTCCTTCTCAACTCTACCTCATCCCCCCCCCAAGCAGCGCAGGGACACAGAGAATGAGGTTCTGGTCAGTTCATCTCATGTTTTTCTGCTGTTACTCAGGGGGAGAGTCCTCACCCTGCTCCAATGGGAAAGTCCCTCCCACAGGAGAAAGCTTTCTGTGAACTTTTCCAATGTGAGTCCATCCCACAGGCAACAGCTCCCAATATAACACTGCATGGGGCTTGGTTGCTGTTTGGGGTTCAACCCCGTGTTTCGACAATAGCACCACCTTTATCTTATCTCATGTTCCTATCAGGTGGCTTCATTTACAGTACAGATTCCATCACGAAGGCATGTTCGGGGGCAGGAGTGAGTGTGCGTGGGCAGGGGGACTTTGGTGGTCACAGATGCCATCAGTTCCATAATTTGGGGTGATAACAGTGATATGAGTACGAGCAGCTGCTGTTCCAGCCAATTTGTCACTGGGGGAACCCTTGTCTGGAGCCAGTGCCACCCTTTTGCTCCATTCCACAAAGTTTTTCAGTGGTTTTAACAGTGTTTGTGACAGGCAACTTTTATTTTTAAGTCCTTACAGTTATTGAATTAAAAATTGCTAGAAAAAAATTACAGTTATGGCAAAACAAGACATGGTATATATGTTCTTTCAATTAGTAGTCTCCTTTTAGGAATGAATGAGACAGATGTCCAGAGGACCAAGGCGTCTTGTCACCATACACTGGGAAGCCTATCAGAATTTTATGAGCAATCTTAATTCTATAATTTCCTTATTTTAGAGTGTTTTAATGTACTTTTTTATTCTCAATTTTCCATATGAAAGGATGTGGGTTGCTGTTTACAAGCCATTTAGTGGACTATTTAAAAGAAATGGAATAGCAGTGAATGTTGTCCAGCCTAATTTCACATCAATTTAGCATGATCAGGATGTGTTCCTTGTTCAGTGATGCAGTTCTGACTGTCTGCACCATCCGCAGAGATTTAGGTCACTTAATCCTGACATTTGATCTAATTATCCTTTAGGAAAATATAGGTCAGCTGCAGTGCTGATCTTGTGTTGTAAAGGAAAGTCAGATCTCTCTGGTTTTGGATATAAGTCACTTTAACACATTTCTTTTTTTTTTTTTTTAAGTATATGAAAATAAGATTTTACTATTCTTACACATAAAATCAAAATTCTTCTAGGCATTTTAGCTGGATAGTCTACTTCCACTAACTCATCTTTTGCAGTTAGGGGTTTTCTGATTGCTCGTAAAGCTCAAGTGTTGCTTGTTGCTGTGTTTTCTCAGTCTCAGTCCCAGTTTTACCAAAACCTTCTCAGAGTTTGCAAGAGTTTAGAGCAGTCTGGCTCTCACTTTATTGTGAAAATCTCCTACACACTACAGTACGATTGCTGAAGCTAGGTAAGGTATTGCCTACACTGGAAATTTATACTGATTTAATGTTGGTGCATTAGGTAAACTAATCCACTCCCTCATCTCAATTCCTCTTCCCCTACTGTTAACATATAATAACATGTAAGATACATGTAATGACATGTGCCCATATTCTGTTCAGTAAAGCATTATACTTACAACAGAAAGATTTCACCAGTAAAATCTCAGATAGAGAGGGGAGAGTCAAAAATTACCTGAGAAGAATTGATTTGTGTACTAACATCCCTCCAGAAATGGCTGCAATGTGTATACCATCTGATGGAAACTTCACAAATGTCCTTTCTCTGTGGCCTCTTTCCCCTTTGTCTGAGTGGGAAACAAAGTGCAATATGGTTTTCCTCAAAAAAAATTTTTTTTTACTCTTGAACAAACAGATACTCACTCCTCTGGGTCACAAAAAGTTCTATTTTCCGGATCTAATAGTACTTTCCAAAGGTCTCATATGGATTGCAGAAGTCACTACAACGGCATTCTGCCAAATAATTATACAAAAAAATTGAAATACGTCATTACAAAACTTTAAAGAAAAAATCACAAAGGGGGATGTGAGTTAAAGAAGTGTTATATGAAGAGAAGCATGTTGGTGTTTATCTTAAAGAATTCCATTATATTACATATATTTTATTGCATGTAAACAAACAGAAGGTAGTACAATGACTCTGAAGAGGAATGTTGCTATATTAGAGCCAGTAAGGACAAATATAGAGACAAATGTTCCTTTGCTATCTGCTTTTGCTTCAGAAAGAATGAGGTTCCACAGCAAAGAGCTGGAAGCCTATGTTAGTCATATGACTATATGCTTGAATAAAGCTTCACAGGAATTGGTGGGGTTTCATTGAAGAATTAGGATCCATCCTCATGTGTCACCTTGGAAGACTGGGTTTGAACAATGAACACACACACTAAAAAGTAACACTGTAATAATCTAAGATACCTTTAGTAAAACTGACATATCTAACTTCATTTTTTTCTCTTGAAGTTGTTTCAGAGCAACAGTTTGTATACTGAGGGGAAGTACTGTGTATGACCCTATGATATTGTTCACATTCAGAGGCAACTGAAAGGTTAAAATTGAACACAGGTGGATGTACAAAATGCAGGGCTGCTACAAAAATGCTGTTTCCACAGAACTGTTACTTAAGGACCAGTGATGGCTGGGAACTGCTGTTCTGCACATCTCATTTGATCTAAACCCAAACTTTTAAAGAGAATGTAAAGTCTGGCCAGTGAAAAATCTTGGACACTTTTGAAAATGTTACTCTACGTTCCCGAATGTAGGAAGTGTGATTAATACACTAGTTAGAATTGCAAAACATGTTTTTCAGTTTGAATCTATTAAACAGATACATTTTTATTACACTGAGAAAATGTCTTCTATTTTTCATGCTTTGTGGAAACAGAAGGGTTGAGCTGAGCTTATTTTTATCAGTATTCTGCACTTGCAGGTGAAGTTTGACAGAATGTCACAACTTACTTTCCATTTAATTTCTAGCAATTGCCAGTCTACACCCTCTCTTGAATTAACAGCCTGGAGACATGAAAATTTCATATTCTGACTCAGTTGCACTCAGATTTTGGTATTCACTATTTCTCCCATTCCTTGAAAACTTTACTGTTATGAGTGGCAAACACTATTTTTTATTCATTTTATAAAAATTAAAATCTACGTACCTCCTATGAGATCATCTTTCTTGACACAAACCATAGTTCCCAATGCTGTTATCACTGATGATATTCCTTACATTATACACAAGTTTATATTCAATCTGTGGGTTAAACTAATTAAATAAGAGAGAACTGTACAGATTTCCTTGTGTTTTCAATTCAGTGCTCCCAGCTCAAGCTGGTGGATCTTCTGCAGTGTGGGAACAATGCAGTTGTTCAGCATGTACTTTAGTGTCATATGTTCTGGTTAGCCTGGTTGGGAGACAGGAGGAGAGCAGAGAGAATAAAGAGTCCAAGCTAAATTACATCAGTGGGGTGGATGCAAGTAAATAATGATTGTATTGAGCAAAGGTATTTATTTTTCTGGTATTGCCATGGTTATTAGCAAAACTCGTGCTGGTTTAAGATTGGGAGCCAGCTGGGCGTACAGTTAAGAATAATTGCTGTTGCTGTTTTGTGCAATGCTTGATGAGTTCTTGCTGGGTTTATAATTAATTCAAAGTGCACTGGAACTATTACATGGTTATGCATGTTGCTTGATCGTTCTCAACATCTATGGAATTTCTTGGATTTGGATGCTGGGATCTGGATTGACTTAGAAATTTGGTAAAAAGAAAGTTAAAGGGTGTTGTCTGATTACAGTGGGGTTAGACTTCTCTTCCTTCCTTGTTTTCTTTTGCTCTTCTGGAATATATTCAGTAATTGAGGAGAGGAAAATACAGGGACACACCTTCTTATCTAGAACAGGAAAGAGGAAGATCTTATCGCAGATCTGAGGTCTCCTTTGACTCCTCTTTCCAGTGCCAGGGTCCTGGTTTATGGCTTGTTCTATGTCTTAAAATTACTGAATGATAGTACCAATACTATTAAGTTTAAGGATGAAGACAGTAAAATGTTGTTTTCCCCACAGTCTGACATTGACAGTGATGACAATGTGGGATTGCTGCAAAATTTAGCACAGAATTCTGTCCCCAGATACCTCAGTTTCAGCCCTGGGATTAACATGGATTTTTGTCAGCTGAATTTTGGGGAAACTTTGGAGAAACATCTGAATTAAAATCTTCAGACCTGTAAAAAGTCTTTGGGACAGCAGAATTGAGAATTCTGCAGACCAACCAGACTATGCACAGAATCAACTGAAGAAAGAAATAAATCTGGTATAATACTGGATTTGGTGTTTGTTTTCACAAGCCTTCAATTCACTGATGTGCCTTTGGATAGTCTGACTTCAGACATGCAACATTTGAGGCGATGCTGCTGTAAACCTTAGAGGGGGACCTGGGAAGAAGATAAATGGATAAGGGCAAGCTGAATTCTATCATTGTAGGTGCATCCTCTGAGTGACAGCATCTTGACCATGAGTCACGTCTTAGAGCTTAGACATTTAAAACCTAGATGTCTAAGTCTTAGATTACTATATCAGCTCCTTTAGTTGGAAATAAAAATAAAGAAAAAAGTGCATTTACAGGCCAGTTCAACTCTTAAAACAGGTCGGATGACTTTGAATGTGTATCAGCCTAAGTGTATGAAGTAAGTTGACATGAATCTTATCAACACTTTCATTTAATATATAAAATTTTATCTTCCTCGAAAAGAAATCAGCATGGAAAGTTATTAAGACTCCTTTTTCGCATTCACAAGTGAAGAAGTTTTGAATTTCCTGTACTTGCAGACTTTGTTCTGTTATAAAAATAGGAAGTTATACTTTGAGGGATTGTTCTTTGTGTAAGGACTCTTCTGAGGTCTCAGGCAACTGTTCTAAATTGGTCAGCCATACAAATAATTTGCATACCATTTCTGGGTTCAGTGGAAAATGAGATGAGAAATCTGAGGATGGATGAGAAATCTGAGGAAGGACAGGTTTTATGATTAAAAGTACACTTACATTTTGTGAGAAACTTTTGGATATCTTGAAAGAATAAGGTGTCCTTCTCCAGCACCCTAGTAACCCCCATGGGTTACTGTTTATGAGGAATTTTCACTCTGGTGGGGATTTCAAGCACCTACAGTCAAACAGGAGTGTGGGAATACTGGAGAACTCACCGTATCTTTGCTGCTGATTCAGCATGTGTTCTCTAATGTGTCATCGAAATGATTGCCTTTCTCCACGACAAAGGAAAAATAGTTCTGTTCTACAACAGAATAGAATAGGAAGCTTCTGCTCTCTGGTACCCACTTGATAAGATACCAACATGGAAGAGTAGAAAGAGTCATAACAGCCATTAATGAACCTCAAATGCTTTGGAGGTTATGTAGTGAATAAAACCTGGAATTCTGTGTATTAATTTCAAAAAATAATTTTGTTTATAATAAATATTTGTTAAATATAACAATTATCATGAAGATCTTTGCATTTTTGTGTTGTCTTACTTCATGTTAGTTGTAGATTGGCCATGAACAAGCTTGGATTTGCAATGACAGGAGGTTCTGGAATTGTCTCTGATCACAGCACCGGAGCAGAGAGATGAGCTGCTTTGCAGATAGATGGTGCTACGTGCACTAGTGAGAGAGTGATAGGTGTCTGTGGTAACAGGGAACTGGACTCAGTGATGCAAAACGTTTAACCAGGAGACTAGATTTATCATCCTGAAAGTCTGTAAAAAAGGGAATACAGTTACTACAGTGATATAATTCCAATGCCTTACACCACAAAACAAAATGCCACTGTTCAGATCTTGTTTAAAATTCCCCAGGTAAACATTCTGTAGACACACAAATCTGCAGGGTATGGAATAGCAGAGAATCTACCCTCTAGTCCTAATTGCTGGTGTAATCCTATTGAATTTGATTACAGTGTTCTGGTGCCTTTCCCGGGAGAACACTTTATAGGTGAATTACCCTGGTTACTGTCTTGGTTAAGTCTCTGTACAACCCAGTAGCATTTGCTTCTTCAGCCAAAGACAGTGATAAAGTTTGCTCTTTAGTAGATATAATTCAATTCTGTTATAAATAAGGGGCTATAAAAGCAATTGAGTTGAAGCTGTTAGTTCTATACAGAAGCTGTGGTTTGGATGTGATCTCATATCCAAGACCTTGTCACAGACTATCTCACCAGGAGGGCTCTTTATTTCTGACAGATTTTAAATTAGACTGCTTTTTGCCTAGCTATCTTGTCTGGCTTCTGAAATTTTTCTTAGAGTAAAGGCAGTTCTTGCAGAGTGCATCATTTATATAAAACTTGTTCTAATGTCTGAAGCTTGTAATGACATATGGAATAACAAAAAAGGTAGAACTTGCCTTCAAGTCAATATGCTTCCCTCATTCAGTCTTCAGTTTTGAAAATACCTCTTATCACAGCATTTGAACAACACTGTATGAAACCAGACTAATGTTCCAACCTGTTTTGTGTGTTGAGCTATTTCATGCCGAAAGCCAATTGTGAATGGTACTTCTGAGATATTTATTTCTGGAGGTGTATTTGTTGTACATAAAAGAAAAAAAAACAAACCCACAACAGTGCCCTCATTGTTATTTCATTCTTTCTGATGGAAACCAATAACTGAAGAGGAATTCTTCAAGAGCATAAAAACGTCCAAGCATAGAAACTTGTTGAATCAAGGTAATTGCACAAGCCTCACATTATATTTCTTTTTTTTGACTGGTGACAACTGAAATTTAATGAGAGGATCTCATATAAAGCAGCGGAGTATATTAGTCAATAGAAACAGATGATCTATCACAAACAGCCTTTGTTGGGTGCTTGAATTCTCTTTGTGCTGCTCTGATTTTCAAGTAAATTTGTCTATGCACAAGGTTAGAGACAGCCAAATAGTGATCTTTGGTACTCAGCATATTTTTGTTTCATTTTTGTGGTGCTTCTGAAGGAAATTACACATGCGTCAAAACTATTTTTCAGATTCTGTACTGGAAATATCGAAATGAGCTTCCCATTGGATATAGAATCTGCATGTAGAGAATATAACAAAATCCTGTATCCTTAAATATCAAAACTAATGCTGCTTCCTTGCTCAGTGTGAGCCTATTACACAGACAGTTTTGGTTGTCAAGACCCTTTTTGGGTTTCACAAGCAAAGTATTATAAAGCTGAGAAAAACAAAGAGGGGCTATGTGTGTATGTTTAAAATTGTCGTTATTGTAGTTGTTCACCAGGTTAGTAACACTGAATAAAGTCACCCCTTATGGAAGTCTGACCCTGGTTTATGTGAGTATAATTCACATCATTTCAGCTCCTGTTCAAATTTCTAAGATTTTCTGAGAATGCCATGGGTGGATAATAACATTTCATAGAATGCAGTGCAATTAATGATATATTATTTCTTATGTCCATTCACTAATTCTTCTAGATAATTTAGATTCTCTACCTTTTTTGCCCCTACATTTTGCAATTTTTTTTCCACATTATCACTCTATACTGGAACTTAAAAATCACAATGATGTAATAGCAACGGAGAATAGTTTCACCATCAGTTTGGAGACCCTGAGGCAAGGTCTGGCCATATCTTAAAAAATAAGGGATTCTAACATATAGTTATTTAAGGTGGTGTTGAGTATGTCATAGGAAGTTTTATTAAAAAAAAAAAGAAAATATTCTTCCCAAATTCCAACAGCTTAACAATGCAGTATTCACAATGAATAATTTATAAGTTGAAATAACTAAAATTTTAAGATGTGAAATAAAATTTTGTGCCCCAAGTATTTGTCATTATGCTTAAACTACAGGATTACCATATGCCTAAAAACATGATATTTATTAAAGAACTTTTTCAAGAAGAAATGTATTTTTCAACATATCTTTCATCTACATGAGGGCATTTGTCTATTCATTCTATCACAAAATAGTAAGACTGAAATGTAACTCAGCTTTTTTTTCAGTTTTTTAAATAGCTTCTCTATTTAGGCTAAACTATTAGACTTTAAAAGAAGCACCTTCAGAAATCTCTTGATGCCTTAGTACTTTTTCTGATACAAAAATGTCCTTTGTGCATTGTTTTTGTAATGTTGGAAAAGTTTCTAAGGGAGCATAAAACTTTTAAAGTCTTTTGCCATGAAACACTTCAATTTTGCTCTTAAAATAATGCTTAGACAGCTTCACCCCTCCATTGAAAACTATTTCTGTATGTTATACCCCACAGCTATCTTTGAAGAATAAACCTAGGAAAAGGATCCTTAATGATAAAGAAATCTTTATTTCTAGTCAAGCACATATAAAAGTCAAGCACATTTTCTATAAAAATTCACTGTCTACTGGCACTCTGCTTTCCATAATTTGTAAATGCCCTCTTGGTCTCTACTGCCATGCACAGCAGAGTGGCAAAAATATTGAAGAGATTAATTCCATTTTTGTAGGAAAACATGTTTGTCAAGTTTTCTATCCTGTCAAGATCAAATTTTGCTTTTCATTTTTAGTTGCCGGCTCAGAGTATCATTATGAAAAGGGAAACATTTCAAATTGGATCTAATTATTCCAATAAAAACATTAAAAAAATTATATGAGCAAAATTGCAGTGTATTTAAGCAGTAATCATTTTGTGTCCATAGTCTGTTAAAGTGAAGGTTGATATAGATTAAACATCATAGAATCATAGGTAATCCTCAGTTGGGAGGGACCCACAGGGATCATCAAATTCTGACTCCTGGCCATGCAAGGCACCATCCCCAAGAGTCACACCTTGTGCCTGAGAGCATTGTCCAAATGTTTCTTGAACTCTGCCAGGCTTGGTGCTGTGACCACTTCCCTGGGGAGATGTTCCAGTGCCCAAACACCCTCTGTGTGAAGAACTTTTTCTAAATTTCTAGCCTAAAACTCCCCCAACACATCTTCGTTCCAATTATGTTTGCTTGTTTTTAATGAATTCAATGTTTATAGATAGGAGAGATGATACGTAATTGATCAGTTTCCTCAGAAATACATAGGAGTTTGAGTTTTATATGATCAAGATGTTTAAAATGTGCTTATTTATATCTTGCAGTGAACTTCTCTGATAATTCTTGCAGATAATCTAAAAGAGCTACATAAAAAAATCTGTAATTTCACAATACTTTTTCTTCTTAAAGAGACAAGGTTATACTTTGAAGTATCTGACTGAAATACACAGATCACAGGGTATTATGTTTGGCTTTCTGGGCTGGGAGTGCTCATGGCTGGGTCATGTCCAGCCTCTCCTCCACCAGCATCCCCAAGCCCTTCTCACAGGGCTGCTCTCGATCTGTTCGTCCCCAGTCTGTGTTGATACCAGGGATTGCCCTGACCCTGATGCAGCACCAGCACTTGGTCTTGTTAAACTCATGAAATTCCCATGGTCCCACTTCTTGAGCTTGTCCAGGTCCCTTTCTATGGCATCCCATCCTTCAGGTGTCTCAGCTGCTTCACTCAGCTTGGTGTCATCAGTAAATTTGGTAAGTGTGTACTTGAAGATATTAAATAGCACTGGTCCCAATATGGACACCTGAGGGACACCATGGATGTACATTGGACTTTGAGCTGTTGACCATTACCCTCTGAATGCAACTGTCCAGCCATTTCCTTATCCACATAGCAGTCCACTCATCAAATCCCTCTCTCTCCAATTTACAGAGAAGGATGTCGTGGGGACCATGCCAAAGTCCTTACAGAAGTCCAGGTAGATAACCTCTGTAACTGTTCCCATGTCCACTGATGTAGTCACTCCATCATAGAACGACTCACTCTTAGTGAAGCTGTGCTGGCTGTCTCAAATCATCTCCCTGTCCTCCATGTGCCTTAACATAGTTTCTAGGAGGATCTGTTCCATCATCTTCCCAGGCATGTCAGGCATACAGGTTGATAGTTCCCAGGATTCTCCTTTCTACCCTTTTTAAAAATGGGTACAATGACTTTTTCAGTCACCTGGGACTTCACTGAGAATATTTTCAAATATCATAGAGAGTGACTTGGCAACTACATCAGCCAATTCCCTCAGGATTCTGGGATGCATCTCATCAAGTCCCATAGACTTATTTACATTCAGGTTCCTCAGGTGGTCATGAATCTGATCTTTACTTACAGTAGGAAGCACTTTGCTCCCCCAGTCCCTATCCTGCTGTCCACCCACTTGAGAGGTATGGGAAGAGAGGTGTGTTGAAGGGTGAGTCAAAAATTTTTTGAGTACCTCAGCCTTCTCCTCATCCATTGTTACCAGTTTTCCAGCATTGTTTATCAGGTGGGGGGTACACCTTCTCTGACCTTCCTTTTCTGGTTATCATACCTATGGAAGCCCTTTCTATTTTTCTTTGCATCTCTTGCCAGGTTCAGTTCCAGCTTCACCTTTTCCTAGTTTCCACTTCCCGTGCATTTGCTTCTTTCCCTTTAGTTTGGCCAACATGTTTGACTCAGCCATGCCAATATCTCACCTTTCTTGCCCAATTTCCTGCTGCTCCATAAAGATGTGGGATAGAAAACACATATTCCTCATGTCATGACCTAGTGGGTAGATATGGAAAGTTAATATGCTCTGGTTTATTAAGACAGACTGGCTAAATAAAATGCTGTCTACTCTCCTTGGTTAACTTGTTCCTCCTGGGATTTTTCAAACTATATGATTGTTGCCTTTTCTTAGTCTGGCAGCAGTCTAGCCACCACAACAATTAATTGACAAGAAGAGTAATCCCAGAAGTGCTTACTCATCAGAAAGTTGTTCGTATTACTCATCACCTATTTTTTGCTACTTCCTTGAATATATTTCCTTGAATATGGACAACATGATATGGATATGGACAGCAGTTTTGACAGTGATGTAGGATTCATCTCAACCAATCTGAGATATTCCTTGCGTAACTAATTGATTAGATTGGCCTCTAATCCATTGATCAACCATTGTTAGTATGAATGTCTTAGATGAGTGCAGTGAATCATGTTTGTAAGTACCTGTTTTTCTCCATTGGTTTTAAAGGATGAATACAATTAGCCTGTATAAAAATTCTATATATTCCAAAGTTAGTAAATATGAATTTAATTTCAAATGGGTCTGCCATCTCTCAGTTAGTTACATCTCTGGGCTCTGACAGGTGATATATGAAAAAACATGTTCCAAGTGCAGGAATAGTGGGACAGCTTTCCAGCATTTTTAGGTGTTTCAGAAAATGTCATCTTGTTCAGCTTAATGTGTTTTGTAAACCATCTAAAATAAAATCAGAATCTTCTTATCAGCCAGGGTCTTCCATCCATCCCTGTAGGATATACAGGGACAGGATGACATCTTCCCTAACTCAGCTTCTTGCTTGCACACTTTCACTGTTGTTCATTGTTGTAAATGCAACTGTTTCTCTTGGAAACTCCTATAAAAAAAAATCGTTCTGCTACCCGTTTGTCAGGAAAAGTCTGTCCAGTAGAAGAGGGATAAATTAATGCTATTTAGACCACTTAATTCATGTGCTGAAAATATTAAACCCCAATGTGTATGTGAACAACCCCTTTGGCTGGCAGTGTCTTCTCATGAAAGAATACCAAAGCCATGTAATCTGTCCAAAGCATCACATAAAAATCTCATCTATCTATCTATCTATCTATCTATCTATCTATCTATCTATCTACTATATAAAATTATAATTCTTACAAAACTTTTAGTCCTCACAGCAAGAGTAATTTTGTTCATTCTTACTGTCTGGCCTGAAAGCATAGTAAGCACGCAAATCTGTAATACATTTTGTCTTATGGGACAAGTCTTCATCTGACATACAAAGAATTGCATACAAGGTTTAATTTTTGTCTTGCCAAATAAACAAATAGTTTTTAAGCTCCCCCGATTTTCATATTTTAAAGATATTCTTCTCAGGAGGTAATAAAAGGCTTGTAAATAACCTGAAACACTTGAAAGAATAAAATTATTAATGATAAATAAATATTGTAATAACTTATGCGGTTTTCTGCAGTATTGAGGATATCTCTTTTGCTGTGATTTTTCTTCTGATGAATTTCCTATCTATCTGTAGCTGACATACACCATTTTTTGGACTCATGAAATATACTTTCTTTAAATCATGTCCTGGTTTCTCTATCTCTCAAAGTTAGTTCTCTGGGGTGGACAGCTGTTCAGCTTTTTTCTGCTTATAATGAGAATGTCATGTCTCTTTTCTATTATCTAAGGGATAATTTTCTACAGTTTTTCTCCCTCTGAAAATTTCCAGTTGCTGATAACATTCCATATGTCACTCTAGTGCTAATGTATACCCTTGTGAGATTTGAGTCCAATATGATCTAAACCTGGGAGAACTTTAACTGTTTATGTATAGACTTTGCTTTGATAAAATATAAAAGGCAGCTTATATTTTCAGAACAGATGCTATCCTGAGATGTCATGAATTTGTTGCTGTTATTTCCCTTAATTTATCAGTCAGAAGTCCAGATCAGGTTGGGAAATTCTGAAAACATATTAATAGGCATGGCCAAAGCTTGCAGAGAAAATGCATTCATTAAAGTGTTTTTTTTTTGTATCAAACTACTGCTACTGACTGTAGATAACTAAAGTCAACTAGAAGGTGAAGGCGTGTTTTCTAAGAATACATCATAGCTGTGTTTCAAATTTTTTAATCTCTGTATCTTAATCTATAGTGGGTTAATTGTTTTTTTTTTTTAAGCGATGAAACTCCTTCTTCTTGATCAGTGGAACAAACTGTGCACCATGCGAGGGTTTGGACTTGTGGCAGGGGTTTTTTTGTTTGTTTTGTGGAGTTTTTTGTTTGTTTTGTTGGGTTTTTTTTGCAAACATTTACATTTGCTTGATTAATCCAAAAGTACAAAGGTGGCCCCTAAGGCAGAGTAGATGAAAAAATGAACATTGCAAAGGCAAAGGAGCATGCAGGATCCCTTGTCTTGCAGCACGAAACTCAGAATTTAACTTGATTATCTGCTAAATTTATTTATGAACTTATGAATATAGTCTTCCTTTTGACTCTACCTTGAAACTGTAGACTATCTTTGAGGTAGTTACTTTACCAAGATAATTAGCATAGTAAGATGCTTGCTTAAGTGTACTTGCTTTCAAGCTTTTAATAACTATTATTAAAAGAGTCCACAGGAGACTTATTCTCTTGAAATGCAACATGAGTTGTTAGTTGGTAAATTTTTGAAATATATTTGTATATTTTAGAACATCCTTTTAGCTTATATCAAAGGGTTTTGGTATTCAGTGTCAAGGTATTTGCGATCATTCTTAGTTTAATCTTGTTAAATGTTAGCAAATGTCCAGGATAATATTTTTATGTGGCTAACACAGTGAAAAAGGTGTTGGAAGCCTGAAACTGAATGAGCTGAAAAGATAGTACCTAATTTTATTTTCTTCAGGTTTCCCCTCTACTCCTCTTGCATTAATTTGTGAGATTTGTAGCTTCTTTTCAGGCAGTGTATACCTCTTATATATTTCTACTTCAAAGGATAATATCTCCAACATTATCATCTTTACCCATGCAGGAGCTCTGCCTTCCTGGTCATGAGATACTACAGAAAATGAAAAAGTGAACATTTCCGGCTTGAGGCTATTTTGATGACTGTGAATGTCAGGCTTACGAACAAACACAGAATGAAAACACTCTTAATGAATCACAATCCATCAAAAAAAAAGTTCACCTTTTATTGGATCAATTTAATTATCCTGACTTCCATGCTGCACTCCTCTCCAAAGCTCCAAAAGACACATATAGACCATAACCCCCTCCCTCACAGAGAAAGCCTGCAATTTTTTTTCTTCTACTAATTTCACTTACAATAAGCTGCTTTGGAAAAGACTAAGTTGTCCTCTGATAGCAATAGCTTTGGCCGTCTATTAAACATAACTTGCATAGTTCTATAGTGCATACCTTCTAGAGCAATAGATAAAGAGAATTTAGATTTCTGCAGCTGCATAATTGCACTGTTATTCACCCTCTGCTGAAACAGTTTTCTACAAATTAATGTTCATCTTTCATATGTAGGATATCTTATAATTTAAAGTAGCTAAAGAAAACACCTAAACTTTCTAAAATAATCTGTATTTTATTGTCCCTGACATCAAGAAGTCTCTCTTGTTCATCCGTAGCAGCCCCCTTTGTGGAGCTAATTAGATTTTAATTATTCCATTCCTCAACCAACATCACATCCTCCCCATAAATTGATATTCTTGTGGCTTAAATCTGAATTCAAAGCATTAAGACTGAAAAATTCTTGTTGATTTTTTTACTAAAATTGTGATATTTAAACTTCCATTGCTCACCGAGAGTTAATAAAGACTTGTCTGAAAATGCACACAAATACTTTATTTTCCCATAGACCTCAGTATCATTTAATGTCTGGTTAAGGTCCAAAGCTTAGATACCTAAATTTTAGATACCTGTCTTTCATGACCAAGGTCTACTATGTGTTTTCAGTGTGTGCCAAATGCATCAACTGAACAAGATTTTGAGGTATGTCACTAGGGAGGCCACCCCTCACATATAAAATATCAGAGAATAAAGCATGCAGGCAGGACAAAGAAAATTGAACTTCAGTTCCTCCTGATCAGGAGTTTCAAACTGAAATCTCTTATGAGGAATATATATTTCCTATTCCATAGTAAAGTAAAGAAAATAAAGGGTTGCTAAGATAAAAAGACTAAATGAAAGTTCCATCTTCCTGACAAAAGAAAAATAATTTTTTTTAAATTTTGTGAGCAAAAATTTAAGTGCATTCTTCAAAATTTGCTTAGTTATTTACATCCTTACCTGGAAAATACTATGAAAAAAGGTACACTTTTCTAAGTCTATGTGTAAAAACACTGTTATTGAGCCTGTGCCCAAAAAGGGTAACTATTTTCTTTAGGCTTTGGAAGTAAAACCATTTCTGCTCCTGATAACGTAGGAGACGTCCAGCGAAGGGTTCTGGGCTGTGGACTGGGAGGAGGTGTTCCATGGTAACAGTGAGACTCTGTAGGCGCTTTCAAGTGAAATGTTCAGACCCTGAATCCATCCTGCAATAATGTGAGTAAAGTATTTGGCTTCATTGCAAATATTTTAGCACTGTACTCCTAGATATCGTAGAACAATACAATTTTTTAGGATGAAGTCCAATTAAGAGATGCATTATGATTCAGAAATTTGGATGAAGTTTTTTTGTGGGTTGCACATAATAAAGATTAGGTGGGAGAGGGGGAAGAAAAATATACAAATAGGAGAATGGGGCTCCAGTTATTAGCAACACGATTGGCACTTTGATGGAAATTGTGAAAACCTGACATTAATTGGCCCAACTATGATCTCAGCTTCTCTGCTATAATTGTTTACTTTTCCAGAACTACTCTTCTGTTCAGAAACAAGAGAGATCAGAGCTAAGACTCCTTTGTGAGAAGGGATTAATGATGTGTAAAGATTACAAGACCAGACAAGCATTTTATTAGCTGAGTTGCACCTGGAAATTTAGGAAGTTGAGGAAGTTTTGCTGGCAAAGCTGGAAATCTCAGTGCTGCTCAGTGTCACTTGTAGGGTAGCGCCTGCCCCACTCCCACAGCTATCTGTAGCAAAGGCCAGCAGATCTGCAGCATTTTATTTATTAAACTCTTATTCTTTGAGTATTTATATGTTAGGTGCTTTTATGGGGTAGTGAAGAGCCACTTCTTCCCTCAGTTTTTTTCCAGAGATACCACTTTCTACATTGAACTCTTGCAAAATGGGATCTAGGAAATCTATATGTTCCCTGTCATGCCTTGTTACCAGCAATAGCTTCTCTTGCTGATCCTTCACCCCTCGAAATGGCTGGACCTGTACAGAGCCTGAAAGTGCAGGCTTGGAGACAGAAACACTTGTTACAGCTTGGTACTTGGGGGAAACAGAAGAAGGTGATGTAAGATGTTTTCCAAAATGATCTACTTGATATGAAGGAATGCCTCGTTTATTCAGTCATGTTGCATGTAACAAGATTTAAAATGAAATAGATTTAGATGTAAAAAAAATTAATCAAGTTCATAAAAAAGTTCATAAAATAAATTGTTAAAATGCATTTAACAATAAAGATTCTCCCTAGCAGTTTCTGCATCTAAGCCAGCCTTCAAATCTGACTAACAGGTCAAAAGAATAACTTAGGGATTGGTGTATCTTTAGAAGAGCTTGGAACTGCAATTCCCTGACTTCTGTTTTGGAAGGCATTTACTGAAGTAATTTGTGTTAAGGTTTGGGGCAAGGGTTTTCTTCTTCAGTCCCAGATGATATTATCTGCAATTCTCTTTCTTGTTTATTTCCTGTAATTTCCTGTGAATTAGCACCAGGATATCATCTTCCAGTGCAGGAAACCAAATCCTTTCCTTTCTCTCTTCTTCTTAAGTCTCTTGATTAATATCTGTGCACCACAATTAGCATATTTCTGGCTTCAGGCTTCTTTCTTCTGTTACTGACTTCTGAGAAGAAACTGGTAAAATAATGATATGAGAAATGTTTATGTATGGTTTTCTTACTGGTTTCATAATTACTTTTTTTCTCTAAGCTTTATGTAAATATTAAACATGAGATAGCAGATGGTAAAACTGGGAATAGGTTGATCTGAATAACAATCCCCCACCCTCCACTCCTGTAGTTTTAGGGTGAACCTCAGGGGGCCCTGCCGATTGCATTTCCAAAGCAGAAACTACATGTCAAGACACTGATTTCCATTAGCTACCAGTTTGTAACTATGATATGTTCAATCTGTCAAAAGAAAATGGTTTAGAATAGCACCAGTTAATAAAACTTCTAGGATTTCATTTACTTGTTTCTGCATTTGTAATTGCAAGCATGTGTTTTCATTCATCTCTTTCCTCGGAATGCTCTACTGAGAGCTTGGCCTTCTCTTTGACTGTCTTCCTCTGCTGGAATATGTAAGTGGTTTAGTCTTGTTTCTTGAGAAATCTTTGTCAAGAATAGAAATGTTTTGATCACTAGTATGGATTTGAAACAAAAAATTCATCAACTTCATTTGTGTTGACAATGTCTGAAACCAATTCCAGGAGCATGAAGCAAAAGACAAAGAGGTCTTTGATCCTTTTGAAGATTTAAACAGGCAATGGCTGTCACAACTTGTTTTTTTACTTAAGAACTGTTCATCATGTGAAGATTTTAAATCTTGTATAGCGGCAAAATATCTGCTTGGGTTTTTTTTTTTTTTTTAACAGCTTAACAATGGATCCTTTTAAAATGATTTTGTCCCAATACAGCTGTTACTCTTTAGTCTCTAATCTTTGAGTCCTTTGGCTACTTTGGAGGCAGTATTCTACCGTACCCTACCTTGCAACCTTCTGATGATGCAGACTAGGGTTCGGTTCTGGTGATTTAACAGTGTCATCATGAAACACCAGAATGTTAAAATTTGATTTATATGTGGCAAACCCAGTCTGAAGCTTACTTCTGCTTGTGATATCTCCACACATATTTGCCCTTATTGAAGAATGCCCTGGAGCACATAATATTCTTTAGAAGTGTGTCCCTATGCTACAAAACAGCCAGGGTTTTCTGGGCTAAGAGATGCATTTACATTTCATCACCTCATCACCATGCATTTCCCCCAGGCTGAAATCCCGCTACCTGTTGTATGCTTTTTGCTGCAGGTTCTGACATCTCAGGCTGTGGTCAGAGCCTGGATCTTCTTCCTGCTCATTCCCCTCACTGCACACCCATTGCTGTCACATTGAGAAATGTGTGTGACATAAAGGGCCCTGGCCCCAATACTTACATTGTCCAGTCCAGTGTTGAGGACTGCAGCATAAAACACTGGATTGATTCTTTTGTGACACAAGCTGAAAATCTATGTGCTCAAAGTAAGCATTTAGTATCCTAACCAAACTGACTTCTAGATGTTAGAGAGGATTGAAGATACATACTTGTGCCAAAAGAAATACTTCTAGGAATCTGAGTCAACAGTTCCTTTTGAGGAAATCATCTCCCTCTTATCAAATTATTTGCATCACACAAGTAATGATTCTATTAAATAATTTAGGTGATTTATCAACTTCAAAATCTCATTCCTGCTTATGTTGTTCCTTGGTTTTTACAAGTAACAGCATGGTTGTTTTTATAATCAAGGGAGCAAGAAAATAATTATCTTTTACCTCTTCTGAATTCATTATATATTTGTGGCACATTGACTGGTTCTCCATAGCCAGTTTTTCTCAATGTTTATTCAGCTCATTGAAACAGAAGTGGGAAAGAGAGAGGAGTTTTTATATTAGGGAGAAAACCAAACCAAACCAAACCAAACCAAACCAAACCAAACCAAACCAAACCAAACGAAATGAAACCAAACCAAACCAAACCGAACCACAAAAACCCCACCTAAAAGACATCGGCCTGAGACTCAAACAATGTGTACTACCTAAAATGACCCTTGAATCTGATTTTATTTGTTTCCTTTAAAACCAAGGATATATCAAGGTCTGATTTCCCTGATGTAGTATTCCTTCAAATAACCTGAAATACTTTTATGACTATTGAAGAATAGTAGCAATTCAGGTTTGTTCAAGGGGTACACATTTTACTCTGTGTGATGCATGTTTATTTTCATACAGACTAAGGATTTATCAAAAGTTTTAAAAAATCCACGTGAGCTAGAATATCAGCTTTTATCAGAACCTTTAGCAAAAAGAGATGTGGTCACTGGTTTCAGATGGAGTAGCAGTAGCTATTGCTGTATTGACTCATTCAAATGCACAAAGCAACTCCTAGTAATAAATATATTCCTATATCTTCTGCTTATTCAGGACCATGATTCAGGCTGGAAGGGACCTCAAGAATCCTCTAGTCTAGTTGACCTGCTACTCCAAGCAATGCCAAGGGAAAAAATCCTGCTTTTCTCCAGTCTGAACCTCCTTGCTTCAAGTTATGCCTGTTGTCTCTCATCCTCCTTCCATTCACCATGGTTAAGTAAAATGCTTGCACAGATATCCCGCTGACTGGGAAGATCATATGTGAAAAGTTTTCACCTAGAATAATCAACAGCTAATGCTTCTGCTGACCTATTGCCCCTGCTTGTTTCTGGGCTGTAGTCATTTCCTTGCTGTCCTTAGACTGGGCAGTGGCAGAGTAGACCCGACTGCAGTAAAGAGTGCTGAGGAAACAGAATTTTTATGAGCTGAAGCTCCATGGTTACTTTGAAATAATCAGGTTAAGACTGCTTTGTGTCTGTGACAAAACTTGCTTTCAGTTCACCAGCAACAGAAGAGATGAGATTTTACCCTCAACACTTTATTTTCAATGCTGTCAAATGGATACTGCTCCTTTCTGGGTCAAGCATCATCTTGTACAAGCAGGACAATTATTCCATCCATTCTTATTTGGAAAACACATGAAAATCCCTGAACAGTGAAGAATATGAGTTCTAATACTGATAGTTTTCCATCTGTCTAACTGACTTTCGAAGAAGGCTTAGAAAATAAAACTAATTTACCAAAATTAAAGTAAATTAAGTAATGAATGACAGTAAATTACAAATAAAAACAGGGAACACTGCAACTCTAAGAAGCAAATGAACAGTTTTGTTTTTAAATTCATTTATATTCAAAATGAGAATGTGCTTTATGTTGCCAGCTTTTACAAGAGTTTTATTTTGGACATTGCTTCTCCTAGTTGTAATAATTATGACATTTATATGTTGAACGACATATATCTCTGGCACTCATCTGATATCCTTTAGCGTGGTCCAATTATTTTCAGTGATGTGTCAGGGGTGACTGAATGTGTTGCTTACATCCAAAGGCTAAACTAATGCTGCTTCATTAGGCACAAGCTGTATGCCCAGGGATGCTCAAAGCAGTTAAGCATCTGGGCCAATTTAGACTTTTATGTTTTCAGAACTTTTGCTTTAAATATTTTGCATCTCTCCCCACCCTTCTGCCTGTCTCATCAGAGCACACTCTTCTGTCCTTCAGTCCCAGAATAGGTGTTAGCACATGCAGAATAGAGTTCAATGTGAGTGGATTTTTAAAAAGTGACTTGAACACTGCAGGATATGCAGTGTTGCTTTCAAAGGAGACACATATTCAACCACGTGCAAAGCCTGTCTTGGTGAAGTGTACGTTTTATCAAGCAATAAGGATTTATTGGCCATCCTCTGAAAGCTAGAGGCAACGCCACTGTGATGTTGCTTTTGTAAAGGCTTGAATTTGTGCACACCAATTCCTTTCATGTGAGGGTGTGTATATGCAGAGTGAGGGTGCAAGTGCACTTAGAGGAGGGCTGCAGGAGGGGATAGATATTCCTACAAGATATGCCAAAAAGCATGCAGGGAAAATGTTTCATTTGAGAAAAATGAGCTCTGTGTCTGTGTGTTTGTGCTCACCTAAGTATTTCTTGTATGCACTGCCCTTTGTATATTAGGAGTACTGCTTTTATTTAAATTTGGTATTGTTAAAGCTGATTTGGTATCTAATGAAGCACTCAGTGCCCTCTTGGGATTCCATCCGGCCATTTTCTCCATGGTTACCATAAAACTCTAACTCTTAAGACAGTGTACTAAAACCGTAAAATGCACAGGAGAGTTTTAATATACCACTCTCTTCACCAAAAATTGTTTTGTTTGCTTGAGTGCCCTACTTCAAGGTGGTAATGGGAGCTCTGAACTCCAATTAGAACTTCAGTGCCCATGTGAGTATGGCTTTTTCCACTCTATCTTCACAGGAGATAACATTCTTTCTCTTGGAGAAAATTCTATTCTTTTGGAGGATTCTTTTTCTGTTCTGTACACATTTTACTCTTTTCAGAGCTCTTTCAGGCCTTCTTAGCCCCACTCCATTCATCTATCAACATCCTTAAGTGTTTTAACTGAAGATAGCATAGAAGATGCTTCTTACCACTTTCCATGAGGAGTTCCTGGGTTCCCTGTATTTTCTCTCTCATAGCCTGAAATCACCCCTTCATGGTAGACATATATCAGGACTTGCTAGATATTCTTAGGGTACTAAAAAGAGGGGAGTTTGTGCAGGGTGCTCGTCTTAGGTGGTTTATTGAGTGTTTTTAACTTCAAAGTGATAAGATAGAATCATCAATACGGTGGGACAAGGCCTTTAAGACCATCAAGCCCATATGTTAACCTAACACTTCCAGAGACCATGACCACTTTTCTGGGCAGCCTATGTCAGTGCCTGACCACCCTTTCAGTGAAGAAATTTGTCCTACTACCTGATTTAAATCTGCTCTGGTGCAACTTGGGGCCATTTCCGCTTGTCCTGTCAATGTTATTGTCAGAGATACATTTCTTCTTCGGTATTATTTATGGCTTAAATACTAAGTATATATTGTGTGTTACTTCTTTAAGCATCCTCCTACATAAACAACACGTAAATTAAATTTTCTGATTCAGAAAATGAAATTTGAAATAATGGAATAAGTAAACCAATGAAAAAAAATATATAGCATAGCAACTCCATTGCTGTAGAAATTTTATAATGAGGAATGGAGTAGGCAAATGTGACTTACTTATATAATCAGTCATTTAAAGTATTTATTATAATTAAAATTGTAGAAATTATGTGGATAGTAATCAGTTTTCATTACAGCTCTTTGCACATTTCAGTGCTATAATTAGACTGTGGCATCTGTCATTGCTGATTAATTTGTAGACAACTCTATCTACTCATTAAGATTTAATGTGCACCAAGGCAAAATTATCATTATCTAAAAATACAAAATAAAAAGTGGTAGCAGTTTGGGGGTGTAAGCTGTTTCGCTTCATCATTTTGGAATTGAGAACATCCCAGCAGGGTCTGTACCATTCTCTGTGAGCACCACTGGTTGGAAGGAGACAAAGCAGTTCTTTTTGGGCTTAGAAAATAACAGCCATTTTTTTTCTTAAAGCTTTTACTATACACTTACACACTTCGGGCTCAGCAGTCCATGAAAATCTGTTCTAATGGTAGGAAGAGAAGAGCTGTGAAGAGTAATAGTATCATCTAAATTGCAAAAGATTTAAATACCTCTCGTGCTCCTGCTGTGTTCCATAAAAACTTGGGTTTGGCTTCAGTTGTACTAGGATTTACTCTTTTTTTACCTGTATTTGCTTGTTTGGCTGTAGTCTCGAAAAGCTTTCAGCCATAAGTAAATGAAAACTTTAATGTCCCTGATTTGTTCACTCAGCACCTGGGATGCCAGAATGTCGTACTTCCTTATTTTTTTCAGCCATATGCAATATACCTTAGCAGAACTATGAATTGACTCTTTGATCGATGTCCTGGATAGGTCTGTTTTGTCATGGCTGCTGTGTTGCTTCTCCTGGGGTCTCTACCTGGATTGTACTCCAGGATTGCTCAATTTAACAACAAAGGTAGTTTACAAAGTAATTTGTGAAATGGCTTCTCCTACTTCTTCTTCTCACCCCGCTGTAAGATTTCATAATCTCCTTGGCTGTGCTGCCAGGTTTTTCCTGTCTTCAGTAAAAACTGAATCAGCATGGTCTGATCCAAGCTAAAAGATAACCTTCTGAAAAAAAGCATAGAAAGAAGCATATGGGCAGAAGCAGTGATGAGATCAAACAAGATGGGAACTTTTTGATCTGTTTCTTTGCCAAGATTAGTATGTTGAGACTGTAGTCTAGTCTAGTCTAGTCTACTCTGCTGTGAACCAAACCACAGGGAAATCAGATATGCAAAGCCACCAAACCAGGACATACTTGGCAGGTGCCCTTTCAGAGCTGGATATCAACCCACGCCTGAGCTTCTAGGAGACTGGCGTAGTTGTGGAGCACCTATTTGGACTAATTCTGCTGTCAATTTCTTAATCCACCTGTATTACTCTGCAAATTTTTCACTTTGAGACTGGGGGTATTGGTGTATTGCAATTTATACTGAGAAACACTACAGAATTAGGATAGCTTTTCAAAACTGACATGTGTTCTAGCAGGGAAATATATTTCTTCACTTCTCCAATACTAATAAAAGCCTTCAATGCTATTTAGGAGAAGAAAATATCTTCCAACACACATTTCAAGTTGTTTTAACACCTCTTAGAATGGCAAGCATGATAAAACTAGAGTGTGCAAGTCAGGGTGGGTCACATCAACAAATATTTTTACAATTTCAATTTCTTGACAATATTGTATTGAAAAATAAACTCTCATGATGATAAAATCTGTGCTACTAATGCATCTAGTGTTAAACAAAATTATAGCTGACTGTATCAGTAAAGACATCTAGTCTTAAGTCCTGTGTACATATAGAAGTGTTTTGTATGAAATGCTTTAATGTGACATGGTCTTCTAAAACAACACAAGCACAAAAAATTCTGTCCTTGAAAGAAAACAGAAGCCTCAGGTTGTCAAGATTTGTAAGCATGAAGAATCTCAGCCATAGCACTTCATTAATGCAGTGATTTCATTTATTATGCCAAAGCTCGCTTGTCTGTAGGTGCAATGAGTTGCTTCTCTGATTTCTGGATGAGATAAATATCATGCAAATCACTTTTTTCCATAGATATGAAGCCATCCAAAAATTTTAAATTGAAGATTTTGATTTCTTAATTAAAAATAAGATTTAAGGCATATTAAGCGGAGAGATTGCATTATGCAAAAACATGAAATGAGCTGCACATTGCTGTGACTGACTAACATATTGCAGGTATCATATTGCTCCATGATAAGCAGCTCATGATCAGCAGCAAGAAGAAAGATTGAATTAATAGAAAAAGGGACATCTAAACACTTATACCTAGCATGAAGACTAGTGGGAAATCCAAGATATGAAGGTAGGCAGGTGAGGTGAATACAAAGTTGTAGCAACAGCTATTATGAATGTGTGCTATCATTTTCCAGCAATTTCCAGTCATATTCAGAATTATCCTAAATCTGGTATTAGGATACTTCTAAGATAGTTCTAAAAGATGAGTCTGATATGGAATAAAAATAAATGTCTTTTCCAGTCTTGTACAGTTCATATTCTTGCAAACTTTTTTTTTTCCAGCAGCACTTTCAACTGGTCCTTGTTTTCTCCCTATCTTCAACATTACTGTGCTTTTAACAGAACCCCAGTGATACAAGTGTGGAAGGAACTGGAATATCATCCAAATTTTTATTTTATTGCTAGGAAATTAACATCTTCAATGGGCTGACTGCATCAGTAGATAAGGTAAGAACTACCGTGTAACCTACCTATACTTGTGTAAAGCTTTCTATACAGTTCCACAAGACATTTTGGCTACTAAATTGGAGAGAGAGGGGTTTAACAGATGGACTATTAGATAGATAAGGAATTGACCCGATGGTCACATCCAAGGAGTTATAGTCAATGGCTCAATGTCCAAGTGGACACCATTTAAAAGTGATGTCCCACAGAGATCCATACTGGGACCAACACTACTTGATATCTTCCTCACAGATATGGATGATGGGATTGAGTGCCCCCTTAATAAGTTTGCAGATGACATCAAGTGAACGATGTAGTTGATTCACTGAAAGGAAGAGATGCCATCCAGAGGAACCTTGACAAGCTTAAGGTGAGGAACCACGTTAATCTCATAATCTCATGAACTTCAACAAAGCCAAATATAAGGTGCAGAAGCTGGGATGTGAAAATTCCTGGTATCAGTACAGGCTGAGAAATTAAGGCATTGGGAGCAGCCCTGCAGAGAAGGACTTGGAGACATGGGTGCACAAAAAACTGGACCTGAGCCATATGTGCTTTCAGTCCAGTTGTATCCAGGGGTCTGTCCAAAGCAGCTTCGCCGCAGGTCAAGGGAGGGGATTCTGCCCCTCTGCTTTGCTCTGGTGAGACCACACCAGGGATGCTGCATCTAGCTCAGGGGTCCCCAGTGCGACAAAGGCATGGACCTGTTAAACATGAGAAGAAAGGCTGAGAGAGTTGGAATTATTCAGCCTGGAGAAGGCTCTAGGAACATATTATTAAGGTCTTTCAATACTTAAAGGAGATTTAAAAGAAAGATGGAGAGAGATCTTTTTTTATTTCCAGGGCCTGTAGACATCAGGAAGAAATTTTTTATGTTGACAGTAGTGAGACACTGGCACAGGTGGCCCAAAGTTATAGACGCCACATTCCTGGAAGTTTTTAACATCAGGCTGGATGAGGCTTTCAGCAATGTAATCCGTGGATGGTGTCCCTGCCTATGGCATGAAGGTTGGGATTAGATGGTTGTTAAATATCCCTTCTTACCTAAATATGTCTATGAATATGTTATATTACATGAATGTTCAAGGTGGCTTTTTCACTCCGAAAATCCATTAGCAGAAGCACCTACTCAAAGAAATGGTGCCTCATTTTTTACTTCATGTTTTTTTTACTTGCTACAAATATACGGCATAGATTCTTAGAACAAGCAAATAGTATTGCAGGAATGGATTTTTATTTTATATTAGATCAATTAAAATGGATGGTACTCAATAGGACAGATGCAATTCTTTTTTCTTCATGCAGTAATGCTTACTGGTTTGTATTCTGACAGTATTTCTTCCTTCAGGAAGCCAAATTGGCATTGTCAGTTTCTGAGTCTCAGGAACTAAATGCACTTTTTCCTGGATTCCCATAAATAGCAAAATGCAGATTAAAACAGCAGCAAGGGAATTAGATACATGTGTGCATTCATCTTGTTCACACTCTGGAAATTCTTTTCAAATGAGGCTAATCTTGATTATCATAGTTTAGAGAATTTTCCTATGTGTAAATAGATTTAAAACATGTTACAGCAGCTGTCCAGGAACATGCAGGATAAACTGATTGTGAATATCAATCTTCTAGCTGGCCATTTGTTAGGATACTTAGGAAAAAGTGTGAGCAGTTTGCTTGGAAATTTGGCTTGTACTAAGTAATGCAATTTTACTCCCAACTTTATTTTTTTTTTTAGGTGTCCATATGTTGTGGTTTAGAAATGTTATTTCCCAAATTAATGTTGCCACTGAAACAATGAGCTGCTCCTTTGCTCTCCCTTCCCCTTCCCATACAATTGGAGACACAAAAGGTAAAGATCACAGACTGAGATAGGAAGAGTTTACTGGAAGCAGCAAGGAGATAAGAAAATGAACACTATCAGCTACAATATCAATAACAAAGTGTAAAAGAGAGGCAAAGTTTTCACACTTGACTGCTCAGAACTGGGCTTTACCTGACCTTTCCCTCTGCCACACTTCCTCACTGGAAGGAACCCCTTCTCCCCAGAAATTATTCCTTCCTTCTGCTCCTGGCAATGGTGTGCGGTGGTACAGAATACCCTCCAGGTCCTAGCTGTGCCCTCTCCTGGCTACTGCAAAAATTAACCCTGTCCTTACTAGAACCAGGACACCATAAAAATACAAATTCTTTCCATGTGCTATGTCAGATTCCAAGGAAAATCTGTCACCCTCACCACATCTCCAGCATGATGTGCATACCTCTCCTATGGGTCATGCTTCAGTTATTATTGTTACCATGTTGTGCAGAGTTTACCCTGAACCCCCATGCTGAAAATATAATATGTGTGAATTATTCTTTCTGCTCTAGTCTGTCAGTCCTGGCATCAAATAATCTAGGAAACAAAAGACTGGAAATGGGGAAAGTCCATTTTGCTAGGAAATGGCCTTGCCAATGTTGGCAACATTTAGATATAACTACAATATGTAAGTATGTCCTCCAGCAGAAAAAAAATATCCTCTCTGCTGCAGCAGAATTCCTGTTTGAACTTTTTTTTTTAATATGGACTCCCACATGGCAGATCTACACACGAAAATTTGTGGGAATGACTCTGTTGGAAAATTTGTAATATAGTCATCTCTGAGACTTTCTTTCTGTTCACTGTTTTTCAGCTTAGAAGAGACAGAGTATAGTCTGCCTAATGTGACCCAAAGTTACAATTACCACAGAGCACATGGCACAGAAGATAGTATGAAAGCAGCTCTGCAACTTAGCTTGATGCTAGTAAAAATCTCAAGCATTCTAAATAACTTTTTTCTGGTTTATCTGAGAAAATAAAAAACACCCCATACATTAATTAATACCATGTTTAAAGGCATACCAACAGCTCTCCGAACACTGTGCTTTTCATAAAGTAATCCCATGGTCTTTCAGATAATTAGTGAGGAGAATTGGGGACAAGAAGCGAGAAAGAACTACACAAGAAACATACATCCTTACCAGTTTTATTCTTTTACCATTTTTATGGTCATAAGTTGTTGTCTTTTTCTCAAAGAAAAAAAGAAAAACAATCCACAAAAAAACCCACACAAAACCCACCAACCAGCCAGTCAACAGAAACTCCCAACAGAAACTGCAAGCATGAAAATATTTTCACTCAGTAATGTAGTCTTCTTATGGTACAGACATCTTTATTTTGGTTCAGCAAATGTGTTATTTTTGCTGTATTTGAGGAGTCCCCCACGTAGAGCCAGAGCAGCTACAGATCTTTACTGATCATGGTACAGGATGTGATAGGTCTGTCAGTATAAAAATCAGACAGCTTGAGGAGACTTGTATGGTATATTTATGAAATCTGCAGTCTTGACTGATTTAGTTCATAAACCAATTCACATTCACATATTGCATGCAGTGCGTGCTTATTTGCTTCAACTTTTTCTAAAAGAAAAAAGGCTATTCGATGGTTTGCCAAGGGAGACATCAAATTGGAAATGTTTATGAGAATAACTGCTTGGTCTTGACTACAGAATTTTGAATTTTCCTTACTGATAATCTTCTCAGAGGAAAATAAAGGTATAATTTGTTGTTGCATCGATGATAGTTATTGCGGAATGTGTTTTTCAGGTATTTGTAGGGCAAAGAAAACTAAAATCCACAAATGTGCCTGGTACCTTAAGACTACCTTCTTGTGCATTCCTAGCAATGTAACTGTATTGGAGACTAGATTGATTCTTGGGCTTAAATTCCTGCGACTATTCTGACTAGCAGAGTTTTTGTTTTATAAAGTGGGGGAAAAAAGTGACACATGGTAATCACACAAGCTCTGTTTTTCTACCACAAACTGAGAAAATGTATAGTAACACATGTATCCAAAAGTAAATGCTTTGGAAATTGCATGGATTTCAAATGCTATTGGAATAATTTATTGATGGCTATAACCTTTTAATTCAAAACATGTTAGGAGTGTTTTTTTCAATAATTCTAATAAAAGTTTATTCAAGATAGGATCCAGATGAAATAATGCAGCTATCGGTATATTAAGATGCTTTTGAAATTGGTTGAAAGTATATAAAACTGTTTGTTTATGGTTTTTTAATGAAGTAGAAGATAGAGATTTTAATTTCCCTTTTCTCTTTCAATAAAATATGTTCTTTAGAGGACTGTTTCTATGTCTAACATGTTTGAAGGGTCATCTTAGCACTCAAAGAAGAAGGATGAATGTCCTAACTTGAATATACAATGATACCAGGCTGATCTTAACAGGTAATAGGCAATTCATTGATTTTCACAGAGCTTGATACTGTGATATGAAAATTTTTATTATAAGCATAACTTTTTAATTTATTTTAGCAGTTGAATAAATTTACTTATTATCTTCATAATGCATAGAGATTTTGCTTGTCTATTTGTTATATTATAAAGTACTACATCATTAGAGAGAGAATTAAAAAAGAGGTGTCTGTGAAACATAATAGAGGAAATATCCCAGTGTCTTTTGTTACGTTGACTGGAGAAATGAGGAAAAATATAATATTTCTGGGAAACTAAAAAATTTCTTTCAGAATCAACTATAATGGCAGAATCTTCCCTCTCTTTTAGTCTTTGAACTACCATCTACTAATTCCTTTGTAACATCCATCACTGTTTTTCAAATTTTTTCCATTACTTTCTCAAGGTTATTTCCACTGCACACCTGCTGAGAGTGTACAGCAAAGTATAACTGTGGAATTGTGCTGCTGACAGCTGACAGTCTTTGGTGTGTATGTGCCCTAGCAGGAAACAAGAATTTTTGCATGGTTTATAGATGTCTACAGACAAGACTTTCTGTAGACACTTGAATGAGAGATGAATACTGTTTGTCCTGAACTCTTTGGTGCCCTATAAAGGCTAGTTTTGAAAGACTTCTGTCAACAATTTCATATTCTTATGGGAACTCTAGTCTTGAGATAGTAGTTTCATTTCCTCTGGAGAAACAAACTGTTTTGTAAACAGTACATGCAAGGAGTTAAGCAAAAGTTTACTCAACTTTATCCTAAAGTGCTCTACCAAGAAAAGAACGTTTTGCCAAGAGTTACTGAAGCGCATCTCAAAAGGCAATAAAAATCCTTTTGATCTTCTAATTTTTTTAGTGGAATGTTCATTTTTTTGTTTTGTTTTGTTTTCTTGCTGTTCTTGAGAGATATTACAAAGGAAGAGCATAAGATATTATCAGGTCAAGCTTTACTACTGAATGCAATGGAGCAGCTGGAGGAGACATAGATTAGTAGCTAGTGGTAAATTCATTTTCTGCATGAGCAGAAACATCTGTTCATTGCTGAGAAGTTCATTTGTCCAACCCTTCAAAAACTTTTGGTTACACATGCCCACTTCTCAACGTGAAGCTGAATTTCTGTGTTGGAAGGAAAGATTTAGAGTGTAACTGCTTTTATTGAATTTTGCTTGCAAAAGTGTGAGTTATATAGAAAGTACATTGCAGATGAGAAACTACACTTATGTCTATCTAGTCACATCATATTTTGCACCTGTGTTGTAACCCTTGACAAACATTACTTTACATGTGGTCTACTAGGTGATGTTAACTTCTACATATGGTTTGATTTTTTTTTCCACTTCTTTCCTACAGGGTACATGTCTTGTACATGAGAATTATTAGTATTTTCCCCTCAAATTAAAGTCAGATTTTTCAAAGAAAAACAATTTTATGAATCTTTTAAGCAAATGATAAAAGTGAATCTTCTTGTACTCTTCACATACAGGAAAAAGAATATGGATGCTTGGGAGTGTATTTCTGAAATTCAGTAGTGAGTCTGGACGAAAAGGGACAGTTAAATTGGTATTAAAATATCAGTGAAGTAAAGATGCCTCAGGAATGTGCTATGCTCAGCACTTAGTATGCAAGTGTGCCTGCTGTAAAGACATGTCAAAGATAAATTCTGAAAGTATTCTGTAACCATTTACAATTAAGACTTATTTTTAATTATATTTTGGTTGCTAATCAAAAATGTAGTATGCTTTTGAGTTATTAAACCACAGACAAATATCTAATTGCCTTCTGTGAGGTATCTCTAGTAGTTTTCTTTTGCCAAAATTTTCACTTTTGTTTAGAAAATATGGTATGAAATTTCATGTGAAGATATTCTTCTAATTTTTTATTTCAATTGCTTTTAAGCCTGCTGTATAAAAAAAACAGCTTTGGTGAATCACTGTTCATAGATGCTGATTATTCTGTCTTAAAAGGTAACCTTGTTCTCTTCTTTTTTTTTTTTTTCATTAAAGAGTATTGCCTTTGGTATCTTAACGCATTAGAAGTATTAGAAGTATTGCCTTTGGTATCTTAAAATAATGATGAATTATTTCTACCAATCCTCACTTTTTTTTTTTTTAAACTTATGTCCTCTCATGTTTTCTCACAGAAAAAGCACTCTATAAAACACAAGTGAAATGAAGATTATTGGTATTGTACAGCTACAGTTTGGATGGAAAAAAACCCCTCTACATTTTTAGGTCATTGATCAAATTATACCTTGATTTATAGATTCACAGCCTTCCAAGAAGAACTACAAATCTTGCTGAATGTGATTCTCTTATAAAACTTCAAGGTGCGAAATAGCTGTGTTGACACATTTTAAATTAAGCACTGTAACTTTCACTCTCTCAGTATTAGCTTTCTGAAATGTATTTTATTTTATTTTAATTTTTATTTTATTATTTTATTACTTTATTTTATTTTATTTTATTTTATTTTATTTTATTTTTATTTTATTTTATTTTATTTTATAATTTTATTTGTAGAGGGTTTGTAACATGCTTTCTCTGTTTCTTTACCTTACCCTTGCTAATGTTGACAGAGACAGGATCCAAGCCTGTGGAAAAATTCTCATTTCTTTCTTTGGAAGGAATTTGTCTTATGTGTATCAAAGGGGTTATTACATGTGTATCTGAAGACAAAATCTGGCATAGAGACTTGAGCTTGTTTGCATCAGGCTGAGATGCAGAGTGTTATATAGGGAATTCTTCATAGTACTAGGCAAATATTGTAATTGTTAGATTGTAGACAAGAGCCCTGCAGCAACAGCACTGAACAAAGCAGTCTTGAGCTTTGCATATTTAGATTTTTCTGCTACTGAATTCAGGCTTTGAGGCAATTTGCAATTCGATTGTTTTCTTCTGGGGCTGTTGAAGTTAGAATGCAAGGTCTTAATTATATGCAAGCTGCGCCCAACTTAGAATAATTTACTGCTGCTTATTTTGGGAAGGTCTCTCCCTTGCCTTATTGAAGCACGACTTCCAGAAGATTTCCTGCCTCAAACATTTCCTCCCCCTATAAAATTCCTGCATGATCATATGAACATTTTTTAAAAGTACCATTATATTCTGCCTTTGATTCCGAATACGTGCATGTGGAGCATGTAGAATCACTGCAATAAAAGTGTGAGCAGCACTGTGTCTTGCTTAATAAAACACTGTGTGACACATGAGAAAGTCGTGTGACACATGAGAAAGTTGTTGGCTTTCATAGATGGAGGTCAACCTGGGAATCCTAAGAAGGACATTCTATGAAAGCTGTGCTCTAAATATACCAAAAAGCAGTTTGAATGTCTGTGGCTAACCTGATACTGTTATTTTTTTCATACATAGTGCAGTTAGCTCTCTACAACAGCCTTGTTAAAGGTCTGGCTTGGTTCTCATGTTGAGAAAAACTGTCGCAGGACAGGTGAAGATTAATGGAAAACCAGTGAACTAGATCACAAAGTTAACCTGCTGGGGGATGCTGCAACAGCCTACAGCAGCCTGAGGAAAGGGAACAAAAACCCACTAAGGTACTTAGATGGAGCCAGGAAATGATGCCATCACTAATTTGCAAACCCAGATTAAATGTGAAAATGAGAAGTCAAGCTTAATATGTCAAGCAAATAGTCCACCAGAAGTCCTGAAGAGTTGCAAGTGCCATAATTTTGCACTTTTTAAGGGTGAGGAAGTTTTTACTGTAGTAGGTATTTAGGCATTTAATTCCAGGAAAGACTTCAAGGTTGTGCGTCTGAGGACTTGTCTTAAATAGACATACATGCATCAAACCTTTCTTTCTGGAGACCACTTGAAAATAGGAAAAAAAAAAAAAGTGATTTATCTTATGTAGCCTTTTTGTGATTGTGGCAAAAAGGGAGATCTGAAATAATTTTCTGTCTTTCTTCCATCCTGTAGTTTACATGGTATTTGAGATGCAATACCCTTGATTGTGTCTTTGGAGCTGCTGTTTCACAACATTTAAATCTTTCGACTACAGCAAATTATTTTTTTTTTTAGCTCACTTCAGCTGATCTTGGGCCAACACGAGGAGTCCAGTGTCTTGAGAGTTCTCATGCTTGTTGAGTTTTGTCTCTGTTATCCCCTTCTTTCAACTGTACTTTCTAGCTAATTTCAGATAAATGTCCTTGGTGTCTCACTGATAGTGCCACATCAGCACAGTGGATAAAAGTGTGCTTCAAGTCTACTGAATGAAGACTTGGAAGGTGGAGCATGTAGGGTGGGGAATAGTTTGGCAGTGTGTACCATTCTTCACGGAACTGTGCACAGTTATCACTGCTAAATTCCTATTGCTCTCCATGCCTGCCGTCTGGAATGCACACTGGACAGCACAGCACATTTTCCTCACCTCTTGATGTTCTCCCTGCTCGTAGTAATTAGCCATGTTTCTTTGAGTGGAGTCATACAGACTCACACACAAATATGCCATGTGAGAACAGTAACAAGATTTGTTACCCTGGGGCTACAAGTGGTAAGAGCTGGGAATTTTTATCATCACAACTTCCACTAAGTGTGAACCACACCCAGCAGTACCACCTGGCCAGAAGGTGTGATGATTCTTCTCCTATGTCTTTTAGACTTCTTTCATCTTCAATAAAGTTCCTGATTGCATCAGTGTATCTTCAGGTCCAATCACAGAAATATATATCTGAGGATGTTTAAGTAGTCCAAAACCAGGAAAGAACAAAGAATCATACAATCGTAGCATCATTTAGGGTGAGATAGATCTATAAGAGTGTTGATTTTAATGATTAATGCATAAACCATATCCTTTAGTGTCCCATCTATGCATCTTTTAAATACCTCCAGAATTAATAATTCAACCCCTTCCCAGTTGTCCAATGCTTGGCAACTCTTACTATGAAGAAACTTTTCCTAATATTCAGTTTAAACCTCTCCTGTGACAACTCGAGGTAATTTCCTCTTGTCCTGTCCCTTGGGAGAAAAGACCGATCCCCCCCTTGTTCCACCCTCCTTTCAGGGAGTTGTAGAGAGCAATAAAGTCTCCCTGAGTCTCCTTTTCTCCAGGCTAAACACCCCCAGCTCCCTCAGCGCTCCTCATAAGAGTTGTGCTCCAGACCCTTCACCAGCTCTGTTGCCCTTCTCTGGACACACCCCAACACCTCAATGCCCTTCTTGTAGTGAGGGGCCAAAACTGATCACAGGATTTGAGGTGCAGCCTGTACCCGTGCTGAGTAGTACAGCTGGCCACAATGGTTTTCATCAAGTGAAGACATTTTCATTTATACACTATCTATGATCCCAGTCAAGTTCATATCTTGTAGCTTGACCAAGAAAAACCTAAGATTACCACTATGAATTTGCTATTTTTTTACAATTGTGTGGAGTTGACTACCGCAACAGGAAGACCCTAAGGTAGTTATGTAAGGGTAGAGGAGCTGCTTCAAACTTGCAAGTTCTACCTCCTACAAGGGAAGTTTTAAAATCCGGCATTACTTTGGCACTTTTAATATGCTAAGATATATTGGCAGATACAGAGAATGCAGCATCAAAACTGTTCTCAATTTCTATTCTTAAAGAGCATTCAGTATGTATTATATATTTAGCTGTAACCATCCCAGTCAATAGCCTTGAGCTAACATGTCTCGGAGGGAGATGGCTGTAGAACTGAATTAATTTCTTTATGGAAATTTATTATTTGAAATATAATCTATTCTAGTATTTACAGTGATAGAGCTTTGTAACCGTCATGGTCAGTCAATCCCTTTCCTTTCAGGAAGCTGTTCAATAAACGACAGCACTCTGGGCACTGTTACTTATTTTCTTACAAGAGAGAAAGAGTTTCAGCAGTGATGATTTTGTCCAAGACTGAGAGAGGAGAAATATATATGCATATATTTTGAAGCAGAAGCCTTGACTCTTCCTGATGCACTGAAAACTGTCCTTGAAATATATTCTGAAAGATCCATTAAATCATTGTTGTACATTCTGTGTGGTTCAGTTTACAAGCGAACTAAAGTTGAATAAACTAATAAGTTTATAGGCATATTAAATACAGGGTATTATGAATAAATAAACATATGCATGATTTGTTTATCGCTTCGTGGACTATTCTGTTAGATGAAAGGGGAACTGGGGAAGAAGCAACGCTATCCTTTTCTTCTAATTTTCCCTGAGGAATGTACATGATCCTGATGACAACGCTCAAACATCGAAAAAAACCCAAACCAGTCTTCTTAATCAAACCAAATTCACAGTTTTACACTCCAAAGAATAAACATAACATAAAGACAATGCTTTAATAAAGTTTCTCAAAATAGGAAAGGGAGAGTAACTTATTTGAGACGAAAGCAGAAACCATTCACGTACTTTGCAAGAGCAAAATAGAGGTTTCCACATTACAGGGAAAATGTTTACATAGCCTTTTGTCATAAAAAGAAAGTTTTGGTTGTTGTATTTCAAATGCCCTGCATTAAAAAAAAAAATTCCCCAAAGGACATTGCACTTCAGTTAAAAACACTAGAATTTTAGGAATTAAAGATATCGGGAATTTAATGAATCTGAAAGACTAGAAAGAATGGGTTTGGGAAACTGACTTTATGCATTTTCTCTAAGTTGCCTCTTGTGTTTTGCCAGTTTTTCAAACTCTTGACAGATTTTCTCATAAACAGTGTCAAGGGTACGAGTAAAACAATCTCATAAGGACAGCTTTATACAACAGTATTCACCAGAGTAGGACACTAACAGCTGGTTAATATTCATCACTGCAACTTATGGGCACTAGTTGAGGGCTACGTCAACAAAATCAACTTTTGTTCAGATAAAGGTTTTTTAACTGGTTTTAAAATTTAAGTCTCTTTTGTTAGCTGGAAAATCACGGTTTTGTGCTGTGTGAGTCTGTGCACTGCCGTAGAATTTGCTTCCTTTAAATAAATAGCTATATTGCTATCTGTTTAATCAAAATTCAATAGATGTAGTCAAATTATCTCCTGGATGCTGGAAATACATCTCAATGCTGGAAATTTAAATTAAACTTTCGGAAAAATATATGCTTGTTATAGCATAAAATCTGTGCTGTTAGAAGCTTTGTCTTGAGACTTTTTAAAAAACAATACTTACTACAGAGTGGAAGACAACCTATCCTGGGTTGGTTTAAGTGAACTTGAATGTAAGTCCATGTTGAAGGGACATAAGTAATTCTAAATTTAAATGTGAATCTATTTATGAATCTATGTTAAACCATTGTCATTTGCAAACTACTTAGAAACTTTTCTGTCTTCTCACTTTTAGTCCTATACTTTGTATGGAATGTTTTGTATACATGTGCAGCCTTTTGAGCCATTTTCCTACTGTGATCCCTGTCTTTATTACTTTTTTTAAAGTGCAGCTGATGTTTGTACTTGCGTGTGAACTATGATGATGCAATATGATAGGCAGCAAAATCTTCAGATCTGTTTGTTGAATTGCAGATCTCTGCTCCTGTCATTGCTGCCCCATTTCCCATGTACCCAGCATCATGCTTGCTGCAACTGTGTAGGCAAACTCCTGGTACTGGAATGACATAGACCGAATAGAGGCTTATAAATGAAATCCTTGTTCTTTCTGACAGCATTTGGAGAATTATCTTCAACTTGTTTGCAAGTTCCACAGCTTGCTTTTCTCCCAAGTGAATCTTGTCTTAGCAGAGGTGTTAATGTGATGTTGTTCTGCAAACTTAATACATTTGCTGTCTATTCACATGGCCACGTGTGGATGTATCAGGGAATGTGCATATATTTCCCAGTACACACCATTTATGCTGTGGTATTTGTAAAAGGAGGCTCTCTATTTACAAGCCATTAGAGGCCCCAGTCAGATATAAGTATTCCATTGAGCTTAGCTTGAGACAATTTCTACAGCAGAGTTTGTTGAGTATAAAGCTGCGAATCAAAGCTGCTCTGCTCAGCAGATTGTGGCTCTTACATGTGCAGAAAACACTTATGACTTTAATTGTGCAATTAAATTTCACAGAAAGAGCCTTTTACAAGAGTGAAAAACAAACAATTCTGACATCCAGGCTCTCACTGATGCTAGCAGATTTTTTTGTTTGTATGGTAGTGACAGCTTCCAAATGTTGATGCTTGTATTCACTGACTTATCCCTGTTTATCCACTTTCCCACCTTTCTCATCTTTCGCATATAAAATATTTCACTTTCTAGTGAAAAGGACATGAAATGTTTGCAATACAGAGGTAAGATCACTGCTAAGCCCTTTATGTATTTATTTGTGAGTGGAACGTATGGTTATTGTGTAGAGGCTCATTATTAATTCTCTGTCGTCTTCCTTGTTAATCTTCTGCTCTGATTTTTTTGTCCCTGCTGCTAGTATCCATGTCTTCCAGTTTTCTCAGATTCACAGTTTTCTCTCCATGCCACTTGGAGCAAACAGCTGTGAGAAGAAAGGTGCAATATGACTGTACACTGAGCAGTTGACAGCGCGCTGTTTTGACAGACAAAATTGCCATAACCCAACAGATTGGCTCTTGGCTATCCATGCAAAACGGGTTTCAATCATTTGAAGTTGGTGGTAGTTCACAACTTTCAAGGCACACTGCGACTGTCATGTTTAACCTGAGGTGTTTTGGAAGGGGAATTGAAAACCATGCTCCACAAATCTGACTTCAGAGGAAGAAACACAAGGCTGTTTTTGAAATCTGGGATCCTCGTATGTGGGCAAGGAGAGGGAATTAAAAAGTTCATTTTAGTCTAATTTTTGTATATGACAATCTATGTCTAAGCCAACAATGTGCACCCACATCCTGAAAAGCCAACTGTGTCCTGGGCTGCATCAAAAGGAATGTGGCCAGCAGTTCAAGGGAAGTGATTCTGCCCCTCCACTGGGTTCTTTTTAGATCCCATCTGGAATACTGCATCCATCTCTGGGATCCCCAGCATGGGAAAGACATGGGTCTGTTTTAGCACGACTGGAGGAGGGCCACAAAGATGATCAGAAGGATGGAGCACCTCTCCTATGAGGAGAGGCTGAGATTTGGGATTGTTCAGCCTGGAGAAGAGTTTGGGTAGTTTTCAGTATTTATAAAGGGGGCTACAAGAAAGATAGGGGCAAACTTTTTAATAGGGCCTGTTGCTATAAGACAAGTGGGAACGGTTTTAAACTAAAAATGGGTAAATTTAAACTAGATACAAGGAATATTTTAGAAGCAAAATAAACATTGAGATGGGACCTATACCACTATTCCTATATCAGAACTATTGGCATATATGTTATTATAAAGAATTACAAAACTCTGATAAAGGCATTATATTGAAGATTAAACTAAATCCTGACATGGTTATAGTGTCAATTGTTGGTAATTTCCCTACCATCAATGACTTTGTGTCAGTATCTAACTAATATCTTAAAAATATTGTTGCTTCCTCTTGAGTTTCTATAAATTCTGTTCAGCATGCTGCAATCTTTTTTTCCCATGTAGTTATTTCATTTTTCTCGTATGTGCAAATAGCTTCCTCTGGTGTATCTGTATCAAGTGAAACACAAATTGCATCGGCACCACTGGGCTTAATTAATCTTCTTTTTTCTCTCTTTTAAAGAAGATGAAGAACAGTAATAAAGGGAATAAATAATGTGGGAACAGATTTATTTCCCAACAGACTGTGTCTCTAAAAGAGGAGTTAGTTTGGTCTGTTGTCTGTTAAACCTGCAAGCAAGGTAATGGTCATTGCCAAAATAAAAATGAGGGACAAGGGGTGTAATAGAAGAGCCAGGGTGAGTATATAATTACCTAATTAAATTTCTTTACTTCTGTCTAGTCAGTGCTTCTTTTTATATTCATCTTCAGGTTATACAGGACGCAGAAGTGACGGCTTTACACAGCCAGTAGACAAAAGCAGCAGGGAGTGAAATCTTAAAAAAATCTATTGAGCTTAAATTTACCAAAGAGAAAATGTAAGTCTCCTTTTCAATTGCCTATTGTCTTAGAAGCCTGTAGGAAATAGTGAGGGAAAAAACAATAGATCAACTTACATAATTTTCACTTTAGGGTTTGAATTAAAATCCATCATTTTGGCATTATAGTGTCTTGTTTTTTTGGCATTCTGCAAGCCAGAAATTTATCATTTAAATCTATAATAAACTTTTACAGAAAGGAGCTTCCCTGTAAACTTTGATTTGATAATTTTAGATTGTCTTCTTTATTTAAATTTAATCAGGAGTCTATATTTTTAACAGCTTCCTTCTCTCTGTTGCTCTAATTTGCTGTTTCCTATGGGCAAGTGAGGAAACACATGGTTTTAATTTCTCTTTGTTAAATTTAGGCTTTCAGGAAGCACATATTATTAATACTGTAAAATTATAAGTGATGATGTTTAATTAGCTCATAAAGTAATGCTCAATTTTTTTTCACCTTTTTATGGCAAAGTACATATTTTTATGTATTTTAAAGGTTATACAATGGCTTAAAAGATGGAATGAAAGTTTGTTTTAAATAAAAAGGAAACATTTCAGAATTACATATTTCGTATATGGGGGAACGGCAAAATGTGCTGGTGATAGGTGAAAAGAATCAGATTCACACGTCTTATGTCACCTAACAGATTTCAGTGACAACAGAAAATACCCTCGTTGTGGGTTACCCCTGGTGAGGAGTCAGGCCTTACCCAGCTGCTCACTCACACCCCCTCAGGGGTGAATTGGAAGGATAAAAGTGTGAAAATTTGTAGGCTGAAAGAAAAAAAAAAAAATTTAATACAGAAAGAAAACTGTGGACACAAGCAAAGTAAAATAAAGAATTTATTCATTACTTCCCATTGGCAGATAAGTTCATAGTAATTTCCAGGAAAGCAGGTGTCTGTCAGGAGTAGCATTTAATTGTGAAGACAAATGCCAGAATTCCTTACTTTCCCCCTTTCTTCTTCCCTGTAGCTTTTATTATGAAATATGATGTTATGTGGTGTGAAACATCCCTCTGGTCAGTTGGGGTCAGGTGTCCAGACTGTGTCCCCTGTCCACCCCTTGTGCACCCCCAGCCTCCTCACCCTGTGCTATGTAAGCACTGCTCAGTAGGAACGAAAACTTCCTGCGTTATCAATGCTGTTTTGGTTGCAAACCCAAAACAGAGCACCATGCTGGCTATTATGAGGAAAACTCACTCCATCCCCAGCACAACACTTCTGTACATCATTTTCTTCACAGTTCTGGCAAATGTTGTGTTATTAGCTCTTTAAGTTTCAGACTCTGTGCTTTGATAGTGATGCCTAGATGGGCTTACCTAAAACAGAGGCTAGAGAAAGTTAAGAGAATAAAAAACAGTTATATTTATTGAAGGGCCTTCAGGTGCATTTAGGGCAATCACAGCCCACTCAGGGGCTACAACCAAAATGGACAATGGATCCTGGGTTTTTCATGCTTTATAAGTTTTGTCCATTTGCATATTGAGGGTTAATCCTCCAATAACAGCTTCAGGTAATGAAGTCAATTGCTCCAAATTTACTCCCCCGAATTCACTGCTGTTTACATATCTTGAGGCCTGAGACAGTGACGTGGGCGTCCTTGAGTTTCAGGCTTAGAGAGGAATTGTTTTGTCTAAAAATGAGAGAACAGTAGCTTAGCACCCTTTATAGAGTCTAGAGTTTTACACTAAAGAATTACAGGATTACAGATACATGAAAAATACAGAAGCTAAAATCCTAAGGCATTAATAGCACATTGCAAATGGATCCTGGATGAGACCTTTAGGTGTCATATAATGATGGATATTAATTTGCAGTGCTAAAATATAAAATTGAGGGAGTTCACTTTGATTTTCAGGGAGTTATTACCAAGATTTGTATGCAAATGGAAAAAGAACAAAAACCTGAGGAATAAAACTTCGAAACTTCTGTTGCCTGAAGAATCTGATGTGCCTGAGAACTCCCTGTGGGAGTGGTTTATTGAGTAGTCACTGACATACAGAAAGGTGAAAATTATAACCACAAGGAAAGGACTCGTTTCAAAGTCAATTTATGTAAAATGTGTGAGTGGGTGCTGAGGTTGACTCTGTTTCCTAGAGGCTTCCATCCCCAATTATACATTGCAACCTGATGCCATATGTTGGCCTGGGGACACATTGCACTGAGTTTGCTCAGCTCAGGACCCCAGGTAATGTAGACTCAGACCTTCGTACCTTGATGGGTAGAGCCTAAATCGGAGGATTAATCAACTTTGGCACTTACTGTGCAAAACTGCCACGTTTCTCTGTTTTCAGTAATAGGCTGAACTAGACGTGTGTACTCATACCCCTAAAATTCTAAGTGAAATTTAAATTCAGACCTAGATTTTACAGTTACTGTTACCTGTAGTTCATATATCACAAGGTTCTCAGTGTCTAATAAGTCCATGTCTTCATCAATCTTATGAACAGTCCAGAACTGGTCAGTTTTACTAGCTGGCTTTGCTGTAATGATCCCTTAGGCTGTGAAATTTACCTAAATTCTAAGTTTAAGAAGCTCTGAAAATTTCTTCCCAACACACAGTATGTGAGTAAAATTTTTTAAAAACTTTCCAAGACTCATCTTGAAGGAACACACAGAAGGAATAAAAAAGTTACGATAAGTGAGCTAAACACACACTTCCCCAAAGAAGCATTTTAGTGCCTACAAACATAAAATTGATATACCGTTTGCCATCAAGGACTGCCTGAGTGGTGGGTTGTTCTGGTATGGAAAATGATTGGTGCCTTTTTATGCAGGATGCCTGAAGGGGTGATAGAGCCCTGAAGAGCCACGGATCTGTGAGGTCCACTGTGAAGCAAGCCATGTGATCCAAATATAGCTTAGAGCCAAATATTTTCTTTTGCCACACAGTGTCAACAGGAAAAAAATAACCAACCCACAATGAAAACAATAGTAGTCACATAAAAATTAAAACAGTTTGTTGCAGTGGCTGGAGGAGAATACCAATGAGGCAAAGTCTGAATAAGAATCACTAGCAAAATCTTTTTATAAGGTAGTTTATTAAATTTGCAGGAGAACATAGTTAACAAATGCACTATTAATACTTTAAGGCCATACATGAGCTGCATGACATTCTAAGGGACAAAGCTTACCTGTGAGCTACTTCTGGAACAGAAAAAGGTGAAAGTAACTTTGGGCAAAAGTTGGACAGTTTTGTTCCACTGTCGTACTCACTGGAGACACAACCTTTGCTTGTATTTCAAATTGCTGGTTAGCTAAAGAAGTTAGAATTCTTACCAAAATGCAGACAACCCTTTCTAAATATCCAAATCTTTCTTTCACTAATGGTATTTTCCTTTCTTTTTTGTGCACTTTGAGTTACTTATACACTTTAAATTGAAGTTTTAAAAAAGAGTTCAAAGAGTTAAAAAAACCAGACTTTTAAAACAGAAGCCCTTTAGTGCCTATACTGTGTACAACCATGTTTGTTTAGGTGTAGGAGACTCACTTCTAAAGCTGCCTTTTATGTTTTAGGGCACCAAAATCGTCTGTCACTGTTTATTTATGTACACATACACATTTATGATACAGGTACTTACCTTAAGAAGCTCAGAGATGTTCAAAAACTGAGTATGAATATTTTTAGGAAAAGGCCCATATAGACATCCTAATAAGAAAATTTGAGAAACTGTAAGACATAAGATCAAAATTAACTTTTGCCATTGAATTTGAAGGGAGAAAAAGATTTTTAAATGGATCTAAGAGGAAATTCCAAGCATAAGAAAAGCGTACTAGTAACATGTGGAACATGATCTGTAATCCTCAGCAACTGGCTACCATACTTTCCTTTTTTGCAATTCTTCCTCTTGCTCCTGTTACGTCTTTAGGCTGCAAATTATTTAGAAATACATATCTTGGGTTCACACCTATCAGTACTCTGTTAGTGTCACTAATTTAAAAAAAAAAAAAGGAAAAGTTGATGATTAACCTCAGAAGTTGTACTTCTCAACTTTGTCACTAAAAAATAAGTGGTCAGTCACTTTATAAGTGGTTATAAAGGTGGTTTATTTTCTACAGCTTTAGTAATAAAAGTCACATTTAGGACATATGAATGATTCTGTTGGAACCAAAAGCAAATGGGATCAAAGATGTCCTTTGCCTGCTTCCTCTTAATATTTCTGTAACTCTGCTGGAGGTTTCTATCCCCACACTTCTGCTGACATAAGTGCATATTGAATTGCTTATTCAAATGAATATACAAATTATCTGCGTAGAAGGCAACAAGTATTTATTTAGTTTTGAGGGGGTTTTAAGCAGTGTTTGTTTTCCTTAACCTAGATAATTTCACAGATCTGCCTTAGGGAAAAGGGTTAAACAGTTGTGTCAATATAAATGGAAGGAGAGAAGTGTGGGAGCAAACGGCTGACAATGGGTGAGAGGTGATAATGATATAAACCCCTCTGCTGCTGAGGCATCTCCAATGTAAATCTTTGATATAAGCAGGCTGCTACATTCCAAAAAAGGGAAAATGGAAATTATCGGAGATGATGCCAGTGTTCAGCAACACCAGAATTCCATATTAGAACAAGATCAGTAGCAAACTACCATTGAGCTCATTTAGCCTGAAATTGACTGGACAACATGGAGTAGTCAACAGGTACTTTCTGCCTTTCAGTATCAGATACTACATTAGCCCTAATGTAGTGTAGATGTGAGCTGTGTTAGAAGAAACTCCCTCCCTTCTCTGCGCCTGCTTTTGGCTGCATGTGTCCAGCATTTTCCTTGAGTCAGATCCAATGTCAGAAATTTAGCCCACCACTAAAAGAATAAACCCAAAGCAAACAAAAATTAGTTTTCCATTAGATTAGGTTGCTAAAGTGACTCATCCTGCAGCTGTGGATTAGTTACATCTGATGCACGGAAATGAAACAGCAGCTGGGGCTGGGGAAGAGACCACCCTGCTCAGTGACAGCTCACAGTTTCTCCAAACATGCTGTCATGTTCTGGAAGACAAAATCTCACCCTCAGCCCACTTCCCTCCCTTCCTGTCAGCAGGAACATCTGTGCGGCAACCATGGGGAGCTAAAGAGCTGACCTGGGGTATTGCTAGCCTGGATCAAGTTTACCAAATAGTGATGCAGACTCATGCTTTGCCATAAGGGAAAGAAAAGTGCAGAGCAGGGTTTAAGGGCCAGGACTAACAGGGTTGTTTGCTTAAAGTCCATGCAAAGCTCTGGATTTAGGATATAGCTGTAAGGAATCTTAATCTAATCTAAAACACAACTTCAGCACTCATGCTGCATCTTCCCTTACGTCTAGGCCAGTATTCCTGTGATGTGATGATGGCAACCAAGTTTAGAGAAGTAATTTGGTAAAATAAAAATCAATTTTAAAAATGTTTTTTTGACCATATGTGTTCTCAAATCACCGTATTACTTTCTCAGGTGACTAACAAGGGAAACAGAAGAAACTCTGACTATGGTAGTCCTGATTTTAAATCTGTTCAGGCAGTCAGTGAATTTCATCCTTAAATGAATCTACAGGGGGTTGATGCAAGTAAGAAACAACATTACTCTGGAGCTTCCCTGGTGTCCCAAGTGCTAACAGCAACATGATTTTAGTATTTTCATTTTGGAGAGAAAAAAAGATTTGACTAGTTCTTTCCTGTTTAGAGTTTCTCTTTTTTGACACCTAGAATTCTAGTCCTGCATTGCAAATAGGTGATAATAAAACTGGCACAATGTTCATCTGCTGTTTCCAAGTCTTAACACAGTGGAAGAAATCAGTGATCAGAATTTACATTAATGGAAGAAATAATTTTTCTGGTATAATTTCTTTGTGCAGCCAAACACAGTGTATAGAAATGGGTTTCCTGATAATGAAGATGATCAAAAGCATGGCTTTATAAGATCTGTGGCTGTGAAAAGCTATTTTTGTATTACAAAAAGAAAGCTTTGTTTTTCTAAATTGTTTCAAATATTTCTGGGTAAATTACTGTAACTAATTTTGGAGGAGATATGAATTCATAAATTGGTTGTGAAAATATTCAGTTTGAGCTTTCAGCATATCTAGAGATTATAAATTCTCTTGTCTTTTCAATATGCCCAGATGTTTTGGGCCCTTTGAGGGAAAATAGGAAAAATAATTTTCCCTTTTACTCCTGCCAATTTAAGACTTTCCGTATGAGGATGAGAGATCTGAAGATCATTCTCTTTCTCTAGCATAATGTCACAAGGCTTTTTCAAGGAACCCCTCCAGAGAATGAGTGTCTTGGTTTGATAGACAGGTGTCTGCTAAGGAAGGTGGGAACCTTCCTTAGGACAGAGAATGTGAACCCCCTTCCCTCTGAATTATTATATATTTGGAATCAAGGGCTCTCAGGCAAAGGTATGGGAAAAGGAATAAGAGTTCTTTACTAGTATCTATAATGAGGTAAACAATCAGTAACAAAAACAGTAATCAAGGTAAAAAACAGTAAACAAAACCAAAAACCCAGCGGCAGATGTCCCTGGGCTGCCAGGCACTTTCCCGTTTGGTGCAGTCACGATCACAGGCAGCAGGGGCGCTGTTGGGCAACTAGACCAGCAGGGCAGGTGCGATGACTCCCGGGAAGCTGCAGATGGCGCTGTGGCACCAGGTCAGGCCGGTCTCGTGGGGGAATGGCGGGCGGCTGGGCAGAGATGGAGCGCAGCCACACGCGTTGGGCAGGTAGGTCAGTGTGGGGAGATGGAACGTCCAGGTGGGCTCACCTGAGCCAGCCAGCAGAGGAGGTGGCAGGAAACTCCGCAGTTGTGGCAGGCGGGGCACAGGGTGGTGGCAGGCAGGGCGCGGGGTGGTGGCAGGCAGGGGTCCTGTTCCACTGCAGCACGGCTAGGAGATGCACCTTCCCGGAGGGGATGAGAGGATTGGAGTCCCGTGCCCTTCTTTTCAAAGCAAGAACTCACCCACCAGGTAGACAAAAGCTGGTGCAAAGCCGGACCTTTTTTTCCCTGCAGTCGCAGCCAAAAAGCAGAGAGCCGCTTCTTTTCACTGCTTTCTTCTCCAAGACTTGCGAGCAAGTGTCCCGTTATCAAATCTTGCAATCTCTTGTTCCCCTACTTGCCCAGCCAAAAGTCTTTGTCTCCTTTGTGAGTGTAGATGGCCCCTAAGTAATGATCGTTAGTTGCCTAGCAACAGAATGGGAAAAAATTCCACTTCTTCCCCCCCCCCCCCAACCTTCAACAATGAGCGAGAGGAATACCGAGAGCTGGGGGCTCAGACTTTGGTCGCGATGGCTGCAGAAAGGAGGATTAGTGACGCTGGTTCAGAAATTCTTGGTGTCTGGGAGAATGGCAGGGTATCTTTGGTGGTGCCTGTGCCTGTGCCTGTGGATGCTGCTGACAGTCCCAGGCGACTGAGGGAGGCTTCCCCTTAGCCAGCAGGTCATTGTTTTGCTGTCTGTAAACTGACACATTTTATTGCCTTTCTTTCCTTCTTGCAAAGCTTCTTTTGAGATTTTCCTGTCCTATTTGTGCAGAAGAGAGAAACAGACACCCTAATTTGGTGAGGATGGACCACATGCATGTGTGATTTGAAGGCTAAGCCAATGCTGCAGACCAGACTCAGGTTCAAATGCAAATTAAGGATAGGAAAGGACTGTCTATATACGAAAATTCTGTTTATCCCTGAAACTGGAAGACAAAGATGTTTTAATGGTACTAGGGGACCCTGCCATCGATCAGTTTTTCCAGAAGATATCCTGTGCTGGTCCAGCTGCACTCTGGCTGGTAAACCTGGGTAATTTTTTTAAACCTGGTGTTAGAGATTTTGGATATTTTTTCGGAGATAAACACTCAAGAAAAAAGAGTTGCATTTAAGAAATGCCACTTGAAATTCCTCCATCGACCCAAAATGTCAAATTATTTGATTATAAGATATGTTAACTTTTATTTTAAATTTATTTTCTGTTTTGAACGAAAAATACTGCTTTGATTCAAAATATGGAAGAAAGTGTTTTTACTTGAAATTTGTTCTCACTCAGAAAATTGTAATGGTAATAAAATTATACTTGTTTTTAATTTTTCCATCAATAAAACTGTTAGCTAAATTAAATCCAAATTAATGATTAATTTGGATCTCTATAGCTCCATTTTTTACCTGGAAAATTCATTATTTTCTTCAATAATCTGTACTTTCTTTAGAAAAAATCATGGGTCACAGATACGTAACTTTAGAAAAGCAGAGTCTTCCCCCTGCTTCATCCTTGTTCCCAGCAGAAATATTTGTGTAGGCATTTTTGGGAATGTAATTTCTAACCCCGTTTCTTTCCCTAGTGATCTTGCCACAGGTTTCTCTTTATGGAGAGGTAAAACCAGGTTTTGTATGTATAGCCTTTAAAATAGCAAAATAAAACAAAAAAGTGTTCCACAACTGATTCACAATCAGAATGATGTGCAACTAAAATTAATTAAACTGGTTAGCCTTGTAAATTCATACAGTTGTTTTACTGAGAGTCGTAGTCTTTGTGTTTTATTCTCTTCTGTTAAAATCTAAACCAAACAAAAAAGGAAAACTCTCCAGTGCCTTTTTGGTGCTCTTCGAGTTACAAAAAGGAATGGCATACTAATTTTACTACGGGATCTTGGACCTTTTCTCACCCAGCTGTGGTTTGTATTCTTGACTACAGCACGAGAAATAGAATCTATTAAAGTTATGGTAAGGGATTTTTAAATGTTCTTCACTGTTGACCTACATCTGCTCCTTTAATAATAACAGCTGAAGCAATGAGAAATTATGTTCAGCGCTTCTGGAAATCCTCCCTTTCAGAGGAATCAAAAGGGTAGTTTGGGACAGTAATGTTTTAATAAAATTACACCCATTATTTAAAAAAAATAAATTGTCATCTGCAAATTCTGCTCAACATGTGGTTTTTTGACTTCCCTGAACAGAAGGATGAATAATAACTTCAGGATTTCTCCCTGTGTATTTTCTTCTTTGATCTTACAGTATTACTTTCTGGTGATATTTATCCTTTTTTCTTCTGGGTTCCTTTGGTAAATAAATATATGTGGAGCTTCTAAAAATTGCTTCAGTGTAACCAGTAAAAAGGGAATTACACAAACTCATTCTCTCCCCCAAAAAACAACCCCCTTGAAACAGCTAATTATTTTAATGTTTGTGGGCATCCCTACACCAAGACTCTTTTGAACTCCCACGGTTCTAGACTGTCTCAGTTTCTGACCTCCCAAGTAAAACTTTTAGTGGAAATTCAGTGTCAAAAGACTTCTCCTTGATCTCTCTGAAAAAGCTCTTTCTTGTTACAGTTTCAAGTTCCTCAGCTGCAAATCTACTAATTGCACAACAGACAATTAGGTCCATAAAAGCTGCAAAAAGTCCCAGATTTAGAAACCACCTCAAAACAGAGGCTAGATCTCTTTGTAAATTAGTTAGTACGAGTAAAGTATTGAATTAAGGAATATTCAAGTATATTCCTCATTATTATCTGAGAAGAAAAATCATTCTAGGTATTGTCTTTGGGGTAGTTCCAGGATTAAATTATAGAATATTCAAGCATATTCCTCATTATTTTCTGAAAAGAAAAAAGAAATAATTCTAGATATTGTCTTTGGATAGTGACAGAAAGAATTCCCTTTTCCCGCCTTTTTGCTTTTCTTCTAAAATTGTGAAAACAGAATTTAAAATTTCCTAAACTGACTGTTATTTTCTATACTTATTGAAATTATGTATATACAACAGTTTGCTAAGGCAAATTGTTAATATTTTATATCTAATGTTTTTCTGTCTAATACATTCAATCTTCTATAAATGTAAAATCTGATAAGACCAAGAAATAATGATTTAAAAGAACCTTTTTCAGGATAAATATTTTGCTTTTATTTAAATGAATGTATTCTAGATATTCTAGATTCTAGGTTGTGTGTCAGAACAGAGATAAAACCCCATTTTGTTTAAAGATGGGATGAGTTTATCAGTATTATGCGATGGTTATCGAACTTCATGTCTTTTATTTCCATGGCTCTATTAAATTATATTACTTTCTTTAACATCCTATTTTAATAACAGTCATTTTGGGAATAGGTGCAGACATTTGCAGAACTAATATGGGAATTAATTTTTCTGAAGCCCTTAGACAAATTGTCTATTTAAAAACCTTTTATAGAACTGTGTTTGAAAATGTTCTTTCAATATTTTATTCTGAAGTGACATCCTAATCTTCTAAATTCACCTTTCCAATCATGGCAAGAAAGTACTAACTGGGGTCTTTAACATTTACTTCTAAAATATATTAAACACATGATTATGATTAAACATAAATAATGTTATTCAGAATTTATACTGGTTACCACTGTTGGTGATACTGAAGTGAAAATTTTGTAACACTGGAATCACTAACATGGCTAGGAAAAAAAATGTACCATTTTAACCTTGCCAGCGGCCTAATAAATTCAGTAAACTTCTAAGTAATGTAAGGAAAATGAAGTAATGAAAGCATTTTCAGTGGTTAATAACTTCATTCTTCTGTTTTCTTCAGAGTTAATCTGTGTTAGTTTTTCCCCTGAACCTTTTCCCAGTCACTGTCAGGTACTTCACTCCCTGTAAGAATCCTGTTTTATGCATCCCAACATTCAGGATGATTTTTCAGTACATCAACACTGACATTTTTAACCCCCCCCCCCTTTTTTTTTTTCTGAAATGGATGTGATTTTCTAGAAGATTTTTATTTTTGACTAAAACTTTCTTCCCACATGATTATATTTCCCATTATTTGATAGTCCTAATTTTACACCCATTAATCTGTGTGTAATCCCTTAGCTATTATTATCTGGTTTTTCAGATGTTAAAAAACTTAGCTGCTACTTCTAAAGAAACCCCACAAACAATACCCATCCCCACCCCTCTTGGAAAAAAACCTAAAAACAAACTAGCAAACAGTCACATAAAAACCTGTGGAAAACCCGAAGGACATAGGTCATCTGCTTTGAGAAGAAGTTAAAAAAAAAATGAAAATTACACATTTCTGAATTGCTTTTCTGGATTAGTTTAATAGCTTGAGACACCAGAATGGTCAGGATGGAGTAATTCTGAAGAGTGCTGTCCAAAAATCACAGTCATTCCCACAGCCCAGGCAGTAGTCAGCTGCTTCCACAGGGTGTATTAGCAAAACCTTTCCACATCAGCAAAGCCTTTAGTTCAAATTTCACTTCTTCAGAAGTTATCTAACAGCATTACTGAAAAAAAAAGCTTACATAACTGAGAGTGAATTTGCACTTATAGGGTTGTAACTCGAATCTTTGTGAAAGCATATAAAACCTCAATGCACAAAACCAAAAGCACAATGAAAAAATAGAAGTATTTGAAAGGGAAACATCTTTCTGTGCATTTCCTCTATCAAAGTTAGATGAAATCTTAGCTGATCATACTAAGTTTTGTTGTGTAGGTGAGGATCCATGCCTTTAGTAGGGGCAGTTCTCATGAGATGAGCGCGTGCTGCTCCATGTGAGCTCGGGGTAGGACAAAGGCATTTGGGTTACCTGAGAAAAACAGTTCTGGAAATAGTTTATGACATGCTAATTTCTGAAATGAGATGAAAGGTGGTCCTTTGCTACTTTTGTAATCTACTTTGATTGCTTAGATATCTTTTGTTCAGTCTATTTTTGGCACCTACTAATTGCATGTGTCTTAAGGCTCTTTCCCTAAAACACAAGTTCAGTTTGCCATGATCTTTTATCCCAAAAAACTGTTTTCTGTTTGCTTAAGTAAAAGCTTATATTTTACATTCATAAGTGTAATAATTATTGACACCATGAATCACACAAATCTAGCTGATTCCCATGGTGTGAAATTATATTTACAGGCTTGATACTGTTGTTACAGTAATGTTACTGGAGCTGTGGCTTTGAGATGATGGATAACCTTGTCTATTAAATTCTTGCCATATAGATTGATCATAAAAATCAGTTTAAACAGTAAATGAAATCAAATATCATAGCAGTATATTGACTTATATATCTGACATTTTCATGTAAATCAGGTTTTCTTATCAGAGTAACTCTGTGCAACTCGGTTGGTTCTGTATATGGTGGAGAATAAGGAAAATGTTTATAAACTTTGTGAAGTTTAGCAATTTAAAGTATTCTTCTCCCTAATATTAAAATTTTGCATTCCATTATTCCATAATAATAACAACTATTACCCTTTGGTTGGTGGGACAAATGAGAGTAGCAGCTGACTTGAGTCACCAAATCCAGCTACTGGTGATTAGCACTATCAAAGCAGTGTCTCTTGCTCTCTGAAGTACTTCGGATCCCCCACTTTACTGGAAACACCTAATCTATCTAGCAAACACAAAAAAAAAGCAACTATGTATGAGTAATGTCATGTGTAAAAGTCCTGTTTTCTTTTCACCAGGAATCATAAGTATATAAAAGAAAATAATTGAAAAAGCAGCAGCTCAGAGTAGAACTAGAATTATTATTGCCTCATCACAACAACCCTTTTTTTTTTTTTTTTTGCCCAACAAACAACATGGCATTCTGCTGAGATACTTGTACCAGTGCATATTTATTTCCTTTTTGTTTCCCTGATGCTATGTTTGCGCTATTAGGCAGGATTCTGATTGTGGCAAATTAGATGATGGTGGATGAGACACCTTACCTCAGGATATTATGGGCAGAGCAGGAATTTTGGATAATCTTTACAATTTAGAAAACTTGCATCAACTTATGTTTTATCTCACTTTCTTTTGAAGATTAATATTGGTCTTTTAATTTTTTGACCCCTTAATTACTGTACTGGTTACAAGATTTCATTAACAATGCTGCTTTATAAATTATGTCATCATAGCAAAGCATGTGTCAAATCTGTTCTTGGAAATACTTTCTGATAATTTCTCTTCAGCTGAGCAAATTGCACAAAGTGGTGTTTATTCATTTCTCAGCATTTATGCACAGATGAGTTATACTGTTTGTTACTTTTTTATCTAATGTAAGTCAAAGTCCACCACATTAAATGAAGCTACTGTCAAGCTGAAGACTTACTAATTTATCTTTGCAGTCCTGTACAAAGCATATATTGCCCCCAGGTAGTAATAATAATAATAATAATAACAATAATAATAATACTGCTGAAACTATTAAATAAAAGTTATAAACACTACTAGATTATATATACTGCAATACACAATATGTATTTGGGTTTCTTTGTAAATAAGCTTCCAGTCTGTTATCATAAGTTGCGGTGAAAAATTTGTCAGTTTGTAACTTGCCATGCCTTATGTTAAATTTTATTTTTTACAGTTGCTAGTTTTACATTTTCAGTTTAAGAATCACTTAATGTAGGGAGCTGAGTGTTCAACAGACTTTGTTTTGGATATGGTAGGTTTGAAACAAACCTAAAGATTTATGTATTGCATGGTATGTGCAATGGACTTCCTTAGTTTTAAATGCCTCTGTTCCAGCACAACTGATCAAGACTAATAATTTTGAAAATACCAAGAAGTGAAAACAAAAACCTGAACCATTACTAAACCAGTAAAAACTTCTTGAATTTGGAAAAAAAATACCCCCACCTCAACCCTGAAACATTAAATGTGTGAGTGGTGTCTGTTGTTGTATTGTGTAGTTGTTTTGAAACTTCATAATGACGAGAAATGTCACTCTTGTTTACAGTTTCTTTTGTAAATGTTTGAGCAGAAGAATCCAACTAGCATGCTTATCTCTCAACTGCAAGCTGCTTTCCTTGCTTTTTCAGGTGCCAAAAATTCCAGCTGCCCAATATCCTACTGTGAAAATCTTCAATTTCCCCTGGCAGCTTTTGTGGAACAGCAAACTTTATCAATTATAAAACCTTACAGAAGATCTAAAGTTGAAAATGCCAGGAACAGTCTAAAACAATCCAAATAAAAACTTAGGGTTTATCTGCTGGTTTGATTATACATGCTCAAACTAATTTAAAGAGAATCCTCTTTTCCTTAACAGACCTGAGATTGCTGTGAAGTTTTTCCAGAGTTGGTAAAATTGAGAAGTCTCAGTTGCATTGAGGGTGCTTCAATTTGGAGGCCACAGGCTTGGCTGGGAATGCTTCTCTTTAGTGAAAGTGGCAACGGAGCCCAATGTGGGGCCGTTTGCTCCAGGAATGTTCGGAATCAGAACACTCACCAAATTTCTCAGCTCTAATACTTATATAGAGAGCACTTACAAAGAGGATACAAACTGTGTTGAGGGACTGTATGTTTCTTGGTTGGTTGGTTTCTGTTATTTCGAGGCTGCTTTCATAGGGGATTTCTCTCCAGTGACTGTGCTCATCAGGTTTCTGCACACAAAGAACATGAACTGAGTCCCCGATGAACTTTTTGAGCTAAATAGAAATTGGGTTTTATTACTGACCCAGCAGAACTATTTCCATCATCAAATGTGCAACTTCTGATTGCACAAAAATTCTTTGTGCTACACCATTCATTTACTCAAAACATAGCATTTTATTTTATTTTCTGTTCTGTTACTCTGTCTCACTTTGATTCTCAAATGGCGTTTTGAAATGCATGAACTTTGAACATATGATGGCACTGTTGTGTAATCACTAAACTCTGTTTAATGACTACATGACCCTTGTCATGTGTGGTTTTGTTTTTCAGAAAAAAAAGCGGACAAAAAAACCCCTAAGAAGGCTCCAGAAAGTAGTCTTTATGGTTTTGTAAAAAAACCTTTCCTCAATAGGTCATCTATTTTCACTCATCAGTGACTTTCAACATCATTTATTGACCAATATCTTGATCTCTTTTAATTTATTCACATTTTCAGTGATTTCAGGCTTTTTTCTTCTCTGTGTTTTGAAAAGCATTGGATGAAATATTTGATTGTCTTTCTTTATTTGATTGTTTACTATCAGCATACTTCTGGCAACTCATGGAAGTTGATTGCAATGCCAATATTCCTAAATGATTTTCCCAGCAGAACTCTGGACCTGCAAGTGTGTATGCACAGCCCAGCGAGATTTTGTAGCCCCTGGGGCCTCATCAAAACAACTTTCAGTCTATTTGCTCAGGAATGATAATAGAGGTATACCCTGCAGGAAGCCAGATAGAGAGCTTCCTGCCTCCTATACAGGAGCAATAAATGGAACACCAAAGTTCAGGGGATCTGGGAAGGTCAAGTGAAAGGAAGCTGTGTCCTTTCATTTTCTAGATAGCCGAACCTGGTACAGTCTGAGTGGATTGGTTTTGCTTCAGAATTCTTGCTGGAAAATAAAAGCCAGCTTAAAAGAAAAAATTCTGGGAATCATAGGTTTCAGAAACTTTTGTTCTATTCTTTGGGTCAGATCACATGTCTTCGGGCTTGTACTGTCAGCAGCAGTAGCAAACACAGATGACTCAGTTTGCAGCACTTTATGATTGTTTCCCTCCAGGGAAACAAGAGGCAAGTATAAATAGTGCTCCTTTTCCTTTTAGTTGACTCGTTAATAACATGTAAAGCTTTCTTTTATTCATATTATCTTTTTACCCACGGAATACCTGTCACCCTGTCACCCTCTAATACCTTAGCCCAGTGTTTCTATATGTAACCAGTAGAGTGTCATTTTCTGGCCAATAAGTGTTTTATCTGGTATTTAATTGCTTGGCTGGAAGATGACACAAACAATTACTCTCATAAAACTATTATGGAAATACAGAATGAGACAGGTATGAGTAACAGCTTCTCTGAAAATTGTTAAAGATACGGAGGACTACAGAGTGAGCAGAAGTCAGTAAATTATGATTTTGAAAGATGCTAGAGAACAGCAAACATAAGTAGAAAAATGACTTATGTGTGACGTACCTCTCCACCTTTCTAAGCTGGGATACTGTGCCCATTTTTGAGTGCTGCTGTTGAAGAAATGGAGACTGGCTGCAGGGAATCTAGGCAGAAGTCACAAAAGTGATCACAGACATAGAAAACTAGACTTTTGAGTGTAAAACAACCTTTTTGCAGTTGTTTGGTGAAGACTTCCAGAAAATTATAAATAAATGGATGGTGAAAAAAGGAAAAGCTCTCTATGTTTTAGGCTCTGTTTCTGTGGTGGATAACAAACCAGCTGGAAGTATGACAGGCACAGCCTTATTCTCACTTGCATTTTTTGGTTATGTCTATATTCAGCCAGCAGCACCTGTTTGACCCTCCATTTCTGGTTGCAACCAGGGGTGACAGAAATAGCTGTAGGTGTGTGATTCTCTGAGAAAAAATTATTAAATGGAGGGGACATTTCTTAACATAATTAAGACAACTGCATCAAAAGCTCTCAATGCTGAACAAGAACTGATGGTTTTTAGGAAATGTTTTGTTGGGAAAAAAACAGTCCTCAAAGCACAGTCCATTCAAGCAGGAGCTTGTGGTGGCCATTTTTATCCTGCATCTGAGTGGAAAAAAGCAAAGACAACACACCTCAAGTTCAACTCTGTCAAGGATAGCAACTTATTCTCTGTATGAATCCGTTTTCCATTTTCTTCCACTTTGCCTTTTTTTTTCCCCATCTAATACAATACAGCATTTTAGGTCATTGTGACCTTTATTAAAGGAGTGGTGTGGCCTCCATATGGCAGAGATTTGCTTTAATCTGTACTCCCTCAAATGTTTTTATTACAACAATGACTTCTACTTTGGATAGGAAATTCCCACCCTACAAAAAAAACCAAACCCCCCGCAAAATCCCCAACAAAATATCTGTTGTTAAATGACACTGCTTCTATGCTTGAGAATTTTATTTTTTTCGTCTGTGTTGCACTGTTTTTCCCACATTTCAATGTGTTGTTAGATTTGTGTATGTGTATTGAGGACATGGGCCTTTATTTCAAGACCATGTCTAAGCAGGGTGAACCAGATCTGTTTCTCAGATATGTGTTGGCAACATTCCTAAATGCATTTCATTTGGTATTTAATCTCCTGCAGCTCCTGTGAAGTTGAGAGAAGATTTTTGCCGTGTTTATGTTTTTTCTTACCGAGTATGTTATTTTTCAATATGTTTCAAACTTTGAAAATTCCCTATGTGCAAAGACACTATTTTAGTCCTCTTTGGAGTTTATTGAAATGCAAAGGAAATAACATAGTTAACCCTTGCTCTTTAACAACACAATGATCTAGATTGTAAGAGTTTCTTTCCTTATTTTTCTGGTTCTGCTTATATTAAAAAGCAATTCAATGGTGCAGTAGCTGGAAAGTTAACTCTTATGGAGAGTGAACATTTCATTAGTTACCTCTTTGTTAAGAGAGTTAACTCATTCCTGAGTGAAGAGTTAACACCCAAAATTGAAATTCTATTCCAAGGCTTCCCAGACGTGTCATGTCGAGAGATCCTCTGTAGAATATGCAGTACTTACACTTATTTCCTTGTATTGTGTCTGGTCTCCGAGTAAGGCTTCAAAGGCGTGTTTGCAGTATTTCTTTCCATTCAGGTTATGCTCTTTGATAATCATTCTTAAATGCATGGAAATACAACTTTATCTCTCCATTATGTTTTTCTACTCTACATGGTGAAATAAGAACGCTAACAAGTTTCCTGTAGCTCTTGGAGATTAGCTAGTGTCACAAAACTTATCACTGGATATAAAAAGCCCAAATAAACTTGACAAAGTAGCCTCTATCTGTTTTTCTCAACAACACTGTTTAAAAAAAAATAAATTACTGCAGTGAAAATTATTATGCTTTGATCAGACAATTTGAACCAAAGGCCTTTTTCATTTCTTCCTAAATAAGACGGTTTGCCACACCAGTATGGAATTACTCAGTTCATTAAAAAGCAGAAGAGAAATATACCAGTAAGTATCAAATTATTACATCTCCTAAGTAAATATCACCTTTCCTTTTGGAACCATTGCAATGTACTTTAACTGAAATGTATGATTTTATTTTCAGCCTGAATTCCCAAGGAAAAAGCAATGCTTGTGGGAATGAATTCTTTGCTTTTGGTTCCTCATGATAAGTTTTAAATCTGTTGGCCAATCTCAGTTTAATATATTACACAGGTAGTCAAGCAGATATGACATTTCTGCACTGCTGTTTCTCTTCCCTTGCGTTCCCTTTGGTTGTCATAACACAAGTTTGAAAATGCAATTTTTTTTGGGAAAAAAAATTCATTTACATGGAATTTTACCTCATCTTTAGCTCGCTGGACAGAGAAATAATGACCACAATATTCTATAATGACCATAACCTACCTAAGCTGACATTTTCACCAAATAGCTGGTTATTTTGGGGTATCTGAACTAAAACACAATATTGAAAATGATGATGTTCAGAGAGAATTGAGGATCTGTTTTCTGGTAGCCTGTCTTCAATAAATGTAACATTTAGAATCAGTAGAAACAATCTAGACTTCTTAGTCAACATTTGTAAAAATATCTTTCCATGGAAATGTACAGGATTGATCTTTGTTGCATTTTCTAAAGCCTTTCTGTGAGGCAAGTCTACAACTTTTTCACTGTCCGAGCTGTTACCAGGCAGGAGCTCTCCCAGACTCCTGTTTTTCCTTCCCTGTTTGCACTTTTAAGTTCCTGATCCCATGAGATAGGAATGATTAGAAAAGTTTAGGGTAGGTTAGATTTTTAAGTTTATGGGCCTATTCTGTCATTACTAGATTTCATTAATATTTTAGGAAATGCAAATAAGAGCAATAGGATTCAACATTTACTTGGTCATGACTCTTTAAAGATAGGAAATTCTGGGGAATTATTCAGAGCAGAATTAGGTCCTTAATACCCTCTATTATAGTCTTCTGAATAAATTTGTTGGGTTTTTTTTAATATCGGATGGGTACCCATAATTTTACTCTGTATTTGTGAAATTAGTTCTAAGCCATGCTTTTTTAATGCAACTACTCTCCTTGTCCTAGATCCTTTTTGTTAGAAGTTCTAAAAAGACTTTTCTTATTAAATTTTTTTTATTACTTTTATACCTATTGCATTTACAAGATTTTCCAAAGTGCTATTTTTCTAGTTTAGTATCATCTAAAGAAATGAATAGAAAACTCATGCATATTGCAGTTTTCAATTTCAAAAGAGTCTTTGAGCAAGTTTTGTAATCAAAAAGATAAAAGAAGGAAAAAACTCAACATGCCACATTATACTGCTCAGTAGTAGTCTTGCCTGGTCCAGTGAAAGAATAAACATGATATTTATTTTGCCATTAACACAGATAAACTCAGTAATATTAGAGTAATGGCTAAGATAATGGACAGAATGAATACTTTTTGATGGAGCAGGTGGTGCTTGAATAAGAATTAAGGCTAGTTGCAGCAGAGGACACCTAGCTAACATCTTGATAGTTCATCTGATGCTTTCACAAAATGATCTTGGAAACTGAATAATGTCACTTCACTAAATGCAATTCATGAAAGGCAGAACAGATATGTCTATGATCTCACAAATTCATGGTGGTTTGGGGTTTCAGTCTTTAAGGGACACAAAACAAAGGAGTATGAAAACAGCAATGAAACAGAGAAAGAAACCATGGTCTGTTAGAGATGTAGTCTGATAAATCTTACAGCTGTGTAAGTTTAACTGTTTCATTTTGAGGGCTAAAGAAGGCTGTATTTTGCCATTTAATATATATATATCCTTAAAATTTACTTAAAGCAATAAAAACTTTCCCTCTTATGCAGTGATTTGGATTTTTCTTGAATTTATGCTAACAGCACAGTCCAGGTGTTTGATGGCTTTGACCCACAGCACTGCTCTCTTTGGAAGACATATCCAGGTCTACAGTTTGAAGGTTGGTGGTTTTGTCCAAGCATGAGCCTTTTTTGTGTTTTGTCCTAGTCATGCTCCCCAACTCTGTATTCTTCATGGCTTGAGGAATATCTTTATTGGCACTGGACACTCAAGGCTGGTTGTTTTTTTCTTATTGCTGTTCATGTTCTATTATTCACAGATTTCTCAATGCATGACATTTTATACTTCACAAAATTACAGAATCATCAAGGTTGGAAGAGACCTTCAAGATCATCTTGTCCAACAATCAACCCAGAACCAGCATTATCACCCTTAAATCATGTCTAAAATGCCACATCCAGGTGCCTCTTGAACACTTTTTATAAAGAACTTGAGTGTTGAATAATGCTTGTTTGACTCATATTTTCAAATGCTCTACTAAAACAGCACAGAACAATGCATTTTGTAAAAATAATTTTGTGACTAATGTCAACTGACCATTTTTATGTTAATTTAGTTTAATTTTTTAGTTGACCTTCATATGTCAACATACTGTATTTCACTTAGATGAATTCACAAATTCTGTCCTTAAAAGCTCTTGTATTTATTTATGCAAATATCTTAATCAAAAACTAAATTTTGTTAGTCAAATTTTTGTTCAAGAATCACATTAACATTTTAAGCATTATTTGTTACAGTCATGAATAACAAGTAGTTTAAATAACACAGTACATTGGAATACTTAACTACTGTCTTAATTAGTGAACATGCTTTGTTGGAGTTACTTGATGTCTGATACTCCTCAAAAAACATCAAAGTAAATCTGTTTGATTTTATTATTTTTTTATTCTTTTGTTTTCTACTCTTAGGTAGTTGGCTCTATTCTTAAATTCAGCCAAGGTAATTACTGCATAAAAAAATTAAAACACAAGGAGTCAATATGCTTTGTTGCATATTTGTGGTCACTCTCAAAATAATTTCTTGCAAAGGCAAAGCCATAATGAAGTCACAGACAACTGTGCACTAATGTCTTCCCAGTAAAACTTCTGGGAAGATCTAAGCATAAAGGTTATGTCCAGCAAACATTTATTTATTAAATGTTAAGGTAAGTGACAATATTTCTAATTCCCATATTTCTCTTTTTTAAGTGGGTTTTGCTTATTAGTTTGATTGTTTTTAATATGTTCTTTGATTAGGAAGAATGCTATTATTTTATAGACTGGAGCAAATTTATTTTAGTGTAGAAGACCCAGAAGGCCTATTGCTCATGTTTAAATCCCACTTTTGTCTTTGAGTGCTTTCTGAGACAGAATTTAGTAGGTTTCTATTGCTAATTCCAACTGACAATGTATTCACCACTAGCAGGAGGTCTTATGTTTTACTCATAGGTAAAATCAATGGTTGGTTGTTGTGGAACTAACCCAGACTTGTCCCTAAACACTTGAAAAGTGTGGGTGAGTATATAATTTCTGTTTTCTGTGTTAGCTTTTTGAAGAATGGTAGAAAAATAAGCCAGGGAAAAACCTCAAGAGGTGATGAAGTTTATTGCAAATGTCAGGATTAAGAATATGTAGATTGTACCACAGTATGTGGTAGCCTTCTCCTAAACACCTCAAAAGTGAGATTTCAGATGTCTTTAGAATACCTACTGGTATGTTTCAGAGAGGGAACAAATGCCCAAGCTATCTAACATAATTTTTTTTTTACTACAAATTATGCTGATTCCTTTTCATTCTACTTCCAGACACCTGGAAAACAATTGATTGTCTTTCTCTGAATGTCAGCACTTAGTTATTAGAAGATTGTTATCAATGTCCTTCCTTCCTCAGTCTTCTCTTTTCTAGACTAAACAAAGTCCTTCAACTTCCTTAAGAGGTTACTCTTCTATACTCTTAACTATTCTTGTAACCTCTACCACAGAATCTTTCCAATTTGCTTTTTTCTGTTTAAACATCCCAAAGCTAGATGAAAAACCTCAGCTATTAAAAACTATGACCTTATTAATTTACTAGTAATTATTTTAATTTTGTTTAGTTTTAACTTTGTCCTTTTTATTTCTCTTCAGTTTTGAATAAATGGAATTACTTAATTTAAAATTGTGAATTTCATATTCTAAAAGATTAACAATATTCAATCAGCATTCTTACAGAATCTAAACTTTTTTTCCACAGTGTTCTGTTTATTTTTGTGAAGTATTTTCTGGACTTTAGAAGAACTGGATCCATAACTGAGTGACTAATAATTTTTAGACATCATCTCCACCAGTCTGTGTGTATTTTTTCAGTGAAGGAAGAAATGGGAGTGAGTCACAGTTCTATTATCTTTATTAAGTTGAACCTGTGGAAGTCAAAGTGGATTATAAGATTTATATGTCATCTTTGGGAGTAAAGAGAGAAAGGATCTGTTTTGTAATTTTATTTTGTGTTTCTAGTGTGTTAATAGTACTATTCAGTACTAAGAACCTTCCTAAGAAATGAAAAATGTGGTCAACAATATTAATATCTTACTAGCATAATTTTATGAGGCATTTATTTTTATTTGGTTCTCCACATAACAGTTTGAAAGCATAAATTTAAATATGTAAAGCATTTAGATTCAAAAATTTTACTTGGAAGATGTATTTTCATCTTTGTTCCATATTTAAATAACAACATAATGCTGTAGTATGATTTGAGATATTGTTGTTTGACATATAGTTTTTCCTGTTTTCAAAAAGTTGTAATATTTGAACACTTATCTTTCAGAAAATTGATATTTTCACATTTTTTTCTGTTCTAAATTTTATGCTCAATAGTCATAGTGCAAACAGTTAATCTATGAGACTAACCTGTTATACAAATCCTATTGTCTAAATATAAAATCAAATTTTATTTCATTAACCTAAAATCAGAGTACTGAAATAATTTTCCATGATCAGATCTCTAGGGCTGATGAAGAATCAACATATTTACATGATGTCATATAGTTGACTTCTCCAATAGAGTTTTGTAGTATTTTATTTCCCTAATGTGGAATTTTGTATATCTTCTCTGCCCTGTTAACATATAGTACATGTAAGTCCAGATCTACTGTCTGTCCTCTTTCTTATTGGTGTGTTTTCCATTATATTAATATTTAATATTTGGATTAATTGATTGTACCTAATGTTGTATGCTTTATGCTCAGCTCTCCATGTGAGCTAACCTCTCCAGGCCACATTTATAGTCAGTGTAAAGAGTGGAGTGTTTGTCTGAGTTGAAGTAATTTGTCTAACCTAAACAAATGTCCAAAATGGGTTAGATGACCAAACCTCAAATCCATATCCACCTTTCAAAGTCAAGTGAGCTGAACCCTAGACTCTTTTTTTTTTTTAAATCTCTGAGATTCACATCACTTCACCTAAAGCTTACCTCTTGCCCAATGTATGCATGATTTATCATTATAAGGGAAGAAAAAACAAAAAAACAACCCACATTGTAAAAGTTAGCCCAAAGAAGGATTGTCACTATGCCTGTCAAAGAGAAGGAACTTTATATTCTTTTCATCTTGATCCCATCTTCCGCAGTGAAGGAAATATCCAAATTTGCATTTTTACTGATTTATCAAATTTCTCAATGAATTCCCCCATTTAGCCTCAAAGAATCTGGTGCTTTAAAGGAGTGCTGACACATGCTGATGATAGTTTCTGTTTATGTTATTCAAGTAATTTTGTATACACATACCATAGAGACAATTTTCCCCAGCTTGTGTTCAACACCAGAGAAATGTTTTTAAAAGGCAAGATATGTGATAACAACTATTCCATTCCTATCTATAAGGAAATTTGATTTGTTTAAAGTGATTGCACTACTCCTTGGTGACCATCTCTCTTCCTATGAGCGCAGCGGATCACAACACTCTGCCTTGTCTCAGATCAAGCAGTTCAGCAGGGAATCTCAAAATGTCACATTTAGAACCAAATTTTCAGAGGTGGAAGATAGAATAATATTCAGGTGTCATTACCCTTTCTGCAAGTCAGCACGTGTTGACCCAACTTGCATCTTTCTTTTCCATAAGATTCTCTAACAGTAGCAGACTCACTTTCAGCCTGAGTCAATCAGCTCCACTCTATCTCTTCCCTGCGTGAGAATATGTGGAGGAAAGCAAGCAAATACTAGATACAGATTTGGCCTCTCTTTTTTTAATGCCAGACGATGCTTTTTTAGAATTTTTAAAGGTTTACTTCTCAGTTTATGAAACTTCTTTTTCCCATGGCGACTGACACACCTCTTCATCCAGAGAGATTTCTGCCAATGTTCTGAGAAGCAGAAAATAATATATTTAAATGTTTTCAGCTGCATAAGACACAGGCCAACAACCAGAAATTATGTATTCTTGCTCTAATATACACAGCTTTTTATTGGTGTCTCAAGGGAAAGAAAATGAGAAAGGTTTCTTTATATATATAAATACATAAATATATATATGCGTGTGTGTGTATATATACACACACACATATATATATAAGATCTTCTACTTTAATAAAAGCAGGCCTCTATGAATTTATAAAATAATGAAAGGGAAATCTCCCTTTCTCTTTTATTTGAAATACATGTTACTCTTAGTTCATGATTTAAATAGTTCTGCCATTTCATGGAAACCTGTCCGCATTTTTGTTGATTGGTTGTATCCAGCGCTAAGTCAACTGATATTCTCTGCATTTTTCTTACGGAATTTAAAGAATCAATACAGAAATGGAATCACAGAATGGTTTAGGTTGGAAGGAACCTTAAAGGTCACCTAGTCCAATCCCTTGCTATTGGCAGGACCATCTTTCATTAGACCAGGTTGCTCAAACCCATCCAGCTTACCTTGAATACTTTCAGAGATGGGGCACCACAACTTCTCTGGGCAGCCTGTGCCGGTGCCTCATCACCCTCACAGTAAAGAAATTCTTCCTAATATCTCATCTAAATATACATTTTAATTTTTTAATTTTTATTTTAATTTTAATTTTTATTTTTTTAAAAGTTGCACAGTTTTCATGGTGTTAGGCTAGTTTGGGAGTTCAGAGATGTCATTCTGTTGGTTTAAATGGGAAAGGAAACCATGGCTGCTGGATTCCTTACAAATGCATGTAACGTGATTTTCTTTCCAGCTGGAAGATCGTTTCAAAAGGATAGATATTAAATTATAACTAAAAAAGACGTGACTGAATAAAAATTCTGGTGTTCATTAATTAAAATTCTCAAATTTCTTTCCAAACTAAACTATGTATCTCACCATGTCCTTTGGGAGAGCAAACAGAGAAAAGGAAGTGTTTTTTTCCCTTCACTGTTATTTTCCTGAAAACCTCATTACCTCCTGGTCCCCCATCTTCAATTATGATTCCTGGCCATGGAAGGGGACAAATGGGAAAAAATTTCTTCATGGTAAAGAAAACAAGGAATAAGGAGGAAGAATATAAGTTTTATTAAGAACTAAGTTCTATTCTATAAGTTCTATATCTATTAAGTTCTATTCTATATATATTAAGAATATAAGTGTATTTGTTTTGAAGCTGGTGTTGAACTGTAGCGTGTGTGTACACATATTTTAATTTTCCATCTCTGACCTATGTCACCTATAAACACAACACAGATGCTTGAGTATATATGCTCAAGTAAGAAAATATGTTACTTGATTCATTTATATGACCTAACCATGGCCACTGATTAATATGTAATGGTATTTGATAATGAACTGCAGCTGCAAAAGAAGTGAAAATAAGAAATGATAAATTAATAAATTTGATGTATTTTTCTGGTGTCTGTCCTCTAAAAGAGTCGAATTCAAGACTGTAGAATATGAAATAGTGAGTGATGAAGTAGAATGGAGAACTACTGGGGATTGATGGAGGCCGTATCAAAAATTTCAGGTAAACAGCTAAACAGAGAATACATTAAACAGCTTCAGAAACAGAAATTTGTGAGACCAGGTTTCAGAAGACATTTAATATTTGCGGAGCATATATGTACTAAATGTATTATGGCAATTCTTAAAAAGAAATCATAATCCTGTGCTCCATTGCAGAATATGGTTGGTGTGGGTTGCAAACAACACATGGGCCGTCACTGAGTGGTCATAAAACAAGGTGTTTTAAGCAGCATAACTACTAAGTACTGAATGAAACAAAAGGTTCTGTGAAAATAATGTTACACCACAGTTGAAAGTCTTCATGACATTAGTTACCCTTAAGCTAGATTTTACATAGAAGACCTTGAATCAAAGCCACCTAATTTTTTGTTTCCTAATTGCCTTATGTTGCAAGGACATAAATGTGCTTTATTGTGCTTGAAAATTTAGTATGTATCTAAGCTAAAACCAGTGTTAAGGCTGCCAAATTTGGAAAATGCTACCTCAGATCTATAAATGGGCTCTTCAGTGAAGAATGTATAAAATTAAAAGTAATTTCCAAATTATTCTTAACTCAGTGTTCTTATGTAAGAATGGCTGTAACAACTATGTAACTGTCTGTCCTGGTGTTCTGATTACATATTAATTATTTAATGTTTTGGGCTTTTACTTTATATGGAAACAAGAAGCAATTACTTCTAGAATTATGTAGAATATTTACTGCTCATGTACGACAAGGAGCAGGAACAGAAGCAAAGCAGCTAAAATCAGTTGTCATTTTAATCTGCAGTTATAGTCTCCTGTGGAATTGGTTTAAGACAGAGGAAGTGGGATAAGTAACAGTATTGAGTGCTTTTTCTTTATTTTCTTTTTTTTTAGACAGATGATTCTGCTAAGGTTGTGACTTGTTCACTAGAGAGAGATAAAAAGATTACAGCAGCAAGTGGAATTGGGGACTTATATTAATGCAGAATCAATACTGCACTGTAAAATCAAAATTCATTGGACTGAGAATTGAGCATTTTCTCAAATTTTAGCAATTACCTCTTGTAAACAGTTTTCATATGAAGTGTATTGATTATGTATAATACTGTTGTTCTACTGACCCTTGCCACCACATAAAATTAATTTGACATATTGTGTAGCATCACTATAATATTGTCTAATGCAGCTCAGATCTATCTTTGAAAAAAGCTATGATTATCTTCCTGCTTAGCAGCACAAATTGTCGGGGTGGGTAATGTGAGAGAAAGAACAACTCCTGGCATTACAATTGGATTCACAAGCATGAACCCTTGAGCAAATTGCTAACCCTGTTGGGTTTTAAAGCTTCACCAGAGAAAATCTTATTGCATATTTGAGGGTACCTCATACAAAAGGCTTGCAATCCCTTTGTGTACAGGCAGAATTGCAGTAAACTGTAAATATTTTCTTTTTAAAAATTTCATTCTTAAGATTTTAACAGCTCAGCTTCATTATGAAGTATTGGATTTTTTAAATCACTACCCATAGAAAACCTAAAATCTTGTCATCATATCTCCTTTCAAGAGCCTTAGCATCTCTCCTAATTTGGCGTGGTAGGTTTTGGCACAGCCAGAATCCTATATTGTTTAGGATTGGGTGTGCTTGCAGATAAAGTATTTTCACAGCTTCATAATTTCCTATAATAAGGCTATTAGATGAACTCATTTTCTTCATGCTGGAATATTAAATATTTCTACATCTGTTGTTCATATGTGCACATGTAACCTTTTTTCTGTTATGGAAAGGAGCCATGAGCTCTCCCTTTCTCTTATCCACTCTCCCCTCTCCCTCTCTCCTCACTTTACAAATACTATGTATTTGGCGGAATGCACCTAAAAAATGTCAGTGGAAAAAGATGTAGTAGTGTTCCACTCTAAATATATACAAAATAGATATACTATTTTATAGAGAATTCGAGCCTTTCTTCAGGAAAGGGCTGTGAGTGCCTTATAGAACAGGAAGATATATCTTTCCCATTGCTCTGCATGTAGAGATAGGCAACACACAGCTTCAGGTAAAACCTGTGTCTCATCATTATAATATTCTTTCAGTTCTACATTCATTACAGGGACTTTTCTTAATTTATATATAAAGACTTGAAATCATTCTTGTCCTCCTCTTCATATACTGTGTATTTTACTGGAGTTTGGCAATAATTTCCTCAGAAAGCTCTCACTATTGTCAGAGCTTCAAAGGGCAGAGTGGCAATTTGATGATATCAAGACTTCTAAAAAAGAAACAACAACCACCAAAATAAAAAAGCATAACAAACTAAAACAGTTATAGAAAGAGAGGTGGATCTCTTAGACGACTTGTGCTACATAGTCTGTTTATCAGAATATGAATAGAAACATGAATGTGATCTAGATCATAATTAGACTGTTCCTTCTATACTTGCTGCCTAGAGAATGGACAATAAAATCAATGCAGTAGCTTGTGCAGTTTTTGGTTTTATCTTATATTTGATTTACAAACAGAAATACCTGTCTTTTCAGTTTTTCGCATGCCACCAAGTTTTGACACAGCTGAATTGTACTGATGGGAAAGAACATTTTAATGCGGGAAAGGGGCGGGCTTACATCAAGCTGAGATATTTGACTGCTACGTGTGTATTAATGGTATGATGAAAATGATTGACAATACTTCCTTTTTAAATGACAAGAGTAAAATACTTTACATTTTAGTTAGAAACCCAGTCAGATGAGAGGGATGTTTTTCATCTGACAAGTCTCTAGATACAAATGTTCTGTCACCCAGAGTTACAAGTAGGTGAATGCTGGAGGGTATAGATGACTTGCAGTCTTTGATACACAAGGACTTGCTGATGTGACTAGTTAGAAGCCTTAAATATTAGCAGCAGGATACTGTATAGAAAACTGTACCAGAGTTTTCTCTTTCATTTGTGGCCCAGCCAGTGGGCTTAAAAGTGCACTTGAAAATATGGCTCAAGGTATCCTATTACTTTTTTTACACTTGTAGGATTATGATCTGACACAAAAAAGGGACAGTGAGATGTAGCTGGTGATAACGGTCCTAATGTAGGTTAAGCAGTGTATGTGGAGTGAGGTCAGCTCTGAATGGCCTATGGAGTGCTAGGAACTCTCATCTCCGATGGCTGAGGAGCTTCATCTCATTCAGCACTGCTCATAGCTGCTTTTCATTCTGTGCACACATCAAGTAACAAAATATTCCCCCTTTTGTGGTAATTTATAATGCATAGAAAACCCATTTGTGCCTCAGTGAGTGACTGAGACACTCTTCAAAATGATGGCTTTGATGTACTGTATTTCACAAATGTGAATTGTAGAATGGAGTGCATGGCACAGACCTTTTGAGTAATGGTGTAGATTTTAGTGCCTCTTTGTGTCTTCTAGTGCTTATTATTGTAGTACTCAAATACTTTATGACCAGAAAAATGTTCCTTCAGCCTGTATGCACTCAGAGTATGTGTTCCTGCTCAGAGCTGTAACTGGCCTTCAGTGTGCCTACGTCCACATTACTAAACAAAAAAGAGGACCATTAACTAATAGCTGTCACTGATTAACTCTTATCCTGATAACTGGTAGTTGTAGAAAAATTTTAGTGGAAATTGTTGCCTGCAGTATTCCAGACCAGAGTCAGGGGTGGGTTAATTTCCATACCTCATGGGTGGTAAGGGTCTCAGTGTCTGAGCTTCCTCCATGATCATTTATCTAGGAGAGTAGTTTCAATCTGGATGCTGTCAGAGGAGATTGAGAAGGATACCTGAACCTGAACTTGATTTATACATACATATGCATGCTTTTTTGTTGATTTTGTTGATTTTCTTCTGATTTGACATTTTAATTTTTGTTTTCACTTTTTTTAAAATCTAAAGCCAAATTCAGGTATCCAGGAAGCTCTTCTCTCTTTTGCTCTTAGACAAATGTGTTTCTCTATAGTAGACTACATTTAAAGGTTTTACATTTTTAAAATGAATATTTTTTCAATAATAAATTTGGAAATTATTGTCTAGAAAGTACATTTTAAAAAAAGGTATGTACTACTATGCTGTGAATTCAAAAAGATGACTAATTTTTATATCACTAACTACTCATTTTGTGGCAGAAACAGCCTTGGTTTTGCTTGATTTTCACTTGGCAAATGTTTGGCAAGAAAGATGCCTCTGGGTAAAAATTCAGTTTGGAAAAAAACCTTTGTAGCTGTATGGCCTAAGCATGCATCTATGAACCTTCCTATGAGAATTTTCTGGGTGTTGACGAAGGATGAGCAACAATTTCTGTACTATATATTAGCCCTAAATCTTCATGGGAATACATTACACTATAAGAAACTTAATGATGTAATTAAAATATGAAATTAGATGATAAGCTCAAGAGTATTAAAAGATCAAAATTTAATACAAGAAAAATCAGAAAGGCAAAGGATTAAGAAACCTTTTCACAAGTGACTTCATGTTTTTCCTGTCCATGAACATATGGAAAAGATAAAATTTATAAAATCTATTTATTCAGAAAAGTGGAATTCTCTCCCTCAGCTCTAAAAGTGGAATTATTGCTTAAAGTATAGATATAAACCATACTCATAATAATGTAATTATGATCAATTTATAGCACAGCTTTCCACCGTAACTGTAAAAATAAAAACACTAGGAATTTTGGAGTGTTCTGGTTTGTCAGTCCCAGATATTTTAAATTCTGATTGGTGACTTTAATAAGTCTAAAATATAATTTTGACTTCTCTATTCATAAATTTTTGTTTTGCTCCTATGACAGCACATTTTGTCATTTATGTTGCATTTGTAAGCTTTTCATTGAAACTGGTGAACTAGGGATTTTGTGAGTATCCTTCCTGATTGAAAGAAAGAACTCATTCACTTGCCTTCTGAGAGCTGAGCTTCTACCTATTTATGGCAAGTAGTGTCAGACTATTCAAAGAGCAAGTGTTAATAACATTTGGAATTTCTAATCTGAGTAAAATCAGTGCTCTTTATGAATGTACAAAGTGGCCCAAATTTGAAATTTAGAAGCCTACTTGCAAAAATGTAGCATTCCTAGTGGAAAACCTAGTTAAAATACTTGCAACTTTCTTTGGAAAAAAATGTTAGTATGCATGTTTGATGTTCTGGCAAGTGCTGCAGTATTAAATTGCACTGGCCACTGGATATTACAGGTGTATGTGCATATATCTTTTTATAGGTACAGACAAGCACACCTATATAGAAAGCTAAACAGAAAATTAACTCACTTCCATTGAAACAGACATTATTAAGGTTAGGTAGCTTTTCATAAATATGAAGTTGTGTTCTGGACATGATATTCTGATGCTAGAAGCAAAGTCCAGGTCAGCTTGATCAATGCTGGAGTGTATGCCTTTCGTGGTTAAATATTTGACTATAGTGACCAATCTATTTTGGACTCTGAAACTCAGAGTACAGATTGGATTGAATGCCTGCTTTGGTCAATGAAAGTTCTCTTATGGCTTTGAGACTGGTTTTGATATAAATGTCCAGCTGAAGGAATTTTTACCAGTCTCAAGATAACACAGCAATAACGTTTACTATTGCTTTCCAAAGTATTTTTGCATGTAAGACCTGATAGTATTTAAGCAGAAGTTTTGTGAAATTAAGGAAATATTTGAAACTTCAACTACTTCCTTACTAGTTCTTGAAGGGTGTGTTGCCTTCCACGCAGTTACTCCAGCAATGCTAAGGTATTTCCCGATCAAGGAGCACTGGGAACCAGGCTAGCAGGAGTGCTCGTTCTCATGAGATTGCCTGTTGAAGTTGTATTTTCTACCTACTGGAGTACAAAGTTAACCTAAGATTCATTTGTATTTAAATAAATGTGCCTAGTTCAAATCAAACAAAAAAGACAAGTCCCCCCACATCTTCTAGGCTACCTCTGAACTTTCTGTTCCAGGGGTGCCAAACACAAACCTGCCAAACTCGGTTTGGTAGTCACAGTTTACAAACAGCAGACTCTTCTATTCTGGTTCAGATTCAGTGTGACTTTATGGGTACAGAACTTGACCATTCATGTTCAGGAGAATCATTTTCTGTCACCAGCTCCAATTCTGGTCTACTTGGTGACTCTATGAAAATCTGTGTGTTCTACTGTTTCCACCTGTAAAAAAAAAGACTATGCCTTCCAAATGAAATCTTTTCTGCTACTAAGTTCTTAGATTAAAAAAAAAAGAAGAAGAGAATAATCCTTATTTTGGAAGCTTTTTGTGTAATTACAGGTGATAAATTTCAGTGACAGATGTAGATGTACCACATCAGTTGCTGATTATCTGTTCAGAGCCTACAGGATAATAATGGTTACTGATGGGAGGGGAAAATAAATGTAGATACTTGTGTGTTAATCATGCTTAGGTCACTGGAAAAAACAGATATAAATGTAATTCAGTCCGGTTTTCAATGATTCTGATCTGTTCCTCATACACATTTGGAAATTCAGGGTGGTGGTTTAGTAAGCACTGGAGTCTACAGAAAAAAAAAAGATAATTTGCTGGATAGTAATTTGTTATATTCATAAACCTTTTTTATTTCAAGAAGAATGTAGAAACTTTTTCAATTTTTTTTTTTTTTTGCTAAAATCAAATATGTCCTTAGAAACAGGTTTTTTAAAAAAGTTATTTCAAATGGCCCTATGAGTAATGCAGTGTACTTATCACAAAAATATCATACCTCCTCTCTCTACCCTCATTTTCCCCACTTTCCATTCTCTCCCCTCTTCTCCCAAGAAGGTCCAGTTTCTATGTTAGACTAGAATAAAAGTTACAGAATATATAGGAAAATACATATCTGCTTAACTGGCTTTACTATGATTAAGATTTTATGCATTGAGCTGTTGAGTATGTGATATATGGTTTAATGTACAAGAGCATTACTTCTCAATAATTATGCTTTTCCTCTAGAAGAAAAACGCAAAACAACTTTAGGAACAGCAAAAACAGATGTGAGACAAAAGAAAATATTTTATAAATTTAAAGACAAATTTAAAGATGGTTTGAACTAAGGTTTTGCACGAAGCTCTGAAAGTACAAGAAAATATTTTCTTGAAACAGAAAACAAGTTGATATGCCCACGCCTATATTTATAAATGGCTAGATAGTCCCGTTATCTTTAAATAGTAATGAATCTTGTATGTATGTCATAATTTTCCTCACTTTGTCATTAGATATTACATATGGACAAATGTTACAGCTCATTTGCTATCCTTAAGAGCCAATTTTTTTGAAAGAGATTGTCGCCATGTCTCAGAGTAGAGCCTAGTGGAGATAGCTGAATCAGACTTACTTTACTGCAAGCTTTGACAAGACCTACTATACAAAATAATTATAGTCTACTGCAGACACATCCAGAAATTTGCCCCTGCTGAGTTCCAGTTCTCAGTTCTCTTCAGCCTGAAACTGTATACGATCCTGCATGGATATGATTTGAGACCAAGATTTTCTGCAGAAAACCTGAAAGAGGATGCGTCCAGGTTGAAAAAAACTGCTAGGTTGAATAAAATGGCATGGAAAAGAGCAGCATAATTTGAGGCTGCAGGAACTAGAAAAAAAATATCACTGGGACCTAAAAACAGGACACTCTGCAATGTGTTTCTGTTTAACTGTGTGAACACCTTAACTAGTCCTCCAAAATATTTGGAAAATTTCCTGCTTTTCCTGGACTGAAACCTTGCAGGGGGATGCAAGCGTCATGACAATGATGGGACAACCACCACATCTTTCTGCTCCCTCCTCTTTTGCCATTTTCCAATACCATCATCCACTAAAAGATTTAACAATGTTTTATTATTCTGGAATAATTTCCTATCCAGGTACAGATGTAGCTGGCTGATGTTTGTTTACTACACTAATGATGTAATTAGTGGACAAGGTTCTTTGAATCCCAGTTGTCATATGCTAGAGAACACCAATGAGAACTGGAATGTCTGCAAAGTAGAATGCAAAGTAGATTTTAACAAACTTGTGGAGGTATCAAAGCAGTCCATTTTTTCTTTTTTTTGTCACAGAGATCACATCAAGCTAGTATCTGCAACTTATTTTTTGGTCTAAATTGTCATTTCCAGCTACATAGAGAACCAACACACTATAGTGCACAAGTTTCCTTAACTAATGTTTATGTATAATATACTTTGCTAACATTTATTGTGCTGTGTGTCACAGTTAGAGCAATTCCATTCCATAGAAACTATAACATTTGTTTTCATTCCACCCTGGAACAAGACCAAAACCTTTTGGAACACTGCAGCAGAAATGGAATTATCAAAATCAATGTTTATGTATCAAAACATGTGGATGTGATTAGGGAACTGGCCTGGCACGGGAGAAATCCAGCTTCAATTACATTGTTCTATGTGAACCAAAACAGATTTTCTCCCGCTAGAACACGTTGAATCAGGACAGCTAAGGATTTTAACCTCTAGTTCCTCTAATAATCTGTCTACTCTTCTCTTTCATCAAACTTGCTGCTTTATTTTTTTTTTGCAAATGATCTTCTCTTGAATAAAAAGTTCATTTTTTTAAAATGTTGTACAGTAAAAGAGTGTTGCAACCAAAATTAGTCACAATTCCCATAGTTTAGCATGCAAATATAGCAACTTCCATTTCATCAGTAGTGAAAGTCAGTCTCAGGTGTTAAGTGATATGCACAGGATCATGATGCAACTCAGTGAAAAATGTTAGTTTGGGACTAAGATTTTTTCTGCTTTGTTATAAATAAAAATAAAGTGATTTTTCGCATGTTGGAGTTAATAATTACTGTTGTATTGTTATACCTGTTGAATAAAGTTGAAAGTTTGGATTTTTGATAAAGTTCTAGATTGAAAAGTTAAAAAGAGACTGTTTTAAAGATGTTTTAAGAGTGTAATGTTTCTGGGTAAAAGCATTGGGATATTAAAGTTGTTTGGAGCAAAATAAAAGGGATTGAAGGTACTTTAGATGGAAAAGCAGTTGAACCCATGTAACCCTGAGTTCAGAAGTTATGTACTTTTTTAAAAAATCCTTTATCTTTGTAATTTTATTTATGTAAAACTCAGTTTTTATGTTGTATTGTAAATCTGTAAGCCCATCACCCATCCCAATATTAAAGGCACCCTGCAGCACCCGAGCTAAAAATAGAAGGTTTGCACCTCTCCGCCCACCTCAAGTGGAATACTAATGAGGCCCTTTCCCGCCTTTGCAAATTGCCCCTAGACAACGATCCATCTATTGGTGGGGAAGGCCACCTCATTAATTAGTATTCCCAATCACCAGCGAGCGAGAGGGCGGAGAGGCTAATTCGGACCAGCCCATCAAAAACTTTATAAATTTGGCCCTCTTAGGAGCTGAGGAGTTTTTTTTTTTTCCAGGTGCCTTTACTTCCAACAGCTGCAGACTCTGGTCTGTGCAGGGTGCCTGGTGTCTCTGTCTCTCTGACTAGCAGGGAGACAGAGACTGGGTCGGGTGCTGGGCCTCTTGCCCATTTTTATGGGCTATACTTAAAATCTTTTTTTTGGACTTAAGATTAGCTTAAGTTCGCCACCCGGCCTGAGGGATCTCCTCGTCCTTGACCACCAACCGGTGGCCAGGAGAGTCTTATTGCCGTCCTGGGACCTTCCTTTTTTTGTGCTTTTTTTCTTTCTTTTTTCCTTTCATTTCTCCCTCGGGAGATCCTGGACCTCGTGGGTCCAGCAATAAACACCTTTTGCTCTAACCCACGAGTGTGAAATTGTCTTTTTTTATGACAATTTCTTGGGGGCTCGTCCCGGATATCCTTTTTTTGCCCAAATTTGCCCAAAATCCCGATTTTTTGGGTTTTTTTCCAAATTTTTAATTTTTCCGATTTTTTCCTCAAATTTGGACTACGGCGGATACCACCTACGGTGAGAGGACTCCAAGACCATCGCAGGAGATTGGTGAGGCCCTACCCCTTTCTAGGGGACTGTAGTTAGGGAAAACCAACTTATAAAAAGAAAATTTCTGTTTAGTTTCTCCCTAGCGCCAGCCCTGATTGAAGTGTGAGTGTGGGGTTGGCCACCCCTGGTGTGATTGCAGAGTGAGTGAGACAGGGCAAGGAGCTGAGAGCCAGAGCTCTCTGACTCAGTTTTGGGGCAAGAGCAGAGAGAGTGAGCTTGAAGCGACTGAAAGTGGGAGATTCAAAGAAAATTGAAAATTTTTGTTAAGGGAAAAAAGCCCAGCCCCAGAAAGAAAAAAAAATACCGCGCGGCCTTCATATATATATATTTTCTCCTCAGTTTTTATATTTCTATCTACTCTGTCCCCTTTCTCTAACTGTCCTTTAGCCAGAAGCTTCTCCGGGAAGGGGGGAGCGGCCATTTTGAGTTCTTCTTCTTTAGCCAGAAGCTTCTCCGGGAAGGGGGGAGCGGCCATTTTGGGTTCTTCTTCTTCAGCCAGAAGCTTCTCCGGAAAGGGGGAAGCGGCCATTTTGGTTATCAGCCGGTGGCCATCTTGGTTCCTTATTGTTTAATTGTTCATTGAGTTGTTTAATTGATTAAGTGAATCATTTATAGCGGCCATTTTGGTTTTCAGTCGTCGGCCATCTTGGTTCTTTATTGTTTAATTGTTCATTGCTCTATTTAATTGCTTGAGTGAATTATTTATAGCAGCCATTTTGGTTTTCAGTTGTCGGCCATCTTGGTTCCTTATTGTTTAATTGTCCATTGCATTGTTTAAGTGCTTAAGTGAAGTATTTATTTTTCCCACGGGAAGTTATTATTGTCGGCCATCTTGGTTTCTTATTGTTTAATTATTCAATTGCTTTGTTAATTGTTTAAGTGAATTATTAATTTTTCCCACGGAAAGTTATCAAGTTCCCATCATAGAAAATAATTAAGTTAAGTAAAGAACATCAAAAGATATAAATAAATAAATTAATTAATTAAATTAAAAAAAAAAAAATTAAAAAAAAAAAAATTTGTAAAAAATAAATTAAATCAAAATATTCATATATTATTTATACATATATTATTAAAAAAAAAATTTGTAAAAAATAAATTAAATCAAAATATTCATATATTATTTATACATATATTATTAAAAAAAAAAAAAAAAAAAAAAAAAAAAAAAAAGGAGAGAAAATAAAATAGAGAGTGGGTATTTTAAATTCTATATTCTTTTTACTTTCCCATCGTTGCAGTTGAGCCAAAATGGGTCAGTGTGTAAGCAAGAGCCACTCTTCCCTGAAGAATTACAAAGTAGCACCTGACAGTCCCCTAGGCATTATGCTCAAAGATTGGGACAGTCATGAATTAACTAAGGGGAAGGATGCAGTGCAAATGATCCAGTACTGTGTCTTTGAGTGGCCTAGAAAGAAAATTCGAGAGGATGGACTCAAGTGGCCCAAACAGGGATCTTCAGAGATATGGCTCTGTAAGGCCCTTTGCTTATATCTACATTATAAGGGCCCAAAGAAATTGGAACAATTGGATTACGCACGAATTTGGTTAAAATATTGGAACAATGTGGAAACAAAAGACGAGAAAATCTTAACAGTAAAAGACAACTCAAAATTAACTAAACATGAAACATCAACCACTGACAAAAAAGATCAAAAAGTAAGGAAAGTTCAACCAAAGCGATGGGACCCTTTAGATGCCCTTCCACCAGTTGCCGCTAACCAAATTGATGGAGATAGTAGTGCCGAATCCTCAATAGAGGAGGAGGACACAAATAATTCCAGTCAGTCAGATGAGGGAGAAGTCTGCACACCAAAAAGAAAACATACCCTCTCTAACTCTCCTCGTCCAAAACATTCAAAAAGCAAAATTACTCCAATTGGAAAAGAAAAATCTCTCTCCTCAACCAGAAAACGAAATGTTAAATTGGCCTGCTCAATTTGTGAGGATTGTTCCAAAACTCCACAAGATAAAACAAAGGCTTTCCCCCTGCGAGAAGTGCCTATGGGTGGAGCACGGGGAGGAATTGGATATGTAGTTGCACCTCTTTCCTCCTCAGAGGTAAGAGACTTCAAAAGAGAAATGAAGTCCTTATTGAGTGACCCGATAGGGTTATCTCAACAATTCGATCAATTTCTCGGGCCAAACATATTCACTTGGCACGAAATGCAGTCCATCCTCCAGTCCCTGTTCTCCCTGGAGGAGCAATGTTTAATAAGGACTGCGGGAATGAAAGTGTGGGAGAGAGAAAATAATGATAATCAAGGCCCTCCTGGAGAACGGAAAATGCCAAATGAAGATCCAAATTGGAACCCAAATGACGAGGAGGATAGGAAAAATATGAAAGATTATAGAAAATTGATAGTAAAAGGGATTAGAGAGGCTGTTCCGAGGGTGAACAACATCAAGAGGGCATTTGGAAGTACCCAAGGTAAAGATGAAACTCCCCATGACTGGCTGGAAAGGTTAAAGAACAATGTGCAATTGTACACCCAATTGGATTTAGACAGCGACAGCGGGCAAACAATGTTGAAAGTACATTTTGTGCTATACTCCTGGCTGGATATTTGTAAAAAACTGGAAAAATTGGACAAGTGGCCAGAGAGAGATTTAAAGGAATTACTCGAGGAAGCTCAGAGGGTCTTTGTTCGAAGAGATGAAGAAAATTGGAAAACAAAAGCAAAAATAATGAAAAATGTTGAAAAAGACCCTCCCAAAGATACTACAATTGGCTCTCCTAAACCCACTCAATTTACTAGAGGTGACTCGAGGTCGAGTGACCCGAGTATGAACAAAGCAAACCACTATTGTACCTATTGTAAGAAACCAGGCCATGGGACCTGGTATTGTTACAGGAAGCAGAAAGACCAAGTAGTGTACCAGGAAACCCAGGCCGAAAGTGACTGAAGGTGTCAGGGGCTCTATCCAGTGGGGACCGATAAACATCAACAAGAGCCCTTGATAACTTTATTAGTAGGTCCCCATCATCAACCTGTAACGTTTCTTGTGGACACTGGAGCTGAAAGGACTTGTATTGCGGAAGTACCAAAAGGACTATACGTTACCAAAAACAACACCATAGAGATCTCAGGAGCGAAGGGTGACACTTTTACCGTCCCAATCATTCCAAATGTGGAGATCAAGGGAAATGGAAGAATTCATATTAATGACATCCTTTTTGTTCCTCAAGCAGGAATAAATCTATTGGGGAGAGACCTGCAGATTCCACTGCAAATTGGGGTAGTCCCCCGTAAAGGTAAAATGGTTACCAAGCTATTTGTATTATCAGTACAAGATGAGAACCAGATAAACCCCATTGTCTGGGCCAAACCGGGCAACCGGGGAAAAATAGACATGACACCACTAACTGTGAACTTACTTCCAGGAACGAATCCTATTCGAGTTCCACAGTATCCCCTAACCAAGGAGAAGCGGAAGAAACTGAAGGTCACCATCGAAGAGCTGCTAGAGGATGGCATCCTAGAGCCTTGCAAGTCTCCCTTCAACACACCGATTCTGGGTGTCAGCAAACCAGACGGGGGCTGCCGACTTGTCCACGACCTGCGTAAGGTAAATGACAGAGTGGAAACCAGGTACCCCCTGGTTTCTAACCCATACACACTTTTAAATCAAATTCCACCATCACATGCCTGGTTCTCTGTTGTTGACCTTAAGGACGCATTCTGGTCATGTCCCCTAGATCCTTCCTGCAGAAACATCTTTGCATTTACTTGGGAGGATCCAGATACAGGGAGAAAGCGGCAGCTTCGATGGACTCAGTTGCCTCAGGGTTACACTGAGTCCCCCACGCTTTTTGGCCAGGCCCTTGAAGGCCTTTTAACTACCTTTGATCCACCAGAGGGCATAAAAATCACGCAGTATGTGGACGACCTGCTGGTGTCTGGGGAGCAGGAGGAGACAGTCAAATTGGCTACTATAAAACTATTAAACTTTCTAGGGCAGAAAGGGTTGCGAGTGTCAAAACAAAAATTACAATTCGTACTACAAGAAGTAAAATACCTCGGACATTTAATTGGGCATGGTACAAAAAAACTGAGTGCCGAAAGAGTAAAGGCAATAATTGACCTGCCACCTCCAAAAACAAAACGAGAAATTAGACAGTTACTGGGCCTGTTTGGATATTGTAGGCTCTGGATTGACAAGTACTCGCAATCCGTTCAATTCCTATACGAAAAATTAACTGAGGAGGAGCCAGTGCATTGGACAAAATCAGACGATCAAAAACTAAAAGATTTGAAAGACAAATTAATGCAAGCTCCAGTCCTCAGCTTACCTGCCCTAGATAAGCCCTTTGATTTGTTTGTAAATGTGGACAAAGGAGTTGCCTTTGGGGTGCTGACCCAAATGTGGGGCGGGTCCAGAAAACCTGTAGCTTTCATTTCGAAGATCTTGGACCCTGTATCAAGGGGATGGCCACAATGCATCCAGGCAATCGCAGCGTCGGCAGTTCTGGTTGCTGAGGCTCAGAAGCTGGTGTTTGGAGGGACACTCACAGTGCACACACCTCACTGTGTAAAGGCCATTCTAACTCAGCGGGCCTCAGAGTGGCTCACGGATGCCCGAATTGTGCAATATGAGAGCCTCCTAATTGAATCTAAACATCTTCACTTCGCCACATGTACCTCACAGAACCCAGCACAATTTCTTTATGGCTTACCACAAGATGACTTAGCCCACAATTGCATAAATGTGATCGACCTACAAACAAAGGTGCGGGAAGACCTAACTGACATCGCCATCCTCGAAGGGAAAAAGATCTTTGTAGACGGATCATCCAGGGTGGTACGTGGAAACCGATGCTCCGGGTATGCAGTGGTAGACGGGTTGGAAATGAAAGTAATAGAAAAAGGGAAACTACCAGGACATTGGTCTGCTCAGGTATGCGAGCTTTATGCGTTGGAAAGAGCCCTCCACCACCTAGCCGGGGAAATCGGAACTATATACACAGACTCTAAATATGCCTTCGGGGTGGTCCACACCTTTGGTAAAATATGGATGGAACGTGGGCTATTGAATTCAAAAGGGAAAGACATTTTGCACAAAGAAATGATTGTAAAAATCTTAGAGAGCTTAAAGAGACCAAAAGCCATTGCTGTGGTACATGTACCAGGACACCAAACCGGGCTCAGTCTAGAAGCTAGGGGAAATACTCTAGCAGATAATACAGCTAGAGAGGCAGCTATTGAAGGACTGTTCACAGAGACTGTTTTAAAGGTAACCACACGAGCAGCAGCGAAAAGACAAGAAACAACTGATGCAGAGGAATCGAACAAGACCAAAGAAACCTCCGAGGAGGATGAAGTCCCTAAAACCCTGGAAGCAAATGAGGAAGAGATACCATCAGCACCAGACCAACAAGGGGTAAGTGAGAAAAACTTACCCAGGCCCATTTTCAACAACAAAGAAAAAGAACAATTGGCGGCAATTGGCGGAATAGAAGACCAGGAAGGTAGGTGGCACCTTCCTGATGGTAGGCAAATTCTAAACAAAGCACTGACTCGTGAAATTTTATTTGCGATACATAGAAATTACCATTGGGGAACAAAGGCCCTAGTAGATCACTTTTCCCGGGTCTTCTGTTGCCTGGGAGTATACGAAATTGCAAACCAAATTACCAAAAATTGTCTAGTATGCCAAAAAGTCAATAAAAAACAAATGAAAAATGTTCCAAAAGGGGGAATGGACATAGCTTCTCGTCCATTCCAGAGCATCCAGATAGACTTCACAGAGATGCCCCTTGTACAGCGGTGGAAGTACCTATTAGTCATAGTAGATCACCTCACTCACTGGGTGGAAGCTTTTCCTACCACCAATGCCACCGCCCACACAGTGAGTAAGGTGCTCTTAGAACAGATAATTCCCCGCTATGGAGTCCCTCTAAGAATTGACTCAGATAGAGGAACTCATTTTACTTCTCAAATCACTCTAAATTTAATCAATCAATTAGGCTCAGATTGGAAATTGCATACTCCCTGGCACCCGGAGAGTTCGGGAAGAGTAGAACGCATGAATCAGACCCTAAAAAGAATACTCACAAAATTAATGATAGAAACAAAGTGGTCCTGGGTTAAGTGCCTCCCACTTGCCCTATTAAGCGTTCGAACACAACCACGAACTGACATTCAAGTCTCAGCGTATGAAATGTTGTTTGGACTCCCTTATTTAGCTGGACAGCGAGAAATCGATGTAAAAGAGACTGGAAACATAGCAATAAGGGAGTATGTAAAGATCATTGCACACAACATCCAAGAGTTAAAGGAAAAGGGCCTGCTTGTGCAAACACCACCTCTTGATTTCAATTTACATAATATTCATCCAGGAGAGTGGGTGTTAATCAAATGCTGGAAAGAAAAATCTCTAACCCCCTCTTGGGAAGGCCCCTTCCAGGTTCTTTTAACAACAGAAGCAGCGATAAGAACAGCAGAAAAGGGATGGACACACATTCGGAGAGTAAAAGGTCCAGTGACTCCACCAGAGGATGAAAAAGAGCTCCGAGAAAAAGGAAGACCTTGAACCGCAACAGTATCCTTTAAAACTAAGATCTAGTCAAAGAAATGTTACCAGATACTGTAAATGTTATTGTTGTTGAAGTTAAAAGACTGTTCAAGTTTCAAATTACCGTGTTCAACATTTGTTACATATATAAAACACTAACCTTGTTTCTCTCACTTCCCACTTTTTGTAAGAAGGAAAACCTGCCTGATAAGATCTGCCTCTTCTTCTAAGACCAAAATAATTTGGCTACAAATTAACGGACACACGTTCCTCACAGGAACTGACCGAGGCCAAGTAAAAATGAATCTCCTGCGGCCTGAGGGAGAGAACGCGCTTAGCACCAGTCCAGAGACTCCAGGAAAGGAATGCCAACCACCAGCACAAGCAGGAATAGAGCCCAAACCGAGAAAGGTCACCGTACTGCTCTTCCTGGCCGTGGCACTAGTCATCTCTGTGCCGAAGATCCTGGAAGCCAAGGCGGACATAAGGTGCAACAAGTGCTATCACACCATTTACCAGACCGCAGGAAATTCATTCAAAATAAAACACTTTTTCCGTGCACATTCCTATGTAAGCCCAGGTTGCTACAATATTGTTAACTTAGGAAGGTGTACGGAAAAAGGACAGAAGTATTGGATTGGGCAAAACATTGGTACTCAAATTCAAAAGATAAAAGGAGAGTGCCCCTCCGATGATGTTTGGCTTTGTTTCAATTTCAATTATATCACAAAAAAGGAAGATTTAATAAAAAGAAAAACCTTTGAATTGGACCTGATTCAAGAAACTGTAATCGAAGAAAACCAAAAACAACAGGAAGCTGGCTTATCAAAAGTAGACCAAAATTTATTTATTGATTTGGCGGAGAGGATAAGTCAGCAACTAAATTTAACAAATTGTTGGGTGTGCGGAGGAACTTTAATGTCCGAGTACTGGCCTTGGCGAGGGGTCGGGATTGGACCCCTCGAAATCTTACAGCTGGGCAATCTTCCGCCAAACACCCGAACTGATAATGAAATTTGGCATTTAAGTAACACAGTCTTAGGGGAAGAGTGCATTCGGAGAAAAGCCCCAAGATTCTTCCAGAGGGTGGGAGAAACAACGTGTAAAAGATACCTGGTCACAGACGGGAAAAAGAGCTGGTGGCTGCCCACAACACCAAACGTATACTGGTCAAGTAAAAAACTAAAAATAAACAAAAACATGCATACCGAATTCTTAAAAGTTTTCAAGAGCCACCAGCAATACAAGAAGAAATGACAACTTTTCTGTAGCCGAAAAGACTCTATTTTGTTCCTCCAGTGTTGCGCATGAGTGAAGTGGGTACACTGTGAGAGTAATGCGAAAAATCAAGGTTCCCTAAGAAAAAAGAAAAAGGGGGGAGTTTGTTATAAATAAAAATAAAGTGATTTTTCGCATGTTGGAGTTAATAATTACTGTTGTATTGTTATACCTGTTGAATAAAGTTGAAAGTTTGGATTTTTGATAAAGTTCTAGATTGAAAAGTTAAAAAGAGACTGTTTTAAAGATGTTTTAAGAGTGTAATGTTTCTGGGTAAAAGCATTGGGATATTAAAGTTGTTTGGAGCAAAATAAAAGGGATTGAAGGTACTTTAGATGGAAAAGCAGTTGAACCCATGTAACCCTGAGTTCAGAAGTTATGTACTTTTTTAAAAAATCCTTTATCTTTGTAATTTTATTTATGTAAAACTCAGTTTTTATGTTGTATTGTAAATCTGTAAGCCCATCACCCATCCCAATATTAAAGGCACCCTGCAGCACCCGAGCTAAAAATAGAAGGTTTGCACCTCTCCGCCCACCTCAAGTGGAATACTAATGAGGCCCTTTCCCGCCTTTGCAAATTGCCCCTAGACAACGATCCATCTATTGGTGGGGAAGGCCACCTCATTAATTAGTATTCCCAATCACCAGCGAGCGAGAGGGCGGAGAGGCTAATTCGGACCAGCCCATCAAAAACTTTATAAATTTGGCCCTCTTAGGAGCTGAGGAGTTTTTTTTTTTTCCAGGTGCCTTTACTTCCAACAGCTGCAGACTCTGGTCTGTGCAGGGTGCCTGGTGTCTCTGTCTCTCTGACTAGCAGGGAGACAGAGACTGGGTCGGGTGCTGGGCCTCTTGCCCATTTTTATGGGCTATACTTAAAATCTTTTTTTTGGACTTAAGATTAGCTTAAGTTCGCCACCCGGCCTGAGGGATCTCCTCGTCCTTGACCACCAACCGGTGGCCAGGAGAGTCTTATTGCCGTCCTGGGACCTTCCTTTTTTTGTGCTTTTTTTCTTTCTTTTTTCCTTTCATTTCTCCCTCGGGAGATCCTGGACCTCGTGGGTCCAGCAATAAACACCTTTTGCTCTAACCCACGAGTGTGAAATTGTCTTTTTTTATGACATGCTTTATATAATCAACCATACTGTTATACAAACTATATAGTTATCCAGACCTTCTGTTTTTCCATTTTGTGAAATATATCAACATTGGAATGCATGAAATATGAAAACAATCAATTTAGAATTATAGCAATTGTTACTTTAAGTTCTCAAATCGTATATATGACTATGAATGCTTGAAGTTGGGTGGCTCACATCAGCCAACAAGGAATGCGAAAGCATCTTTGCTTTTGTGTGTAAGCTCTGACCTACATTTGGCAATAAAAGTCTTCAGGGCTGGATTGTTGACTGAAATGCCAATCCTAGATTCAAGTTCCTGAGTTGTCTCTCTAGTATATGGACTATGACTATGCTTCATTTGGAAGCCAAGAAGACAGAGCTGTGATTAGGATTTGCCTTGTCACTTGAACATTCAATTGAGGAAATGAGAAGCACACATTTATTGCATTCAGGCTGAGGAAGTCTGGACCACAGTTTCCAGATCCCCAGCACAATCAGAAACCACCAGCCTGGAAGAGATGCTAAGGGAAACTTTCTCCATTTTCTATGTTGGTTCGTGCTGGGCCACTAAAGAAAGGAAAAGCTCTGCAAAGACTAAACAAGGAAAACTGAAAGGATGGCTTGCTTAAGTGAGAGAGGGTAGGGATAGGCAGTGTAATAAACCTGGGGTACTGTATAAGCTTCTATTAGTGCTTATGTAATTTTTTTTTTGGTAGTGCCTTGTTGCTGCAACAGGCTGTTAACCAATACAATTAACTTTTCTTCAGGGAATGGCAGTAAATAAAAGTTTAGTTAATTAAATATGCTTTCTCAATTATTGTGAAGAACAGATTTTTTGTTTTCCAATACCCTTTCTTGAAAACATTTCAACTTGCAGTGGAATATGCCAGGGAGATGATCAGTTTGTTGTGCTTGGTTGCCCTACAGGAGCCTCTAGGTCCCTTCAATTTCTGTGAAAATGCACAGCAACTGCTGATCTCCTCTTGTTGGTATCCTCAGTCACACATGGGATCGAGCTTGGAGGAATTTTGAATTGGAATGCTGTCTGATTTGCTACTGAGAAAATTGACTTGCTGATGAGGGAAAAAAAGAAAAGGGGGTTAATGAATATTAAAATACACCTGTATAATGCAGGGGTGAAATTTGCTTTATGTTATATATTTATATCAGATGTGTTATATATTTGGTAGCTTTGGTCAGGACTTGAGATGTCATTTGACTGCATGATTTTTTTTCCTTTTAAATAATTAGATTTTTCAAACAGTGATTCAAAATGAGTAAAGCTTTTGATCCTGGATCCTGTAACATCCTCCTTGGCAATCTCATGAAGTATAGGCTAAACAAATCAACAGTGAGATGGAATGAAAACTGACTGAACTGCTGTGATCAGCAGAGTAAAATCCAGCTGGATGCCAATTGCTAATGTCATACCTCAAGGATCAATACTGTATCAACACTTTTTAACATCTTCATTAATGACATTAAAAATCTGGATGGTGGGGCAGAGTGCATCCTCAGGAAGTTTGCAGATGATACAAAACCTGGAGAAGTGACTGATGTACCAAATGCTGGGCAGCCATTTAGAGGGGTTTTGACAGGCTGGGGAAATGGGAGCTGCATGAGGTTCAATACAGGAAACATAAAGAAATAACCCTCTGCACCAGTACAGGCTGGGAGCCACATGGCTGCAAAGCAGCTTTGCAGAAGAGGACCTGGGAATCTCAGTGGACAAGAAGTTAAATGTGGACCAGGAATGAGCCCTAGAGATAAAAAATAAAATCCAGCAATATCCTGGGATGTGTTAGGGAAGAGCAGCGGGTCATTGCAGGTGATATCTCCTCTCTACTCAGCACTGGGGAGATCATATCTAAAACACTGTGTTCCATTCTGGGCTACTCACTGCAAGAAAGTCATGGGCTTATCGAAGTAAGTCCAGTGTAGGGCACAAATATGATTGACTTAAGCATCTTTCCTGTGAGAAGAAGTTGAGAGAATTGAGATCTCTCTGGATCCCAGCTGCACCCAGTCTTGAGAAGAGAAGGCTCAGGCAGGGATTTTATCAATGTGTATAACTACCACATGTGAGGAAGTAAAGAAGATTGGAGTCATATTCCTCTCAGTGGTATCCAGGTACAGGACAAGCGGCAATGAGCACAAGCTGAAACCAGGAAATTATATTTAAATTTAAGTAAATTAGGATGGCCAAACACCTGAGCCTTTGCCAAGAGATATTGTAGTGTCCCTATCCTTGGAGGCTTTCCAGACCTGATCGGATATGGCTCTGTGCTATCTGATATAGCTGTCCCTGCTTTGAGCAGCATGAGGTGGACTAGGCAATCTCCAGAAATCCCTACCAGCCTCAGCTGTTATGTGTGTATCATCCTGAGTGATTTTCTGTGTATTAGTAAGTGAAACACAGCTGATCCTTGCTCTCTTTGCTCTTGATTGCCTTGAATGTATTTGTCTGTTTGTGGCATTTGTTCTCATTTCTTCATGTGGATAACTGAGGAAGTTTAATCTGGAATTAACAAATGTATCTAACTAAATTGCTTGGGGTGGGCATTTTGTGGTTTTTTTTTTTGTGGGTTTTATATTGGGGTCGTGGGGTTTCCTTGTTTGTTTGGGGTTTTTTTGTTTGTTTGTTTTTTCTTTGAGAAGACATAAGAGAAGCTGTATTGACATATGGGGTAGGAAAGTGAACTGATGTGACACATTACAACAGAAGACATTTCCCTTCTTTTTCCTTACACAACTAATGCGCATTTTCCATACTAAGTACTTCCACAAAGTGTATTTACTTCTGTGGGATTCACTCTGCAATTAAAACATTCAGTTTAGGCATTTGCATATGGCTTAGCTTTTAGCCATCCACAGTAAGGACCAAGGTGATAATTCTAGGTCATCCTAAGACAGGCACTAAGTGGGTAGTGATCTGAAGGACTTCACAGACCACACCTGATGACAACTTTGACCAATTCTCATTGGCTCTAATGGAACTTCAGGTATCCATAAATTTTTGCCCAGTGCTAAATCCCACTTGTCTGACTGAAAAGCATTTCTTCCCATCAAGTGTGTGAAGTGGTTCAAATACATGTTTTCTCTTTCATACACCTACACTACAGCTTTCGCTTTCATAACCAATGCACAAAGAGTTAAGCTATGCATAGCATTTTCTTCTTCAGTTTTCAGTGAACCACCCATTGTCAATTGTTGCAGACCGTAATAAAGAAGACGACGAAGACGAGCTAAAGGGTGGAGGGAGGGATACTCCTCCCCAAGCTCTCCTTTATTCGGGTAGAGGATTCGTGGTGGTCGGGAGGCAGAGCAGAGGAAGGAGGGCCATTGCAGTGGCGATGGTATGGCAGAATGGCACCGACTGGTGGGGTGCAGCCGGTTAAATAGGGAAGGGAAACGGCCAATAGGGAAGAGGGAGAGGGCGGGGACAAGCATACATAAACCAATCCGAACATAAGAGGGTGGGGTACAATTCAAATTATCCAATGGCATACATAACTGAACAGAAGGATCTGGAGGGATGGGCGGATCCCGAGCCCTAGGCACACCTCAAAGCCTGCCCAGGCAAGGCTCCCCCTCTCAAAGAGCCTCAGCCTGGGAGGCAAAGGGTGGACCCAACTCCTGCCCAGGCAAGGCTCTCTTCCCTAAGGGGTGGGAAGAGAGAAAGCATCAGCCTGGGAGGCAGAGGGGCAACTCGCCACAGTCAATTATAAGAGACTTTTTCATTATTTGACCTATAAACAAACCTCATACATGTTCTCTTTTTCTAATTGATTCTTGCTCCAAGATTTTAAAATGCAGATACCCTATTAAATTGGGTAGCTGTATTAAACTTCCACAGACAAGGATGTGAGCCTTTTGGTCATTAAAAATTCAGATAAGCATCCAATTTCCATTCATCTTCATGGTTGGCTACCAAGTGAACCTGAGTATGCTTATGGACTATGTGAATTTGTGTTCAGATTGAGTCTGGTTTTGAAATATTTATCTTGGAGATGAACATGACATTTACTATTAGGAAAACGCAGTTGGATAAGCTGAAAATTTCTGTATGTTGTTCTGTATTTAATGCCTTCTCTCTCCACAGAATACAGGTTTCTTTTAAAGGTAGTGACACAGAAATTGGGGGTTTCAAGGTCCTAAAGTAAATCAGAAATTAAATTAGAGGAGTATGGATTTTGGACTTCTGGAAAACAGATTTTGATTTATAAAGATAGTTGGTATAGGTCCTGTGAGAGGGAAAAATTGCTCAGAAGGTCTTTTATGGACAACTTCTTCCAAGCACAATAAATAGAGGTCTATCCTCTAGGATACAAAGGAAAAGAAGATGATGTAAGGAAAAACTTGCCTAAGCAGGCAAGTCTCAAGAGAGATTCCATTCAGAAAGGTTATATATGTGTAAATCTGCTCTGAATATATATATATGTATGTATGTATATATGATGCAAATATATACATATGTGAGATGAAAATTAGAATGGACTATGAATGAGAAATAAAGAAACATTGTCATATAAGAATAGCTCTGGAAAATCAAAGACCAACTGGAGATAAAACTAGCAAAGGAAATCAAGGGCAGCAAGATGAGCTACATAATCCTAAAAAACACAAACAAGGGAAATGAGGGGCTACTACTGGATGAGGCAGGTGTATTAGTCACAGCAATCACAATAGAGGCTGAAGAAGTGGATGCGCTTTAACCTGAGCCTTCACCAGCAAGAGTTTTTATGCCCAGAAACAGGGTTCAGGAAGGTGAGGTATTATCAGTGGTGAAAGAAGAACAAGTCAGGATCTCTTGAGAGAAATCAATTCCTTAATTTCTGTTTAGCCTCATTATCAGTATCATCCTGGAGAAGGAGAAAGAATGCATGCCTGTTAAAATGCAAGTGAGGCCATACGGGGAGGATGTAGTCAACAGACTTGAAACCAGGGCTGCTCTTCAAATGACCTTGACAAGCTAGGAGAATGTGACAAATAATATCCTGATTAAACTCTACAATGACAGATGAAGTCCTGCATCCAAGAAAGAAAACTGCAGGTCCAGTCAATTTTGGAATAGATTTTTGCCCTCTGAAATATACAAAAATATGTAAATCAACTGAATTTATAATTAATGGAATCATCCTTTAGTGGGTCTTCCATGGATGTATAGAATTGGGGTCAAATATTAAAAGGAAGCAATTTAGTTTTACATATCATTAAAACACATTTTAATAAGAAAAATCACAGATACAGCAAAGACTTCTTAATTTATCTCAGTACAATCTGCACTCAATATTATTATATAATTGATTTAATTTTTATTTATTTCATATAGATAGAGAATTTGTAGACAGTTTTAACCCAAAGTCAGTTCAGTTTACAACACAACTTCCCAAATGGTTATATTGGCAAAGTGAGGCAGTGAATTCTGTGACAGGTGCTGTAGCAAGTGGTTTGCGAGGATGAGCTTCTCAAGATCCATGTGAGTCAAGACTGAAGGCAATTGTGTTGCATTGCCTTGGCTTAAGTGAGCTACCCTTTTATGACAACCTGTCTCAGTGCAGTTTCTGTTGAACCTTTGTTTTTTAGGATCTTCTTTGAATGAATGCCTTGGGAATGGTATTCTCTCCCTAATGGACTCAGCAAGCCTTCCAGTTTAGATGACTGTGTCTGAACATGTGTGTATAAGAGAAATGTGCCCTCCCCCAGCACATTGAGTAGCAACAGTTACTTCTTTGCTAAATACGGATTTAAGTGCTTTATTACATATAATTTCTGCATTGCTTTATGCCCTCCACAGCAGAGCAATAAATGTGTCTCTCTTCCAACTCCAGATAAAGACCAGACATGGAAGCCAATAGGTCAGCCTTAGGGCAGGAATGTTTTACTCAGTGATGCCTGACCATGAGCAAAGATTTAGTTGTGACACCAATTTAATCAAAGACATTAGAGGAGAGAAACAGTGGTTTCTTGTGAAAGGGAAGTTAGGTTTATATTCTTATATCATATCATGCCCACTGATTTTTCAATAAATGGGGGATACTGCTATCATACACCTCAGGAAGACACTCACTCTAGAGTAGATATTCTGGATAGTCTACATGCTGCTTGTGAATGTTTCCAGTTTTGGAAAAATATTTTACTACAGCATTAGCACCTCATGGTAATGATAGGTATCACCTGGATTTCTTTACATGATCAGCTTTGAAGTATAAAACCAACATTGTTTGTGTAATTTTGTTTTTTTCTCAATGAACATAATTTTCTGTTTTCTCTAAATGCATTTTATTACATAAATGCTTCAAACATTATCTCATAGTAAATATATTTGCCATTTCCTACTGGAATTAGTATCCTTGAGATAGTTGTGACCAGGTTGCTCAGGTCAGACCAGGCATATAAGTGTCTGCAAATCAGCTATGGAGGGAATTTCGTTACTGTTAGTGTTACATGTTTTTACAGCAAATTTGGCATAATGAGCTCCATCCAGAGAAGTTTGTACCCTTGGGACAAAGAGTGACCTTCTCCTTCAGTGTGGCTGAGATACATGGTTTGGGAATCATATAAACTAAATTCAGAAATGGTCCAATGGAATTGAATTTTTTTAAAAAGATGATGAAGAGAAGAGGTTTTGTTTACCCTTTGGAAAGGAAATGTGGAAAGACAGGTGATATGTCTTAAAACATATAAAATGGAAATTCATAGATGGGGGAAACAATTAATTATACATGACTATTGTTCTTAGAATAAGATAAAATAAACTTTAACTGCAGCAAGAATGATTTAGGTTGCACATTACAAAAAAACTTTAAACTGACAGAAGAGGATGTGCGTATTGTTCTGTGGAGACTGCAGAAAGAAATTCCACCTCTGAAGCTTTCAGGCAATGATTTCAGACAATCATCTAACAGAGAAAGATTAGATTTTGAAGAAACAGTACTTTGGCAGAGATTTAATTAAGTAACTTTTTTTCTACTCCTCCTCTATGATTCCATGAAGATTGTGACATCACTATGGGGAATATTGTAACACTTAAAACAGGAAAACCATGTCTACTGAACATATTAACCTTAAAAATACTTGAATATCAATCAAAAACATGTATTGTATACAACTGATTATCATTGATGCATTGATTGCATATTATTCCAAAACCAGAATTTATCTGGAAAATAACGTATCCAAATAACTGGATATGTTCTTATTATGTCAATAACAGTTATACACATACATAGAAGACATGACAGGGTATATAATCTTGATAATTACAGAGCCCATACTCAGAGCTTTTCCACTGTTTTACATGTGTTTCTTTTTCTCTGTATTAATAAAGCTTTATTTGAGTCACTGTGGAAATCTCAGAGTGAAAATTTCTTTGCTCATGTAATTTGGAAAAAAAAATAAAAAGAGTTGTGATGTTTTTCCGTCATTCAACCAGGATGAAATATCATGAAGTATAAATTTTATTTTAAATGATTTATATGAAAAAAATTTCCACATCTCTGAAGTGTTAATTATATGATTAGCTGCTGTAGGGCTCAACATTGTATTGCCGAAAAGTAAAATTTGCAAATGGAAGTAAAATGGTTGGTAAGATCCCACATAAACTAAAATTATTTTAACTAATATCATCCTGTATTACAAAACAAGTAATTCCTTATATTTTGCATGTCTTCTGAAAAAACAAGTTCCTTTAGCACACAAAAATAAGAAGTACTTTTTCAGCTTTTTCACAATGCTGAGTTTGTGGTTTGGTAATATCAGAAATACCTCTGCAATTTCTTTGAGATCTCAAAACACTTTGTCAATGGTGACAACTAAACCCAGGATTGTTTGTGTCAGGATGATAAATTTAGTCTTTATCTTTCAGAAATTATGCTTTGTCTACTACAGCTCTTACATAAAATATTCAACATTTTGTTTGCTCTAATTTAATAACAGTTTTATTCAATAACAGCTCTTGTCAAAATTTGGGAATATAGTGTTTTTCTTTTCCAAATATTTTCATATACTGAGCCACATTAAAAAGCCTGAAGCAACTTTGTTTTTCAGTATTACAAATTATATACTACTTCTGCTTGTTGTGTAGGGTACTACAGGGACAATTTCAGTTCAGAACAAAATAGAATATTTCCTCCCTCTACTGGGTATAGACCACTCTAAGAGTTAACATTGCTTTATATATATCCCTCCCTAGTTTAAGAGAGGAGTGTGATTTAGAGGAATCTTTTTCTGGGTATAACAAAAATTGTTCATACAAAATTTTCCAAAATAACTGATGTTTTAATTCAATGCACTGAATTCTGTTTTGTGAGAACTGAACAATTGCCCAATATTAACACCGTATTGTATACAGATTTTGGGGGAGTTGGGGGGGTTGGGAGGTGGGTGGTTCTTCTTTGTTTTTCTCAGTTTCTCAGTTTCAGCCTCCACTTCTTTAATTTAATCTACCTGTGTTTGGAGGCAGTCACTATTAAAAAATCTCATACTGTCTTAGCATGCAAAACACACCTCATTAGCAACAAAGACTGATGTGAACATTTACTTTGAGGCTGTGTTGGCTTTCCACTCACTTCAAAGCAGAGTTCAAAGCCCTGATCCTAATAAACGCTCTAATGACAATATTGCAGAAACATTCAATGCACTCAGCAAAGGCCATTTTTTAAAACATGTTCTATTCTCATTTGGGTGACAGATAAGTGCTTAAATTCTCAGCTCACTGCATTAGCTAGTGAGTTGTTGGAAATCTGGAGATTAATGCCACTGGATGCTAAACAATTCTGAGTATCTGCCATTTATTATCAGGTCTTTCAGGGAACTAACGCCTTGTGAAAATAGAGTCTCTTCTTAGAATTTTACCAGGTGAACTCTCAACTCCCTCCTAGTCTCACTTTCTATTATTTCTAGGGTCTAGGAAAATCTGATCCTGAAATTAAAGTTTTCTCTAAACAGATCGATATCTGTTTGCCTTTATGATTTTTTGTATAATCTATGAAATGATAACAATTTTTCTATCTTACAAAAACGCTATTTTGTTTTGCAGGTGTAGATCCTTGAACATGTGATCCTTTCTGCAATTTATTGTCTATAGCACTGTTTTATACTGAATATTTTTCCTCCTCAATATATTCCAAATGTTTTTCACTTAAATCTTGGTATACTGCTGTTTATTTGAGGCCTGACTTTGACCACTATTGTACACATACAATGGAATGAACCTCTACTATTTTCTATTGAAATTGTCCAATAAATAGTCCAGTGGAGATTAATCAGTGCCCCTTTCTCCCCAGTTCTGCTCCAGATAACTTGTGCTGTAGGTGGAAATGGGCTTCAGAAGTTCCTACCAAAATATAAGTGGCAAGTTAGCTCCTATGTTTACATATTTGTCTTTGCTTAATTTTACTCTTTTCACATAAAAGACAGCTAAATTTGCTAGAAAGACATCATAGCACAGACATGGACTAGAACCCGCTAAAAAAATTTATCTGTACTCAAGTTGTACCATATATTTATAGAGGCCCTTCCCTTGGGCTTGTTATGTTGCTTAGTGGAAAGCTGAATTAATCTGATCTAGGTATATAAAAGCATTGATATGGTTGCTCAATATTCAAAATCTTATCCTGTAGCTGTGGATCGGAGCTCAAGAGCAGGAGGCCAAATGGTTTGCAAGATAGTCGGTCTCATTTTTCTGTCAGGTCTTGGCTTAGAACTGGGCAACTAAAATCTACATTTTGTAAGTATCTCAAACTTGTCAGTCAAGGAGGATCAAGCACTTTACCTGTTGCTGGATGTTAGTGATGATAGTACAAATGTGTTATTAAAAAATCAGTGCTGATATAGGACAGAGCTACATCCAAGTACTCTACTGGAGGTGGAAAAGCCCCCAGACAATACCTCTCACATACCCCAATAAATCTTATGAATCAAAATTTAATAAAAATCAAGTATCAGGATTTTTCAATGTGAAATTGAAGGGGCTGCCCGTATATTAGGTTGCCCCGAAAAACCTACAGATAGGTGGTTGGACTATTGGGATGACTTGGAGAAATTAAATTAGTGTAAATGTTTCTTTACAGTACATGGGCAAGTCTAGATTCTTCTGATATCTGTGAGAAAAACACAGATAATTTTGTGTGTAATATGGATTGAAGCAGTGAATTTAAATCTTCTTTCAAGTGAAGGGTAGAATCTTGACAATGTCCCATAAAAAGACGTCTTCAGAGCTGAAAAACCCTTGGACTGAAAGCTTTCTGGATCAGTGGGAAAAGGCTTAAATTCTGCCTTGGTTTTAGACATCAGAAAAGGCTTTCAAGATCACCCCATAAATGCTTTTACAAAGATATAAGAAAACAGCAAGTTATTTGCACACACACTTATTCTGCTCTGTTAAATATGATTTTCAGTTTATGTTGATTTAAAAAAAAAACTCAATCATCTCAATATTTTTGTACAAAATATTTTTTTCTGTAAATAAAATATGTATCTGATACTTCATTTAACAAGAGCCAAACTGTTATTGTTTGCTTCTCCCTATTAGTCGTATTAATGAGATGCCACAGTGGTACTTAGGAAAATTTTCAGTCAGTGCTAAATTAGGATAGAATAGAGTAGAACAGAATAGTTCCAACTGGAAGGGATCTACAGTGATCATCTAGTCCAACAGCCTGACCAATTCAGGGCTGACCAAAAATTAAAGTATATTATTAAGTACATTGTTCAAATGCTTAAACACTGACAGGCTTGGAATATTGATCACCTCTCAAGGAAGACAATAATGTGTGTGAAGGAGCATAAACATCTGGTGTAGCAGATGTTTATGCACATAGTCTAATTTCATGAACATGGATAAGGATTCAAAAGTGAATTAGTGTGTTCAAGTATTTAATTATTTAGAATTTTGTGATTGCAAAATTACTGTAAAACCAAGTTTCAGAAGAACAGGAGAACTAGGAACCTTCATCAGTCCCATTAAAGGAAACCACAGGAATCTATAGTTGTTGAATAGCTTGCTTAATGATGAAAATTCTCCTTAGAAAATATTTGTTAATCATTACAAGTAAAAAAATTTTTTATCTTTCTAGTTATTTGATAATTATTGCTTACATGGTTTATAAGGAACTACTGTCCCTAATCACTCTGAAAAGAACTTTAAATTACTAGAACCTGAAAGAAAATGACACAATTACTGTACAGTCTTGAACAGAATACTTCATACAGGATCTTAGTGGGCTAAATATAAAAAGCAGCTATCAAAGCAAAAGCGTATGTGCAAAAGCACATAATTGCAGCAATAATTGACATAGAGTAAGATAAAATATTTTCTGACAACAATACACTATCTACTTGTAAGCTATTTACAATATAAAAATGTTTATTGAGAAAGAAGCCTCTAACATCATGTAGCACAATCAAATCTCTCAGATTTTTTGAGGAAAACATTTTCCCTTAAGAAATATATATTAACAGATGTGAAATCTGTATTAAAAACCAGAATATCTGAGAAGAACTAAGTCAAAACACAGGTTTTATCTTTTACAAGGTTGACCATAGGCCTGTTGAGCTAGTTCTCAGGCCTTCTCTAAGGTTATGGAAATCTCAAGAAAAATGTGCTGAAGTCTAATAAGGATCATAAACTCCTCATTCAACAGTTCCCAGACTACAGTGCATGTACTAGAATAAGTGTCTGCCCTAATGAAGATCATTAAAATTTCTAAGGTGATGTGCTGAATACTTTTGAGTGTCTGAGGGTCTGAAAATCACCTAACTGATTATAAATTTGTCATGCTGTGAAGATTTTTGTAAGATGCTTTTAATTTCAGATACCTCACTTTGGTAAGGTAGAAGGGAAAGGTGATGATTCAATGAACAATTTGACTGCAGGGAAAAAAAGTAAAAGCCTCTAAACATCCGGGGTGTGAGGAATAGTACTGTAAATTTGTTTCCCAAAACATTTTTGAAAGAGATACAAGAAAAAGGATGAATACCTGAATATTTCTGTCTAGGTTCTGAAAAGAAACTGTATGCAGCTGTGATTTTTGGAACGTACTAGTATAATAATACCCAGAAGAGGCTGTGGGGAGGCCTCATACAAGTCTGCAACTTCGTCATGAGGGTAAGTGGAGGGGCAGCACTGACCTCTTCTCCCTGGTGACCAGTGACAGGATCTGAGGCAGGGAGCTGAGTCAGGGGGTATATAGGTTAGATGCTAAGAAAGGTTCTTCACCCAGAGGGTGGCTGGGGACTGGAACAGGCTCCCCAGGAAGTGGTCACAGCCCCAAGCCAGGCAGAGTTCAGGAAGGTTCTGGACAACGCTCTCAGGGGCATGGTGTGACTCTTGGAGTGTCCCAAGCAGGGGCAGGAGTTGGACTTTGATGGCCCTTGTGGGTCCCGTCCAACTCAGCATATTCCATGATTCTATAATTCCCTACCTATATCAAGCAGAATTGCGCTCTGGACCTGTAATATCAATGGACTATTCCCATGGATCCCAGGGGACTTTTAGCCAGGCCTTTATTTCTTGTAGATTCAGCACTGTGACTTGATTTCTTAAATAGGTATATATCTGTGACTACATATGTATGTAATTCCTGCTGAAGTGTGGCTGTAGTGTACTCATATCAACTGACAACAGAATTTTTAAAAATTTAGTTACTACAGTCATTTTCTTTCTCTTGTTTTTCCTTAGCAAAACTAAACTTCAGTTCAACTTTGTTTCAGTCAGTAAAGCTGCTCTTTTTTCTCATCTTTGCCTATAACTAGATGTAACTTTTCCCTCAGTTAAATTGTTTAACACAGATTGTTCCTCCCTTGGGAATAGGGGGGGTTTTGCTGTTATTTCCCAGCCTCCCTCTTCCACTCCATACCTGTCAAAGGATGGCCTTAAAGTTAATGAATCCAAGACAGCAGGACCCAAAATGTTGCTGACGTCAGCTTTCTGTCTTAATTCCAAACAGCTTTGGAAAATAGTCTTATATTATCAGGTGCAATTTAAATTGATTTGCAATGTGAGCAGGTCACATCTATGTCTCAGCAATCAGGAGCAGTGAATCCCTAGTGAGCCCTTGCTGACTATACACAAGGTAGGATTAGAGTTAATTTTTATTCTCTTCCAATACGTACAAAAAAGCAGAAGAGTTATCTACTGTAGCAAATACAGGTTTCAGATAATATGATTAAACCATGGAAGTTAATCTGCTTTCCTCCATGCTTGTGGATTGAATCAAAATTCTGTTAAGTTCCCATCAAGCAATGATATTTATATGATGAAAATTTTCAACCTGAAAATAACTGGTATATAGATCTTGACATTGGGTGCAGTTCAAGGTGGGCACAATGTGATAAGACAGCCTTCGCAGCACCCAGAGAATTCTGCATTTAAGTCTTAGCGGTCAGACACTACTCAGTTCCTGTCATGTGTGTGCTTGTCTCCAAAGCAGAGATATGTGAAGTTTCCACAAAAAACCCTCCACTCAATGAATGTTCCAGATGCTAGTAATCTTAGGACCTGATGATATATCCTAACTTCTGTCCAATTCAGGAAGTGTGAACAGGAAAAAAACAGAGAATCAGTTATGTGCTATCCACTGCATTCCACATGATGTCATTTAATAATAAAAATTAGTTGTCAGTACCTACAGAAGCACCTAGAAATTTCTTTATATTGAACTCATGCTATATTGTTGTGGAGGATCTCATGGGTCATCACACGCAGACCAATATGATCAGGTGAAGCCATTCATTACAGATCAGAAGGCTACTTATATATATTTTCTACTTCTCTATATGCATGCAAGACATTGGTTACTAGCTACTTGTTTACACATCTAAACAAATCACGTAGAGCGATGGTGGGCTGTCATGCCAACGCTGTTGCTGCTGCTCTGCCTCGCTAAGGCTCCACAACCTGCTGTTCACACACTCCGTTGTTTACATTCTTAGAAATAGTCCACACTTGGCAGCTACCTCCACAGCTGCACTTCAAGGACATATTTACCTTCTTGCTTGTTTTGCTCAGCTAAGTTAAGGCTGGATTGTGCACGTCTCAGTGCCTTGACTATTAAGAATCCCTCAACACTATATCTTATGAAACAGTCATGAAATTTAAGTTCCCCTTTTTTTGGGCTCATCACTACAGGCTTATATACATCCAAGTGAGGTCATCCTAGTTTTCATATAATATTGCTGCATAGTTGGCATATTACAGCTCTGCACTACTAGAAAGATCTAGCTCTACCAAATAGCGTACACATGAACCTGAAATGCAATTTCTTTTACCAGCCAAAGGCTCTAATATTTTTATAATTATTATGCAATTTTCTCACATTCCAGTATTTGAAGGGATAAAAACTCCATCATGTTGTGTTGCTGATTTTGGGTTTTTTTCTCAGTACTGGCCTCAGCTGATTTCCATTTTTATATAAATGCTTCAGTTTTTCCACTTAACATTTTCTGACCTTTTTTATTACTTTTTATTATCTATCTATCTATCTATCTATCTATCTATCTATCTATCTATCTATCTATCTATCTATCTATCTAATCTATCTTTCTGTCTGTCTGTCTGTCTATCTATCTATCTATCTATCTATCTATCTATCTATCTATCTGTCTCTGTGTATTTATGTGTACACATTCACATTGTCGCAGACTGGACTTCCAGAATAAAGTCTCATGGACTGTAATGTCTTTAACCCAGGCATTCAAAAACCAGAGAAAAAGGCATTTCCTCATTGTATGAAGCAGTCACAGTGATAGCCCTAATTTGGAGAAGCTGTGGTTATCTGCCTATTACCTCCTTATTTATACTTTTTTAAGGCCTTAGCAGATATGTTAAAAGATTTTGTGAGTGTCCACAGTCCAGGATTCATAGTGAGGTTTGACATCAGCTGTGCCTGTGCCATGAGAAAATCTCTATTAAGCAGAGAAAGGTTGGGACAAGGCTCAGTTTGCCACTGAAAATAATTAATAGTTAATAGTAATTATCTATCTGAAGATAGAACAGGACCATCTGTGCTTAACTTTTCTGATTCCAGGGAAAAAAAAGCAAGCTATCAATGTTTTTCAGCTTTGTATGGTTTTCAGTGGTTTGCATCTTGAGTCCCATATGGAATATTTTCCCCACAGAAGATTATCTTTAAGTATCAAACTATCTCAGCAGGACCCACAAAATTTGGATTATATGCCTGGTCTTCCTTTTAAGCATAAACAGCATGAGAACTACCTTTTGGTAAAGGGCTTAGAGATTGATGGATAAAATGTGTTATACATTAATTAAGATAGTATTGCAAAATGGTAAGTTCTGCTCTGATCTAAAGTGTAAGCTGTCTTCATTTTATTTTTGTTTTAGTTGACTCATGCCACAGCAGGGTCTTAGAAATTAATGTAAAACCCAAAGAGTGATTGAAATGTACTTAATAAATCAGGTCTTTTCATGCCCGTCTGTTATAATATGCGGCTTTTGAAATCTCAAAAATGGATTGACCTATTTTTATGTTCATTTTACATTGTAAAACTATTTTTCAAACAGGCTATTAGGCTTTAAAAGTTCTTGGATGTGGTCTGACTGTATAAATTCCATACTTTTTATACACACTCCTTATATAGTTTTGCTCAGTGCAGCAATTTTGGCATTTGGAGATATGATTCCCTCCTGCTCCCCACATTTGCTGAAAATTTTGGGGCAAGAAACTGTTTTCTGTAGTTCACACAGAAATTGACATTTAGCTCATTATTCTGTGAAAAATGCTTTGTGATCCTAGAGTATTTCTATGCACTATGGAAGTGCTGTCATTATTCTTTTTCCTTATAAACCCCTGCATACAGATGCCATCGTTTCACTCAATAGAGGAAAGATGTTAATAGCAATTTGAGCCTACCCCTGAAATCTGAATTTTATAAGTACTACATTCCTGTCAGACCTGGTCTGCAAAAGGAGAGGTTTCAATAGACCTATAGCTCAGGAGGATGTCTGTACAATTGAGGCAGTTCTGCCCCCTCTTCTAGTGGTAGCAGTGGCACTTCTGAAGCCTCATAACATTTTCAGCCTCAGTTAAAACAGAAGAATTGCAGCCCATGAGAAGGATTCACATTGGAGAAGTTCATGGAGGATTGTCTCCCTTGGAAGAGGCCCCAGGCTGTAGCAGCATCCTCCCTCTGAGGAGGAAGGAGCAGCAGAGACAACGTGAAGAACAGCCCCCATGCCTCTGGGCCACCGCAGGGGAGGAGGCAGAAAAAAATGGGAGTGACGTTGAACGCAGGAAGAAGGGAGGGATGAGAGGAAGTTGTTTTGAAGGTTTACTTTTACTTCTCTTTATCCTAGTCTGATTGGTTTGGTAATAAATTAAATTTGTTTTCCCCAAGTGGAGTTTGTTTTGCCTGTGGCAGTAACTGGTGAGTGATCTCTCCTGATCCTTGACCACTGAGCCTTTTACTCTCTCCCCTGTCCAGCTGAGCAGGGAAGTGATAGAGCGGCTTTCGTGGGCATCTGGCATCCAGCCAAGATTTGCTTCAAGAATTTGTTTCAGAAGAACTTGTGGATGTGTAAGAAATTACTGAAAACCAGAGATACAGGGCAGGTCTTAAATTTAACCTTGAAAACTCCATTCTAATGGAAAACCACCTTTCCTGTGACATTGGAAATACTTGTTTTGTGAAAGCGTATGATGTCACAAGTGAGAACTGAGATAGATATGTTTCACTGATAAAAGGTTATACTTTCATGTCATTGCCCTTAGTAATAACATCAAGGCAAACTAATAAACTGAATCAAGTATCTTTTGTGAAATCTGTATGCAATTTCCCTAAGGAATTTCCAGGAGTGCAATCTGGTATTTTGAATATCTCTTTCAAAGGGGACTTTTTTCTGCTGTAGATTATGTTTTATGCTAGTATTTAAACACAACGTATCATTTGTTTTAAGAGAACTTAGGTTTAATTGCTGCAGACAAGATATGGTTCTTCATCAAGGGAATTTTAGAAAGCCTTTTACCCATTAAAATTTATACTTATTAGTTACCTGATGACCTGTAATTAAATAGACTCTCGCTGTCTGGTCGAGCCCTGGCAACAAGTTTCCCTCTGAACTGTCCAATCTCCCTCTGAGCTATCTAATCATTTGCTCTGCCAGGTCTCAGTTTTAATTTTAAAGCCCTGTCCTTTTCAGCTGTCTGAGCTGGTTTTGTGCTCTATCTTCAACCCCTCTATAGAAATTTCAACTCAGGTAAAAGTTCATCTCTTCAGGCAGTAGCTAAGAAACACACAGACCGTGTAAGGGTTTTGTAATCACTTGTTATTTTAGCCAGTAGAACACATTTGCAGATCTAGAAAAATTAATTAAAAAATACTTCAATATTTTCTCTTGCTCTGATTTCCATAGGCATCTCAGCATGCTTTGACCTTCACAATCCCTAGTACAATCCAGGGGTCTGCCACTTTTCCTCAAAATTCTTAAAATCTTGGTGCAGATATTTGTACATTTATATCTTTCCACTCTCTAAGTTTCTTGCATGTCTATTGAAAAGCTTCTCACTTATTATTTTCAGCTACTCACTTTAAGGATTCATTGCTCAGCTGTGTCATGTAATCACCATCCCACACCCAACGATGTGGGACAGCTCAGTTACCTCTTTTACAAACGTGAAAAACTCTAAAGCCATTTATTTACCTTAGGGAGCTCCAGCTGATTGAAAGATCATAAAAATCTAGTGATTTTTCCACTGTTAATTGTATTCAAGGTATAACAGAATTGCTCTCTTTTGGATTTATGTCAGTATAGAGACCAAATGGGTAGAGGAGACAGCCACATACCATGTTTAAAATTAAATGTTAAAATTAATTAAATTAAAATTAAACAACCTGAGAAAAATTTGATCATTTTACAAACACCATTCAGTGTGGATTTGGTTTTTTCTTTTTTTGGTAGAAGGGTTGGATATCTGGCAACATTTTCACTGGGGAAAACTTTTTCATTCGAGACAGCCCTTAGAGAACAAATACCTTGTCTGTGCTGTGGTGTTTTGTAACATTTAGATGTCTGATCCAAATACCTATATAACTTATCTTTAAAGAGAACTGAAAACTCTGTTTTTGTAGGTCACATTCCTGTTTGGTTGTCAATGTAATATTTGAAAAGAAACTGATGGACCTACACCATATTACTCAATCTAATTCTTCTTGGAACTCATAGTTTTGCTCTTCATTCTTTTCTGTAGAGATTAATTCCACAACTTAATAACATTGTAAAAAACAGACTCTATTTTTTTTATTCCACTTCTGTTTATTCTATATACTGATTGGTGAGTAATAGTACATAAGTGATCCCCAATGAATGCACTTTAATTTTTTTTTTAATATATATGTAAAGATCCTTACGTTCTAACTAAAAACTGAGACTGTTAAATACATGTAGAAACCTATTCATACCTCTATTTGCTTTGTCGCCTTTATGTTATACTTACCGCTTTATCTTTTTTTTGTTTTTCTGATAAAACTGTACACTGCATTCAGGATGTGGATAAACCATGCCTTTGTACAGTGGTACTGTAATATTTCCTGCCTTGTTTTCAATGGCTGTTCTAAGAATTCTTAGTTTCTTATTTGTGTTTTAGCCACTGGATAGCTCCCATCTGTGGCTTGCAGAGAAGATATTTTCTCTTTGATTCTTTACTAATACTTCCAAAATTCTAAGCAGTTTCGTGTTTCTCTTGGTTTTGAAAAGGTGTTATCATCAGGAGTTATGCTTCTGGTAAGCAGTTCTTGGAATATTTCTGGTCATGAGGTTTTTAAAATCTCTTTCCTAAAAGCTGTTAATTTATTCAGTGTTATTGTGATTGAATAGTTGAACATTTTTTTTGTCTGCATTATTTTCTAGTTAGAGGTATAGAATATACTCTGAGTACTTTCACATCATCAGCAAACTTTGTTATTTTACTTTTGACCCCTTCTCAAAGATCACTCACCCATGTGATGTGATCACTCACCCAACCTATGTTGTGTCATAGACTGCATGTGTCCCCTTGGGCAGACCTTTCACTGGCCTAATTTCAAACCATAGTTTTTCCCCAATACTGTGAATTCAAAAGGACTTTATTCTTATCTCATGGTGGTTTAATTTCTGATGAGCTTTTAGTGAAACAAATTTTTGAAAGCTCTTTGAAACCCAAGTACATTTCATAGATCATAATATCTTCATACACCTGTTCTCAGAGTAAAAATTTATGAGGTAAGACTACTCTTTTCTTAGGGAGATATTTCCCAGAATACTTTGTTTATACACACATCTCCTCATTTTGTTCTTTATGACATTGATATGCCTGGTATGAAGGTTAGCCTTCCTGGGCTATCATTCTTTGATCTCTCCTAGGAGCTTTTTATCAGACTGTGTCACATTTGCTACCTCTTGGTATGGAGAATGACTTAAATGATAAGCTGTACACTGCAGCAATTTCACATCTGAGTTCTTTTAGAGCTCTTGAGTGAATACCATCTGCTCTTGGCAGTTTGCCACTATTCAGCTTGTTCTAAATCCTCTTATAGTGGTAAACCAGTTGGAGAAAATTCCTCAGTCTCCCCTTCTGTAAACAGTGACTCAGTTGGAAACCTCAGCTCCAGGGTTCATGACACCTTGACTTCCTTGAACCCTTCTTTTATATTATCATTGGCAATACAGTCAGTGGTTATGTCTGCACTGGCAAGGAGTTCAGACCAATCCGTATGTGATGCAACTGTTGCTGAGGACCTGCTACACCACTACCCATTTTTCAGTATCCTTTTTTTTTGTAAGTACATATATTTGTATAATTCTAATCTAGTCCCATGGACTGAAGAACCACCTGGCATGTATTAGGTGCACTCCTCTCCAGCTTAGTTTCTTTTGAAAGTAATCTACTTCATGCACTCCAAGATTGCACTCAGCCTGGAAGAAGGGATGATGAAAAAAGTTCATGTTCACAAAGATTCCTCCATGGGGTACATAGCTGATGTCACACATTGATCCAAACAGAGAAAGTTACTTCTGGGGATCAACTGAGCAAAAGGAGACAGAGTGACAGGGAATGAGAGAGGGGAAAGAGATAGCGCTACTAAGTGTATGTCTAGGAAAGGAAGTGGTGGAGGGCTCACAAGGTGAACATATTCCCTGGGCTTCCTCTCCAGTGCAGCAGGGTCATCCACTAATTCTCTGGGTATAGTAACTACAGAGTTTTTGTCAGAGCTCATTCAAAGTCCCTATTAGTTTTGGTGGGGGGTTTTGTTTGTTTGTTTGTTTGTTTGTTTTGTTAGTTTTTGTTTGTTTGCTTGCTTTTGTTTTGTTTAGATTTTTCAGAGGGTGGGGTTTTTTTTGTCAGGGGTTCTATTTATAGCCTTATCAACACTGATTAGAGCACATTTCACTAGGGACAGTTGTGTGATGATTTGGTCTTAAAATTTTTGTATGCATTTTATTGGGTAAAATAAAATAAATGTGAGGCCTAATGCGAAAGATACAATCCAAGGGCAGAAAAGAGGAGAAAGAAGGAATGATTTTCATGTGAGTGCCCCAAGAACTAGCTGTAGGAATAACATTGGGATTTAAGAGTTAAAGGCCATAACAACAACCGCATGAGCTTCGTGGGGAAAAGTACTCCCCAGAAACACTGGAAAACTGTACCAAAGCAGCTTGAGTGGAAGAGCAGAGGGATGCAGGGGAAAGCTGCAGCTACTGAGCTGCAACCAAAAGGCTATGAGCCATACAAAGACACTGTGCCCACTGAGAGCGGGGACTGTATGGGGAAGCTGCACTCTTGATCCAAACTGTAGCCTACCAGTGCATGTCCAGCATCTCTGCCTGTGAGCAAGATCCTGGCCCTGAAAGTTGTTTCTGAAAAAAGAATTGCAAGAAAAAAAATAATTTGAAACAAGGTACTATAATTCTTAATTTATCTTGATATAATTAGCAGTATGTTTATTTTGCCCACTTAACAACTACTTATTTAAAGGTTGTCTTCCTACTCCTCTTTTCAGTTTTCCAACGAATAATTTTGCTTTGTGCTATATTGAATGCAAAATAATTTGTATATGTTTTTATTTCTGGAATCTATTTACTTTTATTTTTAGCAGTCATAATTTGATACATAAATATTTTGTCTTTTCACCACACATTTTTAATTCCCTTTTCATTAAGCTTCTATCTTTCTACATTTTCCCTTTTAGAAGTTTAAGATGCATTGCAGTCCCAGGCTTCTCTCCTTTATAAGAAAGTTGAATCAGAGTGTATATAATATGAGGCAGCATATGTTATAGTAGTGAATTGTAGTCAGAAAGACACACATGGAGGTACAATTAATTTCCAACTCCCATTTGAAAGTCAGCTATATCTGGTTGCTTCTTGCCCTCCCTCTGCCCATTCCTTTCCATGCCTCCCTCAGCTCTGGGGATCATCTACCTTGTGTTCAAGCAGCATGGCACACAGGTTGTGAAGCCTATTAAAGCCCTTCCTATGTAGATATAGGGCTGATTAAATCACTTGTTTTCTGCTGACTCTTTTCTAATTTACCACAAACCAGAAAAAGTATTTTCAGGCCCATAAGATATAGTTTCCAGACAGAAAATTACATTATTTGTAATCATTGGGAATGACACACTATATACCTAAAAAAGCTGCTCAGAGGGAAAAAGTCTTTTAAATTTTAATTATATTTCTATAATTTTTGAAACAGAAACTAACTCATGAGGACTCTAATAAAAAAACCCATTTCATACTTGAAAGGCTCCAAAATGTGGTACTCTCGGTTTCTGAGCTCATAAAACACTTTTGGGTACTACATATCTGACATATGCATCTTTCTTGGTATCTCCCTCGGGTGTTCTGACATTAGAGAACGCAGTGCTTGGTACACTGCTCACCAGCTGGAATTACTTACTGCTAATGGAGAAACCAAGGAGGTATAGTGATGTTCTTTAAATAAATTTGGTGAAAAGATAATAAATCAGTATGACTTTTATTTCTTTGAAAGTGTGATAGGAAACAAATTACAAATAATGGATTTTCTATGCTTGATGCAATTTCTGTATCATATGCTTGTTTCTGCCTTATTTGTCTTCTATTTCTGTCCGCCTGGTAAGTAAGGTAAGTAAAAAAGTAAGAACCCTAATTTCTACTATATAGTCTACAAACTTGCTAACAAACATACATAACAAATCTCCCAGGAAAGCAGTCTTCTTTTCTTTCTTCCTTTCCTTTTTCAGTTAGACAATGTTTAATTGTATTTAATTGTTTATCAACTTCTCCAATTACAGCGACAGGAGCAAACCATGAAGGCAGCACACATGTTCTGACCCAACCTGAAAAGTGGTATGTGTCCTTGAATGCTTTGGTTAAGTAACTGAATAAGGTGGTACAGTGGTTCACAGAGAGAATGGATGTGATTTTGTTGGCGTAGTCCAGCACAGCAGAGACAGCAAAGATTCTTTCTCTTCTTCCCAGATGCTTAAAGTTCCTTGACCTTTTAAATACATTTTGGCCACTAGCACTTTATTAAAAGCTGAAGATGAGTAGATGTTAGATTGACATTTCATTTATCCGGGGACGCAAAAGAATTACTTGAATGTAGAACACTATCAAAATATGAACATAACTTTGATTAAAGGTATCTGTTTTCATCTTTGAGAAAGAGAAATTCTTATTTTCTAAATTGCCAGTTCTTCCACTTCACCTACTCACCCTATTCAGTTTTGCTACATTTGGCCTGGAGAGCTGTCTATCATATTTTGCACATAAATTTCTCAATTGTTTCTTAGTGATGGTTCTAATTATCCTAGGCAAGATAGTAAATGACTAGGACACCAGAACTAAAACTGGCAAGTCACTGAATCCAATTATATATTTAAATTCTTTCTCTTAAAAAATACTTAAAGAATTCCAGTGGCAAAATCTAACATATGTAATGGTTAATTACTATTGTTTTTTTAATTCTTTTGCTCACTAGATGATGCAATATGTGCCATATCCCAGAATTATTTTGCATTTTTTACTTCTGTGTGTCGTCCAGTTTCCAGTAACAACTGAAAAAAGTCAAGTAAATTAAAATTAATGAAAACTGAGAATACTATATTTATTCAAACTGGGGTGTGTCTCAACATTAAGAATGATTGCAACCTCTGCAAATTTGGGACATAGCTAGCATGGTATCATCAGCAAGAGAAACGTAGCATTAGTAAAATAAATGAATACTCTGCATAGTCTGTCTTAAGAGTGACCTTCATAGAGTAATGGAGTCTGTATTCTCTTATTCACAGTCTTTTTACACTATGAGTCTGGTCGCAAATGTCACAAGAGGAAACTATTAAAATTTTCAGCATTTCTACCATTAGACTGAAATTCTGTGATAATAGATTTTCTTTCCTTTTGAATGTCATCAAAAGAGAAAAAGCTGGGAAAGGCAGAAATGGATATGTGTGTTGGGGAAGAATTTGTGAGTCAGTCTCTTTACAGCTTTGAGAAAGGCTTTGACTCAATTTGAATTTGAATTGAAAGTCTGAGGTACTTAATTTTTTAGGATCAAGTTGCCTCTGTATGAAACTACTTTTCAAAAATATAGCAACAAAGCATATACTTTGAAAGGTACTTGAAATAATGTCTAGAAACTTAAGAAAGATGAGCTGCAAAAGCATCAGACCACATTATTAGCTCTTAGAGCCTTTGGAGGGTCTGCGGAGGAGTTCAGCAAGAAGCAACCAGACAGGCCACGAAATCTGAGTGACACCATGGGCTCCAAAAAGGACTTGTGCAATGCCATTAGATTTCTGCTAAGCTTTTTGATTCATATCTTCCAAAAACTATTGGCATCTGAAAGTGGACAGGCCAAACATGTATGCATTTATGTTGTCAGGTGTTATTTCCGAGTAACAGGTGACAATGATATATCCTAGTGAGAGATATGTAATTTTAATCTCTAACCCAAAGACTGTGAGGCATTTTACTGCACAATTTCATCAGATTATAGGGAAGGTTTAAACTCATAAGCATTCTCTGTACCTGGGCTCTGTGCCTCTTCAATCATTATAAAAAGCTTTAATTGGGTAAATGGATATCTTAGGGTTTTACTACAACTAAATTTCACTCTCAGAAAAGCATCCAGACTTGAGCTGCATCCAGAATGAAGAGCTATGGTACACAAGATAAATTGATAAGGTTTGCACTCCATTTGTGCTCTGAGATTCCTGAAAATAAATCTCTCTTTGCAATTTCTCTTTAGAAATCTTTTCAGGGTAGCTTTGCTTCATAAGACATAGGATATTTTACTTTTGTTCCTTCAGGCTCAATAATTCATTCTTACTGGAAAAAGGTGTCCTTCCTCTTCTACCTAGAAAGACATAATAAATATCTACACCTCTGATGTCTAAAAATTGGTTGTGAATTGTGCATCTCAGAACTTATATAATTTGAACACATATTTTCACTGCTACAATTCAAATAATTTTTTGCATTTTTACCTTTGCATTCAGAGAACTCAGTCATAACTGGCATAGTGCTGACAAATTTTTTTATTCTGGTTTAAATGCCATTGAAAATATTCCCAATCTGAAGATCACTTTAAAATGGGAAAAAACATGTTCTTAGAGGCATGCCAACCCTCTTGCACTAAAAACTGCTAAGGCACAGACACTCATTTTCTGGTTGAAATCATGGGCGAGTCAAAGAAGAGTCCAAATCCTTTGCCTTTGTAGCATTCAAAGAGTTTATTAATCCCCTGGAAAAATGGAACATATTTTTGGCAATGATTTTATTCTTATTTACTAAGAAACCTCTTTTGCAAATTTCTTTCCTAATGAGTGATTACATTTGAATTACTGACATGATCGTTTAGCATTAGGTTTTTAGAAAGATTTTGTTGTTTTCTTCTTGTTAGACCATAAATTATGATGATATTTAAAAAAAATGCGATAATACATAAATATGGCATTAGAATATTGTATAAAGAATATTAAAAGGATCCACAAGTATTAGTTTTCTCCCATGCATTTACAATTAAAATTTACCAATTCTCCTTTCATATCTTTTCTTTATCAGTTTGTTATAAGTAAAGTTTGAGATTATTGTATAGTTTTACTTTCTCTAAGGATAATTGCAGTATCAGAGAACTGAAATTCCAAAATGGGCTACTACAAAAACCCCAACCCAATAAAATTTAGTATTTTGAGTACACAGTAAAACAAGGACCCAACAGCTTTCTCTATTGGGGCACATCTGTGATAATTCTCCCCATATTATACAGGTTTAGTGTTAGACATATATTTATGATTATCATTCTGTAAAAAATAAGTCTTTATTTTTTAATCAGCTGAGGCTTTGAAGGTTTGCCTTAGAAAATAGACTTTTTTTTCCCCCCATAAAAGCACACTATTTACAGGGCTCTGTACTGAAATAAAGTTTTGGAGTTGTTGCCTCCAAAAAGGTCCTTTTCCATAGCAACAGCCCAACAGAAAGGAATTGTGCCAAAAATACTTCCTGTAAAAAAATAGAGAACAGCATAAACTTGGTGTCCACGCATTTTTCCACAAAAGTGATGTTTCATAATATAAATGTACTCCCAAAAATTTAGTAGTGTGGCATTCTGATTTTACATTTCCACATTTTACCAATGACTGGTTAGCACTTTTGTTCTTTGATTGTCGATGACCTTGTCAATTTGGGGGACAAGGTGTAGGTGCTAGCCAAAAGATAAAATGGTGAAAAGCTAAGGCGCATTACTATATTCCATTGTGGAGAAAATTACTTTCCTGTAACTGTTCAGTGAAGAAGTGAAACTTTTGAGAATCTGTTTCTTAATGGTTTTCCTTACCAGTGGCCTGGAGCCTCAGTGCCAGATGAAACAAAATGATGGGCAGATTTTTGAATTGCTTTTGTCTCTCTGCTTAACCCAAGTGGCCTTTTAAAGTCCAGTCTGTGAAAGGAGTCTTGAGGGTTTGAGGAAACAGTGATTAAAGAGAGAGAGATCTATGATTAGTGTGGAGATTTGTCTGCTCATTCATCTTTATAACATTTAGGGCTTAGTTTTGCCTGGCTATGTATGCTGATGAACTCCTGGCCCTGAAAGCCCAGCAGCTCTGTTGGTTTATTCTTTCCTGTCACATGTGATCCTTGTCAGTTTGTCTCATGGTCTGGAGCATAGGAACCAAAATCCAGTTCTCTGTTCACTGCAATCCAGAAAGGTTTGAGGGATTTCAGGGTGGCCTGAAAGATAGATGTCTCTGTTTCATGTGTCCTCACATCTCCTGGGTTGTTCTTAAATCCCTTATCTCATCCAAGAATGGGCAGTTTATAAATCAGGTGAAGTATGCAGTCCTCGAAAACCTCTAAGTCCTGTACCTTGTAAATCCTGCAACTGAAAGGTAGGTAGCTTTGTGTGAAGCCATACAAAGTATAAAGTAAGCTAAGAGGCAGATTTCATTCTTTGATGCATAGTTGGCATCACATTTAATACAAAATCACCTATGGAATCTTAGCATTGGGAGAGAAATGAGAAAAAGTTGTGAGTCATTTGCATATTCAAATTGCAGAGCCTGACAAATCTGCTGACAGGACCAAGCTGTTAATGGGATTCCAGCACTATCTAGGAAAGTATACACAGCATTTATTTTATTCCTTAGTTCTGATAGTTTTCCTATAACAATCTATGAATTACCTAAGCCCCACTCTGAGAGTAAAATTATTGCATGTCTTTCCTGAATTGCTGGTCTTGTTTATTGGAAAGGTATTAGGAAGAGCTAGTGTTGTATTCAAATACTTCCAGTGCACGCTGTAAATCTTGTTTCTGGGTTGCCCTTCGATCTCTATCCTGTATAAACCAATTCAGACTGTGGCCTACAGTGACTCACTATGGAGACAGATAAAGCAAGATTTGAGTGTGTATTTCATAGCTGTACAAGTCTTCAGCATTTCTAGAATTTATCGTTTCGTATGAGGAATGAGTTTGTCTCACAGATGGGGAAACCTGTAAGGCTGGACAAATCTTCAATCTTATATTTTAAACACTGTAAAATGTTATATTCACTTTAATTTAGTAAAAAAAACTTTAGAATACAGATGTGAACACATCTGGCTACAGGAGATCTGCCTCTGTCAGGGTAACAGGCACTGGATCTTAAAAATAGGCAGGTAGTTGCACTATGGGAGATGGACAGCTGCTCTGAGGACCAGATTTGTCAGTGACATAGATCTGTCACTATTGTGAATCACATTTAAAAGACATAAAATCATAGAAGGCCTAAACATTAAAAAGAAAAAATGTTTTCTAGGTTCATTTCATGCCAGACATATGGAATATGAGAAAGTCATGGATCACCCTTTGTGATCAAAATCAAAACAGTTGTTTATTCTGTTTACATTGTTTATCTTAAGATTGTCTAGCAGAAGCCTGGCATGATGTCTAATGCTAATACAGGAAGCTCCAAGGAAATGTCCTGTGTACATGAATTTTACACTCCATTTTAGCATTCATTTTCTAATAATTTCTTATTAGTGGTTAACAGTGGTTAACACTGGAGAGTGTAATTATTATTGGCAGCATAGATCACTTTTAACAAAATTACATCCCTACTTATTATCATATTACCATAGATACATTATTATTATAGAATAACCTTTACTTAGCTACTAACCAAAAGTAATTATCGCAATGGATTTGAACATTCTAATTCAGTGAAAATGTCCTACTTCCCTTTATGAACAGCCCAGTGTCATCATACCCAGGTAATAGGATCACTCGCATGTATCAATGTACACCCTGTACATAGTTCATACAAATTCCTCAAGCCAGAGTGTTCACTCCTGTATTCCTCCATAACTGAATGGCCATGGTAAGATTAAACTGAAGACAAAATTTGATTTTCTTGACTGGCTGTTGAATCTGTGCTTTTTATGTCATGCAGCAGTAATGGTTACAGCAATGCAGAGTACTTAGTGTGTGCTCATTATGAAGCTTTGGCTGAGTTTTTCTTGAAGGCAGGCTACAGAGTGAAAATACTCTCTGGTTTTAGAGATTCAGAAAGCTTGGAGATGTTTTTTATATGGGGTACATCTCTCGTTACATTCTGCTATTTAATGTGTGAAACAGTATTTTGCTTACAGGAAAGAAAAATAACTTTTTTTATGCTACATATTATTTTCGTATCCAATTGTTGAGACATCCTCCAGGAATAGAACAGGATATGGTCAGGCAGATGTAGTACTGGGATTAGATCAATAGTTATGAATATACAAAAAACTGTTCATTCCAAAAATTCTAGCTGTTGAAAAGGAAGTAGAAAAGAAAAGCCTGCCTTTACTGTAGGATTAAGGGAAGAAGTTTAGAGAAAGCTAGGAAACCAGTTACCAAAATAACTATAAGTAAAGAAAGGCTGAAAAGGCAATGGTGGGTTGCACAAGCAGGTTCACAAACTGCGCTCTTGCAGGTGTTCATGCTTGTCACAGCACGCAGCTTTACAATACTTAGTTCCAAGGAGCAAGAGGTAATGTGCTCAGGGAAACAATAGTAGAAATACCGGTAAAGCCACAGAGATTTAAGAGAGAAAATATCTTATATTGTGCAAAGGAAATAAAAAAGACAGTGAAGCAGAGCCTAGCTCATATATGGGGAAGTTTCTAAAATATAAGTGCAACTTCTGTGTAGTTTTTGATAGAAGTAAAGAAATATTATGGGTTATTTTATGTGAGTTATAAGCTGTAAACTGGTAGTAAACAGAATCAAGCTTGCTATCAAACATATTTTGAAGCTGTGGTCTTACAGTTCTGAATCCCTTCAGATTACTCAGCAAGACAGAGAAGGAGAGCTCACAAAACTGAGCTGTACACACACAGTTTGGCAGACAGCACCCCAGAACAACGGCACTACTGAATGCAAGTGAATATTCCATCTTTGCATTACTTGCATGGTTCTCCTTGGCATGGTCAGGCTATAGGAGATGTGTTGCATGTACTTGCATAGACTTCAAGTGTGAAGTTTAGTTATTTTAACCTGCACTGCTAGCAATTTGCAAATCTGAAGTAGGTAGTGCTTAGTCAGTGCCAGTCCACTAAAGGCAGTGAGATTGGCAGATCTTCATGAAGAAGGGAGGATCATTTACTTTTTAGTTTATGTGAAGGGGAGTATGTAAAAAAAGAGCAACATTTCTGATCTGCAATAATTGCTGTGAAGTATTTAAACAGTCTTTCATTGCAGCTGTCTGACAGGCAGTCTGAATATAGAATGATTGACATTCCTTAAGGTAAACATGCAGGCTTATTATGCAAAAGGAAGCACTGCCTTGAGATAGTGATATAATATCCAACACTGAAGAAAACCCATTGCTGTGTTTTATGTTATCATCCACAGCCTTATAAGCAATTTTCTGAAAGTAAGGACTTTTCTAAATAAGAACATGTAGGACATCCTCATAGGCAGTGACAACTTCTCTGAAAGATGTCTTCTTAGGCTTTTGCTTTATTGACAAAATTAGTTTGGCAAGACATGAAATAAATGAAGAAAATGCACGGGACAATCTGGTCAAAGAGAAATAAGAAAGGGGACACCAGGTTTGAAAGATATTTCATCTAACTTTAAGTAATGGAAAATAATTAAAATTATTACATGGTTTACTACAGAAAAGCTACACTTTTGTTGCTTTTTTTTTGTAATTTGCTTTCATAACATTGTTAGGTTATCATTTCAATAGAAGATATTACCCCCACCACCCTTAATTCAGCATACCACAAGTCTGTGTGTGTCTCCAACTTGATTTATTGTTACTATCCTAAGATTATTTGTATTGAAAAGATCCATTCAGTAAAATATGTCTGGAAACATTGTCCAAATTTCATGACTAGTTTCTTTTGAAGGAAAACATTATTCAGAGCCAGATTGTAAAGTTCATTTCAATCCTTAAGCAATTTTTTAATGTCACTTAAAACCAACAGACAAAAAAAAAAAAAAAAATTCTACCTCTGCTGCCAGGTAACTGAATGAAAGATATGACACTGTTTCACTCCTCCCAATGTACATAGAGGCCAAGATGCTTTTCCCAAAAGCATCAAAAATATCTTGGAAGTCATCAGCTTTCCTGATCATAGTACTGAGGGCCTTTCAGGAAAACAGGGTTGCTGGATTTCCTACTAAGCTGCAGATCTGTTCTCAAAGGCATGGACCTTGAATTGTCTAAACACCTCTACATATTATTCCAGTACACCTTACTTGAACATCACTTACAGAAGGAAAGTCTCGAGATTAAACTAGCTCCATGGACAGTATAACATTTGATTGTTAAGTGTGAAAATATGTCTTTTAGCCTTAATGTTGTCATCCCACAACTGCACTGAAGGCAATTACATATAATGTCTATTAGTCCCTTTCTAATTATATCTATCATAGTACGCTATTTATGGTTGCAACAGCTCTGTGTTTAATCAGACTATTGATTGGTTTCTCCTTAAAATTATTTTGTTTTCTTTCCATAGTGTTTTCAGCCATTGAGAAGCTGTCAGTGTATATAAAGACTCCAAAATAATCACTTCCCTGTAATTTTCCTTCCCTTTGTTGATACATAATTTTATCATTGTTCTGGACAATTTTGTTAATTTTTTACAATCTTAGGGCCTGCAGCATTCAACACCAGAAATAAGTCATCACAAACAGCCTCTTTTGCAACTTTCTTAATGTCAAACCACTGTTTAAACTTGTTTAACCATATTGATCCCTGAAATTAATGCACTATTAAATTATTTTCAATCCGAGAGTTACATGTTATAAAGCTTGAGAAACTGCTCTTGAAGGATACTCTTCACTCTGAGAGAAAGTAGAATATTTTTTCCTTATTTATTTCCATTTCTTAAATTCCTAGTCTTAATCTCTATCTATTATAATAGTTTGCAGTATTAATCAGTTGTTTTTCAGTCTCATTTTTAGTAGGTAACTTCTATTAAGAGCTTTAAAAATATCTGAATAAATTGTAGCTAGCGGGTTTACCTTAGACCTCCTATTCTTAAATCTTTAATTATACTCAGAGAAGAAATATTAAAGCTGGTACTGAGATTTGTAATTTGTTTCATGTGAGCTAGACATCTACACAATAGTCTTATCTTGCTTAGTGGCAATAGAACTATGTTTTTTAAACATGAATAATTGCCTGGTTACTAGCCAGGAAAGTTCTTTTGATATCTAAGTAAGTGTTGCACATGGGGGAATTGGAACAATAACTGAATGCTGATTATGGCTATTCCCGAATTTTCCCACAATTTTGATACCTGGAAATAAAAACGTAATTCTTCTAGGGCCACAAAAACTATAATAGAATTAATGTAACTTTTAAAATGCTGTTTCCTTCCCTCGCATCATTTAAGAACATTGTTCTAAATGAATAAAGATTACCTGATTAATATAGCAGTTCTACTTTAGAATGTATCTGTTTTATAGTCCCTGTCTGCTTCATATAAAATTCCACTTCCTCAATGTTTTAAGTGATATTACGTAAGTATTGCATTAAAACATAAGAGAGTTTAAGGGAACGTTATTTGTATTTCATACATTGCATAGGTGCCTAATGGAATATCAGAGGATATGTTTAAGTTCTTACCTTGACATTTCAATCTGTATATAGTCGAAAACAAGCTGTAGCCAAGTATTTTCCTGTATTTCATTCTAAATTTTTTCACAATTAATGAACAAGCAATATACTTTTGACCAGTGATGAGCATCCTTTTCATGATACGTGATTCATTCTTGCAAAGCAATACTTAATATAGAGAAGGAAGGGACAGCTGGTATTATGATGAGGGTTTGTGACTGGCTGCCTGACCAGATGGACCAGGTGGGTGAGGCCCTTTGCAGGCAGATAGCAGCAGCCTCACACTCTTTGGTTCTCGTGGTGGACTTCAACCACCCCAATATCTGTTGGGGGAACAATACAGAAGGGTGTAAGAAATCCATGGCATTCCTGATAATTTCCTTCTCCAAGTGACAGAGGAGACAACAAGGTGAGGATCTATGCTGGACCTTGTTCTCATCAACAGAGGGTCTGGGGGGAATGTGAAGCTCAAGGGCAGCCTGGGTTGCAGTGACCATGAAAAGATGGAGCTCAAGATCCTTAGGGCAGTGAGGAGGTTTCTACAGCAAGCTCACTACCCAGAAATTCAGGAGAGCAGGATTTGTCCTCTTCAGGGAACTCCTTGGGAGAATACCATGGAATTAAGCCCTAGAGGGAAGAGGGGCCAAGAAAGCTGATTTAACATTCGAGGATTGTCTCCTCCAAGAGAGCAGTTTCCATGAGTAAAAAATCCAGAAAAAGGGCCAGGAGAACTGGGTATATAAGCAAGGAGCTTCTGGCAAAAATCGAAGAAAAGAAGGAAGTTTACAGAATGTGGAAAAAGTGACAGGGCACTTGGAATGAATATGAAAACATTGTCAGAGTAAGCAGGGATGAGATGAGGAAGGCTAAGGTCCATATGGAATTGAATGCTGCAAGGGATGTCAAGGACAACGCAAGTACATCAGTATCGAAATGAAGATTAAGGACATTGTCGGCCTGCTGCTGAATGAGGTAGGTATCTGGTGATGAAGAATACAGAAAAGGCAGAGCTACTGAATCCCTTCTTTGCTTCAGTCTTTACTGCTAAGGCCAGCCCTAGGAACCCCAGATATTGGAGGCAAGAGAGAAATTCCACAGAAATAAGGCTTTCCCTTGATCAAGGAAGTTTGGGTTAGGCAAATGACACTCATAGAATCATAGAATCATTTAGTTTGGAAAAGACCTTTAAGGTCACTGAATGCAACCATTAACCCAGCCCCAGCATGTTCACCACTAAACCAAATCCCCAAAATCTGCATGCACACGCCTTTTGAACACTTCCAGGGATGATGATTCCACCACTTTCCCAGGCAGCCTGAACGTCCTTTCAGAAATTTTTCCTAATATCCAATTTAAACCTCCCCTGGTGCAACTTGAGGCTATTTTCTGTCATCCTACCAGTTGTTACCTGTGAGAGGACAGACTGACTCCTGTCTTACCATGACTTCCTTTCAGGCTGTTGTAGAGAATGATAGGATCTCCCCTGAACCATCTTTTCTAAGGATACGCAAAACCCTCCTGGATATGATCCTGTGCAACCTGCTCTAGGTGAATGTGCTTTTACAGGAAGGTTGGACTAGATAATCTCCAGAGGTTCCATTCTCTGTTTTTATGACTGTAATTTTGTGAAACCAGATTTTTATTAACAAAAAAAAAAAAAAAAAGCCATTAGAGATCAAAAGAAGCAGAGCATAAGGGAGATTTCTATTTAATGGGCAGAGGAGACGCTGGTCACTAAGTGCCAGCACATGCAAAATCACATGCTTTATGTTCAAATTCCCCAAAAAAGATGGTGTATCCAAGTGTTATTGCAACAGTTGCTGCTCTGTTGCTGTGCTGGGAGTTAAATAATGATGAAAACAAATGGGTTCCTTTTTCTGTAAAGAGCCTTGATAACCTCTCTCATGGTAGACACTTAAATGTTCACTTTGAGTTCTGTAACCTGTGTTATACAACCTTCTCTCAAGTAAATGGCTGAGTGCTTGCTCAATAGCATTAAAACATCTGAAATAGCTTTCCAGCTTAAATATCTAAAATTATTTTACTTCCCAGGATATTAAATATTTGTGGCCTAAAAGTACTAAACTTTATTTGGATCATCTGTTAAAGAAGAGCACTTTTCTTTTAAGAATCTGGAAACTGCCCTGCACTAAGGTCTGTGATCAGTTTTGCAGTGCTTATTATCTCTGTGGAGCTCCCTCGGTTGAGCGTTTCACAAAGATTAAAGCTGGCAAAGCCAACAGTGAATGAAGTGACTGCAAATGCACAGATAATACTCCAAGAATGACCCATGATTTAAACATTAGATTTGATGGAACAACTTTGAGACACTTTAGATACTATGCTAAGTAAGTAAGATGTGTGGATTGTGCAGTATAGAGGGACTTAACAGTAAGTTCGTAGAATAGCATAAGTTATACGGTTCATGGCCACAAACTTGCAAGGTAGAGCTGTAGGAAGTTGTACTTCCTAGACTTAGTACAAATTGTAGTGTTGTTAACTGGAAGAAGCTAGTTAAAACAGTATAAACCACTAAGGTTGAAGTAATAATTCTTTGACATTGAATTAGGCTCCAAGAGAATAAATGAGCTTATTAGACATCACTGTCAGTAATAGCGACAAAATAAAATAAATCTGAACTTCCCAAAAGGTGCATATATTCATAGGTGTTAATAACTTACTTTTCAAATCTATTCAAATAGCAGCCAAAAGGCATAAGATAATGCACACGATAATGAAATTTATTCCTGACATAATTCAACTTTCTAATGCAGAAGAAAAAGACCTCAGCATGCATACCATCAACTAATACCAGGAAAAGGAAGCAAAGGTAGCAGTGTAGCTATCACTGAAGTAGCAGCATAACTATCAGGTTACAAAAGAACAGTATAAAGATTTTGCAGGTTCTGAAACAGTTCTGCTCTGTCTCTTTTGTGTATTATGTCATCTGTTAGAGTTACATTCTGGGGGGAAAAAAGTGTTCTTCTCTCCAAAAGCAGAGCTGAAGATACTATCAAAGGCAAATTCCATATTCTTTAAGAGGAAAAATTTCATATTCACATTTTTAAGAGGTTCATCATAGATAAGAATTCTGGAAAGGAATGCCTTTGCAGTGTAAGATACTTCTGTTAGACTGAATAAAAGATATTTGCACAGTCCTTGTTCAAGAAATGTCCTTTCAGAACAGCTGCTAATTCAGAGGCTCATTTAAAGACTAACAATAGGAAACACTGCTCAGATTTCAGAATTCTGACAAGTGAAGTTGGGTGACTCACTGTTGGAGCCTTAGCTTTGTATTTTTTCCTTTCCTGTTCTATTTTGTGACACTGTTTTCACTCCCAGCTATGCTATAAAGCATTTTTTTTTTTTTTACCCCTAGAGATGTCCAGTTAATTGCAAAGAAACTTGAAAGAGCTATTTTGGTTTATTTCATAAGTTAATAATATGTTATCAAATCCCTGCACATTACATATCAATAGGCAGAGCAGTTATTTTTAAAAAATTATTTTCTTTTAAAATCATTACAAGGTTTCCCATAAATTCTTCACCACACCTGCAATATCAAGAAAGGCTATTTTGCCTTGTACGTGGAGGACAATCATTTTGATGATGTATGACATTTAAGTGTCCCTTTCTTATGATTAATAACACTAGACAGCATTGCTGAAGTGATGGATGACATAAAGAGCTATTGCTCTGGTGATGTATTCCAGTAAGGGGACAATTGTGATGTAAAATACATAATAAGAGCAAGTTTCTTGAAGCTATCTATCATCACAGCAATAATCTCCTGTGCTCTATACTCTGTTGGTAGCATTGGTCTGACAGTACATAATATGAAATGGAATCCCTTTACAGATGTGGTATGGCTCACTGTACTATTTTTCTACATAAAATAAGGTTGAAATGAGAAAAGTTAATCCATATTTCTTGGGTGTATTCTGTTTTTGAAAGCAAGTCTCTCTTGAGACAGTAGAGCTATAAAAAAATAGATACCATTCGTTAGTAACTCTGCTTCCTGTGACTCCAAAATGAAGCACTGTCTGGAATATGCAAATTAATCATTGTTTCTGTAGACAAAATGATGCTTCTGACCCTTCTGGTTTGATTACAGAATATATTTCACTGTCACAATATGTAGAATGTATCAGGTTTTTTGTTGTCCACCATGACTGAACTACCCCATGAATTGAAATGTCGGCCATGGGGGCTAAATGTCAGTGATGGCATGAGGGATTTAGAGTTTCAGCCATGGGACCTTGTTATGTTATAATATGTACATTTGGCTTTTATATGAAATATTTTGCTAAGTGTTTGCAATAACATGTTTAAACTTATTATACAAATCAAAATGTGAAACTTGAGGTGGAGGTGCTTACATTGCAACATTGCAATGCAATTATCAGGTAGACTGAACTAAGATGGAAGCCAGTGGGGACTACATTTGCATAATGTTATAGTGATAATGAGGAGGACAGATGTAAAGTCATAGCTCATAACTCAAGTGATAGTCATGAAAATCAGCTTCTTGATGCAGCATTCTGATTTGAGAAAGAATAAGGAACTTAGTTGAGAATTACCCTATAAATCTTGGTCACCAGGACATCCATGCTGTGTTAGACATGGTGCTTTATTGATTTCTGTAATAGCTAATTCAGAATTATTAAATGGTGTAACACAGAGGCAAAAACTGCTGATCATGAAGAAGTGTGACAGAAAAAAGCTGATTTTTATGATGCACTGCTACATTATGCCTTGCAGATAAGGTTTTCTCACACCCAAATGCAATTTTCATTTTTAGTCAAATGTGATTCTATGACCTGGAAATAAACAGTAAATTTATTTCATACTAAGTAAAATAGACTTTAAAAAAGAAATGCATATCAAGTAAGTTTTTAGTCTCTAAAGATTGTCTTTCAGAGGATAGATTAAGAAAATAACACATTATTTCTCTTATACACCACAATAAATTCTGTAACAAGTGTTTCAACACTCATTTGCCTCCAGGTGCCTTTGAGACAATTACATCTGGTATTTTTCAACTCAGAGGATTATTTTTGTGAGCACTAAATGAAATACAGATCTTCCCTTGACTTCAGTAGATAATGTGATAAGATCCCAAAAGACTTTTGCAAATACAGTGTTGTAAAAACATCAAGAATTATCTATGATGAATCAGCCAGTAATTTATGTCTGACAGGGCTGATTGTAGGCTGTAGCTTTGGACCACAGATTATTAAGTTTATATATTTTGTTATTGAATTCTCAATCCAAAGTTCAGAAACCCCACCAGAAATCCTCAGATAATTTCAGTTGTGTGATTTCACTGGCAGAAATGCTGAGAAAACTGGAAATTTTGGAGAAAAAATGAGTGAATCCAGAGTCTAATGGGATTGGCTTGTGTAGAAAGTGAGGTTTTTTTCTTCCTGAGAAAAGATGAATGAAAAAATAAATGTAAGATTAATGAATAGACACTTTTTGACAAACTAGAATGATAAAGAGGACAGAGAAGTATGACACATGGGATTGAAAGTACAGCACTGAGTGGAATTGAGATAAAAGTTAAGACTCACAGTGAAGTGCTAAAATGCTACTGGCACTAACCCATGCCATAATTATACCTATGATTTACATTGCCAAGAGGAACTGTCACTTTTATAAAAACGAACTATTCAAGCTGGTTTATGTTTGCAAGTCATTTTTTCTATCATCACACTCAGTGGTCAATGATATTTAATAAGCACAGTTGTTTAAAAAACCAAAGTGTATGGACTTGTATATAGTCTGTGGTCTTGTAGGTGAAAAACTGGAGTAGAAATAGCTCCTGGACACATTAATACAGCCAAGAAGATAGAAGTAAGGATGAGTACTTTATATATACTTCCAGATGCCATGGTCAGCATCTTAGGCTATGAGATTGCAAAAAGGCCTTCTGCTGCTGAGACAAATTGTAGCTGTTGAAACTGTGAATGGTCAGCCTTGTTAATCTAAAGGATCCTTTGTAGATCATCTGAGAGATGGCCTAAAATACTACCTATCACACCATTTTGTAAAGACATAGATTGCAAAGATTTTGGAAAGTTGTTCTGCCTTGAATCATTCAGAATTAACTAAAGTAAGGACTTTCGAATCTCTCTGGTATGAAAGACATCACCAAAAGTTTTTTGAAATCCTGGGATACTTACTACTTGGTCATACACATTTGAAATTACCTCTGTTCAGCATGTGTATGTCCAAGTAACACAAGACTGTGTACTTTAGTTTTGTGACATGACAAGATAAAAGTACAAACTGTTTAAAAGTGATTTTAAAGAGTTCTTTTTACCACAGCCAAATTATTTATAGGTGCTCTTCATATGATTTACCAGCTAAAATATGAAACCAGCTTTCCTTAAAAAAACCCCAAATTAACATATTTATCACATTAAGTGCTCAGCTTGTAGCATTACTTTTTTGCTTGCATTTTTGTCTATAATATGCATTTAAACCACACAAAATCACATTAATTTATGTATAAATTGTTCCATTGTTTACCCTGCAGAACTATTAATGCATGTTAAATGATTTAAGAATCTATGTAATAAGTCTGTCTATAACATGGGAAACTAAACTCTTTTTTATTCCAGGAGTTGAAAACTAAGGTTTTTATGAAATATTTGAACTCTCCTTTAAATATTAAAGAAGACTTTATAGAAGGGTATTGAGAGAAAACTTTGATTCCTGTGGAGACATTTCCTGTCTGCTCAGGGCTCAGTAAATGATTTATCTAGTCAGGTATGAGTTATAACAAAACCTAATACATTGAAGGCCAGTTATTACTCCTGTTAATATCTTGTGCCCAATGCAAGAGTATGAAAATACTTTAGCCTCAAATATTGTTTAAAAAGCAAATGTACTACATCAGGTTGATATTTAACTTGTTTGTATGATTTACAGTGATCAACTTAGATATTGAGAACCTTTCCTTGATCTAAGGTATATGGTGATATATAGTTACATAAACACAATTGCATAATAACCATTGTTTTAATGAGAATTATACAATGATGTAATGTTATATACACTTTCTCCAGTTGTCTGCAACATAAAAATGTTATTCCCTATCAGCTTCATATAGGCTACTTTACAAAAGTACGATGGAGATTTGTGAATGCTTCTTATCAGCCCTTGCGAAGTGGAAAAATTCAGCAAAGCTTTATATAATGAAAGTACTTTAAACTTATATTTTCTTCAGTCATGTTTAAAGAATTTTTCCATCTGTAAAATTGAACATAATATTGCTGACTTTGAAATCCCTGCACACAAATTTCAATATAAAAGCTTTTCATTACCCTTTAAAATTAGTCCTCAAATATCTAGCTGCCATATCTTGGCAATAACTCCTTAAGAAGTCTTTGTGTTAAGCCTTTTTAAACAGAAATATAAAAAGGCTTATTTTAATTTTTAAAATTATTTATAATTCTTTTTACTGCTTTAACTAAAGGATCTAGTATCTTACTAGACACCTAATCCAATCATTTCAAGTTTTCTCTTTCTGCATTTCCTATTTAATTCTTAATAGGAAAAAAGTCAATGATATTTACTTGTCTGTTTATTTTTATAATGTGTTATGTAAAGCATGTACCTACGTGTTTAACCTTAACCTCTGTTTATCATTTAGGAAAGACTACCATTACACTGTAGACTGTTCATTCAGGGAAATAATATGCTTCCCACTAAACCAATGGTTGTAGGCTGTTTATAAGCACTAACATGGATGATTAATTGAGCACCCGGCAATTACTGACTGGGTAACATGAAGATGATTTGTGAAAATTGGAATTGCCTGTCCTTGCTGTTGTGTATTCTGTATAGCTCTTACTGACATTTAGAGATTTGGGAAGTCATTCGATTTTGTGTGAATGGCCTTGTCACTTACAGTGAGCTTACATCAACCTGCTGGAATTGATGCTGTTAAGCTTTCCTTCAACCATGCTAAGCATTATTGTCACTCAAATTATCTTGTCTCGTTGAAACAAACAGTAAATGAATTCTAAATGCCTTCAAGACTGTGACTTAGTGTCTCACAAAAGGGTACATTCAAATTTCTTGATACCTTCTCACCAAAATAAAACAGTTCACCTTGAGAATGACAAGGAGACAGGATCTTTTACTTTTTAGCCAGTCCATTCAAAATTAGATTGTTTTTGCAAATGAGAGGCACTATTCTAATTGTCTCTTGGGATTTTTTATAAACTCTGTCTTTGTATGTTTGACGATAATCCCAATCTGACTTATGTTTTTTGAATTCACATTGTGTGAAATGTACAATCCAGCAAAATAATTTGAATGTTATTTAGGTGATGATGATTGCCGATTTTCTGAGCCTATTTATTTTAGTACTGGGCCTTAAGTTTCCAACTACTTACTTAAAAGAAACATTGTTTGACTGGTGTCAAGTAAAATCATAAATTCTTCAGCTGAAAACCTTAAAAGAAATGATAATAAAGTTGATGAAATGTACTAATTTCCTGCTAGAATGAGCATTGGGTTATAGAAAGTAAAAGGAACTATTTGCTTATCTATTTCAGTTCTTAGTTTACTAAGACACTGGAGAAATCTCTTCCTGGAGGACTGACCCTATGGAAAGACTCATGCTGGAGCAGGTCGTGATCTCCAGCCCACACTGAACTAGGTCATACATGTCTCCTGTGCAAGGGACCCCACGCTAGAACCAGGGAAGAGTGTGAAGAGGAAAGAGCAGCAGAGATTAAGGACACAAGCAGCAGAGATTAACTGATCACAACCCACGTTCCTCCCGCCTTGTGCCACTCAAGGGGAGGAGGTAGAAGAGTTAGGATTGAGTCGAGTTTGGGAAGAGGCAGGAGGAATATGTGTGTGGGGAAGTTAGTTTTAGTTTTGTGCTTATTTCTCACTATTTCACTATGTTATTTATTGGCAGTAAAATCAGTTAATATTCCTGAATTTGTTTTGTTCATGACAGCAATTGATAAGTGATCTCTCCCTGTCCTTACCTAGACCTACAAGGTTTTCCTAATGATTCCTTCTATCCTGTTGAGAAAGTGGGGGCTTGATGGGCACCTGGAAGCCAGATAAGGTCAACTCACCACATTATGATATTGTTTGTTTTCCTTTTGTTTTACCCCAAGGACTTTATAGGCAGCAAAAATATCCCTATCAGCATTTTTCTCCTTAAACTACATTAAACAATTTAGGCTTTTCAAGCATTCTCTTTAAAGTAGTCTCTTCAGAATCCTGTGCTTCCCCTTCAGATTGCTTCCACAGGAATTGCTAGGTAATACAATTGTGCCATGCAGTTATACTCTAATGGCATTCATATTTCTGTGTTCTCATCAGAAATTGCTCTCCTGATGCAGTCCTAAGGTTGACAGTATCTTGTCTACTGTGTTTCATCCCCAAGAAAATTCTTTTATTCCTGTTATGACCTCCTGACATTGGATACTTGTGGCAAAAATTGTTACAAATCTTTAAAGGACAACTTCCTACAGACATACATTTGGAAAAAGCCTAGCATTGATACAGAAACAATTTCTTCACCTTGCCATTATCTTTGAATGAGACTTCTTTTCTTCCCACTCTCCACATTCTCCAGAAAAGGGAGAGTTCTCTGTTATAACTTGTTTTTAAAAAATTAAAAATTGTAAGCATTCATAAATCTAACATTATTACTTTTGGTAGGTCTGGGTATTGATCTGATCATCTCCTAGATGCCTTAACTCCAGCTATCTTCAGGAACTCAGTGGAAGTTGTATTTCTGTTTTTCTGCATTTTATGGCTCTTAGTTCTGCGGTATATTTGGCTCATCTATCAAGAAGAGCCATGAGATATAGAAGGACAACTTCTTTAAATAAAACCATCACTGGTAATAGCAAGCATGTGGCCAAGAAAAAAAGAAAGGAAAAAAGGAAAAAAAAGCAAAAGCAATATAAATAGATGAACTAAAATGGAAATCAATATCAAAGGCACTCTGATTAGATAAAAGCTGATGAGCTGTGAAGAGAAATCATTTAATTTGCTTCTATTTTTAGGAATACATTCCAAACAAACACAGTGATTAGACAAAAGATCCTCTGTACAGGGGAATGACAAATAAACAAGGGGTATAAATTTTATTTTTGAATCTGCAGAAAATCTCATGCTGCAGAAATCCTGATTGTTCCAAGGATTATTTAAATTTATATGCCAATACTTGGAGATAATTTATATGGGAAATATAAAATTAATATAAATCTCCTAGTGCTCATATGCATCACACATCTAACTATCAGGAAGAATCATTCACAGAATCACAGAATATTCTGAGTTGGAAGGGACCCAGAAGATCATCGAGTCCAGCTCTTATATATTCACTCTTTTAGGGACTTTCCATCATATTTTGGGCTTAAAAGATTTAACTACATACAACTAATTGGATTTTTCTAGCTGGAAATGGATGTTATTGATGCTATTTCCAGCAGTGAGTATTTTAAAATCAGGATATGCAATGAAGTAAATTTCGTATTTATGAAATCGCATGGATGAAGTTCAAGCTATTTAACTGCTAATATTTTGGTTTTCTATTTCTTATAGTATGACGTGCAGATAGACACTTGGCTGGTTCTATTTCATAAATTTAAGCAATGATTCAACACAAGCAGTATGTGTATTTATTAAACTTTGTATCTCTTTGCAGCTCTTCAGTTTGAGCAGGTTGCATGCTTCAAGCAGAATTATTGAGAAATCCAAGCATGAATTTCTTCTTTCTGATGTCTGCACACTCAGCACTGGCAGCACTAGCATACATTGTGGATATACTTTAAATTTCAGTATTATAAGCTTATCTACTTGAATGAAACTGAAGTGCATGAAGGGTGATTAAGGATACAATTTTAATGTATCAGCCAAGATAAACAGTAAATCGAAGCTGTGTCTGTGTTATGGCACTGGGCTGAATGCCGTAATACAATTTATGCACCTGCTGAGCAGTTGGAAAACTATTTCCATATTAGAGGGAGAAATGTGTTCTAGCCTCAAGGGTTCAGAGAGGTCTGGAGCATCAAAACCTTAGCGGTTCACGTGCCTTTTGCCACAGGCGTGGCACCGCAGACTTTCCGTGATGTGCTGGGTCTGGGCAGGGTGAGCAGCAGAAGGTCAGAGGATTCGGAGTGCCAGGAAGTTAGATTTGACATCTGCTCTAGCCTTCAGCAAAGAAAGTCTCTGTGGAGAAACAAAATTAGCTCTACACCAATTGCTTGGAGGAGGTAGCTGAATTCCATCCCCTGGAATTGTAATTATTCCTCTCCGTAAAGCCCAATTTACTTCAGGTTTGAAAAAGTGGGTACATTCCCTTCTGGATGATTTTGAGGGGACATGTTTAAGTAAGTGGGGTTTTTATGTAGAAGTAAAGGCAGCATTATAGACACAGAGTCAATTTCAGTTCTCAGTGTTGAAGGATCGAGGATACAGAATTATTACATTATTACAAATTCTGCACTTTTCCTCTGGTGTCATTCTGTGATTTATTATGCACATTAACTATATGGTGGGACAAGTTCACCAGCTACATGGTACCTAAATGTGTGTTCTATAAGATAAAGACAAATTAGGAAGAAAGGTACAGAAAATAATTTTTGTGAAGTACTGTAAGTCTGACACAGGCAATTCAACAATAAAAATTAACAATAAATTCATTAACTCTAGGAGAGCAGATCTTAAAGCATTACGTAGAGATGGTTCTGCCATTGGGCAAACTCTGATAATCTCAAGTTTATCTTTGTCACTGTATTCTGAAGCTATGTAAAACACACTTAGCAATGCCTGAATTTGAAGATAAGGTATATTTTGTAAACTCTTTATTCAAAAGAAAAGGGGCAGTAGCATTGGTGTGTTTGGGGTTCTATTTTTCTCCACCTTTTAAATCTGTCAAAAGGTAGAGAAGTGATACATTTGCTCTTGTTCAGCAGGAACAATTTTGTAAACAAAACTTCTTCTCCTGCTATATTACAGGCTTCTAAAGATAGATTTTCTTTTAGTTTACATGAGTATGTACAAAGAGGGGCCACCTGAAGGGCATCTGTGGGCTGAGGTAGAGACCCCCAGCACCGTGGCTGGCCCAGATGAGAAAACTGTAACAACTTTCAGACAACTGCAGCTTGCTCAACCACTCATATGAATTTTGCTTCAGAGCATTCACCAGTTCCATTGCTCTTCTCTAGGCATGCTCCAGCCCTCCAATGTCTGTCTTGTAGTAAAGGAAAACTGAACAGAGGATTTGAGTGAGGCCTCCCCAGTGCCCAATACCGAGGCACAGTCACAGCCCTTGTCCTGCTGCCACAATATTGCTGATCCCAGGCCAGGGTGCCATTGGCCTTCTTGGCCACCTGGGCACATATTGGCTCATGTTCAGCTGCTGTTGACCAGCACTCCCAGGTCATTTTCTGCCAAGCTGCTTTCCAGACACTCTTCCTGAAGCCTGTAGCATTGTTTCTTCCTCACAAAACTGTTGAATAGGAACATGTTAAGCAGAAGTGAACAGTCTAAGAAATAAATGTCTGAGTTCTATAGATAGATAATTAAATAGATATATTTTCTGACTCTCCACGAACAAGCAAAAGCTAGCTATACAAGAATGACTATTTCAGCCAGCCTGGAAATAGCTGTACAACAGTCTGTGAGGCGACTCTTCCAGGCATATTTACCATGTCCAGTTTCTATATTCCCGCAGGGTGGAAGAAACAGAATAACCATCTGGATTCTTTTGGTTTAGGACTCTACAGCCTATAAAGTGTGAGCATGTGTTGCCGAATATTCTGAAAGTCTTTGCAATTTTCCTCCATTATAGAGTAAGGATAACTGTGTAAATGTTCACATATATATTTTAAGGGGGACTGAAACCATTACTGTGTATTGAATCTACTTACTGGCCCTAGTATTAAATACATGAAAATGTTAAATTTTATTAGCATATATTAAACTTGTTTACTGATATTCTTTACTGAAACAATAAAGGGAGAATTTCCTTTGTGCATAGTTAATCAACTCCATTTTGTTACCACTATGCCAGTGAAAAGCCAATGCAGGAACCAAAACCCATGATCACCAAGTAATTTCAGTTTGAAGATTTTTCCAAATATCTTGTTTACATCCCATCTTATTAAGAGAGATTCTTCTATTTTTCAGTTCCTAAGGGATCTTTTTCATTGTGGGAGTTTCTCTTGTTTCTTCTGTTGCACCACATTTTTCTAATATTTTACAATGAAAAAAGAAAAAATCATGTATAAATCACTTATTTTCCTGTCTACAGATGATAAAACTACAGAAGATTTAAAACAGAAACTGCTGTTTGCTAAAGGGAAACATCATCAATTTTTATTATGTTTTCACTGATACATAATGTGTACTTCATTTTCTTCCAGCATATTCTGTTAAATCATAGAATCATAAAATGGTTTGGGTTGAAAGGGACCTAAAAGAACACATAGCTCCAACCCCCTTGACTTGGGCAATACTTTCCACTAGACCAGCTTGCTCACAGCCCCATCCAACCTGGCCTTGAACACTTCCAGGGATGGGAACACACCACTTCTCTGGGCAACCTGGTAAAGATTTGATCCTTATATCTAAACTAAACCTACCCTCTTTGAGACTAAAGCCATAACCCATTGTCCTATCACAACCTGTCCTTGTAAAAAGTCCCTCTTCATCTTCCTTGTAGGCTTCTTTTAGGTGCTGGAAGACTGCTGTTAGAAGATCTTGTAGAGCCTTCTCTTCTGCAGGCTGAACAATCCCAATTCATTTAGCCTTTTCTCAGAGCAGAGGTGCTCCAGCCCTCTGATCATCTTTGTGGCTGTTCTCTGGACTCATTACAACAAATCCACTGGGAGCCCCAGAGCTGGAGACAATGTTCCAGGTGAAATCACACAAGATCTGAGTAGAGGGGAAGGGTCACCTCCCTTGATGTGTTGATCATGTTTCTTTTGATGCAGCCCAGGATACATTTGTCTTTCTGGGCTGCGAAAGCACATTGCAAGGTCATGTTGACTTTCTACACCCCCAATCTAATCTGTCAGGGCTGCTCTCAATCCATTCTCCACCCATCTTGTATTTGTACTCCAAGTTGCCCTGACTCAGGTGCAGCACCTTGCACTTGGCCCGGTTGAACTTCAGGGGGTTTGCACAGTCCCATCTTTAAAAGCTGTTAAGGTCCCTGTGGATGGCATCCCTGCCCTCCAGTGTGTTGACCACACTATAAAGCTTGGTGTTGTCAGCAAACCTGCTGAGGGTGAGCTCAATCCCACTGTCCATGTTGGGATGTTAACAAGCGTCAGACCTAGTACCAAACCCTGAGGAATGCCACTTGCCACTGATCGCCACTTGGACATCAAGCTGTTCACCCTTTGAGTGCGATCATCCAGCCAATTCCTTATCCACTGAGTGGTCCATCATCAAATCTATGTCTCTTCAGCTTAGAGACAAGGATGTCATGTAGAACAGTGTCAAATGCTTTGCCCAGGTTTGGAAAGAAGACATCATTTGCTTTTCCTCCATAGACCAATGCTGTAACACCATTGCAGAATGCCACCAAATTTGTCAGGTACGATTTACCCTTAGTGAAGCCAGGTGGCCATCATCAGTCACCTCCTTATTTTCCATGTGTCTTAGCAGAGTTTCTAGGATAATCCATTCCATGCTCTCAACAGGTTCAGAAGTGAGACTGACAGGTCTGCAGTTCCTCTGCAGGGGTTATATTTCCCCTTTTGCAGTCAGAGGGAACTTCACTGCACTGCCATGAGTTTTCATATATGATGTATAATGTCTTAGATACATCTCTTGCCAGTTCCCTCAGGACCTGCAGATGCATCTTCTCAGGTCTCATGCATAGTCTTGTGCAACTTCATGTTCCTTAGATATTTGTGGAGCAGATTTTCTCCTGTGGCATGTGGGTCTTCATTCTCCCATCCCTGCCTTTGCCTCTGTGACTTGTACAGCTTTACTGGAGCACTTGTCAGTGAAGACTGAGGCAAAAAATTATTTGAGAATTCTGAATCAAATTACCTTACAGCAGATGTTTGATTATTCTATTTGAGGAGTTTTATTAAATCATTGTTTAATGATGTTTTCTTAAATAATAAATGAATGTACTTGATAACAAGTATGACAACTGTTTCATTCTCATAATTGCTCCTTCTTAGTAAGGTGATGCTGTCATGGAGTAATATTTACCTGCTCCCTGTGGTTTAGACTTTCAAGGAAGGTACTGCCATTTAAGAAAAGTTGCATCTGTAGATGTCCCATTTAGTGAGAAAATGTTGAGGATAAAGAAGCAAAGAAAACAAGCAGAGGGATGCAAAGAGTGATTAATTATGAAAAACTGCTTAAATAACATTCTTCCTGAGGCCTATGAGAGCTGTTTAACCTTTACTATTCATATCAAAACTCTTAAATCCCTGATTAAGCCATATTATGCTTGCAATGATGTACACAGCAGACTTAATAAATCGCTGTATGAGTTGTGCTCCCAAAACAGTCATGTATTATTTCTTCGGTATAGTATGTGTGCTAGCTGCAATTTGTGAACAGTACTTTGTGTCTTGTGGCTTTGGAATGTACTGATTTCCATAGTTGTTTGATAAAAACTCTTTCATTAGTTAATTTATACTCCCAGTTTATTAGATGAAGAAAAAAATTAAAGTTAATTTCTAAGTCGTGGTAAAAACAGTTTCTTATTAAATACTCGTGAGTATATACTTTATACAGTTTTTCTTGATAGTGGGTTCAGACACATGCCACAGTGGCAGGATAGTACTGGAAGTTATACGACTGTGTGTGCCCATAGCTTTCATCTCATTAGGTTACATACTAGCAGCAAAAAAACCATTATTGGCATAGGCTGACTTTGAAAGCAAAATCTTACAAACTGAAGTAAGTTTGCAAGGTCTGGGTTGTTAGCCTTAGTCTGGGGTTTTGCTTTTGTTATTTTACAAGTCTGTAGGGGAAGTTAGCTTGAGTTTATTGACCCACGTTGCAACAAATCTAAGTAAATTTTGCGACTAAAAGATTAGTTTTATTTATCCCAGCTTTTTCTTTTGATTCCATACATATATGTAAATATATACATGTTTATGTTTCTGTTTCAAAGAATATTAAATTATTTTTAAGTCATCCTTTTGGAGACAACATAGCTTCCTGTGTAAGAGAAGGCCCCCTCCTTTTGGTATTCAGAAGGGCCTTTAAATCCTTCAAAGCTCCAAAGTAAAACAAAAGTATGACTAAATAAAGGGTCATTTTATGGAAAAAAAAAACCAAGTAAAAACTAAAAAATAAACACCTTTACTGGGAGATGCAAAAACTGTTTATATAATTTCTCTTTAATAAAACTCTACATATATTTCTCTGCACAGTAAATTATATTTTTGGAGCACTGGGCCAAAGTTCTGAAGCAGAACACAAAGACTTGTAAAGAGAACAGTGAAGTTAAGAGGCAGAAGTAAATTATATCCATTTCTGTAATAATGTGGTATTTACTCCAACATTTCTGGCCAGCTTGGCCACATTTTTTACAGTCCATCTGCAAAGACACAGTGGGACTGGTGCTTCAGGGAAGTGACAGACTTGCTGCACATGCCTGAGTTGATGGCACTACATGTGGCAGAAGTGTATGACATAAGGACTTCCCTGAGTTGTCACAGAAACTAGTGCACATTCCCACAGCATGAAAAACTCATACAGCCTATTCCCAGCTACATTCCGTCCTGAGGATAAATCAGGAATATGGTGAAGTAATTGTAACCAGTAATAATGATCCTAGCAGTGAGCAGGGAGGAAGCTTTTTCCTTGTGAGCATGATTTTCCATTAGTAATTTTTAAAGTGTTTCAGATTTTGGCTTTGTTGTATGTTGTTTACTGTAAATACTCGATGCTCAGCATTTCCCACAAAAGTTGTGCTGAACTGATCATGTCATTATATATATCATTAGTATATTTTCCTTGTTTTGATTCACTTATAATCACAAAGAATTGAAAAAAATGCTGAAGCTCTTTCTCTTTTTTTTTTTTTTTTTTTTTTTGAGGAAAAAACCCTTCAGTAATAAAGGAGAAAAGTGGATGAGAAGAAACATTTCTTAGATAATGATTTTAGTTCTGTTTCTCCAAACCAGTAAACATAGACCATTAGTTTTCTGAGTAATTCATAGGCCAAATATATTATTCAAATTTCATTTTCCTCTGACTCGCACATATAGTTGACACATGCTCAGTTGTATTCCTGGCTGCAGGTTTTCTGGTCAGATAGTTTCCCATGCATGCTCAGCCTGATTCATAATGTGAAAATTTCCTGTTGGCACTACCAGGAGAAGCATTTCAGCCTTTATTTTTTTTATGGTCAACACCTGAAGAAGAGCTTGTGAGCTGTGGCTACCAGCTAAGAGTGTAAGCAGTGTCCTGTCATATCTGAAATTTACCTATTCTTAGACAAATATCAAAATATATGAGTTTGGAATTTGCTTTCTTCACATTTTACTGCATTGCTATTGGGTCAATAGAAACAGGAAGCGAAACAAAATCAGCTACCTTGCTTACATAACTGCAAATTAATAATGTTGATGCTTAGTACTTAATTCATAGGATAAGGAAGTTACTTCTGTGTCTTTATAAATTACTTTTTCTTTAGAAGCATAATCTATTTCTAAAGAATAGATCTTTTTGGATCAGCCTTTCCCTCACCCACTAGATCTGTCACCTTGACATGAAAGGGGATCAGGTTGGTCAAGCAGGACCTGCCTTTCCTCAACCCATGTTGCCTATATTTCATCCTCTGGCTGTCCTTCATATTCTTGTGATGGCACTCAAGATGATCTGCTCCATGACCTTCCAGGGCACGAGGTCAGGCTAACAGCCAGCAGTTCCTTGGATCCTCCTCTGGCCCTCCTTGTAGCTTGGTGTCACATTTGCTAATTTGCTGACAACTGTGACCTCCAGACTTAACCAGGATTGCTGATAAAGAATTGAAAGTGGCTTTGTGAGCACTATAATTTGAAGTAATCTGCAATGAAGTAGTAAAAGGTAGGTAAAAACTACCACTTAGCAGCCTTCCAATACCTAGAGGAGGTTTACATGAAAGCTTGTATTCAATGTATTGAATTGGGTTGGATTTGAACTAACTGCTGTAGGGAAAGATGTCCCTGCCCATGCCAAAGTAGTTCGAACTAGATGGTCTTTGAGGTCCCTTCCAACCCAAACTATTCTGTGATTCTATGATTCCTTGATTTCTGTTTAAACAACAAATAAGCAGGAATAACCACACACTAAGAACCAGTCAACAAATGTTAAAAAACAGTGTAGCAAAATATTCTAACCTCTCTTCTGTTGAACTCTTCCAATTCTTCCCTGAATGATACTCATAAGGTGTGTCTCCTTTACAGATTTCATGCAGATGAGAAACAAGCTGTTGAAGATATTCTCATGACCTTCCCCATGTAACATGCTTCAGTTTGCATAGTAGAATAGTCTTGGAGAAGTAAACTTTCACACTTTTAGATGAAATTAAACTGCTAATCGTCACATGCTCATTAGACCTAACAGAACTAATCTGAAATGCACTGAAATCCTCACAGTGTAGGTGTTGAGCTTTCAGTTCATTCACTGTACTGCTTGGGTTGCATTATGAGCTCTTACAGAGTTGGCCATAATAAGATAAAGTAAATTTTGACCTGAAAATTCTAATAGGAAAATGTACTGATTAACTCCACTCTACGAATCTTATCCAACTCTATAACTATCAAAACTTTTTAGAAAAACTCAGCACTGGCAAGGATAGGAATTTCTATTTATCTTTGTTATACTTGTCAGATTCTTTTGATGCCAAGATTCTCTTATAGAGAATCCTTTTAAGCTTAACTTTTACAAGCAGTTGTAACATTGAAGTATAACATAGACAACTTCTCTTAAAATCTTTTTTCAATTGCTTCTAACAACTTTCTTTCTAGTTCCAACTCAGTGAGACAGCAGCTCATCATATATTCATGATTCCAGAAATCACAAATGTCAGTGCTGTCAACGTTCTTACACTGCTGTGACATAAGAGGCATAAGCTGGTTGTGAGTTACTGATCTCATTATTTCCTTATTCTATTTGCCCTATTATCAACAATAATGTTCAAGTAACAAATAATTTCAGCAAACAATATTCAATATTTTCTCTGAAACTTAAGGTTCTCTTTTCAACGCTACTTTCACAAGAACTTTCAATAATTGCATATTCCTCTAAGTATGAAGGTATTTAAATCTATTGAGAATGAGGACTATTAAAAACAGAACTAAATTAATAATAACTTTTTAAAAATTTCTTCTTTCTTTCCCTTTTAATTTTAAATGCATATAAATTTCAAAACAGATTAAAAAACGCTCTAAATTTTTATTTGAAATATTTTCTTTTAAAAGTGTCTATTTTCTTTATATTTCCCAATTTACTTTGTAAGTTCATTTAAAAATATAAAAAATATGTTATATTGACAATTTTAAAAATAGTTTCAAAATAACATGGTGGAAAATCATCTTAATTTTAAATTATGCTTTTAGCATATCTAAAGTCAGCTAACCTATTTTTTTCTCAGATTGGATTAGATTGGATATTAGAAGAAATTTCTTCACTGAAACAGTGCTAAAGCTTTGGAATGGACTGGCCATATAAATAGTGTAGCCAGTATCCCTAAAGGTTTTCAAATTATATGTAGATGTGGCATTTAGGGACATGGTTTAACGGTGGATTTGGCAGTGTTAGGTTTAATGGTTGGGCCTGATGATCTTAAGGATCCTTTTCAAATGAAATGATTCTATGATTCTATATAAATTGATAAAATTCTGTGATATGCATCATCCTTGGTCTATGACACATCCTCTCAGGTGCCTTTCATAATGTCTGTCTTTCACAAACGCTTTCCTATGATCTTCCGGCAATGAACTTCTTCTAAAGAAAAGAGACAATAAAAACATTTGCTATGAGATCCTGCACAGAGGTTGTTTATCAAACACTGTTTCAAAGTGAACTTCATTATCATACTATTCTAATTTCACCATCTTTAATTGCCACATGATTACATGTTTAATGCATAAAATATCAGTCATTGACAAGGAGCACAACTTGTCTGTGTTTTGCAAAATTAAAATACATCAAGACTCAGTACAGACAACTGCATCAAAATATTTGCCTGAATACAAAATAATCCATGCAAGTGGTGGCACAAAAAAAAATCTATTAGTCTATTAAATAGGGAAGCAGAGAATTTACCTTTGTTATATTTATAGTTTTATTTGTTGATTTCTGGTGACTTGTCCAAGGAAGCTGTTTTGGAACTCTGGGAATGCTCCTGTCAAAAATGCATGGTATCCTGCTATCAATCATTACAGAAAACTGTACAATTCTTTAAATCTCCCACTCAGATTATCTGAGAGTGAAAGATGTAAACTCTAGTAATTCTTAGTAATTTTTTTCTTTTCTATAGTTTATTTGTAGGCTGAAATATCTGTCAAGTAAATTTTATATATATATATATATATATATATATATATATATATATATATATATATAATATTTCCAGTTATAGTCTCAGATTTAAGCCATATAAGTGTGTAAAGAAAGTTGCTTTTAGTTACATTACACTGTACACTGTTTGAACCCAGCTCAAGGTCTGAAGTTGCAATCACAACTTTCCTTCTCATAATGTTAGAAGTTCAAATCAGTTATAAACTGCACCATTCAGACCTCTGGAATACATCCTCCAGTCCGAGGTGTATCCTCAATCATGAGTTATTACAGGTCTTTTCTGCTGTGAATTTGTTCTGCTTCCCTGCCAAGCGCATTAACAAGACAACACCTAGTTCTCAACCTCATCAGTACTCACCTGACACCTCACAAATTGTCAAATGTCAGTTCAGGCACTGAAAACCAGAGGTCTCTGTGGAATTTTAACATAAACTGAAAATTAGTAGTAATGTGCCTACCTGTGGCTAATCAAATGACATGAAAAATTAATTTTTATTGAGTGCTAAGAAAGGCTGGCTGAAAGGTTTTTCTAGTTCTTCATCCCCCAGCTAAGCTTGAACTTGAGAACTTTCTGATTTAGAATATAGTTCCATGCACCTTGGCAGCAAAGTTAGAAACCATTCCCATTCTTTCTTCTCATGACCACCTCTTTTGCCTTTTCCTCCTTTCTTTTTCTTTTTTTTATTTTCCTAGTTAATTAACTGTGTATCTACATGGCCCCATAGGCTTTTGTGCTGCCTCAAGTGTCAGAGGAAGGTGAACATGCGATGAAATTGCAGTCAAGCAGGAAGAGCTAGGAGAAAGCAAGGGTTTCTGAAATTGGGTGCTGGAGAAAAAGCATCCAAGAGAAATTTTGTCGAGGAATTTGAGATATGTTTACAGTGACATTTTATTTGGGATTTAACCTGGCATGTCCCAATACAGAACATAAGCTCCAGGTTTTCAGATCAAGGTTGAAAGCCCTCACAGATGAAGGCCCTTTGGGAAATAAAGTGTAAAAGCCACTAAAACTACAAAAAAATCTCTGTGTCATAGTAACCTTTTAAATTATTAACAGGAAAATATTACTTTTACCAATAAGTTACTAGTCACATTTTTTCAAGCTGAATTATTGCACAGTCCAAATGCTCACCATGTTCAAATATAAGACCAATAACCAGAAAATACTAATTGCTAACTTGGGAAATTGTGTTCAAGTACACATTATATAACCTGGGTTTGTGTGCACAAATATGTTATTTTCCACTAGGCTCTACGTCTCCACTAGGATACTTGAAAATGTGACAGCTCAGAAAAAGGGAGACATCTTCAGTCTCTCAGTTTCTGATTAGTCATAAGACATATGACTAAGATAAAGTGGCTATGCAAGTCACGCGCCTAAATGCTCGTGGAAATGACTACTGAAAGTCTTGCAGCTGCAGTTGCTGCTGAGACTGATATGTGGTGTTCTGTTCTGATCAGATTCCACCAGACGGTGTTTCTCTTGTGAGTCCCAGGGAAGTGTGCAGGCTGACTTATCAAGATTGAACCAGGAAATTTTTCTGGGACTTAGCTTTACCTTATTATTTTGTAATTCTCAATGTGCAGATGGTGACTATGATCTTCCAAAATTGCTCAGAAACCTAGAAAAGACACCATAAGTTTCCCAATGAACACCATTATTCAGTAAAGTACGCAGTGTATACTTTGAGAGTGATTGAATAAGTTAAAAATTTAGTCAGTAGACTTGAAACAAGCAGCCATACACTCTTGTAAAAGAAAGTTTGGAATTTGTAATAGATTAATTTCTAAAGAAGGAAAGTTTAAAACCAGCAGTTACTGGATTTTCAAGTTACATGAGTATGAATTTTATACTGATGATAGAAATGATGGGCCCAGATTTCTTTGAGATGGCCATTATGCTTTTTAAAGTATTGTTTTTCTCATTCTTTCTTCCTATATGTTCTACCAAATATTTCTGGATAGGTTTTCTCTTTTGAGTAAGGTAAGTTATGTGCTAAAAGGTAAGGTAATGACTGATGGAAATAGACCAGGTGACTCTGGTGTATCATAGATTGTATTGTCTTTTTTGAAAGATCCCAGTATTAAGTAATTTTTATACTATGGTGAGATATTATTCAAAGAGTGTAGACAGAAACTTGAATGGGATACTGCTTTTAAATATCATCTCGTAACTTCGTAGGTCAGCTGTTTTTGATTTTCTAAACAGAACCTTAATACTTCAAAGGATCAGGACCTCTGGGCTAAAAATGACAAAAATTGTCATTTGTATTTAATTTCTGCAGCACAAATAGAATTTGAGAATATTCTTTTATTCATTAAGAAAAATGGCCCCAAAGAATTTAACAATTAGGAAAATTAATTTCAAATAGTCATTTCTCAGGTTATCATTAGTAACAGTAGATTCATCTGTGCTTTAGTAAGACTTTTTAAAGACAAAATTAATGCTTCGAAAACTTTTTTGTTACACAGAGGTTTTAAAAAGTAAATGTATTTTCTTTATTTTTTTGTATCCTAGCTCTTCTCTGTTTCTTTTACATGTTGCATCATGTTACTGTTTGAACATTTTTCAGGGAGTTGCTAAGGGTGAAGGAGTTGCTAAGGAAGAATTAATTCAGAATTGCTCATGTTATCAGGGCCAAGCACAGCTGTATATACTCCAGTTAGCACCTCATTTGCAATGGAGACAGTTTCCTGCAAGCCATGGTTAGTTAGTCTCATTTTATTTTTGGTTGGGCTGTAAATTCACAAAACAAAGTCAGTTTTGTGAACATCTAGAGTAAAATAATAGGTTATACATAATTAAAGAAGGATTAATGTATGTGTTCATTCTCTTACACTATTTTTCAATTATTTCTCATTCTAACTCCGTTTAAGAGTGCAATATAGCTGTAAGTAAGTCAGATTGGAATCTCTTAAGTTCATATGAAAATTGAAAGAAGCTTTTAATCAGCTAGCTAGTGCTGTAATGAATTATATTTATAGTGTCCACCAAAATGAAAAAGCGGCAACCTTATCACAAGATTTTGATAAATATGCTATTAAAAATGCCTATTTTATGCATAGTTTTAAGTGTTGCTCATCATGGCTATCGAATTCCCTATCTGTGTGTATATTCAGAGGCTGAATGATTAGGGAAGAAAATACATTTATAATAAATATTTTGTAATTTATATATAGGATATGAAATATAGCCTTATTAGAAATCATCATCCTTTTCACCCCTAATTTGATCTCTACAATTTCTTTATTGGGTGAGCTCAATGTAGTATTTTAGAAAGGCTTTCACAGTTTTGAGACATGCAATTGTTCAAATGAGTCAGTGAAACTGAGTTAGATGTACATATTTGTAATCAACATCATTGATCAAAGGGAACTTTTTTATATTACAGTTATAGGATTTCCACACACACGCCTTATATCCCAGAGAAGTGAGCTCTACAAAGGATGCCTGTGGCTGTTTGTCAGACTCTCAGCTGCACATAACTTTTAGGAATGAAAAGTATTCATAACAACACTCCTGTGTTAGTCCTATCCATCAGGTACTCTTTTTATAGTGGGAAGGTAAGTCATTAATTTCACTTTGTGATTACAATCAGTTATAAATTATTAATAGTGAAAAAGGAGAATAAAATTTTAATTTTCAGGGTAGCTGGAGGAAAGCACATTACTCCAACACTCCCTGTTTTTATCCTGTCTCTCCACAAACCTCAAGGCATTTTCAAGCTCCCTTAAAGATCATGTCTTCTTCTCTACCCAGGGATGATGCATAATGAAGGACAATTCAGTGGTGCATTCCACATCAGCCACAGACACACACAGATGTATTCTGCCCAGACCTATGGCCACTTGTACACCTGGCTTCCATGATGCTTGTCCCACTCAGTGGCTAGTCTGGGTGGATGTCACCCCACACTTCAGTTGCTGGCACGCCAGACACACTCATGCATGGCCCCTGTGACGCATGACTGCAGCACTCAAACACCCACACAAAACATGTTCACAAAATAGAAATTGTCTCACCGAGGGTATGAACTCCACCCCATGGAGCTGATGACTCCTTTGACAGGCCTGGGAGCAGCTGAGGCAAAGTGTTATTTCTCTGACTGGGAAAATGGGGTTTTCCCCACATGCTGCTTTTCCTCCTTTGGAACCCTTAACATGTGCAGAGCAAGACTTTTATCACATAATCTAACAATATTTACAGGGTCAAGAAAACAACATCATGCTACAGCAAGCAGCTTTTCAGGATTTTTTTTTTAATTTCTGTGTCTTTCCAACTTTGAAAATGTAGGGAAAGATTGTCTAGATGTGTCTACCCTAAATTGAAGATCAGCTGAAACAGACACTTAAAGAACTAAGAAATAGTCAGCAGACAAAATAGCTTCTTTGTACATATATATTTTAAGAAAAATTTTTGGTTTTCATTTGATATGCATGCTTTTAGTGGTCAACATTAGCATTTACAAAAGCCTTCCAGCTAAGCAGGGAGGGCACTGATTTCAACCAAACCTTTCTGATGCTGCACAAGCCTGACAGAGTTCAAGAAGCATTTGGATAAAACTCTCAAGTACACGGTGTGATTCTTGGGGTCCCCTGTGCAGGGCAAGGATATGGACACAATAGCCCTTGTGAGTCCCTTCCAACTCAGCACATTCTGTGATTCTCTGAAAATCTTGGCCAAAGGTTGTCTTTTGGCTCCCAGTAGCAGCTCTGTCCTACCACTAGAGCTCAGCAGTGCTGCAATAATAGCCTTAACCCCAGGAATCCCATCATGTTATGATTGCAGATCTTCCTATTAACATAATAATTTTTTTTCCTCTGAAAACATACACTGTAAAATTGCTTTTAGAAGTAGTTGTGATTGAAGCACTTGGCCTTTCCTATTAGATGATTAATTTTAACAGTATGTGAGCAATAGGTTACATTTCCTGCTAGAAGCTCAGCTAGTAACATATAAAATTATTAATTCATCTAGGGTGCAAATAAAAATACCCTCTTATGTATGCCAAATGGCAGTTCGAAATGAGAATATACTCCCAGTTCTCATAAGAAAAAGTATTTTTTTTCCTTTTTTGCAAAAGAGGTGAATAATTGGAGAAAAATACTTGTGCTTATTCGAGAACATGTACTGCAAAATCATGACCTTCTTTCCAAATACAAACCACCTGACATCCTTTACAAAGAGCAGACCACAGGAAAACATTGTTTAAATGTGTATGGTTTTATTTAGGTTTCAGAATTCTGCATTCACCTTGCCCTGTTCCTTTCCTAACCTAATTTCCATCTCTACCTGCTGTCTTTGTGCATCTGCCTTTCAGTTAAACCTCACACCTGCAGTGGCTTCAGTTTAGTGACCACAGCAATTAACCCTTTCCAGTTTAGCTGAATTCATTGAGTACTTGTGTGACTTAGAAATAAACAGGGGAAAAAGAAAGAAAATAGGATAATGAAATGGGATGATTCTTTTATTTTCTTACATATATTCCTGGTAGACAATATGCTCTATTGACAAAACAATTTCTCAAATACCTCTACTGTTTAACAATTCCATTACAAGATAAAACACATTATTTTGTGCAATGACACATCTCAAAACCATGACTGTCATTGTATCCGAGTCAAAGGGACATAAAGTGAGCACACACATCTACAGATTGAGATTGAGGGGTTGATTATTTTGATAACTAGATGTTAAACTTTGCTACTTTTGACTAGGTAAATAGGAAAAGCCTCAAAGATTTAATACAGAAAAGGCGGAAGGGGATATATTTTTTTGCAGACACAGTCTTTTTGAGGCATTTTAATAAAACTGTGCATAGAGAGCAGCCCCAGAAGCTCTGTATTCTACTGGAGATGTGTAATTAGTTTAAAAAACAGGTTTAAAGTAGTTAGGGTCCCTTTAATTTGAGCCAGACAGCTTGTGTTTTAGACCCATTGTAGGCACTCTAGGCTGTATTTAGACAAAAGAAACATCATAATGGGTAAAATACTGAGGCTATTGAAGAACATTGATATCAATGTAATTCTGGAGTCACGTTGTTTTTCTTCAAAATCTGAAAAATGTCTGTTACATGTTGTGAGAATATGACTTTGCCCACTGTTGTTGTGAAAAGTTTCCCACTGTGAAGTGGAATAACTTGACACTTAGCTGCTGCCCTTTTTCCAAGGGGCCTGCTGTGATTTAGCATGGCTCTCTCAGCCTAATTGGTCAAACAGCAAATGTAAAGTGCTATGTAAATGTAAAATATTATTGCAGTATACTCTACTTAATTGGGACAAGTTTTTTATTGAATTTCTCCCTAGTAACTAATTTAACCAAGTGATAGTATACTGTAATGACTTCTTTTCAACTGGTAGATATTAGCATATATTCTGCAGAACAGCTATATGTATATATGTAGCTGATGCCAAGTGGTTAAATAGTACTTTGACAAAAAATGAACTTTAAGGAGACAGGGTGGAATCCTGTACCCTTTAAACAAGTGACAAATCATGCTGTGATGATCAGTATTGTACCCATAATTTCTGAACACCTCTTAACTTAAAATAGAAAGATTTTCTTCGGGTGTATGGGATTCTCTTTTCTGGAGAAGATCCTGGATAGTTACATACTTGCAATTTCAGCTTTACTCATTGGTATAAGATGAAGAATTTAGGTGTTTTTTCCTGATTGACATTTATCAGGCATCCTAGGTTCACTCACTGTAATAAGACTTCCATGCTTAACAATGTCTCCTCAGGTAGAACTTCAGATCTGTAGGGGGGGACCTCAATCAGGAGTGCTAAGCTGCTGAGCATTAATATGCTGTTCAGAAAGAAGATGAGTCACAGCTGAGTTTCTCAGTGTGCGAGTTGGATGACAAAGCTGACTTAAAAAGCTCTTGCCACACAGTGCATTTCATTATTCACTCAGTTGTGCTGGTATAATTGTGTATGGATCCCATTGTAAGCAATGTTACTGGAACTATTGAAGTTAAAAGAAATCTGCAAAAGGAATAGATTGTAATAAGGATTAAATCAGTCACCATCCCTAGGGTCTCATAAGTGTTGTATTGGCACAGCTGGTCTGATGATGAATCCCAGTTTGGGCATGTGCACTTTTAGAAGGCTTTGTTCTCAAAATCAGTAGCCTAAAGGACTAACTAGTAAACTGCTTCTGAGCATTCCTTGATGCTAGTTATCAGTTTATGGATGAGATGAGAATGAATTATTAAATGGAGACACATGGAATTGTTATGATGACTGCTGATTGGTTCTGCCTTCTAGGGAAAAAAAAGCCCAAAAAACCCAAACAACCCACGCTGCTGTAATTTGGGCTCTGGATTCAGCTGTGAAGCAGGAATTTAGAGCAGGATTAGCTGAAGCTTTCTTTCCCACTTCCACCTAAGACAGTTAGCAGTATGTATTTTCCACTGAAACAGAATTTTCCTGGCTCAGCAAAGTCTCTGGTAGGAAGGAACAATTACCTCTGGGTAATTGCTAACTACCTTGTGTTGTGTGGGACCTGTTGAAAGGCTGCATGACTGGCAAATCAGTCAAATTTTAATCTTAAACCCAGTCTGAGCAAAGCCTGAGCCTAACCATAGATTGTCAGTTCCAGTGTCCAAACAAATTTCACTTAGGTAGTGTAAACATCTTCCATATCCTATCCTTTCCCTGGTTTCTCTCTACTTTTGACATGCATGTGCCCTCGACATGTGACCCTTTCATGGCAAAGACCACCCCCTTGTGTGGAAAAATGAGCACATTCTGGCTATTGCTATGAGCAATGGAGGGTGGGTTTTTTTGCAAAAATCACAGCTCCTTAATGGCTCCCCCAAGAGAGCTTCTAACTGGGAGAGGCAGAAGGAAGTGTTGGAAGCAGGCTTGTCTAAAAAGATGGTCACATCTTTGGCAGCTAAATGACAGTTATTAGACTTGAACTCATTAAAAAACAGTCTGATCCATAAACAGTATTTATTTGGTCCTCTTTCTATTATGTTAGTTTGGATGGAAATGAATAATGGCATAAGGTTTCTTCTAATTAACATGGTAAATCATACATTATAAACAAGATTTCTTATCAAATTCTATTTACAAGTACATGTACTTCAGGCATGTTCCGGTTTCCTTTGATGATTTGGATTCATAATACAAATAGAGATAATTAAGGAAAATCCTCTATTCAACAGTTTTGAAGAATTGAACACTTAGGTTTGAGTTTATCTCCACTGTGAAACTCTTCTGCAGCTAAGATGAAACTTAAATACTGAAAGGTCTGATAATAATACATTTATAGAGGAAAATGGTCGTATAAGAAATGTAAAATAAAATTGTATTCATTACTCTGGGGGCAGTTTTACCACCACATTATCTTTATTGTATACATATTTCTCTGGTATATTGAACCAGCTCAGCACACAGAGAAGCCATAGCCTACTCTTGTTACTAATTCCATTTCAATTTTTTTATCAGGAAGCAAACTGTTCCTGGTTAGGAAGTTATTTGATTCCAAATTCTATACAGAAATCATAACCCCACACTTTTATGGGCAATACAGTCAAAGCTAGCTGAATCCTATTTATCTGGTGCTTTTCCTTACTTTTTTAAGCAATTATTAATGTCTCTCACAGTCTTAAGGTAGTCTAGGTACCTGTGCATACAGATTTTTAAGACACATATTTAATGAAATATCTCAAAGTATTGTTGAATATGTGGGATTTGTGAGACCTTGAACAATGAGAAATCTGTAGATTTCATTTGAATATCATCTGCATTCTACCCAGACTGAGACTTTGTTTTTCCTTACTTGTCTGTTTTACTGGAGATAAATTCTATTTTGGTGACAGCAATAATTCTGTTCAAACTAAAGGACATGATTGGCCTTTTTGTCAGTCTTTCAAATTATTCTCTCTGTAAAATTAATAAATTTCTGCATATTTGTCTCTGTATTTTTTCTGATTTTTTTTCCACTCCGTTCTTTGTTGCCTTTTTGGCTTCTTTTTCTCTGGGGATAATTTTACCAGTTTCCATGAAATTGGAGGTGATCCCTAGGGAGATATCAACAATGTGATTCTTTGTGTCTTCTTTCAGGCTTTTGTACCAACATTTGGGAAATGAATCAAATCAGATTTTCTGATCATTTCAAACTGAGAGCTAGGAATTGAGGAAATAATTAATGCCACTCTGCTTATTGGCAGAATCCTTTTTCCTGTAACTTTCTTTTTCCTCGATTTTAGAAAGGACCAGAAGAGTATGAATTTTTCTGTCTTCATGTCCTCATATAAGAATTGCATAAAAAAGATACATTGGTTAAATGAAGAAAGCAAAAGAGCTAGAAGCAGAAGTCAGATGAAATGTAATGATGACTAAAATACTTTTTAAACAGAAAGATTAAATGAAAAGACCCCATATCAAAGGAAAAAACTTCTTCTCATTTATTTTTTTTTTCCTGTTGAATTCTGGAGAGTTTTATTCTGGAGGTATATTGTAATTTGATGTATTTTATCAGGTTCAGGAGTAACTGGATGGAATTAGAGGACAATTTTTACATAGACAATCAGCTGGGCAATGACAGTGAACGGCTGAAGAAAGCAATGATATTTTGTGAGGAATGGAGTCACTGTGGTTTGAGGTAGCCTACTGGGTTCAAGCTTCTCAATGTAGGTGAAAGGCAATGATAATTTTCAAACAGTGATGACATTTATGGTTGAAACTTGCATTTATTTGCACAGTGACGTTAAAGCTAAAGAACCATTGTAGATGCCTGGGAGCATAAATTAAAAGACTCAAGACCTGATTGTTGGTAGCCTCATTCTTGATTATATAAAGGTTTTTGAGTCTCTGTTTTGAGATGAGATTCTTTCATGTGTCTTGAAACTTGAGTAAGAAATATTTGTCTTATGTTTTGTTCAGGTTATAAATTCACATGAAAAGCAGAGTGGAATCTCTTTTCCTCAATTTTCTATTTTCTAGATCATTATTTATGTGATGTAGTATCCCTAAATTCCTGGTAAGGGAGATGTGGCTTGGGCACTACTAATGCCATTCTAATTCACTTCAAGTTTTTCGAGTTTTTCTGTAGGCAGCCATTTGAAATGTGAGGTGCTTTTTATTTTTTTCTCTGCTTCTTCTCAGTAATGGTTGGAAACCAGAGTGTAATGGGACTCTCTCAGTTTATAAGAAATGTAAAATGGAATTGTATTCATTACTCTGGGGATAGTTTTTTCATCAGAAAAAAATTGTTATCAGTTCCAATGTTCATCTTTCATTTCTATTCTTCTCTGATCAGATTTTTCTTTCAGGAGCTTTTCTATCTTTGATAATCTGTTAGGCTACACTGTTATATTAAGGTCTATGGAAGAGATCCTCACTGCTGTTTTTTTTTATAAAAGGAAATACTGAAATTTGTAGTAACAGACATGGAATCTCTACCATCCAAATATTTTAAAAAAATTAGAGTAATTTCCCCCAGCACCATTTTTATCATCTAAATATTCTCATTAAAATAATATCTTTTTCTGTTGGTTTTGTTGACTATTAATTTACTATATAAGAAGGGTATGTACAACACATTGGAACATAAAAAGCTTGGTATAAAAAATAGGATAATCTTGATGCATCAGACAACTGCATAAATGTAACTATTCTGCTGAATTTGGTCATGAGTAACAAATGGTTGAAAAATTTTGTTAGGCTTTTTGACTATCTTGTCTTCCTTAACCAGTAACAGGATTAAGTACATATTTTTATGTGTGGGGAACCTGTTTTTTCTTTAGTCAACATTGTGAAGAGAATGGGCGCACTGGACCGTAGAGGAGAGCTTAGAGAATTTGTCCACAGATTATGTCATATATTAGAACTAATCTCATCTGCTCAATTCACCTTAGTGTGATTAAATGGTAAAGAAAAAGAGCAAAAAAAAACCCTCATGAGAGACCTGATCCTGCACATTACTACGCAAATTGTAGCTTGTAAGTTTACCTGGAGCATCCTGATTTCCATGAGAGCATATAGAACAATTGCTTTCATGTGCAGACACACTCATGGGAGCAAAAGCCACAGCAGTTTGTTCTGTGAATAATGGCACAAATCCTAAGTTAAGTGTGGTGTTCTACTTTTCTGATAGAATATTTGTGGGTAAATATTAACCCCATGGAAACTGCAGTGATGAGTAATTTCTGTTTGAGAGCTACTTAAGGCTGGGTATGTTTGGCTAGCTTCCTATGTAAAATAGTCTCATTATTTTTTATTACCATTCCAGCATCAAAGCCAAGAACAAGTGGTTGCACCAAACATATTTTCTATTGAAGAGATTTCAGTCTTCCTCTAAAGTGCTAAGTAATTTTTCTTACCCTTTAATAACTTTGTTTCGGTGTCAGATTGGTCTCTCTATTTTAATTAAATTTTAAAATTCACATATTTAATTTCAGCTTCCTCTACTTTCAGCTAAACCATTGCCTGTTAGATCCGTATTCAAAGAACTTCCATTACTTTGAAAGACAATATCAGTATAATGCAACTGGAAGTAATAGAGAGTAGGAATTTAGTTGTAATAATATATCAGATTGTGGTTGCCAGAGAAATCAAACAAATGGCAACATAGATTTCAGTTGGTTGTCACAAAACTGAAAAATGACCAATATTAGAATTTTGCATTCTCACTGTTCTGAGATTTAAAAAACTTCTGTCGGTAATGATGTAGAGCATTGTTGCTTTTTGTTAAGGGCGTTATTAATCTGATTAGCTATCTTTCCATGAAATAGCAAGCAAGCATTAAAAACTCATTCTTCCCTTTTTATTTTTTCATACTGACATTTGGTGTTGATCCAAGCAAAAAAGTGTGTTTCATCTTCTAAATATGTGTAAGACAATGAATTTTAGAAAAAAAACAGCTTTACCCAACCACTGATGATTTCTTTACTCATATATAAAATATGTATTGCATATACAGAATGTAAACTTTCTTGTTTTTGGATTGATTATATCTATGTTTATTGAAAGCTAGATATTTTTCAAATAAAACCCCTATAATTTGTTTCCTGCAAAAGAGCTGGTGCTCACACTATTATTATATTTTTGTTGTCCCACTTACATCAATGTGGCGTATTCCAGCCTTAAAAGTTTAGCTTTTAAGCTCCAAATCAATGGCTAAAAATGTGTTGTTTGGGTTGGTTTTTTGTTTTGTTTTGTTTTGCTTTACTTTGGTTTTTTTTGTTTATTTGTTTGTTTTTTAGTTTATTTGTTTAGGTTTGTGGGGTTTTTTGGTGTGGGGTTTTTTTTTAATTTTTAAATGAACATTTGAGAGTTGATGGTGGGAGGCTAATGCAATGAACCTAAAGGGATTCAGAAAAGTTCACGGACCAAACACAAGTAGGTTTACTGAGAGTACATCTCGTTCATGACATATGAGTAAACAAATTGTCTCACTCCCTAATATTATATTGATAGAACAAATGATACCAGAGATCTTATCACTAATGAAAGTCTTCTGAAACTGGGTTCTGCTTTTCTTGAAAAAACGTGAAAAACCAGAGGTGTTGAGATTAAACAAACCATTATTAAGGTGGCCATCATCTTTCAGGGGCACTGCAACCATGCTTATGTACTTCATTTTCACCAAAGCTCAGACACAATTATTTATTAATTTAAATAATCAAATATAGCAATTAATTAATTTGGACCACTTCTTTTGGTCATTGACTAAGAAACGGATGTTTGATTTCTGTCTTAGAAAACAATCCCATTTAAGCCTTAGAACTCTGAGCAGGATAACACAGGTTATCCTGTACAGACTTAATAAGAAGCCTCTTTATAAAGACACAGTCACCAGAGAAGGTGGTCTTCTCTCTATGTTGTTAATGGGGTAGCTGATTAGCAGAGCAGGTGGAGCAGATCATATTCAATTCCTTCTTTTTCCTCAAACTGCAAATTAACTCCATGGAAAGTACCTTAATCCACCAATCACATGGGTGTTTTGTGAGATGGAAGTCGCCAGTCTTTCTCTTCAAATTACCCACGCTGGATGGCACACTTGAATGCTCATTACAGTTTAGCGAGGTGTGGAGAATAGGGGTGAAACCATAAGTATTCTGGGATGGTGTGTGGAGTGTTCATGCCCAGGTACAGGCAGTGGGGCTGTAGGGCAACTCGGGGCTGTCCTCTTCTGGACACAGCCAGATCCAGCTGGGACCTAGTTAGACCCTCTGGGAAAATGTATTTAAGTAAGAGCAAAATGCTAAACAAGAAATGAGCAGTAAGGAAAAAGTGAGAAATAACACTGTGAACACTAAAGCCACAAAAAAAGCAAGGAGAGGAGGTCCCCCAGGCAACAAACAGGGATTGCCCAGCAGCCCATGGAGACTGTAGAGTGGAGCATATATATATATGGCAGCCTGTGGTGGACCCTGTGCTGGAGCAGATTGGTATTTCTTGCAGGGATTGAGGGCCTTGGAGAGTCCATGCTGGTCTTGGTTTATCCTGAAGGATTGCAGGCCATGGTAGAGCAGGGGAAGGAGCAGAGAGAACTGTTATGGACTGACCCCGTCTCCCTCCAAGTAGAGTTGGCGAGTCAGAAATGAAGAAATGAAATTGAGCCTGGAAAGGAGGGAGATAGAGATTGAGGGAATTATGTTTTAAGGTTTGGTTCTCACCACTGAAATATATTTTTAATTGGCAATAAGTCAAATTAATTTTTCATCAAGAAAAGGCTGATGATGGTAGTCAGTGGTAAATTATCTTGTCTTTATCTCAACCTCTGACCTTTTCTGTCTTCATTTCTGCCCCTTGCCTTTTGAGGAGGTGGAGAGAGAGAGAGTAGGTAGGTGAACTTCTGGCAGCCATCCCAGGTAAATATTCACCACGGAATATTATGTCAGTTCTGTCAAAAGGTTTCATTTATTGCTCTACAGAGCACTTATACAAAGTTGTTTGCTTTTCAGAAACTTTAGTGTCAATACATTTTGGGTTTCCTTTTGGAATGTATTTATTTATTTACTTTTTGGAATTTGCCTTGGCCTGAACGGGACAGACATAACTGCATTTAAAAAAAACAAAAACTTGGGGAGATAGATATGCTGACTTTTTCTATGCTGTTAAAAACTTTTGTGAAATATGAGTTTCTCTAGGCCTTTCTAGGCTGTGCTCTGCAACAGATCTCAGTCACCTGCTTTTTTGTGAAAGTTTCCTGAATGTAAATTATTTCAGACAGAATATTAATGGTTGAGTGAACTGGATTTTTCCAGTGAAACTTTGGCTTGATCTCCAGTGCTTATATAATTAGCTTAATCTCAAACTTGTCATAGACTTGGCATGTTTACCCATATTAAATTCATTTATATGGGTAGCTCTCGCACACCACTTCTGAATCAGCAGACAGTAACTGACTGCTGAGAGACACAGAGGATGAATGACTTGAACAGCTTTTTGAACTGCTTCTCAGCTGTTTCCTGGCTCTTTGAGCACTCACAGTCCATTTCATGGCAAAATTAAACATTAGTTCAAACTGTCACTGTGGGTAGTTTGAGACAACATGCTTTACTTAGCTTTGGAACAGTCACTTAGAGCTAAGAGGTATCTTACTGCCTCTCAGCTGCTAGCTGGCACTGGGTAATTGAGACACTTTCTAATTGTGTGAGAACATTTCCTTCATTCTGTACCAGCATAAATCACCCCTTTCTCGTTCCAGCTCAAGCTGCTTCAGAGGAGGTGTACTCCTGCCATCTGACACCCATTTCCACTGTGATTCCGTGGGCACCAGCAGCTGCTGCTTTTTAGACATGTCCAGCTCTGGATGGTAGGGTTTTTGTAGTGCTGTGCATTCCCTCCTTACCTTTGAGGCACAAAGCAGGAATAGATAAAGTCAGAGAAGGCTCACATACACACTGATATCCACAGAGGGATCACAGAATAAGAGTAGTGGTTTTCTTTGGACTGAAGCTGATGGAAAATGGTGCAAAGAGTCTGCCCAGAAGTTCTGGTATTGGTTTTTATGCTGGAGCTACTCAGAGCAGTACCACTAACCCAGCCTGTTTCTGATGGATTGTTACTTGAGAGATAGTTATTAACATCTGAGAAATGAGGCCACAGATTATATTTACATTTACCTGTCTCTTCATGGCTAGATTCAGCTGATTTTCTCTGGAGAGAAGGGAAAGGTGAAAATCATTGTTATGATAATCCCCTTTGAAGCATTCAGAGGTGTGTGCCACGTGTGTTAAAACACAAAAAAAATAGGACAGGAGTTTCAAAATATAATGTTTATTCTAGAAAATAATTAAATCTATCATCATAGACATACAGCTGAAATTCTAGTTGTGTTTGAATAGTGGATGACAGGAGCACTGACTACATCTTTTTGTGTACGTCTTGCAGCATGTGAGCAACTCACAGTCAACCCTGAAATTGTGAAGGATCTGCTGCTCCAACTGGATTACTACAAATCTATGGGGCCTGAGGGGATTCATCCAAGAATTCTCAAAGAGCTGGCTGATGTCATCACAAAACCTCTTTTGATGATTTTTGAGTGGTCTTAGAAATCCAGAAAGGTCCCAGCTGATTGGAAACTGGCAAATATTGTCCCAATTTTCAAGAAGAGCAAGAAGGAGGACCCTGGACACTACAGACCTGACAGTCTCACTTCAGTGGAAAGTTATGGAGAAGGTTATTCTGGAGGTATTAAAAAACATCTGAAAGGCAATGCAGTCATTGGTCACAGCCAGCAAGGCTTCATGGAATGAAAGTCCTGCTTGTCAAACATAATTTCCTTTTATGACAAGGTAATCCACCTGGCTGAGCAAGGGGAGGCATTTGATGTGATCTTTCTGGATTTCAGTAATGTTTTTGATACTATGTCTCACAGAATCCTTCTGGATAAAATATCCAGCCCATAGCTGGATAAACACACCCTGTGATAGGTGAGCAACTGGCTCATGGGTCAGGCACAAAGGGTTACAGTGAATGGAGTGACATCAGCCTAGGGACCTGTCACTGTGGGGTTCCACAGGGCTCCATCTTAGGCCCTGTGCTCTTCAACACCCTCATAAATTACTTGGATTCAGGACTGGAAGGGATACTGAGGAAGTCTGCAGAAGATACAAAACTGGGAGGAGCTGTTGACTCCCTCAGAGGCAGGGAGGCCCTGCAGAGAGACCTTGACAAATGAGGGGGCTGGGCAATCAGCAGCCATATGAACTTCAACAAGGGCAAGTGCTGGATTCTGCAGCTGGGGTGGGGCAACCCTGGGTGTACAGACAGACTGGGGAATGAGATGCTGGAAAGCAGCGCAGGGGAAAGGGACCTGGGGGTCCTGGTCGATGGAAAGTTGAATGTGGGTCAGCAGTGCCCTGGCAGCCAGGACGGCCAAGTGTGTCCTGGGGGGCAGCAGGCACAGTATCACCAGCTGAGCAAGGGAGGGATTGTCCCACGCTGCTCTGCAATGGGGTGGCTTCATCTTGAGTGCTGGGGGCAGTTTTGGCCACAACAATAAAGACATTAAGCAGTTAGAGAGAGTCTAAAGGAGGGCAGTGAAGATGGAGAAGGGTCTTGAGGGGAAGCCTTGTGAGGAGTGGCTGAGGTCACTTGGTCTGTTCAGCCTGGAGAAAAGGAGACTGAGGGGAGACCTCACTGCAGTCTGCAACTTCCTCCTGAGGGGAAGAGGAGGGACAGACACTGATCTGATCTCTTCTCTGTGGTGACCAGGGACAAGACATGAGGGAATGGCCTGAAGTTGTGTCAGGTGAGGTTTAGTTTGGATATTAGAAAAAGTTCTTCACCCAGAGAGTGGTTGGGCACTGGAATAGGCTCCACAGAGAAGTGGTCACAGCACTAAGTCTGCCAGAGCTGAAGGGGAATTTGGACAATATTTTCGGGCACCTGGTGTAACCCTTGGGAATGGTGCCATGCAGGGCCAGGAGTTTGACCTAACGATCATTGTGGTCCCTTCCAATTCAGCTTATTCTGTAATTCTGTGGTATTTTATTACACTTGTTGCTTTATTTGACAAAGTACTCCTCTTAGTCTTCCTCTGATAGCAGGCCATGGGAATATTGCCTACTTGTGTTTTTGGAAGTTTTTCTGACACATTTCCTAACTAGCACTTATTGTTTTCCTTACAGCTCAGAATGTGCGCTCTTACTGAGTTAGAAAGTTAATTTTCTGCTGTCCCTTGGAGAGAAGTTTGATTGTCAGATTAGATGAAGTGAGCATTGAACAAAATGAATGGGTCTGCAGTAAGAAAAATAACACCGGTGAGTACTGGATTGGTGCCAATGTCTCAGAAGTAAAGGTGTTAGGTAAAAAGTAAAGTTTGTCCTTTTGTTTTTATATCAAGAAGATATCGATGTAATGTTTCTGACCTTAAACTGCAAGGAAAGGACTTTGGGTTTAGTTAAGCTCAGCGTATTCATCTTGGGTCTCTCATTGGGAATTCTGGTTCTTATCACCAGAATTGTAATTTTTGATAAGTTTACTTATATGTTTTTGATAACATATTGTGGTAGATTGACCCGGGCTGGAAGCCCAAGGGCTAAAGGCCCACTAAAGCTGCTATCACCATCTTCCACAGCTGGACAGGGGAGAGAAAATATAATGAAAGGCTCATGAGTTGAGCTAAGGGTAAGGGGAATTCACTCACCAGGTGCCATCATGGACAAAACTGACTCTATTTGGGAAAATTATTTTAATTTGTTTCCAATCAAATCAGAGCAGGACAATGAAAAACAAACCCAAATCTTAAACTCACATTGCTCTTCTCTCAAGTCCACCCTCCTTCTTCTGGGGTTTAACTTCACTACCTCCTCCCTGCCAGTGGCACGGGAGTGTGGGGAATGGAGGATGCAATCAGTTCATCCATCACAAGTTGTCTCTGCTTCTCCTCCTCAGGGAGAGAACTCCTCACACTCTGCCCCTTCTCCACTATGGGGTTCTCCCCTATGGGAGACAGTGATCCATGAACTTCTCCGAGGCAAGTCCTTCCCACAGACTGCAGCTCTTCACAAAATGGTCCAGAGTGGGGTCCCTTCGACAAGGTCCAGTCCTTCAGGAACAGGCTGCTCCAGTGTGGGTACGCGGTGGGGTGACAAGTCCTTCCAGCATACCTTCTCCAGCATGGGCTCCTCTTTCCATTGGGACATGATTCCTGTCAGGAACCTGCTCCAGTGCAGGCTTTCCACAGGGGTAATCCTTTGGGCATCCACCTCCTCTGGTGTGGGGTCCTCCAGGGTCTGCAGGTGAATCTCTGCTCCACTGTAGACCTCCATGGGCTGCAGGGGCACAGCTGCCTCACCATGGGCTGCAGCAGGGCCTGCAGGGGATTCAGCTCTGCCACCTGGAACATTTCCTCCCCATCCTTAGGTGGCCTTGGTGTCTGCAAAGTTGTTGCTCTCACATATTATCACTCCTTTCTCCAGCTGGAAATGCTGTGGAAATTGAAATGCAGCAATCTTTAGCTTTCTTAAATCTGTTATCCCAGAGGCACTACCACCACTGCTGATGGGCTTGGCCTTGAGAAGAAGCAGATCCCCTTTCAAAATGTCCCAGCTGGACTATACTTTTTAGACTTATTTCAATTGAAAGATTCTCATGTCACAATAAAACTTTTAAGTACTGGCTAGTTATATATAACATTTTAAAATAACATCATGAAACATTTGCAGCTAGAGAAATGAAATATTTGCAATGTTTTTTTCCTTTTCATTTTACCTGTAACAGAAAAAACCTTAATGAAGTTTCAAAATTTCTCAGGTCAGAGATCTAATTTTCAGTGATCTCTTCTTTGTGGTTGTTAACCTGACTTTTTAAAATATTTACATATTCATAACTTGAATATTAGTTTTAATTTTCCTTGTAATTTTTTGTTAGTGCCATGTAAAGCACTCTCTCTAATTCTTAGTTACAACTTAAAGGAACACTAATGAGAACAAAGGTACAATGAATTAAAAATAGTACACATTCTTGATTAGTATTTAAAGGAACTCAAAATCCCTAGAAAGACTAAGCTTATTCTGTGTATTACACACCAAAATAGGGTAAGTTAAGTCACTAAATGATACATATAAGTATGGAATACATTTTTGAGGAATCAAACTAGTAATATCATTTTCAGTATATAAAAATAAAAAATGTAGTAGAAACAGACTGATTTAATTAAATAGACCCATTGCCTAATTCAGTTCCTCGTGAATCAAAATAAAATACATTCCACAAGGCTCCAGTGCTCTCCTAAGAAAACAGCAGCCAAACAAAATCACATTTAAAAAAATAATATTTGGCTTCAACATACTTACCTGTTTGGTGGCGGCTTATTGTACACATCTGTTAGTGTTCCAGTTTATTTCAATGGCCTATACAAAGAAATAATAAGTAATATTTTTCCCTCCCAGACTCTTTCCTGTATCCCCAGTGGCACCCCATCGGTCTCCTTGCAGAAAAGCTCTCATTCATCAGCATCTTTGGGAACACAGAGCCACAGAGGTTTGAGTTTTTATCTGGCAGCTACACAGAAGGTGCTGCTGAGGCAGTATTTTAGAAACTCCCCAGCATTTGGTGTATAGCAATTTACAGGAATTTGAAAAAATTCCCAGCATAACACAGCTTATATAAATACTTTGATTGAAAACTCTCAGAACCAATTTCAAAAGCGACTGTTCTCTCCTGCCTCTGTATATGTTCTTTAATAGTAGTATTCTAAAACTTTTGGCAGAGCATAAGATTATTTTCTAAAGAAGCTGAAGAAAATATTTACAGACTATTTGAAACCAATGATTGAATCCAAAGAGCTTGGGGAGGCTTGAGACAATTACTCAGTTGGATAAGAAAGAGATAAACTTTTAGTACTACCAGTGAATGTGTAAATAAATAGTGAGGCAATTTAAAGGAAATAGTCTTTTAAAACATCCCACAAGAACAACAAGACATATTTTGGGGAAGAGGGAGCATGGTTTGTATCTTTTGCAGCTAAGAGGCTCATTTAAGAGGAAGAGTTGTTTGTCCTGCAATGAATACAAAATAATCCTTCAAAATACTTATACTAGAGTACAGGGCATTCTGCACTCCAGTATCCACTTCTACCATGGGATCTCAAGGATCTCATGATTGTCTAAGTGCGAACTGAATCATGTTCTAAACCTTCTGCCTGGGAAAAACTGAGAGCAGACAGCCTCTGTTCACCAGCTGTTCTCAGAAGTTATAGGTATTCTATGAAATATATTTTTTCCTTCTGAAAAATTCGTTTATGTGCTTCAGCCTGTAGCATTTTAAACATTTCTGTTTGTCCAGATAATATCTAGTTTCTTGTATTTTAAGAATAAAACTAGTAAAACTAATAATAAGAAGAACACTAAAAATAAAAAGACATTCTGCTCATTCAAGTAAAGGATTATTCCCAACACAATATGTAGAATTCAACGATGTGACAAACAAGACAGTGTTAAATTTTTCACGACTAATAATTTAATCTGTTGCAACATTAATCACATATTTGATTATCCAAAAGAACAAATATATTCTGTAATGTATTCTGGAGAGAAAAAGAAAACAGATAATTAAGACAACCTCTCATGTAATGCTTACCTGGTAAATTTCTGATTGTTCATCTGTGAAAGGCCATTACTGTTAATAAAAATGTGTCATGTAGTACAGTGTAACTATGAGCATCTTCATTTAATTTTTCAATACCCTACTATATTTGTATTCATGACACCTTTAAACTAAATGAAAGCAAAGACATCTAATCATTGTTTGGAGAAAAACTGCTAAATAAAGATGAATCTTGAGAATTGTCCAGGTCTTAATATAACAAAACAGTGTATCATCACTGATCTTGATGGCAGATGAGAAAATCACTAAGGAAAATTATTAATATTAGCTGCAGACTCAAATAAAGCTTGGACATTTATTCATTCAAAGCCTTGCATAGTTTTGACTTTATTTTAATTTGCTGTGATTTGGCTGTTTGCTCTAATCTTCAATATCATTCAGAATATATTTTCCACATTTGCCCTTTTACCCTTTTTCATGGCTTCAGCTTCCCCTCATTTCCTTTCTCCTTTTCTTTCAGTCTATCTTCAACTAGCTTAAGTACCCCCACACTATTAAAAATGTGAATTAAAACACTGTTACCTGTTAGAATATAATTTATTGTGTCTACTTTTTTCTTCTGCCTTCCTGTGTTTTAATTGTTTTAGCTAAGAGCTCTTTTAGACAAGAACCCCATGTATTTCCCCAAGAAAAGGACCTAACGCTGGGGCTCTGCGCTATGTTGATCCTTGATTACAATCCTAAAAAACAAGATTTGCTTATTACCCACAATAATACTTGTTTTCAGCTTGAATTAAATACACTGCAGTCTGTGTTTGGTATATGCTTACTTTATATGTCCATAGGCATTACATTAGCTTAAAGATGAGACTGTCACATAGGTAATAGAAATTCGCTGTGTTAGCTATTACAAATTACATATCTCAAAGCTAACATTTATGGTCTAACACATGTGGCACAGAGCAAGAATTTTTTATTCCATTCTAAGTGCTCTCTGTGTATATCTGCATATATAAATGAGACCTCTATTCGAAAGCATAATTTCAGTACCAACTTGATCACAAATTACATTCTCAAGACCATTCAATGGTATAAGTTAACTTAATGTCTATCTGCTGGGTGTTATTCTGTATATATGTTTTGTGTCACAGAACATGGACAGGTAACTATGCAGTTTAGATACAAACTAAACCTGTTAAAGTCCAACATCCAGCAATTCACTAAGTATGTGGACATAATTCCACTGAAATGTATAGGAATTTCATTATAGGCTTTCATTTGATGTGATCCTCTGAATAATGAGATGTTTCTGGGTTATATGCATTTCATTAGAAAATTTATATCGTGTCATCCTTTTATGAAGATGGCATTGTACACTTTATGATGCAGACTTAAAAAGTGTGTTGTTATTATCTAAGACACAAAATCAACAGGAGATCATGTCTGCTTTTCATTTCTTTATCATTAAGCATAGGGGATAAAAGAAATTCCCATCTGATGTAGATATTTTAATGGTTAACATCTCTGTAATTGTTGAGCATGTAATTTGTGTACAGATTTAGGCTGAGTATGGCACAAGAACTGTGCTTGGGCAAATAGGAGGCGTTGCCTGGGAACACCTGTAAGAAGAGCAGAATACAGATAGATCAGGGTGGGAAACTTGGGTTTCTTGACACCTTCCTCAGAGAAGCTTTCCCTGGGATCTAATACCAATGATAAGCTGCATTTACTAATTCAATTTAGTATTATATCATCAGTTAAATTAAATGCATTAAATTTAGGCTGAACTATAACTGATATCCTATGTTAGTTATATGTGTATGAAAACTGAGTACATTTTACCACTAAAATAAATCCCAAAGAAATTCCAGAAACAATTGTTAAACTACTATTTTAAAATGTCATATGTTGAGTCAGTCTCTGAAACTAGAGATTGTCCTTGATCTCTTTCTAAAAGCAACCAATCCTTTAACCCTTACAGAGATAAAACACTTCAACATAAAGAAGTAAGTCTCCCTCCCCTTAAAATGGAAGTATATTAAATATATTTAATGTCTTTTTTTCTGTAAGGGTGACTGAGGACTGACACGTGTTGCCTAGGCATTAGAGTTTTCATCCTTGGAGATTTTCAAGAGCTGTCTAGACAATGTCCTGGGCACTAAATGATCTTGTTTCAGCAGGTGGGGTGGACATAATGACCTCCAGAAGCCCCTTCCAATCTCAGTCATTCTGAGATTAAATGATAAATTGCATTTTTTGTTGGAATCAGCTTCCTATTTCCTCTCAAAATTCTCAGGCAATACAGGTGTTCCTTACTGAGCAATGGCAACAAATCCACAGCTGTAGATGGTGAGAAGAAAGGATCTAGAGACACACGAGCTGCTGGCAATATCCACACTGGAGTGAGTACGTATACCTGAGAAAATCTTTTCTGGAACTAGAGATGAGAATTACTACATTATTTGAAAGAGCTGCTATTTTACCATATCATATGTTAAGATCTTAAAATATTATTCAATGTTATCTTCTGTTATGAGACTGCAGTAAAAATTATTGACTGGAATCTAGGAGATTTAGCAAAGACACTTTCCGTACGTGATTTCATGCAACAGTCAGTCTGACACTTCTCACATATAAACTCCTGTTGTATATGACATTTATTGGATCAAATCTTCACTTTGATATCCAAGAGAAATAGTTATTATAAAGAATTCTGTTTTTAAATCTATTTTGTATATGCCAGTTTCTATTTAGATAGTTCTTTTTGACTAAATCAGAGCTTCTCTACTAGCATGATGAAAAGCACCACTATATGTAGATCATCTCTGCCAGATTTCAGTTTCTTAGATCCAGATAATTCTGTGCTAGATGTTTGCAAAAAGTGGCAGTGAAATATATGATATTGAAATGTTTTGTTCAATAATTGTAATTTCATTCAGTCTGAAATGTTTCAACTCCTCCTTCTCATGTCCACAAAATTTTCCCTGAACAGATACCAGATCTTGATATTTGGATAGGAGAGAGATTTGGAAAGGATTACTGGAGGAAATGTCAGGCAGCCTTTATTTTGTGAGAAATATTTTCACTGAAAATATCTGAGTATAAAATAAATGCAATGGCCATGGCCTCTCCTTTTCCAAAATGAGAACTTGGTAATGCAGTCACCTTTTCCTCCAGATGGAAGGACAACACAGACTCTTCAGAAGCATTTCAACACATCCACAAGTACAAATAAAAAGTTCTGAGTGGCTTACCAGTGATCTACTTTCTTTCCCACAGCACAGAACTTCTCAGAGGTCACTACACTCCCAAGTGAATGTGGTCTTGCTTTGCTTGGAAAACTACAGGAGACAGCGTGGTCCTTATGTCTATACCTGAACTAGTGACATAGGATGGAGCTGTGGTCTGTATTGGATCTGATTTTATCTAGATGTGCATTAGCCATTTCTCACTTCTTGAGAGAGGAGGAATCAAAGACAATGGTATGAGAAAATAATGTGCTGCAGTCTAGACTTGAGCCTCGTGAGGGAACATGACGCTGGGACCTTGGAGTGAGGCATCGGAAGTGAGTTCTGGGAAATCACCTATTTGACTCTGACTGAGACCTTGGAAGGTCTCCTGCTGTAAGCATAGAAAACTTTCTGTGTTTAAAAGTGTTGTCATGATGCTTATTTCATCCTCTAAACCACATCCTAATTCAGGTTATGTTTACTAGCTTGTTTTTGTTTTGTTTTGTTCTAAGAACACGTTGGTAGGTCCAAAAGACTTGAATAAGACTGTTCAGTGTACTCCATTATTTGAATTTTGACATCCAGCCTATCTTACCCCAGAATATGCTGTAATGTGAGAAACACCAACTGATGTCCAGACAATAGCAAAAAAAATCCCACTCCGACTACTTAAATCTCGCTAATTAAGAAGCTTGGGGATGATTGCATGCCATTTCTGTTAGGCTGACAACAGCTGCCAAATCAGGATTCAGTGAATTATATGAAGCAAATGAACATTCTGTCACGTTGTTGTTTATTTTGTCAAGTTGCTGGATTGGATAAACTTTTTTCATAATTTTGTCATTTTCCCGTTTCAGACTGTTAGTTTTTTTGGAAATGTTTGTCATTGTCATGAGTCAAGCTTAGTCATAGCCACATGGGCAAAATAAAACTGGTTTATATATTAGCTGAGCATTTATGTGAAGGTTTGGGATCTAATAAAGATTTTTACATTTGTGACTGTTCATATGTGTACATGTACATAAATACATATATATAACTCATAAAGATGAGTTACACAGTTTTTATCCACATAAGCTTGAAAGGAAGGTATATTGTATGAGATATCCTAAGACTCTGTTAATAATATTTTTTAAGCATTTGGCCAGCATTCTGAGGTCCCTTGTGTGATTCTTGGCATGTCCTGCACAGGACCAGGAGTTGTGCTGGATGATGCTAATGGGTCGCTTCCAACTCAGCATATTCAATGACTGTGTGATTTATCTTATGACTGTATCTTATATTTTGTATGTGATGTATTTTGAAGTAAAATATTTTTGACGGTACTTTAGGGTTGTGTGAAGATATAGAAGATATGTAAGAAATACATAGTATAGGATAAGTATAAATACTTAATATACCTCATTTCCCATATTGTCTTTGTGGTAAGTTTTTAGTGCATTTAGAATAGCAAATCCGTTGGTCACAGTTCTTCATGTTGCTCCTTCCTTCCACAACTCTAGAGCTACACACTAGTCTGAATGAAAATAAAATCTGTATGGGAAATATCTGTATATGGGAAAATCTATGATATAGGAAGGCAGAAGACCTTTTATACCATTTTTGTGTTGCTTAAACTCCTTTTTTATGAGCTGACAATAGCTATAGGTTTCACATATTTAATGTTAAACACATGTATTCTACTATTTTTTAAAAAAATATCCCTTAAAAGTCAATGAAAACTTCTTGATTATAACTGGAAAAATATCCAGGCAAATAGAGGCATGTATAATTAACCATAAAGGGTTACAAATTATAATATTTTTATTTTTGATCACCTAGAAGATAAACCACCCTTAAATACAATAAAGAAAAATGATAATTAGTAGATGAAAAAGATTTGCATGGAGATACTGGCAAAATTTCTGTAAGCCAGTAAGAAAAATCAAATGTTCTATATTTTTCTATTTTTTTTTCAAGCTGCTACATCTGGGATAACAAGTTAGTTTTTGTTTCTGAAATCTTCACTTAAGATTACACTCAGCTCCATTCTTAATTGGACACAATCTGACAGGTTAAACTGGGAATTCTTATATAAAATATCTTTGCAGATTAAAAATAATAGAGCTAGCATCTGCTTCACGTCCATAGTAATGAAAAATGTGTTTTTGAATTGTAGCTCTGACCATGAAATTCCACTCCCTCTTTTTAATTGCCTAATTGATTTCTAAAATGCATTATCTGGAGAGCTGATCTAAATGTCTTGAAAGTAAAAATTGGGAAAGGAATTAGGCTCGTCTCACCTACCCTTCACTTAATCAAAGCACATTTTGAATAGTAACATAGTTGTCTAGACCATCTTTATTGCTCAGAGGCAGCAGACCAGGGGCAGACTAAAGAACCCCCTTAGCCCAAGAGAACCCTGTGAGTTACTCAGTTATGGATGGGATGGATGAATGAATCCCTTCCTCACAGTGTTCTTCCTAGATGCTGACTATAAGAAAAGCTGAAACAATGAACATAAACCAGCTACACTGTATCTTACATTAGGTGAGAGGAACTATACTTGTTTAGAAAATTCTATTTTTGGTCTGAGATACTTTCTCAGCAAGAGGTCAAAATATAATTATCTTTCTCTGAAAAAATGAATTATCACTGTGGTTATCAGATGTTGTTTTCTACCTTACTTCGTGTGTTTGTTAGCTTATTCATTCAAGACTTAAAGTACTCTAGGTCTTCATCTTATCAACTGTTGCTTTAATTTGTATATTGAATCATTTTCACAAACATGTTGTATTTTATTCTTTTACGTGGTTTTTTTTTTTTTTTTGTTCTTTTTCCTGACAGTTTATATTTTCTCAGCTGTTTCTTTTCTTAAGTTTTATATCTTTCCCAGCCATTTATATCCCAGCCTTGATGGTTTCCCTGGTCCTTGGGAGGGTTTTCTCTATTGATTCTTAAAATTATTCGTCTTTATTGTCATCCTTGTATTTAGTTCAGCCTGATTTTTTTTCTCCCTGTACTGGTTGTGAGAATGTAGTTTAGACCATCAATGAAAATTATAGACTGGGTTTCCAGACATACTAAGCCTTGCCTCATCTCTTCTCCCATTAAAGACAATGATAAACTCTCCCTAACCTCAGAGGAACAGAAATAGTGGTAAGCTAAAAACTATCATTCTGTGAAAAACAATTACTATTTTGTCTTTTTCCACTCTTACTCTTCCAAGATATTTTGGAAAAGGTGTCATCCAAAACATCTCTTATCCTCTGAAATTTGAGGTCTTAGATAACAGTTTCTTATTTATTCTTATTTTGTGGTAGTCAAAGAGGCAAAGCTGTTTCGGCTGTAGAGAAAGTGTATTGAATCTGGGTTAGGTGGTTATTTGAACTGTGTTGACACCTACTTTGCCTTATTGAATAGCAAAACTAGGCCACCAATTCATTTTGATCTGTGTCAACTAATTTTGTTAGTTTTTATTTCTTCCATCTATGAGAAAAAATGATTATATTGTGAAATTTAGGATACAGCTAATGTAGACTAGCATAGCTTCATTAGAGCACTATTTTCACAACTTTAGAGTTTGATTAGAGACACTGGAATGGCATAATGTATTCCCAGCTTTTTACATGTCTGTTCAACGAGTTTTATAAGTAGTGATCTAATAAACATTAGTGGTAGTAGTGATAGCCTTGTTTGAACAGTAAAATAAGTAAACAGATAAGGTCTTGCAAGTATTTCCAGCAGAATTATGCAATGATTGCTTTTCCAATGACATAAAAATGTGATGGAATAAACCAAAATGATATTGACAAGCAAATATTTATAAGTAATGTTCATAAAAAGGGAGCCTAAAGTGTCTTAAAAGTATTGGACTAGGTCTTTTTCTGTCGCAGAATTTTTGAATTAACTTCAAATGAGTTATGCAAGTTTATGCCAGTTTAAAGCCTTGTTTGGGGATCACAATAGTTTTGATGGTCTTCTCTGTCACTTTGGACATTAACAGTTGTAGTGGGAAGCAGGGAAAGAATTTGGAAAGCTTTAGAATTCAAGATTTGTGTATTCTTAATAAAATGGTCCTGCCTCCAAGAGAAAAATGCTGTTGAATTTTTTTATTTTGTTTTTGGGGGGGGAACATCAGTTTGATTTGCATAGGAAAAGCTTATACTTAAACACATAATAATTTCACTGGAGTTGGTTGATATCTCTGTTAACTCTTGCTATAACTTTACTACAAGTATAATTATGGTAAAGTTTTTATCCTAACTCAAATGCTATCTGAATGGATCTCCATAGATCTCCATCCTGGCAGCTGAAAAAGGTTTAATAGTGAATTAATGATTTAATTGAAATGTATAAATTAAATGTATTTTTGTAATGCATTACAAGTTTCTTCTATACTTTTTTTAATTTCAGAAAACTTCTTAAAATATTCTTTTGTGTGTGTTGCTTTTCTTGGTATAGAGTAAGTAAACTGGGTGAAATAAGAGTATTGTAGGATTTACTAATTCTGGATTATGTAATATTTACAGAGAAGTCAAAGCACTTGTGGCACTACTGCTGAGGTTCAATAAAATTTTGAAAAATCAGCAGTTAACTTGTGGGGGGTTTTTTCACTACTCTTGCCAGAAATTTCCATGTGAGTTTATCTGGGGACTTATTGTCCATCAAAAAGAAAAAAATATATATATTCTTGCTACAAATTTGAGATAACATATATTGCAGGAATGATTAACAATGCAGGTCATAAATCAATAATATGAGCCAGTCTGGACTATGCATTGGCGTAAGGTTATATGTTCTTTAAGCTCCAAATGGAAGACAATGTGCCTGCTGTGAAGAGCATAGCTTTGTGAACATGAAATGAAAGAATGTATCCTGGTAGACAGAAATTTTGAGAATGATTTGTGAACCCCAGATATTCATTTATATATCAGGTCCCAGTAGGACTAGTAGGGGTCCTAGTCTGGTCCTTGACCGAACAAACAAAAGAATAGTCACAGAAAAAGCTAAAATACATTACAATTATAAAACTTATTGATGATTCACATTATTTTCATTTGGGGAATCAGTAGTGTCAAAAGATTGTCAGTAGATTATAAGGATTCTGTCCCACTCCCACATCGCTAAAACCCCCCCAAAACCACCAAGAACTCAAACCCTAGTGTAATTTGTTTGCATAGTCAGCATGTGCAAATACTCCTACATTCTGACCCGTTTGCCTTATGTAGGGTGTAAGAAATTTTGAACTACTGAGTTTATTCAAACATCAAACCATTTGACCAATTAAACACTTACATGAAAAACAGATTTTTGACTGAAGATAATACTTTAACTGGTCACAAAAACATCATTCAGGGAAGACTAGATTTGAATATTGAAAATTAAATGTAAAAATTGGGGACAAAATTATACAGGTTTTAATTACAAAGATAAGTAAATGGGAGCAATCTTTTCAGAGAATTGAATTTCATAATATCTCATCTATAAAAGAAATTCATATCAGGACTGTATCGTTTTATGAAAGATGTGCTACAGACTAAGCAGAAGTTGAGGACTTGATATAGCAAGGCTCATTATCCTTTTTCATGCAAGATATGCTGGTATCTCTTTCCAATATTTGAAATTCTTAGTCTGGAATTTGCCAGAAGTTTGTTATTTGTGATAAATATGGCCAGAGTGCTGTCTTGGCACCCACAGCACTTTTCATAAAACAAATAGGCCTGAAAAGACAGCAGTGGCAATGGCAACAAAAGCCATCCCACCTACAGAGAAAAAAAAATCAATCTCCAAAGTAAGGGGCATGTTTCTGTAGCTGGGCACAACATAGAGCTGGGAGGGTGAGCTGGGTGCAGAAGCTGAGTGCTGTTTGCTTCACAATGTTCATGATACTAAGAAGATCTTCCCATGGATTCCAGAAATGCCACATAAACACAGTAATTGAAGAACCTGTCTGAGCTGGAGGCAGTCTGTGACTGCTGAATTCCTCCAAAGTGTCAGCTCTTCTGGAAACACCTAGGCATGAAGGATAAAGGTGAGTAGGAGGAACAGGTGCCTTTTGAAGTGTGAAGGTATGTTTTAGGTGCCATTATTGCAACTAACCAAATCTCATAATTTCTATGAAGAAGTGGTTCTTTCTGGAAAAAAGTAATAGAAACAAAAAAAGAAAGAAAAATTTCTGTAGGGAATTAAAACACATTTTAAAATATTTTGAAAAAATTAAAATACTCAATATAGGAATGCCTAAGTGTCTTAATGTCCTTGTTGTCTTTCACTTTTTAGGAAATACCTCAGGGTTCTTTATTGACAGTCACACGATCTTGTTACAAACAAATAGTACAAGGTAAATGTCCCCTGAGGCTGCATGGTCAGATGGAATTCTGGGGTTCCTATGTATTCTAGCTGTATATGTGTACCTGAGGGTATTCTGAAGTATAAGCCATACAATCCCCCTTTTCCTTCTTCTTATTGGGTCAATCAGTATGGATTATCCAGAACCAGCTTTTAGCATACACTACTTGCTAAGAAAAGTTCACAGTTGGTAAATCTAGTTTCAAGCTAAGCCTGCAGGCCACTTCTGCTCTGTAACTTAGATGTGGAATTTAAATTTATAATGTTTTACACAGTGCCCAGGTCAGATTTGATAATACTAATTGCAGAGTAGGAATAGTATTCCTCTTGGGGTAGTGCCTCAGAGCATTTCTCATCTGCCATGTTGCCTTGCATGCAGGTACTGTTTTTCTTTTAAACTCTTGCTTTTCTGCTCCATTCTCACAAATAAGGTGTGGATCAGCACATGCTGGAAATTTTCAATGAATCAAGATGGGATACAGGACTGCAATACGACACTTTGTTTAATAAAATTTAGCATTTCTAAAAATTGCACTTTATAACATTTATATGAACTGACAGACAAGGTATGTTTCTTAACAGAAGGTGTGATTTTTAGTAAGTAGATTTGTCGTCTGGCTTCATTTCATCAAAAGTGCATCCACATACTGCTACCTAGTGAAAATGAAGCTAGAGTCATTTGTTCTCCCCCCCAAAAAAAGCACTGTAGCAATATTCCACAGTATTCAGAAGGCCAAATTACATAGCCTTTTCACAAAGTCATTTGTTCTGTTATTTTAATAATATTCATAGGGCTTATCATCAAGAAAAGTAATGCTTAAAGTCAAATGGGAAAATATATGAAAATGTGAATTAAAAGTAAAACTATAGAGATTTAATGCATGGTTGGTGCCCTTTCTTGAACACATCAAATTAAATTTCCAAGAAAAATAATGAGATTTATAAGATTAATGGATTGCTCATACTTGTACTCAAGATTTGGAAGTAAATTAACATTTGAATATTCTCAGGCACTAAACCAGAAACTCATGGCCCACTTTCTTGGGAAACAGAAACATTTGGAGCGCTGCAATAATCTCAAGTGAAATGTCTTAAATCCCCAGAATATACATTTTGCGTGTGTATACATGTGTGTGCATATGAATACATATGTTAACCTTTTCTTTTGGAGTGGAATACTTTCCTGCACATGCAGTGTGTATTAAACATAGAAACCTTTATTTATCATCCAGGTTTGTTGCATGAGGAACATTGCTGTAGGCCAGCTTCGTGGGATTGTGTCCTCTGGTGAAGCCAGTGCTCTCCTTCAGGTTCTTTCCACACGCCCAATTGTCACTGCAACAGCAATCAAAATGAGGATACTGATGATATTGACATTCTAAGTATGCACTGAGGCTTTCGTTCTTGGCATGGCTATTCATTCACACAGGTGGGAGAAGCTTAAAAGAGGTGACTTTTATCAGTCCACATAGCTAACTTTACTCAAGTAGTTTAGCCCGGCTCTTCCTCTTCCCACGGTTACAGAACATAAGAGGGAAAGGCAAAATAAGACAAGTCTTCCTTTGCTTTCTTCCTGTCTTTAATATACACAATCCTGGTTTTGTATTTTTCTGAGTTTTATACCCCAGTGGGTCTTGTCTGCAATGCAGGAAATTTCAGATTTGTTTGGAGTGCTAGAAAGAGATCTCAAAGCAGCAGTGGATAAGGAGTAACAGACCAGTATTCCCACAGATGGTTAGGCCTAATAGCTAATGGTTAAACCTTGCAAACTTTTCTCATATCAAATAGTTTTATGCAGGCTTTCTCCATGTTATATGACATCCACCTGTCACTGTGCTGGAGGTTATCCCAAAGCCTGTGTGACACTGATTATAGTATATATAATTCAAAGATTATATTTGAATATTCATTAGCTTATAATTTCAGACAACATACTTTGGGGCATGTTCCCTAATGTCATGAAAATACAGTGCCGCACCTATGACAATAAATGTACTTTGAACATTTTCAGATGGAGATTTACTGGAGAGAAAATTAAGAGCAGAGAGAGCACTTTCTCTTCCCTTGGTCTCAATACTTGCTGATATCATTCACACAACCTTATGTAACATGGATTAAGCTGTATGGTCCTCTGATATTGCTCACTCCATTGAGGTTTTCATCTCCCTCTGAATTTAAAAGAATGTAGATAGTGTCTAAAAGTGTTTGACACATGGTTAATTTCACTTACAGAAAGTATACAAAATTATCCTTTCTGTGTTTCTGTCCACTATAAAAAACCTCACAATTTATTTTATGATTCATGGTATTATTCATACCCCAACATCATATTCTCATTATCAGACAACAATGATGAAAGTTTGTTATGAAAAGATACTAAATCATCTAACAATTTTTTTCTTCTTAATTCACAGAAAGAGAAGAATATTTTTAGATTATTGACTTTTATTTGCCAGTGCCCTTTCTATCATACAATTTTTTCTCCATACTAATTTGATTAACTGAAGCAAGACAAATACATATCGGGCTGTTTCATATAAAATTAACATTTCACACATGAAGGCTCTTTTTCTAAATGTATGTTACTATCAGAAGACCATTTGGCAGATTCTAATAAACTTGATCAGGATTTTAGACCTGTTCAGATTTCAAATTTCAAGTTCTAGTAGGCTCACCCTTTTCTACAGCATGCTGTCGCACATTGCATACTTAATAAAACAGATCCTGAAAAGGGAATAATTCTTGGACTTGACTTTGTGTTTTATCATAACAGCATATAGACACAGTTCCTTTCAATGTAATTACACCCTGCAAGCACCAGGGTCAGAGAAGAAGGAAGAGTGCTGGAGCAGATTCCCCTGCAGCCCCTGAGCCGACCACCGGGAAGCAGGTAATTCCCTGCAGTTTATGGAGGGGACTGTGGCAGGCCAGCACCACTGGTGCTGCTGCCGTGGCCACCGAGCAGGACTGCCCCTCAGTTTAGGAAGGACATTGAGATGCTTGAATGTGTCCAGAGGAGAGCAGCAAGCCTGATGAAGGGCCTGGAACACAAGCCCTGTGAAGAATGGCTAAGGGAGCTGTGGTTGTTTAGCCTGGAAAAAAGGAGACTCAGGGGAGACCTTGTCACACTCTACAGCTGCCTGAAAGGAGGTTGTTGCCAGGTGGGGGTTGGTCTCTTCTCCCAGGCAACAACTGACAGAAGGAGAAGACACAGTCCTTCTTAAGCGGCGCCAAGGGAAGTTTAGGTTAGACGTTAGAAAAAAATTCTTCACTGAAAGAATGATTGTGCACCAGAATTGTCACCCCAGGGAGGTGGTAGAGTCACCGTCCCTGGATGTGTTTAAAAAAAGACTGGATGTGGCGTTCAGTGCCATGGTTTATTTGATGAGGTGCTGTTAGGTCATAGGTTGGACTCGATGATCTTAAAGGTCTTTTCCAACCTAGTTCATTCTGTGATTCTGTGTGAGTCTGTGATTTCAGACAGCTTACTCTGGGGTGTGTCATGGGTGTGTAATGTCATGGGAACACAGTGCTGCACCTAGAGTAATAAAGCCAAATTAATGTCTACAAAGCTGCAGTCTAAAATAACAATATGAGAAGCCAAAAATAGAATCATGGAATGGTTAGGTCTGGGAGGGACCTGAAACATTTAAATATCATCCAGTTCCAAGCCCCTTGTCATGGGCAGGGACAACTTTCACTCTGTCTGGTTGCTCTGGGCACCATCCAACCTGTCCTTGAACAATTCCAGGGATGGGGATGTATCTGGACAAAGCAGTGCCACTTGCAGTAAAAAAAGGGAAGCTTTGTTTGTGCTGGAAGCAGAACAGATTAATCTGGGCACTCTTTTCACAATGATGTACATATTCCATAGGGTTTGGAAATGTACTAGAAACACAGTCCAGTTCCTGCCACTGCATCTAAAACTTGAGCAGAGGACAAGGTGCTGGTCTCGGTGCACATTATTAACCTGGACGGACTTCTCAGCAATCCCTTCTCTCTGTCTCTCTCAAAGCTGTTCCTGAGACACTCTGTACTAACACATCTTAGGACCATTCCTGAATGGTATGGCGTCCATTGCAGAATTATGCCGATATGGATATTGACTTTATGATTGGCAAAGCCTCCTTGTCCAGCTCTCTGGAAAACCAGGTCCTCTAAGGTTTTCAAACAAACTAAGATTTCAGACAAAACTAAGTCTGATCAGTGTCTTAAGTCAATGAAAACCTAATTCCAATGTAACCAAATTCTGCTGCTTTTCCTTGATAGGAGCTTTAGACTATCAAAGTATTGAGACCTGATTCTGTAGGTATTTTGTTCCTGCTGTCCCTTGGGGCCATGGTCAGTTCTGCACTAGGCTTTGCTGAAAAGAGTTTAAAGGTTTGCTCAATATCTGTATTTTTTACTACCTGCAAACATTTGTAGGCCTATCAACAGATGTATTTCTGTCACGAACAGAAAATTTGGTCAAATGTTCTTGCTCAGTGTAGGGATTATCTTTAGTTGCCAAATCTAAACTGCTACAGCATTTTCTATTATACTTTGAGTGGCAGTCGAGTGGAGGACTCTTATCTCTCATGATAACTGAAACTCTCAGCTTCTGTTAAGTAAGGTAGAAGAGAGTAACTTTCGGGGTCTGATGCTTAAAAAAATCATTATGGTCTTCATTCTCATAACTGGCTAGTAGAAAATGCCTCTTTTTTTTTTTTTTTTTTTTTTCTGTGGCATCAAACTCCCTGAAATACCAGGCTGCTCCTGAATTTTGGAAAGCAGAGAAACATCTCAAACTCTCAGTGTTTCTAAAGTCCCCAGTTCCAAAGCAGTTGTCAGAGAGGAGTCATTTCAGTCATAGATCCTAAAAATCTCTGTTCTTCTGCAATTCACTGGGCAATTTGGCAAGAATACTAGGCAAGGTTTTATTGGATACTTGTCTCTGTTTTGGCAAGCATTTGTTGAAACAGATGTTTACACATAACATTTTTATTTCTGAAGCATGCTTCATCTTAAAACTAGTTTGGTTTATTGCCCTTGCTACTCCTTTTGAAAGCTGTTACAGAGTATTCTGGCTCTGATGATTACAGCTTCAAATTTCCAAACCAAAGGTATTTATGGCCCATCTAGAAATATTTTTATTAGGTCAACACTGTTGTTTATTTTAAATACCTTTTCCTCCTCTTTTGTGTTTATGCCTAACCACTCCATATATTTATGCAGCGCAATCTTATCACATCTCAGTTTATTTTACTAAACTGAAAAAGACAAGACATTTTTTTCTTATTGCATATGGCTTTGGATACTCTGGGGACCTCATCACCTACATCTTTGAGTTGCATTTGCTATTTGATGGATGTGACATGTTGTTGTCAGCAATCACCCAGCTGTACCACACTGTTTTTTCTCTTCCAGCTGTAGAGATCAGAACTTGCTTTTGTTCTTACTCTAATGTTTGTTCCTCCTTTAGTGTTGTACAATCCCATATTACCCACTTCTGTACTATGCTGTGGTTTGCTTTGTATTGTTTCACTAATTTTATCAGCTAGCATTTACTTTTTGTGTCTGCACGAAATGTAATGAAAATGTGAAACAAGATCTGTACCATGACTAATCCTTGACTAATTCCTTGAGTAGTTAGTCCTGGCCTGATTATTCCCTTCTCAGGTCTGTCAGTTGCCAGCTGTTTTTCAGTCAGTTTACTATCCATGGTGCAATTCTTGCTCTTATGTTCTCCCACTTGTTAATTCCCATAGGTAATCTATCAGATGTTTTGCCATATGTCCGATAGATTAATTATATTGTTATTTCCCCACTTATGTTATAGGCTATTGATGTGAGGCTAATCTGAATCCAAGATTCTTGGATAATTTATTTTGAATTTTCTCATATTTCTACTTACTATGGCATCCTGTATTACTTCCTTAAATAGATGTATTCTTTACTTTAAAATAACTCAGTTTTAACCTGTAATTTATACAGTCATTACCTTCAGATAAAGAATGGGTTTATGAAGAGTACTGAATTGTACAGGGCCTATGGGACGCATATGTTTCAATTCTTTTTCTGACAAGATAAAGACTTGAATTATGTTTTAGTAACTCTTGAATCTGACCATTTCTTATATAGCTTATGCTAACCAGTAAAACTCCTAATTCACTCCTTCTGAATCTTTTGTCTTTAAGATAAAATACCTAAATAGTAACTGGAATACAGAATGAGAACATGAGAATGAGTCCAGGCTGATTCTCTTTGGAAAGAAGAGGCTGCTATTCCTAAACCTAAAAAATCTTCAATTATTTGCAGAAGACAGAAGAGACTAGACATGAGAGAGTAATGTGACTTTCTCCCCTCATTTCCCAATGCATTTTTAACCTGTTGGGCTTCCTGGGAAGTCAGAGCTAGAGTCTGAACACTAGAGTAAGAAAACTGAATTGGAGTACTCTTACTAGTAAGCTGTTGATAAAAAAGAAGTGTAAAATTTCTTTTCATCCTCTTCTGGCTGCTTTGTGAATATGGCCTTATATTTTTCTCTAAATTTCTCAGAAAACCTGAAAAGAAACATAGTGTTTTGTATCTGAAAGACTTGACTGTTTCACTTTACTTATATTTGTTTAATTGTGGGGGAAGTGGCAGTGAAATGAAGGGGTATTTCTTTTGGCAAAAGATTTATAAATAAAAACAGTTTATTTCCCACAAATGAGAATAAAGGGGGATGTTTTATTTTGGCTTGTTTGCCTGCTGAAATGAAAAATCCGTTTATATGTGGCTACAAACAACTGATTTCTGTTTCTTAGTCCAGCTTCTTTGTTTTCACAGAAATGCCTAACATTGAGGTGAATTAAATACTTCTTATACTAAATATCTAGGAAAATACATAAAGAGTGGTTCAGGACTGTTGATGCAGTCACATCTGTCAGGAACTGGATGCACCTATGAATTTATATGTGTTACTTACACTATTTGCACTTGCAAGTGTTATATTTTAGTCTTTTTCTTTTCAAGTCTGGGATCACCAACAAGGACATTTTAATGGTTGTATCATTGAATAAAATTTAATGGACTAACCCTTCTATATGGCTTTATATTCCTGAATAAACAAAGAAGGAGATGCTTCCAAAAATAGCTATGGAACAGTCTGCTATTATATGTATATAACAGGTATGTAAGTACAATTTGTCAATTTATTAACCATAGTACTGCTGATGTAAAAGAATCTTTACCTTGTGCTAATTTACAGGCTGAGAATGTTCAAAAAACTCTTCAGTTTTATTTCAATATTTTGTTGCTACTGTTTGGGGAAAAGATTAAATATGAGAAATTAAGATAATAATATGACAGTATCAGGAATTCATTACATTGCAATAACAATAATTTCTTTTAAAAGTTGCTTTATATTTTCCGAATCATGGGAAATGAAACTAACAACTTGATGTTGCTTTGTAATGGAAACACTTACCAATTTGTCATAAACAATTTGTAGCTACCCTTCAGAGAGTAATGACTTGTATTTTTGTATTGGCTTTTCATCTAAAATGGCAAGACCCACATATGAAACTACTATTTCCTTTAAAATAAATTGAATGAACAATTATTAAATATAAGGTAATCAATTTCTTTTTTTCTCTAATATATAATAAATCAACTTTTTTTCAGCATGGAAAAAAGAATCACTTTTCAGCATCTGTCCTTAGGAAATAACCAGAAAATTATGATTGAATGCATGTGACAAAATTAAATATGTTTTTGCAGATTTATCACACAACAATAATCTTTAGTTACCAGTCACTAAAAGGCCTGAGCACTTGCAGATCACCAAAATATGGCTTATGGCCTTGGACTACTTACTAATAACTGGTCTTACTTTTATTACATCATTGAAAGCCCTGGATTAACATTGCTTTTTACAGTTTCCTTGAATAACCTTGGAAGAAAAAATTAGACTTTCACAAACCCCTTAATTAGTGTTCTGCATTTTAAAATGGCATTTTAATTGTTTGAAAAAATGTGCAGCATAATTTTGGAATTTTTTTCTTATTACACTACTTTCCTATTCATTTATTTCAAAGGTTATGCTGTAGAATTAATAGCATTTGGTATATACTTTTGTACATTTAAAACAGCTCAAGGGAGACAATGTACAACAAGCAAAGTTTTATGTAAGATTGATTTTTCTGCACCTGCAAAAGGGTTCATGATTTGCATATTAGTTTGGTCAAGGAGGAGCAAAGCACTGTAGTTTCTCATGGATCTTAATTCTCTCTTGGACCTGCAACAGCTGGAACCCCACCTTGGAGATAAGTGCAAAATGGTGCCACCTACAAAAAATCCAATGTCAGTTTTAGCCTAAGAAATCAAAGTCAACTGTTCTATAAAGGAAAAAGAAAAGCCATATTCCTTGACAATGTAAGCCCTGAAAAGTTATCAACTGAAATCAATGAGTTCTGTAATGGTTCTGTTTCATAAAGATACAGAGTTGTTGTTGTTTTTTTTTACTTCCATCCCAACTGCCAGCATTATTAAGCTCGATAATTATATTGACTGCATAAAGCTGTCATAATGTGATGTGATTCTATTGTTGCCTAGCTCAGCAGGTACCCTTTAACTATATGAAATGCAAAAATGTGCGGAAAAAATCTCATCCTTTTTGTAATTTCAGGCCTTTTTCAAAAGAGACACTTAAAAGAAGAGATTATTGTGTATATTTCCATGAGGAAAAGGCTTTCTTTTCTGAGATTCCCAGGAGCTCTTTGGGAAAACAGATTCTGATTTAGTATAGCTGCCTTGTCCAATGTCAAATAGAGGAGCTTTACTTGTTGTGATAGAAAATTACGTGCCTGTAGGTAGTGCCTGGAAAATGAAGAAATGTTTACATCTTTCCTAAGGTTCCTGGATAACCTTTTGCCACAACAAATCTCACAGGTCCCTCAGAGTTTCAAGGAGCAGACAGCCAGGAGACAATGTGTTTTTGAAGAAAAGATATTTCACAATATCCTTTAGTAGATTTTTCTTAACTCTGTGCAGAAAAAAGTCAGAATTTCCCCTACAATTGTACATGGAATTGAGCATGCAAAGAATGTCAGAAAATGGGTTCTAAAATTTTATTCAGCATAAAACCAGCAATTGTACAAATTGCATTTATTTTGTACAGGATAATGGGAATCAGTGCTGTGCTCTTTTTAGCTATATTTCAGCTTCTAAGCATTTTCAGGTATCTAGAATTTTCACTGATTATTTCAGGAGCATTAAGTTATATTTACTGTATAATTACTAGTAATTTCTGGTTTCAGCACACTTGTTACACTTCATTTGTCAGGCTCCTCCCTAGAGTTGTTTAATATCTTTTACTGATATTTTCCCGTAATTTCCTTATTTTATCAATATCAGAGGTTTGAGTTCTAATCCTCTGGTGATTTGCAGTTAGCATATATTTCTTATTCATTAAAGCCTTTAAGAATGCTACTACTCTGAAACAGCATGGTTTTGTCACACTTTGAGCAAAGTAAATGACTATGTAAATTACCAGACAGAAAAGAAAAAAATTATTTTTTCGCTTTCATCCTTCCAGCCTGCCATTTCAAAGATTGAGTCAAATATGAGTAATGAATTAATGTTAAGTTTACAATTCTTTTTTTTTTTTTTTTTTTAATGTAAAGATACCTTTCTTTTACAGAAGTTTTCTGCTTTGGTGTTTACTATTTAGATTTCAATGCTTCATAGCATTCAGCATTTCTCAAAAATTCCTTTGAGGATCCCATATCCTCTGAATCTCAGCTCCTCTGAAATCTACCATTAAATATCAGACAAGATTTATATGCACACTTGAAATTCACTATTTCAGCAAACAGACTTCAGAAAGCAGTTTACGTGAACTGGTCTGGAATTAACTTCAGAGAATTGAATGCGTGCTGACCATGGGTTGTTATTACTGGTTTTTATAGTTAGATTGTTGTCAACACTAGCTCAGCTAAATTGACTGTAAAATAGATTAAAGATAGATAAGATGACAGACATTACATTCTTTCCTTTTCTAATTCTAACAGCTTTTTTATAATTTGTGGAAACTACTGTGTTTTTGCTCCATTTAAGACTCAACAACACTCATCGACTGGTAGTCTCTTCTCCCTTCCCTTCCTCTTCTCCCTCTCCTTCCCTTTAAACAAACAAGATAGGGATCAGCAGAGATCCACATTTTGACAACTGCTTTCACATATAGGAGAAAGTCAGAAACATCCAGAGTATCAGCTTGCATATTTTCCAAGAAAAGGTGGCAGGGAATTATGTCTTTGCAAATCTGAAGAGGTAGATCCACAAGAATTCTATTTTATACACAGACCTTTATTAAGGAAGTTTGACTCAAAAGCCATGGACATCAATAAAAAACATTCTGGGAACTAGCCTGAGTCCTCATTTCACAATCCATCCAGTTTATTGTAGTTTCACTTCTCTAAGTCAGCATTGTTCTCATGATTTTCAAAGTAAATTTTTAACATCTTTGCTTCATTTTCAAACCTCTTTATTAAAGAGTCAGCTTTCTGTAAACACAAACAGTGCATTTTAGTAAAATCAATTTTTCACAGGAAAGTAATAATCTAAACAATCTCTTTAGTCAAAAATGCCAAGAAGGAAACAGAGCTCTACTTGAGGAGATTGTACAAGGTTAAGAATTAACTAATGATGGAAAAAAGTAGTCAGTGTTCTCAATGGGCAAGTTCTAGTTCTTGTACAGCATGCTGAGTATTTAGCAAGTTTAATACCTATAAAAATATCACAACGTGAGGTAAAACTGCAATTAGGGGTTTAATCCTGGACTGCATTAGGAAGAACATTGTCAACAGGTGATGGAGCTGATCCTGCTCCTCTATTCAGCCCTGGTGAGGCCTCATCAGTACTGCTGTGTCCAGTTCTGGATTCTTCAGCACAAGAGATACCTGCAGCTCTTGGAATGAGTCCAGAAGAGGGCTATGAAGATGATTAAGGAACTGGAGCACCTCACATAGGAGGAAAGGCTGAGGTATCTGGGCCTCTTTAGCCTGGAGAACAGACGACTGCGAGGGGACCTCATCAAAGTCTATGAGTATCTGGAAGGATGGTGTAAAGAGGATGGAGTCAGGCTCTGCTCAGTGGTGCAGAGCAATAGGACAAGAGACAATGGGCAGAAACTGGAACACAGGAAGTTCCCCCTGAACAAGAAGAAGAACATCATTACCGTGCAGGTGATAGAGCACTGGAACAGATTGCCCAGAGAGGTTGTGGAGTCTCCCTCACTGGAAATATTCAAAAGTTGTTTGGGTACAGTTCTGAGTGATGTGCTCTAAGAGACTCTGCAGGGAGGTTGGACCAGATGACCCACAAGGTCCCTTCCAACCTCACTTATTCTCTGATTCTGTGACTATAGAATAAAGCATTCTATGGATTACAGAATCATAGACTCATTAAGTTTGAAAAAGACCTCCAAGACCATTGAGTCTGACTATCATGTCAACTAAACCATAGCCCTCAGTGCCCTGACATTTTTTCCATCTTTGGTTAATTTTCAAAACTCTTTATTAAACAGTCAGATTTATGTAAACACAAACAGTGCATTTTGGTAAATAAATTTTTCACAGGAAAGTAATAATCTAAACAGTCTCTTTAGTCAGCAGTACCAAGAGGGAAACACAGCTAATTAAGAATAATTAGCATCAAATCTAATGGGAAGAAAATTCTAGTTTCACACAAGAAAAATGGTGATTTAAGGTTGACTTTTCTGACATAGAAATATAGGAGTTTGCTTATATAATTTGCTTATAATCCACTTCTTCCTTTGCACTGAGGAGATACTGGTTCTTGTTGGATCTCAAGAATGAATGGACACCCAAGGCTAATTGAACAGTTTATTGAGCAAAGCATAGACTTAGTAGAAAAAGAGATAGCAATAAAATGATAGATAAGGCAATAATAATCTTAAATCCTTTCTGATGTTAACAGAACCAATATAAAAGGTAATAGTTGACTCTTGAACACTTCCAGGGATGGTGACTCCCCCACCTCCCTGGGCAGCCCATTCCAATGCCAAAACATTAGCTATAAAGGATGTAGCTGGAATAAGTGATCTGTTTTAGAATAAAGGTTTTTTAACTTGTTTAACATAATTAATTTGGTTATACATATAAAAAGACCAAATATTCTCTGATAGTCAGTAGCTTGCAACACTAAATGTAGGAGGTAAGCATAACAGGTTTTTTCTCAGATAATGAACTTCTGCTGTAGTATAATTAACCTTTGACACAGAAGGGAATTTTTAGTAGAAACAATTAATTGGAAATTACTCTCTTTTATAGGTCATCATCCTTTAGCACAAGTTTCCACTGCCAGAATTTTGTTGTTACATTTTCTAGTTGAAGATTTTTGGGTTTCTTTTTCCTTTTGGGAGAAGATTGAATAATTACAATAGACAAAAATATTAACAAGCAGAATCAAACATTCTTGAACATTCTTATGAGAGAAGAAAGTTTTTTTCACTCAAGTTCACTGTAAATCCATTGTTTTCAAATTACCACTTAAGGTTCATAATTCCTATGCAAGGAAACTTATTTGGAATAAGGTAAGGTGTCCATTTACACTGATTTAAATCTTTTGATTAGGTTCATCTGCAATTTTTCTGATTCTAGAAAATTTCTCATTCCAGTTCTCTCTCTTATTCCAGAAACCAAGGGTTTCACACCAGGAGTTAATCAGGAAAATCAGCAGAAGAACAGCTGTATCAGAGTGACCTCTCACATAGAGAAGCCTTACCACAGCACTTGAAGTTAATAGGATTGAGGTGGTAATGGATTCAAATTTATTAAACAATGAAATCCAACTCATTCCTTCTGAGATATATGGCTTCACAGGTCTAGTCAGGGACCAAAGCTTGAATAGCTATTTACAGATCTGCCTGTTTTTGCAAGCGTTCCTTAGGGCTCCAGTGGATGAACCTGTTGCTTCGGGGTGACTTATTCCATGTCTCCTTCTCTATAGTAAGTGTATTGGTACATATGCTGGACAGGGGGAAAATGAAAGTAACAGAAACTGAGTTTTCTCCCAGTGATAACTGAATTTATCACTCAAGCTAGCACATGTCTGATATTTTTAGACCCATGGCCAGCAACTGCACTGATGGTACTTCATAACTTACCCACGTATCTAGGCCTCCAAAGTAGAACAAAACTGTAAATATTTCTGTTTGGTTTTTTTTTTAGATAAGGCTTTGTATTTCATTCTCATTTTCCATGTAATCTATTTTGTGCAACCATAGCAGTTTATTAATATTGATTAAAAAAAAAAAAAGAGAGAGAAGCCATGTTCAGCTAAAGTGTTTTCTAAATCAGTGATCCAAATCTCTCTCTCCAGGTTACTTCAGAAAATTTATAATGATTCCTGAAATGGGCAGAGTGATTTATGAAGCAAACCTACATTTTTAGTTACCTGAAGTTTCCAAACAATGAAATATTGCAGTTTGACCAGAAATTATAATTTTAGATAAGTGAACTGGTGTCAAAACCTCTGTTGTGATGCAATTGTTTGCCAAACTTGCTCTCTATGCTAGCACTGTAATCAGCTCCTAGGTGATAAAAATAATATTCCAAAATGACCATCATGAGTAAAAGCCAGAAACTGTCCTATAGATGTGTTTACAGCTGTAGGAAAAAAAAGTAAAAAAAGTCCATTGTTAATCTACATCTTGTTCATGTGTATTCTTACTTTCTGTTTAATTTATATGTATAAGGTTGTCATGGTAAAGTGTCTTTTTGATACAGTTTTTGCCTGAAACTCTCTTGGTAATTGGCTCATAATCAATCTGATCTATTCTGCCAACATCACAGAGAACACAGTGAAAAATTATTTTTAGTGGTGTTAGAAAATACAGTTTTCCTTTACTGTGATTTTCTTTTTTTGTTAATTCATCATTACTTGGTAATGCTCATTTGTGCTGTATAGCAAACTCACATAATTAGTATATGACAGTTTGTCTACACAGAAAATAAGAATAATTAGCATCAAATCTAAAGGGAAGAAAATTCTAGTTTCACACAGGAAAAATGGCGATTTAATACTGACTTTTCTGACATAGAAAAATTGCTTATAAGCCACTTCTTCCTTTGCACTGAGGAGATACTGGTTCTTGTTGGATCTCAAGAAGGTATGGACACCCAAGGCTAATTGAACAGTTTATTGAGCAAATCATAGACTTAGTAGGAAAAGTGATAACAGTAAAATGACAGATAAGGTGATAATAATCTTATGTCCTTTCTGATGTTAACAGAAGCAATGTAAAAGGTGATAGCAATCTGATGTTCCTGGTGATGGTGGGAAAAACTGGTTGCTGCAGCATCAGACAAGCCGTTGCATGTTAGGTTTACGGTTGGACTCCTTTTCCAATCTCTGGTTGAACTTTTCACACTAAACAGATCTCATCCATGGTGAGGTGCATTGTCATTGTGGTCTTTACAGTTTAAAAAAAAAAAAAAAAGCTCTACTTTTTCTTAGAAGTAAACAAATCTATGAATCATTTCTGATGTCAAGTAAAGGACTGTTGAGCATAAAGCTATGCTGCTTAATCTCAGCTGTAGATAAGATTTGTGGATGGTGTCATCCACATGGACAGGCTTTGCCGTGACAGGTAATCAGCCAAATTTATCCAGCAGTCACTGAGTTTTGCTCAGAGCATGTTTCCACACATTTCCATAGGAACAGGTTCGAGACAGCTACAATACAGGTTATATGTGGTTCTTCATGCTCACATAAAAGTCTTGACAATCAATGTCTTTGGTTATACTCTGCTAAAATTCTGCTCAGACACCATCCTCTTTCAGTGCCTTCTGCAGTGACCCACTACCCCAACTAGCACAACAAGGCACACTCTTCCAAGACAAACTCCTTACAAAGCTGTTTTTCCTCCTTTCTTTGCAATCACACACATCATTCCCTAAAATGATGTTAGATTTCTTGGCTGATAGTCTTTGACAGGATGCAGCTGAGAGTGCTTGTGACAGCAAATTGAAAAGTGCAGCCAAATGTTCCTGGTGATCCAGCAAATATTTTTCTTTGCTCTTTTCTTTCCTTAGGCACTGCACATGATCAGAATAACAGACCATCTGAGGGGACGCTGCTGAACATGAAATAACACTAGGGAAAACCAAACAGATTATGAACAGTTATTACACTGCAAAGAAAACAGACATATATGTCAGGAATTACCAGACTTTAAGGCAGTCTGAATTTTCTAGTTCTGTAGAACATGCTAGAAAATATTGAACAGATTCAGATTCAATCTTTAGGCCGTCCTAGGCAAGAAATTGGGCTGAGCATTCTTGATAAAAATGAGACATTTAGAGCTTGATAAACCAGCATTTAAATAGGGGTATCTGAACATGAAAGTTATCCTTTAAAATAAACATAGCTAAGCAAGGTCAGTTTTAAATGGTCATATATAATTCCAAACAAATTATTAAGATACAACAAAAGAAGCCAGTGAAAATGGAAAATATTTGTTTTAGTTACCTGCTTTTCAAAATAAAACTCCATTGTCTTCTTTAAGAATGAAAAAGTCATTCTATATGAAAAATTAACACAAAGGAAGTACTTCTTGGTATATTTTCTTTTATAAATATAAAAATTCCTTAACTTTGAATGGTGGCATACCTTTGTAGACAATAAACTTGAACTGTATTACATACCAAAGTGCACTGGGGTTTTACAGGGACACTTAAAATACTGGACTATATTCAGAAAGCTTATTTTGCGAGATTCAGAAAAGTGTGTGTGTTGTACTGAAGCTGGTCATTTCCCACTGGTCACCCTCCTGGCTATTCAGGATCCTTCATAAATGGAAGAGTCTTTTCCATTTGATGACATAAAGAGCCTTTTTCCTGCTGGGAATTGTTAGAAACTAGGATGGGAAAAGCAAAGAGATGGTATTTGTTTGCAGTCTCAGTTTAAACAGTCTTGTATTGATCTGGTGATAATACGTGTATTACAATAATGATACAAAGAACCCAACAGATTTTTCAACTAAAACCCATGTCACCTTTAAAGCTAAAAGAGCTAAATGGAGTGTTTAGCTGAGGATGGCATTATTTTTGCCATTGAGCCATTTACATGCTGGAGTTGGTACTGCAAAATTCTTATTTTATTCTTAAAATCAAAACCAAAAAACCCTCACAAATAACAAAATAAACCAAACAAAATCTTCCCCCTAAAACAAAACAAATAAACAAAAACCAAATCAAACCAAAACCAAACTAACCAAACAAAACCACTAATCCTCCCAAAAACAACAAAACAAACTAAAAAACCCAAACAAACAAACAAAAAACAAAAAATGCCCCAATAACAACCAACCAACAAAACAAAAACAAAAGCAAAAGCAAAACAAAAACCAGAAACAAAGGAAAATCTCAGACTCTGGAGGTAGCAGAAAGCAAGATATGTGCTTTGGTATGTCAATTTGAATTTTAAACATCAAAATATTATGTAGACAATTGTGAGAAATAATGCAGGAAATATTGTCCTACTGAAATCCCTGGATATGGTAGTAGCTTCACTCAAACTATACTATCCTGCATATGGGAAATGCTTTCTTTGGCTGCTGCACATTTGACATTGATATCAGACATGGTATTGCAACACTTGTAACTAAAGAAATTGGAAGGGGTCTTATTCACATACAGATTATGGCAATTTAATACTTAACAAAAGATTAAAACGCATTGGGGGAGATCAATAACATTTGCTGGAATTTGCTGCCACGGACTGTGTCTGATAAATACTTACCAAGGGTTTATAGGAAGTGGCCTAAGAACATTTAGAGACAAGGTTATCAGTATGTCAGCTAAAGATATTTGATAATGGGTAACTTCATATGAAAATTGTATCGTTTTTCTCATGTAATTGCACATGTTGCTCTATGTTTTCATATTCTGTCCACTTACTGGTCTTGTTGTGCAAAAGGCAATACAACGATGAGTGCTGGGCTAGAAGTCAAGAAATCTTACTGATTTGTATATTCTGTATATTTGTATATTCTAAATTTTTTTTTTAGCTTTGGGTAATATACAGTTGTACATGACATAAATTAAGTAAAAATCCAATAAAACTACATTTGTAAAGTCTGCATTCAGTGCATCTTCTTGAGATTTGTGCACTAAGAAAACAGACTATTGAGAGATCTTGGATAACAAGTTGGAATGTCTGCTACAAAGGATAAAAATCTTTCATACTCCACATGTTCAAATATTCACATTACTTAAAAGAACTAGAATTATAAATAGAACAATTTAAAACGTAGTAATCAATCCCCAAAATGTATTTCAGCCTCCAAGACAGGATTTTTTTCATTACATCAGACAAAATTAGTATACAAAAGGTGGCAAAATTCAGAATTTAAAGCCATAGCCATTCTTTATCCCATGTACTTACATATGCCTATGACGCTGATGAAGTCATGTGTCTTCTGACCTTATTGGGAGTACTGACATTTCAAAGGAGAGTACTTCACTGGGGACTATTTGTATGGGAAGGACTGATTTGTCAGTGAATATATCAGGTCAACATTTCTCAGTTTTCTAAAATTGAGATAGATACTAAATACATTCTTTTCTTCTTTTCACATATTTTCTGCTGAACATAGCTACAGAGTGAATATTGGACCTTAATCTTTTGAAGTGTTTTGTAGATAATCCTTCTGCAAAGAGACCCTGTCAATTCGGTTCTTACTTGTAACATCTCTCATTTGCTAAACCTCTGGATCTTAAGGTGTCAGACTGCTGACAAATGCAAGCAGCTTCCTTTCCTAATAACATAATGTTCTCCCCATGGCTTTTCAGGGCAGCAGTGCAACTAGTTTTGAAATACATAGAGTGTCTGTTCATAACTCAGTATGACATCCTTCCATCAATGGGCATTAGCAGATGCTTTCTGAAGAAGAACAAATTGCATACTTAAATGGAGAAAAAGAAAGCATCCTAGTTACCAGTTGTGTGCTTTTAAGGGTGCTTAGAAGTAACCAGAATTTGGATTATTTTAATAAATCTTTCATGACACATAGTGAGTAAGAAGGATCAAAGGGTGTACGACGAATTCTTTTTGCTCATAGTATTTTATCGCTCATGTGCAGTGATGATACACAGACAGAAATTACTGGTGAATAAAATTTTGGAAGTCAATATTAAAGACACTGAGAAAGACTGTAGGGTAAGATTATCAAGGAATTTGCAGATAACATAAAAATCAACATGTAAAGGCATGCTTTTAAAGCACCACTGTAGCAGTACATGTATCTTTAAAACCAAATGCAGAAGTTTCATTATAAGAAATATTCAGAACCATATGTGAGGTTATAAAACTATGAAGAGTTTTTACTTTTTTCCCCTTTGTTGACTAAATTGCTCTATTATTGCTGCTAATCTTTATTTTCTCCCATTTAGCGTGCCACAGCATAAGCGATATTCACTTCGCAGAATTTTTGTTGGATATGATTTTTTCTCCTTGCAACTAATTGATTATATTCTAACTGCTATAAAATATTGGTATTTATTGTACTGATATCTGCCATAAGTTCAGGTTAAAGAAATACAGCTGCCATCAACTTCACGGGATAGTATTTCCTTCTCATGTATTTTTTTTCTGTGGTTATATTTTTGTGGTGCACGCTACTTGATTATCTTACTCTCTTGCTCTTGTTCAATTCAACAGTTGCATCTAGTTGACTTCTAAAGACTAAGATCAGTCTTTCAGGTTTCTGCAGTTTCTTTAAAATTAGCATTGATGAATAGGATCTGATAGAGTGGTTTTGTCTTTTAACAGCTAAATATCTACTCAGTGAAAAAAAGTAATTTTCAACTATATCAGGATTTGTTTTGTTTTGGAAGCGTTTATACTAATTATAACTAGTAGCTCATCATTGAAAAACACAGGTGATGCTTTTTTAAGGATTATTTTTTAATTTCACATATGGATGGATTCCTAAAAATTAATTTATTATTTTTCAGTGGCTTTATGGTGGGTAGTTAATAAATATTTCATTTCATTTCATTTCATTTCATTCATTATTATTCTTCCTTGTTTAGGTTATTTTCCAGTCTTAAAATAGACAAACTTAACAATTTTACAATACATGCTTTGGAAACATTTTTTTGTAGAAAGGAAACTATATTTGTATTTTCTGATTTGAGTTTTCTTCTTTGTGTTGTGTTATTTCATGACTAAGAGCTAGTTAAATGTATTTTATTCTTGTGATTGAAGAAAAATTGTTGTAATCTACAGTAATTTCTAGATTTAGTTGAGAGATTTTTTTCTCCATGCTGTTAAATATTTGTCATTTTCACAAGGTAGTTCTACATTTGAAATTATTAAAAATTCTATAGCTGTCTTTGTTACTTGAAATAAGCCTTATTTGCCACTGTTTAGTAAAGCATTTAATTTTTTTTTTTTAATGGCATGATATTTTGGCCAGTGTGGTAGAATTCTCATTCATTAAATGCTGTTCATTGTATAAGTGACAGGAAAAAGAAAGTGGAACTCTTACATGTCAATAATCATTTATTGAGAACAGCAAATCATCTTGTCAAAAGCTATAGTTAATGGAAAGAGTACACTCAGGCACTACTACAAACAGATAAAAAAATAATACAGTAAGTGCAAAATGCAAGACTGAGCTTAACTAGAGTTCATCATTTAGTCTGCTTCTGCAGGTACAAAATTTGTCATGAAACTGCCAGTAGAGTGCATTCTCAAACACTCCTAATAATGGGGTTAGAGTAGTGCTAGAGCCTCAGAAGAGACAGCCTTTGATCTTGGGCTGGCACATGTAGGACAAGCAGGGAGTTACAGAGGAAATATGGTGCTTGCAAAAGAAAGGGCAAAAGCCCTTTGGCCTGATCTGCCTTGAGATAAATATGTTTTTGAAGTCTTTCCCTTTGAGAAATGAAGTGGTTCACGTTGTGTGTCCTTGATGAGAATCCGTCTGCACGGGGATTTCTAGGTCAACATCATGAAGAAAGGTTGAGAAGATGCTGGCTGTAGCTCAGCATTGATGTTGTGTCACCTACTCAACCTCTGCCCTGTCCATTGTACTCTACCTCCAGCAGCTCAAACTCGACAGTGCATTCCTGTGGCCGGAGGAAAGCAATGATTACCCAATAACTCACATAGGGCTTTGCTCACAAGAGTAACCACTGGTAACCTACAGTTATGCAACAGAGTGACAGAACATCCTATACACAACTGTTTGTAAATCTCCTTGCCAGGAGCAACTCATTTCTCTGTCACCTGGGAGATGACCCCTGCCAGTACTCTTGAAAACCAGAACCCAATTGATCCATTCAACAGACCTATATCCTGTATTTCACATCCACCGTGGCAATCTCTATTACTTGCTACTTTCTCCTGCATTATAGGGCAAATCAATCTATTTCAGTGGTTTTGGTTTTATTACTTCATGATTTTAGAAGTTACAAAATGAAAGGTTCAGTCATACAGACATGCACAGGAGTAAATAAATTTTCCATGTCATTTTATTTACCTCCATGGGAAAATTAGCTCTCATAAAGCTCTGTGTGCCTGTTTGTGTTTGCAGCATGAGGCTCTGGGCAACCTGACAATTTTCTACAGTTATTTTACTGTCTACGTAATGCACTTAATGTACTTAGAGCTGTAAGTCTGACTTAACACCCAGTCTTGTATGGAAGAGATCTCGGGCAAGATTCCATTTTTCACCACACCCCTTTAAAAACATAGAAAGTTCATGGTAATAGGAATTTTTCTTAGCTTTTCCACTTTACCTACCTTTTAACCTATGGTTGCATACCTATGTGCACCTGTCTGCAGTTATATTAAGAGTTTTATGGGAAGTATTACAAAGGGTTAAAAAATAAATGGTGTTTATATAATTTCAAAACATTTAGGGGTAGACATACCCACTGTGCAAGAAAGAACCCAACCTCTCCCCAGCTTTGGAAAAGCAGGTGAAGTTGGCTGTGCATGTATTCCAGTACTGCTTTTCCCTAGATCCTGAGGGAAATAGTTGGGGTGTGTCAGAGTTCCCGTCAGCAAGCTGAAAATTCAGGACCATTAACTTGCTGATGTAATAGGCAAATTGTAACTGCTAGTTCCAAACTTCTGAAGAGTCTTTTAGGTTGCACCTTTGATAAAACCTTATTTTGCCATCATCACAATAAACTGTCAGTCCAAAAATTATTTTAAAAGTGAATTATATCTTTGTGCAAAAATAAAACAAATCAAAGGCATTGTTTACAGGAAAGCATTTAAATGAGTCGCAGTAAATTGCAGCATTTGTACTTCAAAATGGGTAAAATACGCATTAAGAAACACTAGGCCTGGAAACTATTAGACTGTGTTTATTTTTATTATTTTTTTATTTTACTCTTAGGTTTGGATCGGGTCACTCAAGTGCTTTGTCTTCAAACAGCTAAGAAAATATTCAGTAATACCACACTGGCAAGTGAATCTGGAGATTCCATATATTTATAAATGAAAGGACATATGCTGAACCCAGCGCAATTACAGTAGTTACACCAGCTAAGGATTTTCCTCAACCTGTTCAACAGGAAATTAAATTTGAACAAGGCTATGATGAGAGTATTCATTTTCCTGCATGGCTCATTGCATGCTAACGCATTAACTAAGAATACAAAGTAGTATAATTCTCTAAAAATGACTGTAGCAATCAATATTTTTACATTTGTCTGAAAAAAATAATGCAAAGTGAAGCAGAAAGTGAGTGAAAGCTTTTATGTCAATTCATTCACCTACTAATATATGTATATGGGGATTGCTTGCAGCTATGCTTTACGACAGCACAAGAATTTACAATAGATTCTCAGAGCTGTCACAAGCTAGTCACAACAAAAATACTTAGTATTTTTTTATACATAGTAAGCATTATCAGAAGAGGCTTGTTTAAAAAAACCCCTCAAATTAAATTACTAAAAAGTGCATTCATTTCTTTTACTGTATGTGCATATGGGCTATTTCCCTGATACTCTCTTTAAGTTAATCTGTAAATTGAATTTAAGGAACCCAACTGTATCTCAGAATAGCTCTCAGAAATCACTGTATCAGAGGTACTGACCAGAGAGATCAAGAAAAAACTTTTCTGTTTGTTTAATTTGAGCTTTCTGGGACTCTATTGCACTAAGTGTTATAGCAAGAGAATCCTAAAATATGGTCACTGACTCAAGAGATCTGCAAAATGAATTGAGAACAGATGAAACCAGAGAACTTTTGATGTGAGAGAAGATGGGAAACATAGGCAAGTGTTGGGCAGTGGGATTGGTAATGACTTCTGTGAGGCTTTTTTCCCAGCTGAAGTTTCTCGTAGGCATATGGATCAGGTTGACGTGCCATTGTGTGCATGGACCTTTGAGGAATCAGAAGACTTGAACCAAAATCATAAGGCAAATGAAACACGAAGAACGAAGAAAGTTCTGGCTAAATTTTGGAAAAAATATTAGTGTGAAGAATGGAATGTCCAATCCTGACCAAACTTACCTAAAAGCAGAAGAAAAGAAATTTAAATCTCAAGTATTATTAGTCCAATACATGGCAAGACAATAAATACTCTGTAAATTTATAAAGTCAACTATTTGTAAGCAGTGTCTAAGTACATGAAGATACAAGAATTTTCTCTTCAAATTGCTCCATTTGTCTTTTTACCAAACTACACATGATGACAGTTCTGTTGTAGGTGTGGAATCCAATAAACAATTCAAACATGTGTTTAACATTAAAAACTTTGGAGACTCCAAAACTATAACAAATGTTTACCTGTCTCCTTGGATTTGGACTAATGAAAAAATGAACTTAAGTCTTTGAAAATTATCTCCCTCCCCTTCCATCATTGTATTATTAATATTTTTCATAAATTCCATGAGCAGCATTCAAGAAATTGGAAGGAAGAGTACTATAGGGGAAAAAAATAAAAAAGTAAAAATAAAGTGCCAAGGCAGCAAGTAGAGTTGTTAAGAATTATTTACATGATGAATTAAATATTATGCCACCGGACATTCTCTAAAACAGTGATTATATTTTAAATTTATATTACAATATTAAATTTAAATATGGTTGCTATTTAATAAAGTATTCCTTGAACAAAATTCAATTTCCTTCTCAATGATATGATTAGAAACTACTTTTGCTATAACAACTTCTTTAACTTTTTTTTAAACCCTTGACTAGAGTAGCAGTGACCTACCGGTAGACAATGTTCTCACCTCCTGTCCTAAGCAAGTGATTTCCCTGTTTTGGTCCATTTATTGTCACTGACACTTCATGGAGTCAGTGTGGATATGGAGTGGAGGATAGGATTTGTATTGTCCATTGTGGTAATAGCACTGACATCATGTCTTTGACAATTCACTTAAATCAATTTTTTCTGTCGTTTAGTAGAGATGATAATGAATCACCTTGAATCAGTACTGCCGTCTCCGTATCACAAAACTACAGCCTCAGTTTTAACCATGCAACTTTTTTTTCAGAGCCCAAAGGTTCTAATTCTATCAGCTTATAGATATTACCTCACCCTGTAAATCCTGAGGAAAAGTCTCTGTAGACACTTAATTTAGGGGCTAGAAGATAGGTGAAGATTAGCAGGAAAATGCATACCTGTTGGTTTCCAAAATCCATAGGCATTGAAATAGTTCTGTAACATTTCAAACAGGCTTCCCATCCTCCCATCAGAACTGTTTGAGATTTCCCAGTTCAGAGACATTGCCCATTGTGCTACAGGCAATGCAAACAGCAATTTGGGCAGCCAGGTTGGTCCCTTTGTGTAGTGACAGTGGACATGTAGCTGCACTTCAAGACATCAGATCAGTCTGTTCAGGCTTGAGCAGAGATTCAGTGTTACCTCTCTTCAAATCACTGAGGCACGTAGTCAATATAGGGGCAACCTAGACCAAGGAGGCTTTGCAATTAGATATTTCAGTTTAAAACTCCAGATTAGATTCATCTGCTGGAAAAATAATTCAAGTTGTCATGGAAAAGTTTGTTGTGCAAGGAAAGTACCATCTTTTGCAACATCTAAATTTAAATGAAGTGTTAGCAACAAAAAAAAAAAAGAAGTTTACTACCTAGAATTGGACATTCAGTCCTTGCTCTGTATTCAGTGTACGACAGTTTCTGGAACCACTCTCAAAGATAGGGAAGCATTTGCTGACTGCACTGAGGTGACTCATACAGTACAGTACCAAAGTTGTACATTACTCAGTACACGTGGTGGCCCATGGACATCTGTAAACTGTAAGGATGTCAGTTCTCAAAAAATAAGAGTATTTTCCATTCTTTCATTCCCCAAACCAGGCCCAAAGATACTGAAGAGGCCAATGAAGAATTAATATCACTCAGATGACACACACAGTTGGACTGATGAGTGCTTAGGGGACCAATACCAAGACCTCCTTCATAAAAGTCACTGGAGTTCAGCTGCATAATGTAGGATTTCTCCCCTCATGTAATCTCGCTTTCTGTATAGCCCCTGCGTCCAGAACGACAATGTTTGCATTGAATGCTGACTATCAAAACACAAAAAAACCATATTCTTTGTGTGATTCTGCCATTTAGATTAAACTTACCCTGATGTTTCATATTACTATGTATTATTCTATGATTATCAATGAAATAAAATCACATTGGGAAAAGAAGAACTCATCTTTTTTCTGTTCAAGACTTGGAATAATCACTGCAATCTATCCAATAATATTTTAATGACAACCTACACTGCCAAAGTTGGACTATGTAGCTATACTTAAGCCTTATATTTTAGTTTTTTCCTGGTCTGAAACTTAAAGAACTATTTTTTTTTTCAAGTTGCTTTACAAAATATACTGAAAGTAGAAAGTAATGAGGCCATTTAGAAAGACAGTAAATGTGTTGTCCAGCTGATTCAATCATCAGCAGTTGAGAGAGGTGGAGTGGTTGTTTAATTCCAATAGGCAGCTAAGCCCACACAGCCATTCACTTCTGCTGTGTGAGCAAGCAAAGAAACTTCAGGAGTTCTTTTGCCACTTCCCAAAGTAATGGATGGTCTGAATTGTTTTACCCACCAGAAAAGGCTCCATCACTATTTTTAGTGCTGCTCCTGGATTAGGAATTAACTGGATTCATCAACAAAATTAATGTCATTTATTTATGCCACCATGACGCAGTTTAAATATTCTACTCATTTCCAGCACAAAGCATGCTGATGAACAAAACAGAAACTATCAGAAACACAATGGATACAAATTGAATGAGAGAGACCTAATATGAATGTCCATTTAACTGGGATGTTTCATAATGACCCTTAATCTTGAGTGAAGATCATAATTCTGTGTTTTAGCAATTTTTTGGTAGATAAATTAATTTACTATGACTAGGCCAGCAGCATACTTACAAATGCTGATTCATGACTGATGTGCAACTCATCTAACATATTTGGGAACTGCTGTTACTATGTTTTCCTGAGTATTATGAGTAGCATGATACCAGTTAATACGACAGCTTTTGGTGAGGCAGTCTGAGGTACCCATAGAAACAGAACCTCGAAAATTTGAAAACAGCTATGTATTTCCTTGTTCCATCCCATTTAGCTTTTAATTATTTTGTAGTGCGTGCATAAATTTGTTGCTTTTTATGCCCAGAAAAGGCTGCTGAATCTGAAATTGCAGTAATGTGCAAATTAAAAATGTCAGCAAAAAGATTAAGTTAGTGTTAAGAAATTAAGTAAGAATGTTTTTATTGTTCTGGCCATTAAATGAGAAGTTTTATTAAATGTACTACAATTTAGCAGACTTCACCCAGTGTTTTGAAGATAGTTTGTTTAAAATGTATCTTTAAAAGCATTTGTTTCATCTGAAAAAAGCTATGGTCCAAGAAAGGGCCCCAAAACAGGATACATTTTTGTAGCATATGCTAGTGTTTATACAGAGTGTAGTACAAAATAGGTGACTATTACATTCCTTCAAATAACAGGTCTTACAATTAGAGATTTCTGAACCTTTTCATTCAACTGTTGTTAGTAGAAAGTCACTTGTCTGAAACACTAAACCAGTGAAGGTGCTAAAGTTAAAAGCATTTCCAACCACATTATATTAATACTAGCAATAGCTTTTAAGAGCAATAGTGTTTACTGCAGACAAACAGATATTAACTGTACCGGTTTGACAGCCAAAAATCCTCTCCTAGTGTTAGAATGCAGCATTTGGCAGCAGCATTGTCTTAAGCTATAAATAATCTAACTCAAGGCTTTTTGTGATGCACAACGCTACTTGAAAAATACTATACCTTCTACAGGGAAGAGCAGGGTATAGAGATTTAGTTCCATTTTGAAAAGGAAATTATTTAACTTTAAAATTAGTACAAAACAGGAAAGTTACTAACAGCTATAGCAATGCAGTTGCAAAGGATTTTTTGACATAGGTTTTTTGTCAGCAAAAAATTTTGTATGCATGAGAATTCAGAGGTCATGAAAGATTCTTGATTGACATCCTTAGAGACTGAAGTCTACAGCTGGAAGAATTCACTTGACCGTTACTGGTTCTGTACTCCACTTATATATTGCTGTTAGAAAACAAAAGAGCAGAAACATGCAGATATTTCTGGTGAAACTTAACTTGTATATTTGGGGGTAAAACAAATCTTGCTTTATCACTCCATTGCCTTGGAGGTAAAAATAAGCCATTCACTGCAGAAACTAGGTGGGAGCAAGGTCTTAAAAGGTGGTTTAAGCATAGTGAGCCTTCACCAGTTCCAGTTTCTGGTGACTAAAATAATAATTATTGGGAAAAGCAGATAGAAAACTGAACAGGAAAAGCTATGTCTGGAATATGCTATTTGGAAATGCCTGAAAAGACAGACTGCAATTTGCTGCAACTTCAGTGGCTCAGAAATAATGATAAATTAAGTAGGTATAGTTTAACTGTATAACAAAGCAAAGTATATTAAATAATATATCCATGTAAAAACTGGGTAAGTCATAGCAACACAATATCTCTACATGGATCAGCAGAACAGGAAGCTATTGTAAGAGAGAAATTCAGTTTTAGAGAATTATATTTTAGTTTACCAGAGAAGCAGTTATTGAGAGGATTCTGTTTGAAGGTGAAAGAAATTTTTAAGGCTTTTCTTAAGAGCTTTACACATCTCACATTTTTCTCATTTAAAAAACTTGATTTACTAATTTTTTCATCACTCAGACTGACTTTTGTGATTTCTTTGCACAGGTCAGAGTAGTGGGATGGGATGTTCTGTTTGGATGCTCTGTTTTTTTTTATTTTATTCAAAGAACATTCAGTTAGTTCCCTTGTGAACTGAAAACTCAATCAGTAATTACTTTCTATATTATAGAAACTTAAAAAGAAAAGCTATTCCTAACCATTCCCACTCCTATGTATGTATTACAGAGGCGACGAGTGGAAATGATTTTGCCATCTTTTATAAGTCTGTGTTAACTGAAAGCTATTGTTTTTCACATTGAACAATTACAACTGGAAATGACAACATATGTTGGCTCAAAGGGATGTGAAAACATCTTCCATGCTCTTTATAATTCCTCTCAATGTTTTAGGAAATCACAGAACTTGTATTTTTTGATCTACTGCTTGACTCAAAGTGTTATAAGGTTACGGAATTTTATTTTAAATAATGAATGAATAGAAGCCATATTACTTTTTATGTTATGATCATTAAATATGGATAACCTAAAATGTCCCAGCCAAGGATTCCCAACCTCATTGTCCCAACCTCATTAGAGGGTTTTGCTTTCTACCACACATTACTAAAATGGCATATAGAAGTTTACCATGCAGATCTCATGGAGAACAGAATGTGAAAGTCCTATACATTTTTCTGCAATTATTTTGCATAAATGCTCTTTCTCTGGAGATTTGTTTTTTTGTAAATCATCCAAAAGTACATGTAAATCTAAACTGTTGGCAAAGTTTATTGAATTTATTTCCCAATCAGTGTCTCCTTTGAAGATAGTTATTATGTAGTTTTAAATATGATTTGTCATACTGAAATTATAGCTGGAAGACATTTTATGGGAATATTTACGTTAGGTCAACCCATTTTTCTTTTCATTGTGTACACTAGTTAGTTATTCTATAGTATACCAAATATTAATATTTTTTCCTGCCTTATGAAGTCTGCAGAAGATAAGAAGATAAGCAAATGGAACTCCTCCCCTGAAAAGCCATTTTAATATTTCATTCATTTTCAAACTAAGAAAAAGGGATATAAAGTCTCTAAAAGTACCATTCATCAGTGGGACTGTGGCAGTTTTGTCCATGTAAGCTCACCTGAAGTTTCAAGACGTAAATATAGAGAAGTCATTATATCTAAAATGAGACTTTAGTGATTAAAATCACTTCTGCTACCAATTCAAAACTTCCTTTCTGTAGGTAATCAACAAAATACAGCCTGTTTGAATATACTCCCCTTGCTATATTTTTTTGACATGGAAATGTGAATAGCTGTGTACATTTATTAAAGAAAAAGGAACCCTCTGTAATAGTTAAGTTTTATTTCGGTGACTTTCCTAGGTGTTGATGTCATACTTTATAGCCTTGAAATGTTAGTCAAAAATAAATACATCTTTTGAAAGACTGATTGTAAGTGTTAGATAATTCAACATTCTCGATAGAAAGAACTTGGAAGCAAAATATTATACCATAGCTGGTAATCAGTAAACATTTACTGTTCCCATTTGACAGTTATTCAAAAGGGATCTTTCCAGACTCTAGAGACAGCAACAAAGCCAAATGCTTTCAGTGTTTCCAGGGACTAGAGGCCTGAACTGTTTATCTTTATTTTTAAAGAATAATGTCAAACCCTCTGCTGGGTTCTACTTAAAAGAACTAAGTTCCTGTCTGTCTCATGACACAAATGGTTATTATAATGTTAACTTGAGCCAAGTTATTTTCTCCTCATCTTGAAGCTGTGGAAAAAGGATTCATTAATGTGTCTTTGTTTCAATGATTTGGTTTCTTGTTCTCTTCCACATTAAGAGTAATTACTTTCCCACAACCTGGCCTCTTTTGATGAGGACTACTGTTTTCCAAATGTAAATGGTTATTGATTTGCCAAAAAGGGTCTAATTTAGAACTCTAAGAGTGTTGCACAGCTGGGAAGAAATTGAAAAACTGGCCAAGTCATTCATACTGCACTTGGCAGTCACAAACCCAAAGCAAAGTCTGATTCCTGAACTTGTTTTCCAGTAATTTTTATGATTTTGCATGGGTTTAGTGCTAGGTAGCAATTTAAAATGTAGTTAAAATGTAGAGTATAGATTTGTATTGCAATATTAACCATCCACAGTGCCTTTCATGGTCAAAACTAGTATCTATGTTTTTTCCAGATTGGTGGTGCATGTTATATTATTTTCCGAGTGATTCCTATATTAGTGGTCTCATTTATACCATAATAAATATTTTTGAAGGGAGATTAAAGTATCACTTTGAAAGAATAAATGAGGCAGTTTCTTCATCTCTGTTTTTAGATTTAAAAGTCAAAATGTCCTCACTATTCTATTGCATAGTAATGAACACTTAGAATAGCACAGTTAGCTCAGTGTGTGTATTAGAAATTTAAGGCATTTTCAAGTGACTGATGGTATCAGAATATGGTCATTATGGTATTAAAAATACTCTGATCTGTGATTCTGTGATTGGATCTACTCTGGTATAAGACATCTATGGAATTTTCTCATGCTAGAGTTTTAGTATTTATGCCTTTTTAAAATTGTATAATGATCGATCCACAGGACATAGGAATGTTGTAGCTAAAATTATGAAAATGTATTAATCCCTCTTTCAAGAGTGATTTAGAGGAGGTAATAACTGATATATAGATAAATGCAGGCACCCCAATACATATTTTGGAGGATATTCATGAACTTCTGTTTATGTCCTTTCTCTTTTAGAAATTGGCCATTGGCTTTAAAAACAGTTAGGTACCTGAAAATGTTTTAAGCATCTAACATTTGAAATGGTGTCCTTCAAAATCTCCTCATGAAAAAGCAGTGAAGCTGGGATTCAAAGGTAGATTAATCCTCAGTCTTGCTTAGAAATCAATAAATATACACTTCTGTGTGGCATGTGGCATTTGTCTTGCTCCTTGGTCTCTTATCCTTCAGAGAGGAATCTATAAACCTCATTTAGGGTTGAAACTAGTTCAAAAAGAAACAAGGCTATCATGATGTTCAAGACATCACAAATTTCTCAAATTATGTTGAGTGGGTTTCACTACAGGGAGATTGGTGCCTCAATCTTATATAGAGGGAATAAACAAGTGTTAGCATGCAGGCTATTGGGAAATGTAAATCAACTGATAGAACTGGAAAATAATAAAATAAAATTCTAACTTTTCTGGACCTGAGTAGCTATTTCAGTTCAGTGTCCCTCTTAAAATGTAGATGTCTACATCTGTTCTCACAACTCCAGGCCTTCTCTGTAAGAGCAGAAAAAAACTTTTAGAATGAGATTAATCTGACTCATGTTAGAAATACACAATAAGATGAGGGAGAACAGTGTTGCAAAGTACCTCTTTTTCTCCACTGACACAGAGATGTTTTAAAATAGGCTTAGATGTGGACATCTTTTCCTGGCCATTGGAATACCACACCCACCTTAGAAAAGAAATTGGCTGTTATAACATTAGATCAAATTCAACAATACTGCTGTTGGCAAGCATACCTACATGTTCTTCAGTGCATCATCTGCAAAAAACTGCTCTCAAGAAGTAGATTGCTACCTGCTCGTTTCCCCCAGCTGCTCCAAATCTAGCTGGTTGGCTAGATTGGACACACAGAGCTTCCCATCTGTGTTTTTGCGGTTGAGTCTAGTTAATCAAAATTAGCTGTGTGTCAGAGACTGAAATATTTCATGCCTCAAACATTGATATAAGTTTTGTACATTATAACAAAAACTGCATGAAGAAACTACAACCAAAGAAGCCTCAGTGAAGGTACCTGACTGGGACTTTGGACTGAAAGTCAAACTGCTGAGATAAGATAAAGGGAAGCCTATTGTTCAGTCATCTCAGACTGAAGGAAATGAATGGATCCACAAAGGTCAAAGCCACCAGCTGCACTGAGAATCACCCTGGGCTGAATTTGGGGTGGGGGGAGAGCACAGCTCACAAAGCCAGGTCTACACAGACATCCCCCCACAGCCGAGGCTGGAGGAGGAGGAGGTTTTGGGTGCGTGGCATAACCTCTGGTGAGAGGCAATAAACGCCCATCCTCCATTACACAAACTGGCCCAGCTCTGGAACCCCCCACCCCACAGGCCACATCCACAGGACATTCATGTGAGAGGCAGCTGAGGGGGTGTCATAATCCATCACAGACCCACCAAAGGGCTAGACCTTGCGCCACAGGACTGCGCGTGATGCCAGCAGAGTCTGCTGCAAGAGACTGTCCCTTCCCCCAGGGGGACATGCCTGGACGTTGCCACCTGGCCTGAGAGTATATTAACCCATGGGATTCTGTGCTTTTGGGGGGACCATCACCACCAGGAAGACCCAGCTGGAGAGGATCAACGCTACATCCTTGGGATCCACGGATGGTGATATTCTTTTATTTTGTCTCTGTCACTCTCTTTCTGTCCCCCCCACCTCTTTTCCTACCTCTCCCTTTCTCTCTTTTCTCTCCCTCTCTCTCATATTTGATATCAAATAAAACCCATACTATTGACTGGCATGTGGTCTCATTGGCACCTTAATTCCAGCAGAGGTATTTCCAAAGAACCTTAATAATTGGATCATAACTGTGCTCAAAAAGACCCAACATTTAAAAAAATTTAGGCTAAGATCTAATTTTGACAGTAACTATCTGTAAAGAACTCAGACTCCTTTATTAACTAATTCTGAAAAGCCAGGAAGTGAGTAATGACAAGCAGCTGGGGATTGTAACTGAGGGTATCTGAATCTGAAAAATGACTGGCCAGATGCCAAGCTAGGTTTTGTCCTTCTCTACCTATGTAATTTTTCACTATCTTCTTTTTTACCTCTTGGGTCGGTAACTGCCCATCAGCTTGTCTGGGAAAAGATAGCCAGTGCAAAATCTATCCGTGCACAAGGCTCAATATTAGCAGTGGTGGGAACACCCTGGCATTTTAGGTATTGCAGGAATAAACCTTCAGTAACTGTCTATCTTCAAACTGCTGGCCTTGGATGTTATGTTGCTTATGCAATGTCATGTACTGATAATTTCACTTTTCTGTGATAACCTGGTGAACCAATGGATTTTTCGGGTATGGTTTGCTAGGCTTAAAAACTACGCATGCAACAATACCATTGATGTACAGAAACTCTATTTTGTTACTACCATTTAAAAGCATCATTTTGTTATGTCTCCTCCTTAGAAACTACCTATTCCACTGTGATTTCAGCTACTAAAAAACCTCCCAACATTCAGCCAAAGGACTTAGGGTTTGACATTACCAATATGCTCAGATATCTGCTGACTGATGTGTTCCTGCATTTTGTGAGAGTGTAAAGTGATACATACATTTTAATTATTCAGGCTCGTTTTGTCAAGAAAACAAGCATGTTATGCATCCATAAATGATTGCATCCCCCATCAGAAGTAACCTGACAGAAAGCTGTGCTTGTGTACTGTACTCAGTCTGGGTATGTGAAAGGATAAAATAATTGCTCTGGGGAGTACAGAACATGCTCAAAAGCTTAACTCATTAGAATTGCAATTACCAGACAAGAATGTCAGCAAAGGCAAGAGTTCCTACTACTATTAAATTCCATATGTTTCAGAACTGATCATAACACGGCAAGGGGAGAGGTAAGACTGTGTTCCAATATCTTTCAGTTTAGATTTGTTACTATACAGTAAATTATTTTAGATACCTCGCATTGCATGTCCAGTCCTGTTTTTACTGTATTCAGTCTCACTTCTTCAGGCTTATTATGATTGAACAGATAAAGTTTGAGTTAATATGTTCTGCAGAAATCAGAAATATTTTCTTGAATATAGGCTGCTACAGTTCACCTTAGCTTCTTAGTATAAGCTGTTTTACAATGTGGTTATTTCTATCCATGGAGCAAAGCACCAGAACACTACACCAAGAAAATAAATTAATTTCACTAAGTCTGTTTTGACCAAAGGGATTTACTTCCAAGTTCCTTGGTGAACAGTTTATGTATTCTATACTGAAGATGAAAAACAGGCTTTGTGCTCAACTGCTTGATTACGCTGAAGATGGGAGACATTTAGTAATATGTTTGTAAGGATCTAAATTGCAGAAATTCCGCCTTGATTTTGGAGCAGTTTTCCTGTTTTTTTTCCTGTCCCCTTTTATGAATATGTAAATAATTTTATTTCTTGTACACATTCATAGAAGAACAATACAATACTTTTTATACTGTGACTGGCTGCACTGAAATACCAAGTGAGGTGAGAGGTGATGTTTCTCCACGTTAGAGATATGGGTCAGTTCCCTGTTAGACGCTAATCAGACTGCTGTGATGAGATCCATCTGTTCAACCCTTGTGTACCCTAAGTCTTCTCTGCTGAAAAAAAGCCTGGGTGTTATTTCTAGTTCTGGACCTGTAGGAACACTCTAGAAATACAAACCTTGTATCGTACACTTATTTTATCTATGCTAAAAGTAATGTTGTCTGAACCAGATCCTGTTTTACCTCAGCAGCCACATATACTTCAGTCCTCTCATGTCAAGAAGGATGTCCCTCTTCTGGCTCACTATTGTATTTTTTCAAGGGCCACCAATATATTTCATACTTGTTTAGTACCTAGACTTTGTAGATGTTTTTATAAAACTTTTTTTTTATCTGCTTATATGAAATTATAGATAGAAATAAAATAATAGAAACAAAGCTTAGATATATTTTTCTGCTTCAGTTTCAATATAATTTCCTAAGGAATTAATAATTTTTAGGATCATTATATTTGGGAGAATTGTGGGTCTTTCTCTGAGGTGCATGGATTGTGAGTGAACTGTTATGTTGTTGCTGCAGTTACAGACAGAAAATCCAAAAGGTGTATGAAGATCTAACGTTTGTATTGTTCCAAAAGATGCAAGAGAAAATCCAGGACATGAACACCAGCAACAGAAAAACCAACCAACTAACCCACCAACCAAACAAGCAGGCTGTAACCTAAATGTTAAATACCCAAATAAGAAGAAAATAATGGTCAAGGAAGGAAGGAAGGAAGAAAAGAAGGATATTAGTCTTATCTAAGTACAGAAAAGAAAATTTCTTTGTCATAGTACAGTGTCCCATGAGTACCTGTTTTTTCCCAATGTACTGTGAAAGAAGAGGACTATCTTTATAATCTGAACATTTCTTTATTTATTAAAAACTTATTAGCTTTTAATATTAAGCTTATAAACTCAAAAGCTTATTAATAGATTATTAAAAGCTATTTTATTATATTTGTGTTTGATTTACCAGAGTATCAGTTATTTCTCTTTTAGTTGGTTCTTTGTTAGACTTATTCTTCCACTTGCAAGTACTCTAAGAAGTTAAAAGAGAATTGTTTTCTGCTAGCGGTATTGAAGTGTTTCTCAAGGGCAAAATACTAAGTGCCAAGAGGTTAGTTCCACTGAGAGTCAACTGGGAGAGCAAAATCATATTTCAGCATTGCTGCTGTCATCTTTTAGTCTTATACGATGTCAACTGGACTGGAATGATTATGCTCAATTGGAAAAGAGGAAAAGGGTCAGCTGATGTTGCCCTATCCTGATGACAGTAGATAATACCCTGAAAATGTGCAGCGTGTTCTGATAAGAGAGAAAAAAGCAAGGGTAACCTTTCACATTTGTCCCCTCTGGAGTCCAATGACTGTGATACTGGAATACCAGATATAGCTGATAATGGTACTTACCTATTTATGTTATTTCTTCAGAGGGAGTATTTTATCAACACTCTTGAGAGCAGAGATACTCTTTCACTGATATCACATAAATGGAGAAGAAAATGTCAACTGCTAGCATTTGTATAACTGAATTGCCCAGAGATCAACAAAATATTTCCAAATTTCATACAAAGAGATTAAAGTGCTGGCAGCAGCCTTCCCTTATTTCTCATGTCTCTTGAAAGTCAGTCTTCCTCTGGAATTCAAGGAATTATCAGTTTGTATTCCTCTGTTGTGATTGTAGATCTCTCTCTGTAGAGGCAATGGGATTCACCAGAAACAGGGAATTCTTTGTATACTGTTCTCCTTTTAAAAAAATGCCAAAACTTGGCTCCTTTTTTGCATGCATATATTAACATTGACTTTGGAAGAAACAACATGCCTGTTTGATATTTTTCAGATGTGGAGCCAACAGGGATCTTTCTGGCTATGGATCTGTAAAATGATTTGAATTTTTTTCTGCATTTTACTCTAGAGATTTGCAAGTTGATTATCAGGAGTGCTATGTGAGTGGATGTCGTAAGATGGTTTATGACTGGGTCATGTTTGTTTTGGGCTCCAAACTGACACAATTAGGCTAAGGGAAATAGAAAAAGTTTTCTAGCAGTTCAGATATTTCCTGGAAAGACATGTGTTGAGCTGAGAAGTTTTCTAGGAAAATGTAGATCATCTTACTTGTAAAGTCTGGATGTATCTAAAAAGGACCTGCCTGATTGTGACCACAGAAGCAAAGTTGCAGTTTTCAGTTAAATAACAGGGACAGAAACAAAATTTTTTACTAAATCTTTTGAACACCCTCCTGATGTTAATGCAGCATCAAGTAAGAGCACACCATGGTTAGAGCCAGATTGTATTCTGTGCTGCATAAGTACACAGGAAGGCATGGATTTACTGTCTTCAATTATTGATTAATCTAATCTAAGTTAATAGACAGAAAAATGGAGTCCAGTAAAAAGTTTTGGAGGAATTTAATAAAATTGAGATTTGTTTAGTAAGCCATTAGAACATAAATAAACAACCAATAGAAATGCTATTAACTATCAATGACTACTGAAATATGAACAGCCATTTTAGATGGAGATTGTGAGCTAATGGATAACTTTTGCTTTAGAGTAAATAATTTTTAGTGCCTTTGAACAGACACATTAGAAGAATACTCTGATATAGCTGGTTGGAGTTCCATGTATGACTTTGCGACTGTTGTTAGACTAAATACCAAAAAACAAGGAAGTGATTTTCTGATATGGAGTTTAAAATAGAAAAAAATTTGCATCTTGTTGATTCAGTTTAGTAGTAAATCCTGAGCAATGGATTGACTTGGTAAAATAACTTCTACAGTAGTTAGTGGTTGCGTTTTATAGCATCTAGAGTATGGAAATCTTTATGTCATATCTGCTAAGTCAATGTAATTTTGTTTTTCTTTGAGGCAATTCTAATAAAACCATAATTATTTAATTTTGCTAGTAAGAAATGCAAGAGTTATAAGATAAAGATGAAAAATCGATTAAGAAAATATAAGCTTTGTCTCACTTATTTTTAAATTTTCTGAAAAGCTTTCATTACTTTCAGTGAGCTTAACTGAACCACAGCCTCAAATTTTTGGGCTGAAAACAATCTGGGCATTTTGTCCAGTAAATAATTTACACACAGTTTTCCTGTTCTCTATTCCCACAATTATGCTTTAATCTCACCTGCTCAGTGAAGTCATTAGACTGCAGCACCTCTCTAGGTAATTTATTCTATTATTCAGCTGTGTTCAGTGTAAAAGCTAATCTAAATTTTAAATTCCAAGCCATTTATCTTTGTTTTATGGCTCTGAATCTCTACAAGTAGGTTTCTGCCTGATATTTGACTTGACTATTAAGAAAAAAAAAAGGTGCATTTTAAAGAAAAAATAAATGAGTCTCACTGTATATTAATTATGGGCAACCTTTCCTGTTTCATTTGAACATGACATGATAAAACCTAGAACCTTCTTGAAAGGCCTTGACACATTCCATGACTTTTAGAGGAAAGAAAGAGATAGTAGTTGCTTATTGATAAATATTGTGGCAACCCCAGAGCATCCTCTGGCAAAGACACCTCAAGGAGAAAAGACTTAAAATGTTGACAAGGAGGTATTGGAAATTACTGGGAGTTACAATATGGGAGCAGGCTAAGGAGATAAGGAATAAAAGGATTCAGGCAGTAAATATAGGAATGGACACAACAGTTAACCCACTGGCCCCCAAACAAACAAATAAGCAAACAAAAAAGAGATAGTGCTTGAAATCACCATAAGCTAGAAAAAGTCCTAATATTGTTTTCTAGTGGATAGTGTGAACATTTTTGTCCATAAGCAAGAACACATTAGCTCTTCATCATATTTTTCTAAGTAATGTGACCTTCTCTGGAACATTTCTGATGACATTCTTAGTACTTCTATGCCACTGGCATGTAGACATTTATTTTTATTTTTTATTTAAACATTTATATATCAATTCCTTTACTTTGAAAGGTATTCTGTGTAGGATATAATCTATCTAAATTACATTCCTCCTATGTTTCAGGGATCTTTTCAGGGATTAACACAATTTATATTCCTAGCTGCTGACACTTCAATTTTTAAGTTGTTTTTTTTTTTTTTTTTTTGGTAGAAATTGTTACAAGTAACTTCTCATAGCAATTTAAATTAACTGGCAAATACGTTTAGAATTTTGGTGATTAATATGACAGATACTTAATGGATCCAAAAATTCTTCCACTTTTCTCCCTTACAACATCTCTACCTAAAATTAATATTTTTTACCTTGAAATTAATTCAGAATTTAAATTCCTTTCTTTGCACTTTTCTCTCTCTCTTTTTTTTTTTTTTTTTTTTTTTTTTTTTTTAATTTAAGCCAGAAGAAAGAAAAGTTGTGGTGAATAATCATAGACATTTTAGTTCAGGTAGTAACATATGTGGGAAAAGTAATTTTACCCACTTCAGGAGTGTACTGTTCTAAAGCTTTTGAGAGACAAGGATAAGAACATATTTTCTTAGGCACCATATGACAAGGAAAAAATAATATTATAATAAGGGCCGTTCTGCTATCCATCCTTGTAAAACTTAGTGGTGGTTTCTGAATGGTTTTAAATGATTATAAAGTATATTTATAGCCTGGCACAAAGCCACACTGTGTTCAGTGCCTTCTTATCAGACCTTTGGTGAGTCAGACAGGACACAATTACTGAGCTGTGTGCCAGGGTTCTGTTGTCTTTTCTGAACTGTGCAGCCATTCTTCTCAAGGGTAAAATCTCAGCAGAATGACCAATAGAAATTACTTCCAAACATAGACACACTGCAAGAAGCTGACATTTAGAACAAGAGAATGGGGGCAGCAGGTTGGACCCAAAGCCTGAGGCTTCCATATTCTTGATTTCTACTTTACTCTGACTTCCCTGTTGTCTTTGATAAGCTCACAAAACCAAATTTTTGAACATAGACTCTAATTTTCTCTGCAATGGAGTTAGAAAGTAATTCCTAAAACTCTATGTGTGCTGAAACCTCTCGTCTTGTTCTTCTACTTCCCACTGGAATATTTTCTGCATTTCTCAGCTCTGTGAACATTATAGGGCTCCAGTTCACCACATTACCATCCTGACTGTCCTTGTTGTCCCCATCTAAGAAGCAAGGATTACTTGAAGTTTTAGGTGCTGTAATGAAGCGGGTCTGCCCCTCATGCTGCCTCCACCTGCCAGGCTGGTCCGGCTCCTCAGAGGGAGGAGCCCTGCCGTGGGAGGACCCTGGGGGTTTGAGTGCCTGGGTCCACCCCTGGATCTCGGGGAAAGGAATGCCCAGGGCTCAGGATCCGCCCACCTTTCCTGAATCTTCTGTTCTGTTATCTGTATCATTGGTTGCTTTGAATTTGTACCCCTCCTTCCTTTGTTATTCGTTATCTCCTCCCTTTGTCTTTCCCCTGATTGGTCACCCCTGTCCGTAGATAAGCAGCTGTCCCTGGGCAGGGGTGAGGCTTTTCCCTGCACCCTCCATGGGTGTAGGAGTTAGTCCTTCCCTTCTCTCCCTCCCAACCACATGTACCCCTAAACTCTAAATAAAAGGAGAGCTAGGGGAGGACACCCCTTCCCGCACACCCTCTACCTCGTCAGCTTCTTCACTTTATTCGATTACAACACTATAGTGATCCCAATGGATACTCTCTTTTTGATTCTCTGACGATGATATCTGATTATTTTAGTGGGGTTTTTTATGTTGTTTTGGACGCAGATTTCATCCTTTTTATATTGAAATTTGCCCAGACCCTGAGACAATTGTATCATTAGAACTCCAAAATAAGAAGAGAGCTAGCAAGAGCTAGCTAGTTTGGGCTAATGTTAAATTAATGAGCTCATTTTATATGGGTACTGGGACTTTTAAATGCTGTCTGCACACAACTGGTTTGGAAGTACAGCTGAGGCATTTTAAAGTGATTCTTTACCATTGCAAGCAGTTAAAAAGAGGTTTATAACAAAAACCGAAAAATGAAGCTGTTAGAGGAAAAGATTTCTGATTTTGATTGTGGCCTCTCCAGGTAAATAATTGCATTATTCCTCAAAAATAGTTATTTAACATGATCTCATTATCCAATAAAATTTTATTGCCCATGGTTTCTTGTTATATATTTTGTGTAGGAGTATATAAATTAAATCACATAGCCTTGAAGGGATTATAAAATAATGTAGTAACTAAGATTTTACCATGGAAGACTAAATAATTGAAGAAAAGATTGAATAATCAGAAATATTTTGTATTCATTCAGGAAGAGGTCAAGCATGAAATCATAACAGGAGAAGGCAAAGAGAATGGCAGAGTATCGGGATACTACAAAATATTTTATTATTAGGACATTGTTTTATAGCATCTTACCATTATTCTGAATTATCTTAAAAAGAAATATTATGAAGTTTTAAAAAAATAGATATTTATCTATACTGAGTATATTTTTATTCGAGGCTAACGATTATCAGTATATCCTTTTGTCTGTAAAGGAAAAAATCCTAATATACTATCAGTTTATTTACCAGTGATGGTGTTGATTCCAACAATGAATAATCCCATCAATCAGGACAACCCACAGTGGTCAATACCGAGAATATTAACATCCCTGTGATTAAAAATCAGTATGTGAGTGTGGCTTAGGCAGCTTTGATAACAGAAATAAAGAAGCTTCATTTTGTTTCTATAGTAATTATCTCCGTCACTGAGATTTTCAAAGATATTTATATTAACCTGTAAAATGTGGCTGCCACAATACATTTCTACAGACATAATGTCTTGAATGTACAACTCAAATCTCATTAGTGTTTACATCACCAGAATGATTTTTCCTTTCCCCAGAACTATCCTCAAACTTCTGTTTTATTTATGAAAGTTGTAACCAAACCAGTAAAAAACACAGGAGCAAGAAAACTACCTCAAAACGAACCCGTATTATTTCTTACCTTCCCATTATCAATCAGTCCTACAAAACATTCTTTGTTCATAAGGGCAGGATCAAATGCATGATAGAAGTAAAATTGAATTAATAATAAAAAATGAAGTGAGAAAGCATGCCCTAGGGATGAAAATGGACAGAAAAATAAATAGGTTAACACCCCCCCCCCCCCCAAAAAAAAACCCCAACCAAACAAAAAAACAAACACCAAAACCCTAAAGGTTACAAGACCCAAACGTCAACATTCTAGTTCTGGTAAGAATCAGCTTGCAGTGCCTAACATTCAAGTAGCTACAAAAGTGGATTTCAACTTTCTTAACAGAATTTGTCAAACGGCATGTTTTGTGGTGAGAAAAACTGGTGAGACGAAACTGGCATGAACACAAAGGTACTCTCCATTTGCAAGGTCAGAAAATGATATGGTGGAGAGTTGACTGCACTTCAGAACCAACGTCTCTTTAAAAACCCCACTGTGAGGTACTAAAAGCTCCTGGTGCCTACTGGCACCTTCAGTGCAAAATGGGGAAGTCTGAAGGCTCTCTCAGCTGGGCATGCTGAGATGTAGTCTGTCCTCAGCCCAAAGCAATTCCTTTATGCAGCAAAACTGAAGATACTGAAAAGACTGGGGAGAAAAGCTTTCATTTATCTCACTGCTAACCTAAATGACAGCAGTTTCATCAACCTCTTTAAGTCAGTAAATCATATTATTATGGCAGTCAAATGGGACAGAATCTGTCAGAAAAGCTGAATTGGATTTCTCAGGCATTCATTTCTGAAAAAAAGGAAATTCGTAAGACCCTCTGTCCTGTCCAAGCCCATATGGTGAATTGAAACAGCTTGCTCTAAATTTCTTGTGAGGAGGAATCAACTAGTGGATCTCTCAATGCACAAAATTTGAAACAGTAATAATTATAGAATAAATTAAATTTACTTGAAATATTTTTTAAAAAATTCAGGAGCTCCTTACAGTATACATCCTTAATGCAATCATTAATTCTGAGGTCAGCTTCTCCCCCCAGTTGTGCAAGTTTTAAAGCACAGTATCAGCACTATTTGGAATAGAATTTTTTCCAGTATACTTCAGTGTCAGCAGTGGAAGAAGAGTCAAGCTTCCATATCACCTAATGGAACTTATCAAATTAAAGAGTGCAACACAGCACAGATTTTACTCTGTGTTTAAACAAAACTAAATAATAAACTTTGTAAAATTAACTCCTCATTTTTTTGACACTTCTTAAAGGACAGGATGGTGTAAGAGGTACTGTTTTACAGAGAAATTACACCTGATTTGGTGAAACAGAGATACAAATGGAGTCCATCAGTGTGGGAAGGCAAATGCCAGCAGACATTCACACCACTGCTTAGATGACAAGAAGAAGTTAAATTGTTCCATAAGAAGCTTGAGACTGCAGTGAAAGCCCACAGTTTCTCATCATGCTGTTCTCTTTATTCTCACAGTAGCCCTCCAAGATTAACCATCTCACCCACTCTGTTTTTTCTGTAGACCAGCATGCAGCTGTTAAATATTTCTATTTGGCAATCTTTTTTTTTCCTACTCCTTCTACTTCCTGCACTATGACCTATTAACAACTCTTTCCCCATAGAAGAAAAAAAACCCATCAGTTTGCGTGTTTTTTTCTGAACATTAGACACCTTGAGAGCAATTTTAATACATTATTAAAAGCAGCAGGAATAATAGTTTTCTGAATTCCTTATAAAGCACTTGAATTAGCGAAGTCATTCTTTTATTAAATACAATGGTAAAGGAAACAGGCTTAGTATCCTTTCAGCTGAAGCACAGTTCTGTGCACCACAGAGGACAGGTTCCTTAGAACCTGCACATTACTGCCTTGTCAGCAATTCCCTGTGAATAAGATAATTTTGATCATTCAGTTTTATTATTTAGGTTTTACCTGCCTTCTAGTTCTGACTACTTGAGAATTGTTCTTCAGCTTATTCCCTTACTCCCCACAGTCTTCTTAACCAGATCCCACCTCTTTGACAGCCAATTAAGAAAGGTCAGCCTAATGTGTGGCTTCACATTATACTTTATCTAATAAATCTGTCAATTGTCAATGAAAGAGGTGATCTTTTTTTTGCATGTCTCCATGCAGGCCATCTAGGCAATCTAAACAAAAAAAAGTACTCAAATATGTATTTATACACACACACACACACACACACACACGCACACGCACGCACACACTCTGAACAAGTTTATACAGCCAGATCTGATATGATCAAGAGGTTGGAAATAAATGTCGTTCTTTGAGAAAACAAAAGAGAGGAATATGGTAAGTTTTTGTCCTCTCATATAGTCAGATACATTAGATGATACGAACATAATGTGAAACTGCATCCTTGTCCTGAGGATGCGTGAGATGGTGTTAACATTCTTCACACCAGCCCATACAGTATGGTTTTTCATTTTTGACTAAAACACTGCTAATAACACTCCAGTGCTTTGGCTATCATTGAATTGTGTTCACACAGCATCAGAGCTTTCTCTTTTTCCCACTCTTCCACCCCAGTAAGCAGACTGGGAGTGGGCAGAGCACTGTGGAGGGGAGACTGCTTGGACAGTTGACGCAAACTGGCCAAAGGGCTATTCCATGTCATACATTTTCATAATTAAAAATGAAACAGAAGAAGGTGGGTGGGGCTGTGGGATGGCTTCCAAGGTTCAGAGATTTGCTGGGCACCCAACTATCTGTTAGAGATGATGAGTGATTTCCTTTGTTTTGTTTTCTTTTCTTCTTTCCTTCACCTATGCAGCTGGCTTAAAAGAAACTAGACTAATATTTGAATGGATTTTCCACAGATTAATTTTTCAACACGAGAGCTATGACAATAAAAGTGCTTATGCAAGCTTTAAAACAAGCCATTACTGGAAAAAAAACAAACCAAGCCAAAAACAAAATCAAGCCACAAACCAAACTAAACAAAAAACTTCCTGGATACAAAATTTTTTTTATTGTATTTTCCACAATGTTCTGATTAACTCACACCAAATTCAGCATGAATTTAACGTCAAATTGGGGTCATCATAGATTTTCAGTGTCGGGGTATGACATTTGGTACTTGTTCCTAGGATAAACTTATAGAAATGTATAAGATATATTTATGAGAAACCTGTTGAGCTATCTTAAGATTGAAAGTCCGGCCCACACATTACACTTCCATATTGTATCATGAAGGTTCCTTCTGGACATCTGATAATAAAGCCTTTGAATACTCAAAACTGAGCTTGAAATTAAATGAATCTTCAAAGCAATAGATAAAACTGGAAATGAGTACTCAAAGTCAGGCCTTATGTCCAAATTAATTCCTTTGCAGTTGATGGAACTCCTGCCTAAATGAAGACTGTTCGTTACAATATTATTCCTTTTAGGCTCAAAATAGATGGTGTGTGGATCCAGTCTTTCTTCAGGCCACTTACTAGCATCACCACATTTTGTACATTGTTGAACCTTACTGTTTTTCAGCTACAAACACCAACTCATAACACCTTGTTCACATCCTGCCCTGGCCCTTCCCTGGCTTGCCAAAAGGTATGTAAAGCCAGTTAAAGCTTTAACTCTGCAGCCTCTGATCTGAAAATAAAAGCGCTTTTCTTCACCATGCCTTCAAACAGACAACTCCTAGGAAAGAACATACACAAAGAACAAAACAGAGCTATTTTATTACACCTAAAAATAGTAAAGTATTCATTAAAATGTTGTGTAATACATTTTAACATTCCTATTCCTTGCAAAATATAACAGGATGTAATACCTGAACTGATGTTACTAGATTGCCAATGCAATTAAATCAAAGAGTAGCTTTATGTTAACAAACAGGGATATGAACACAAATAACATGCCTAGAATTTATGCAGATAAAAATACTTGTTTTTTGATTTTGAAATAAAAATGTAGGTAGGTCATTTTCTAAGCATTTGGCAAAAATTCCAACAGTATGTAACATAACTACCATTACATAATTTTATTTGCAAAAAGAATCACATAATGTCTTTTCCTTGCCAGTTCTCTAATTTTGAAGGAAGTTATCCACTAAAAAAATACATCTTTCTAAATTCATACTACTAGCTTGCCCTTAATTGTATAACTTCTTTAAACTGAAATCAAAGCCCAAATCCAAGAATTTATCTGCTTTAAAGCAGTTTATTCAGTCTAAGTGTCTGTGCACTTCATTTTGTTGCTGTCAGTTATTTGCTGTAACTGAATAAGAAACAGGATGTTTCTTTCTTTGTCAGATAATAAAAACAATCACATAAAAGAAGTGTAGGATCTCAGTGCAATTCTTGTCTTGCAGTAGAGTTTTGAATACTGTCATCTGACCAGAACAACAGGCTATAGAAACAGACTTGTGAAGAAGATTGCTTATAGTTATTAATTGTAGGTATTTTTTGCAAAATATATCAACTTGGTCAAAATATAGGTATATGAGACTTGTTCAGAAGCATTAGTTTGGAACTCAAAAGTTTTCATCTTTTTATTTAACCTCTTTGAGGATAATATGTATTTTCTCAGGTATATGACAATCAAGATAAATGACATACAGTCTAATTTTTAATATCAGATCAGAATTTTGTTCTGATTTCGGAACTCCACAGAGGATGACTTCATTTCTCCTGGTACAATCCAATTAATTGGTTTTAATGTCATTATAAATGACTGAAATTATATGGAGAAGGTTTTGTGAGACATATTATATTTTATTTCTTTTGTATGAGCAAATTATATAACATCTAAGGTATGCTTACACTAATGAGATGCAGTAGGAGTTCCATTTTATAATGATTATGCCAACACTTGAACCTAAAGCCTAATTTCTGCAAAGGGTTCTCAAGAGTTATCTGTAAGTTACTTACCCACAGAGATGTGAATATACAATGGGAGAAAAACAGAAAATCCAAGTTCTCAAATGCATTGAAACTATGCAGTATTTTAGAGGACCTAGAAGGAAGACTTTTTTTCTCAAGTGAGTTCAATTAACCACTATTTGTCTATATGAAGTACAAGAAAAAAGTTGAAGAGGAAAACAATCATTTGATATGGCTATTGCATTCATGACAAACCTACATTCCCCTCCCCACGCATTAAATGGAGACTGAATAATCTAAGAAGGAGGGAAAAAACCCCTCTGACATTACTTAACAAACACATATTTTAATGATTTCAACATATAATACACCATCAGAGGAAGAAAAGAGAAAAATGTCCAAAGCTAAAGCGCTGGTGAGAGACACCCCATAGACTTTGTGTAACAAATTTAATATGTACCCCTGCATCCCTCAAACATAGGCTTGGAGGCATGAGACAAATTCCCATCTGCTCTCCACTCACAGGGGGGAGGGAAGAGATAAGGAATGGCTGGAGACAAAATCCAGCCACTGTGTATATCTTTTAATGGAAGGCAATGCATATTGCCTAGAACAAAACCTAAAATTATATTTCCCAAAACTGATATTCTATTAAGAAGACTACGGTAATGAAATGTGCCTGACCAGATTCCCTCCTCTAGGTGTTATTCATTACAGAGACCAATATCTTTGACTTGTAAATACCCACAAAGCAGTTAAAAATAGATAATAACACCGGTGAAAAAAAACAAACCATTGACTCTATCACATATCTTTTGTTATGTGTACAAATTAAAAGCCTTTCAGTAGAAAGCCAGAAGTCCAGTTCTCATCTCAAAGACTGTCAGAGGCAAAAATAAGTTTTATGCTGTCCCTGAATTTCTGTTTAGTTTCAGTTAGAATGCAAAATATCTTCTTCTTTTGCAGTATGTATAAGGGAAGGATCACAGCTGTCTATGCATGGAGTCAAGAGAGCTGGTCAAAAGGATCCTTTCTGGCATTTGAGTTCATCCCAGCATTTTAACAGCTTAAAAGCAGTTGCTGTTTTCTGTTTTTTCTCATGCCTTGAAGGTCAATTGTGTCTTAGTACATAATGCATCAGCCAGAGGAAAAAACATTGTGTTGTCTAATTGCCTATTTTAGAACCTATTGCGAAAAAACACAGGTTAAATGTTTTGTCAGAGAGAAAGAGATTGATGAGTTGCTTGAAAAAGAGGAATAGCTCCAGCCTGGATATAGAATCCTCCACAGGTGTGGGCGCAGTGTATTTAATAGCTCAAGGTTTGTTTGTTGGTGGTTTTTATTTTTTTAACTTGACAGCAAATGTTGGGTTGTATCACCAGGAAACACTAGTGAATATGAGCTATAATTTGGGGCAGTTTCCTTTTTGGAGAAAACTCATTCATTTGAATTAATTGGTGTCATCAAAAGAGTAATACTGACTTTCCAACTCCATCATTTAAACTGCTGGTTTTTTCAAATGAATCAAAATGTGTTAAACTGTGAAATGAATACATACGTCACATATGAACATTTCCAGGCATTTAGCTGACTATTAGTACCTTTCTTAGAGATGAATCTGTATCAATTTGAAGGCCTTTAGCTTTTGTTGCTTTTTGTTTGGCTGTTTTGTTGGGTTTTTCTTCCACCAAAGAAGCCTTTAAAAGTATCCCATAAAGAATATCTTTTGCCTTGTGAGGTTACTATGCCTCCATTCAAAGGCAACAAGTGAGCAAGAATGTTTTCAGGTGTCCTGAACTGCCTCTAAAACTGCTTTCTCCCTTGGGCTGCAGTGGATCTGTGCTCCACTGTGGACCCCCATGGGCTTCCACTGAACAACCTTCCTCACCATGGTCATTTGAGACAACTTGAGGCCAGATTCACACAATTCCCTCTATGACATAGCAGCAATTCTGAAAAAGTACTGTGAAGTATGTTTTTTTCCACCCTATAATCTGCTCTTCCATTCCCTGATTTTAAACTTTCATGTTTTTTGTTGGGCACAAATATCACCTGGGTTTATGACATTAGACCTTTTTTCCCCCACATATACTTAATTTATCATATTAACAGGACACATATTAAACCCAGAATAATAGAGGTGTTCAGCTCAAAATTCTGATTTATTCAGGAAAAAAAGGATATAGTTAAACATTTTAGAGTGTACCAGGACTAGATTTAGTTGCACATCAAGTGAACAAGTGTGTAGCCTTTATCAGAAGAAAAGCATTTGACTTGGGAATTTTTCTAGCAGAACAGAATTAAATATTTAAATATGCTTCTGAAGACCAAGTGTCATTCCTTAGCATATAATGACTATGGCCCATCATAAGAAAAAGCAAAATATTTTTTGCAAAATCATTCTTCTTTGGTGTACAGACACACTTCTAAAGAAAGTGTACAGTTATTTATAATCTTTCTTTCATAAATACTTTATTGTAAAAACATAAGTTATAAGTTTTCTAATTATGTCAGCAAATTATATCTAAACCCCCACACACGCACCCACCCATTGAGGAAATTCATCTTTTCAGAGATCTGTTACAGGTGTCTCTTTCTCATTACCTTAGAATGTACTCATATAAATTTTGGAGTTTTTAAAATAGTTTTCAATAAGCTTTTCTGTTTCAATGACATTTCCTTACTGCTTCTGGTATCTTAGCTCTTAAGGACACTTTTGATTTCTCCTGTACATATTATCTCCTAACTCACAAGTAGTCAGCTTTCCTAACCCTAGAAGCAACATATGGAAGCTCTTAACAAAACATCTGTGAAATACCTTGGAAAGTTAAGAAATGGGATTCCTTAGTAATTCTTCCATCTGTGGGTGATGACAAGATTTTCTCAGGGGTACTGGAACAGTGTGCAGCTGGTCTCCAGAGAAATCTGCCCATAATATCCTCAACACCTTTTGCTAACTTATTTCTGCTCTAGCTGAGGGTTTGGACTGCCTACAAAAACAGCAGATACCCTGTGACAGCCATGGGGGACAGCCTGGCACTGGCACCACCTCTGAATTGCTGGTAGCTCGCTTGCCTTAAGCGTCCTGCGCTGACCTTTTTTAACAGATTAAGAACCTTCAGTTTTTGCATTTCTCCTTGACTATCCTCTTGATTCTGAATTGATCTTGATATTTGAGCACAGTATTTGGATCAATGAAGGAAGCTCATACTAGATCAGAAATTTGTTCCTAGATTTGAATATGCTTTTTGAAAAGTAGAATACTAATTCTATAACAATAGTGGCTGGAGACAAAAGTGTGGCTACTAATACTGCCTCAGAAGAGGGCCCAGGTAATGTTTAAAGGTTGGATAATGTGACACTTTGGACTAACCAGGAAAAATATACCAAATATTTCCTCCACAATTAGAAAAAAACCAAAAACATGCAAATATTGGATATACAAAAAAATTTCAGCAAAACTCCTTAACAATAACATACAACATTGCACATAGTCAGCTACTTGCCAATAAATACTTATTATTTAAAAACATGTCTTTGTTACGTACTTAGCAAGGAAAGCAAAAAAAATTTTCTTGTATATGGGATTTGCAGAACCCTGGTATGCTGGTACACTTTGATAAAACTAAATATCTTTGAAATTTCAGTGTAAAGAAAAAACACTTAGTTCCATGTCTTCATCATCTGTTTAGTTTGTAGATGGTGAAGATCAAAATCAAGAGAGCCTTAAAACAAAAACAGGAACAGCAAGAAACCATCCTAAAGTCACACAAGTAACAGCAAAGCTATGGACAAACATTTTCTCTGGCTTTTCATAGTTCAAATTACGGAACATAAGGAAACTGTAACAAGAAAGAAAAAATCCATAATGGTAGGATCCTGTGTATGCATCTAATGTCAGTCCAATACTGACAAGGATCTACTGTCCCTCTGGTATGTTTCTTTCATTGTATCTTTGCCTCCTTCATAAATATAGAAAATTTGATAAGGGCTATCTTACTAGCTAAAGAATCAAACCATGCATAACATGGCTTTGACTGGCATTTTAAGCTTCACTTAAAGGAGCCAACAAAGATACACTGTGGAAGTAATATATATGTTTTAAATCATTACCTGATATTTCAGCTACCTAGCTTTTAAAAAACATTTGAAACACTTTTGTAAGAGACTGGTAATAATTTTTTTAATGGAAAAATTTTTGTAATAAGACAGGAATCATCAGTCTAAAAAGAACAGTCGCATCTATGAGATAGTGACACCAACACAAGACTTTAATAAAGAGGGAGCTGGTGAGTTCAGCGACAAAAATTTGAATATTGCACAACTATCAGTTAAACTTCAAGAGGCAAAAGGGAACAAAATAATTGCTGTGTGTACTGTAAGCTGGTTTTCATAGTCCCGTTTTTCAAAATGTTTTTGATTACCTTTGTGCCTTAACTGTGTGGTGTGCAGAGGACTTCTAAGCAGGACTAGGAAACTGCGTAAGTGGACACGAAGTTAAACATTTTTAGACTTTAGTGACTGAAAGAGTGCGAAAACTGAACAAATAACCATTTGACACAGAAAATTTTAGAAACACATTTTTAGAAAATGTGTTCACTAAGGACTTTGCCATGATGTTTTGGCAATACAGTAGAGGCGTTCTGGCATCTACTTAGAGGAATGTTCTTTATTTAATTCCTTACACAGGTGGGAACTGTCAATTGAGAGAGGGCACACTCAGTGCAGACTTCAGTTCAGTGTCTGATTTCATCCTGGACTCAAGCGTGAGAAGCACAGAACACTCTGGTGTACTCTGGGAAGGCAAATGAACATGTGCTTAACTTTGAGTTTATAAATGCCTTCTTGAACTCTGTCAGAGTACTCTGTGCATGACCACAACTAAAGTTTGAACCAAAATAGTTGTGGTCTGTAGGCATCAATCCTACCACATGAACCATTGTGTTCTTTGGAAGAGCTTTTGGTAAATGTGCTAAACTGCTCCGGGCTGAAAACCACTTTGTTACTCCTATTGTTTCTCTGTATCTGTGCCTACTGCTTAAACTTTTCCAACACTGTGCTATTTTTCATGTAAGTAGCAGGAGTGGGAATGACTGACTCTTTTCTGCTTGCATTACAAGTGTGTGCTTTTGTGGAGCACGTCACTGTGTGAAGATGACTGGTGCCTGTCTGCTTTTCTTGATTTGGAAACAAACCACCTCTCTTTTAAGTGCAAGAAATCATCCTGCCTAGCAGTGGGAAGTGGTCTTGCTGTGGTCTTGCTTATTGAAGGTGGAGATGATTACGGAGAGACAAGGTTCAAAGAATTATAGGCTTTCATCCTCAGTGGTTTCTGTTTTCTCCCCTTTTACTCTAGAAGAAGTCACTTATAAAACATGTATTGTTTTTCAGTACAAAGGCATACAACTCTTCATAATTTCCTAGAACGATGTGTGACACTCATTTAGTTAAGAGGAGGCCATCCAACTTTGCTATATTTCTCTTTTGTAAAAAGACCTTCATTTCCACTGGGAGATGGATATATTGAGCACCAGGAGAGGCTGTAGAACAGTAGAACAGGAAAGGCTATTTTGCCTTGACAGCATACCTATTTTCCTAGATGAAAGATTAAATAGAATTGAAATACATTTATTGTATAACTGATCGTATGGAATTATGTACAAATCTGTTGGAAGATTTGTTGGAGATTTTCTTTTAAATGTAGGTAGGCCCACATCAATCTTTTTCCTCTTTGCTTCCATAGCCCATTGCTTGTTCCTTAATTCTGTGCAATTTTCTTAGTGAACCAACATTACATGTACTGATCATGACATTTTTCATGACACTTCTGCAATGTTAAAAAAGTTTAGAAAAATTGTATTGGCAATTGTAAAAAAATTTTGCAGTGACTTACAATACTATGATATGAAAAAAAGGGAGAAAAGAGAGAGGAATAATTGTCTTTATGTAAAACTATATTTTTTATTTTACTCACACGTAGCTATTGCATGTGTTTTTATTTTGGGAAATGTGCCACACCATTGTTTTCTATAATGTCTGCCACATGCTGCATGTTGTTTTTGCATAGAATAGTATCTTGTACTTCAGACAAAAGAAAGATAGGTTATTTTCATATTTCTAGACAAACCAGTGTTGTGATGGTTAAAATACTGGCATTTCTCACATTTCAGATAGAAAGGTCAATGAGGAGCTAAAAATGTCTTATCTCTAGGATCCTGTGCTATCTAATGTATGCTTTTATTTTTTATTTATTATGGGTTTTCTAAGTGTGTTCTGTTCCTGCTAAAGTGCTTGTATGTAACTTTGAGAAGTTATAAATGGAATTATCGGTTTGTTTTAAGTTTAGTAAGGTTAAAGTTAAATATCTAAATTCTTTCTCCCCTAGATTCCATCATGTTGGATTGCAACACTAGAGGCATGGAGTCTGGACACTCTTGGCTTCACCTTTGCTTTCCTTCGTGACTCTTACATACAGATTATATCTGTGTTCACCACATTTAATTGCATATACTTGCAGCTTCTTCCAAAATCTAAGGACCTTCAGGTCCCCTTTCATTTCATACCTCACACACACTGCAGCTTTTTTTTTCTACTCTTAACATCATACAAATGACTCTTTTTCAAAATGCTTCTGCTAGAATCATCTTGACTCTTGCTTCACCCCTTCTCCTTAGCTGTTAGTTTTCTTTCTTCTGCTGAATAAAACAACTGTTTTTACCAGTATGTCCTCTCAATATTTTAGTAAATGCTATTTTAATAAGTTCTGCTTTTCTTTATTCTTCCTCATTCCTATAACCCATGCCTTTCTATTTTCCCTTTCCCTCTTTTTATTTCCTTTTTCTTTTTTTCACCTAAGAGTTGGAGATTGAAGTAGAAAATTAAAATAAAATTCTTTCTTTGTCCATTTCATAGCTCAGCAGTATCTGGGTATTTTGCCTCTAGGAAATACAGTAAAGCAGTAAATGAAGGTTAGTAAATGCAAATTTTGACACACAGAAGAGAGAGGAGGAAGGATAGCCTAGATCATATGGCAGTGGTTTTAAATGTATGTTTTCAGTGATCTTCTGTTAGATAGATGCTTATCCAGTAATGTGTACAGTATCTGTGTTTCCTAAGATTTTGAACTGTAAGAGCTCATAACACTGGACCTGGCACCTTAGTAGGGTCTTGATACTAAATACCATTTGTACAGGATTTGTTTCACCCCATCATACTTACAAAATATCAACAAACTGTATTAAAAAACAGAAAGGCACTTTCCCAGAAATAAAAACAGTTTTGTATTGCAAAAATTACTAGATTGATTTTTCTCTAAAATTGAAAAAGTAGAACCACGAAATCAGAATTTTAGATTGTTTTGGGCTGGAAGGGACCTTGTGGACCATGTGGAGCTGGTCCAATCCTCCCCACTGCCCACAATGACTTCTTCAACCGGATCAGGCTGCTCAGAGCACCAGCCAACCTGACCTTGGACACTTCCAGGGATGTGGTGTTCACTTTTCTGGACAACTTACGTCACTGTCTCACCACCCTCATCACAAAAATGTCTTCCTTATCCTATCCTTATTTCTTCCTTATGTCCACTTCAGTTAAAAACTGTTGCCCCTTTTTCAGTCAATAGAGGTAAAAAGTCTGTCTCCATCTTATAAGCTTCCCTTGTACACTGAAAAACCACAATAAGGTTTCCCCAGAGCCTTCTCTTCTCCAGACTGGACAACCCCAACTCTCTCAGCCTTTTCTCATAGGAGAGATGCTCCAGCACATTGATCATTTTTGTGGCTCTTGTCTGGACCCAGTCCAACAGGTCCATGCCTTTCTTGTAATAAGGATCTCAGAACTGGATGCATTACTTCAAGTGGGTCCTCACCAGAGCAGAGTAGAGAGGGAAAATCTTAACCATCAAGCTGCTGGCCACACTTCTTTTGATGTAGTCCAGGGTATGGTTGGCTTTCTGAGCTAAAAGAGGCTGTTCTGGCTCATATCAAATTTTTCATCTCCCAGTAACCCCAAGTCATTCTCTGCAGGGCTGTTCTCAATCCATTCCTCTCCTAGACTGTATTGATAGTGGTGATTTCCCCAACCTCTATGCAGGACCTTGCACTCAGCCTTGGTGAACCTCATGAAGTTCAAATGGACCCAAACCCTGAGCCTGTCAAGGTCCATCTGGATGGCATCACTGTCCTCCAGCATATCAATACTTTGGACCAAGGAGAGGTAATAAATATGTGCAACCTAAGAAAAAGAAATAACTTGTGTCCACACTGTATTTTTCATGGATTGTCATAGCAATTTAGAAAATAATCCTGAAACATTATTCATTAAAGAATAAGCTTTATTTTTTCACCTCTAATCACACTGTTGAAATACAAGTAGCACAGATGCTGCGACCATCACAGTATGCTTTACATGATTATGTATTTTTTGAAATTAAATTTTCAGAAAAGATAATGTCATGGAAGTAACCAAATAAAGTGTAACAAATGGTATACTTTCACTTGAGTTTCCTTTCCTTTTTAATAAGTACTTTGACACGTAAGCTCATTTAATCATTGTCACTGACTATTTATCTTCCGATTTGGAAATGGGTATTTGTTTCCGCTGGTCTTTTTGGAAAAGACCTTTATTATTTGATTAAAAGGAATGAAATAAGGAATTATTCTACAGAGCTGTAAAATGTAGTGCAGCATTCTGTATTTTGGACTGTGTTGAAAAGTAGTTCTCCCATATTCTCCCAGTTTATAAAAAAATCTTTTGTAACATCTTTTTTTTAATGCAAATCAAGTAGGTATATGAGACCAGAAATTAGCTTATGAAATGAAAAACTCCTGGGGATGAAACAGCTTGTGATCTTGTCTATGGTTTGGAGTAGAATATCAAAATTATGTAAAATTTTGACACTGCTTTCACCTTAGGATTTAAACATAAAAGAGTGGCTCTCTGGGTCACAGTGTTGAGGTCAGGGTAAAGTAATTACAGGAAAGGCTAAAAATAACAATGGTGCTTTGATCATACCATCTGTGCAAAAACAGAAGTGTCCTTATGTCTCAAAACTGCTTTATACATTTCTCAGAATGCCAGCTGAACGGCCAGAGTAGAAGGGTTGATGCACCATACTGGTTGGAAATCTTTAATTGCCCAAAATCTTGATGGACTAGTACCTTACACTGGCTACAGCTGAATAGCAAAAAACTAACTTAATAGGACATTATAAATGTCAGGAGTACCTTAATATTTCAGAGGTGGATTTCTTCTCTTGGCTCTGCATAGAAGAGATTTTCGGAGATGTTTTTAACCAGCTGATTTCTTGTCACAAAGCTGACATGTTTGGGAGTCTTTTGTATTTTGTCTCATTGGCTCCATCTGGAATCTTCTTTCTAGTAAAACTTGTAGAATGTTTCATTTAAGAAATGATGAGAAGTAGAAAAGAAAAATAACTCTTCAACTATAAACTATGGTCATAGTTTTGTATAAAATCTATATTTTAAGTGTCTTGAACTCAAAGTTTTTTATTTTCTTTTCAGTAAAATATATTGCACAGGTTTATTATCAGCACTAGAAAAATATTTTTAATGACAGCAGAGGATCTTTATGATAATCTAGTTGGTCTTTGTAGCACAAGGTATGGTATTTTATTTGAAAATTTGTGCTTTGAATTTGGAACTTTGTGATTGAGTTAGAACATATCTCTTAAAAATATCTAATCTTGAAGTTTTAAGGGTCTAGATTTTCAGCTCCCCCATCTGCAGGTTATTTCAGTGATTAGTTTTCTAATTACCTGCAACATCCTTGTCAGGATTCTTTTAAAATTATCACTTGGTAGCTGGTTTTAATTTGCCTAGTTCTTGCTTCATTTACTGCTGTAGTTCATTATCCTTTTGTCTTCCATATCAAAAATCCCACCATCAGAAACCTTCTCTCCTGTTTGTACTTACAAAATGATCAAGCCTAACTTGCAATTTCTCTTTGAAAAGCTAAACAAATTGAGCTTATGAAAGTAATGTGAGGCTGGCTGTCAAGAACATGAAGTACTTCTTGCTGGGTTTTGAATGATGCCCATGCACATAACATAATTTTAATTGGATAGTATTTTTCAAAACTGGACTCAGTGTTGTATCCTGTACAAGTTATGGCACCTTATTCATTACTTTTCTCTAGCGTTCTAAATATGTAAAATACTGCTACTGTCTTTTTTGGATATCACATTATAAAATACATATATTAGTGCACCATCTCAGGCCCAAGACTAATATTTGTTTTGTCCATACTAGTAGTGCTTGAAACTTGTTGAGAGAAGGAAAGTACCCTTGAATGTAGCCACCTCTTACACAGCTTACTGCTGGTAAGATGTCCAGCAGGACAGCGAAAATGTAGGAAACAGGACAAGCCATGACCTTGTACTTATGCAGGAAGGATGTATGTGAGTTCCTTGGGCACTGCAGTGTGAAGAAAAACTAGAGTAGTTTGAACAACCACTGGTGAAATCCTGGTCCTGACCCTTGAGCCTCTCGGTTAGATGAGTCTGAGCCCTCACCTTGGACATCAACGAAGCTTCGCAGGTAGACCTGACACACTGCACATCGCGCATTTCAGAGAAGCACAAGCATCCATAACTATTCTGAAGTCATACACATTTTCCTCTGTGTTATGCATTCAGAAGCGAGGATATTTAGAAAATAGAGAACTCACAATGGAATTTCCTGAATTATTATTGGGAAATTACTGTACAGACTGCATCTTTTTCCTTTTAATCTGGACAGAAATACTGACATAGTCACAGTAACCCCTTTTGATCTGCCATCCAAAAGCTGATACAATTTTATTAACAACAACAACAACAACAACAAATCAGTATATAAGAAGTGTTACTGATGAACAGTAATAAAAAATGTGCAAAGGTTTAGTAGGTAGGGCTAAAAGAGAGATAAAAGAGAGAAGACCACCTTTGATTTTACAAAACTTTTAATCAGTTGTGTTTCAGAGTACATTTCACACAATTTGGTCTAATTAGCCACATTCTGAAATAGTCTTTTTACAGATCTTGAAATTTCAGGAAAGGTTTTGTATTCATGTCTATATTCACTGTTCAGTACTGTGAACAAGAAAGAAGTGACTTCAGTATGGAAAAAACGTGAATTGCTCATATGCTCTGCAGTGCCATCTACAGTATTTTGGTCACAACTGAACCACTTAACAGGAAATAATGCACATTGTTCTATAAAGGAAAAGTAAAGTTGAAAGCATGAATATATCAGTATTTAACAAACATTAGAGAACTGGACTACAAGCTAACAAGGGATTTACTAGATGGAACCCCTATTTCCAAAGTCTTTTCGTCTTTGAGTTAAACACAAAATTTTATCGGAAAGGTTTGAATTGTTTAAACACTTCTGAACAGAATCAGCAAATTTTAACTCCCACTAAACTAAAAAAAGTGGCATGATGTTATTTCACAGAAATATGGCATCATCATGGAAATAAGAAGCATATGCATTATAGCATTTAAGGTTAACATATTCAGGTTGTCATTCTTTGCCTTCTCTCTTCAGTCCTTAACTTTCTAATGTTACATTTTCACATTTTTCTCCATGCCTTGGAGAAGTAAAAATATAAAATAATACACAGAAATAAGTTCTGTCACATTTTCATAAACTTAAAAAAAAAAACCAAACTCTTAAAGAACTAACATTAAACCTTTGAGAATCGGCAGAACTGTTCCGAATATTGAGAAAAGATAACTTTATAGGTTATTAACTAAGATTTCATTATATTTTGATTGAACTACTATGGTACTTGACCTCATATGAACTCCATTTTCCCTACAGTGTGGGGGTAATTCTTCATTTAGAAAAAAGTTTAATTTTATGATTTGGTAACTATAGGTTTGTGAGAACATAACTTTTCCCCCCCTTAAGTCCTGATCTTTAAATTCTATACACAGAGTGCTCCATACAGTGTATATGCAGATGAAAATTTTTTATTTATTAAACTAGATTTAACTAGTCTCTAGAAAATTTATTACTGAACAAAGTAAACAGTGATGAACATTTTTAATTAGAAGCTGGTTTTAATCATTAAACTAAGGTAATGTTTTCTTGACCACTGAACTTAGAAGTCAATTTGAAAGTATTTTTTTTAATTCTTTAGAAAGAATTATGTAGAACATATATATTATTAAAAAAGAATATATAGAACAAAGCAAATATATTCTTTTACCTTCTTGCTGTGGAAGAGTTTCACAGGAACATATGTGCAAGACCTTGTTTTCCAAGTAACTACGCAAAAAGCAAAATAGTCAGCAAAACATGAGGGCCTGTTTTTCCTGGGGCTTGTTGTTTACCTCTTTCTAAATGTTGCAGAACACCAACTTTTTGTAAGGTTTGAGTGGGAAGAACAATTTCGGTTTCTTGTTTAAATACTACTAAAAATACTGAGAACACTGGGTCCCAGTTTAAGGTCAGAGCAATTATAACATTCTTCAATGATGATAAATAAGAACTTAAAACTGGAGCTTATCACTATTTTGCAACTTCACTACAACAAATAAAATGAAATTCTCCTATGTTACACACCTCAGCAGCTGGCTCTAACAGTTGACCTTAATCACAAAATTGCTAGAGATCTTATTATCACAGCAATTTACCTGAACACTAAAGTCCATGTCAAAACTAATTCATATCATGAAAGCTATGATTTGCCTGTAAATCATTAAAGGGACCTCTAAGATTCTGGTATTCTCTGGGAGCAAATGGGACAAACTAATGGGTGTAAGTCCACTCTCCTGATGTGTGAGGGCTGGAGGCAGGATCCTTGAAGGGGAGGCTGAACACAGGTCCTTTGGCCATGGTTATTAGATATCACCCATTAACAGAAAGGCCAAGGCGCAGATTAGCAAGAGACAGAAAGAGTCAGCATCAGATTGACTGGACAAGTCTTGCTGTTTTCACGATAAACCACACTTTAATAAATTATAGTAATACAAATAATATGTGTAAATATAAAAATAAATTTCCTCTTCAGTTGGAATATGGTGTTTAGACACAAGTAGGTAATAATTTTAGGCTGTGTGTTAGCAATTCCTTGACACCTTCCCTTAACTGTATATATTAGAAATCCCCTGCCACCTTATTTTAATTATTCTGTCTGCAGTTTATGATTCAATGAATTAAAAACAATACTAATAAAGTTAAAATATAGTTCAACTTTTTGAAATTGTATTTGAGTCTTGAAAAAAACCTACACTTTTTTTTTCCCAGTTTTCTTCCTGTATTTTAGCTGTCTCTTGCATTGGCCCTAAAATTGCAAGAGAGGCACTTCCCTTTGCATGGTCTTTCTGAGTCAGCCAAAACCACATAATGACGGAAACCTCACAAGGAAGCCTATTCTTGAAAGAAAAAAATTGCCTGGTTGTCTGCAATGTTTTTCCTTAGCCTGTTATTTCAGGGAAGGGGTGGGAACAGGGATGTTGTTCTTTGGGTAATGTGTGGGTAGTGATTAGTATTGCAAAAGCTTACAGCTGGACTGCTTAGCTGACAAAAACAGGGAGCATACAACTATATGAGGACAAAAAGGCAGAGGACCAACTCAAAACATCTCTAATTTTCTTTTTTAAACAGGAACAATAGCCAGTGAGGCTGTCAGCGTATATACAGCCTGGGAAAAATGCTGCACATCCACATCTGAAATTCTGGAGTTGTCACAGCCTCCAGCTACATCAGGATGAGGAGCAGGCAGCACAGCTATGACTCTGTCATATGACACAAATAATATTCAGGAGACCTGAACAGTTCTGTTCTCGATATGTGAGTTACTTTCAAGAGTAGAATGACCTCTGTCTGTAAAAAGTGATCAAACTCTTTCTCGGAATATATTTTTCCAAATTTGTGTGTCTGAAGGTTGCTGTTCTTTTTCATAAGTCACTGTTCATCATCTTCATGGTTCCTTCTGGATGTCCAATTGCAGCTGGCTCAGAAAATACTTTTTTTAGAAAATGCACCGAAATGGCTGTTTTATTCAAATGATGAGAGCTGTAATAAAGCCTTAGACTTTTATTCAGGAACACACTTTTAAGCAGATAAAAGCTTCTCTAAGTATGTCTGGATTTAGGTGCAGTTCTGCTGTGCTGTTAGAAATGGAGACTGGAAGTGCTGTTTGGACAGCTTTGGAAGCTAGACCATGAGGATAAATGTTAAAAAACCAAAAGAGCTAGGCATGCAACAGCAAGCATAATTCTCCAAACCACACTTTAATAAAGACTAGATGGGATGTCTGTAATTAAGGAATATTTAGGGAATTTAAGTTAACAAAATCGGACCACATGAGTGGGAAAATGTTGCTTCTTTGATTAGTGCTGTCTTCATTATCCCCTGACATGAGGGATTGAACCATGGCCCGTTGCTGTGGCAGCTAGCAGACAGGTAGGCCTTGAACCCTTCAAGGATTTCACCTTGTCGAGTGAGAAACCTGTCAGATTCTCATCAAGAAACTCTGGCTTTTATGTTGCTCTACATGCATTGGTCTTTTCAAGAGCCTATCTTATTTTATTGGCTTTCAGTGCCTGATATTGAGCAGTTGGTTAGTTTGTTCCATGTTTAAAATGTTTCATTCCCTCATTTTTAGTATTTGTTTTCAATTAACTTACCCCTATTTCTTCTTTGGGGAAAACCAAAACAGAACAAACAAAACAAAACAAAAACCAAAACCAAACACAAAAGACCCGACCAAAACCAACCAAATAAAAAAACCCCGAAACACCTCTGGGACTGTGATCCTTCACTGTTCAACACATGCTGTATCTTTAAAGATTCTGCTAAGGATCTAGATCTTGGAGCACTAAGCACAGAGGAACCAAGAGTGCAAGCTAGTCTCAGATACAGTTAAATATGTTTTACCTGTACAAAAGAAAAATGTAACTCCTGGAGGTGGCCACTTGCATGCTTTCTAGAACTGAGAATGGGGAAAGAGGAAATAAAAGACAGGTGAAATTATAAGAAAGGGTTGATTTAAATAGGCATAAAGAGATTTTTTACTAAACTTCTTAATTCCCCAAGATTTGTGTGCACCCTATAAAAAAATCTGTTTCTGCTAAGGCTGTTGGCAGGGAATTAAATAAAAATTCAAATTGTTGAACCAGCCTTGGGCAAGTTGGACTGGATTGGAGGAGAAAATTTCATCCCCTTGTTTCAGATCTGAATAAGTTTAAGCTGGCAAAACTGGAACAAAGGAATATCAAACAATAAATTACCAGCCCCAAGCATAAAAGAATAATGGAAAAAAATATGACTGGAAGGGACTTCAGTATATTATCTGGTCCAATCTTCTGCCTTAAGGCAGGATCAAGAATACATATGTCATTCTTGACAGAAGTTTGGATAACATCCTGAGAAAGGTCTATAGTGAAGTTTAGTGCCTCCCTAGGAAATCTGTCTTGAAGCCCTGCAATCCTTATTGCTTTCTTTAGCACCTTATTTAAGACTTCTTGTTATTTGAAAAGTATGATCATAGGCAATACACCTGATGTATAATACATGCTAATACAGCTGATTTGGAAAAGAATGTGATATGGATCATTGAAAAACTGAACTGATTTTTTCCAAAAATGAAACTATAATTCTTCTTAAAAAGTTTTATAGTAATTCATAATTAATTGACATAAGTCATACAGTGGTTTGTGTTGGTTGGAAAATGTAAATGCAGGGTGTGGGAGAGATTATGCATACCATCTGTGAGGTCAAGTCTGGGTTGGTGTGGGAAGTGAATCCTGATTGTAAGGTCTAACAGTTACTAATAGTAAATGAAAAACTGATGTAAAAGACTCTTGCTTAAAAATAAAATTTAAAAAAAGTTGATTTCACAGACAGTATTAGTTTGTTGAGTTGATTCTGGAATTTATACAAAGTCTACTGATTGGTTTGGAAAAAAAATAACCTTGCAATTCAGTTTTAAATAAATCATTCCTTTTTATTATATTCATTATTTAGTTTGATAGAAATATAATCATTACTATTTTAGCAAGATTTTTTTTCTAAAAATCTCAGAGATTTACATTCTAACTTTTAAAGTAAATATGCACCTATATAATATTTCTGAAGTACTAATCAGGAATTTAAAGTGACTTTGACAGTCAACACAGGAATTACATTTTGCAAAAGTTTGCCCATAGTACACCACAGCAGGAAATGTTAGCTTACTCTCTAGTTGTGCTTCACTGGCAGTTTAAATAAAGAACTGATAAAGATGTAATTAAAATCTGTCAATTTAAGTATATCTCATAAATTATTAAAATCTTGCTTCTTCATATCTTACTGTAATTATTCTGCTGTACTTCTCCAGGTCTTGCAATTACTCTTCACAGGGCCAGGCTGACACCTAAAGGGGCCATCTGCAAAATTCAGATAAGGTCCATGGCTCACTCGAGCAGCTGTAGGGTGGGTGGGAGAGGGTAAGGCTGGAGCCTCTGGGATCTGGGAATGTCTTGGCTCTGCTGGTGATATGTGGGAGAGCAGATGGATTTCTGTATTTGGTTTAAATATATGGACCTACATCTTGATTGAAGTGAGCAGAATGAAGCCTTCCAGAGAAACAATTGATGCCAATGTTGAAACATGACCCTCTGAAACAAATGCCCCAATCCTGGAGTGTCTAACAGTCTTGAACCTTCTCCTATTTGTATAAATGAAATGTTTACTTCAAGGGATGAGTCAAAGGTTGTCTTCTTTGAAAGCTTCTTGATCCTAGAACCTAGCCCTATGGAAATTGAAGGCAGTTCCAAAACCAGCAGGAGAAGGGTGCCGCTTTCTCTGTGTAACTGCCAGTTTAGTTAGTACATTAAGTGGCTCCTTTGTCTCATTTTTATCTGAAAAATTATTCTTAGATAATTTGACAATTACCCCATTTCTCCATGCGTTTGAACCGTGTGCAGGTGCACTGACTATGGCTGATCTAAAGGAGGCAGCAGTAGAGGATTGCAAAGAATTTTTGTAAGGCTTTAGTTTTGGTATTTAATTAGATTTCCAACAGTTTGATTGAGATGGTGGTGTCAGGGCCACACATGGGACTGTGACTGCCAAGGAACACAGGAGTAATGCAGTGTCTCTGTGGGGATGGCAGGGAAGGGACTGGTAGCCTGTCCCTTCCCACCACCCCAGTCAGGATCAGGGCAACCATATAACCTCTACCTGTGCTTTGGGCACCTCCCTGGAGGTGGGGAGAGGCCAAGGCAGGGATGGGATGTGGTTCTGCAGATAGGCCTCTCTCAGGCTTGCCCAGCTGCATAACTGGGGCAGGAACAGATGGCCCTGGGGCTGACCTGGGATCCTGGATTTTGAGCAGAGCAGGGGAGCCCAGGGGACTGGGCAGGGGCAGGCAGGGCCGGTGGTGCTCCTGGGGCCCTAGCAGAAAGTTCTAGTTTTGTTATTTCAAATCTCATGCTGGAAAAAAAGTTTGTCCTATTGGAAGTTCAATAAACACTCTTTAGGTTAGTTTTAATGTAAACAAGAAAATATTCAAAATACATTAAAATGCTATAATAGTGCATAAAATCAAGAAATCAAGTGCTGTGCAGCTTCACATGTCACTTGGATTTCCTCAGAGTACATCTCTCTCTGGGGAAGCTCTGCCTTAAATAGTACCAGTCAGTAATCCCTGCCATGCACATGCTGAATTTTAAGTGTGTTTAGGTAGCTTCATTTAATAAGGCTAACATCTTGTTAAACCTGCACTAAATATCAAAGTGCTTGTGGAGTCAAAGTCAGCCCTTGCCTTGTGTTAGACCATGGTGGTACTGTCTTTCACGGGGCTTCAGCTTCATCTTAGCAAGAGAAAGCATTACACCTGGTAGGTATGGGCACTGACCTTCCTCTATCACGAATGAAGAGGGTTTGGGGTGAAGGAGTGGTAATTCAGAGTTTCTTTTAAGTTTTGAATTGGTCTCTGGTAAAGCTTTTATTCCCTTATTATTTCTTAAGTTAAATTGTGAAGTTAACTTGTGAGAAGGAGTAACTGTTCCATACTTACTCACAAACATTGTGTCTGATAGAAGCGAATTTCACCAGAAGGATATCTGGAGACAGCAGAAGTAAATTGCTTTCTTGTTTGGGAGCAAATGAGAGCTGGGAGCAAAGCTGTGTTTTGAGTGACTCAAGTCTAAATCTTGATAGCAATGCTTTTGTTTTCTTTGAGAAGTGCTGGTGAGAGATGGTCGGTATTTGCTTCATAATTCATCAAGTTTGCATACAAATGAAAATATTTTTGCTACATTTCAGACTTTATTTTTTTTTAACAAAAAACTTGTGACTTATTTTGTGATTGGAGTAACTTATTTATCTTGCCTATGTAAACCCATATCCCTGCTAGGACATTATTCCTGGCTTAGTTGTGTAGCCAAAACTTGTAAACATTTCCCAATCTAAGACATTAATCTTTTCCTGTGGTATATTTTGCTGGTTACTTATAATTCTTTCTTGTAGCTTCTCCCAAAAATTTTGAAACCTCTAGCTTGCATATTTTCTGTGGTAGAATTAGTAGGGGGAGAGATACATGGAATATACTTGAGTGCACATGGATGTTTCTACATGCAAGCAACTGATGAAGCAGCAATATTTAGTGGTGTGAAGTATCATTGGGAAGAGAAACCAGGCAAAAAATTTAAGGCCTAAATAATCCACTCTATTTTGTCATGGCTGAAGGCTAGAGCTCTCCCATGATTACATAATAAAAATAGTAATTCTTTTACAAGGAGAAACAAACTCTGTGAAGAACAATTAGCAATAAAAATATTAATAAATAAGTACAGCAAGAAGAATTGCGAGTCTGCATCCTGGATTTTTTTAACTGTATGGAGGTGACCTTTGACTTACATAAAACATTCCAATAGATACATACATTCATTCCCTTAATTTCTTCTGGTATTACACATACAGAGTATTTGTTTCGTGCTTTATTTTTACTGTTTCTTGCAACTGACAATGCTATTCTCTTAAGTTTTCTTTGACGTCTCTTTAGAAAAAGTTCTAAATTATTTAAAATACCAAACATCTGAAACTGAAGCCATCCAGTAAATATTTGTGTGTTCAGCTCTTGATAATCTTTGAATAAAATCTTATCATCTGCTTTGGTTTTTTTCCAGACATAATTCAAGTTAAAAAAAAAAAAAAAAGAAAAGTCTCTCTATGGCTTATATTGAATACCCAGAGTCCAAACAGAAGTACTGTTCCTATGAAGCCTTTCTGAAACAATGCATCAGCTATGCTGAAATATTCCATGTCATGAAATATATACTACCGTGGACATTTAACTTTCTCAAACTTTCACCACATCTGGTTTCCAATTTTCTATTCCCCCTCAAAGTACTTTTCAAATTCAACATAGCCTTTCTGGGACTGACACAAAGCACCAGAATGGTAGGTAAAATGAATCACCATTACTAAGCAGATTCTTTTCAGTTAAATCTATCACCTTGAATATACGAGGTCCAATTTTAATTTTTCATTCTGCTTAAAAGAACTTAAATCTCTACTTACATTCTCAGGGAATATCCAAGATACAGGGCATTTTCAAGGTAGCTCTTTCCAAATCTTCTAGTGAGCCTATTTAATTTGGAGTGAAATTTTTAAAGACTTACCGAAGTGGGGACTGGAATATAAGCTTCTCCCTCACAGATACACATCTTCTCTTTTTTTTTTACTTCTCTCTGGCTTAATGAATACTGAATGTTGTCTGTGTAGTAAAATAGTTTCAATAACAACAAACAAAAGAACACTGTATGAGACTATCCTGTGATCAGAGTACTCACTAGCCAGTAAGAACTGTGGTTGCAGGTGCTCTGTGTCATCCTCAGTCCTAGCAGGCCAGTAGAGATGACTTGCCACGGGAAACAGCTATTAGCCATAATAATACAGTCTCCTCTTACTGCAGTGGTTTATGAGGAAAGCATGACTTACAGTTTTCTCAACTGCTGAGCTCCAGAAGAAGTTTTTCTTGCAAACAACCACAAGCAGAAAAAAATGTTTCCTTCCAGACCATGATAACATGCTTCAAGGGAGAGGGAGACTTGGGCCTTGTCCTACCATTTGGCATTTCATGCTAAAGGATTAATGCATATTTCAAAAAAAATCTGGTTTTTATGGAGCCCTGTTTTAAAATTCATCTTTGTGCATGCATGTGACTACTCTGACATTTTTGAGATGTCTCCCTTGAAACTGTAGGACTTAAGACACTGTGATGCTATATCACATTGTTTTAAAATCTTTTGTGACTGCCGTGCTCATACCTTTCATTTATATTTGCTCAGCCTGGGACAGACTTCAGCAGCTCAACACTCTACCATAATCTGGCTGACAAAAATAAATTACAGAAACCGTGTTCCAGGGGATGCCTCTTCCCCAGAAAGCTACTGCCACAGTTACGAGACAGCTGCGCTCTGTATTCTTTACAATTTCTGAGGCAGCAGTCTCCAGCGAGAGCCATCTCACCATTGCACACCTCACGGGGATATCCTGTCAATGTGTGATTCCCAGAGCAGACTCAAATGTATTTCTTTATGTATAACAACCACGTACAGCCCTGCAGCCTTCTGTGCACCTGCGCTTCTCTTTCAGGGACCTGAGACGCTGTCCATCACTACTTTCATTTAGTATTTGAATCAGGCATTTCAATTTGTGATGGGGGATGAGGAAAGGATTTTTTTAAACCTCCAGTATGTACCTGTTTAATCTTTTATAAACTCACGTTTCACAGCAAGCAAATGTGGCACCCCTCTAAGTTGTGCATGAATGGCAAATGAGAGTTGTTCTGTCTGTGGTGATTTTTCTGGGATATGTCCACGCGGCCACTTTAGTACTGTTCTGATCCTGAGCTAGTGTGTCTTGCCTCTGAGAAGGGATTTTGCCTTTAATCCAAAAATATCTTGACTGTGGCTCTGTGGCTTTCCTGGGGCTTAGGGAACAATTGGCGTAGCCACACCAAATGCACTTTAGGTTTGTTTCCTTCCAATCTAATATAAAACAACTTCCATTCTTCTAGTCATCTATAAGCCCCCCTGGACTCTTTGTCTGCCTCTTTTTGTGCAATCTGCCCTGTTTAAACGGGCTTTGATCCTCCCCATGGGAGCTTGTTAGAACCATTAGGGTTCCTTGCTGTAGCAAGTGTTTCTTAATGATGATAAAATGTGTAAACTCTTAGGCAATTACTAAGGTTTCCTCTTAATTTCTCTAGATGAATGAGAGCTCTGAAACTGGCTGATCCCAGAAGTAAATGTCATTTTGGGATAAAGTTAGAATAATTTAATTAATGCAGAAATTTATGGTTGCCATTTCTTACACACACGGAAGTATTTGGTTGTATTATACAGTGTTCCGTTTATATATATTGCAGTTTCAGGTATATCTCACTGCTCAGGAACAAAAATAATTGACCGTGACATCAATGCATGGCGGACCAAATAGTCTTGGACTCTCTGCAGGCACAGTTGGTATGCTTTTGACCAAATAATTGTTCCGGTGAACCTCAAACCTGCTTTGAAATACTTTCTGCTATTTTATTCATAGATAATTTATTTGAGCAGCAAGTGGCAAAAGAAATATGAAATATGCTAAAAGATGCAAAAGCTTTTAGATAAGCCAAATCCTATATTCGAGGGGAGTTTTTTGCATTTAAGAATCTCCTTTAAGTGAAACCATTTTTAACAAGTTTTTTGTTCTGAAGTTAATTGCCCAATCATTCTTCTGCATATTTTCAGGTTCTTTTTCTGTAAATTCATAAGTGCTCCATGTACTTTCTATTTGTGATCTAATCAGTACTACTAAAGAATTTCTTCCTTGAACTAATTTTTCCTTATTCAAAACCGTGTTAAATTCTTAGTGGGTAACAACAATTCAATCTCATCATGCTGCTCAGTTTTCCCCTCTTTCTGCCTATATAATTGCATGACAGAGGAGGCGAGCACACATTTTCATATTCCAAACTCCCCTTACTCTGAACTGACTGGCAGAACCTTTTATCTCATTCCTTCCAATACAATATATAAGTAGTCTAAAATGTCACTAATTTGTGAGAAAGAGAGGGTAAAACCACAAAGTATCAAAGGAATTCGTGTTTTCATGTTATTTCAGTAAATCATTTTGAAATATATGAATGTATGGCAAACTAAATTCTAATCTCGTATATGTGTATCTACCTATTTCTGGATGTTCAGTTCTTAAATTGTATAGATCTGTATAAAATACTGCACAGTTTAACTGTTGGACCAATATGATATCCTTGAGGAATTCTTTGCTCAGAAGAAAGGATATTCTTTTTTCACTGATAGCATAATTATTACTATCCCCTGAGGTCTTGCACTTGTGTGTAACTGAAAAATATAGAGGTGATTTGGAATAGCCAGAAAGAATACAAAACAACAAACAAAATGAATCATCCGAGAGCATCCTATCTTGTACAACTGTGCATTTATCAATTCAACCAGATGCTCTGAAGCTGACCAGATGTGCTGCTGCCCAACATATGAAATTAAATTTAATGTATACAAACATATGGAAATGCAGAAATAAATGATTATATATTTATCTTTTTATTTGAAGTGTATAAAAACAAACATTTATCTAATTTGAATTGTATAAGAACAATCCAAATTAAATGCTACACTTGTTTCAAGCACTTCAGAAAATGCTTGGAAAGATACATAATGTAATGGATGGAATTAATTCATTAAAAATAACATTCCTTTCACACAATTATGTTTTTATATTATAAAATATAAATATAATATATTTAAATAAAAACATATATTCAAAATCCAGAGTTTAGATTTACCATGCTGTGCATACATTTTGAAGCTATTCATTGTTGCAAACCAGAGTAACTATGTATAGCTTTATACATATATGTCTATAGTAAGGAGATACAATGTAGAATTTTCCTTTGATGCTTTCTTGTACTTTTACACTTACTAATTGAACTGCTTTTCTGATGTAGTGGTCAGACTCTAAAACTGATTTTAATCAGAAAAATTCCAGTGCCTGTTACTTATCAACATGGAAATCCAAATATCCTATGTTAATAAAAATATTCTTAGTCACGTGCTCATTAGTTACTCCAAATAACCCTTAAAGCTGGGTAAGGATTTTTTCCTCTTAGTTTCAGCTGGTACATAATTAATTTTCTTCCTAGCAGCTGGTACAGTGTTGTGGGTTTTTTCGTTTTTTTTTTTTTTTTTTTTTTTTTTTTTTTTTTTTTTTTTTTTTTTTTTTTTGTTTGTTTGTTTGTTTGTTTGGTTGGTTGGTTTTTTTGGTTTTTTAAATTTGGTTTGAGCATGATATTGATAGCACACTGATTAGTCATGGGTTGGACCTGCTGATCTCAAAGGTCTTTTCCAACCTAGTTAATTATGTGATTCTGCTATTCTGTGATGTTTCAGTTGTTGCTAAACAACTGTGCTTATTCTGAGTCCAGGAATTATCCATTTTCTGTGTTTTGCCAGTGAGCAGGTGCACAAGAAGCTCTGAGGGAGTACAGCCAGGACAGCTGAGCTGGCCAAAGGGATATTCCGTATCATAAAACATCGTGTTTGGTATATAAACTGGGGGGAGTTTGCTGGGAGTTGCTGATCACTGCTTGGGGTCTGGCTGGGCATTGGTCAGTGAGTGGAGTGCAACTGATTGATCATCACTTGCCTTTCTTGGGTTTCACTCACCTTTCTTGTTGTTATCTACCTTTTAACTGCAACAACAGCAAAACCAACAACAGCATATTTATTATTGTTATTATTATTATTATTGTTATTATTATTATTATTTTAAAATTTAATTTTACTTTATTTCAATTATGAAACTGTTATTATCTCACAGAGTTTACGTTTTCTGATTCTCCTCCTCATCCTATCAGAGGGAGAGGAGTGAGCAAGTGCTTGTCTGGTACTTAGCTGCTGGCTGGGGCTAAACCACTGTTGCAGGATGGATCATTAGAGGCCTTGTGCGAGCAAAGCAAAGTGCAGGCCAGAAGTGTACGTGACTCAAGCTGAGGGTCATAGTGCCCTTGCGCTCTGTGGAAAGTATCGAGGAAAGTACCGAGGAACTGACTTGTAGTTGAAAGAATGAAAAGAATCCGTGATAACAGGAGCCCTGTATGGAAGGGATATGTAAATGTAACCCTTTGTAGCTGACCAATGACCTTATGACTAGTAGGCATAATTAACTGTAACAGCATATAAGCAGTAAACGACATGAATAAACTCGACGCTTGCTTTATTGATCACATTGATTGTTTACTGTCTTGCGTCCCTTGCCGTAGGGGCAAACCACCACACCTCCTCCTTTGGTATATATAGTAATGATGCCTTTATTTTATTTGCATTCACATTTTTGCTATTATTATTGCTCTTTATTATAAAATGAATCAAATAACTCGGTACTGAAGATGGATATTTAGATCAGTACTCTCCTCCATATCCCTGTTAGAAAGTCTGTGTATACAGGATCATTTCATTATTCATACTAAGAGAGATTTGATGAATATAGAGCAGAAATAGTGCTTTTGACAGTTTAGACAGTGGCCATATGGTATTTACCTTTTTTTTATTATTGGTCTTCATTTTGTTGTTTGATTTAAAGCCCCTCCTCTTTACACATCAGCTTGAAACATGTCTTCACGTGTGCCTTTCTTTTTTTTAAATTTAAATTCCAATACTATGCACCTTTTTTTTTAGTTCTCTCATTACACTTCAGTCACCTGCTAGCTCTTAAGTTCTTTAACCCAACTCTTGTTCTGATGGGTCTTTTTGTGTAATTTTAAAAATAATGTTCGGATATTTGGGTATGAATTTATACCGATTCTATTACGTAGAATTGTTTTAGTGAGTAACAGACATAACAGAATATGATAAAACATTGATGAAATTTGATGGGTCATTAGTATATCCTGAGAACATTACATGGGAATTTTTAATGATACATTATGACATAAAGATATTATTATGGAAATCCTCTGTGGCATATATACAATATATATTTATCAGTATATTTGTCCGTCCAGAGCATTATCAAGCTTCTGTTAAACAGCATCAAGTCACAGGCTTGAATTTAGGTATCTTTCTTAGTACTTGTCAAAAATATGCCACTTTTGATGTAGACTTCCAGTGCATATTAACACATACAGTGGCACATGATGAAGACCCACTCATAGCGTTTATTTCAGTCAGTCTAATCACGGAGTTAAGAAGCTATTAATTCTAAGGCAGAGGGAAGAATCATGGTCTGAAATAAACCAACCTGAGATAATATTCTACAGATTAGATGGCCAGAAATTGTGTGTCTCAACCTCACAAAATTGCACTTTATTCTGAATGACTTCTCTGTTGACTCTACCATTAGATGAGAAAAGAAAGACAGAATAAAAAATATAAGAAGTTTGTGAATTACATCTGTTGACAGTGTGAATACTATGTTGTTTTAAAGACATAAAAATATTTTACTGTAGGTTACACAGTTAAGAAATTGGAGGGGTCAGTGTTCAATGAAGTTAGTTCTGGAATTTGACTCAACTGGAAACTAACTGGGTAAAAAAACCCATTAGTTCTGGGAAAAATCTGTTCACAGAACCGTTTGAGTGCCATGAGGAGCACTAGGGAGACAACTGATATATAACAATTTTGACAATCTCCGGTAGATCCAAATCTTGGACCTGTCTGAAATGCTGGGATTATTTGTATGAACTCAGGACTCCCCAGCTATGATAATTCAGCCTTTGGATCATTACTGAGTCACACTGTTCTCTGGACACAGGCAGATGACACAATCTAATTCTTGCAGTGAACTAGTTAGACCACTGGCTGCATTGGTCTCTCTCCTCTTGCTATTTTTCTTGTTTTGACTTTGCAGTGCAGGACAACTTTGGGGGAATATTTTTCTTCATTAAATGAAGTGCATTTTTTCCATAGGACAAAAGACTCCGGTGAAAACAGCAATGCAGAGATTAATTTACAAAACTGAATAAAACTGAGTGGCTCAATTGATTGTTTTCCAGTCTGTGGAATCTGTGTACTCTTTCTATGAACATATAGCACAAGCTCAGTCTCAGGTACAAACAATGTGACTCATGTGCCATTAGTTTGAAATCTATCCAGCTGGAAGTTCGTATATTTTCAATGCTGTCTAGAATGTGCAAACAAAGGGTGCAATTCATTTAGGTGTTCATGCAGTAGCGATAGCCACAGAAATACCTTTGCAAAGTTATAAAGCACTTAAGGTCAATGCAAAGCCTTCTTCTCTTTCACTCAGGAGCTAAAGCTGAAACTTTAGTTGAGATATTCAACTCATCAGCCTCAGTTACAAAAAATTAGTTTAAAAAATCACCCTGAAACATATAGGCAGTTTGCTCAGGAAGCTGACAAGTGGGTGTGATGGATATATAAATATGCTACCTTGCAAAAGAGCAAGTTAGACATTAAGCAGACTAGTAGTCAAAGTGAAATGATTTAGCTGAGCTCTCTAATACTTTCTCCAACAGTGGATAAAAGTAGCCTTATTAGTTCAGTTTGGAATATCACAGCCCATAATTTGTGAAAGGACCTCTCAAAGAATTTAAATTTGGATATTATTCTAACCACTGCCTGTTTATAAATTGGATTCCTGAATTGGGACACAAACCTTTTAGATGTTAGTATTAAAAACAAAACCCAAACAAATCAACAAACAAAAGTTTTTATTTGTTTTTAAAATAAGTGCATCCCTTCAAGCTAAACACAAATTACATTCAGAATAAGATTTTAGTTTTAAGGGGCTGGTTCTCCTTCTAGTTTTACACTGGAGTAATTCTGGAGCTTTACTCCAATGTGAGATCCGTATGGATACTGTTTTCCGCACCATGGTGCTGCTTTATCCATATTCATGACAAACCAAAGTCTAATTTACCTGAATGAATAATTGCTTTTATAACAAGCAAACATGCTGAAATTACTTAAAGAGATTTTGAACCAGCATTTCTGTGGGTAGGGCGGCCCTCTCAATTTTGAAAACCAAATTCTATGGGATCTATTAAAAATTAAGTACACTTCATTTTCACTACTGGTAAATTAATGTACGTGCACAGATTTTGTCTTTTTTGTTTTTGAAATGTAAAGAAGTATATCACATTACTGGGAAAGAATTACATATATATAAGGTAAATAGGTTTAATTTGTGAATAAAAGGGTTTCAGAGACATAGATTTAAAATATTCTTAAAGTATTATTTCAATACTTGTGTATTCTGTTTCTAGGAGGTCTTGGATAGGATGCAGGTCAAGATAATCAGCTGGAAATGACAGCTGGAAATAATTACAAAGATAAAAGCTCTGATGGAAGTTTTGTAAAGAAATTGTTGGATTTTTGAAATCATGTGACATGATTTGTGTGTGTACTCCATGTAAGTTCCAGATATCAGTAGCCTCTTCATCCTTCCATATGAGCTTAAATAACAGGAAAAGTTAGGATTTATACAAAAAATAAGAAAAAAGAAAATGTTTGAAAGTTTCGATGTGATTTCCCTTTCAGTTTATGTCAGAAGATATGTAATGAAATTAAGAGAGTTGTGTGACTTTAACTCCAAGTAGACTTAGATGTAAACAATTAATTTTTTCTTTATATGTTTGGGGCCTCAAGGAAAACATCAAGAAAACTTGTCATAGGTAGGTTGTGCAACAAAAGTTATTGGGGAAAGGTCAGGCAAGAAGGAGGGTCTTAAAACAAGGTGTTCAAGTCTAGAAAGCTGTTTAAAAAAAAAAAAGAAATTATTATTGCTTTAGATGGGTAGAAAGTGTAATGTTGTGACAGGAAATTTTTGAGAGGATTTAACAAGTTTCAAAATTATTTTTCTTCTTCCTAACAAGAATGTCCTAGCCATACAAACTAGACATCTGGCACATTTCTTAAATATAACAGATTACACTAAATGGTTATGACACATGTACCCATGTGTGTTTAAAATGCATAAACTACTGTCTCCCTATCTTTCTAGCTGTAATCTATAGCTGGAATTCTTTCTGTTCAGTAAAAGAAACAACAAAAAAAACCATTATATGAGGATAACGTTTTTCTTTCAGTTATATCTTCCACTGTGTGGTTTAGCTGCCTCAGAGAACCTTCCTTGTCCCTGTAATTTCTACTGGAGTTATCTAGGGCTTTTTCCCATGCTTCACTTTCTTTGTGGTGTCTAGTGCCTAGTCTGACGATTTGACTTCAGGTTTCTCACGGGTATTGAAGAAATGTAGCTTGAATCATTGAATTGTATTCCTGCTGTGATGTATGCCTTGGACCATTCTGGAAAGCTGCTGGAGATTGGAATGAAAAAGATCCTTCACCGATATTTTTTCTTTTCATTCAAGTGCAGACATAGGGCAATTTGTCTTAACACTTCTTATTGCTCTATAGGAACATTCACTATACATCATGATATGCTTAATTCATTTACGCCACAAGAAGTATTGTGTCCCTGATTAGTGTGTTCCCTTTACTGGTGACTTGTCTTAGAAATATTCAGCTAAGACTTCAGTATTCCTTTCTGGTGTTTGCAGCATACAGAAGGTATTATCATGTGATGAAGACTTATATAGACATTGTCTGAACTTTTGACAAAAGAAATGGACAGCCTTTCTTTTTCCCTTTTCACAGAGGTTCTGAAGCTAGTCAGGCTGAACTGAAGCTACAAGAAAGTAATTTGTTGAGAGGAAAATTGTCAGACAAGAAGATGATTTAAATAGGAGGTATACACAATAATTAAATGCATGGATGCCTGGTTACAGACTACTTAATCACAGGATATGTGTTTTCATGCGGGAAAAAAAACTCTTCCCTTTATTTCTTGTACTGTCCTAACCTCCAAATATCACCATAAAACCATCTGTACAGTTGTTTTGTGAGTAATGTCATATGAGTGTGAAAAAAACCTAATAAACCTTTGTGGATCCTAATGTTTCATCCTCAGTAAAGTATACAATCAGCTTTTATGAGCCTTGTTTATAAGTTAACAGGTAGAGCTTTTTTCTTACAAGTAGAAGTTCTGAAGTAAAAATCAAACAGATATAATTATGTATTCTTCACTATGAGATATAAACATTCTTAAGTATGATTAGGATATAAGTAACTGAAGAATAAACACTGATTTTGAGAATTGCTTGGGGGACATAGTAGGCAGTATATCATGTACAGTTTGGGGTTATTTATAGTTATTTGCTTCAAGAAATAGTCCCAGCTGCTACATCTAAACAACAGTGAAAAGATAACCGTGATATAAATGAAGAGAAAATTATACAATCATCTTGCCTAAAAGTTATCCAAAACAATTTGAAGAATTAAAAACTGGCATTCGGAACTTTTAGCTAACAGTGTTAACATAATTATAGCTCTCGTAAGCTTTGAGTATCTCATGCTCCGTTTGTCAGTTGCTGTGCTATAGCAGTAAATACACTGATAACCAAGGAAGTATTGTCATAGACATCTAATAACTCATCCATTTTAGCATTTTGTATTCATGGAAGACAACAATCTCATGGCAAATATGGCAAGCTGATAAGACAAACCTAAAAAAAACCCGAAAATTCAAAACTCAAAATTCAAAAATATTAATTGGTACCCTACAGAGGGATGTAAGCATTGTTTCCCTTCTCTGCAATGTCACTTTCTTTAGGGGGAAAATTTGTGAGCTTTTTCTCACAAAAAAAAAGTAGCTTTTGTAGCTTTTTCTTTTTTCCAATAAGACACAAAATGCACTAAGAATGATCACAAAGGATGTTATCTAGGAAAGGATGTCTCAGTCTTCAATTCTAGTACTTAGGATATATTGCTACCCTTCTTTGTCACTTTTGTGTAATGCTAACAGTGCTGTTCCCTGGTTGCTTGAAAGTCACAGAATTTGGCCAATTAAACTGCAAACATCTCCTATTTGTACTGGAAATTGCACGTCTGCAGTGATTTACAACTGTAAAGATTCTGAAACTTCTTTAAACTATATGAATCTGTATTGTTATCAGGTCCAAGGCAACAGTAATATGATGAGGGTGAATATCTAACCAGAGCACACAAACACAAAGTACAGCTGAACAAATCCAGTCTATGTTGGTTATCATAAACTCTGCAGCATTCTGGAAATGCACACTTCCATCTCTGGAGTTGCTGTCTAAGTAAATACGGCTGTTCAGCAGATACAAGGCAGTGTCATTAGTATTTATATTGACTTATATTTGTTAAAATTAGGCTGCAAGATTTGTGGTTTATGTCTTATATAGGACTACCTGTCAGACACATCTATCTATTAGATGTGCCTGTTTTATTGACAAAGGTGTCAAAGTTAGGAAGCACAAAATGCAAACAGGACACAAGAGAAGGAAGGGTAGTGTGTTTCACTACACTAGCATGTGTAATTTGGAAAAATTTTGAAGCCATTACTTTTGATGAAATAATCAGTTGTAGTAATTGATTAAAGAGTCTGTAAAAATGCAAAAGTTCTTGTCTTGACAATTCTTTTCAGGTTTGTAGGCATTCTGCAGCCTGCAGGTTCTGAGTCTTTAAATAGTTGAAAATTTAGGTTTGAGGCTATGTGGGATCAACGGTTTATTAGTGACTAGTTTACATGTAGTATATAGTAAAAGCACATGAAAAAGTGTATGCTACTCTGCACAATTCTGGAAAAATGCTGTCCTATTTGTCCATATGCATTTATTTTACTTGGTTTTAAAACCAACGATTTTGCAACCTCACTTTTCCCATTGACAAGTTAATGCACTGTTCCATATTAGAAATCTTATTAATATTCCATTGTCTTATTATTAGCTTTTCAGTTGCCAAAACATCTCCAATTGCTTTCTGGTAGCTCAAAACACCTAATTAATCTGCTTCATAAACCAACCACAGAGCAGAAAATCAATAATGTTGCCAAATCTCTCTTTTCCTTGTAGCACCACAGATTCAATCAGGAAACCTCGCCAATGTCAATCAGAGAATCTTACATAAAATGATTGTTGTAATTAAATCTTGTCACAAGATCAGCACCTGGGCTTCTCTTCAACATTTATGGTTTATATCTTGCTATTTATCTAGCAGGGGGATACCATATGCTGTGACAATAAAAGTGGTTTTATAGGTGCCATGTCTGAAGATGCAGCATTTTCAAAGCTGCATACCCACACATATTGATCCCACAGAACATAAGGCACAAGACAAAAAGAAATTTATCCAAAGAAATCAAAAGGGAAATCAAGATGGGGCAAAAGAACTACATAACTAGATTCATACAAATGGTATTGATACTTGTTTTACTTGGATAACACTAGAAGTCTTATCCAACATCAAAAGAAAAAAAAATTACTTAATCAGGCTTGTTTCCCTTGTTATACAAAACAAGAGAAATGTCACTATCTATGTCAATCTTCTGTGTTTCAAGGGCAGAATTCTGCAGCCATATTTAAAAATGCCCCAAAATCGTCCACTGACTTTCTCCTGGAAATATATGGTGCTAGACTGCTAGAGGTGCTTTCATGCAGAACATAGTAGATTAAACTCTTCTGGCCTTTAAAATCTATGCACCAGGGAAGGCTTTGAGGAAAAAGCACTACAAAGCTTTTGCTCTCAAGTAGATATTGAAAAATTATAGAAGAATAAAACTCCAAATAAACTGAATGAAAGGATTTTTGTGGGCTTTGGTTTATTTCTGCAGCATATTAACTTCCGTTTTGTTCAGTCTTTTGAGAGTTTTTGGTTTTATTTTATGCCCCATCATGGGTATCATGGGTTACAGTTTCCTTTTACCAATTAGCTAATCAGTTCTACTTGTCTTTCTGTTGCCTTTTATAACTTCTTTAATAAGTGCTCACCTGGAGAAATTGCTATGAATAAACTATTGCTTTTATTAATAACATTCTTAATATAACAATAGGATATTTCACTTGTAGTCTACTTCACATTTCTGTCACGTAAGAAATACATTGAAATAAAGCAGTCAAACATTAGCAAGTTGTTCTGCATCTCTGGGAATAAACCAGAAAATTTATATCTTTTTTTTTTTGTCAGTTATGGGAAGGTACTTTAGTATATCTCTTCTGGATGTATCAGGATATCTCCTATTAATCTAGACTCCCAGGAAACTATTCTACTTTATGTTGAAGATCTTGGTATATTTTTGTTGCATTTTGCTGCCTCCCTCTGAAGCTTATGGAATGGAAAAATCTTCTATCCATTGCTTAGATCCAAAGGTCCAGGCACAGATATTTTAATATTTGGTTTTATTTAGAAAAAAGATTCAAGTGTACATAAGAATACTTAATTGAAACCCTACAAAATTAATTTTCAGGCAGTACCGTCATATTGTTATATCTCAGGGCTGCTTAGCATCAGCAAACTATGCCATTTAGAATTGGAAGTATTCTTGTAACTCAGAAAAATCTCTACTGTTTTGTTCTCATCTTCCAAGGAAACTCATGTTTCCCTGTAGCATGCAAGCAATTATTTCATGTATACTTATGTGTATAAATATATATATATATCTGTATATATCTATACATTTATACATGCAAATACATGTACAGATGCATATATACATGAAAGTTATGTTCATGTAGTATAAATACATTATACCTGTTTGAATATATATATATATGTGTGTGTGTGTGTGTATATATATATTTTTTGTTTTATTATTAGCATTAATAGCTTGTTTGTTATGAATCTTGTTTGTTTACCAAGATGAAAATTTTTCTCTCCAAGAGCAGGACTATGTTGCTAAATGTATTCCACAGAATCACAGGGTCAGCTAGGTTGGAAAAGACATTTGAGACAATCAAGTCCAACTGATGACCTAACATCACCTTATCAACTCAACCAAGAGCCACGTCCAGTCTTTTCTGAAGAACCTCCAGGGAAAGGAGTAGGAAGGGTGGGAAGGAGTTTGCTTTTCTTTAATTCAGAGAATCAAAATCTGGTAGCCATGTTTCCTTGCTTCTACCTACCAAAAAGTAATGAGAATCAGAATTGGGCCTTCCTGGTTTAGACTGAATTTTGGTCAAGGAGGGCATGCATTGCAGAGAGCCTTTATTGACCTCAGTTGTGATATGCCTGTCTTAGAAATTAAAAACATCAAATGGATTATCCTTAATAGTGTAAACTTTTAAGAAGGACACCAACATTTTCAGTTTCACCTGGAAGTGAATTTACTAGTTCAAGTCTTAAAGTCCAGACACAGAGTATGTTTCTACTTATTTTGCCAAACAAATCTTTCCTTCTGTGCTGCATTCCAATTATGAACTGTTTAAAGTTGTAGATTAAATACTCTGAGAGGTAGACTTGCACTGCAAATCCATATAATTTTATTTTTTATGGAGAAGAAAACAGGTTTCATGGAACAAAGCCCTGAAGCTTCACTTCACTGACTAAAAAACCTAATTTAAATAAAAATGTATTGACGTAAAATTATGAAGGCTATTTGACTATGAAAAGTGTTTCAAGGCCTCAGACACTGAAATTCAAATGGAGCAATGATTTATTTACAAACAAGGTTGTGCCATTTTTACATTCTCCTCATGTGGAATAGGATTTGAGTAATATAACTCATTTGAATACAAGACAAAAGAAACATTCAAAGCTGATTTAGCATTTGCTGCATTAGCATAATTCTATTTTTTCAGTCTTATTAAAAATGCTAACATCTTCAAAACAATGCATTCAGATTTCTACCAAATTTCCATTTAAATCCAATTAGCCACAACAGTGTTTTTCAGTACAATCCTTATTTGAATAGTTTGGGAAAATACATTAATTTTACTGGATATCTTAGAATGTCAGTATCTTGCTTTTAATGGAGAAACCTTTATTCTGACATTAAAAATTGATTATTCAAAGGTGATGTTCCCACTATGCCCTAGAGAAATTTTCAGTCTTGAAAGGAAAGTTTGAGTATATAAAATAAGGCAGTTTGTTTGGCTTTGCTTTAAAAAGATTGAAGTTGTGAATAACTTCTAGGAATGAGTAAGAAATCTATTGTTCACTCAGTATTTTTTCTTGAGTGCAGTGCTGTTCAATCTTTCGTTTTCAAGGCATGATATATTTTCCCACAGGTTACTTTACAATTACATTTCATCAATTTGCCAATGTCCCTCTGAGAGCTTTTAGTAATATCCAAATTGTTCATATTTGGACTGGTTGGAAATAGGCATCTCATTTAGAGACAGTTTAATCTCTAGAGGTAGATCAGTACCACATCCCAAGAGGCCTTTGTATAACTGAAGCACAAATATAAACATAGCAGTGTTCTTTAATTCAGTCATGTATTACTACATGCACAATCCTCATTCAAAGTATATAACTTTCTAATTTTAAGTGAAAATGTTACGTATTTGTAGTTCAGTTGTATATTTAGAAGTGAATTGTGGTATCATATTTATAAATCAACTGATGATAAGAGAGACAGTTTTCTTGAGTGATGTTACAGAAACTGCCACTGGAAACACCGTATTTTAAGAGTGAGGAAAGACATATACTCAGTAGTAAGCTAATTTATGAGAGGGCAATAAAAACATTTTATGTATCGTTCACATAAGAACTCATCATGAAGTCTTCCTGGAAAGTCTTAACCATGGAAACCTTGCCAGGAGGACACTGAAAGGTTGGCTTTTAGCAGATGGTCATTAGAAATATTGTTTCAAGTAATTGCTTTATATTTTCTTAATGGAGAACACCAAAGAAGACTACAATGTAGTCTATAGTTAGGACAGTGTCTGAAGAATTTTTTTTGCATTGCAGAACAGCTACACAAAAGCTCCTTATCCGATCTGAAGTGACCTGTAAATTTTGAACATTGGGATGACTTTAGAATTCTGAGTGTGGGTTATCTCAAAGAAGACGGCAGAGGAATGCATCATTGGCTGTGGGGAAGACAGAGCTCTCTGATTAATCGTAATCACCACAGAACTTGTTCTTGGTTTGGGATTTGTTCCACTTTTTGTCCAAGTAAAAACACTAATAAGCCTGTTTGCACTGATTCACAATTAAAAAAAGCTGAGGAGAAAAAAACATCAAACATCACTGATTTCTGTTATGACAGGAGAATTTCTCATTACCCAGTTCCAGAAAGGCGCAGCAGTCCCACCTTGCTGTATAACGAAATTACTATATCATATTTTTTTTACCATTTCTAAGTTCCCCCAGAATTGCAAGTTTGTTTTTTTTTTTTCTTGAGTCTTGAGAAGACTTGGGTTTGTTATTATTTCTGTCAGTCCATCCTGTCCGTCCTGCAAACAGGCTGTGTTCTGTCCGTTGCAGTTTATGGGATTCTGAACAGTTGTGTCCAATATCCTCTTTCTCCCAATTTGTGCACAATCACGTAACTGACAGTGAAAATTATAACCCACAAGATTTTAATACTACGGAGATGCTTTTTTGCAAAACATGCAATAATAATTGTTTTTAAAATAAATGCAAAAAGACAGTGAAAATTCTGTTGAAAAATCCTTCCAAAATAATGACCTTTAAATAATCTACCAGACCACAGTCGATCTCTGTTGACAAGGCCTCGAGGGCTTTTCTTGATAGGATTCCACTTCAAAGCAGGCAGCCTGAGTTGCACACAAAGAGAGCTTACACTCTTTTAGCTTACGGTGCAATCTGGCTTTAAATTGCTCAGCTCTGTATTGAACTTTTACTGAATTTCTGCTCTAGTTACTTCAAGTGTGTCAGACATCAGATCAGAGGTCTGAAGAGCACTAAACAATGTGCCATATAAACAACATTGTAGGCAGCTATTGCAGGACACCAGTTAATTAGATACTGTGCCAATCAAACAGGTGTCAATATTGTATCAATGGGCAATACAATTTAGCCAAAACAAGTAGTCTAAAAATTTGGTTTTTATGAAAAACGGTAGGAACTGGGGGAGAGAAGGGGAATACTTATATCATGTAGCAGTTTCTCAGATATCTAAAAGGATCTAGAAGATCATATTATTTCTTTAGTTAATTCCAGGTAGATTTTAAATATAAATTAACATAGTTTCTGAAAATTACTTGAGTTTGTTTATCTACATGTTGAACTTAGAAGATCCCTCTCAGAAGTGCACTTTTTCCCTTTTTTGAAAATATAGAACGAGTTCTGCAGCTGAATCACCCCCTTCAACAAGCCATGAGCTAGGGCTCCTTACTGAAAACATGTGAAGAAAAGCAGCAGTTTTCCAGAAGGCAGTGAGATTGGTCATTGCTTAGCTGTACATTGTGTTCAGGAAAGTGACTCCTTTGCTGTGCTGGAGCAATGTAACGATTCTGTGCAAATGTACAAAATATCATAGCTTGAAGAGTGAGCCTTTCTTTCTGTTGCCTTCCAGCTAACCAAGCCATTGAATTCGCGGAATGGCCGAGGCTGAATTTTAGTGAATTGTGTTTAAAATAAACTAGACCAAAAATAATTCAATTATTTAATGTCAATAAAACAGATCTTGTTGTTAGAATCCTACAATTTTGGAAGACCAAACGCTGACTCAAAAGTTCTCGTTAGAGGAGCATATTGAGATAAATATTGGAGAATATTCTCTTTGGAGAAACACTGCAGCTGCCACCCTTATATTTAAAATGCATAGACAATCTTTATACGTCTGGGGATGAATTTAGAGGAAAGGTTATGCAATGTGAATTGTCAAACTGATCCAAGGATATGTACTCATTTCCATAAACCAACACCTAAGAGGAAATAAAGTAATATAATAATATTAACAGGGTATCAAAACTAATAAATAGATATTATATTTCCACTTAGCTTGTTTAAATGTCTGCTTGTAATATCTGCTTTTATATGTCTCTTAAAATATTAAAGTAGTTTAGATGATTTTTCTGGATCCTACATACATTGTGCAGGTGTTATTCAGCTTAATACCTGTTCTCTTGATGTTTGACTTGGTTGCATATTTGAAAAACTATCACAAAACACAGGAAGTGTCCTGACTCCAATGAGATGGGATCACAATTACAAAAGGCCTGGATAATTAGGGTATACTATTCATCCTTCTGCACTGCACTATTCATTGATGTGACCACCAATCTTGCACAATTAAAGCAAATGAGAAATAGAAGAAAAAAATATCCATATGTTTGCAGAACACCTTTTGCTAATAAAAATGAAATTATTATTGGTACATCTAGATAGTCTTCCTACATTAATCATGGAGTTTTTAAAAAATGATGCTCTTATTTTCTTAAAAAAACTTATTACCTGACTAGTTATTTGCTCTATGATAGTCACTACTTGTACTTGTGAAGAAAAAATGACACAGAAGATTTCAACCTCAGCTGTTGAATTTCAGCATTGAATGTTCAATAAGAGGTCCTGTAAAACCTGCCATGGGGGAGAAATTATTCTATCTTTGTGATACTAATAAACTATTTTAGAATTTTTTTCAAGCAGGCCCGAGAAGATTAAAGTCAGAACTTGCTAAGTCACTTGCTCTTTCGCATTTCCACCAGCCCTCATGTTTCTCTTATTCTAAGGAAGGAATCTTTTGTGCATCTACTCTTCTGAAAACATTTCAACTGATAAAAAACTATCTTATGAAAAATTCTGTAGTTCAGAACTTTGACACATGAATTTTAAACTTTTTTGGTCCTCGCTATCATGACTAACAGGAAAGAATTTGGATTTTTTCAAATCAAAAATACTAAATTTTTAAAAAGAAGTCACTTCTTTTTGCATTCCCATCCCAGTCACCTTTGTAGTAGTACAAGATGTCATCTAAACTAATTGGGGAAAAGATGAGAAAGGCAATATCTCTTTTCTCATAAGAGCTATCACAAAAACTTTATGTCAGGAATATGATGAGGAAATCTTTTACACAGAAGCATAAATAAATATAAGTTAATATTGTTCCTTATTTTCTACCAAGAAGGCTGAGAACTCTACCAAACCTTCCTGGAGTCAACAGAGCAAGAAAACCCCATCCACCTCCACTTTTTTCACTCTATGTTACATCTGCATTTCTTACTAATGGTTGCTGCACAGCCTTGGGAAGTTGCGCTGTTCAAAGGGATGGCAGGTGCTCTGGCCAGCATCACTCATAACCAACCTCTCATCACCTCTTTCTGGCCCCTATATCCAAAAATAGTATTTTCAAATGTCAGCATTTCAGATATAGACACTTTTAAGTTATGCGATGAACAGAAGTCAATGTTTCTTTTTTCCAGCTCCACAGATCAATTTATTCTGAGAGACAGGCAAATGTGAGAGGGAAGAAAGGGCCCTTTACTCTGGTAACACATTTTCTGATTGAGTATTTAGCTTTCTCTTGCTGAAAACCATATGCATAGCAGTTTTTTGGGGAAAGAGACTGTATATTTTCTTGTCTTCCACATAGATAGGAAACTTTCTGTCAGATGATGGAGAAAAAGCCATATTTATGTAGTAATAATGCTAAATCCAGCCATAAGTCAGACTTTCTGAAGAGTATTTTACCATATTTTTCTTTTACACCAGAACCAGAATGATTGGCTTAATAATCATTTCAAACCAAATGCTTATCGTGAGACCTCACTTGGAGCACCTCATCTAGTTCTGGTATCCCCAGGAGAAAAAAATCTTCAACCTGTTGGAACAGGTCTAGAGGAGGTTAAAGAAAATGGTGAGTGCTGGAGCCCCTCTCCTATGAAAGCGGCTGAGAGAGAGTGTGTTGTTTAGCCTGGAGAATAAAAGACTCCAAGGGGACTTTATCATGGTCTTTCAGTACCCAAACAGGGCTTGAAAGAGAGATGGAGAGAGGCTCTTTACCAAGGCCTGTGGTGACAAGGCAAGGAGCAACGGTTTAAAACTGAAAGAGGGTAGATTTAGACTGAACATAAGAAATTCTTTACGATAAGTCTGGTGAGACACTGGACCAGGTTGCCCAGAGAGGTTGTGGATGCCCCTTTCTTGGAAGAGTTCAAGGTCAGACTGGTCATCACTTTAGTGAACCTGATTTGGTGACAGATGTCCCTGCCTTTGCCAGGGTGGCTAGACTAAGCAATCTTTAAAGGTCTCTTCCAACCCAGCCCATTCAGTGGTTCTGTGGTCCTGGTCTCAATGTCTGTCAATAATGGAGTAGACATATTATTTACAATATCTTACCATGATATGTTCTGTTCGGAAGAGATGTTAAAATGGACAAAGAAGATAACACAAGTAATTACAAGGAACATTACACAAGACAGAATAAATTCAGAGAAGCACAAGGTAGTCTCATGGAGGTTGGTTAACTTCACTCCAATCATGGTGCTTTTCTAGTCACGTTAAAATTATTGAGGTCCTAATTTGCCGCCACTCAAATCAACTGAAAATTATACATCAGGAAGAGAACTTTTGGAGTTCCTAATTATTGTAATTTAACTTGCATTCGCCATACAACTGCAGTCTGAAACAATTCTTTCTTAATAATGAGCAAGTGTCTGTAATGGTTGTGAAGGAAAAAAACTATAACCAAATCAACATAGACATTCCAAGGAAAGATGGAGAGAACATATAACCATTATGAACATAGTATTTGAAAGTTGTCATTTTGTCCAATCTCAAACCTTTCTGACAGAACCTTAAGAGTCAAAATAGTATTTCCACCACTGAACCACCTGATGATAATCAAAATATTTGTCATGCAAACATTTTTTAAGATTACAAGGTATGTTTGTGGTACCTCATTACAGAAGGAAATCATAGTAGCACTTTAATAGAAGAAGATTTAAAAAGGAGTTTAAATAATTTCAAAAGAAGGAACAAAATTGCTATTTATAAAAATGGACAATGTATAAATAGCATTTGTTTCTACCTGCTTAATTACTGCTTAACATAGAAAACACAGTTCTGCAAATATTTAGGAATCTTACCATACTATTTACACAGAGGAAACCATTTTATGTCAGAAACTCCAAAAGGCTTTTGTGGTTCTAGTAAACACCAGTTCTGCTTGAATGAGCTTCATTTGCTTTCAGTAAGTGCTTATTCATGTAAGACAGTGTAAGGAAGGCCCAGAACTTTTCTAGAAATTCATTACTGGATTTTAAAAATTCAATCTACATGTCAATACTTGAAAAAAGCAAGGTATTAAAGGTGAAACATTGGTTTCTGTTAAAAATCTCCAAATATCTGAGCCCCGCTTTCTGCAAAAGTTTCATGAAATTGATTTTTTAAGGCTGGCCAGTAAACTGCTGAATATGAAGATAAAGTCCAGTTATCAATCGGTGCTGTTTATTTGGATTTTATAAAGACTTAATCCAATGCTCTTCCAATTTAAATCCTTTGGTGAATTCATTGACAAGGACTGAGTTCATACATTGCTTATTTCACTATGTTTTAGTCTCATGCATATGTTTGTTAACGCTGCAGTTTTTTTGAGAATAAATATTTCAGTTTTCACTGAGTTTCTGCTGAATTCTGGTGAATTCAGATCAGAATATACTGCATAGAAATTTATGTTTAAAAAATTAATTATTTCTGTATTTGTTGATTGTAGTTTTAAGCTGTTTTAAATGTTAAAACATAATATCTGTATATGTCTATTACAGCCTGCCAATCTCTATTCTATCGGTCTGCTTGCTACAAAGTTTAAGTACAGATCTTCAATATTCAGTTTGAATTAAGAAAGTCTTTTTCTTCCCCCAAATATTTCAATTGGTTGAGCAAATTTAACCATGTTAATTCTGAATATTTGTGTAAATCTGAAGTCTTTGATCCAATTTTTCTCGTGAAAGCCACCCACTTCAAATGCACCAGCCCAAATCTGCCTTCTTCTCCACCAGCGCTCTTTTCCTCTCATTTTTCCCACTAAACAGTAAGTATCTATAGTGAGGAAGAAAGATTGGAACTTCAGAAACAAATAAGTGCTGCACAGCCCATATTTCCTTCTGTGGAAGACCAAGTAGAACTCTCAGTGTTTTCTGTGCTCTCAGTAGCTGTCTCACACATTTCTGCAACAGTACAGGGCAATGAGTACTCTCTAAAATGCAAACTGTGAGTCTTCCTTCATTAGGTGTGACTTCCTACCTGTTACTGGTGTTTTGAAATCCACTGCCTTTTTAAATCCTCCTTTTCTGCCTTTGAGGTTAAACAATAAATTTTTAAATGTGAGTCTGCACACTGTATAGTCCGATACAGCAGACTTTGGAAATAAGAATGGAAAAAAGCATGTTTTCTCATTACTAGAGAACTAAATCAAATACTCCCTTACAAGAATAACACAAAAATATATGATTATGTCTAGCAAGTTTCCTAAGAGAGGTTTTGTATTCTTGTTTAAGAATGAAAATACAATTAAGTCGATGCTCTAATCTCACTCTAAATAACTTGTTACTATTTTGGATATTCACTGATTTTTTTTTTAAATTGACACTCCACAGACTTTTATTTAAGAACATGGAAATATAATCAAAAGTCAATAACCATGAGCAGAGTGGGACAAGATGAGAAAACTAAAATAGGGTTTTTTTGGTCAGGTGACTAACCTGGTAGCTGATATTATTTGAAGAGGCAATCTTTTGATATTATGAGAAAATAAGACAACACTGATGAAATAAAGATAATTTGGATAGAGAAAAAGTGTTGCTGCAGAAGATTAAAAAAGGGTGGTGAAAGAACAATGCTTCACCAGTAAAATCGTCATTATGTTTTAAAAAATAAAATATATTTTTTCTAATATTCTCAACTCTGTGGCATATTATTTAAATTAGTCTCATTATTGGTTTTACTAAATTCCAGTGTGCTTTTTTAAAATGGAAATAAACTCACAAGAACTTTTCACAGATTTAATTAAATTTTAATTTGAAAGTCACCTTTAATATAATCTTTTAAAGTATTTATAAAATATATCTATCTACTTATGCAAGAAAAATATTATCTCCACCTTTGCACTTATGGTGTATACATAGACATAATAAATCCCACATATTTTGACAAATTGAAAAAGTTTCCATTTGAAGGTAGAACATTATACCATTTCCTAATATAAAACTTCTGGAGCATGCATACTGACTCTATTGAATCTCTCATAAAACAATCTACATTCATCTTTTCACTGGGTTTCAACTCTTCAGTATTCAACACTTTGGTAATTGCTTCCAAATGAATTCCCCAAAACTCAACATACTTTCTCAGAGAAAGTCTGAAGTCAAGATAACTTTATCCCTTGAAATAAATGTGAAAACTACTTAAGAATCACTGTTAAATATATGCTCAGATAATAACATAAAATGTTTTTCCTCCCATTCTTCTGTTTAGTCCTGATGTGTTATTATCTAAGATACTTTACACACACATACAGGCATTATAAACAAGAATTGCTTAAGCATTAAAAATTGTCTAGCAAAATCTAAAATAAATATGTATTTGCTTCTTCTCTGTTGTCTCAAGGTGTACTTTCCTTCGTCTTGCCTGCCTACCTCTATCAACTTTGAGACTTTTTTTTAAAATGGGGGACCCTGGGGGACTGATGATGTAAAGTATGAAATGACCTGTCTTTTGAAATGGAAGTGTTTGCTACAACTTTTTTAGTGAAAAACACAGTGATGTGGAGAATGCACCCCACCACTTCCATGTATCCAAGCAAAATAAAATAGCTCCTATAATTTTAAAATTATTTGTGCAAAAAATTAAGTCCAGGTAACAGCTTCTGTTGCATAACCTTCATGAACAAATGGCAATTTTGTGTCGGGTAACCTTATGTCATATGCACTATATAAATGGGGAAATAGGTGTAAGCATATATTCTTGGTAGGCTTGGAAAATGACAGAGAATGTTTTCATCAGCTGTTAAATTATTAATTGTCCTGACACAGCAACGTGAATGAAGGTGCAGTAGATGTGACCAGCTGGGGGATTGGTTTCAAAAGTGCACCTGTAAAAGTTAATGTGGAACCATCTTGGAGACAGTCACAATCCATTGTCTCACCATGGTTTGATTATTTACTTTTTAATGGGATAGTTTGAGTTCAGGATCTCAGAAAGCTTCCATCACTATTTTTACTTCCACAGCATTTCTTCTTGGGGGGTTGAGGGGAAGGAAGGAGGAAGGGAGAGGGAAGGTGCAAATTTTTTACAGGATAGTTTGTTTCTTCTTTTAACTTCCTCCAAATAATACAGTTCAGTTGATTTTTGTGTGTGTGTGATAAAAAGACTTTGTAAATTACTGTTCAGCCAACCTTAGGTTGGCTGGAGAAAAAAACTGTCACTTGTCTTTCTGTCAAAAATTCAATTATAGTTATAAAGGTCAAATCTAATCTGTTGCTCAGTCAGTCACATCAGACCTGTCTTTAGTTAAAGTATTTGCAAACAACACATAAAAACTGAAGGTGCAGCCTAGATATGCCTAGTATTGCTCCCAAAATCTTTGGTCCAAAAACTGGAAATCTGATTGTTAAAATTGATAAGTTCTGAATATCTGGGTATTAGGATGACATAATATTATATCTATTTGATAATAAAACATCAAAACCTGAATTAATCTTGAGATGATTATCCTGTTTATCTAGGCTGAGAACGTTTTTTTAATTCTATTTGAGGCAGGCATAGCTGAAAAGTGTAACAGGCTTTGGTTTTTTTTTCCTTTACTCTCCCCACCCCACTCCTGCCACCACCTCCCAATGCCCCATTAAATATACTACAACTCCTTCCTGCTCACAAAGGATTCAGTTTCAAAAATCAAAAAGTATGTTCATGGATAATGTCTTGAACAAAAAGCATTTATTACTATATATTATAGTATAAGCAGGGAATGGCATTTCTCTTTTCACAATATGAAGCACTGTGGAAGGAGCACAAAACGATGAAGTTAAGGCAGTTGTTGAAAATAAGGCAAAACCATCTATGTGACAGTATCCAAGAATTTTGATACAATAATCTTTTAAGTGGATGACTATTTACCTATGTCATTTATTCATTAGCTTCTCCATTTCCTCTATTCCCTTGTTTTCTTGGAGAAATAACATTACGTCCTTCTTGGCTTTCTTATATTCTCTGGTGCTTTGTTTCCTTGGAGACAATATCCATTAACATTCTCCATTTCCTCCTTTGTTGCCATTTTCTGGATACACTGAGTATCCCAAACACTTCTGTGGTGTAATGTACCAGGGAACTAAGAAAACACCAGAAAACAGACAATCAGAACCTTTTTTAGTGACGCAAGGCTTATTTGAAAAGGAAACACAACAGAAATTACTACCATATTTAATGTTTTTGAGTAAGGTACACAGTTAGAAAAGTATATATGTGGGCAGGGGACAGAAAACCACTGTGCAAATACCTGTGTTTAATAGGTCATTAGATTTCAGATGACATTGCTGTTCCACACTGACACAGATGAAATAGCTTTTGTTACTGTTGGCAATAAAACAAAATTGCATCCTACAATAAGCAATATGCACGTAACTGAAACTACCTCTGTTTGAATTATTTGAAAATAAGTTCTGCTGGCTAAGAAAAAGAATCTTGACAATTTTTTTAGCAATTAGTACATGTCTTTTGGGGGCATTTTACACCTTTCCTTTCATCATGCTGACTTGTAGGGTTGAGTTTTATCCCCAAATTGAGATTTTGAACCTTGAATTGCTTAAGTATGAGATGACAACACTTGTAAAATCAGAGGCAAGCAGAAGTCACTTGCAGAAGGTGATTCATTTTAACCTAAAATGCATAACTAACATGAATGAAATTGGACATTGTGGATGTTTTCATTGTTTTCTATTGACTACAAAGGGAACCAGGATAAATTTAATAATATAATTTTAGATATTTAAAGATAAGTGAGATGGGACATATTTGTACCCTCTAAACTCGCTTGTGCCTAATTTTATTGTATTTATATGTTCTACCTACATATCACACACCCTTTTCCATGTTTTCTCAGTAAATGGAATGTATTGAAAATTGTCACATCATGTCTGAGTCTGCAGTGGCACTGCAAGTGCTGCTTTTTCCAAGGTATTCCAGAAAAAGCACTTTCTGAAAGCCTACAGCTGGGACCAATAAAGGATCACACGCAGTACTGAGAGGCCTAAACATAAACTACAATTATAAAATTCTCTGCTTAGCTGCTGTCAGAATCAGAGCTATCTGTACTTAGTTACCTTAATTTAAAATTTTCTGTTCATCTGGATTTTTGCTTTTGTCTATGCAAGTGTTCACTACTTCTGTCCCATCAGAATCTAATTTGGATTCCACAATAGGGAGGAGGCAATCAATGTGATAGATACTCTGAACACAAACCCTTAGTATTTGTGGGTGCTACGTATCTTCTTTGTTAATTGTTAATTAAAAAATAAGATATGTAGCACCTATAAATATTAAGATAATAATATAAATATTAAGATTAACCCATTGATAATCTTGTTTAAGATTGTAGAAGAATGCTGTGGTATCAATGGTACTTTTTGTATAAAAACACTCACTCAAAATGTGAAAAAACAGGTCCAGTATTTTCTAGCATGAAAGGGTTCCAGTCCATATCTTTTCTCTTACCAGCTTATCAGTTCAGCAGAGCTATTTATTATTTTCCTTCTGACTGCAGCTATGCCACTGCACAGACAATGCAATTTTTCTGGGTCCAGAAAAAGGGAGAATGATTAAATGGTTATTTATAGGCATCATTCTGTATTTTATTTACTGATTACTTCAATGTGGAAAGAATAAACATTGCTTATTTTCCCTCAGGTAGGCTGCCACATGGTAGGAAATGCATTTAACCTGTTCCTTTGGATAATGAGGCTGGTCAGATGGACATCATTAATCTGTATGAAGGACCCCATAATGCATGTTTCAGTGTCATTCAATTTGAGGAAACATACACTCTCTCTCCCTGTGCATTTCTGTGCATCACTGATTCAGTGAGTCTGTCCATGGCTTTTTCCCCTCTCTACAGAAAAACTGACACCAATTGCCTAGAAGACCTCCCCATAGTTTTGGAAGGGTTTAGTTCAGCCCTTTAGGTACATCTAATCTCCAAGAAGATTTGATAGCAGCTTCGTAGACTGAGGCAGCATTTGTGCTCCTAGTCCTTTGTGAAATAACCACAGAGAAACAGAATAGAAACACCACGTTTAGCACATCAGCAATACTGCAGAACATCATTGAGAGAAAGGATGGAGACCATTTATTTGTGGCACAAATATAAGAACAACTTTAAAAAATGTGAGATAAGTGAGAGAAAATGATAGATGTTAAGAGAAAGAGATTTTTAAGAAACAATATTCTGTATTTAAGAATCTAAAAGCTTATATAGGCATCATAATTCCACCTTGTTCCCAGATGCCTTTGTTTTCCAGACAGTGGTTGAACCCTGTGCTTGTAAAGTGATAAACACAGCAGAGGCCCTTACTGGTAGAAAGAGAAAAATGTAAATTATTTATGGTCCTCTTCTAATAGAAGTAACAGAACTTTACAGAGTTTCGACTCCAAATACTGTAATACAAAATAAAAAACAAAGTTTCCAATATTTGGAAGGCATAAACCACAGTGGTTAGAAATTTAAAATTAAGATGGAAGTATGTATTAGATCATCCATTTCTTTTCTACGTTGGTACGATATTATAATGTATAGGACTTTGTCCTAGTTCCCAATAATTAGGTTTTCACCATATCCCTATGCTGACTATGCTAAAGAGAAATTAAGCTGACTATTAGTGGTTATATTTCTGGGTTTTTATTGTTCTGTTTGTTCTACCCCACCTCCCTTTCTGGGTTTGTACCTGTTTATTATGGTAGATACCTTCTGACATGAACATTGGATTTCCATCTGAAGTTTGCTGGTTAGAGAGTTTGCACTGGGCATAGTTTGCATAGGTGGCTCTTTTGCTGCCATAATTACAGTTCCAATTTAATTTTTTCTGACTGTATGCACTTTATTTCTTTGCATAATTTTGCAACATGCCCATCTGTGTTCAGGATCTACAGTCATTGCCATATGTAGGACACTTATTTTTGAGATGCCAAGTGCCACAACTCCCACAATTACAACAGAATCCGGAATGGTGTCCTGCCCAAACAAAACCCCTACATGCTGTGGGAGGAGATAAGGTCCTCGTGAGGCACAGGTGATCGGGGAAGGCAGTGTTGATTGCTCCTCTCTTGGGAAAAGACAAACATATTAGTGGGATTCTCTTCTTTCAAGGACTTGTGTGTGCTTTGTGGTAGTGTGCAAAGATGGGGACACCTTCATCCTTGTTTCTAATGGGGGGAAAACTTATGATGTGAGTTTTATCTTGTAAGAAATAATATAGCAGGAATGACCTGAACTGACAAACAGTGATCCAGGTGACTGCAACAATGGCCCAAACCAAGCTGATGTTCTTGTTTGACACTCAAATGTGCTCTCCTGTCCTGAGCACCCGTCTTAACTTATGGTGCCCAAGTCATAGTCTGTTTTCACAAATATTAGAAGGAGTAGAAAAGAAGAGTAATAACAGTCTGTTAAGGGACAGGAGATAGTAGTTAATGAGAATGTGTAAATATGTATATTGGGTATAAAGGGTTTTAAGTATGCAATATAATCTATGTTGCTAAGAAGGGGTTTCAGTAAAGAGAACTAGATGCAAAATGATGTATAGAAGATGTATAAGTGTATTAAATTCTGTGGGACCTGAATATGATGCAAATTGTATGGAATAAGGCATGGAGATTTTATTGGATCTGGCTGATATGGAATCAATTTTCCCACAGCAGCCCTTGTGGTGTTATGCTTTGAATTTGTAGTTAAAAAGGTACTGATGAGACACCAGAGTTTTGGCTACTGCTGAGCAGTGCTTCCACACATCAAGGCTGTCTTTCAAAATCCCACAGTCCCCAAAGACCAGTAGGATGAGAGTGGGCGAGATGCTGGGAGAGGACAAAGCCAGGACATTTGACCCGAGCCGATCAAAGAAAAATTCCATACCAAATTATGTCATTCCCAGCAATAAAAGCTAAAGGAGAGGATCACTCATCATCAAAGAGGGGGAATTCATTATTAAGGGATTTGTCTTGTGGTTTTTCCATTCTAAGAAGCACCAATTTTTTCTGCTTGTTCTTCAGTTCAAAGCTTCCCTTTTACTGCTGTCATTATCCCATATGGATGCAATCATTATATACAAGATATTAGATGTTCAAAGTCTTCTGATAGTACACAGAAATTCTCTTCTATTGAAATCATATACAGATTCTGAACCCTTTTCGGAAAGATTGATTGGATCATAAATTCAGGAGTTCATGTATTATGTTTAGGATGATGGAGACAGGATAGAATGTCTTTTCCCCCTTGAATGAAATTTAAAATAATAACACTCATAGTTTAATAAATAAACAAGGAAGGAGAGTTTGACAACCATGCAAATAACTGAGAACCATTCTCACAGAAATCAAGAGAGAAAATTTATATTGCCTAAATTATTATAGAATTGCAGCTGAATCATATACAACGTATTTAAATGGCAAGGGAATAACAACTGAAAAAAAAGCAAAAACAGTTGATAATATCTGACAGAAAGAAGCCAGGAATGATGAGGTAGTCAAGACAGACAGGTTTCTTCGCTCTTGAGAATAAAAGGTAAGCAATGAGAACAATCACCAGCTTCTGAGTCATCACAGAGAAGAGAGAACATTTTGTTTCTTACTATAAAGATAAAACTCACAGCTACATCAGAATTTTGGATATTGGAATTTTCCAGGATCATGAAGCCAAATATCTGCAAACAGGGGCACTGTGACTATCCTGGGAAATACAGAGAACATTTTCTAGATGGAGTTAGTCAGTGGAAAGAGTCACACAGGAGTAATGTGGAAGGTGACCTGCTATAATGACTGGGAAGAAACTGCTGAAGAGAAGATTTGAGGTAAACTCTAAACTGTTGCACTGCTTTTGCATAATCTCATGAATTTTTGGAGAGAAAATCCTGTTAAGAAGCATTGCCAAGTCTGTCTCACACATGGCCTGCTATGACAAGTTTCTGTTCTTGAAGGTCTGACCTTCCTTAAGGCTTCTATTTCTAAAAACAGCAGGAACAAACCAAGAACAGAAACTTTCTGGTAGCAAAAGGAACAACTGAAAACTAACACATGCATTCAATTGCTGTAGGAGATTGCTCATGTGCCACAAGTTCTCTGTGAATGTGAATTTCATAGGTATGACTGTACAAGTAAATTTTTGTGGAGAAAATATTCACATTTGAAGCTCCAGTTTACAGTTCATTCATTTTGCATGTCTCAAGAATTCTGACTATATACAGTATAGGAAAGCCTGATTTATGATACATAATTTTGGCCACATTCCCCAGCCCTCATGAAATATTTAAAGTCATTATTATTATTATTATTATTATTAGTTTATAAACTCGAAAAGATTCTTTTCGTCTATTACGAGATGGAAGAACCTACTTGCTTTATAAATGAGTGGTCAACGAATGGAAGTTTTCTAATGCTGTTTTGGTACACAAAATATTTATGAGTGAATTTTTCACATCAGTTCCTTCACCTCTGAAAATCTGTATTACTGAATGTAATATATGTAATATCAGAAAAATATTTTGGGGGGATATTCTAAAAAAATTATTTTAACAACCCTTTTGTAGTATATGAAGTAGAAAAACTAATGGGGAGAACCTCAGCACATCAAAAGTTGCTGAGCACAACAGATTTTAAGTTTACTAGAATTAAGCATTAATCACATTCAAAACAAGTTTAAGTGTACCTTTTGGTCTCCCACATGGCACAAAATAAAGTTCAGGAAATTATCTAGATTCCCATAGTAAAATTTTCAGATTAACATCTTCAGCCATTATACCCTCCTTTAAGGCTGCCAGAGAAATTCTTTGGCATTTGAGCAATAACTGTTCTTTGTTTAAAAGACAAAATTATTAAATTACCTTTAGTAATTGAAAAGGAAGAATACACGAGTTATAGGAAGTCTAAGCAAAAGTAAAATCATATGATCACATGCAGTAAAATAAACTTACTTGATAAGTACCATATGTGTGAGTTCTGTTGACCTTAACTTTTGTTGAGTTAGCATTAAAACTGCAGGACCACAATTCTCTATCTGTTTATAGCTAGACAGATTCACAACTGTCTACACTAAGACTGCAAAAATCATTATGAATATGTTACATTTTAGAACACAGTTATCGTTTGTCCTACTATCCTATAAATATTTTTCTATCATTGTTTCAAATTAAATAATTGTTTGCGTCCTATGACAGTCAATCAAATCATTTCAGTGTTCCTACATTGCAAGTAATTTGCTTGATTTATGATACATTGCTGACAGAGCTGACAGAGTACTTCAGAATATTAGCAGCATAAAAATGAAAATGTATACATGCTGAAAAATTGCATTAAGGCAAAATAACACTTTTATGCTCCACGATGTGGTTTTCATTTTGGCATGTATTTGGGAAATCTGATTCAATGTAAAGATCCAAATACCCTATATTTTTAAATAGGTTTTACAAATTCGTTCAGACATGGTGAAAACAGCAATTCACACCCAGAACTGAAAGAGTCCTCTGTCATTGACGGTATTATCATTGAGAGAGGTGCCTATTATAACATGCATTTCTGCATTGTCCTTAACCATATATATCTTTAAAATAGTTAGAATTTATGTTACAAAACATTATTGTTCTGATGGCTATTTATCACTTTCTAATTTCCTTCCTTTATGAATTTATTATGCAATATATGCCAATTTATTTTTGTGCTGATATTTGGCCTTGGTGTAACGAGCTAACTACCTTTAGGTTTATGCCTCTGATGTACATAATAGACAAGAATTACTTTCCTTTTCAACTTTTATTTTGCAAAAGTAATGAATGCAATTAATTTAGTCACATAAGATAGACTATCAACTGCTCAGAACTTCTTATACTCTAAAATCACACAGGGAAGGTGTGGTCCTTGTGACATCAGTTAATACAGCATAGTTCATCTCCTCTCACTTGATTCTAACTGAGAAGTTCCCACATACAACAAAATAAATTTAGTTTCTTCTGGTAAATGTTTTATTTTCATTCTTGAGAACTTTCAAGACATTTTGCCCTCAATGTGCAATATTCTAATCATTCACTGGCATGAGGCCTTCAACTTAATGATTTTAGAAAATTACAGCAATATATTCTATTCTTTATGCCAAAACTATTAATAAAAAACATCCACTGTATATGCCAGCAACACCACTAGTTAGCTGCCCAGTATCTGATATGTCCATTTTCAGTACTTTCCATGACAATTTTCTCTTTTGCAAGTTCCTCACATTTTCTTTCTCATTTGTCTTCCTTCAGTAAGAGCTTTTCTCTAAATGCAGTAGAATAAATGCTTTTCTGCTATGCAAAAAATTAATTACATGGTTTGGGTTTTTTCTAAAAATTCAGATATGAGAGAAGATATTAAATTGGTTTGATTTTTAGTAAGCTAACATTGGTTCGAATCTCATTTATTCACACAACTTTTTTAATTATTCTTTGTTTCAGCGATGTGTTCTAAAACTTTATATCTTGCTTAAATCACTTTTATTGATTTGGCCTGTCGAAGTTTAGATTAACATATACGCACAGTTGCAATTTGAATTCACCAGTGAAGAGGACCCTCCATATTTGTTATATTTTCTGAAGAAATTTTGCAAATGGAAAAGGAATTTCCTTTGTCTGTCCTTTCAGAGGTCCAGGATGCGGGATTCTCACTCTGTTCTTCCTGTTCTTCATTCTTTGGATTTTTTGATCTATACAAGATAGGGCATTTCCCAAGTCATTCTCCTGAATTTTCTTGTCTTTTCCTCATTAGTCAACATCCTTTTATTTATTAATTAAAAATAGGAGTATGAACTTAATTTTTTAATCTGGAAATTGCTGATTGGTTCTCTTTGAAGTTTCTGGGGTTTTTTCCTCCTGGTATCTCCTTCTTGGCATTGCTTCAACTGAAAAAGTGAAATTCTTTCCTAATTGCCAATCCAAACCCTTTTTTCCTACCAAAAATACTGGTAAACCTACAGGTTGCAGTTAGAAATTAAGATGGTGAAGGACTGTTAGATTTAGGGAGAGCAGATTAATTTTTTTCCTCTTTAGCTACTTGTATGTCTACTTCGACAAAATTGCAAAACTAAATTTACAGCAGAGAATTAATTTGAAAAATACACCACAGTTTAAACATAAAAAACCTGACTAAATCATGAATTTTTTTTCTCATTTCTTGTATATCTTATGTCTTATTTGATTTTTCATTAATTCTTATCTCTGTGAAGGCTATTTCTCTTTTAAATAAGAACCTTGTTTGACCAATGATTTGCTCATTCAAAAACCAGATTTGTTTTATTGCTCATCTCTTTCAACGTATGCGTTGTTTTCCTGAGTTTCTGAGGACAGCTATCACCTTTGCTTCTCTTTCAGTAGGTTTCATCATTTTCAGATAGAATCAGTGCCAACCTGGAAAATAACTCTGCTGACATTAATATAATATAATTAAGCAATATTTTGAATGAATTTCTTCCATGAAAATATGAAGGAATTAATAACAAAATAAGCCTATGTAGCCTCTGCTTTTGTCACAGGGCTAGGTGGCAGAACTTTCAATTAATAGTAAATTATGTGTTGCTCTGTCATAATACTTTCCATTTAAGAGTTTTTGAATTTAGTATAAACATTAATTAAGGTGCATATAGCTTCTGTGAAGTTTTCTGTCTTAGCTGGAAAAAATCTAAGCTGCAATGTAAGGATCAAATCAAAGACTAAGGAATATAATCTCTGTCACACTTTCCATGTTTCACTTTGGCATTGGCAGTGTAAGGATATTTGTATGAATGTGTGTAAAGTTACAGACCTAAGTAATGTAATTGTACAGCTGAAAGAAATACAGCCAAAGTTTGACAATATCTATTCTGCAAGGAGGTCTGTAGGTTTTGAAACAGAGGAAATCCAGCACATGAGTTATATGGTAGAAGGAAAAAATAGAAAAAAAATATTCTCCAGATATTTTAAATTTAATTGAGTGAGGACACATCTGGGTTTATCATGAGATTTTTTCCTCTGTTCTTCCATCTCAAATTTGTGACTGAGAGAGAAGGATCAATTCCTTAAAACAAAGAGTAAGCTACAACATCAGATAAGTGCTCACTGTTCATGCTAGAAGGGCATGAGATACTGCATCATGCTAAGCCATTGTTGTTCAACACATATTTGTCTCTTGAGTTTGATCATTTTGGAACTACTTGGTTGACAACTTTGATAAGAAATTTTTAATGTCAGCTATAAATTGATGTTCTGGATTTAAATCAATGTGGTTTCATCTGTTCATGGATAATCTAGGTAGAAGTGTAATCAGTATAGGAGGACTCAGGGAAATCCATCTAAGGTCATTCAAGCCAATATCTACAATTTACTGGAGATAAAATTTACAGCTAAACTTTAAAAGCTTAGCTAATAGTGACTGATTTTAGCAAAATTTTATCTTGAGCTTGCTAGTAGAAAATACACCTATTTCTAATATTGTTGATTAAAATTGCACTGCATTTACTAACATATTTTCATGTTTATTTATGAAGGACATTTTGTAGATGAGTTTTTGTATTTTTTGTATTGGTTTTGAGTTATATATAGCATATTTTGTTTTAGCTTTAAACTATCATGTCCCAAAAGACAAGTGGACACAAATATTCCAAAACTGCCTTAATATTTCCAGAGGAAAAAAAAAGTACAAAAAATAAGATTACAATTAGTATAATATGAGGATGAAGTTCTTGGCTGGCCTTAGTAGAGCAAGTAAATCATGTCTGAAAGTAATATTTTTTGTGCACTCGTTTCCTTTTATGACCAGAAAAACTTAAGTAGATTACATTTGAAAATAATTAAGATCTGGACTAGAAGGAAAAAAGAGGTGCTACATTTGCTTCTTTCTTCATAAGCTAAAGAAATGAGGAAGATTGAAAAAAAGAAAACAAAACTTCTCTGGAGAATCTAAGATAACTAGCAGTTTACAAATTTGGTTTTCCACAGCTTATCTCTCGGTGTTTCTCCAGATTTTCCCATATGCTCAAATTTCATGCCCTACTTTCCCCTACTCTTTAAGTATAATACTAGTTCAGCATGCCTTCCTTGTTCTTTTTCTGCAAGCTCCCTAGGAACTTACAGATTTAAATCAGAAGTTCATAGAAGAGGCCATTTGGAACACCTAGCCTCGCCACCTATTTATTGGGAACAAGTACGTCAAGCTCTGAATCTGTAAGAAGATTTTGTATAACTTTTAGAAAAATATCTAATATCAGCCTCAAGTCTTTCAATAAAGTGAATTACTGTATCAATTAATCTATTAACAGTGTTGAGATCTTACTTCAAGCTCTTCCTGAGACACCATCTCTCAGATAATAGTTATAAAAAATAATGAATTGTGGTGCCACATGGTGCAAAGTAGTTTAAAAGACTAGTTTGCGCCTTTCAAGTGTTTTTTGACCTAATGTGAACCTCAGAGAAAAAATAACTTTAGTATGGTGTAAGTTCTTTACCCCCCAGTAATCATTTTTACCGATTTTTCTTCTGTCTTCCAAAGGTTTTACTGAAATTGCATTAGGAACAAAAAAGGTGTTATCTGTATTTCATAATTTTCATAATGTTTAAATCCTCTTCCCCCCCCCCCCCAAATTCATATTGAGTGTAAGATATTTCCCCAAACTTCATTTTCCTAGCTGAGTTTCATCCATTTTTTTTCCTGAAGACTGAAACTGTTCCTGAAATCCACATCTTCAATAAACAGAAGCAGTAAACTCTAAATTGTGTACATGTCACATCAGGTTTTCACAGCAGATATTCACCTTTTAAAACTACTTTTCTGCTCATTTCCACTAATTACTGCATCATGAAGTTTATAAATTCAATTGTCCTGGTTATTATTTTTTCTTTCTCTGATGTAAATTTTTTCTGTCATTCACAAGTAAGGTACACTTTTACAAGACAAACATATTGAGCTGGTTTATGGCTTGGGGCAATTCATCTACATTTTTCTGATACTATAAATCCATATTTACATCAATTGAAGAAAGGTTAGCGGAGTTGCTTGTGAAGTTTGGCTGGCTGCAGTCAGTATTCATTCAAGACACAGCTAGAACTGTTATCTGTCTTCTGCATAACTCACTTCGTCAACTTGGCTGGCAGCTAATATTTTCAATGATAAAGGGTTTTAAGAGCAAACTTTTTTTACCATGAGACTTTTTTTCTCTTTAAATGAGTCTTTTTTTCTTCTGTTTATGCATTGCTTTATTTACTAGCTGTTTTTCGTTTTCCTATCATGTACCTAGTTTTATTGTTTCCTCAGAGAACAGCTGTAGTTTTTAATAATCCTGACACCTGAAGTAGGAAATTCTTACTACAGTGATCATCTGCCAAAAAATGAAGCATATCCTGTAAGAATTAGCCCAGCAGTATGCCCTCAGAAATTATGTGTAGCACATGTTCCTAATGGTGCAATAGTTCGTAGCTTACTCCTGATAGACTTTTCTGCACATTATTTCTACATGAGATAAAAAATATGGAATACGGTTTTCTTGAATACATTTTTCTTTGAACAACTTTAAGTTGCTTGATTTTCTCATGAATAGATATATCTCAGACATCATAATGGAAGACATTTTATGAGTAAAAAGAAGGCAATTGGGACACTGGATTTACTCAAAAGCACTAACTTCTAGCAATAGCTCATTGCTACCCTGCTTTCTTGCCCAGAGTCGAAGTTGACTTAAAACTCTGCCTACTTCTATACGGGGATCTCTGTATATGAAAAACTTTGAACAAAACTAATTATTTCTCAGTAGAAGCATTGCCGACTTTAGCTCATGAAAGTATTGTTCTCCAGCCGGTCAGAAAAGCAGTTTTTCAACCCACATGAAGCCAAATAATAGAAAAGGGCTGCATTTCTTCATGTGTTCTGGTATGTATGGATGCAAATAGAAATTGAGGGGTTTTTAATCTGCTGTAAATGGATAATGTTGTTGTAACAGGATAGTCAAAAAATATCAATTGTTTTGAAAAAATGATCTAATAAACTGAGCATGTCACTTCTAACTAGATGGGATTTACCTCACGAAACATTAATTCCTGTACCAATAACAAATATTGAGTTTAAAAACAATAAAAACTGAATTACATGAAAATGGAGAAATGCCATGTGTTCTATGCTTTAAAAAATAATTTTAAAATAATTTATTATTCATATGAGCTCATTTTTTTTTATTGCCACCCCTTCTGAAAGTATCTGGAACTGCTTTCTTCCTGAAGTACTTAAAAAATGAAATTTTTTGGTTTTGCTAAAAACTGACATACGTTTTGTTTGAACATTCAGTCTGATTTTTTGCATTATTTTTTGTCTGGAGAAATCTTGTAAACTAAGTTTTTGTTATTAAATATAGGGAAAGGACAAGGAAAAGACTTAAATTTCCTTTAATGTAGTTTCACATATTGCCACTAGTCTATGAAGTCAACACAGTCTGACTAAAATGCCTTCTCACATTTTGTAAATATCTTAGATTAAAACTTAATTTGTAATGACAAGATCTATAAAAAAGAATCAACTTTTCAATGGCTCCTTCAATTTTCAATTACATTTCAAAGTAAAATTTTAAAGCAGTAAAGAGGAAAAAAATATACTTATAGACCACAACTTAGTGTCTAATCACAAAGGACAGAATTTAAAAAATATTTTGCTATTTTTGTAGTATAAAATAACTCTAAATCAAGAACAATAATATATTTTAAAGGATACATTTTTCAACGTAAAAAATGCAGTGAGTATTTTTATATGATAGTTTGTGGTCTGTCTAGAAAGGATTTTTGTGGGTTAAAACATACTGAAACATGCTTTGAATTACCCTATATTTCTTTAAAAATACTTACAATAACTCCACTAGGATTTCGCTTTCAGTTTTACAGCTGCTCTGAATCTTAACACTGACATCTATTATAAGAGAACTGAATATCTAAAAAGGGAATTTTATGCATAGCAATGTCACTGGCAAGATTTCACAACAGAAATAGTCACAGTAATGACATTTCTGAAAAACTGAAAAAATCCCAATACAGTTTAAGGTTTCCAGCCTTTTTAACAATACCTGCTTCTGTTGGTAGACTTTTTGATCATCAGACGATAAAAGTAAATAAGTGAGAGGTCTTTCTTATGCAATTTCTCTACTTGAGAGTAAATGGATTTCACATGGAACCTTAGTCTTTTTGCATAATTAGGGCTCCACAGCCTTCTCTTTTTCTAGCACCCACTCAATGTTAAAGTTTTTTCATATTAACTTGAAGAATATGCCTGAAAGCCAGATGATACCTCCTGCTAAACAAGCTTGAGAAGGCAGTAATAATCACAAAGAAATAAAAAACAGGAATAATATCCTGTCAAGGTTTATTGAAGACTAGAGTCAAACTGAAGTAAATAAATTCAGTAATTTTTATCCATGAGGCAGTACTAGGATTAATCTCTGTGCTTTCTAATTACTGGATGGAGCTCCTGTCTCACTGAAATCAGAACCCAGCAAAAATTTAAACAACCATTTCAGTCAATAAGGAACACCTGCATGAGCACATACAGCAGACTTACCAAGGAATTATTACTTTCCAGTTCCAGGTTCCACTGCTTGGCAAAAACATCATACAAAAAATCAAGTATGAGGGAAGAATACAAATATATTATCAATTTTTCATATATGGAAGTAGAACTATATTTCAATAAATATCTTCAACAATTTTTTATTGCATCTGAACTACTTCACATGAAAATATTTTACTTCACTTTTCCCTGAAACACTTTTGCTTTCTTAGGTTCAAGGTCTCTAAAAATCTTTTGTTTCCCAAAATTGTTTCACTTGTTGAGTTGTAAATAGAAACTTTATAGATATAACTTGACATTTATTCACCAGTGAATTTTGAAATTAGAAACACGATACTAATTCAGTACACTTTGGAAGTGAAAGAAAATAAGTGAAGTCTGGGTAGTGTGTAGGATTGCCGTCTGAGGTGTTGGTGCAGTTTGTTTCAGACGGTCAGGATGGAGACAAGAGACCTCTGGAGTTTGGTCTTAGAACGTGACGTTTATTGTGAAAAGGCATCGGTGTAGGAGACCTGCTGGGGGCTGCCAGACGCAACTCCGAGCAGGTCAGAGAAGTAAGAGAGAGAGAGAGAAGTACAGAATACAGAATATGGAAAACAGAGTGCCATGGTTGTCGCTTACAATACAATAAATCATCTTCTGTGCTGAATATTCTAAGTTTCACTAACCGGTATAGAACAAGCTACAAATCCTACAACATTTACATACAGCCTATGAGAGTCATTGCATTACCATACGACGTTATATTTTAAACCCTAAAAACTGTTTTTTGGACCCTCTGCTAAGTTGGTAGGGTCTGCTCTGACCCTTGGACCTGCGTGCCAGCAGAGGGTATTGTCTAATCAAGGAGGGGTATTGTTTAATCAAAGAGGGAGATTACCTTCAGTGGCCATACCATTGTTTTTCCAGTTATTTAGTAACTGAGGTTTGGTATCTCAAAGCTTGTCTTCATTTCAATCTCGCTTACAGTTTCCATATTCTCAACATCTTTTGCCAGGTAATCATATTTATAAGGCTTTCCTATTTCATCCTCCCCAACAGTAGTGCAACAATAAAGTAATGTCAGAAGCCTTGAATCAACTGAAGAGGCCCCTGGTAGGATGTTCACAGTGGTATGGCCCTTAAGAAGGGGAATCTTCCCTCTTCCATGTCAGAAACACACGGTGAATTAATCTAAAGATGACGCATCCAGGGGCGACTGTCACCAGATCTTTGTCTCAGATGAGAGGGCAAAGTATCTAAGCAAGTTGAGTTGATACAAAGACATTAGAGAGCATCCAAAGGAAGGTCAGGAGGATGGTGAAGGGCCTTGAGGTGAAGCCAAATGAGGAGCAGCTGAGGTCACTTGGTCTGTTCAGCCTGGAGAAGAGGACACTGAGGGAAGACTTCACTCTCCTTTTGAGAGTCTGCAAGCTCCTTTTGAGGGGAAGTGGAGGGGCAGACACTGATCTCTTCTCTCAGGTGACCAGGGACAAGACTTGAGGAAATATGTGAAACTGAGACACAGAAGGTTTAGGTTGGGGATCAGGAAAAAGGTTCTTCACCCAGAGGGTGGTTGGACATTGGAACAGCTGCCCAGGGAAGAGGTCATGGCACCAGGTCTGACAGAGTTCAAGAAGCATTTGGACAATGCTCTCAGGCACATTGGGGTGTCCTGCACAGAGCCAGGAGTTGAACTTGGTGATTGTAATTGGTCTCTTCCAAATCAGTATATTCTATGATACAATGATTTAGCACATTTTCAAGTGAAATATCAGGATCAGTCACCCTCATTATTCACTGAGAGGACATGATCAAAAAGGATGCCTCTCAAGGATATCTACGGAAAAGCCGGAGAGAGAACATCTGGCAAATCCATGCAACAGATGATTATTTTTGTTACACCAGGCAAGTCCAAACCACCATCCTAGCTAGGATCAGTATCCAGCAATGAAAGTGTGCATTGGTTCATTGACACTTTACCAGCTACTGTCAATCTGACAGATCCTTTCAAGCTGTGAATAACAGTCATGACTCTTTGATGTGGCATCAGGGAATCAGCATCCCAAGGGACAAAATTATATTTGCTTCTGTTTCCTGGTGATCTACTGAAGGAGCAGATCCTGGATTCCTGAGAGCCTTTCTCACAGCACCAAAAACAGAAAGCTGAAGGATCTGTTTTCAGTTGCCTGACCTTCGGAGGAAAGAGGTCAGAACAAGTCTGAGTTTAAACTTCCCAGACAGGGGAGGAGTGACAAGATTGGTAAGGGTGTTAGAAGTCTCAGTTCTACAAATGTGAAGAAGTCTGGTTTGCATTACTGTGACCACTACATAGAACTGCAATTTTTGTACACTTTTTCCCTGGAAAAATTGTTGCTTTCTGCTGAGAAATTGTGGAGAAATAAATGAAAGCTGAGTAGGAGGAGTGTGTGTGTGAGAGAGAAGGACTGACACCATGAGCATTTTCACAGTCAAGGCCTAATAAAAGGGAGATTTGGTGCACAGCTGATCTGAAATCATGTCAGATTCTGATGCCAAACTTTGAAGGCTACATTTTGTATTCAGAAATTAGTGATTTCTTTCTTAATCTGTGATGGGAACATAATTTGGTCCTACCCATGGATGTTGCTGATATATCCTCTAAGCTTTTGAGACATTTATATTGAGGAGTGATTTGCTTGAGGCTGTCACAGGGAAGCCCCAGGTATGAGTTAACCTCTAGGGGTTGACCTCTTAAATGTTGTCTAGAGCCTTTTTCTTCCCCTTTTCCCTAACAATGTCAAATGAAGCAAGGTCAAGGAGGTTGTCAAAAAGTTACAGAACAGTGAAGCTCTTACAATGGTGGATGTTATGTTACCTACTGTGAACAAGTGGAAAAGCATTAATACAATAAAGGTTGGTCTTGAAAGAATTGGTATTGGGATAGCTTGAGAGATTCTCTATACAGTGTAAATTTTTGTCTCATTGAAAAAAAAAAGAAAAGATAGCTTAAACATACTCCACAGCAGAACTCCTTCTCAGGTCTCAATTCCACAATACTTGTTAGAATTTTTTTTATTATTTCTCCTCTGAGCAAGTGATTTTTGCCTTGACTGAGGTTACTTAGACCCTGTCCTTGCTCTGCCTCACATATTCTGTGATGGCCCTGATTTCACCTTTGTTCTTTTAGTTGCTCACATCCCAGTAAGCTGATGCCTACTGCAGTTTCCAAGTCAAAAACATCAGAATTACTGTGAAATATTCACTCATTCCAAAATCATGTATTTGCTTCTGAAATTAATTTTTCTCTTTTCCTTTTATATCGCTTTTTCTTTGATGTAGGTGGCCAAAACCTTTCTGGTGTCTGTAATTAACATGACTCATTTTTAGTACTCTTCCACTTTTTGCTTCCTTGGAAGCCACATTTGGACAGACTTTAAGCAGATCTCATTTTATAAGGATACCCTTTAGCTTTTAATATTTTCTTTGAAATGCTGTACAAGAGAAGTTTAGTCAAATAGCCTGATGGGCTGGAACAATATTTAATAGTGACCTGTTTCTGTGTGTTTTCCTGTAACAAGAATCATTAAACTTTTGGGTGAAGTACTAAAGTTGTCACTAAACTAATATGTCATTTCTCTATGGGAAATCTCCTGGAGAGTTCTTTCAAGGTCAACCTTTTTGTATTTCCAAGTATGCTGTATTAGGCAACTGAGCAGTAGACATCTGTTAATTGAAGGTTTCATGCTTCTGATACATGGCAATTCACGAGAAGCTCAACTTCTCAGCAGTAAAGATTCATTACTCATTATTTACACTTCTTAATAGAAAGTTGATTCATATCAGAAGGTTCAAGGACACTTTGAAAACTCCTCTAAAAATGTGATACAGTAAAAAAATTTAGTTTTTTTAGATAGCACAAATTTGTTGAACATGAAATTTAAGCATTGACATAATAACATGATACTTGGCAAATTTAACAGAATACTTGCACAGAAATGTATAGCTCGTCTGTTTTCAGACAATGAAATTCTATGCAGTGATTTATCTGCAAATGTCTCCACAAAAATGTGGCCCCAGTTGTAAGTCCTACTTTTGGTTTTAGCTAAACCATATTAGGTGGAGAACAGAAGGAAATATTTTGTTTTGGATCATGTGTGCAGCTGCCTTGGTAGCAAGCAGACTTACGCTTGCAAAAAGTAAAGTCTGTGAACGGTTTATAACAACTTCCTTTGGACTGAGTCATCAGCCTGACCTCTCAAGGGCCAGGTTCTGGCATGTTTATTATCACGGAGTACTGTCTATCCGGTCCCCAACAGTGACCTCAGAGGATGCTGATGACTAGGACAGAGAAGTAGTCATGTATATACAGACCAGGATCCAAGCTGGAGTCACTAAATGCTCTATCCTAGTTGATATTCTCCCAGACAGTCATCACTTACAGTTTTCGCTAAATTCACTAGAGTTAATGTTTGCTTAACAGCTACTGTAAATTATGCCACCTAAATTTAACTGCCAAAGAAGGCCTTTAGAAACCTGATGTTAGGTACTCATAATTAAAAAATCTGATGGTGAAAACTATTTTGATCCAGGACAAATTCTGGTAAATCTGAATGTTTTCTTACACCTAAGTTATCTTTTCTTGTTCTTTAATGTACACTAAAAAAAGTAGTTAACAAGTTTGTTTTCATATATTAAATAATGCCTTTTATACTTGGACTCTTAATAAAAAATAATACCTTTTTCATGGCTTTGGAGATAAGTCTTGTGTGTTTTAACTCTAGTGACTGAATAACTGAATAATCAATTGTTTAAATGAGCTTGCTGCTCACATGTGTTGTTCATTTTGGGGGGTTTTTTCCAGGGGAAAAAAGTGAATAGATTCATTCTCCATTTGCAAGGAATATGAGAACTTTTAGTGCATTAAGCTGTGCAGCCTTCTTAGCTTTCTTTGTAGTAAAAACTTAACACAATAGCAGGAAGAAAAATGGTGAAAATTAATTTTAATTATAAATGCGAGTTCAGACTTTCTACTCAAATATATGTGTTCTGAAAGGGCCAGAGGTAAGCATAAATATTCTAGCTTGGGGACACATATTTTCATACTATTGGTTAGTGTGCATATATGGGAGGAAACAAAGAGGAAGAGATTGGTTATCAGAAAGGAAAGAGCATTTTAATGTTGCTTCTTGAGGTTTTGAATCCATAGATGTTCCCTACAAACAGGTTGTATTATCAACTGCTCATTGGCTCAACAAAGAGGTGACAAAATTCCAGCTGCAGAAGTTTTCCTGCCTTTCCTGTGTAAAGAGAGGTGACGGAAAGATCTCTCCAAAATCAGGGTTGCTGATGCTAGAGTGTCTGCTCTGGTCACTGCTCTACCTCCATCTGTGTTGTCCAAGCCTTGCAGAGCTGGTGAATTTAAGACATGCAGAAACTGAAATTAAGGCAGCACTAATTGCCCTCCTCTGCAAGTGCAGCTCTGGCCATGACCACAGCATTAGCTGTACTCCATTGTAGAAGAGATTATATCCAGTTTTTCATCCTCCACACTGATTTGCTAATCAAAAAAATATATGAAGACAGTTCAGTTCCATATGCTTTCCCACTTGCCTGTATTACTGGAAAAGTATTGTGACTAGTGTGCAATAAATTTTCAACATTGTTGATTTGATTTTTTGCTGTCCTCTAACTTCATGGTGGGGGTTGGCACCCTCATGTTTTACGGCACTTGAAGCCAAGATCAAATAAAGTTTCAGGTTTATTTCCTGGTGGTCTGGCTGGTTTTGATATGTCAGGGAATCCTGATTGCTGTGAAATGAGGGTGAGGCGAGGCAGTTATCTGAAAGGCAGGTCAAATCTGATTGTTGAAATTCAAAGCTCTAAAAGGCAGTTCCAGGTATAAATCACAGAAGAAACATTAGCCAGTAACCCAAAAAATCTATAAAGCAACCAACAAGTTTCAGAAAAAAGAGTTTGTAGAGAGCTTTTGTCTGAATGGCCTCTGATTCCCAGCTGTGTTGGGAATAGACTAGGTGGGATCTAGGTGAGGAGTTGAAAGAGTTCTCACCTGACTTTAAGGTGAGAATGCTTAAGCAGGCACATAAAGACATATTATCTACCTTGTGGGAATGCATCTGTTGAAAGCATTACATTTAAACTTTTTAAAATCCTCCCTCAAAATACTGAATTCATCACTATGAAACGGAATAAACCTTCTAAACTGCTTGTCTTTCACTGAAAGTACAAACAAAATTGTTCACTTTTGTACCTTTATTAAATGCAGCTATTTTGGAAATCAACATCCTCCTGAGGTATGAAATGTACAGATGCCACTTATGTGACAAAGTAGATAAGTAAAATGTTTTTTCCACTGCACAATTTCATATGCTCAAATTTTCCAATTGTAAGGATGAATGATGATGGCTTCTGTTTGTTTATTTTTACATTCGCTAGATATTTGGGGAAGGATTTTTTTCTGGCTTTGCTGACACATAATCATTGCAAAAACTGTTTTCTACAAAGTATGAGTTGACTAATAAAAATTTTCCAAACCCTTGTGCAGAAAAACAAATTATTCATTTTATTAGTAATCCTACTGATTCTTTTCTGATGTTTGACTTAAGATCTAGTTTCCTGTTGGTTTCTTTTTGCAACTACTTCTGTTAGTTTTCTTTGTCAGCTACTTTCAAGCATGGTATGTGTTATCTAAGATTATAACCAGTGAAAGGTAGAAACAAAATTACATTTTCTGTTCTTTCTTCTTACTCTCTTTCAGAGAAATCTGAATTAAAAACTGAATGTCATTTTTTACCTTCTTGGTTTTGCCTAAACTGCAGAAGTGGTGAGCCATGCAACTCCAGCCTACTGCTCTGTTGCCTTGGGTGCCAGGTTACTGGAGGCACTATTTTCCCTTCCTTCCTGTGTTGGTGGTTGAGTTTGTTCCACACTGAAGAAAAAATTTTACCCTGATCTTATCCTGATGTGCAGGCAGGACACGGACAAAATATGTCCTAACACGAATAAGTTGAGAAGTTCATCTGAATCACATCTGATTTAGACATTTGTAATGAAGACAGTAAATATGCTTAATACATGGCCTTATGAAACACATGGTGTCCTGGTACCTGAAAAAACTTGAATGGTTATTTATGAAAATCTATGACTAATACAGCCTCCTAAGTACAGCAGTACTCTCTGGCAATGTTCTGAGGCTCTTTGTTATTGCCGAATTGTTTTCAATTGGTTGAGAATTGCTTAGGTAACTCCTCCAGGGAACGAAATTAGACTACTGCAATACCACAGCTTTAATTAGAGCCAATGCGGAGAAACAGGGAACCATAACTGGTTTTTTGTCAGTCTACCACCTTTGCTTCACTACCTCTGCTCTACCTCTCTCTATGTAAAGATTACAATGCTAAATAAAAAAAAAAGTCAAAAGACTGACTATTCCTGTCTTACTTTTTGCAAGCAACTGAATGTCTTTTATGTGAGGGCAAGTGAGATCAAGCCATGAAAGTTGTTGGTTAAATACAGAGTCTGCACAGAAAAATGCTAGTCTCTATCTTTGTATGTTTTTACACCTCTTGTGAACGTGAAATTTGTAAGTGGTACTGACAGAAACTGCATACTAAGTTCATGATCTTGAAACATAATTCCCTTTTACTGTCAACAGCTCCATGTGCTGACTCTGAAAGGAAAACGAGGTGTACATTAAGCATGTCTCTCAATCTGCCTCAAAGCATGTATGCAAAAAGCCTAAAAATAGTATATGAAAAACAATGAAGAAATCATGCAGTGTGATAAGATACCATGATTAATATCTAGATTAATTACATTATATAGAACAGACATTCCTTTCTAAAGGAAAAGAATGTCTGGGATACTTAGACATTACAACAAGTCTTTTCATTTTTTTCTTGATTCGCTGTTGTGTGATTTGGTAAAGTTTTGTTGTCTCCTTTAACTGTTCTATATGGTGTTAAAAACTAGGCTGGTCAGAGTAGCCTATCAGATGTCAAGGAGGTTTATACACAGAAGTATTGCTGTCTTTTTACCCTGAAACCATGCCCTTTGACAATAGAGAACTTTTAGGAGAACTAAAACTTTGGACTTCTTCAGCAGTCTTAATAGATTTTTCATTTATTTTCCTTAAAGCACAGTTTATCTGTGAGACATTTTTGTCTCACATTTTAGTCATACATTTCAAAAGGAATCGATTTTTGTTTTATAACTGTCTCACCTCTTCTTAGGCTGGTTTGGTTTTTTTGTCATCTTAAGCTTACTGATATCAGGAAAGCCTTGCTATATCTAGAGAAGAGGCTGATGATTCCTACTATTTATTTGAGGAGCATATTAGAGACAGATGATGAAAAACACCACAAGATTTCCTGATCAGGAGAAAAGGATGAACATTACTTTGGTTCTTCCCTATGGAAATACTGATATTTAGAGAGCTCTCTGTGTAATAAGCATAGAAGATAGGAAAATCTCTTAGCAGAATACGAAAGCCTTTAAAATTGAAAAAGAGGCCTACTTTTAATTGATTGTTCTGTGACTGGTCACATCAGGGAAGCTATTTGTCCCTCTCTGTCTCTTTTACTCCCCTCCACCCCCCGCCCCTTCTTCTAATAAAAGAATAACTGAATTAAGATAAAGGTCTTTGGCAAAATATGGAAGGGCAGAGGTCCTTCTGGGTATCTTGTCAGAAACCAGATAAGAAAAAACCTATAGGAATCCTGGGTTTCTAAAATGGATCAAAACCGTTGTCTTGACCTAAGCTCTGGTTTAGTCCTTGGTGCTAGGATGAGAGTATATGGTCACTATTAAGAAGGTGACATCATTCTGAGTGACACTCAGGCAGTGATATCTGAGCGGCCACAGTCTTTCCCTATAAATAGCACAGTTGGCTACTGATTCTCAGATGATTCCAAATGGCATTTAAAAATCAAAGTTGACTTTTAGTGATGAGTTTTGGTTGCCAGATGTATCTGGTGTGACTTGTCCTTTTATTTCTTCCTGTCTCTTCTACTGAATTCTTCGTGTTATGCATTTTTTTTCCTATTTCTTTTCCCACTCATTTGCTGGTGAAATCTCTCATTACTATTTCATTTTTGTTGGTATTTTGGTTAGGTTGTTATAACATGCATACTCAATTCACTGTTTACATAAAAGGGTCTTGTATAAATATAAGTAAAAATTGTGCATTGCATAATTTATATATTTTTAAAAGAGCAGAAGAAAGAACTAGATATTAATATTACTTCTCATGAAATTGTACGTAGACTGCTAGTGAAAAACATTGCCGTCACAGTGCTCAGTGTTTAGCTAAAAGCCCCCAAATTGTTCTGCTAATGGTCTTGCTATCCACAAGGGATCTCATATGCCAGACAATAATAGTTCCCCCTGTTGCTCTTTTTAATGATGGCCTCTTATATGCATATGCCCCCTAATCAGAAAAGCTTTTAGATAAATTAGATTGGATACTGATTGCAACTGGAGAGGTTGCTAAAAGTTCTGTGGAAGTTCTTATTTATGCTTGTAGTACTGTAACTGAGCATAGACCTGCTGTGTCTGTGGGGCTCTCATTCCAGGGATCCAGCCTCTGCTGCATCAGCAGTTCTCAGTTTAAGAAAAACTGCTAGCAGAGGTAGAAATAAATTCAGCATGGATTAACCACTTGAGAATTTATCCAGCTTCTTGAGTGTATTTCGCCACTGGTACTGATTTCCATGCTGTGTCTCACAATGCCAAACTTTTTAGCTTCAAACCCAACTCATACATTCCATAAATGTCTTGAGGTGTATTTTCTTTAGATAAAAAGGCTGAGAATTGTTTCTAAATTTTCTTACTTGTTTTTGTGTACAATTTTCCTTGCTTCAGGAAGGATCATGTAACAACTTTGCTATGGGGTAGGTTCCCCTAAATTATTTGGAATGATGACCACGTGTAAGAAAGATAGATGAACTCTAGAAAACTTTAAATATTATTAAAAAAATGACACAGTGTTGATGTCGGCTATGAGGAAAGATAGAGTCTTCATGCAATAATGCCTAATCTCTTCAGTCAATTGAAATTCAGAAGTCCACATATTTAATAACGTAAACAATACTCAAAACCCTGTTTTCTTCAGAGCTCAAACAGCTTATTTCGATTGCAGGGACATGATTTCTTTTTAAAAAAACCTCATTATCTTACAGAAATATTGATTTTGGAATCAAGATAAAAATACTTAAATATCAATGAAGTTTCTAAAAGAAAACTGCAAAATCTGTCTTTCAAATCTTGATGGTCAGCTGAAAATCTACTTGTAGCCAAATCCATTACTAGTACATGTGCTTACAGAGGTCATCTAAACAGTCAAAAGAAGAGACTGTTCTCTGGGAAAAGAAAAGGGTTTTTAACAATAAATAGCCAGCAGAAATGTTCTTTGACTTTCTGGGAATCAGATAGTTCTGAAGGATTGTGAAGAAGAAGGAATGGACAGGAAATTTCAAAATTTTTACTACATTCTGAATAACAGAAAACAATGATAAGATGATTCTAGAAATGAACTGCTGGATATAAAGGAAGACTAATATTTTTTGCCACTTTCAACAAGAAGAACAGCTGTGAAATCTGGAAGGTCTCTCCAGCCTGATCAGGATAGTGCTAACTTATCTGCAAGGGGAGAGTGTAGAAAAGAGGTAAAATATAAAAATTCCTTAGCATCAAGGTATCTAGAAGAAAATTAATTGACGTACTGTAGGAAGTTAAATAAAGAAATCCTGGACTGTCTATACTAGCATAAAGAATCTTGGCAACAACAAGGAATATTACATTATTAGTCAACTCTTGAGTAATTTTTATTAGCATGATATCATTGACATTTTCTTGAAAGAATAAAGACATGAAATCACTTGTTCCAAAGTATCTAAGGAGGATGGTGGCACAATGTGTTAAGAAATGTACCTTCTGGCTATATCTGTACTAATAAATTCAACAACATTCATTGTCCATACTGCTAAAAGCTAAGAAAAATCCCTGGCAGAGTTTTGGCCTTCATCAACCAGTGTTTTTCCAAACAATTCCCTGGCACATTATGGGTGTTAACATTGGACAGGGACCATTCCAAACAGGCAGTTTGTATTTGGTTACCCTGTTTGGAGGTTAAAAGAAATTAATAACAAGAATATGGGCCCCTTGGTATAGGGTGGGGGGCAGGAAAAAAATAGACTTCACTTGTTGCCTTTTGTCAAACTGAGTAGTATATGATAAAGCTCTCATTCTCTCACTGTTGAAATGTAAAAAAATATAAATTAATTTAATATCGTAAGTGTATATCTGAGAATAATTTTGTTAGACTCATATTGATACACAGGAGGAAATTATCAAATAACTTTTGCTTATTTAGAAATGCCATATTTTGTAAAAAGAGATCGTTTTTGTAACTAAGAGGTTATATATTGGCACAAGCTTCCCCCAAGTTATCAGGGAGGATAGCTTTAAAAAAATCATAAATAGCTACATAATAAATCAGATGGGAAACAATAAATTGAAAAAATGTGAATGATAACTGAGAGAACTTAAAGAATGCTTCACTAAGTGTGCCAAAGGAATAATCACACAGTCAAGAACTGATTGGTAATGATGAATGAAAAAAACCTTAAGTTGACTGGGTTTTTTAATTTCTAAAGGGCAGTGATGAATTCCTAAAGGCCAGTGATGAAAGCAAAGGAAGTTGATGTGAGTGACTAAACCGAAACTGAATGTAAACTGTAGAAAACTGAGAAGGGAAGCAAATTGACAGAAGACACATGTCCATCAAAGTTTAAGGACAACATGAAAAGATTTTTCAAATGTTCCAGCCCAGAGCAGCAGGAGTGGGCATGGCCAAGAACCTAATGCTGTTCAAAACCATCTTACATAATTGGCAGGGGCCAGGGGAAAGGGACTCTTTCATTTCTGGGAAGAAAGGATGTTCCTTTTCCTGTGAGGGGAAAGTGTGGTGGGTGAGGAGTTTGTCCACCACCGTTTTTCATTGTCCCAGGATTGTTGAGCATTTTGCATGTAAATGACCCTCTCTTTCTACACTTTTGTTAGTAATACTGGTGCTGTTATTGCTTACTTTATCATCATATTTCTGTTTCCAGAAAATTGTTCTTATCTGAACCCATGACCTCTGCCTTTTTTGTTTCCTGCTGGAGTGGGGGGAAGGGGATAGTCTTGTGGTTTTCTTTCTAGTGGGAGTACTAAATTGGGGAATACCGTTCCTAAACCAAGTGACACAGTGCAAGGAAAAAAGAAGCCATTAACTGGTGCTAGGACATTAGTCAGTAGAAAAAGGGTAGAATTGTTAGAAGTATTAAAGCAACAGAATCAGAAATGTTGAGTGTATGTAAAATAAATACATGGTTAGGGAGAAAATGCCAGATATAGTGTTTTTGGGAAACATTAATCATGACCTTTCTACTCCAACAAAAATTCTTAAAAGCTCCTGCAGGAGCTTAATACCTTTAAAATTATTGGGAACTGGTAGTCTGGATCTAAGAGTTTTGGAAGAGCTATGAGACATTAAAGAATCACAGAATCACAGAGTCACAGAGCCTTCAGGAAAGAGAAGATTGAAGGTTGGAAGAGACCTTCAGGATCATCTGTCCAACCACCAACCCAGCGCCACAATAATCACCCCTAAACTATAACCCCCAACTGCCATGTCCAGATGCCTCTTAAACATGTCCAGAGACAGTGACTCCATCACCTCCCTGGGCAACTAATTCCAAAGCCTGACCACTCTTTCACTGAAAACCTTTTAGTAAATATACTGCCATAACATCTTAAACTCTGGCAAAGTAGAAAAATGAAATTGATGTTGTTAAAATACGGAATTATTGAGCAACATGGAATTGTGCAGACCACAGATCACTAATACAAATTGCTTGGGACATTTAATAAGTTCAGGACAAGATGTGTTTAAAAAGACCAAGTACAAACAATTGATTTTGGAACAAGAGAAACCACGTTTAGTTTGGAGAACATAGATGCTGAGAAGATGCAGACTCTTTATTGTTTTAGGTTAGTGGTTAGAAGCAAGGTTCAGAGTGACAGAAGTTGTACCTGTGGCTGTCTTCTTATTAATGTTAATAAGGCCAATTAACCATTTAGGATGTAGTTAACAACATAAGGTAGTAGCAATGAGCTTATATGAACAATGTTTGCCTCTGGTGTGATGCTTCTTTGAATTCTGTGTCCAGTCCTGATGTCCACATTTCAAGAAGGATATGTTTACCCTACTGAGAGTTCAATCAAATGATTGAATGAATAAAATAAAAGCCTAATTAATTTAAGAAAGTTTAATATCTCCCCTTGAGTAATTATTTCGGTAAAAATAGCAGTAATTCAGTCACAATCTAAATGTACCAGCAATAGGATCCAAAACTGATAATATGGTTCCTCAGCCCATTAAAAAAAGGTTTAATGGCTGAAACTAGAAGCCACGCTAATTCAGTTGAGAGCTGTGGCTTCTATGACAGCAAGTTTAGCTAGCATCTGACACCTCAGTAAGTCAGTGGCAGCTCTTTCATACCTGGAAACTTTGAAAGAGAATTTGGGTAGGGGATTTCTTTCTGTAATGATTTCTGCAATTTTGCCACTGCTTCAATCAGCTTATCTTTTGCAGGGTGTCAACTTAGAATGATGTGAAGAGAGGAACTGTAACCATCTGCACAGTGGTTCTCAGTAGATTGCTGAGATTTAAATGCGCATGAGGAAAAATACATCTCTTGTATCTTTGACCTTTGTCTTACTCTCATTTTATTCCTAAGCATTCACTATTGCTCTTTGTCACAAACACGACACTGAGCTAGGCTGATCATTGGTCCAACCCAATATAGATCTTACATTCTTATTAGAGTGGCAATTCTTCCTTGCATTTCTATGAATGTCAACAGAGATTAAATTTCATTACACAGAATTGTTGTCTTTTTTATGCTTTAGTAGAACAAAATAGTGCCAGCTACTCAGGAAATTGTATAGCTCTTTTAATAGCTGGATCTGTAATTACATACTGATGCCAGATTACCACAGAAAGAACTAATGGAAGCAACTATGTAACACCATACAGACTGCACACCTATATTTTAACTGAAGTGTATTAATCTCATTAACTATTTGGGGTTCCATTCAACTGAGTTAAATACAGCACCTACATGTTTCAATTAATGCAGATTTCATCAAGGCTTTAATCATTTACTCCTTTCTAGGATTCTCACCTGATCTTTAAGAGCATGAGCTGTTGGTGTCTTATGTCCAATCTATTATATATGAGTGTTACAGAGCTTGATAAAGATGAAGCTTCCTTTTACAAAAATGGCATTTTTCCAGTAGCGGAGATTACTTTAGAAGACATTTTGAGCTTTTCAGTAAATTGGTTGCAAATCATTTTGATGTTTAGAGTGCTGGGTGCAGGGATAGTGACAGGTTCTGACAAGGCAGAAAGTGCTGTGGCATTATCAGTAAGCCATGGAAATGATCCTGAAAAGCAATGCTACATTACTTAAATGGAAAAAGTGCTGTTGAGACTTTCACAATCTGTTCACAGAGGGCTTATAAACAGAGAGGTGAAATCAGCTGAAAAAAACTATTCAGTAAGAAGTATACACACCCGCCTCCTGCCTGAAAGTATATTCAGGTGTTCTGTCAGCCAAGTAACAGACAGATTTTTAAAAGAAAATAGAGAAGCAGTGTTTCTCAACTAACTGTAGAAAATTCCCAGAGATGACATGTGATTAATTTGAGCAGGGTTTTGAGTATCAGGAGGGGGTCTACATGAGGGTGGGCCACCTGAGGGTCCTTTCTCAACATTCATGCATCCAGAACAGCATTGCAATCTTAAGGTCATCTCCTGGACCAGTGGATGTCTGCCTGACTTTACTCTGTGTGCAACAGTAATCTTCTATATTTCCAGTCACTCTATAAGTGAAGTGAAGTTTACCTTGGGCGCCACATCTTTTTGAACACAATGCCAACACAGCAATACACCCATTCACCCCATGTTCTTGTGGTAAGTACCTACTGCTGATGCCTGAAAGAGAGGCCGAAACAAGTTAGGAGTATAAAAATGTGGACAAATTTATTCAAGGCCTTCAAGGTACATTCGGGCAAGCGAGAGTCCCCCCAGGGACTACACCCAAAATGGACGACTGGTCACAAGCCCTTCACCTTTTACAAGTTCTGTCCCATTAGCATATTGGCCCCTAATTCTCCTATCACACCTTCCAGTGATGATGTTCACCACCCCAGCCCTGCCCCCCTCCATCTTACAGTTGTTTACATATTTTCAGGCCCTAAGGCAATGCATATGCCCTTGTATCTGCATTCAGAGAGCCTTGTTTTGGCTAAAGGTGTTGGGAACAGAGCATTTTAGCACTTTGTAAGAAGCCCTAAACTGCAGCAAGTTACAGATGCATGAAGAGGAAAAAAACTAGAAATATTCAAAGGCATCACTGCCATTCTGGTGACCATTCCAACATAAACACGAAAAAATTTCTAACCTTCCCGTCTAGAATCTGGAGAAACAAATACTTACTAAATTTAATGAAAACAAATAATAGATTCATAGACTCAGATTCATAGATTCATTTATTCATAGATTCATAGAGCCATCGATTCATAGAATCATGGAATGGCTTGGGTTGGAAGAGACCTTTAAGACCATCTAGTTCCAACCACTCTGCAAAGGTCAGTGACACTTGCCGCTAGGAAAGATTGCTCAAAGCCTCATCTGATCTGGCCTTCAGCAATTCAGGGATCAGGCATCCACAACTTCTCTAGGCAACCTGTTCCAGTGTCTCACCACCCTCACAGTAAAGATTTTATTCCTAATATCTAATGCAAACCTACTACCTTTCAGTTTAAACCCATTCACCCTTGTCCTGTCACTACATGCCATTGTGAAAGGTTTCTCTGCATCCTTCTTCCAGGATCCCCTGAGGTACTGGAGGGCTGAAGGTTATGAAACTACAAGCTAAACTATGATGCATATGTTTTATACAGATGTACACATTTTATTCACTAGCATAGGTGGCTAATTTATCTGTTTTAGGATATTGACCGATGAAAAACACTTGGTAAAATCTAGATTGGAGTTTTTCACTGTGTTCACTTTCTGTGATAGTAAAGATGGCAACTACTGGCAAGCTGTAAACACATTTAAAAACAACAAAAGTATTCATTAAGCTCAAAACCCAACAAGATTCAGTCCATAATACACATGCATGCCACGTCGCACCAACAAAAAAACCTCAACAAATGCTAATCTATTTATGAAGTGCTTGCATTTTCCAAGGAAGAGGTCACTGCATGACTAATCAATTATATTTTTGTAATTATAAAGAGAACAGCAAAAACCCCCAAGAGACTGCAAAAACTGTCTTAAAATTAAGCTAGTCCTTGGTTCTGACAGCAGCTTGGTTTGCAGGTAGATGATGGTGCTTTGTGTGGCCCCTGGGGTGAGAAAGTATGGTTACTGTATTGAGATCCTGTGAGTGCCTGTGCCCTCTGAGCTGCCCCAAATCCACAGCTGACCCATGCCCTGTCAGGATCATGCCTGTGCCTGAGGCTGGCTCCTTAGCATTTCTTACCTGTCCATAAAATGCACATTTGCACCTGTCACAGGAGATTCTTCCTCATTAATGCACCAGCTGATAACAGTATCCTTACTATCCATGCTTGCTGATTGAGGAAGAAAGCAAAAGTCAACACATATTTTGGGTGGCAGAGCCTAAAAAGGATGCCTGTTGACTGATGCAATATGAAACTGATATTTCTTAGGGAATGAAAGTAACACAGTACTACTCAGTTCATTTCGGAATATCTTATCTCAGTAGATGAAATCAAGGATGAAAATTCTTTATACGTATGTTTATATATATAAAAACATACGTGTGTATATATATATATATATACACACACACATGTTTTCATATGGTAAATATTAGGTACAAAATTGAAGTTTTCCCAGAGGTGTAGATTGTGGATGCCCCACCCCTGGAAGTGTTCAAGGCCAGCTGGATAGGACTTTGGACAAGTGGAAGATGTTCCTGTCTCTGTCAGGGGAGTTGGAACTAGATGATGTTTAAAGTCTCTTCCAACACAAACCTTTCTAGGATTCTATGAAAACAAAGGTAAAAAAGAAGAAAAAGTAAATTAATTCATCAATAGGGCATGCCTGTGGAATAAGTCTGGTTTTAGCCATTATATAGGGTTTTTCCACTGGTCACCTCCATCAGTTATCAAAGCTGAGGGTTTACCTCGAGTGTAATTGTGCACTCTGACTCTGCTTCTAAGAAGCAATTTTTTTGGGGTACTGCCCTCTAAATGACTGCAACTTCATTCAATAACCATTGTGTCAAAATTCACTCTTCTACACACTTTTTTATCCTTCACCATCATCTTTCTAAGGACTCATATTGTTTTTCATTTTGAACGTCAATAAAATACAAAAAAATCATGTGAAGTACTTACAGGGAAAGAAAATATGATAAATATGTAGATATGCACTTTTATTATCTCTGTGCTATCTCTTTCCTTCACAAGGTTATCTGTTTGACACATCTTATAATGCAAATGTGCTTGAACACTTTCTTCAGCTTTGTGTTGTATCTTTCTTATTTCCTCAGTAAATTTAAATTAAGTTTTTTTTTAAAAGCATGGTTGTGTTCTTGATTATTGGAACGAACACTTACATTTATTACATAATTTATAAATTATATATCAGAAGAACTGTACAAATCTTTTATTAATTTCTGTAGCCCTCATTTTTGTCTTTTCAAGGCAAAGCATGGATTTTAATACAAGCAGAATGGAATATGGGAAAGGTAAGTTAGACTGTTTAACAGCAGTTACTAATATTCTATCTCTTAGAAAGCCCCTTTAAAATTTTGACTGCACAAACCACATAAGAATCTGATTTTATGACTATGCTAAATTCTTCTTAATAAAGGTTTAGAGGCATAGAGAAAGGAACATGAAAAAGGGAATAAATCCACAGAACTAATTACATACTGATAATCTAAAGACCACATTTTTTCATAGGCTACTGTCAAAGAAATAGTATTATTTCTGAAGACCCTGACTTACTACAGAAGAAAATAGGCTACTGCAGTTGGACAGGACTTACAATGATCATCTAGTCCAACAGTAGGCACATACTTAGAGAAAAAAAGGGCCTGTTTAAGGGATTCTGATTGTCTTTTCCTTGTGCAGTCTTCCCCAAGAGTGAAGTTGGCTGCAGAAGTTCCTGCCCTTACTGTCCCTCTCTTTGAGGAGGCTGTGCACTGACACCTCTGCTTTTCAGCCGGCTGCCTGCAGGATGGACTGTAAATCAGATCAGAGAAATATCCTGAATTAAACAAGAAGTTTGGAAGTTGCTTTCCAAGTCGTATTCCTCATGTGGCTTACAGCACAACTGAAAACAAACAGTTGCATTGGTGCAACTGAAATCAGTGAATCTCCGCAGAGGAGCTGGTCACAAGAAACAGGGAAAGAGAAAGAAACTGTCTTTGTACAGCTTTTATTCCTGATGGAAATATATCATGGAATGGCTACCCTGCCTCAGGGAGAGGGATGTGCCAGGAAACAAAGAGCCCAGCAGCACAGACTCCCTGTGCCATACGCACACTCAGGACAGGAATTCTTGCTTCCCAGCAAGGTAGTACTATTTCCTTCCTGTACACACTCATTTAGCCATCACAGGTGCCTTGAAAGAGCAGGAGGGTAGAGAGTACTATTCTACTACCTATAGTAGAATTAATTGAGATGCTGGTTTAATTTGTTGAGAAAAAGAAACTTTGTTCCATCTTTTGAAAAGCAGCACTGAAGCTTTCATTCATCTGCTTTTCATCCAGTGTTCTTTTCTGGCCTTCTTTCTGTTTCCTGCCACACAATGCAGTATTACTATGAAAGCATTTAAAGTAATGACAACTATATTAAGAACACATCACTTCAGAAAAAAATTGACCATTTTTCTGTGTGTAGGCAAAAAAGGAACAGAAATTTGCTTGAATTATGAAGGCCACACACACACACTGGGCAAGTGTTGCGTGATCTCTGAAAATTATCTAATTGAGCCACAGCTGGAGAGAGTCACACATGGTTGTAGCACTCAGAGTGCCTATGACGCCATTTCTTGTTCTCCACTCCCACACAGTTTTTCAGCCAGATTGCTAAAATAGGAATCTTACAGGATATTGAACACTGGCAAAAGACATGTACTTGGATATCAAAGTTAATATGCTAGTCTGTCAAGTCTTCCTATGCATACTCCACAGAGGAACAGAGAAATACTTCTTCAGAGTCAGATAAATTAGGATCTCGATGTGTATGATTTAAATCTCACTTTGGTGAAGCCCTTTTTTTCCTTTCCATTGGAGACTCAAGGGAAATTGAACAACTAATGTAGAAACAGTCATTACCTTACTAAAGATAGCCCTTGTTCGAGGAGCACACGTGGGCATGCACGTAGGCACAATTTCAAGTGCACGGGTAGCCACTGAAGCATTTTTAAATGCATTAAAGCATGTCTGAGCATCTTGTTAGGTTGTGTCCAGTGAACCAAACTCAAACACTAAGAATTTTGAAAGTTATTTTGTCTGGGCACCCAACTGACTTTGGGGAGTGCACCAGTAACATGGGCTTCTGGTTCTCTGTGTTCAGCTTGAAAACTTGGTTTTAATGTCTGATCTCAGGCCAAGAGAAGTTGATGGAAGTTTATACTCTGAAGTTGGATTCTTAGGGAGCAACTCTTACATTTCTTGCCCAGCTATGGGCCAATAAAATGACCAAAGAATGTAGGACAGCTTTCAAAAACATTATAAAGAAAATAAAAAAAAAAAGAATGAGAACTACAGAGAGGAAAAAAAAATCTAAGAATTGGGAAAATGGCTTTCAAGTTAAATATTGTGCTATGCATTTGGCTCTGTGACATTTATAAATATTTACTACTGTATTAAAAAATAGTTAGACTTTAGTATAACCACAACTGGTGTTGAATTGAAATGAGGGCCAATCAGACCATATATTTAATGTCATTAACCAAAGAGAATATGAGCTACTATCCCTGTGTCATAGAATTATACCTCTCCACCATGAAATGACTGATTCTGAATTTTTTAGAGATTAACAAGTCAGGAGAAATATTGAAAAATGCTTTTTTGAAAAGCAAGAAGTGTCATAACTTTCTTGCTATTAATCTTTCATATCCTTATACTATTTGTTACATGCTCTAGCACACATAAATATAACTCAAGGCATACAACACTTTCTTGTATAATGCAGTATAATGAGTCTTTAAAGTAAGAATCAATCTGTTTGAATACAAGGTAGCAGATGTGTATTCACTAAGATGAAAGAAAGACTTCTCTCACCAGTGCATAGAAAATTTATGCTTGTAATTCCTCCAAGAGGATGGAGAAGAAATATTCATGAACAGAAGGCACAATGTAGTATGATATAATTGATCAATCTAATTCTGAAACCCAAGAATTTCTGTGCTCATCCAGGTATTGCTGTCAATGTTTTGAAAACTTTTCTTCTCTAATTCTGTTCCTCAGTCTTCCCAGTCTAATCATCTAGGATTCAGATTGCCAGAGAAGGAATGTGGAATGTACATGGGGTGTGCTGAATGCATGCAGACATCCTGATGGACCTAAAATAATTTATATTTAGAGAGATTATTATGGTGGATGGTTTCACTCACTTCTTTTTAATTGTAAAGTGCATAAATGAATATATCATAAAAATAATTATTAATATGAAAAATAAGCATGTCACAAAATGCTCCTTTCCTTGTTCATCCATCCATTTAATGCAAGGTAATGATGTAACATATTTGTCTTTATTTCCTATCTATGCTTTAGGGACTTTCTACAAGAATTGAGAGATTAAACCATATACCTTGTGTGCAAGTGGGGGCTGAACCTTCTCCTTCCAGGGAGCATTAACTCTCTCTGACAGTCTTTCCAGCCTCTAGGCTGACAGGTACTCTAGGCTGCTTTAGAAGATCTTCCACTTTGCATGGGAGCAGTCACCTTCCACCGGGAGCTTTGCATCTGACTTCAGTGAGGTTAGGGTTTGAACTTAGCATGTAATTCTAATTTGCTACTGAAAATAAGACTTTGGATGGAAGGTCATTTATGTGGTTTTAATATATGGATGTGTAGCATTTTGTGAAAAAAAAATGCTCTCTTCACTCATCTTTCAGTAGTAAAATGAGGCACAAGCAAAATCTGATCTGAATTATCTCTTGCACTTAAACAGAAGGAAAAACTGACATTTTACAAACATTTACATTGTCAGAATATAAAAAAAAAGTCACAATTAATGCCAGATCAATATCCTTGCTTTAGATCTTTTGACAAGTAATTGCCCCCCCCCCACTCTTCCAAGTCTTTGCTTCAACTTCCCCCACCTCTTCTGCCACATTTTAGGATTTGAAATTAAAAGCATAAATTATATGTTGTAGCTTGGAGCTAAAAAGTTATTCTGTCTCTGAATGTTCTTTTAGAACCACAGCCAGCCAAAACTAATTCAGCACAGTCTCACTGAAGTGCTTGGAGCAGTCTGTCTAAACAGCACAGGCCTTCTTAATTTACCCAACGCTCACACTGCCTCTGATTAGGATGAAAGTGACTGTGCCATTGAAGAAAAAAGTAACTTGACTCTTTCAAGCAGCAGTTGAGAGAGTATGAAAACTTGCACAGATCAGGCTTTTAGACCCTGCTCAGCTCCATACATTTAACCTTCCTGAGGGCCTAACAAAACATTTGAGGGAACAGGAAATCTTCCCTGTTTGTATAGCTGCTGGACATCAGATGCTGTGTCTGCCCTTGTGCAGACCTGGCTGTTATTCGATATCAGTCACAAACCAGATCATTTTAGCGGACTGGCTCCTCACAGTCCATCTTGGGTCATCTCCATGAGCAAGCTGAAGGATTTCTGAACTGTCCCATGCTCCTCTTGCACTATCATTTACTCTTCAAAAGCAGACAGTGCCAGGGATCTCACAGGAAAGCACAGGAAAGCTTCCTGCTTGCAATCCCATAAAGCTCTCTACCACAGCAGTCCTTTGCAGGGGGAGACAGTTCAGGTTTTGCTCACATGTGCAATTCTCTTTTCACACTTCTAACGAAAATCTATGCATGTAGAATTTTAACTTGAGATCTAAAGTGCTGGAATATGGTACTGAGGCACAGACAGGAGGTGCTGGAATGGTGATTACTTGTGCTTGTCAGTTATAACTACAGCCATAATGGTGCATTGGATGAGTCAAGAAAGAAAGACTGAACAAATATAGAATTAGAGCTTCTAGTAAAAGCTGACGGCATCAATGGGAAAAAGTTAGGTTGCATTTTCTAACCTTGGGGTTCTTGACTTTTGCAACTTTAATAATATTGTTTTATTTAGAACACAAAAAAAATTACTGTGTCATTATTTTCTACAAACTATGTAAACAAATCTGTCATGAGTAACCACTTTATATTTGTAATCTATGTGATCAATGATTTATTGGCCCACCTGTTGATAAAAATAAAAATAAAAATAAAAGTATTTTGTTCTTAAATTATGCCTGTTCTACAGTAAAAAAAAAAAAAAATCATTCAAGGTGGTCTGCTTAAATTATTAAGTGTGTGAAACAAAAAAAAATTAGAAATAAATAGAACTTTTTTTCTTCTTCAAAAGAGTTTAGCTTAAGTGTGACATAAAAGCTTCATTGGTATTTATTTAATCTGATTTGTTTTCCCTGCTGTTAAATCTGATTTTATATAAATGTAGAAGGGTAAATAGATCTCAGAGATCTAAAACCTCAAAATAATAGTGAAAATACATGAAATGTATATGGTTAATGATATTATTCTAGTGAAAACACATGAAATTGGTACGGTTAGTTATATTTTTCTTGGATAATATGCCTTTTAAGTATGCTGGAGGACTTAGAGATAAGTACTCGAAATGCTAGAGTCCCTGTTTTGTTACCAAGATTTTCACAGAATTTTTTTTATTCAATTTACTTTCATATACCTAAACAGTTGAAGCAAATTTGGTCCATTAGGGAAGTTGCAAAAATAGTTATTTTATGATTATAATAATACATAAAAATAATGAAGGGAAATTATTTTGTATTTTATCCATGTGCTGGAGAGAAATTCCATCAACAGAAATCTGTGCTTTTTGAGATGCTTCTGTTTCCTCTCTCATATGTTCCCATGGAAGCATTAGTCTGGAATGAAAATGGAGAAGAGAAAGGATGTAATTTAAATCTTCACAAGAGAGTCAATTTAAAATATGAAAAGTTCACAAATCAATAGTATTAAAACAGTTATTGAATTTAAATATTAATAAGATGGGAGGAATTGATGGACTGGAACCAGAGCTACTTCAAATAGAGCACATTATGTAGCCAAACCATTAGTTGAAATAGGAAATCTAATTTTCTTACAACTAATGTACCTACAAATTGGAAATACGCTGTTGTGGTTGTGATTCATAAAAGTAGGGAGTAACTTCACTCTTCCATTTCACTTAACTCAGTCAGTGCCTTGTACACTTTATATCTTCTTTCTGACACTGTGATAAAGTTTAGTACTAGGCACAAAGGGACCTCCAAATAATCTACTATCTATGAATTGCGTGTAATTGCATATCATCATACACAAAATTTAAATGAGGAGCCTTGCCCTGTACTACTGAAATCAAGTTGGCTATAAACACCACAGCATAATTCCTTTGGCTTTCCTGTCACATCACTAACCATGTTACTATGCCAGAAAAGATTTAGTCTCATTATTTTCTTCAGCAGAATTGTGAAGGCTTCATGTCATTGCACTGTATCACTAAAGAATGTTACTTCATTACAATTTTTGTGGGACAGGGTTTAATTTTTTTTTTTTTAACTGTGACAATGAAACAGATAAGAAGGCATATAACAGAGAAATGTCACAAAGGTGCTATGTACATATGAGTTCTATTGTCTAGTTCCATGATTTCAGATTGATTAGGGTTGTTTTTGGTTTTGTTGGGGTTTTTTTTGGTGGCTTTTTGTTTTATTTATTTTTAAGTTTCCTCAAAAAACAAACTACAGAATAGTGTTTCAACTTTTTTTTAGGAAAGAAACAAACACTAAGAATTATTTTTCAACACACAGCCAAAAAAAATTAGATTTTTGTGACATGAAAAAAGCCTGTATGTGTATTAGAAGCTCATTTTAGAACAGACCTATGGTAAGAGTGTCTATAAGTGCACGTAAATAACTCTCAAGAATATATAAGCAATTTTGGTGTTTATTTCACCATTAAAACATACCACTGCACACTGTACTCTTAACCTGGAATATATAGTCAGATTTTCAGTGAGAGCTTCTGGGTTTATTCTTCCTGATCTGGCAGTAATTCTTTAAATTTATGAGTATCCACGCAATGCCCCAGCTACTTAAACATTTGAGTATCTGGGCTGAGAATGTTTGTTATTCCTGAAGTCTTTCACAACCTTACTTCACATCTGGATGAGGAAAACAGACTTACCTCAGGATGAGTCACTCATCTGCTCACAGGATGTGATAATATGGTTCGTCTGCTTTTTCTTTGTTCTGCTATTTTTTCCCCTTTTATTGAGTTAATTAGTGTTGTAGGATCTAAAGGTCATGAGCAAAATAATGCATGAAACACTGCAATGGGCTGTTGCCCTTTGCTTCCTAGGGACCAGAGAAATTCAGATTACGAGGTGAGCAGCTCTGGTGCTGGCAAAATTCACAGCAGAGCAATCCAGTCTGGTTCAGGGGGGTTTCTCAAACCAGAGGAACCACTGGGGAAACTGGGAGAGCCTCCAGGAGCCCATAGCTTACACAACAACTCCTCTTCTTTGAGCATATGGACAGGATAACAATCTTACACGAAATGGTGTAGTGATATATTTACATTCAGGGTTGCCTTCCCGCTAGAGCAGAGCTATGTCAGCCCATGGGAGTCAAAGTGGTGTAGTGACTGTGCTTGCTGTGCTGAAAAAGGCAATTCCCTTGCTGGTGCTTGGCTTTGTCATTCTGTGAAGTCCAAGGTCTGATTGAAGGCTTTGGTGAAGTCTACACCAAAGTTTACACCAAAGTTTGCACTATGCCAAAGTGCCAGGTATTCAACTCTTCCCTCCCCCCCATTATACTGGACATAGTTTCTCCACAGGTTTGGTAGAAGCGTATCGTAACACAGGCATGGACAGCCTTGTTTAAAACTGCTTTGGCTCTTAGTTTCAACACTGTGAACTTTTCTTTTGCTAAGAACTTGAATCTCTCTATGTTCATGTTTCTTTATATTTCCATCGTGACCCATTGAGTCCTGCTCTTATTTGTTATCCAAAGTCCCTGCTGTGCCTAAATCTATGTTGTTTCAATTTTAACTTTTTTTTGTTTTGCAAAATTTAGACAAATTTTTCTCATTAATGCTTTTGATATTTACATCATCATCACATATAATTTTTCTTTTTTTTTGTTATTACAAATATGTATTCGAATTCTAACATATGGAGAACATAAGAAAATAAAATGTGTGAAATAATGAATGCTTATATCCAAAACATAAAGTCAGAATGAATATTGATATCATTTGACTATATGATAATATATATGATAATGCAGCAGATGACAAGATTAATATTAATCAGCCTACAAGTAGAATAGCCTACACTCATAAATAAACCACTTTGAAAGACAAATGAAATGAAGTAAACACACAGATTATGATCAATTCATGCTCAACTGAAAATCAGAATAGATGGAGTGTTCTCAGAAGGTAATAATAAAGAAGAAAATAATAAAAAGGCTGAGTTAAAAAATTGGAAGCATCCTGAGCATCCATGACTCTGGATGGTGATCAAATAAAAATCTCTAAAGTTACAATTTTAAAATTACTATTCCTTAACAGATATAAAATATCACTTGTGGCTCCTGCAAAACTACAATTCATAACTGAAGAATTAATTTATCAAGGCCACCTGGAATGATGGTTCCAAAACTGGGATTCAGTAAGACAACCCCTCGGGTAAAGTAGCAAATGCACTTCAGTCTTACAAGGTCCATGTAGTCCATGGATAATCTGGCCTCTTGCCTTCAAACGATAGCAAGAGATAATAAGACTTCTGAAAATAGAATTAGATGTGCATCACGAAAAATAAAATATAACAATTTTACATCCTGACACACTAAAGAAATGGGAATGACAAAAGCAGAGACAAAAGTAAAGTGGTAATAAAATTATAAGGTTGACTGGATGCTTGATTTTTTTTCCTTTAAATTTCTCTGTACACTGTGGTGGGAAGACCTTGGCTGAATGCCAGGTGCCCACCAAGCTCTTTTATCACTCGTCCCCTCAGCAAGAGGGTGGGAAGTAAATAAGGTGGAAAAAACTCAGGGGTAATGAAAAAGGCAGTTTAATAAAGAAAAAGCAAAATCTGCACACAAAAACAAGGGAAAACAGAAGAATTATTCTCTACTTACCCTCAGTAGACAATGTCTAGTTGCTTTGCAGGAATTAAGGCTTAAGAACATTCAACACTTACTCTGGAAGACAAATGCCATAATAACAAAACACAAGCACATCCTCTCCCTCCCTCACCTACCCTGCAACTTCTCTTAGCTTTTTTTGCTGATCAAATCTCATATAGTATGAAATATCCCTTTGGTCACTTTGGGTAAGTTGTCCTGGTTGTGTCCCCTCCCAAGTTCTTGCCCACCCTCTCCTACTGGTGTTGGGGGGGTGTTGGAGGGAGAGCCTTGATGCTGTGTGCGAGCAGAGCTCAGCAGTGGCCAAGAGTTATATGTCAACAGCTTTCTAGCTAGAGATGCCAAGATCACCACTGTGAGGATTGCTATGGGAGAAATCAGCAAAACCCAATACCTTCACCATGAGCCTTTTATGTTAACATGTGGGTGAATTCCATACACCTCAGATGACTCTATATTCCTTTCAAGGAATGCTGTGAAATAATGCTGGTTTTTTCTACCCTGTGGAACCCATTTGATTTGGAAGCCATGTAACTTTAGAGTTGATTCTGTGGAAAGTACTACATTTTTTGAAAAGGAAGAGCATCTAACAAACCTGGGAACTGAAGAAACCTCCTGTTGACCAACTGTGTCAATCAAGAAAAAAGTAGGTTATACACAGTCAGGTTTAGTCTCAAGTTAAAATTTTGTATTTCATCCCTTAGCAACAGAAAGACTTCACTTCTTAGGATAAAACACTGTGGCAAGAAAGAGGCTAAGCATTTATAATTTACAAGCATGGTGAAAATTGAGTCTTTAATATCCAAGGACATATCAACAAACAGAAAATGTAAGCAAACAAGCTCAGTCTAGCCATAGTTGTCTGAAATGAGCCAGGTCATGACAGCTTGGTGAGGATGGGGACTGATTCCTCTCAAGAGAAAACACAGGCACATGAGCAGCAGCTGTAGCATGGCTGTGGTTCTTGGCATTTGTGCTAAGCAGAGCAAAACATACACACACACACACAGATACACAGCAAGTGCCCGGCTGCAGCAGAGGACAGCTCTCTGCTGATGTGGTCCTCTGGGTCCAGCTGTATCAGCTTTGTTACATGACTGATTGAATGGGGCTGCATATTAATTGCATCTCTCATGTGTCCATCATCATTCACGGAAACATGGCTGCTACACTGAGTGTGAGTGCATGTGTTAATATCTTCAGCAAAGAACTCATCAGCCAGTAGGAGAATCACCAAAGCAGCTAAAAGATGAAGTCTTATTTACTTGAGCTGTGGAAGCTCATACCCACATGACAGCTCAGATGACAGTCATACCATATGAGTCAGGCAGGCGAGAGTATGTCTCTGCTACCCAAATGATTTTAATTGCAGTAGAGCCCTGCTGATCTTTTTTGTTGTGTCTGTAACAGACTGATTGGCGACATGGGCAGGGTTAGACTGTGTAGCCAAAAGTAATTAATTTTATTTTGCCAGTTGTGGGGAATTTTAACCTTAACATCAGAGAGAATGTGTGTGTCACTTCTGATGCGTGCAAAGTTAGTGAAGGATAAAGAAAAGCTGCAGGGAGGGAAGGAATCAATGGCAAAACCAGTGTAACAGAAAAGCAGAATATACAGACTGTAGGCATTTTAGTCCTGTTTATATTGCTTTAGAGTACTGACTACTTGCAATCAACACAACGAAAACTGCTGAACATGAAAGTCAGCTGAATAGGGAATAGGTTATTTACCATGTTAGTAAAGAATTCTTCTATTTACTTTTTCAGCTTTCCATTATTATAGCATCTTTCCTTTTTATTTATAAGAGGCTGAAGAGCTCTGCATTGAAACATAATTGGTTATGGCTGCTAGCCACCTGACAAAGTTAATTATTGATTGTCTGTGCATTGGTCCTGCGAGAGAATCCTGTGTCTATACAAATTAGTTGCAGGCAAATGTCTCATAAAACAGTCAGAATAAATCCTTTATACATTTCTAAACAGAGTTGTGATAGATTATTGGGTTTTTTGAGGGAAAGGGCAAAGTGTAGTACTAATCTGCTATTCATGCATGACAAGGCTTCTTCACCACAGAACTCAATTCAAATCAAAGGGTACAGGCTTTAAGGAACTGAATTTACAGATGATTCTGGTGGGTAGTGACTATTTTCAAACCCATTCCACTTTAATAAGTCACTGGTGCAGAGTGGATTATTTCAGGTTTTGAAAGACTGGGATTGTCGTATTTCTGGTATTTAATTCTAAAATTCATTCCTTTCCTTACATTTTGAAATAAAGATATTTTTAAAGTATTTATAATCATGGATTTTATGCCTTCAGATAACAAATTTTCCCTTCAATCTTCAATCTCAAAAAAATTAAGAGACTCACATTTGCAAAGTGTTTAAACACTGAATACTTATGGAACATTTGAAAGGACCAAGTCAAGACTTTGCTTAAATCCATCCACACAAAGTTCGCATGAAACTAGATGAAAACTTCCATAGGATTCAGGGTATTATGAGATCCAGATATTGTCTTACTAGCATTCAAAACTACAGACTTAAATACTTGTTTGGCAATTCCTTAGTCAAAAACATTTGAAAATACTACCTTTTTTTTTTTTTTTTTTTTTTTTTTTTCTGAGATAATTTACCCGTGGTGAATCACAAGACATAAATGAAGTAATAGAGACAAGCTCTTAGCTTTAGTGGCGAACCAAACTTCAAAGAGGTGGAGAAATCCCTGTTTAGTAAGGCTGTTAACACATCATTTTACTCTGCCTGCAGAAATTTCTGTTCTCACTCCCTTACCAGCTCTTTGTCACTGTCCCTTTCCACACAGGTTGCTGCCCCTGGAAATCGACCACTCATCTGAACCTTTCCGCTAAGCTTCGGTTCAAATGAAGTTGGGAAGGTTAAAATGTTGCACCGGGAGGCAGGCTGGAACAAAACAGTATTTTTTTGCTTGCACAGCTGCAGTCAGAGGGGGATGTGTGAACAAGCCTTAAGGCTCCACAGCTGCTTCCCAGAGTTATAGTAGCCTGGTCTTCTGCTCATGCAGATCGCTGCCATTGCACAAGAGAAACAGTGGGTGAGAAGGCAATAATGTGTCTAGCAGGACATCCTTTGATCCTCCCTCTCCCCGATTCCCACAAAATCCTTTAGTTCTCCTTGAGCAGGGACTTTATACTAAATCCACTGTGCAGAGACCACCTGACAACTCAGAAGTCAAGACAGAGTTTATGAACTACCTATAAAAATTATAAATTTCAGAAGGAATATTTTCTTGCTGAAAAATTCAATTGCTTAGGTATAAATCTTCATGAATGTGTCACAGATACTTCAATATTATTGTTCTTCAGCACTGTTGTAAGAATTGTACAGAAATGTGTCTTAGGCTTATAGGTAAAACCTTGAAAACATGACAAAAAAGCTTTGAAATCAGATACTTAAGAAAAATTACTACATCTAATGGTATTAAATTTGCCCCATCTCCCCACACCAATGATCACATCATTTGGGTGTATATAACACTTGAGGTTTAGAGTTTACAATATTATAATAATAACAAAGTTGCTCCAAGTACTTGAATTTTCAGCTTTAGTTTAATTTGGAAGTAGATTCTAAACAAAGAAAATCCCCAACATGCACATTATGTTGAATAGCAGCAAATTGTTTTAGAGAAAGAAGCATAAAACTCATCTCTGGCCTTGTTTAATATGTGCCTGTCTGTATATTCTTAGTGAAATCAGTGAAAGAGCACTGAGATAGGGAAAACAAAGCAAGTAATTTAATTATGCAAAATATACAGCTAGGCACAAATAAAAAAGTGATAAAAATAGCATGAAACTACCTTTTTTTAAAATTTATTTTCTTTTCTAACATTTTAGGGAAGTTTTCAGCTTGAAATGTCTGAAAGAGAGTGGAAAAGTTTCAATGCTTAGCTGACTCTAGACACTGAAATCCTTAAAATTCTGCCATTGCTGCAATCAGGTCAGTGCTTCAACAATGTAAATTTGTGAAAAAATTTACAACCACACTGAGCAGAGTGAAAAGGCAAGCAGTATGTGTCTATTTCTGATATTGATTCAGCCATCTTTTGTTTAGGGACAATCTTGAAAGATCAGCTGTTCACCATACTTTATAGTCAAACTGAATGATCTGACATTATATTCAAATATTTCTCATATGATAGAAATCAAAGAATATTCACAGCATAGAAATCCCTTTTAGAGAGAAAGCATTAAGTTTTAATATATATATTTGTTCACACCCATTAAAAATCTAACTTCTTTAACTATCCAAAACAGTTGAATCTTAATGCCCATAAAAATACTGACGGTGTCTGAATGCCTCATTCTGGATTGACTGTTATTACCAAATTTACTGTCAAGCAGAAATTTTAGAAATTAACTCCCTGTTCAAAGTAAATATAGTTGTGCAGGAGTCTGAATTTCTTTTCTTACTAATTTCTTTGCTCTATAACTCTTTTGAAATCAGAATTGCACTCTCTTTACACAGTTCAAGTGGGATTTACTCATAATTTCTGACAAGACATATAGCAAAAAAATCTTAGGAAAAAAATCTCTCGTAGCATATGCTCTTAGACCAAAGGAGTGTGAATAAAGCTAACTATAAACCAACTGACTTCGGTATTTTAATTTTTAACAATGTCTAACTTTTTCCAAGCTTATCACAAAATTTTCAGAAAAATTTGTAGAATAGAGGCAAATAGTTTTCGCTTTCTGCTAGGATTTCCAATTCAGTTGACTGAGAAGAAAGTCAGAGTGAAATATCATTGCTTTGTTTAAAGATCCTGAGCAGTACCTGCCAGGCATATTATTATAACAATGAACATTCTACAAAGAAGCAATGTTCATTCAAAATAGGTAAAATGCTTGATAACATAATGGCTGTGTTTCTGACTGTGAAATTCACAGAAGTTTCTTATCAATACAGGAGTAAACTTGTTTTGAGATCTTGTCCTCTGTGCTGGTTTTGGCTGGTGTAAAGTTAATTTTCTTCCTAGCAGCTGGTATGGGGCTATGTTTTGGATTTGTGATAAAAGCAGTGTCGACAGCACACCAAGGCTTTAGCCATGGCTGAGCGGTGCTTACACAGAGTCAAGACCTTTTCTGCTTCTCACACTCCCTGCCAACGAAGTGGCTGGGAGTGCACAAGGAGCTGTGTGGGGAAACAGCTGGGACAGCTGACCCCAACTGGCCAAAGGGATATTCCAGACCAAATGGTGTCCATGCTCACCATATAAACTAGAGGGAAGGTTGGCCAGGGGCTGCTGTTCAGAGACTGGCTGGCTATTGGTTGGTGGTAAGCAATTGTTTTTCTTGGGTTTTTTCCTCACTTTTTAAAATTAATTTTCCTTTTCATTACATTATTAATATTATGTTATTATCCAGTTATTAAACCCTTCTTATCTAACCCATGAGTTGTTTCATATTTATCCTTCAATCCTCTTCCCCCATGCTGCTGGGTTTGAGGGGAGAGAGTGAGTGGCTGTGTGATGTTTCATTTCCAGCTGATATTAAACCAGAACATCCTCATTCCTTTTCTCCTCTGACTGTCTCCTTCAGCTTCACAATGAAATTTTTCGCTGTGAAGTTGCTACTGACCTAGCATCCATTGTGGAGGATTGATGTGTATCCTTAAGAGCTTTAGAGGAGTAGAAAAGACTGAAGTGATTCTTCTTTCCAATGAGATAAGACACTGTGCAAGTTCATACCAGCATTTTATCTTTGCTTTTTACTTTTACTGAGGATCAGAACTGCAGCTGTTACAGAATTGTCAACGGGATGTTGGATCATGCAGAAAAAAACACCACAGTTTAGGTTCTAAATCTAAATCCCAGCTAAAGTCAGCCAAATGGAGGAAACTTCAACACTGAAACAGTGCTTCTTTATAACAGTGTTTCTAGTTCTATTTTTTCTAGTAGTTAATGATGAAAATGATGGATCGGGCCCGTAAGATCAAAATATCTGGGAGAACAGAAATGCAGAATTCCAGACAGATGGGTAAAAGCAGTCAGCTTACTGCTGTTATGAGTTACTACTGTCTAGTAACTGAGATCTAGTAAGTCCATATTTGGAATGACAGCTGAGAAATAAATCTCATTAACATAAACCACCATGATGGAAGGAAAGAGGGAAAGGCTCCAAGAAATATCTGATTTTTGTTGAGATTTTTTTTTAATTTCAACTTTAGTATTCATTTGGTTTGGTTTTATTTGCCTTTACAGGATCCTGCATTAACGTTCTACCGTATAACTTGGTATGTTAATGTTTTTCTTTAAACATTTACACATGTGCTCAAGAAAATTTCTACATTATTTGAAGTACTCAAAGTCTCTAAAAATAAACAAATTTGACCCGTGTAGTAACTTATGGGGCATTTAGGTAGCAATTACTATTTTTCCAAATAATGTAGTCAATGCAAAAATCAAGCCCACTCAGTGTACTATTGGTAAAGGATGGGAGGAAGGAGCTAAGAAGGAATATAGGGATTGGTAAAATCAGTCAAATCACAGACAGAAAAGATTCTGAAGGGTTGTATTTTGGGAATGTTAAAAAGTTTTGAAACTACACCTTTTGTCTTTTAACATATACTTGTTTATGTAAAGACTTTTTCTAATTGAAGTAGCATTCAAGGGGGAGAGGTAGTCTTGTTCACATCCTGAGATCTGACAGTTACTGTGCTCCTGGTTAGCTCCCATACTCACCAGTTCTATCTTGGCACCATGGCAAGGCCTACTAGAGTTTATATCTAGAAATACTGTTCTAGTAGTACTAAATTATTGTCAATTAAAGTGCTTTATAAATATTGAAATTAGTGGAAACTGCTTCTGTGAATATATAAGTGATTTAACATTTTTAAAATCAAACCGGTTTTATCACGTTCCTCAAAGTTTTATATGTTTTCAGTGTAATTATTGATTTGTGCAAGTGTACTTCAGACATAGCAACCTGTTCACCCAGAAAGTTCAAACAGGAAAAAAAAGAAATTAAATTAGGCCACAAAAATCTTGGTTTAATGAAGTAGCACACAAGACCTAAGAGGTGGTATTATTGCTCCCAAAATCCTATACTTCCTTATGAACTGAGTTTTGTGTGAGTTTTCTCAATGCTTTTGTTTTGCACAGATTACGTTAAAACGAACTTTTTATTCAGAAGTGCACACTGGGGTTTTATGTGGGACAACTAGAAAATCCAGCCCAACAAATAGTACATTGAATTTTTTAAAATGCACTACATACACTTTAAGTAAATGATACAGGGATTAGCATGTTGATAATTAAGTCTTTCACCAGACTTCTTTTTTCTGAAGAGTGTGGTATATAAGATGTGTGTATTAAAACTCACAATAGGCACAGAAGTTACTTCATTAACCTTAAATTATGGTGAATTCTTTGAGCCCTGAGATTAGCTCAATTGGTTAGGATATGGTGTTAATAATGTCAGGGTTGTGGTCTCAATCCCCATGTGGGCCATTCAGTTAAGAGTTGGACTTGATGATCCTTGCGGATCCCTTCCAACTCAGAATATTCTGTGAATAAGATATACATTATTTAGGAGTAAATGCAACCCAAAGTTTCTTGTATAACAACTCTCTACTTCTAATTATTAATGAAAAATGTTAATTTTTAAATAAGTCTTAAATATGGCAGAATCTATCTATAACCCTTTTCTATTTAATTTTGATCTAATTTTCTATTTAATTTTGGTTCATATGCATAATTGTATCGTTAATTTTTCACAAATATTTCAAAGCTTTTTTTGCCAAAGAAATCAGTATAAAGCAGAGCAACTCCAGTTAATGTTTGTATCTGAAATGCTTTATTTGATCTGAATTTTTTTAAAAAGTGTAAATGAATTAGGTTGTTTCATTCAGCCAATTTTGGGAGTTTAGCACCTAAATTCCTTTGTCTTCCCTGGAAAACATGTTTAATATGCTGTGTGTGGTTTCTTTGCATGGCTATGAATGTATAATGCATTGCTTGAATGTCACTGGAAATACTACTGATTGAAAATAAAGAACTTGCAGTACAATAAAACTTGTAGTTTCAGCAGATAATATTGCTTGGTCTCTCAGTGGTAGCAGTTTTACTGTAAGTTCACTCTCCGATGAGCTCTGTAAAAGATATATGTCATATCAGATGATGAAAAAAATTCATCGTTGGTAAAGAGCCATTTGGTGGTCAACATGCAACTTGCCCTCAAAATTGAGTTTAACCAGAATTTAAATGGTGTGTGGCTTCTTGCTAACATTGTACAACTGGGAGAAATTGAACAGGGTAGGAAACAAAGATGGCTTTTGCTCTCAGATGAGAGAGGGAAAACTGCTGCAAAGCTCAGGTGGGTTGAACTACTCAGTCATACACAGCCAGCAGCCTGCTTGTGTTGCTATCATCAGCTCGCTCCAGTCAGTTCCACCACTGAACAGTTGAACTCATCAATCTCATGATGATTGCAAGCAAGAGAGTGTAATTAAGACAGCACAAAGCTTTCTTAATCTCATTAATTCATTTTTTCAGATTTTTTTATCAGTATCATGATCTATCTGTTGTCTTTGACTTAAAGTAGATATCAGAAAAAGCAGCTATAAAGGTCTGCGAAACTTGCAGCCACAATTGTTCTGTTAATTTTCATTACATAAGTTGCCATAAAGAAGAAATCCTCAAATATCACCAAGAGGAGATTTCAGAACTAAGACAAAATCAGATTCGCTACACATGGATAACATAGCATGCTGCCTCTTTCACATATCAGTTCATTACTGTATGGAAGCCATGAGAAATACTAGATGGTTTTGTTGTATTTTGAAAAAAAATTAAAGGAATACAGGACAAAAGTAGATTTGTTAAGTGGACTTTTCAATTAAAAAAGATTCTGAGAAAATAGTTCCTGTTTACTCTAGCAAGAAAAAAAAATGGGGTAAATTTACAGGCCTGGAGCCACAATTTGATCTGATTAAAAAAGTGTGTCTGGGGTGATCTGTAACATTTTTTAAAATGGTGAATTCAACAAATGAAGCAAATTTTAATATCAAAACAGGAAAAAAAATTAGTGGAGATTCTCATGGGCTGGTGGATTTCATAATATGAATACTTGGATAAGACTAAAATAGCCTTGTATGACAAGGACCTTAAAAATTAAGATGGTTCAAAAGCTTATATTGACCTTATTTCAGTTTCCAATCATAGCTGGCATTTCATTAATTGCTACTGTAGGGAACGCAGATGTCGGGGTATAGATTATATAGACCCCATCACTCTCAGCACTGAGGAATACTGAAAACAGGAAAAAAGCAAAGTAAGGTAACTTAAAATTACTTTTAAAAAATCCCTCTCTCCTGCTTCTGAAAAGGAAAGCAAACTACAATTTGAAAAAAAAAAATGCAACAGACAACATCCAACCTAACAAGACATAGGGGGCACAGCCTTGGTAGGTAGTCCTGTATAGATACAAACTCCTTAAGCCAAGTTTACTGTGCTGTTGAAGTCACAATGGCAATATCTGATCATTTAGAGAGTTTTACTGTCTGCTTGCAATTTATTATGATGTCCTTTTCTGGTAAAAAAGCAGTGACTGATTCATGTGTACCCATATGCATGGATAAGCAATTTGGGGACAACCTTGCAGACTGAGCAGAGATGCTCAGGTAACTGTAAAATAAAGATTAGAGGTCACTGAAACGAAAGAGGAAGGAACAGTGGAAGCTGAAAGACCACTGGAGGTACTCAGGAAGCAAATGCATCCGTGCTTCATGGCTGTGGGTCCCTCCTTATGGATGTGGATGCTGCGTTCACAGGAGTACGGATGATTGTAGATGTACATGTGACTAGAATGAAAGGACCAAATAACAAGAATAGCATTTAGTAGGAAGATAAGTTGCTATTAAAACTCCTTTTTTTATTTGTATTTCCATTCTGTTTTACCCAGTTGCTATGATACTAATGTTAAAATTTGCATTTTTCTTGTTTAAATTTTATTTAGACCTTCCCTTTGAATTTAAAATCTTTTAGGTCTTTGTGTAGCTAGGAGTTTCAGTGCTCTCCTCGAAGACATGACTGATTTGGAATGGTTTTTTCATATGTCTTTTTCTGCTTAGCAATTAAGACACACTTAATTAGTGATCATCTGGCACTTCCATTTCATCTTTTAAATGTTCTTTTTATATTCTCAGCTTACACTTGTTGTTCTTTACAATCTCCTCAATATTAGTATAAATATCATATCTCAGTAAATAATAGACCCAGATGAATAATGGTTTGATAACTTCTTATCACTAAAAGTATTCACTTGTGGACCCCATTGCCAATGCCACAATGTCACTGTGGAGAAATGAACAGGTGTGTAAATGTTGGCAAAAAATGTTTAAAAATCTTGCAAAAAAAATTAATTTTTCATAAAGAATCATAACAGAATTAGAATCTCTGTTACACGTACTCTAATTTTCTTAGTCACTCAATCACTCAGTTCAGGATAAGAAAATTACTAACAGACATGCTATTAAAAATGTTTGAGTAGGTAGACATACATTAAAACCTCTTATGGAATTTGAAAATAATGCCTGGGAACTCAGCTCAGTTATTGTTGAAGACCCATGTAATGGCCAAGATATACTTTCACTTACTTCCATCACTCCCCTTTCAAAAGACTGAGCATTTCTGACTTAATTAATTTTCTTATTTGTTGGATACTGCAGTGGAAATAACAATCAGGCAAAGCCGAACCATGAAGAACCAGCACCAATGACGTTGGGATTAGTTCTATTGTAGTCTCTCTCTTGAAAAATATTTTTAAACATAACAAGTGGACTAAATCATTCATAGATGACTGCCTGAAAACTGGTACTTCATGTGTAGTTAAAATCTATTAAAATGCACTCAAAGGGTTTATGATTCTTGCTGCAGTTTACTGTAACAATACCTCATAGTCTATGAGTAAATTGTTTGGTGTTGGTTTTTTATTTCCTGTATACTCTTTGATTCTGAGTTCTTTTCCCTCTTTAGATCTGTAACTTGGGTGCACTCATAAATGCTTTAAACCTTTTACAGTACCGTGGACAATGGATATGCTTTTAAGCTGCTCCAAGTAGTTTATAGACTCTTTACAATGGCAGTTCAGAAAACATATAGGAAAATCATATAGAAGTCGTATGAAGGTTCATAAGTAATAAAATCAAAAAGGTATCTAGAGAAAGAAACTTGGGAGTTTCTTGGGGTTGTTGGTTCTTTTTTTACTAAGAGATATAATATTCAGAAACGAGATTTGTAAGATGTTTGATTTAAAAGGTAGTTACTTATCAATTTGGAAACAAAGCCAAAAGATGAAAAGAAACTTGAAAATTTCCCAGTATTAAGAAAATCATTAACTTTCTTAATAGCAAACCTAAGGCTGATAAAATGCCAGATCAACAGTCCTGGAAGTGAATGTCCTCCTGTAACAGAAACATCAGATGCATTGAACTGAAGGTGATGCAACCAAGTAAGGACAGCTATCTTGCTTCCCATCTGTTATGTGAACAGGCCTGCTCACTTGCATCCAACTCGAGAAGTGTTAGCCCTGAGTTTTGCATTGTAGGCTTATTTCATTGTCATTGAGCCTTGAGTTGGTTATTGCCATAAAACGAATCTACTGAAAGGGTGCTTTGTTACTCTCCAAAAATAGAACCAGAACCTGAGCTGCAGTTTGAAAGATGAAAGCTGTGTCACTCTAAAAGATATTACTAGAATGCCTCATCCTTGAGCTTTCTGTTCTGTAATTTTAGGTTTAAATTAACTACTATTAGAGAACTTGAGGCATAGTCCTATCAAAAAATAAGAAATGTGTGCTATGAAAGGTGAAAGACCATCTGGAGTTTAGATTGATATTAAAAGACTGATTAATGGTATAGTATTTAAAACTGAAGAAGAAAATCTCAGGCCAAGCCATTTGGCAAATGCAATCCATTACATGAATAGACATTCCAATGCTTCAGGGAGATCTTTGTCTTTCTTCTTTCTCTCCATCTAGCTCTTTTAATTTGTGTTTTGTAGCTATCCATCTTCAGCTTAAAATTATGTTGCTGTCCATTCCAAATCTTATGCCTTCAACTCCTTTCTCTCATTACATAAACTTTGGTCACTGTCCCTCCTAGCTGCTTTTGAACCTGTCTTTGCTTTGAGGTACATGATCTAGTTATAACTACTTATAGAGGAACACAAAGAAAAATAGCAGCCACTGTGAAAAAAAAAAAGGAGAGGAAAGAATAAACACACCCCAAACTAAACAACAGTGAAATCACCTTCTAAAATCCTACTGCCTTTATTGCTCCTATAGGTGCCATAAATCTCTGAGCATTTCTTATTCTTTTCAGGCAGCAGTCAATAGAATGAAAGAAAATGTCTAGTCGTTATAGGCTCCTAATTAACCATGCTACAGATATTTTTGCAGAATTGAAGGCATCATCAAGAAATTAATAATTGATATGGCTGTTCTGCTCTGCTGTACTTGTTAATATTCATTAATGGCTATTTTCAAAACTGTAAAACAGGACAAGTGAGAAAGAATAAAACAAAGAAGTGATAAAGATGTACTGGAAAACATGCAGTAGAAAAAATGTAGTAGAGGGGAAAGAATAGCTGTAGACTAAAATCACAAGAAAAAATAGAAGAAAAAGGGTGGATAAAGTGGAATGATTTGTATAATTATTTAATAGAGGTGGGGAGAGAAAGATATTTCTATCTTTAAATAGAAGGAGGAAAACAAAAACATTGATAAATTTTGTAATTTCTTTAGAATATTAGAACACTGGAAAAAATAATTTTGTAACAGAAGGGAGTTGTGTATGCAAATATATATGCACATATATTTGACCTTTTTATTGACTATGCAACACAGTATTGAACAATGTATTTATAGAAGTATTCCAATTTAAGTAAAAAACTTAGGGATTTTTGTCGGCAGTGTAATTCAGTACTTTGTGTTACACCAGATAGATTAAGCAGCAATAGTTAAGTCTCCTGGCCAGATAACACTCCTTTTTGTGTTAGAACCTATGACATTCTTTTCAAGCTTCATGTTTAGTAATACCTACTCAAATCTTACTGTGCTTGTTATTTTTTAACCTAGGTTCAAATTATTAACATTTAGTTATCTAATCCCTCATGCATGCAGTAGAAATAATTAATCTTAGAGTCTCTGACCTGCCACAGATGATCTGGTAAGCATAAACAGATCTACTCTGTGAGCATATTTGCTCAGATTAAAATCTGGAGAAAGTAGGTGAAGTGCAGCTACCATGTACATAAATAAATCAAGATTTATACTGAAATAATTAAATGAAAGTATGTTTTTTAATAAGGAGAAGGAATGAATTGTGTTTCAATACAAAACAAAACTAAATTAACTTTGAAAGCTTGGTTTAAACAGTACCTATGCCTTATACAAGATCAGTGCACACTGGTGAATTTCAGCCAAGGAGCATTTCTCTTGAGGAATTTTAGCGAATCCTTGTTCTCAAAGGAACAACACTGAGAACCAAATCCTGCTTTCCTTACTAACAATTACAGTTTTGTTTTCAATATCAGTGGGAGTGGAATCAGACCAGAGATTGTATCTGTAGTGGGATTTTTTGTCCCAAGTTTTTAATGAGTCCATTCTGTTTCTATGTGTGAACGTAGGAGTTTAACTTGTAGCTGCAATTATCTGTGATGATCAAGCTGGAAATTGAATCTCCTTTGGGATCCCTATTAGGTAAATTTAAAAACTCAAACATATAAGAGCAGTATGAATTTAGCAGAGGAACATGCAATACCTTTCAGAATTTGTTTGCAACACATCATGCTCAGGAAAACAGGTTAATCTGCTTTCCCTCTCTTTTGATATACCACCATGACAGACATATTAAATCTATGTATGTTATGCCAGTGAGTATAGATTTCATTTATTTATTTATAATTTTTAGTTATAGATAAAACTGCCCATCTCAATCTATTTTTAACTTTGACAGTGTCTGCAGATACTCTATCTTACACATTCTCTTCACTTTGGCAGTTTTTCAAAGGCATCTAAAACATGAAGAAGCATATGTCCCATTTGACTGCTGGGTTAGAAAATTTGGAATGTGCATTATAAAATGAATGCCATGTACACATAATTGAGGAGAATAAATGCAAATACTTGCTTTGAAGTTTGATAAAAGTTACGTTTTACCACATGTATGCACATAAGCCTATCCATATTTATCTCATACATTTGTCACTGTATTGTTTCTTATTTATAGGCACTAGATCTGTGATAAATAACTTCCTCATAAAGAAATAATCCACCAAGGTAATAATTATGCTGCAGAATACAATATGTACTGCACAATTTGCAATACACATTCACTTAAGGCTATTGATTTTTAAAAGTAATCAATATATTTTCCTAACATTCTGGCTTTATTTATTCTTCAAATAAATTCTCTAAAATATAGTCTTGCATGTTTTAACATATAAGCCTGATTGTTTCAATTTCCAGTAAAGATGTGGAAATTCTTGAAGATTTGGTGGAAATTGAAGCACAGCAGTACTGGACGAGGAGGTGGTCATTGAATCTTGGGTTTCCCTTCTTCCGGGTGACAGTGAGAGAGAGAGCGGACAACAATGTCTGAATGTGCATTTCTCTTCAGTTAGCAACTATCTAGGAAAAAGATCTATATTGATTTTTCTTTCTACTGTCTGTCCTGTAGCTATTTGTTCTATATTCATAGACTCACAGAATGACAGAATATCCCAAGCTAGAAAGGACCCACAGGCATCATCCAAATTCAGCTCCTGGTCCTGCACAGAACAGAACCAAGAGTTACAACATATGCCTCACAGTATTGTCCGAACTTTCGCTGAGCTCTTTCAGGCTTGGTGCCATGACCACTTCCCTCAGGAGCCTCTTCCAGGGCCTGACTACATTCTGGATGTAAAACCTTTTCCTAATATCCAGCCTAAACCTCCCTGACATAGCTTGATGCTGTTCCTTCGGGTCCTATCACTGGTCACCCCTGACAAGAGATCAGGCACTTTTCCTCCTCTTCCCCTCATGAGGAAGTTGCAGACTGCAATGATGTCTCCCCTCAGTCTCCTCCAGGCTGAACAGACCAAGTGACCTCAGCCACTCCTCATTTGGCTTCCCCTTAAGGCCCTTCACCGTCTTCACTGCCCTCCTGCGGTCCCCTTTAATAGCTTTATATTTCTTATGTCGTGGCACCCAAAACTGCCCTTCTATATGAAACTTTCTAATGAATAAGATATGCTATTTTTGCAATAGATTATTAATATTATTTGGGAAAAAATACAGAAAATAAATGTTCACATTATTTCATCAGCAAGATCACCAAAAAGTACTGCATTTTTACATTAGTTTGAATACTGGAAATAAAACACTGAGTGAACTTATGCGCCAATAAAGTTCTCCATTTAACTTACAAATTTTAAAGGAAAATGTCCTTGCATGATCAAATGTCACCAACATTGCCACTACTTACTATTATAAAATTAATTTGGTAGTCTAATTCAGCAATAATACAGGATAGACACTGATGAGTTAAGTAGTTTAATGGAACTTTCCTTCTTCTGGGAGGTCAGAATTTATCAAATATTCTCTGTTTCCTAACTCATGTCTTCTAAGGTCTTTCCTTCTCTGTGTCTCCCTCTGACAGAAAAGAAGTGTGACAGAAGAGTTAATCCATTCATGAGTCATATGTGACAGACAAGAATTAAATCCAAGAATAAATTATAATAATTACATAAACTCTGCATCCTTAAAAGCCAAGACAATTAACATGCAAAATGTGATTACCTCCTGCCAAGACAATTAGCATGCAAAATCATGGTCATTAAGGCCAGCACCAAGGGCGCCTGCTATTGGAGACAGGGATTCTTGCTTGCAATGTTAAAATATGAAGGTGAAACAAGAAAATGGACAATTAATTTTTTTTTTTTTTACTTTTTAGCACAGTCTAGCACGGTAAGTACAAGCAATGGGAGAGGCATAACGGTAGTACTTAGGCCTTGTTTGAACAGAACAGGTTGTTGGTTTTTAAAAATGAGCTTGCTAACCCAAAGGTTTTACAAGATTTGAGTCAAAGGAGAGAAAAGTAGTATTCCAGGTATTTGAAATCAAAAAGATTATTTCTCTGACCGACTTGCTAGACAAAAGTGTCGAAGAGATGAAAAGGAGTCTAAAATCACATGATGATTGAACATGTCTGATTTTTTCTGGTTTAAATTTCTCTAAGTACTGTACATGTTATATTATGCAAATTTTCTCTTATTTGAATCTGATTAAATCTATTAATAAATCCTGGTTTTATTTATACCACTTGAATCACTGGATTTCTCAAGGAATGTTACACAGACTGTTCCAAAGAGACGAAAAAATGTTTAAGGTTTAGGATGATATCATGGAGGGAAAGCAGCTGTAACTGTGTGGCATTCTCAGAAGAAGGGATTCAGAAGCTATCTCCTGGAAGGCATGAAGTTTAGGACAAATGATAAATGCTCTAGTTTCCTGCCCAGGTTTTCTATCTCAGGTTAAAAGGGCAAGTCACTGGCTGTCAGATATATACCAGGGGGGTTCCCCACACCCTCCTTTTCCTAAGATCTTTTTTTCCTTGCCTATTTTAATAAATATGAAAAAAAGGTGGAAAATGAACAAATATATACAGTATGGCCAAAACTGGAAAAATGAGGAAAGGAAAAGTAACAGACAAAAAAAAAAAAAGAAAAAAAAAAAGGCCAACAGTGACAAAACATAGGACATGGAGGGAAAGACAGGAAGCAAAGCTGAGGATGAGGTAACTGAAATATGGCATGATTGTTGGGGAGGATGAAATAGGAAAGTCTGATAAAAATTATTACCTGGCAAAAAATGCTGAGAATATAGAAACTATAAGAGAAATTGAAATGAAGACAAGTTTTGAAATACCAAACCTCAGTTACTAAATAACTGGAAAAATAATGGCATGGCCACCGAAGGCTCACCACCCTCTCTGATTGAACAATACCACCCCTTGATTAGACAATAGCCTCGGCTTGCTGGCAGGTCCAAAGGGCAGAACAGACCCTACCAACTTAGCATAAGGTCCAAAAAAGCAGCTTTAAGGTTTTAAAATGTAACACCGTATGGTAATACAAGGATGCTCATAGGCTGTATGTAAATGCTATAGAATTTGTATCTTGTTCTAGATTGGTTAGTGAAAATTAGAATATTCAGCACAGAACATGATTTATTGTATTGTAAGTGAGAACCACACTCCCTTTCCCGTACCCTGTGTCCTGTACTCTCTCTCTCTCTCTCACCTCTCTGACCTGCTTCGAGCTGCATCTTGCAGTTCCTGGCAGGTCTCTTACCCTCACGCGCTTTATCATAATAAACTTCATGCTCTAAGACTAAAATCCAGAAGTCTCTCGTCTCTTTCCTAGCCGTCTGAACTGCACCTACACCTCAGACGGCAATCCTGGAGATCCGAATCCTACACATGATGTTGCAACCATTTGTATGATCATGCAATCCACTATTGTATTAAATTAAGCTTAGTTGCTTGCTACGTTACATGGTTCTCTGAAGTAAAATTTTCTTGTTGCAGCAACAGAATGCTCTGTATCCTGAAGAAAGTCTCTCTGGAACACACACTATCCAGGATCACTGACCTGTCAAGTCTGTACTTTGCAGCTCTGCAGTGATAGAGATGGTGTTCTCTTTCAGTGTTTATCTTAACCATTCCCCTGCCTGCAGAGTTCGTTAAGTGTACATAACATACAGCTCCTGTTATAATAATCCATATAGAGCAGAATAGCACTTTTCCCATCCATTCTCACCTCAAAAAATGCAAATCTTACCAGGTTTCATGCATGACACAAGTCTATGAGTAGCCAGAAGCCTTTGCTTCAGTGGGACTTTGAGAGCTATCTACTTTTGTCTGTTTCTATTATTGTTACAGATTGTCAGGTTCCCCCTTGAAGAAATATCCCAAGGTGAGTATGTATTGCATAAACTTCAACACATTGTGTTTCCCTTGAAGTTAAGGTTTAAAAAGAAACACCTGCTCTGCAGGGAGCAGAATGGCCTCTGTCTCACCCCTGGTGCACAAGAAACTCTCACCAGCATGCCTGATTTGTCATAAGCACATGTATTGCAAGTGTGGAGGAACCTGTTTACAGCTCTGCCTGGCATTCTTTGCTCTATTCAGTGTCACTCAAATTAACATGGATGCTTCTTCAAGCTGCTGGAGTAATTGACCAGAATAAAATACAATCTTCTCCAAAATTCTGGAACACTGAACAAAATTCAGTGCCCCAATTAATCCATGAACTATTTTAATGCAGTTTTGGGGGATTAGTATTGACCTGTCTCCAAGTGCTTCGCAACCTATCTTCTATGACGTTCACAAACACTCTAAGTTGTCTGCTTTTAAAATAGATTTCCTTACTGTTTTCTGGCTGTTATTTTGTTTCCTTCCACTGTCTTTACTGTACTTTTAATTTTTCTTCCAGTGCTTGAACGTCAACAACAAGCTGTTTATTCCCTTTTTTTCATATCATTAACAAAGAAGCTAAGAAAGATTTAATCTAAGGTGAGGCATTTCTTCCTAACTCAATACTTTAATCTTTAACATTGCAATTTGTTTATGATCTTATACACAGCTTTTAATCCATATAACAATGTCTCTGTGTATCAAGAGTGATTTGAATTCATTTTTCAGGTGAGATTTCATTATTCATCAAGAGATTTATTAAAGTGTTTCACATGTAGTGCTCTATTTCATTTAATAATTTTGTAAATCTGTTTTAAAAAACAATTAAGTTATAGGAGTAAAATATTACCTACTTTCTTTATAGATGTAAAATGCTTTTTAATATACCAAAACTGCTGCATGGCAAAACTCGTTGTGCTTGCATTCAGCAGGAAGTGAGGTTGGGTCATTGACAGAGAAAAAAAAGTAAAAAGAGGAAAAAAAATATGAGGCAGAAAGGAAAAAACTAACATGGCAAAGTGAATAAGAAGCATTTTGAACTATGGTAAAAAAAGTATCTATACTAATACCTGCTTCTGACAGTAGTCAAAAAGAGGAAAAAACTCAATAAGATTTACGAAGTATATCCCCTTTCCTCTACCTTCTGCTCTGGCTTCATGCTTGAAGCAATATATGGTTCAGTGAGTTCCCATATCAGAGATTGACAGACATTACTTTTATGAATTTAACAGACTTTTACAACATTAAATGTCACAGTAAACTGGTTTGGTATTGTGCAAGGACCAGTATTGGATATTGCTTGTGACAATACTTCTTTCGGAACTTTATCCTTTCATTTATGTTTCCTCATTTTGTATTGTAAGAAGAGGTGAACAGAATTTGCTGATGACCATTTCCACGTAATTCATGGTTTATACCCCTATGTCATAACTCCCCTCAGTTATTGTTTTACATTGGTTTTATTCTTTTTTCCAGCTATATTTCCACCTATTTTTTCTTGTAAGGAAGTTATTCCGTACCTCTGGTCACCTCCACCTCACCCAATTCCTTTTCAGATGAAATGGGCAGCTGCACATACAATCAAAGGCACAGGGACATCATGGGTCTAAATAGTCCCTAGGGGGATGTTTCCCATTTAATTCTCTGTGTACTTCCTAATAATCATTTTGACTCTGTGATGGCTGTGAGCATTCATCTCATGTTTTTGCAGTCTGTGGACTAATACATTCATCTGCAAAAAATCCAAGATATCTGGAGTGATAAGAGTTCATCTGAAAAGCCATCATTTTGTTTCTTTGTGAAGAGTTATTTTTCCATTTTTACATGTGTGTTGTTTACATTCACAAACAGTAAACTTATCTTTCATTTTGTTTTGACACAGATCCCTTACTGTCTTTACCATAAAACAAAGACATTTTTTCAGCTTCTCTGCAGTCATTACCAGTTCAAAGAATTCATTTAACTTTTCTTCTACGGTATTCATTTGTTTGGTAAGTGTGGAAGATAAAGCAAAGATGTACATGACCAACACAGAAAGCAAGAAAACAGTAAAATGAGAAAGGAATTAAAAATTGAGGAAAAGGAACCTCTAAAATCTGAAATTGCTGGTACTGTTTGAATGACAATCAAAATAATTTCTGTATCAAAATGTAAAGCCCGCATTCTCCAGTTAGCTCAGATCTCTTGCTCTAGACAGAAGCAGTGAAAGCCTAACGCACCCATTTGGATTTCTGGGTGTTGAATTAATAGGGTATTTGGCTAGCTGATGTCAGTTGCAAATAATTATCCATTTCCCAAGTTTTTTAACTCTCTTGCTTTCTGGATAAAAATCTACTTTCTGAGGCAAGTGTGACTTTTTTTTTTTTTCCCTATCTGTATGGTAAGAGAATGCCTGGAGCTGGAGAATTTCTCATGCAGATGGAGATGAGTGTGCTGAGTCACTGTCCTTTGGTGTGTGACAGACTTCCTGCAAAAAGCTAGAGAAGGCTTTAGTCTCTCTTCTGTACCCCAAGTACAGAATCAAAATATCTTTCCATCTTATTACAGTGCTTCTGATGTAATTTCTGATTTTGGAATAAGTCTTTCAAAAGAGCTGAGTTTGGTCACTTTAAATACATTGTACATGGAATTAGTTATGGTTTTAGGCCTCTTTTTCATTGTTTTGTCAGTGGCTAAACTGCATATATGAAGTTCCATGCAAATATAACATCATTTTGTTCTGAATATGATTTTTTAGAATGTCTACTTGGCATTTGCTAGATGTGCCTTCTAAATATCTAATTCTAGGAAAATCTTCATCAAAAGGTAATTTTTTTAATGCTGAAAAAATCAACATGATTTTTTTCTGAAATTATCTTCTTTTGCTTTCTCAGATGTTTGGTATAATGTCCCAGATCTACTTTATACCCCTTGGGTCCTTTTCTTCTTGGGATGTACTAATGCTAGATATGATATTTATCAGTAAGCACAAACTGGGGGAGGGCAGCAGGCGGATGTCTCTGGTTACAACTGGTAGGTTTGAGCGCCTGAGACAACCCCAGTGTGGCACAGAGTAACTCGCTCCTGAGGCACTGATGATGCACAGGAATGTTTGCAGACATTCAGGGGACAGAAAAATGTGCAGCCAGTGACCCACAGCTATTAATTTATTTCCTACATACTCAGCCCTGACTTCTCTGATTTGCATAGAGACAGCGAGCCTCTTCCCTGATAAACATACAGTCAATCCTCTATACCTTAATCAGATAGATTACTTGATTGCTACTCCAATATACCTTCTCTTTTCCTATCCCTATCCTCTCAGTGCTTAGTCCATGGATTTTTTACTTTATTGAAGGTCCTACTTACAGAGCTAATATTTTGTTAAGTCAACATTGTCACAAATGCTACACCTTCCGTTCAGCTATCATGTTTTCCCTTTTCTGTTTCCTCCAGTTTCGTCCTTCCTTTTTGTTCCCTTGCTTCGTGTAACTATTTCTTTATTGAAGATTATTTAGCTATTAGTAGAGAATTTCCATGGAGTCTCTGTCTTCTTAAATGACACTGGGGCCAAAACTTCAAGGAAGCCTGTGCAACTAAAGAAGGAATTTCACAGTGAAGACTCATAGTAATATTTGTTATAGTACAGGCATTTGGGTTTGGGGTCTTTCTTTACTAAAATATGATTTTTATATATGACTGTGCAGATATAATTTAACTGACATAAATTCTTGGTGATAACTTTAATGGATATTATATAAAATCCTCAGATAAATATAGTATACAGGACATTAGAACCATACAACAAGACATATCCCTCTTTCATAGTGCCTTTTAAACAAATAGTCAACTGCCAGGCAGAGGGAAACATTTTAAAAAATAGACATTATATTGGCAGAAAATATTTTTTTCTCTGTATTAATTAAATTATCCTAAACCCAAGTCAACCAGCTCGGTCTTGCACCACCCTTGTATATTCTGATTGTCTTCACTGTTTCCCTTTCTTTCCCCACCAGATAATGAAGAGGTACTGCTGTTTTCTTTTGAAATATATAAAGATGAGACTGTTAAGGTTAGCGCAATTTTATTTTTAAAACCCCAAACTAAATAAACACCTCAGTCCAAGAAAACACGATTATTTTAGTTGGTCAGTCTCATGCTATAGAGAGTTTCTGTTATGGCAAATTGAAATAAGCTTTTGTTAGCTTGCATGCAGTATTATTAAGTGTTCATTGATTTTCACAAGTTGTCAAACTGTAGACAATATCACCTGAACATGGCTTGATAATTTAGTGTTCTTATGATCACTCTCTTACTTGATTTAGTGATTTCTTTCTCAATAAATGCAAGTTTTGCAGTGATCTGTTGAAAAAAAATGTGCCCTTAAGTCTTCAAGAAGCCTTCTGAAACAAAAGCTTCTAGTGTGCTTAGAAATTGATGCTCATTTTCCTGAAGTATAATAGATAAAGTCACTTCAGTTTCTTATTTATCCTTACAGAGTGCAAACACTGTGTACATCTCCTCCACGTTAGATCATAACCTCTTCATTCAGAATGCATAATCTGTTATACTTGGCTCTTGTTTCTGAAGTGAAAGATTTAGAATAGCATAATCTCATTTGAATTAACATCAGCAGTTCCAAATGCTTCATTATTTTTCACATAACTATGAAGACTTGCAATAGCAGTGATCTCAACTAAAATATCTCAGCTTTTTTTTGTTAAATTGCATGTACAATAATACACACAGTAGAAAGATGTGGAATGAACTAAGGTGAAAGTACACAATGTCATCACAGTAACTGTGAATAACGTACAAAAGCAGCTCATCTGAACTGACACCTACAATATTAATGATGCATGAAAATGCACATCCTGTATATTTTCTTTCCATTTGGCCTGTGTTAATGTAAATATATTACATGACTCCAACATTCTTAATTCATCACAGGACACTTATTTTTTGCATTTCTTTGTTTTGCCAATTTACTAAGGAAGAAGTTTTATGTTTTCCAAAAGGACCAGGACAAGAAGGATGTGTTTGAATTAATTCCATTTGCAAGGAAATTGATTCCAATTGCACTACTTGAGACAGAAGGAAAAGTTCAATGGGACTTTTAGGGGGGAAAAAGGTAATTTGAAATATTAGTAGTGATACCTTGGTCTTGATGAACTTTGTTTCCAGCATGGATGAGTATTTCATTAACATCTTGTCCTCAGGGCAAAATTTAAGGATGACTAGATTATCAGGAGCTACCCACATGTACCCAAGGAATCAAACTATATGAATACATCAGTGCCAAATTGTTTGAAACCAATTAAATATCCTTCTCTGACAGGTATCAGATGTCAGGAAGGGAAGAGGCTGCTTAGGGAAATTGTAAGTGTTAATGGTGTAGTTAATATCATGCTAAACAAACAGTTTTATTTTGGGTTTATGGGAGGGGTGTGTATGTGTGGCTGGAAGGCTTTCCAGGATTTCCTCCCTCTTCAAGAGCTTTATTATATTTTAAAAAATATAATCTCTTCAGCTTTCAAGCAATAGCAAAGAACACTAACCAATAAAGTGCTGTTTTTCCTGATTGTATTTGGAAGAGGAAACTTTTTTTGTTGTTGTTTCTCTTTCTGTTTACTGCATTTTTCCCTTATCTTCTTGTTTTCACTTTTTTTCCCTCTTCTTCCTATTTAACTCTTTATCTCTATTTTATTAACCTGATTTTTTTGGTGTGAAGAAAAAAACCTTTTACTTTGATTACTTTTTGATTATTTGATTACTTGACATTGATTACTTTTTCCTGAGTCTCACCCAGGAAGCGTGTTCATTTATTACATGAATAGTTTTTGGATGAATTCTGGACCATTGGAATTGCTGTGACACATAAAGCCCACAAGATGTAATATAAGGCATTTTCCTAAAATTTGCAGGTTTTGCACAGCAAAAGGTATTTTTTAATTTCTTTTTCCAACTGCAATGTTGACTGGACTAGGGAAAAAACCCCAAACAACTAAAAATAACCTAATTTTTTGAACCTTCCTGAAATGCATGACTTAGGATATCATTAACCTTGAGCTTTAGAAATACGTAAATCCAAACAATGTCAATTACTTGAAGGTCATATAAATTAAAATATAAGTAGAAATTGATTTTATTTGCCTTCAATTTTTTCATTATGTAAGATGCACAAGTTTCAGACTTGGGAATCTGTGTTCTTAAAGCATTTAAAGAATTGCAATTTTTAAAATGTAGACCATATAGTGATCAATTTATGTCATGGAATCATACTGTTCAGGCACAAAATTGTTTTGTTCTCAGGCACAATGACTAAACATATGCAGCGTGTTTCACTTCCCGAACACATTCACCTAAACAAAAATATTTAGGTTATCTTTAGGTTATCTTTATAGCCTCATAATTGTCACTGCAGTATGTGATTCATTCTTAATGTTGAGATTCAATGGATCAGGCTATGATAAAATATATTATCTGAAGATTTTTGGATGAAAGCATAGCTTACTGTTTTCTCTTAACTGTCCGCTTAATAAGAGTTTAGAAAGGATTTGACTGCAATTTGTCACAGTCGTCGCAGAGAGAGAGAGAGAGGGAGATTCTGAGAAAATATGACCTCCAGTTTATAATCAGTGAAAACTGCAGGAACAGAAAATAGGTTACTGTGCACATGAAGAGGGGTAAGAGCAATAATTCCAGCATGGTATTGTCAAGGTAATTTTTAGGATAATTATTACTATCTTTTTGTTAAGAATTACTATTATGCTGAAAAGTTAGAACAGTTTGGCTGAAACTGCTTTTCAAGTCCAAAGTTCGTCAGTGTCTGTGTAAAGTACTGCTGTCTCGTGAGAGACACAGCGTGACAGGCACAAGTCACAGTTCATCACAGGAACATATCACACTGATGTCATCTGCTGGGCAGCAGGAGCCTATCCCAGCACTAGGACTTCCTCAGGGACAGGAAAGGAGCCAACTACAACACTTTTGCTGACAGCAATCCAAGCATTATTTTACTCTTCCATCTGTTTCTCTCTCTAGTCTACTATTTCTGTTCCATACGGAGAAAGGTCTTCTTCATTGTCTGTGTATCATTAACAGCTCTGCAAAGAAAGGCTATCAAAATGCCATTCTGCTGTATATCTTCAAATACACAAGGAGGGGTGCTAGAGTGAAAGGAAGCAATGGATTTTCTTTTTATTTCTTGCTTTGGAATTGACAAAGAAAGGCACTTTTTTCATTAAGTACAGAAGAAACTGTTTTATTCCATATAAAATAAGCGCATAAAAATAACAAAGGCAAGTCCACTGATAAAACATTACAATTTGGAATCTGAATTCCTGGTGGAGGAAGAAAAGAGACCATTCATTCTCATTTCTGTGGCTTGTATTTTCCAGCTCATTGGCCTGATAAATGTGAGCCCCTTAGGCCAAACTTGATGCAAGTTTACATACAGTTCTCACTGAATTTGCGTAATATGTCTCTAAAATAATTTATAGTATTTTGAGCATCACTAGGCTAAAACTGCCTCGCACAGGAGGTGAACGAGGAACCTATTGTGTATAGTTAAGCCACCACTGCCCTATATTATAATCAAACTCTGAGTGACTCAAGGAATGCTCCAGCCACTCTATTGTGTGATAAACTGAACAGTTTATGTATTTTTTCTAATTACTACCTAAAATGTAAGCCTGACAGTCATCGACAACTATTAAACTCATTCAAACCCACTTTAATGTAAACTGGGAGTAATAGAGAGGGGGAAAAAGCTTAAATGAGAGGAAAACAAATCAGAGTTTTTTTTCCACTTGAATATAAAATTCCTAAGAAAAGAAAGAAAGAAGTGACTGGATTTGCCCCCAAACATATATCAAATTGAACATATTACTAAACAGTAGGCAATGCTGTGTTCTGAAAGAACACGTCTAAATCCGTAAAAGAAGAACTAGAAACTCATCTTCTGGATTCCTCCCAACGGAGGTTTAATAACCTGCTTCTGCAAGAACATTGTACAAAAGAAACAACTCACATGTATTTGGAAGCAAACACAATGGAGGAAATGTCTCTCTAATTGTTATGAGAAACTATGAAAACCATACTGAAAAGCTCTGTAATATTGTATTCAAATCACAGGAGGAAAGAAAACGTCAAAAAAAGTAAATTAGAAAAGAAACCAAAACCAGGAACCCAGGGAACTCTTCTAGAATAGAGTAGTCAGAAAATGCTCTAATTCACAGTTACTGGTCAACACACATAGAAATAAATCCTTACAATTTTACATCTAAAGCAAAATGTTATTTTCAAATCAATGGTGAAGAATAAGCTTGGAGAAGTACTTGACTCATCAAACATTTTCAGCCTGGTTATTGTTGTGTGTCTTAAAATAACAGCAGTGCAACCATAATTACTAAATTTCAGGAAATAATGAAGAATGCTGCAATTTCTGGGAGAAACTTGATGCAATTAAATGCAATTCAGAGAAGATCATGATGGCTAGGTCAAGCATTTAAAGTTGTTGATTCTTCCAAAACCTGAGTTGCTTAAAACTCCACTGTGACCATATTAGTTTGAGCCATCCTTCATAAACACCAACGGATGAAGTGCTTGGCATCTGGATGGACTAAAGTAGGCATACTAAAAAGCTTCATTTCATTTTGCTCTTTCACAGCAAATTTAAACGTGATTAATTAGATATTCCAGCCGTTGTGTTTTCTATGCAAAAGCAAAGAGCAACGTTGCAAGAGCAAAACATATTGCTCATCTATGATGAGCAAATATAAATTTCTATTTGATAGAGAGTTTAAAAAGCGAAACAGGAAAATTGCTAGCATTATAATTGCTTTCTTTGAGGGATTCTCAAACTATTCTTACAACAGACAGCAGTGGTAGCAGAACAGGTTCCTTTATGTGAGAAGTGCATCCTATCTATTGCCAGCAAAGGGAAAGGGTGGCTAACAGGATCATTCAAACACAACAGATGGGAGATGTACTAAATCACCCATTTCCTGTGCTGTTTCTCATCCATCCTTAAATGATCAAGTACCTTTTATCTCATACCGTAATATCCCAAGACACACGTCCCCAACACAGTTTGCAGACTTTCCCTGATGTTTTTCACTGTTAAATGAGTGACTCTAGAATTCCCTTGCTCTATACCTTTCTCTCCTACAACAATACCACCTGGAACCATTAATTTGGGACTTTTGCTATCCCATATTTTAGGGGTCATCAATCACCCTTCTCCTGGGAGTGGCAAACGCCCTTCACCATTCGCCTGACAGAGATATCCTTCTTCAGAAGAAGATATGGCTATGTGAAACATTAAAATGTAAAATAACCCATATTCATTTTCATGAAAGCTTGTAACACTACAAAACAACTGGTCTTGTTTTCATTATACCCATTCCTGCTGTTATAGGTCATTATATAGGTTTTCCTATTACACTATGATTAGAGGTCTGTTATCCTAAGAGTCTTCTGGCATAGTCTTAAGCAGATAAAAACAACTTCTAGCAAAAGTAATGCATTATATTTCCAGCTGCTGACAATATTGTTAAATAGCAAAAATATGTTACAATGCTAGTATTAGTGATAGCCTTCAAGTATGACTTCAGTGTGTGGGTGAAGGTAGGTGCTGCTAAGGCTGAATAACACACTAGCCTCTCGTGCTAAATGGATGTTAAATGGAAAGGAATATTTAATGAGATAGGTGCAGATTCTGTGGAGAAATAGCTGTGAGAGACACAAAATAGTTTGCCCTGAGGCAGCCTAAACTGATCTCGGTGCTGCCTGCCAGAGTTCCATTCTCCTTCCATCAGGCCTCCTTGGGCCAGCTCCAGCTGAGCTGACACAGAGTGCTGAATCATCAGAAAACACTTGCCTTTACTGTCGGCTCTGCTTTGTGCTGACTTACTGTGCTAAACACAGGGTCTGGCAGGCTTTGGAGCCAGCACAGGGAAGAGACTGGAATTCATAGGCAGGAGCAGCAGGATGAAATGGCACTAGAGAAACCAGTAATTAGATTGAGTTTCAAGTCACTAAAATTGCAGCCTGTACTGCATCTGAAGACAGTCAGCAATTGTGTGTCCTGCATGCCTGGTATGTCACTACCCTGACTGGTGCAAGATGTGAATTTCACAGAAACAAAATGCTTTCTTGCCAAAATGAAATGTGGAAGATGAGAAAACCAGGAAAATAATTGTACCTGAAACAAAGGTCTTGGGAATCTAGTCTGAATGGGAATGCATATAAGCATCTTTTGAGATGAATTTGTTGTTTTCCTGGTTGTTCTTGGTAAACAGAACTGCTGTATGCTCTTTGTCAACATGAGCTACGCAAAAACTATTGCCCTATCTGTTGCCAATCTCATCTTCGGTTGGGTATTGCTTTGGAGTATGCCAAACATCAGTTATATGACAAGGCTGAAAGTAATAAACCATAATAGTATTTAAAGCAGTCTTGATCAAAATATTGACCCAGTATTACTGTTTCACTGTATTGTCTTCCAAGGCACTGAAAACATGCTTGTGCTGAGGGTGGGCATGGCTTCCTTACAGCATATCCATGAGACACGGCAGGAGCAATCCTCCTTTTCCTGCATACTGGAGACACCCTGTCCCTTATGTCTCACACCTACACTCCTTGGTAAAAGGTTTCTCACCTCTGACCTCACCAACTTGAATGGCTCACAGATCTTCTATAACCCCTGCAAAGACAGTGCTGTGTTGGAGTGTTCTGGTTTCATACTATAAAAGTGCAGGTGTTTTTTAAATCTCTCAGGGTTTTTGATTGGTTGTGAATTGGTGGTTATAATAAGCCTTATTTAAACCATCATTCTCCAGTGGCATAGACAAAACATATCTTCCCTTCAAACAACAAGTTTGTTTACTGCGACAGACCAGATTCCAATGTCAGGATCACTTCTTTTCAGGGACTCACAGTGGTAGAGACAGACAAATCAACAGAAACAGATTAACTGATACCTAAATATAGGATATAAAAATATATTTATGGAATAATATAATTATTCCATAAATACAGGATAATACATTTATCTGTTTAATACATGTGTATTAATTTGAAGAGAGTTTGTAATACTGTTTTTTTTTCCCAGGCTGTAATATAATTTTCTATAAGAAGGAAAACAAACCAAAACAAATCCCAAAACCCTGGGAAGCCAACTGTACCTTTAGACTCTACAGCTCTAATTACCAAACAACCTTGTCTGCCTCAGGAGCAAATTCAATACACTTCAACAAAATATCAATATTTTTATTAGCAACCTCTTTATACAAAGTAAAATGCTGTGCGCTGATGACCTAGGAATGGCTAAAAAGGGCAAAGGAAACAAAAACATCAGAACAACAAAAATGCATTTGCTGTTTTGGGATGAAAGTAAAGAAAACCTTTTCCAAATGTGCTTCAGATAATATACTTTGTCAAGTCAATCTTGCCCTTTCAGACTTTATCATTAATTATTCAAGAGGGCAGTAAAGAAGGCTCCCAGCTTCAAGCAGTGTGATGATTTGTTTTTTATGCAAAATTCAGTTTGATTGCAATCCTTTTTACAAGCAGTACCAACCAAGTTGCCAGGATTCATTTCTAGACTAACACAGCATTTAGCAGAAGCTTGATAGCTGCTAAAGCAGTGAAGAAGAACTGCTCAGGCATGATCCCTGGGTCTTCTCACAAGCAAGATTTCCTCATGCATTTGTCAATCCTTTCTTTTTACAAAATCAGCAGCCATACTCTTCTACAGATGTAGATATTTCTTGAGGAATAGCCTTTTCCACGTGTTGTTGTCTTAGACAAATGGTCTTTAGTAGCCCAACTTGTATGTCAATCTGGACACTGCTGAGCTTTCTGTAGCAAAGGTGGCACCTCATAAGTCTTCCTAGAGAGACAGGTCTGAAAAGACAGAGGTTCCTTTGGAAAAAATAGTCAGCGCTTTGAAAAAAAAGAGAACAGGTCTGTAAATGGGAGCCACTGTGCGCGAGGGCCTCCATGCTCTGTCCACAATGTCCTGTGAGAAAATATTTTCTACCAGGACCAAAAGTTTTCTGTCCTGAGACCACATGATCTTAAAAGCTGTTCTTCACACCACAAGCTTGCCTAATTTCATCCACTTCTTGCTAGTTTTGCTAGCCATGGGTAATTTGATTATCCAAGTTTTATCAGTTACCCAAATACCCTGAAAGATACTAAGAGAGGATATTAATGTCCCACATAATCAAAAGCTTTTATTAGAATACTGTTTTTCAGGATTAATTTCAACAACTGAAAAATTATTTTTCAGATATGGATTCCTTCAAAAGTTAAAATCTGCTGGATTGAAGGAGTAGATAACATTTCTAAATTTTAACAATGTTACTTTGCAAAACTATCAACAAACATTGGGAAAAGTAATCTGTAATTTATAGGTGGTGATGTTTATATAGTTGAAAAACACCGCATAATGGGATTTTTCAATTATAAAAAGCAAATACTAATTTTCAATGTTAAAAAACACATTAGAAACTACATAACATCAAGAATCTTGTGCTCATGACTGAACCCATCCTCTTTATTCATTATCTTTCAATGATTTCCTCTTACGGCATCATGCAAAGTAGCTATGTTATTCCCTTTGCATGGCAGACAATTATTGAACAATAAAATTCAGCTAAGTAGTAATTTTCATACTCATGTCTAAAAGGTTTGTTTTACTATTAACTTCCCTCAAATTTAATTGCCTTACAGAGAGTCTAAGATAAAAAAATTTCTAAATTTCTCCTTATAATGTTTCTAAACAGAAAATAAGTCCTAAAATTCTCCCGCAGTAGAAACAATTGCATCCAGCAGGGATATCAAATGATCAGGGAATTGCAGAATCCTACAAAAGCTTTTAAGACAGGAAAAATCTAGTTTGATTTTAATTTGTGCCCGCTGAAGTCTTACTTCAGTGTTTTACATCAGCAGGCAAACATAATTCAGTGTTTCCATTTATTAATAAAAATTGTTCATGTTTTGATGAACTAGTTCTTCAGAAAGAAAACAGACTATTAAGTGAAATATTCTTTTCCAAGTGAGGTTAATAAAAACCCAGAACTGAGTGGGATGCCTTTTACCATGACAACTAAAGCTTGGACTTATCAAACACATCAAAGCTTACATTTGATTAACTGGATTGAAACCAGAGCCTGTTTTCCCAAAGAAAGGGAGGGAGTAAGATGGGAAAGAATGAGAGTTAAACACGTGTAACCTTAATGTCTGGTACATGCTGTTTGAAATGTGATTTTTTGCAGCAGCTGTCTTTCGGTAAGATTACAACATACAAATCACAGCCCTGATACAGATGACATGTAAAAATAGGATTGTGCTTAAAACCAGTAACTAGTCCAATGCAATATTTTTTTTTGTGTGAGTTGTATGCTAGATAGACCTTTACTCACCTTGATAAGGGTCACCCACTGACAGCTTGGGCCACCTGAGATGTCCCAGTGCTTCTGCCTTGCCTGAGCCCGATATTATATGAGAAGCACTGTAGGGGTCAGACCTAGTTCTTCTAAGATTCAATGTAGATCTGAAATGAGTCATTTCCTGCATCGAAGAAATCCTGACTGAAAAAGGCAGTTACGGATCTTAGGACAAAAGGGATAAGAGCCTTTTGTCACTAAGTGGGTTAAAATAGGCTGTTTACATAGGACTCATCAGGATAGTAAAATTATGAGCATAGAAAAAAAAGAAAGCAGGGGGACTGGAGTGCATGAATCTGTCTCTTTAACTTGCAGAATGTCAAAGCAGAATAGATCCAAACCTCACTTCTTGCTATTTCACCTCTTTGTCTGCCCCTTTAACCCCAGGAAAACTTTCCCTGATTTCAGCAGCAGTATAGCTCTAAGTATCCTAAATTAGCATATTGCAAGATTTGGTTTCGCTTTTCATTCTTTATTTCCACACGTTTTTATATAACAGCTGAGCAAATCACATTGGAAATAATAGTCTTGAAATGGAAATTGGGTCATTTGTTCTTAAGTTGCATCTTGCCCTGTCTATTAATGAAAAAACATTCCGCTCCTTTTTTTTTTTTTTTTTTCAAATTCACGGTTTTCCTTTTTGTTTAGTTCAGTCCTTCTAACTTCAAGAAGTTCCCTTGTTCTGAGTGCATTTTTGCTGGCATTTTTGCTATATTATCATTGTCATTGTCCTCTTTATGTATTTCTTATCTACAAGTATTTCCAAAATATTTTTAATATTTCAATCCAAGCCTGTCTCAGAACACTTAGGAGTTTACTTGCCATTGCTATTGCTTGATTCAAACTTCTACACATTTTCCCTAGTTTAAAGAAATCTTGTTTAGGTAATCCTGGGACTGTCAAGCTAGTGGCCTGAACTTTATTGGTTTAGAACCAAATTCTGCATCAAGAAATAGGTATGACAAAATATTAATAGGACAGAAATTTTTTTTGAGCTTTCTCAGCTCAGTGTGAGAAATCAGATATCTGAAAGATGGCCCAAAAACTTTCTCTCATATACAAGTAGGATTTATGATACAGAATGAAAAATGTCTCCACATTCCTTGAAAAATAAGTAATGCATGTGGGTGTCCTTTAATTTGTTGTGCAGGTATGTTTCAGTCCTGTATTTTTCCTTTTGCAATCCCCACATATTCTTAGAGACTCTCTATTCACTTTTAGCACCCTGAGCCCTGAACATAGGTCTACAGTGTGTCTGCTGTGAGCAGGTGCAAACCTGCACTACACACACTCAGAGGAAATACACGCTTTCCTTGCCTGAACTCTGAGTTGGTACAAACTCATTCTGTCCATATTTTAAGTCATGGTGGGAAACTGATTCAGAGGTAATGATCTCTGATGAAAGTCTGCTTGGTGCCTACTTACTGTAGTGATGTGGTTTTCAGTAACAAATTTGTGTTTACCTGTAACTTGCCATATGTAGGACTGGGAGATTTGGAGGGATATATACATATGCCGTACCATATCTTTGCTGAAACAGTAGCAACAGAATCTTCTGACACCCAGAGATTCTAAGCTTAGTCTCCATCTGCAGAAGGGAATCTTATTCTATTCGAATCTTAGAGGTATTTTTAAGTGGCAGTGAAAACCAATACTGAATCATTTTCACAAAGAAACATATTGGTTGAACTAAACCTTTCCTGCAGTATTTTTTTAGGCCTTTTCTGTGATTTGATACTCCAGCACAAGTCTTTTAAAATCACATATGTATCCATCTTATCATCATCTCTTGTGACTTTCTTCTCATGAGGGTGTTTAAAATAGATTAAATGTTCCCTGAAAAGAAATACTCTCAAAACTTTGTCTTTTGTTCTAGAGGTTAAGTATCCATACCACATAGACTTTAAAACTTCATGTGTAAAAATAAATCATAATACAATAATTTAACAAAATTAATTCATCAGATACCAAAATCATACTTGAATTCTTCCAAGAAATTCTTCCAAAGAAATGTCTGTGGAAATTTTTCCGTGGGTCCTAGTCTGCCATAGCCTTGCAAAACTAGAGAAGTCTTCATGAGCATTGTGGGAAGAAAAGGAAGAATTTGGGACAGGATTCCATTAACTCTCATTGAGTGAAAACTCACTCAGAATCACAGAACATTCTGACATGTAAGGGACCCACAAGGATCACCAAATCCAACTCTTAAGTAGATGGCCTGTACAGGAATCAGCCTTGTGCCCTTGGCAATATTAGCACCATTCTCTAACCACCTGAGCTATTCACCTTGCTACTAGAAATGGTTAAAGCTAAAACACCAGAATACCAAAACCTGGTTTTTTTCCTTTATAGGTGACAGTTTTCAGAATTCCTTAGATAGCCTTTCCTACTTCAGATAAATATCTCTCACTAGCAGAGGAATATGGGACAAGAATCCTGTTTGTGATCTGTTTATCTGGGAGTTCATCAGGGGAAGAAGGGCAGGCAAAGCAAAAAAACAGAATAGAAACAGAAACCTTGTAACAGAAGACCAAAGCAAAGAACAAGTTGAAAGGAAACGTGTTAAAATACCTATATAAGAAAAGGCAAAGCAAACAGAAAAATCCATTGTCAAATGGATTAAAACAAGATTAAAGCAATTAAACCAAGAAGATTAAAGGAAAGCTGAAAGCAACAAAAGGTGTTGAAAAGATAAGAGCAGAAGGCACAAAATGGGGAGAAGCAAAAACAGCAGCTGACTTACTGTGCAAGAACCAACAATTTTTAAACTGACGCAGCAAGGATCTAAGAAACAGTATAGCCACATACAAACTTTAACAGCATGTGGCTTCTAGGAGCATAAGCATATACGTTTCAAGAGTCTGGTTTGGCAGGTTGCTTGTGTCACCCTGTCAGAAAGGCTGCTCACTACTGGCTAAGGGAGAATGCCCTGAGTCTCCATGAATCTCAGTGGTATCCAAATCTGCACTCTCTTTTTGAAGACAGAGATGTCTTGCAGTGATGTTTGGCATTCTACAATTCCAAAGAGATTCCATAAGCATTTACAGAAGTTATGCTTAGTAAATTCCCTAGTGACAAAGACGTGGCATCCCAGCAACTTCCTGCAGATAATGAAAGTTGTTTGCATAGCAGTATTATCCCTCAGGAGAATGGATTCCAATTCTTACTGGTCTTAACACATTAAAAGTTCCAACACAGCAACTAACCTATGCTAGAATGAAATCTGCTGCCAAAGGCAGGTGTAGGTATTTTCCCTCTTCCTTCCCAACACAGCTAGTGAAAGAAATCAGTGCATATATGCATGTCTTGTTTTCTCAGGCTGAATAATCTGAGCATTATCTCTGCCTTCATTTAATGCAGGTGTTAACCCATTTTCAGCTGCAAATTTATCCCAATTCTCTTATACTCTCAAAGTGTAGTGAGATGGAACTTAAGCTGATAGATGTATCCATGTAAATCCAAACTGTTATAGTTTTCCGGATATGCACATGAGTCTGCTCCACTTCTGTTTGCCAGCAGATATCCTCCCTTGTCTAAACAAAATAAAAACTGCACTGTAGCCAAAATATGTGGATGTGTCAATTAGGGCATATTTTAATCATGCTTATTCTCTCAAACATGATCCTTATTTTACAGGCTATGGCCATTCTGTTTATAAAAAAGGGGTCAGGCATTGACATACAACTTCTAGACTGTTAGGACAGTCCCTGGCATAGTTTTGACTCATGTGAATGAGTGCTTGCACAGGCAGTATCCATTTACAGTTTGGAGTTTAGTAAGGGCTAAAACCCACTCCGGACAGGCCGTTTGAAAAAAGCCTTTCTGGTTTGAGCAGTTGCAGGGTTTAACTGTGGGGACATGAACTGTTCCGAGTCAGAGAGGAGTCCCTGCCTTGTATTATTTACTGTTCCATAGAAGTAACCATAGCAGTCATAGTGGTTACAGGGTTATGCAAACTTCTCGTATTAAAGAAAGGCTCTAGTTAAAACATTTTATTTGTGGCTAGATAATCTTTTTGTAATTATTTGCCCATGGAAAGGCTCTAGTAAGCAGCATTTATTTTTCCAGCTAAAACCTGGGATGAACACAAAAATCACATAAAATAAAGAAAAAGAGGTATCCTTTCTCCTGCTGTTAAAAATCTGGATGACCTGGACCTGCCCTCTCCACCGTGCTGCAGATATTCTGTTTCAGGACATTGTGAGTACTAACAGGATATTTAAGGTCATATCTCCTAGCTCTGTTTACTATGGCTGCTTTTCTTTCCCTGATTGCTGCAAATGACTGCTTTTGCTAAAAAATAATCTCCTTCCCACTGACGGTCTTATGGCAAAGAATCTTTTAAGTGGTAAAAGGCAAATCTTAGTAGTGAGTCATCCAATCAGTCAATCAAGAAAATAGTGAAGATTGGCCATAAAGCAATCTCATACATGCATATTCCCCCTTACTTTGCCCATCAGTGTCAAATTCAAAATGCAGGTGCATAAATGCTCTTCAGTGGCTGCATAGTCATTATCACATAATTTAACTAGTTGATAGGTATGCTCAGTAACGTGACTCACTTTTCAGATTTCCTTCTCAGCAGGGGAAGTATTTTCTTTCCAGATTTTATTTTAATTCACACCCAATGATTTTGAAAGAAATCAAGAAGGATGGGTGTACAGCATGAGGATTCTGGTTTATGGGAACAACAGCAGGCCTCTTCCTTTTTAGTCAACAGCCATTCATGTCTTCTGCGTGGAAGAGGCCTTAAGTATAACCCACTTTTAAATGCTCGCTGCCTCCAATTCTAGGCTATTCACTTAGGTAGTTAAATCCAAAGTCTTAATTTCCTAAACCTCATGAAGAGTTGGAGTTTGCCAAAAGACAATTCAAAGCCTATGAATCTGCCTGCTGTTCTGAATGGTTGTGTGAAAGGGTCTGTTTTTCTGTGTTGTTTATGTCTTAGTATGAATAAACTGATTTCATAATTTAGCCATTAAATTTAGGTGTCTGAAATTTCATATGGAAGTGTAGCTTTTATAGTGTTCCCAATTGTTAAGGCCAATCTAAGGTGCTGTTGTGATACCACCTTGCCCCAGAATGCAGTCACTTGTACTTTCTTTTCTGGTCTTCCCTAACACTGAAGCATAGATCAAACTGGCAAACCATTCCAGGGTGCTGTTATCATGTAAAATTAGTTGTGTGAAAACCTGTCTGCTCTTTAAGCTCCATCAGCTGTCTTACTTCAGTTGTCAATGCAGAGAGAAAGAACGAAATGAGAAGTGTGGCAAGCAGTCTAAATAAGAAGTGGTTTAGATTAGTTTATAAATTGTTTTGAAAAAGCACTATGAAGTCAAAATCCAGATGAAGCATGCAATATATTCAAACTCAAAGATGCAGTATAAATCCACAACACACATAGTTTCCTAAATGGCTTTAAAAGGGTGACTCAGACAGGTATGCCTTCTGACTAAATATGTCTGTCCCCTACATAAGAGGTATCATTGGGACCCCACCATGGAGTGGGAGAACTGAGTGAGGTCCAGGCCCTCAGCAGCTGAAGGAAGCTTAGCACCGTAACCTGTCCCCAAAGTATCTCAGAAATAAGCATCCACCATCCCTGCTTTGGAGCTGGGCCACTGTGTGCCCTGTGGCAAAAAATTCTTGTCCTCAGACAAAAAAGGAAGGGCTCAGCAAGGAGCTCTCTTCCTGAACCTATCTCCATGCACATGAAGAGGCAGATTTGAGTTTCTCTGTGTCAGCTCTGAGGTTGGCTACAAGAAACTATTCTGACCCATAAGCCACACAGAAGATTTTCTGTGGCACTATGCCTGACCTGGTAAGCCCACAGTTTATTAGCTTTGGCACAGCACCAGACCAGCGTGGCTAAGCAGTTTCTAGTTCTGACCAGCTCAGAGTCTGAGCAGAACAATACTAGGTCTGTCTGGATTTGTCTGTGTACGTTAGGTGTCACAGCATTTGATTAAGTGCTGAAAGCCCTTCAATACTGCTCTTTAGACTGTATTTAATATGAACATCAGGCAGTTACAGACAGACAGTTAAGGCAGGTAGGATCAAAACCTAGGGACTCCTAGCTGAAAACTTGGCATTCCCTTCTATTTCGGCTTAACATTCTTAACCTAACTTGGTAGCCTACCTGGGAACCAAATGACTGAAGAAAATGGGGAACTGCTTCAGTCCTGTAAATGAAGCCCTGTACACCACAAATGTAAGAGCTACTGAGATTGAACACCAGTCAAGGGAAGCTTCAGAGTACCACATACAGGAGATAAAGAAATGGCTTTCTTCCTTTCCAGATCACTTTTCCTTTTCTTTCTGGCCCTGTTAGACTCTTTAACTTCCATCTCAACATCTCAATCATCTTTATTTACTAGTGGCATATATAGTTTCCTGGACCACAAACACGTAAGTTCAAATTTACTGCAGCTAAGGCATAAGGCTCTTGGCACTAAGTCTTCCACTTCCTGGCTAGTCATGGGGACTGCCCTTATGTCAATATTATGCCTTTCATATTAACTGCAAACTTCAGTAAGTCTAAACGTTTCATGTCTTTAGAATTTAGATGTTTGTAAGATGAAATCTGGAGTGCCGGAGGGCTATAAATAGAAATTAGTACCTATTTCTCCAGAAAAGGCAATTTTGAATCTGTTATGTATCTAAAATTAGGTTAATTCAAAAAGTTAAACAATAAGTCAGCCATTGACTTTAGGGACCTGAAGGCTTAGTCAGAGTCTGAAATCCAAAGTTTGAAAAGTGAACTTCTGTTAGGGATTTTAAGGGCTTTGAGGCACTTCGGTATCTAAGACAGACAATGCAAACTTTATCATTAACTAAGGAGAGAGTTTTCCTCCAACAGTTTGTCTTCAAGTATTCTGCAACCAATGGGTGCACTGGTGTATCTCGTACAGAAACAAGGAAGGCTGACACTTGTTTTTCAGCACTTTAGTAAAGCTCTCAGCCTGGTACTTACAGGTAATCTCCTTGAATGTAAAGGTTATTATTCAAAGAACTTTCTTCTTTCTTACAGTAGGAAGAAGTTTTCCATTTTCTAGGTAAGTACCCACTGAATTGGGCTGGTATCACATGGCCTCTCTGCTTTGAGTTGGATAAAGTGCAAGTTTAGATACAGAGTCTCAAGAGGGTGTTTAGTGAGCGGAGGCACAGAGCTGCCAAGCTTCTGTAACAAAAGCAACCACAGGTGGAAGACAGAGATCGAGTGCCAATCCTGGGTGTGTACAGAAAATACAGTACAGAAATACAACTGTAGGCTTTAAAAAGAATTCTTGCCAGGAAACACAAGCAGCTAGAGCTTTTAAGCAAGTTGGAAGTGGGATGTGGGGGCGTCTTTGGATAGCTCTTCTGATCTGCAGTTTTTATATACCATTTAAGGTGTTCATGAAGTATTTTCATAGTCCCCTTAATGCCCTGTGAAAAATTTACTTCAACTTTTGGCTCCTTTGCTGAAAGTAAAAATGTCTTTTTTGCCATTTTGGTATGACCCAATATTTTGCTTTTCCATGAGATACATGCTTTGTGCTGGTAATGTTTTGGCTTGTTCTCTATTGTGTCTCCTATAAAATACCATTATTAAGTGTATTCTCTTTATTTTAGAACTTACATAAGTGTAAACTCATTATGTATTGTTTCAATTTAAAAGTCTCCATCTTTGATCCCTTTGATCCCTTACTGTTGGCTGGTCCAAATACTTTAGTGTTACCTGGAGACAAGGAAATGAACACAACAGTTTTATCTTCCTCTAAATCATTTAAGTGCATGCAGAATGCATCAGGCTCAAACCTTTCCCTCTTTTTAATATATTCCACTAATGGTTGAAAGGTCCTTTAAAAAAAAAAAAAAAACCAAAACACTAAAAAGGTATTTAATGTGTCCATCACAATGTGGCAATTTTTTTCACTATCTTACTAATATTGCAGCCTATATCTCAGTTTGCCTTTTTAAATTTTAGTTAATTCAGCTACAGCAACTTTCCTCCAATTATTTAATATAAGTATTTCTAGGCATTTCAAGGAGCTGCTTACTCTCATGTTACTGTCTTAGCTGGGATACAGACTAGGAAATAATAACTACATGGCATGTTGAATATAGGTCCTTTTTGACAGATGATGAAAATTATGTACAATTGCCCTTGATAAAAAAAATAAAAGGCTTTGCATGCTTAAAAACTGTACATAGACATGAGAGACTTGTATGTTCATTTTTAGGATGTCTAGACTTTAAGGGGATGCACTACTAGTCTTTAGATTATCTATGATAAGTTTGAATTGGGCTAGAAGCCACCATTTGAAGGCCTGATTTGAAGGAAAGGGTAACAAGGATATTTCTGTTGAGTACTTACTTTGCCAAGGTTTTAGTATTTTTGTGTTTACAAAAAAATTACCTTTCCTAAATATGTTTATCAGTTGCACCACAGACAGACTTTCTAGTTGCTAGACAGAAATATTAGTGTACACAACAAACATGGGTGGAAATGGATTAACCAAA